>JAGSMT010000073.1:0-2487334 GCA_029286875.1 Lamproptera curius
TGTTTGTGCACAATAATAGACCAATGTTTTATATGCAATTTGATTATTTAAATTAACGATACCTAATTAGTGAAAGTAATGTATTCAGATACATATTACTTTTAGGTTGTTGAAAAATAAGGTGACATCAGTTAAAATTTTAAAAATAGTTAATATATTCTATACTTAAGGTTATTATTTTAAACGACGTGGTTCCATTTTTTTTTCTTTATGTATAACTTATATACCCAGATTTTTAAAATTTAATGTGAACAGGCCGATACCGTAAAACGTTTAATTATTGTAGGGTAAAGGAGATATATTGGTGATATAAGTAATTTGGTGATACTTTTTAAAACACTTTTGTATGACCGCGTTAGGAATTGCTTTGTTCGCCAAACGCTGAGACAAATTACCGGAGCGAGTGAAAAGGTTTTATACTGTTTACACTTGTAGCAATTCCTAACGCGGTCATACAAAAGTGTTTTAAAATATATCACCAACTTACTTATATCACCAATATATCTCCCTTTACCCTATTGTATGAGGCCAAATTAACCATATTCCGAAAAGAATATTGCCATAAATCTTTCTTTAAAGGTTCTACAAATATAGTTTGTAATATAAAGCGGATACGTCTGCTACATTAACTCTTAATGCATCAAACTGTTATATACGCGGTGCCACATACGTGCTTCTATATCTGAGGCATTCGCTTCGTTGAACTTTGGAAGGAATTATCACGTCGCATCCTATCTCTGTTACGTTATACTTTCCATTTGAAACATTTTTAGCTGCAGGATTTTGATAAATTTATAACAATATCATTAAAAATCTGTAATTTGTACTCTCATTTTCCATTGCGTCAGATATTACACTTTACTTATATTTATGTAGGTTAGTAACAATAAGAAGATTTCCATTTTTTTTAATTATGAAAAGGTGACTGGTATAATTTTTATAACAATTAATATTTGTTGTATCATTCTTAATATTATTGAAAGCTTATGTATCACAAGCTCATGATCACTTATTAATATCTTTAAAATAAGCTTCTTAGGGTAGCTATTTGTCATATTGTAAAATGCCTATTTGAATATTTTTCTATTTATATTGAAAAGTTAAATTTTATATTTGCGACATAAGCGCACCATCTTGACATGTTTAATAAAAAGATCTTAAGGTGGTCTCGTTTATAAGCCTTAACTTTGTTATAAGCCTTACAAATCGCTATTATCATTATCATTGGAGCGGGAACTATGTTTGATTATCATTACGTTCCTAGAATTCCACGGAAGTACTTTACAAAAGCTATGAAATGAACATTCATTGACGCAACGTATAAAAGGAGCCACTACTATAACCTGATTTGCTACCTAAAAGTACTAATTACTGTTGTCATAAATTAATTCATAATTTTCGTAATTTTATGAAACCTAATTCGACTTTGTCTTTTCATTATGACTATAATAATTTCATTGGTAAACTTCCCCTAAGCTTTAACTATAAACTACATTACTAGAAACTATATCAAATTTTTTAATTTTTTTTGTACTCATAAATACATTTATTTATTATGATTCAAACATCATGATATATGCTTCTTGGTGGTAATCACGTAAGTCACGTAAATGTATACTTAAGAAATATTATACTTAGATTCATCGTATATAACTTAACGACAGATAAAAAATCGTTTTCAAAAAGTTCATAAGCATCATAAATATTGGAACCACGCCACCAGCTGCGCGTGATACCTTTTATCTAAATTGAATCGTTTTAGATACTCCAGTTTATATTCATCGTGTAGAATTTCGATGAAAGCACATTATTCGATAATTGGCAGCTCAATTGACTTATTAACTTCAAAGGCGAGTATTAGCACATGTTAGAAAATTCTGTAATGTCCTTCTATTCGATTCCAATTACGGTGGCTGATTTATGATAAAATTCAGCCAGCTGCGTAGGAGATATTATGGTGCACAAATGTAAGTGAAAACACACTTGCACTTTCTCTTCCTCCACTCTCATACAGAATGGGACAATAACGAACATGACCGGACAGAGATCGGGCGCGAACTGACTTTTTAAGTAGACCCAACCGACGCATGGATCAACTTGCTTTCCAGAAAATCGGATTATCACACCGCATTGCTCTAACCAACTTGGAAACAATTAAGAAAATTGGAGTCCCTACAGGTTCGACCCCATTACCTCCGTAGCCCAGTGGTAAAAGCACGCTTTTACCACTAGGTTATGGGGTCGATGCAGTTTCTAGTACAGTCTCTTTAGTTGACCAGTTATAAATCGTCCTTCAACGTCACCTTTTTGTGCAAACCTTCATAAATGTCTTCTTCTATTACAACCAACTATTGCCACAATATGGTATTAGGCATTTACTTACTTTACATAGCCAAATAGGACTCGGAATAGGAACAAAAATAAGCGAAAGCTATTACAACAAAATTGCGTTGAACGTGGAGGTTGATATTAGTCGGCTATCACTCAATAATTGACATCTTGGTGACAACAATAATTCTTTGCAGAAGAACATAAATCAAATCATCATAACCATCATCATCTTAGTCTGGTAAAGTCCACTGCTGACCACAGGTCTGACCAAAATGTCGTCAAAAGGCACAATTTTCATTTACAGAGGGCCATCCGGGCGGTACGATGGTGGTGAAAAAGAGGTAGTGTGAAACACTACTTGTTCGTTTTAATTACTATGGCATTTTATTGTTACTTCACTTATATATATATATATACTTATTACATGGTAGTATTTTAGTGACATTTTTTATGTATTTACAAAATTCTTATTGTATGTATTTGTACAAATTCTATGTATTTACAAGTAAATTATGGTAGTCTGCCGTCGGAGGACCCAAAAACTCAAAATTATTGGATATAAATTTAATTAAGATAAAATATGAAAATTACAATTTAACTTATGCTAAAGCTAAGCCTAGTCTAACTCCTTTCGATGCGAGAAATGGAATGACCGAGGTAATTGAAATTATCGTAATGAAGTAATTCAACGATGAAACTTCCCAGTAAGTGCAGCGACGGATGGCAACGGCTCCTTTGGGTTCGTCGAAACCGTTTCCGTTGATGAAGCATATTTGCTCGTGTCGACTTCGTTGACGCAGCATATTTGTACCTGTGAATCGATGTTGTAATGAATAGATGACGCTGCATAGTTGCAATTTGCTAGGGCTTGACATATAACACCTCCCCCTGAGAACAGCAACTACTTCTGAGACTTGAGATGAGGAAGATTGCTGTCTTATGTAGTCAGGTTTTGCAGGCTGCGAATAGACGTCCTCTCAGCTGGCACCTCAGAGGGCTCTTTAGAGCATCGCAACATCCCACAATGTCTTAGTGTTGCTGCGATCAGGATGATGAGTAAGCTTATGGACACAATAACATACAATGGTTATCGTATGGTATAGGAAATTCGACGAGATTTGTTCGCCGGTTGCACCAGAATATGATGTTGAGTTCCTGCAACCTCTTGAGATCAATTGATTTCAGGTGAACATGGAGAAGATGTGCTAACGTAGCTCGTTGTGTCATCTGGTATCTCATGATCTTCAAGGCGTTCCTTCAACTTGTTCGTTGCTGTTGGTGATGGTAAATTCCGCCGTATCGTAGGTAACAGTTAGCCGGGATGGTGACCAGGTACCGATGACGTTGTTGTAGTCCTCACGTGAGCATTGCATACGTATCTTCGTCATATTAGGGAATGATATGACGTAATGCTTCTGATCGAGTTCCTCCAAGGCGATCCTTGATAGAGTTACGGTGGTCATCTCGCAGCTTCCGCCAAAAGATTGGTTAATTATGAGCGCGTGGGTACAGTCCGTTGATGCCGAAGTTGATGGTCCATCTTATCTCCGCAGAGGTACCAGTTACCGTACTTCGGGATTCAGCCTCCATGTACCATAACCATCCCTGTTTGTTGCTATCAATGGATAAGGAGGGATGAGGGCCTGCCAGGTATTTATTGGAGCGACGGACGGTTTATATAAGTCGAATGTGCCGCTGGGAAAATATAGGTATTTTAAAATTATAACTATTCTGTCTCCCGAAAATAATACCTGGCTTAATTATTTGTAATATTCTCTTAGTTCTAAGTCTAACATATGTTGCTTTTTATATATTGATTCTAATTTCTTAACTATGTAACCTAAAACCTCAATACTTATAATAGAATGAGTGTGCTCGATGCACGAATAAACGCTAAAATATTCTCTATTCTTGTTAACTCGGCTAATATATCATCTACATTTTCTGTAATTATACTTAGCTGTTGAGCAAATCTCATGTATTTTATAAGACTTGAATCCCGTTGAGCTTGGGTATTTAGGATGAGCTGCAAGGTTACATTAATTTTAGATTGATTTTCTACTAATTTAGTTATAATTTTCGAATGCTAAGCCATCCATTCGGTGTTAAGACTTACGCGTGAATTTACTTGATTGGCAATTTTTTGTCATTATTCTGAAGAATTTTGATAGCATTGTCATATCGTACTGCATCTGAATAATCCAGGTTGCCCGTGATAGTCTTAATTAATGAGCCTAAACCATCAATGAGACCTCTTTTTGTTCGCATTGGTTCTAATGTTTTTAAATAAGTATAAACTTTATTTAATTTAGACGATAAATATTCTATTTGGAGTTCATATAGCATGTACGTATGATTATGCAACTGACTTTTGAAATCCGATAATTGAATTTGCAACATATGAGCGTATACCTTTAAGTTCAATATACTGTAAAATGCATGGTAGTGAGTAATTAGCCTGGTTGCTCCTGAGTCGAAAAGGAAGTATCCTGGGGCCATCGTCAGAGACTCTCAAGCGTTATCCCTTGATTGATATCCAGAGCCGTTATCGAATGAGCAATCAGGACCAGTAGCACCCTGCAACAATTAGGTACTTTTAGGGACTTGTTTTAATCGATTTTCGCTACGGGCCACGTTTTTGGATGTTTAAATATGTATAGGTAGATTCCAAGAACTTTATCCTGACTATATCGCGGCGCTAATTTTTGACGGTTTGCCAAGGATTGCTGATAAAGACGCGCTGATCAGGTTGGTATTCGATTTCTGGTTCGCGGTCCTTATTTAAATTTTCTATGATATTAGTGCGATTATGTAACGATGACTCATTAATAGTATTGTATATAATTTTCATACTATCTCGGTGATTTTGCATGTATTGTTGCATTAAATGCTTAGACATATCAATAGGATCGCGCGGATCAAAGTGGCCTGGTTATTATATCGAACGGTCTACACTTGGTAAACGAGTGGATCGAACTATTGTAAGCTCTAAGATTCCGTATGGGACTAGATTGGAAATATCTTGATCTTTGTGAGTTAATTTTAGGATACGAAGATGTTCCAGCAATGTAGAGTGAAACCTCTCTACGATACCGTTATCGTTTGGACTATGTGGCAAAGTTTTATGATGGTTTATTTTATGCAGAGTTACGAATTCGCTAAACAACTGGTTCGTAAATTCAGTGCCGTTATCTGATACTATTGTTGGCGGTAAACCGTGATGCGTACCAAAATTTAAGTAAGGCTTGCAAGGTGTGATTGCTGTATTCGTCGCGAATGTGGTATGCTTGAGCATACTTAGAGAATACGTCGACAATAGTTAAATATTTCTCGTTTTGAATTGAAAGCAAATCCATGTGAACAATTTCGAGATGGTTTCGTATCGAGGAACTATGTTGAACTGTTGCCTAATGGGATTACGGTCATATTTTGCTTGACCGCACACCGTACAACTATTAATAAATTTGTGATATCGTCCTTCATCTTAGGCCAATAATATCGACGGATAACGCGAGATGACATTCGTTTATTCGCGGTGGTTGGTTTACCCTCATGGTAATGCTTTATTATTTCTTGTTGCCTGAGGTATTCTTTTATATTTTCCACTTCGAATTTTGATAACACTAAATTCATAGCGGAGTTTTTAAATTTATTTTGAATAATAGGTATGATATCGTAAAATGCAAGCGGTGGATTAATAAGCAACGCGGTCTTTACTTTTGGATTGACATATTCTTTAATTACATTCACTACATCTGATTCTAAGTTGGACTTGGACACCTGTACGGATGTCCTAGTATGCGTATCGAAGGGTTTAGAAGCCGTCGGTCGCTTTTTGATATCGCCGACAACTGTAATACATATCTGCCTATGAAATTTATTTAATGGTTCGGCAACGATTGGGACTTCTAAAATTGGATTTTCTAAACTGGTATAAGCCGAGGCTGTAGACGAATTTTCCCCAGAAGGTGGGCATTCTGACGGGTTTGCAACAACTGAACTGATTTCTTCGTTATTAATTTGGATGCGAGACAAAGCGTCTGCATTACAATTACTACTACCTTTTTTATATACTACAGAGAAATCGTATTCCGAGGTTTAAGTTTCCAACAGGTTAAACGAGAGTTAGGCTCCTTTAGATTCATAACCCACTGGAGTGGTTTATGGTCCGTTACGATTTTAAATTTTCGTCCAAATAAATAAGGTCAGGAAATATTTAGTCGCCCATCAAAGCAAGAGTTCCTTTTCGATAGTACTATAGTTAGTTTCGCTATCGTTTAAAGTACGCGACGCGTAGCATGGGCTTATCCACCTAGAGGCCCTTGTGAGTAATATTGCGCCTATTGCTACGTTAGACGCGTCGGTTGTAAGGATGAAATCTTTAGAAAAATCTGGGTATTGAAGAATCGGGTCATTAATTAGGAGCTGCTTGCATTTTTCAAAACAACTTGTATACTCGGCGTTAATTACGATTTTCTTACCTTTCTTTAAACATTGCGTTAAGGGTTTGGTAACGTGTGCGAAATCAGGAATAAATTTTCTGTAATAACCTACTAAACCGAGAAACTGTTTTATTTCTTTGGAGTGTAAGTAGGAGGATACTTTGAATTGCTGAAATCTTATCCGGGTTAGGTTTGACCATCTTAACTAATTATATGCCCAAGATAGGCCGTTTCAAGTTTCAGAAATTCAGACTTATCCATTTGTATCTTAAAGTTTGAATCTCTTAGCTTTGGAACACCTTCTCCAGGTTAACCATATGTTTCTGAAGAGAGTACTGAAAACTACAATATCATCTAAATAAACTAGACAAATAGTGTTTTGTAGGTCTTTGAGAACATTGTCCATTACGCGCTGAAAGGTGGACGAGAGTTTTTAATCCCATTGGCATGCGTAAAATTTGTAGTGATCATTCTCGACATTGAATGCTGTCTTGGGTATGTCGTCGGATTCATCTCAACCTGATAGAACCCATAGCTAGGTCCAAAGTCGAAAAATACTGACAGTTACCAAGTTTATCTAGGACGTCGTTTATGTAGGTATCGGATACTTATCGTCATAAGTTTTCTCGTTTAGTTTGCGGAAATCTATGACGACACGCCATTTAGTTTACCGGATGCGTCGAGTTTTTTGGAACCACCCACTATAGGTTGAGCTCACGCAGATTCCGATGGTCGGATAATGCCTTGATTCAGCATCTTGCTTATCTGGTCCTAACTTCATCTCTATGTTATCGATGGTACCGATAACTTTTTGTATACCGGTATCTCATCAGTTGTCTTAATGCTATGCTTAATTTTGTTAGTGAAGGTTAAATTTTCACCATCGATATAGAATACATCAGCATAATTTGCACACAACCGCTCTTAGTTAGCGCGCTCCTCTACGTTCAAATTATCCGTGCGTAATGCAAGATAGGACATCGGCCGCGCGCATGGTCTGACGGATTTGAGAACATTGAACGTTGTAGGACTCGGCTTGAATTGGTTGGTCTAGGGAAAATATTAAATCGTGCTGCGTCAGGTTAGTAATTTCTAAAATCCAGATTATTGCATACGGTGGTTGAAGCTCCTATAATACAATTAGAAATAGTTTGTTCGTTAATTAAACATTCACCGTCATGTAAATTTATCGGAATTCTAACTATTTTAGATGAGTTGCCGAGGATAATTTCTTCGTACCAATTCACGTTGCATAAATCTATACATGTAAATAGAATTGGTCGAGTTACATGTGATAAGAACTTTGTCCTTAAGTCGATTTGAGCTTCAAATTTTCTAATAAATCCAACCCGATAAGCCGTCGAAATAATTAAGATTTATAAATATATAATTTTATGTCGTCCGTTTCATTGAACTCTGAAAACAAGGAATATTAATAGAATAATTATCTCTGAGGTGGCCATGAACATTGGTTACTTCGAACGGGTCAAAATCAAGCGGCAAATTCGAATAGAACATTTCGATAGCACCAGGGCAGATAAATGATTGTTTGCGCCTGTATCTATAAAGTAGTTTTAACGGTGGATCCAAAATTTGTATGTATGGAAGCTGTCTCTGAGTTTGCAAATTCAATTCTATTTAAGTTGTTCGAATTTGTACGATTCCGAAAATTCTGCTTCTCTCCCGAACTACTAGAGGGCTGAGGTTCCTCGAGTTACCTGAAGGGCACTCGTCAATCCACGTCATAACCGGGCTCGATATAATTACTCGAGGTTGCACAATCATAAAAATCACTTCCTGTGGGATAACATTGTAAGGATCACAAAATAATAACCATGGGGTCGTACTATAATAATCAGGGTAATAGAAATCACTATAGTTATCAACTTCATTAATATTCATTTCTTTCGTTTTAAAATAGTTAGAAGGCGGGGATTGCCATGTTGTGCCAATCATGACTGGTAAGTTGGTTACCCAGGCCTTTCTCGGTAACGTAGTGGCTGACACCACTCATAGGCTTAGGGCCTTGATTTTGTGGTATATACCTAGGGCAATTTGGAATTTATTTTGCAGCGCATTATAGTTGAGCGGTGGCGCACGGAACATTTGTTGCGTGCGCGTGGCATTTATTGGTCTAGATGGCAGAGGCTGCTGGAAATTAGCTCCACGTCTGTTGGGGCTGCCAATTGGATTGTGGTGGTCGAGCAACGAATTGAATGGTTTAAACGCGGGTAAGATATTGGAACTATTGGCACTTGTTTGGGTAATTGAAAACCTTGGACTTCTTTTCCGAGGAATGAATCATTACGGTTTTGTAAGTACATAACATTCAATTCCTCTTGCACGAACTCTAAGGCTTTTTCAGCACTATCTGGACGCATACATCTGATACGAGGCCAAGGGCTCTTTTAAACCTCTACAAATGCCTGCATTGTTAACTTTTTATACAAAGTACGTTTAGCTTCAATAGTGGTATCGACACTCTCATGTAGGCTGACGTATGTCATAATGGTACTGAATAAATTTAAACATTTATCAGTAAAATTCTTGCGGCGAACTATTCCCTGCGTAGCCAACATAAGATCGTTATATAAAGCGGTCTCATCTCTCTGGTCCGAAAAATTATTAATTAGAGTATTCTTTATAGCTATCCCAACTTTCTGAAATGCCATTTGAGTTAATTATCTGCAGCTGACCCGGTAATTTTATTAAGTATACCGTTTACCAGGCATAACTTACTAGCTCGTTGCCGGGATTTGCAGTTCATATTCCGCTACTATTTGGTCACATAATGGATAAATCTAGGTAATATATGCGGTTCCCGTCAAAATCGGGTACCAGGCGTAGGGCTTTAAAAATTGCGTCTACGTCGACCATCTCGAGGACTGATTTAATATCGAGTCTATCGAGGAATCTACAGGTCTTATCTACACTACTATTTCTACACTAATATTTCTATAGCTATCCAAGTTGAGCCTACGAGCAATTGAGTGCACTGCAGGCCCTTAGGGGTAGTGTACTTAGGATGAAAATCTTGGAAACTAAAAAGGACACCTGTAAGGATATTGAGAGCAACACACAAGGATAATCTTAAGTGTACTCACATGGATTTCATTCTGGTTCTTCGGGATCGATTTTCGGATTTTCCTCCAGCACGGGACTCCAGGTTCCAGGATACCGGGCGCGTCGAGTATCTATTCTAGATCCTAGCTACCCTAGGTATCCTACCGACTGCGCCAATTATAGTAGTCGCAGTCGGAGGACCCAAAAAACTCAAAATTATTGGATATAAATTTAATTAAGATAAATATGAAAAATTACAATTTAACATGCTAAAGCTAAGCCTAGTCTAACTCCTTTCGATGCGAGAATGGAATGACCGAGGTACATTGAAATTATCGTAATGAAGTAATTCAACGATGGAAACTTCCAGTAAGTGCAGCGACGGATGGCAGCGGCCTCGCTTTGGGTTCGTCGAAACCGTTCCGTTGATGAAGCATATTTGCCTCGTGTCGACTCGTTGACGCAGCATATTTGTACCTGTGAATCGATGTTGCAATGAATAGATGACGCTGCATAGTTGCAATTTGCTAAGCGCTTCACATATAACAAGTAATTATGTATTTTTTGTAAATACATAGAATTATAACAAGTAACTTTTCCCGATTAACTATTTATAAAAAATAGTTACTGAGAAAAGTTAATTATCTATTATTACAGCAGCTATGTTTTTTAAAGCTTACCATTGAATAATTGCAGTTTGATTCAATAATTTCTCTTGAGATAGTTGCGTTGAGTTTTACAGGAATGCCCGAGCACTTCAACAAATTGTTTCTGTTCAAAAGATAGACGCGCGTTGTCAGCTGCGTTTGGTTCTACCAAAGAAAACAGTATTCTTTCACGACTTTTCTTTTATGCAATGTCAAAACTATAAAATACAAATGTATTGTAGATAGTAAGTTCGAAAACTATTTTTAATAAATAAACTATGGGTGAATCCATTTTCTACAGTAATAACGAGATCAAACCTTCCATTCATTTACATCTACTTGAATAACGATTTGTACGCAAAATGTCCCGTATTTGACCTCTGTTACCTACAGGGTGAACTGTTTTTGACGGATGGTTAAGAAGTCAGTGAGGTTTTAAGGCTCAAATAACTTTAAAAGTTGTTAATCACGATCGAAACCAACTTTATCGACTTTTAACCCACCTTAAATTTTCGATTCTCCTGTAGCAAAAAGTATTGTCATAATTATTTTTTTTTAATTAAATTTATAATTACTAAGGCTCTTTTACCTTATATTCGGTTTCCATATTTTTGTTTCTTGTCTAAATTAAAACGCTGTGCAGAAATCTGGACTGCAGGAATACGTGTTGTAGCATCAATCAAACAATAAAACAAATTTTGGGTTAAACGAGAACTATACTAAGAGTGCTTTAAATTTTATAACGAAAAAACATATTTAGAACATAAATACACATACATGTAATCTATCCCGTATTTTTTATTTATCTGTATTTAATTAATCATCTACATAATTAAATTTCCGTCTTATTTAATATGACAGCCTTTTTTACCTGTATGTAATAATTCTTGCTTAATTCGGTTTATCTGAAATGCAGTTTAAGTTAGGAAGAAACGATAAAAGCCCGCTTCTAGGGATTTCGTGGAGTGATTAAAGTAAATCCCAAACATTTCAGCACAATTTTAAAGCTTTCAATGTATTTAAGCACTTGCAATTGCGTTCTCCAAACATAGAATTGTAAATTAAGTCTTTTTAAATATGCAAGTTGGGAAAGATAAACAAATCATGTACAAAAGTCCCGTTTTTGCGAATATTTTTCTTAATCTTTTGTTATATATGTTGGATTTAGGCACGGAAACACTGTATTGTTGTATAATTAGCATTTATTTTACACACTCGTCTTATTGCGTCACACATCTTTTTCTTTCTGTCAAACGTCACTTGTTCGTTCCATAGATAATTAATGAATGTAAACTAAATACTTACTAATTAAATTATAACCGCTTACATTGCCTACATATATATAACATACAAATATATTAATAAACATAAGGCTCCAGTCAATGGTTAAAAGTTCTTCAGAACAGACAAAGTCAAAGTCTTGGACTACGTCCTACAGTTCGTCCCCCGTTTTTTTTTAAGGAATTATAGATTAATGTACAACATTGCCGTTGTACAATAATAGATTTAAAGGGAAAAAAAGCAATTTATTTAGCATTACCTATACTTCTATAACATTACAGCGATGGAGACACTTCACAGGCTTATTTCCCAAAACCAGTTACAATTCACGGATTATTAATTTACAAATTTAATTAAATTTTTCCGGAAAGTACTTTTTAGTAAAGGAATGATCCATGCATCGGATGAGCATGTGAAATATCGATCTTATCGGTTATCCGTCCCATCGTAGTATGTATATACTTACTATACCAGCGCAATAAGATGTAAAGTTTACATAAATAAAAATTTGAAAGCTATTAGACATAAAACATAGTAAAATGTAAGTTGTTCCTTGGCGTCCACTTTTTTATATCATAATCTTATAGGAAATGTTAGATAAATTTATTTGTTTTGTTTTACGTTTTAAGAAATTTTTAGGACCGATTACTGTATTTTAGAAGAAATTTTCATAGTTTATAACACTAAATAATATCTTGGTTAGCGCAAAAGTCGCAACTGGAGTATTAGGAGACATTCGTACGTATCGTTACCCAAAATCATGCTTATGGCTTGATTTCCCCAGAGGCGTAGACACCACGTAAGAAACACATATTTACGCTCTTTACTGAAATACTTGTTTCAAACAACCTCTTTGTTGAAAAGTTACAGTTTGTTAGAATTTTGATACGTTATACAAAATAAAAATATAATATAATGTTGTTTTTATGCCAAAATTAATTCATTGTCCTATCAAAATTATAATTTTTATCGCTCACAATTACTTTAAAATATTGCTTACTGCCCTTTGGAGTTTATATTTGTAGTATTCGTGATCGTAAAGACCCAAAGAATTTTAAAACACAACGATACATTGAAAAAATTCTTTTGCGTTTTGGTCAACTTTTTATAATTTAGGATTTTTTTAGGCTAACGAGCAGTCACCGAAGCCCATTGACATCGGCAATACCAGTGGTATCATCACTGCGCTGTGATGACCCCACGTGAGACCATTTACCCAGTAAATAAGCTGGCTACGGCACCCTGAAAACCATGCATTTAGTATTGAGTGAGACTGGGCACTATTTCTTTATGTTACTAAAATTTCAGGCATATATTAATATTTGTCGTCTACCATAAAAGAAATATCATCACAAAATCACCTTTAATGTATTTGAATAAAAACCAAAAATATTTAAAACAAGGCATTATAATAGTTTTGACAACATTTACTATTGTAACTTGCATGGGCCAAAGCCTATAAATTTTATTAAATACTTTGTTATTAATATTATCATTAATGGCTGAATCTCTTAGTGTTTACTATCAGAATACTCGAGGACTGCGTACAAAACGAGCATATTTTAAGAAATCTTATTTTAACTCATACGATATCATATCACTTACGGAGACCTGGTTAAATGAAGGAATTGACGATCAGGAGCTGTTTGACGACAGATACGGTATGGCGCGTGACCGTGACTATTTGTCTACAATCAACTAAGGGGCGGTGGTGTCGTTTAGCAGTTAAAAACGTATACCCTTAGTGCAACGCAAAGAATGGCACTCTTCTGCAGAAGATCTTTGGGTTACTTTATATTTAAAAACAAATACAACACTACTAATTTACATATCTGCACATTATATTTATGCAACGAAAATATGGACTACACGTACAATGCTCAACTAAATAACTTGTAATAACCTTTTTCTATAATAAATTCATGTCCAGACGACAAGTTTATAATTTTGGGAGACTTCAATCTTCCTAACATCAATTGGTGCCAGCAAGGCGACATTCTTACCAATTAAAAAACAAAACCTCAATTCGAAGCAGGAAATTAAAGATTTAGGAAATGTTCAAAACTGTAAGGTACTATACTGATAAACACGTTAATTACATTATTAATAAGGCAAACAGAGCTTTAGGATTTACAATACGGTCTAGCTACAATTTCTCAAAAACAATCGATAAAGGTTCTGTATTGCTCCTTTGTGCGCAGCATCCTTGAGTATTCATCACGCTATGATATTTATATTAATAGATTAGAAGCCTATTAAAAAAGATTTCAAAATTTTGTACAATATAAATGTAAGCTATTTGACCAAAACTACTATTATAGATGTAAAAGACACCATGTATTGCCGTTAGCAGAAAGGCGCAAAATAGCTGATGTAGCACTAAACTGTGTCAAGACGAAGACAACCATGTCTATCTTTGCCTCGTTATCATACAAAATATAGACAAAACTCATTTTTCTGTTGTGCTCCTAAACTTTTAAATAATGTACTAGAACACTATGATTTTAATGTATTTAACACAAAGTTGCTATTGTAAAAAGATCTTAAGTAAACTTTGGTTTGACTCAATAATGTAACAGATCTGATTTGAATACTGCCACTATATCTTTACCTATCTCCATTAATAAACCTAATTTAACAAGGTCTATCTGTGTAAATACAAACGTCTACTTTTAGAAATTTTATATGTGAAAACATGTAATAAGCATTTTATATCTGTGTACCATTACATATTTGTGTTATCTCTTTGCTGTATGTTTTTCCTAATAAATAAAAAAATAATAAATAAATACAGATATAAATATTCACACATATTTATTTACATTACGTTAGACGAGAGGAAGAAAGCAGCAACAACAATCAGCTTACTGTTATCCTAAGAAACTACTTATCACATTTGAATAAAATTTTCCAATCAACTGAATATAAAGTCATCTTACTCAATTAATTTCGAAGTTATAACTAGAATGTGGCTTCGCTATTCCTGTTTGCAATTCAAATATGTTTATTTTACATTTTCTATAGCCTAACAAATCTTTAGTGAATAAGTCGTATGATATAATTTTCTATTTAAAGCATAGGTGATATTGGGGAAGTACAGTCCACAAAGTCTCTGCAATTAAAATAATTAAGAAGGATGATGAAATAGGTGTAACGTTTGTAAACGAACATGAAATTGTAGAGTATTTAGATTCTTAAATTAATGATTTAAGATGTTTTATCGTTAGACCAATCCAATTTAAAAATAAACCTTGATACAATTTCAAAAAGATTTCTGCACAGCGTTTTAATTTAGACAAGAAACAAAAATATGGAAACCAAATATAAGGTAAAGAGCCTTAGTCATTATAAATTTAATTGAAAAAAAATAATTATGACAATGCTTTTTGCTACAGGAGAATCGAAAATTTAAGTGGGTTGAAAGTCGATAAAGTTGGTTTCGATCTGATTAACAACTTTTAAAGTTATTTGAGCCTTAAAACCTCACTGACTTAACTTAACCATCCGTCAAAAACAGTTCACCCTGTGGTAACAAGGTCAAATACGGGACATTTGCGTACATCGCTTAGTTCAAGTAGGTAAATGAATGGAAGGTTTGATCTCGTTATTACTGTAGAAAATGGATTCACCCATAGTTTATTTATTAAAAAATAGTTTTCGAACTTACTCGCTACAATATATTTGTATTTAAAAGTTTTGATATTGCATAAAAGAAAAGTCGTGAAAGAATACTCGTTTTCTTTTGGTAGAACCAAACGCAGCTGACAACGCGCGTCTATCTTTTGAACAGAAACAATTTGTTTAAGTGCCTGGGCATTCCTGTAAAACTCAACGCAACTATCTCAAGGGAAATTATTCAATCGAACTGCAATTATTCAATGGTAAGCTTTAAAAAACATAGCTGCTGTAAAAATAGAATAATTAACTTTTCTCGAGTAACTATTTTTTTTATAAATAGTTAATCGGGAAAGGTTACTTGTTATAATTCTATGTATTTACAAAAAATACTTGTAAATACATAGAATTTGGATTATGTAAAACACACCTACCAAAAAAATGTCACCATCAAAATGTACCATGTAATAAATATTATATATATAAATATATATAAGTGAAGTAACAAAAAATGCCAAAGTAATTAAAACAAACATAGTAGTGTTTCACACTACCCCTTTTTCACCACCAGGGTACCGCCCTGGATGGACCTCTGTGAAAAGGTGACGTACCTTTTTGAAAAACGTTTTTATTAACGGTTTTGAGAAGAACGATACAAAAATTATGAAATTTATTTAAACCAGGTAATCTTTACAGCAAAATCGTCTTTTTAGATTTCTTTTAGTACAGTAAACGGGTAGGTAATTGAGGCTAATTAATTTACTGATGTATTATGCAAAAACAAAAAAAAGATAATAAGCTCAACTTAGCCTCATAAACGTGTAGATTTATAGTCAGAGTAACACAATCAAATGCCCGTTTTACCGACGTTGATAGCGACCCAAAACATGTTATTTAGTTTTATGTTATGATTTCTTAGTACCGTTAGCACAGCGAATAGACTTCCTTATAACTAAATTATTTTTATATATATATATATATCTCAGCAATTTATGACATGAACGTCTTAAAGTCAGAAAATTAGTTACCATTGTTTTAATCTGTTCAAGAAATGTATCGTGAGTAAATATAATATACATAACTCTCCAATAAAACTATTGTATTATGGCATCCTTATATTTCCTATTCTATAAAAAGTAGTATGAATTTCACTTTTGCATAAAATAGCTTTTTCTGTTTACAGTACTATCGTTACCACTCAACCTTATCGTTCAAGCTTTGAAATAAGCTCAAAAAACTAAATGAAGACTGTTTCTGCTTTTGCCCCCTATAATATAACTATCCACCTTAAACGACTGCAGTGAAAAATAGTTATCGTAATCCTTAACAGTACTTACTCACAAAACTTATTTTTTAAATATTTGCGATTATATTTATTATAGCCTTACGTTCAATAAGCACTATTTTGACTAGAACTTTGTTAAAAGTATTATTTGTCCGTATACGGCCATGTTAACACATGTAATTTTACAGCAGTGTATATTTCTGTCGTAAAACAGCAGTGTACAGACGCTACTGTGTTTATTCGAACCCACTACCTCCGCTTTTTATAGCGGCAATTATTATCACCCAACTAGGGAATCACTAAATATCATATTGGAATGCACAAAACGATTTGATCTTTTGTTAAAAAAAATACATGTCACAAATCTGACGAGCGTTAATAAATAAATTAATATATATTTTTCACAAAGTATATTCTTTAATATCCCCGTAATGATAATTTAAATAAAAAATGACTGGCACTTCTTAGAAAGTTGAAAGCAATCATGCTGTTGTTAAATTTTTAAACTGAACCAATATTTATTTAAGCGTTCTCAGGTTTATGCATTTGTTTGTGTCTTAAGACACATTTACAATATAGCGTTGTCCACAAATAACTAGTTTAAATCTAAAACAGTCTAATAGTGGTAAGTACCGTTTACACTTACGGTGCAGCGTGTAGGACTCAGGGGTAATCTATTAAACTGATTCTTATTACAATTTTTACTTATAAATGTCACATACTACAACTTATTGTTTTCAAGTTTTAGAATAAAATAAACTTATGTTACTGACCAAATTTTAAATCATTATCCTGTGTTAGTCCACTGCTGAATAGGCCTCCCTAAAGCACGCTTCTTCCATTAGGGGTTTTGGAACTTATCCTACCACGCAAATCCAAAGTGGGTTTGTGGGTTGACCGACTTTTTACATGTCCATCCGACGCATGGATCATCTTATTTGACCCTAATTGTCCTACCCAACTAGGAAACAACAATAAAAATTTAATAAGTCCCCGCAGAATACGAATCCACGACCTCCGGTTTCTAAAGCACACGCCCTTACCTCTTGGCTGTGGAGGCAGTTGGATTTGTATTTCATATCATCATAGTAAATCCCCGCTGTAATAAACATAGTATTATTTCGAGCCTTATCGCTTATAGCTATGTATAAGCGATAAGGCATTAAGATCTGCATTCGAATCTATCTCTCAGCCTCTGTGTTAAAAATGACGTAATATGAAGAGAAATAAGCTTCAAATTCTTCGTGCAAAATATGGACAATACGTTTTGAATACAAAATAAGCAGTATAGCATGAACATATTTTGAAAGTTTGTAAATTTATCATCTACATGATAAATTTACAAACTTTCAAAAATGTAATCGTCACGTAAAATATACTTTGAATTGAATAAATCTTTAGTACTAACTATAACAATTAATTTAATAATGTTACTTTTTCATTTCATCGCTTTCGCTTATATACCAATAATAAATAGCAATTGCAAGGTTAATTTAAGTAGGAAGTAATGCCAGTCGACAACATGTAATGTAATTTGAAATTTATATTGATTACTATTATCAATATCATAACCTAGAGACCTACTTCAGTTAAATTAATTCAATTACCTTTACTTTAACTAATGGGGACGGATAAGCATTGAAGTACATGAAAATTGGATTTTATCTCGGAAAATACAGTTTCCATGTACTTTAATTAAACTGGATTTTACAGACATTATATATGGGCGCCTATGCCTGATCTTAGTAATAGACATACTAATAAGGTATTTTTGATAGAGATATTTAACCTCCTGTCAAAGCCTGAGCTAGTTTTGTTAGGGAGATTTATTTTTAAGACGCTTCAAATAAAAAGTTATGTTAAATTTTGAATTATTAATGTTTGAACTACTACTATTCAAGAATAGCTTGTACGAAATATTTCATTGTACATTTATATCCAATATGTACGTAGATACAAAAATATTTAATGCATAAATAAAAATAAAATCTGACCAAAATTGTGAATTTTACTTAATCCTTTCATCCGATCACAATCCATTATATTTTGAACTTTAATAGACATAGTAAACTAATTATAGTACAAATGAAATAACAACCAGGAAAAATACAGATTTGTAATTCAATCAAGGCTTTATCATTTATTTTTAAAGACATTAATTTCTGTAATTAATAACACTGATCACTTGGTAAATACATAATACTTACTCCCCAATAACAATAAAATAATTAAATTCTATACAATCAATTACACTATTGTCGAAAGTCATCGGCTTTAGTATCCATCGCTTATATGAATCTAAAATGGCGTTACATAAATAGCGCGATAAATTGTAAGGACGAAGGAACAACAAGAGATAAGAAATTACGAGCAGTGTTCGCGGTGGAACGATATTATTAAGGAATGATATTCGTCACGACCGAGTTAAGTGCCAGGAATGTAACGATGACAAAGAAGTAGGTATAATTATTTTAACAGGCTAAGGAATAAACATTTTTACCGAATAGACCACTAAATTGGTCTTTCATGTAATTAATTATAATAAGAATTATTTTGTCTATCAATTGGATTATATAAATTAATATGTGACATGAAATGGTTAGTACTGAAGCTTAGTTTGTTTAAGAGTCGTATATTTGTAATACCGCACAAGCACTTTTGGTATAAATTAAACATTTTGATTTAATAAGTCTCGTAGGTTCCCATTTTACAGTTTTGCGAAAGCAGAAATATTCCGTTCATAAAATTTTAAGTTAAAATATATATGTCGGCGCCTCAATAGAGTGACATCACTCGAACATAATATTTTTAGTGAAACCTTAGTTTTACGTTATTAGTTCATAATTCATAATTGTAATATTAATATTCCTAGTTATTTATTTAAACGTTTTTGCATCGTCCATGCGAATTAACATTGAAGTTTATTTTATAAGTACATCAATTAATCAGTAGCGTTCTAAACGGTACCATCCGTATGTAATTATTAGTTTACAAATTACAATAAACACTGTAATATTCCACTTATTTATTTAAAGATTTATCACATTGTCAATCTAATTTAATAAGTAAGTTTAATTGTTAATCTTCTCCAACCCAACGATTTCCGCTCCAACCATTCTCGCCCTAGAGGGCGCCACTTCCTTTGGAGATATCGTTTTGGCTGGAGGGACCTGGTCCTGGGCGAGAATACAAGCAAGCACTTGTGTTCGAGCTTCGGAGCGGACCACACGCTTAAGTTAAGTACCTAGGACTTGTAACTATTTCTGAGGTTGTCCATTACAGTGTAAAATAATTCCATTTTATGAAAGTGTTTCGATTTCGGTTTGTTGAGTAAATAAATCGGTTAAGTGAAATAGATTGTGTCAATAAGTTGGTTGTTTTGATTTATCTTTCACGCAATGAGTTCTGATTCAAATAGTGGTCTTTTAAAACACTCTTTAAAACTCTTCTTTTAAAACACTCTTTTAAAAAACGCTTCTACAATCAGCGCTTCGTCATATACGAATACAAACATAATTTTGTGTGCATTTTTTCTTGTTAATTACTTTAGTAGCAAAGTATAATATACTATGCTTATAACATATTTTATATAAAATGAGACAATCAGGATCGAATGTTACATAAACCTTACTTAACGCTTTTTCCAATTCCAGTCACGCTTCGAGTTTAAAATCGTATGCGAGATAAAGTGAAGGTTTTTCGCAGTATTACGCTGTTTGTGCGAGTAGTTGATGAAACAATTTTGATTTGCGGGTTTTTAGAAATAAAAAAATCTCTTTTAAGAGTAGATGTATTGCTTCCTATAACCAATAACTGTTAGCGGCTTTTTGCGGCTGGCGTTAACAGAGTTAGCTATTGAAAATCCGATTAAGGCCCATAACTGACTCTAGCATAATGAACTATATCGTATTCTTTTGTGTAAATACCGCGAGAATTTTCAAAAAAAATTTTTTTTCTTCTATTCACAAATTTAAAAAACCTATTGACGTTTAACATACAATGATCCACGCGAGAAGCTATGCCTTTTTATTGATTTTACATTAATTGTACAAAATAATATTTTGCGCAGAAAATGTAATTAAAGCATCAAGTCACGTATGGAACAACAAGCTTTGCTTTTGCTGCTGTTAAAAAATTGGATACATAAAACCCTGTATTTAAAGTTACTTGTATGATAAATTCTATATATATATATATTATGATTATAATATCCTGATATAACTTGCATCAACGTATGTGTAAACATTGTACAATAGAGCAAACGTATTGTTACTTACGTCCGCATGGAATAGCGAGTGGTATTCAAATCTAAAGAATACTTACATATGTAAGGAATATTAATTCTATTTGCTTATCAAATTATTTAAACACAAAGTATTATGTAATTATTTCTTTTATTTACGTGATTATACATATCAAATCCACTTATTTACGGATTTTTCACGTTATTTAAATATATTTATTCCCGACGTTTCGGATTCTTTTCAGCATCCATGATCACGGGCAGACTAAGTTGGTATATGTCTGTATCTCTGTATGTTTTTCGAATTCTATGTCTGTATCTCTGTATGTTTTTCGAATGTTAAATAACGTGAAAAATCCGTAAATAAGTGGATTTGACAAAGTATTATGGTTTTTATACTCAATAATTATGAACTTCTTTATAGACCTTCATACCTTTCTTCAACCTCTAGTTTTTCGCCGTTCATTTCTAAATTACAAAATTGCTAGAACAAGCATTTATTGATAACTTTATGTACAAAATGTCACCAAAATCGGTTAAGTGACCAGCAAAGATGAACGGAAGGATGGACGGAAGGACACACGGACATTCGAACATAAGGACGGACGGACGGAACAATTGATGGAAAGTGATCACTTGCGTCCATAGGCATCGGCAATATCCCTGGTATCACTAAAGTGCTACCTATTGTGCGACATATGATGTTACATCTCATCAAACGTTTTTAAAAAAAGGTATCAGAAGAACGATACAAGAATCATACATAAATATAGATAATCAATACAGAAATTTCTTTAAATAAGGTTATCTTTACAACAAAATCGTGTTTTTAGTATTCTTTTAAGTACAGTGAACAGATAGGTAATCAAAGCTAATTAATTTTCTGCTGTATAATGCGAAAACAAAAAATATGTTCAGCCCTACTTAGCCTCTTAAAGGTGTAAATTTATAGTAAGAGTTACTCAATGAAATGCCCGTTTTACCGACGGTGATAGCGACCCATAACATGTTATTTAGTATTATGTCAGTTTTCTCAGTACCGTTAGCATAGCGAATTGAACTTCCTAATAACTAAATTCTTTTTCTATTATTTAATTTATTATTATTTATTCTAAAGAAAATCTTTATTGATTTCCCACAAAAGTTCTTTGCTGAGGAATCGTTATTGTGTAAGTATGAAGAATTAATTGCTTTTTGTTTAGAAACTAGAGAAGTTAAGAGATAGATTACAGTTTTAGAGAATAAACGAATAGTGCTTATAATTTAAAGTGGATATGTCTGCTACGTTAACTCTAAAAGCATCAAATGCTATATACGAGTACACGTGGTGCAGCATACGTGCCTTAATTCTGATGAATTCTCTTCGTTGAACTTTCGTGGGAATTATCACGTCGCATTCCATTTTCGTGATATTTTCCTGTTGAAACATTTTTAGCTGCAAGCTTCATTTCGTTCACCCAATAACTAAGCGTTACCCTATTTATTTTAAATTAATAAAAAAGAGATTGAATGAATAGTTACTCCATCATTATCATCATCAACATCAGCCTGTGTTAGTACACAGCTGGACATAGGCCTCCCCTAATACACCCCTATCCATTAGGGGGCTTTGGGTTTTGATTCAAACCCACGACCTCCCGATTCTAAAGCACTCGCCCATACCACTGATCAACGGAGGCAGTTAGATAGTATTTTAATAAAGGATAACATGGAGCTAATATAATATATATACGCATTTACATAAAGCTATTAAAATGTGTAAATTGCTATTTACTTAAAAGACAGTTTTAAAACACAATCGTAAGTATTTAAAACTAACAGTCCGTGCACGGCCAGGCCAGTGTTATTTGTAAATTTTTTAGTAGGTTTTTCTTGATAAATAGAAATTAATATTTTAAAAGCTTTTATGGGGTAACAGTTTTTAAAATTGGCACAATAGTTTTTGTGTTTATTTATTACAAACGTAAACACAAAAATACAAATCTTTCCTTCTTTATATTATAATATTAGTATAGGTAGGCATAAAGGGTGTACTTGATCGTGCCTCAGCATTTGCTAACTCTCAATTTATTATTAATACACTTTAAAATACGAATGTTTCAATTTATTGTATCAAAATGTACTATTAAATGCAATCTCTAACCAAACCAAACTGAAACAAATAGATTTTTACGCTGCTCATGCTGTCGAATATAAACTGCTGACTACGGAACAATTCAATTCAATTCGAGTTCGCTCCGAGCAGCCGCCCGGAACGGACGTATCTTCGTGCGCTCCCGCATGGAAATAATACCCCAGCAAATTAGTGCTGTGCCGTCGTGCAAATCTAATAGTGTTAGTGTAGTGAGTGCTCCTAGGCAGGCTCCAGTCACGTAAGTTTTTTTATACACTTTACACGCTATTTTTACTTCATCTACTTTGCTTGCCGCAATAGGAGGCAGCTAGGTACACACCTAGCGCTCTTAAAGTGCTCACATAGTTTTAAAAGCAGGCACACACCTCCCCACACAGGTGGGGAGGACTAGATTCGTTGCATACGCCGGAGGGGTTCGCCCCCCAAAGGCCTATAAAGCATGGACGTCTCCTCAGAGGAATATATGCTCACGACATGCCCCTGACATATTCGCGGAGATTAATATCATACAAGAACTTCAAGGCACACATTCAAAACGCCATGCAGCCCTGCGGCCCCGCCACCACCATTACTGACATAGACGTGCCAGTTATGACCCTGCACCGACATTTTGTACCTCTGACCCTGATTGTGGCCTGAGAAAATATCTCCGACTCGGAATCAGAGACTTTATACATGGATATAGACCCTACTAAGGCAGACAAATCGCGTCCGCGAAGAAGAAATAGACGACGAAGGTTTTGAAACCGTTGTTTCCGTAAAAGGGCAACAACGTCCCGCCGCTGCTGCAAAACCGCGAAGAAGACCGCAGTTTCTCCTCACCGACTCCTAAAATTAGGTCGAGGCTCACTACCGAGCGGGTTGAAACCAGAACATTTATATGGCTGAACGAAGGCCAAAGCCCCGCCGCCAATTGTCATTCACGAAAAGCGAGCTGGGCACAGGTGAATAAATTTATGATTAAAATAAATATTATGATGTCAAGTTCTAAGGATACGCGACTAGGAATCCGCTAAACGTTAGCACGGTAGATGACTTCGTGAACTCACACACTTTCTGCAAATAGCGCATTCAATTTCACACATACGCCTCCCAGAGGACCGTAAATTAGTGAGTTGCACGTGGTATCCCAAAGAGGTGGGATATCGAGTCCGAAAGGCCGATATCCTATCTCAGGGATATCCTGTGAACACTGTGCGGAGGCTTCACCACCTGCGGTCAAAGGTCGTCATGGACCTTCTTATGTTAGAGTTAGACCTACTCCCCGAGGGTAAGGCTATATTTAATATTCAATCTATTTGTAGTCTATCCGGATCAAGATAGAATCTCCTACAAAACAGGCATTGTTGCGCAGTGTTACAACTGCCAAAATTTCGGCCATACTGCGCGTAATTGCTATGTTAACCATGCGTTGGTTAAATGTTTTGGTAAACATAGCACTCCGGAGTGCCACGGCCAAAGATACAACAGACCCTCCGTCATGCGTTAATTGCGAAAGGAGGGTCACCTGGCAAGTTACAGGGCTGCGAAAAGCCCCAAAACCTTTGAGTAAATTTCATTCCGAGAATCGTCTCAGTAAATACAAAACTAGTAAAAACATTGCTTTTGTTTCGGCACCGGTGCCGACCAAAATGCTTAAGTTAGCTCCCGGTAATTAAAACCAATAATCAAACCTAAACAGGTGGCTGCATTGCAAACAAATTACCTGAAGCACAGGCAGGTAGCGTGAAATCGTTGCAACCTGCTAAAACAATAGCGCTCCTGACAACGACGCCTTATTGTCTCACAGGCGGTACCCAGTAATGACACTCAATTAGAGGATAATATAAAACTGGCCCTTTAGTATTGCAACAAATAGATATCGTAGAATTAGGCGTATTTTGGACAAGTCTCCGCGCCGCCAAAGACGGCATCCAAAGAATGAACGCATTATCACAGCATGTGCGCCTTTACAGGCCATGGGTAATCTAAAATTAAATAAACGCAACAGACACAAGGCCGTAGGTTTCGTAAATAAAGATGGCACCTCGCGTAGGTAGGCCAAACCGCATTCACTAGTCGTTTCTTGCTATAACGCAAACGGTTTTAGAGATCAGAAGGCAGAAATTACTAAATTAATACAAGATTATAATATAGACATATTTTTGGTACAAGAGACTCATCTTAAACCAGCAACACGCGATCCCAAAATAAGCGGATACAATATTATCAGACACGATAGGCTGTTAGCCCTCATGGGCGGTACTTAATCTATTATAAAAGATCCCTGCACATAACATCAATAGAAGTGCCATTACTCACAAATTTAGAAGCTTTGGCGTCATGATCGCACTTACCGGCCATAAGCCGCTTGTACTTGCCTCAGTGTATCTCTCCCGCTAAAAACTCATGTTAAAATCAGACCTGAGCTGCTTCTCGGCCTAGGTCCATCAATATTACTGCTGAGACTTTAATTGCAAACACCGCGACTGGAACGACAGCAGAAACAACTCAAATGGCACAATATTGCAGGGTCTCGAGGAGGTACTCAACATTAATATAATAGCCCCCGAGACCCCAACTAGATATCCATCAGATAGTAGAGGGTCGCCTAGCACCCTAGACCTCATTTATTCTAGGCAGTGTCTCACCGATGTCGTATCTATAGAGACACTACACGAGTTAGATTCTGACCACAGGCCGGTTTTATGTAAATTGGGCCAAGACGCCGGTTCGGTCCCTATGACTAAAACAGTAGTGGATTGGCACCGCCTTGAGGCTAAACTCAAGGCAATGAACCCCCAGAATTGTGAAAACACATCAGATATAGCTTGTAATTTAGATCAGGCAAACGATGCCATTAACAACATAAAGTCACACATCTCATCGGCCATTGAAGAGTCCGAAAGAACGGTGAAAGTCACGGCCGACCGGAACTTTGGCCTGCCTTTCGACATTCTGGATGTCTAATAAGAGACAAAACGCTGCGCAACGAGCGTACGATCGATATCGGTCCGAAACAAACCGAGCCTTATTTAGGTATTTACAACTCAGGTTAGAGAACGCATAAAGACGCACCGTGAAACTCGTGGCAAACCTCTACGGAAGAATTGGAGCCATCGACGTTGCCTACTGGCAACTGGGTCTGAAATCTAAAGTTAGGTTCACGCGATTCAATTCCGCCGCTATCCCTGTCCTAACGGTGGCTTATTAGCCTTCGATGATTTTGAAAAGCCGAATGCTTAGCGGACACACTAGAGTTACACGCACGCCATCTCGCGTACACACCGACACTTTTCATCTTGCGGAGGTGGACCGTGAAATCGGCTGTAGGGCAGTCTTACCACCAGAGGGCGAACGCTTAAAACTAGTGACCCCGGAGGAGGTCAAAGACATTATTAAGGGTCTTAAACCCCGATCGGCACCTGGCCCAGACCGTATTAGTAATAAGGCATTAAAACTTTTACCAGGCCCGATTATTTGTCTACTAGCGAGCATTTTCAATGTACTTCTAGCCACTTGTTCCTTTCCTGACGAATGGAAGGAGGCCATTGTTACCGGCATACCAAAGCCGCGTAAGCCACTAAACCAACCGACAAGTTATCGTCCAATCAGTCTCCTCAACTGCATGGGGAAATTGTATGAACGCATAATTTTGTCGAGGTTAAAGGATTACGTTTTCTCCAATGGCCTCCTACCAGACGAACAATTCGGGTTCCGTCCTGAACACTCCTGCTCCGACCAGGTTTATCGCCTCACAGAATACATTCTGACGGGCTTAAACAGAACAAAGTCAGGCCTTAGAACCCATTACACGGGGTTGTTCTATTCGATGTCGCAAAGGCATTCGATAAAGTCTGGCACAACGGCTTACTCTACAAGCTATACTCTTCAATGTGCCTGACAGGCTTGTGCACATCATAGCTTCACCTTTCGAATCGCTCTTTCGATATCGAGTAGAAGGCACCCTGTCAACCAGACGCTCCCTGCAGCGGGCGCCACAAGGCTCCGTTCTTTCTCCCTGTTATTCACGCTATACACTCACGATATCCCTAAAAGTTCTAATGTTAACCTTGTGCTGCAGACGACACCGCCCTCTATTACCCTCTTCCTCACCATCCCTTATCACCAGCAAACTTCAATGTGCAATCAATAGCCTAGGCGATTGGTTTCGCAAATGGAGGATTGATGTGAATCCCGAAAAAGTGTAGCAATATACTTTAATCGGTCTTCTGTCAGATCTGACCTCACTGTCCTACCACACGTCCGTTCCAAAACCGCACATAATGCTCGATGTAGACAAACACTGGGCAATTGAACCTCTACGGCAAACCTGATCCCTGGGAGAAGAAAGCCAAATATTTAGGTGTTACTTTCGACAGTAACATGAGCTTCAAAAGCCACGTCAAAGAGGTTAGGAGAAAAGCTGCTTATGTCTCGCATCGTCTCTATTATCTTACCAATACAAATAGTAAAATGCCTCTTAACTATAAACTTTTATTATATAAAGCTTGCATAGGCCGATAATGACATATGCCTGCCAATCTTTTGCCCATATATCCTCCCACCACTTAAATCAACTACAGGTGGTACAAAATAAATTCTACTGACGTGCCACTGAGCGGAGTCTTATCAAAGAAATGTCGACTTATACAGCGATTGCAAGATGCCGACATTACGCGCTCATTTTAAATACATTGTTAAAAAATTCTATGAAAGAATAGAAATGCAAAATAACCCTCTGATGGTAAGCGCTGCAAACTATCAAGCAGACCCAGATGCCTCTTGTAGGAAACGTCGTCCCCGTAATATACTCTTAGACCCAGATGAAGAAGGGGTTTAGGAATTCTGGACCTTCAAGGGTCCCGCCACACGAACTACTACACACAAGTAGGGATAACACACACACACTTTTAGGTCTACCTCGCTCAAGAGCACGGCGAGACCAACACACCGCGTACACGAGATACACCCGCGTTCCAGGGCGGTTCTCACCGCCCCCAGCAATCGATTAAACAGTCGACCGAACATCGGCGCCTCGGTCCGTATACCGAGCGTCAATGATCCTTAAGCGACTTATTCAAAATCAACCCACGCATCCTAAATGCGTGTGGCCATTTCTTTAAAGTTTTGGTCACCAAGTTCGAGGGATCTCGCAATCCTCCGAACTCAGTAATAGATGAAGCTTCACACAGACACAGGTCTAGAAGCATAACTTCGAATACATAAGACATAAGACAATTCAATTCAGATAATAGGTTTTCCACAAAGCTGGCGCTTTAAAATTTACGGCCCTTCGGCGACAAAATTCTAAAAGCTCAAGACTATTTTTTTATTTTCAATAATCACAGAAACCGTATACTTCAATTTATACGCTTCTAGATTTACCCGTGAATTCGTCCGCGGGGAATAGGAGAATTGTTCGCGAGGTGTATTTAAATATACTTTATAATATAATATTAATGAGGTGTTATATTTGTACGATTAGTGTTTATCATTGGGCATAAAGTTTTATAGTTTTAACTTCGATGATGAAAGAATCATCGATTTTTATCCCTCCCTCAAGAACATTGATTTTTATCCCTATTTAAGTCCCTAGTTGATCTCCGCACAGTTATCACTTTAAGCTTGTTTCAAGTAATTTAAAGTATTTACAAAATTTCACCGTTTCATGTTCAAAAATGTGGTATATGTAGGAAAACTAAAATAATTATAGAAATACGTGACGGTAAATCAAAGCCAAATAATATAAGCCTGAATAAATTGGTATTAACTCCATTGTGTTAAGATATTAACAGAAGGGGTTTCATTATAAAACCACCGATGTATCGGTGGTTTTATAATCAACTAATGAAGATAAATCAAATAGAAAAGTTATCAACATCAAAAAATATTTTAGGAAAAGAAAATATATGAAATGGAATAATATAAATAATAAACTTCTTACATTTTCGTCACGTGACGTGTACGTGATTTTTCATAATATAATTAAATATTAGAAAAAATAAGTTGAATTAAGTCAGAGAAATGTACAAGCAATATCATAAATACGTTTAAATCAGCGTATAATTTCTGTCCACTAAATTAAAATTGCGGTTTTCGCAAATGATTCACTTTCAAAATAACAATAATTCAGAGATATTAAGTATGGGCGTAAATTAAATATTGCATTCGATTTTACATTTAATTTGATATATCAGTATTACAATGAATTGCAATAATTTAAAGGCCAAACAAACAAGAGAAAGGAACAGGACAGCAACCAAATTCAAAATTAAGTATACATTTTTCAATTAAATAAATAAGTTTCTACCATTACAGGTGATCAACTATAGATGCACCACTTCTATGTCCATTTCGACTTAAAATCACTTCTGGTTTTATAGGGCATCATCCAACGTAATTGCTAGGCAGATGAAATTAAACATCTCATGTGTCAGACAGTCATGTCTCATTGCATTTCATTGTGGCAGTAAGATTGTTGATAACTTATGAATATCTCAAAACCTTCTACATTCAAATATTTAAACATGTATTTTCCAACATATTAAAGGTATGTTTTAGAGAAATTTAAACAAAAACTACAATTTACTAGAACAAACAACTTACAACTAAGAAAAAAGCCCCTAAGGATTATTACAATATTCACTACGACGATATAAATTGCACGCCTGGGTACGATTCAATTGAAATAAAACGTTTTTATCCTCAGAATGTTTTACATAAAACTTGAAATTATCTGTGACTTGGGACCAAACTAATATACTATGTTTTTGGAATCCTTTGAGACAAAAATGATTTATACGATAAATCACAAAGTACGCTTAAATATTTTCATAATATTTGTTAAAATGATTACACACTTTACACAAGAGACTAAAAAGACATGGATTATACATAAACTAGGTTAGAGGCTAAAACGTCGAGCGTTCTTATTGGTTGAACGGGAGGTGAGGATTGCACATGGCGGCGTTCCACCAATGACAATCGTTAACTCCGGCGCCATTAGTGTTTGCCATTAGTGTTTAACGTTTTTTGTACGCCTCTAAGTATTCTTAACTAAATATGTATGTTTACATCTTAGTAAAATTAAAAGTAATCTTGTTTTAAATTCACCTTTATTTCGAATGTGTAGCGATTTTAACATTGTTAATGCTCGTGTTTAAAATTTAGAAGTATTTGGTGATTCCATGCACGTTTTCAAATCAAAAGTATTAAAGTTTTTTCTTATCTAAACATAATTTAGTAAAAAAAATTGATCTTCATTATGGATGTGCCTTTTTCTTTTAAATTTTTATATCTCATTCACTGTACCTTTTGTTCTTTTTGTAATCATACTTTTTAATTTTAATCATTTTTGATGTTACTGTGAATGCTGTGCATACATATTATAGGTGCACATATTATTTATTTATTTTAACTTCATGCATAAACTGCACAGAGGCTTAATGCCGATGCCATTTTCTGCCAGTCAACCTTGGGGTGATGCAGAGATAAAAAGTGGGGAGGTGCAAATATACGCGTTTTAGAAATTGTAACTTTGATAATAATGTAAAACTAAAAATGAATAAATAAAAAACTATACATGTATATTAATAAAAATATATACAAATATATCATATATATTAATAAAAAGGTACATATACATAATATATACATATATATTATGAGTATATTAATATATACATAATAATAAAAAGTTTATCTGACGATTTAATTAATCTGGCGATACGTCCTCAAGCAAGTACTCTTTTACTTTTTGCTTAAAAGTCATAATACTCCTCGCCTCGCGCATTCTATAAGAGAACAGATTGAACAAAAAAGGAGGTGTGCATAATGTCAGAACGGTGAATAGGGCATTGGAGTAGACGCGTATGCGTAAAACGAAGATTTTTGTTATTGACATCGCATAAGTATTGAAATTGGGATGATAAGATAGATTTATAGAACGGGATAATAGAGGAATTAAGAAACTAATATAGAGTGGTTAGGGTTCGTAAGGAGCGTCGCTGGCGAACAGGTAATCACTTAAGTTCGGAACGTTGTGCAGAAACGTGGTCATATTTACAAAGATTAAAAACTAATCGAATGCAGATTTTCAGAAGTCGGTCAAGCTTATTGAGGTGATCTGCATTCAGGTAAATATAACACATGTCACCATAGTCGATAATAGGGAAAATCAGGGCCTGAAAGCGTCAATTTCGCACTGAATGGGCAAAAACTGTTTGAACCTGTAAAGACATCGCCGAATACCTATAACTTTCTGCACCACGCTTGCTATTTGGCTGTTCCAATTTAATGTTCTATCTATCTGGAGACCTACATTTTTAACGTGAGGACTAACGTGACGTGACGCGAAGCAAGATCCACCTTACATAAATTTCGAGCACTGCCAATTATTATTGTTTGACACTTCGATGGATTGACTGCTAAACCAAATTTATCACACCATATTTTTATTGAAGCCAAGTGCTTATTAATTTTACCAACTGCTACGTCAAAGTTTTCGGTAGATTCGTGAGCATACAACTGCAGGTCATCGGCGTAGAGATGTTACGCAGATTGAAAATCAAAAGTAATAAAGTTAATCAATATGGAAAACAAAAGTGGAGAAACAATAACACCACATATTAGTTACTCAGTCCCTTTTGCTTTATATTTGTAAACATGTGTACCTATGCTGTTGGTGTGTCTAAATAAATACAATAAATAAGATGAATAAAAAAAATTGAAAATGAATTCCAAAAGGTTACATAGTGTTTTTTCTCTAATTTGATTAAGGTCAACCTTTAGTATTCTGTAAAAAGTAATACAATTTTGCTAGTCATAGAAACAGTGACTATTCTCTTGAAAGAATGCCACCGCTTCCTAAGTTCGGCTATTCTCATCAAGCCTATACCGGCCACTTTACGAATGTCGTTACTCCATCTTTCCGCAGGGCGTCCCACACTACGTTTACCGAGACTCGGTTTCCACTCTAGAACTTTCCAACTCCAGGGGTCGTCGGCTCTACGGCTTATATGACCGGTCCACTGTTTCTTCAACTTACTAATCCAGAGTGCTATGTCGGTGATTCTGGTTCTCTGACAGATGACATCATTTCTGATTTTATCCTTCAGAGATACCTCAAGCATAGCCCTCTCCATAGCTTACTAAGTAACTTTAAATTTGTGAACCATTCGAACCGTAGGTGTTCAAGTCTCAGCACCGTAAGTCATAGCGGGTAGGACGCTCTTTGTGTACGATGGGTGACGAGAAAAGTCGGCGAAGCTTATGAAAAGCTCAGCCCAGCCGAATCCTTCTGTTGACCTCTCTCTCAAAGTTGTTAATACTTAGTTCGAGCGTTTGCCAAAGATAAACGTACTCCAAAACCACTTCGAGGGAGGTGCCAACGGTTGTGTTCGGTCCCGGATCAGCGTGTTCCTTGAACATGATCTTGGCTTTACCTCAGTTCATCCAGAGACCGTGCAGAAAAATCTGCCAATTGCCATTTTCTGCAAGTCCTTTGCAGACTCAGCCATGATGACGATATTGTCTGCTAATCGAAAAAAAATTATCTATATATTACTTTATAAGCCTTTATTTATCAGCGCTGTTGTATATCTTATTTGTTCTCGTCTATTTTTTTTCAATTTTACCGCACGACGTCACAAAATATAATTACGATGATGCTGAAGCGGAGCTCGGAGATTAAGGGAATTTCCGGACCAAGAAATAAAGTATTAAGGCAAGATATTAAACAAAAAGGTTATTATTTTTCTGTAATAACCTAAAATGAAAAGTATTTACATAAAAAACTATTCTGTTTCAAAATATTACCATCTGTTTAGATATTACAATAATTAATATTTATTTTTAGTATGAAAAAAGTAAGTTTGTCGTAGTTACATTAGCTTTCAATGAAAGTCTTCACAAAATCGAACAAGCCATTCCAGAGATAGCTAGATAGCCAGAACAATTATTTCAAGTATTCATAAAATATTATATAGTACGATCAGATAACGGATCAACATTATCATCTGTGATAGTTCACTGCTGGACATAGGCCTTCCCAGTGCACCTTTTCCATTACGGGGTTTTAGATCATACCCCACCACGCTGGTTCAAAGCGGGTTAGTGGGTGGACATACTTTTTACATGCCCATTCCACGCATGGATTATCTTACTTTTCAGACAATTGATTGATCGGCCCAAATTGACCTAACCAACACCAGACAACAATGAAAATTTGTTAAGTCCCCGCGGGACTCAACCCACGACCTCCGGTTTCTAAAGCACACGCCCATACTACTAGGCTACGGAGGCAGTACGGAGACAGTACGGAGGATAAGGAATACAGTAAACTCAAAAACTTATCCTAGCTATCAATACCGGATATATATAATTTTAAATTATCTATACAAATAGAATAAAAACGAAGTGTTTGTTTGTAACATAAAAAAACATGTTTAAATGAGCACATTGCAATAAACAACCAGAATCTACATTTCACAAAGAAGTATTGTTTTAATTGTTTTAATGTTTTATATGTTTTCCTTAGAGATTAGTCTTGAAATAAGGATTAATTATTGGGCTTATTTCCTAAGAGATAGACATATACAATATCAGACTTTTTATACACCTTTTTAAAACTGTAGTACAATTTTTCGATCTGTTACATTTTACAATATAAGCGCAAAAATGTGTTTTATTACGACATCACATGTATCAGTTTTTCTCTTCTTTATTACACGTATTTGATAAAAATTAACCTTTCTTTTAAATGTAATTAAAAAAACAACATTTAATCAATGTAATAAAGGTTTGCAATTAATGTTAAAGTTAAAACGAGATAGGTTGCTTTGCAAATTCGTTTGCAATTCAAATCATTGGCAGAAATAATATTACCATGTTTTAGCCTAACAAATAGTTGACAACAAGGACTTTATAATAAATTTTCAAATGCAAGTTTAAGCAATATTTTTACTAGCAACCCAAGTACGGCTCTGCACTTGCTATTTTTAGATTTATGGAATGTATTTTCGTGGAGTAAAAAATAAACTATGTTACTGTAGGATAGTATAGCATTATATATAAAAGAATATTTCAAATTGGTTTGCTAGTTTAGATGCTTATTTAAACATTATTTCCATATGTTTTACATTTAAATGCTAAAAAAGGTATGCAGATAGTTTGTAAGTTTTGTTAGTAATTTGCAGTTTTTTGTATTAAGCATGTGATAAATATGAACAATGTTTAATTTCTTTTGTTTAGTAACAGTATAACGTTATTCATCCATTATCATTTATTTTCAACAGAATTATCAAAAAAAAATTTCATGGCATTATAAAAACAGCATTATCAAATCCACGACAAGATTTTACAGTTGTAATTCTTGATGAAATAAATTTTCAATGTTTTTCAGCAAACATAAATAATTTTTGAACGTGCTGCCTAGCTCAATGACAAGAGCACTACAGAAAGTACAATTTAGGATCATTATTGAAAATTTCTGAATTTGATTCTACCAAAACGCGTGCATTCTAAAGTTTTCAACTGCCTAAATTAGAGAAACTTTTAAATCGAAACAAAATTTCATTGAACCACCGTTGTTGTATCAAAACAAAAGAAAACATTGAGACCTATGAGGAAATATGAATTTCCTATTAGTACGTGAAATTGACATTCTGAATCTTTTTATTTATGACGTGGGTAACAATATTATTACAATAATATTAATGCGTTGTGGATTGTTTTTTTCTCTATACAATATTTACAGGTTACTCTCATATGACATTCCTTTGCCAAGAGACAAAGTAAACGATTTTTTTTTACCCAATACCTTGGTGATGAATAAATTAAACTCAAACGATTAAATTTTATACTAGTGACTTAAAAAAGTGAAATTAAAACACATATATCTCTGACTTCAAACATTACAGAACTATTTTAGGCAATACAAGTAGGTAACAAAGAGAAATTGTTGAATTAAAGGACTTTTTACGGATTTTATCGCGTTTATTTTACATTTTCCTTTCCCGACGTTTTGAACATTTTCCAGCGGCCGTGGTCACGGGGTAGACTGAGATATTATACCTCTTTTTGCCAGTTCTTAAGCAGGATTACCTGATCTTAATTGTAATTAAATAACTTTAATCTGTACTCCGACCTATGCAAAATGAACTTATTTTATCATTACAGCCAGCATTGGTATTGTTGGGTTTTAATTTATTAATTATGGGTACCAAGCAGGTAGTAAAAGCGAACCATCTTCTCTAATAAAATTGGTTGTTTTCTAATCTTAATAGCCTCACGAATCCTTATAAGTATTGATTTTCTTTAGCGAAGATTTGTGGTACATTAAATCTGATATAATGGTTGGGGTGATTTAAAGATCTGCCAACTTGTTGGGCCTTATGTTGTAAGCCTGAGTTTCTTGGGGCTTTTATTCCAACTTAACAACATTTTAAATACACGAGGGCACACTCAAACGGGTTTGATGAATGGATTCGATATCAGTAATTTAAATTCACTGATATTAGAGATCTAACGAACCGCTTGGCGTAGTAGTTAGTGACCCTGACTGTTACGCCAGGGGATGCGGGATCGATTCCTACATCGGGCATAATATTGTGTGATGAACATAGTTTGTATTTATTTACAAAAGAAAAGTAAGTCTATGCATTTATCAGTCATCTGGTTTCCATCGTACAAGCTTTGATGTTTTTGTATTAATCATCCAGAACATTAAAAAATATAAATATAGATGGTCTTCACAATCGGGTCTGACCTTTACATTTTTAGCCGATGCATGGTTAATTTTCAGACAATTGAATGATTGTCCCACATTGCTCTTAACAAGAATAACACAAAGCTATTTCCAAAAACCTACGAATCGAACCCAAGATCTTCGATTTATAAAGCGAGGGTCAATACCACTAGGCAATATATAATTTTCATAAATACTTAAAATTATACCCAACGTTTCAAACCCTTCCCAGGATCCTTGATCACGGGATTGTATACACGCGATAAAATACTCCGTAAAAAACTATATAATAATGTTTATACTCAAATTAGTAGCGTTTAGGAACAATATAATAAAATTTGTAATTTATCTTTCCTTTTGTAAACCTGTTTTTGTTGAGACAACAATATTTCACCAGTTAATTGACTTCGTGGTAAAAACTTAAAAATTTTTTTTTGCGGGAGATATGATGAAGAGGTTGTATTAATCAAAACAACCAGCGTTCATCCTTTAGAGGCAGCGTTGACCTTGTACTCTTTTATCATTGATTAGTTATTTGAATGCTTTTTAAGACCGTTTAGTTGTTTTGCTTTCAAATAATTAATATTATTAATATTATTTTGTGTATATTTTTATGCAATCATTACTAATAAAGAGGTCACTTGCATTTGAACATTTATGATAGCAATAATGGATTTTCATTCGCTGTTTTTAATCACAATTGCATGGTAATTGCTCATTGTCCTTTACAAGGACAATCAAATGTAATTTTTATTTTAAAATTAAAATTCTACAACTTAATAAAAAGGAAGAATGATATTCTGTTTATGAAGTTTTATAAACCAGCCTTCTTAGCGTTCATTAAAAAAGACCTATGTCAAGCAGTGTATTATTAAAGTTTATTCTACAATAACATACATTAAGTAAAAGTAATAAACAAGCTTTCTCATCTTATTTCTTAATTCTTTTTAATTTTACTTGTTATATTTTTGGTACAAAAAAGGTACTATAACTTCAGGTTAAACAAGTTTCGTTTCAAACTTAACTCTAATTTTTCTAATGCACCTGTAGGGAAATGTCCTTTTAAAACTAGTTAAGTCTTGACTACATTTTCTTTGTCATTAGTTTGAAATTAAGACATTTTACACACTATAAATTCATCATTATTATTATCTAGCCTGTTTTAGTCCATTACTGAATATGGGCCTCCCCTAATGCATGCCTTCTCTATTGGGGGTTTTGGACCGTATCCCATTACGCTGTTATGTCCAATGCGGGCTGTGGTGGGTGGACCGACTTTTGACATGCCCTCGGACGCATAAACCCTGTCTTTTCAGACAATTGGGTGATCAGCCTAAATTGTCCCAACCAGCCAGAAAACAACGTAACACAAAGTAATTTCCCCGCGGGATAGAACCCACTAACGTAACACAAAGTAATTTCCCCGCGGGATAGAACCCACTACCTCTGGCTTGTAAAGCAACAGCCTATACCGCTAGGCTACCGTGGCAGTTGCGATAATAATTACCTTTTTTAATTCCTATAGTTAAACACATTAAAAATCATATTAATAATAGACACTGTCTTTTAGCAGTACTAGTGAATTTAGTACGTAAATTCTTCCTAACGCTACCTCAGTTATTCAGCTTTCAACTTTAATTATAGGTATATATTATAAGTTCGACTGGCTACAATATCAGAGCTAACTAGAAATTGACTTCAGATTTCGCATGAAACCCACTGAACCAAGTTTAAAACAAAGAAAATTAAACAGACTCTTGGACATTTTTCACTAGCAAGTTGAAATCGATGTCCAAAAATCCCTAATGGATAGGGTGTGTTAGGGGAGGCCTATGTCCAGCAGTGGACATTACAGGCTGATGATGAAGTTGAAATCAAAGTTATTTCACTCTTCAAGCATCCTGGAGAGTAAGCTCTAGAATTGGATGCTTTTGATTATAGTGAAGCAGATTAAAACAATTTTAAAGAGGTAGTTTTAGTCAATGTGAAGGTGAGCTAAAAATTGTTTAAAACTGTCATAAAAAGAAAAAGTAGGAAGTAAAGCAGCGCTGGTTGAGGAAGGAAAACACACAAATGTGGAAAACATTAAATCAAAATTATAATTGATTACTAAAACCTATTAAAGCATGGGTCACCCTATTGAACACACAGACAGTAAGGGTCATGAAAAATGATTAGTAGCCCACTGTTACCTTCAAATCAAAGCGCTTCGTAATTTATAATAGTAGAGACGAAATGTTTTCAGGCTGGATACTATTCTATATACAGGACTTCTGTTAGGAGCCGTATTAGAATAAAGTGGGATCAAATATAGAGGAAGTGGGATGATTCGAACGAGAATTAGAATGTAACTAGTAAATTGAATTATAAACCTTTTAGTAAGCTATTTCAGATACAGAGAGACTTCTATTTTAAGCTGAATCAGGATTATTAGGACAAAGTGTATAGAGAAAGTGTGGCGATTATTAACGATATTGTAAATTAATTACAGGACATTGAAATATAAAGCTAGTGGTCCGAAAGGTATTTCTGCAGCGATGCTTTAAAATTTGTGTCGCCAACTGCAATAATTTGCAAGTTCTAGACAACAGGTCAATGACCAGACGACTAACGTCCGTTATTTCTATATATTGTAATTTTCCATAAACAATCACTAATGTCACATGCAAATGAAATCCTATACATTAGAACTGCAGACTTTCATCCTTCATCGATCATCAACATTCCGCAAACACAACAAATTGGAATAAGAAATCTTTATTTATTATCTAAATTTTTTTTTTATTAGTACCCCATCATTTCTTTCGAAACCTTCTTTTGCTAGAATAACTTCGCAAGTCTTAGTCAGGCAGTCAATACTTATTCTCTAATTACATAGTTTACTTTGCTAGCAATAATAATAAAAAATACATGGCAATTAAATTAATCTCTATTTAGTTAAAAAATATAAAAATAATTTAAAATAACTTATCAGAATAGTTTTAGTGTTCATATTAAAGATACGAAGTTTTGAAGAATTAAAGAGTAAGTTAGTAATAACAATTGTTATATTACAGTAATTCAGCAACAAACTATTAATTTACGACGTAAAAGAGATTTGTTTTTTGTTTTGGTAAAATTGATATCAGGTTTTTCAATTCATACATATTCGGTTCGGTTCTTATAAAATTACTTGAATTCATTATTTACAATAAAAGATGTATATTAATCAATGACCTAAAACAACTTTATATCTTTAGTAACAATACCTTTAGTGATAAGTTTGTATGTACCTAAATTGTACTCAAACGTAATCTGTTCTTCGTTTCTATCTATAGAAATAAATAAAATTATGGAATATCTGTTTGTAACATTAAAATAACTTTTTTTAAATAATAACATTTTTATGTTTGACCGATACTTACTAGTAGATAAATTTTCTTTTTTAAATTTTCGTCTGTCTGTCTGTTTTATGTTCTCTAGAATGGCTAGTCTACTATTTTGTCTGGACTATCGCTGGAAGATAGCTGATTTAACTGGCAATAACTTATGCTACTACTTCCGCAAAAAAGCAAACTTACAGAATATATTTTTATAATACTACGCGGACGAAATTGTATTTAGCAGCTCGTTTTAAACATAAAAATGAATATAACAAAAATTATAGAGCTAAATAATTATCTGCAGCTGTATCATTAAATTGCTGCATTTAATTCATTTTAAAAAGCGTGCAGTTACCACAGCGCAGTCCTGAAGGATAAACGCTGACTGCTTTGATTATTGCAATCTCTTTATCAATTTGCAGACAACGAACGGTTTTAATCTGTCTGAATATTTCTTTGTGTTTTAAAGTGAATTTGAAAAGGATGCTATTTTATAAATATTACGAGGCAGAAAACGAACTGATCTATAGTTTAAAACGTTACAAAATAGTAAAAACTATTTCAATGAGGAAGACTGAAATTGCAGCTACAGTTTCTTTTGAAATCAATACATTTTTCATGTTTCTCTCACTATGATAAATGTTATGATTTATATGATGAAAAATAATTCAATCCTTTCGTTTATTTTTTTAATTGTTTTCTTTTATTTTCCAAGTCGAACTTTTTACACATCGATTAAACTGCCTTCTAACCCTAAAATTGGTCTTTGTTTTTAGTTAAATACGGCAATAATAGCAAGGTGATCATCTGATTTTCATATATCGTTCCATAAGCAAAATCCAGCACCAAATCTCTGCACTCCACGATTATTGTGGTATACTTACACTTTATATCGATCGCGGTTAATATGGTTGTTAAGGCAACGGAATACATGATATAAAATGAGATCAATACTAGTTCAACTGTACATATACGAATATATATATACACGACCTCCGGTTACTAAAGCATAGGCCTAAAGGCCTAAAAAGTGGTAAAACACTAGGTTATGGAGGTAGTTAATCGTTATGGTTTACAATAAAACCAAGTTTGGTCATATTTTAACACTTAGTTTTAAAGAAATTAATTTAATATATTCAGACATTCTTTATTTTATGCTAAAGAATAAAAAGCTTATATTTATTAATTGGCTTCGCGATAAAAACTTTAAAGTATTCTTTGCGGGGGAAATGATAAAGAGATTGCATTAATCAAAGCAGTTGGCGTTCATCCTTCGAGACAACGGTGGCTGTGTACTTTTTTATTAATTATATGCAATATTTTAATACAAGTGTTATAGGAAATGCAAATTTAAATAATATTTAAAAAGAAACAAATGCAATGCATAAGTGCGCAAGTACGGTATAAATTTAGTTTTATTTTTTTTTACTTATGAAACAAAAAGTCTTAATATAACTGGTTAACAATTTTTTAAACTAATAGCTTAGAAATATTGATAATTCTTAAAGACAACCACAATGATATTATTAGCTTTATCTTAGCAACATTTTAAGAGTTTTTTATGAAACTTAAAAAAAACATAACAACTCAGAACAAATTAGTTATGACAGAAATTATTAAAATTGTTATAGTTTTTTTGTGTTTGTAACAATATTTTATTTTTTGTGATATTATTTAGTATATTAATATAATTTCGTTTTTCACTATTGGTTTTGTTTTGAAGTACAGTGTTTATAAAATTAGATATTATAACTCAGTTTAATAATTACAAACCTTATTAAATTTAATGCGCGTTATTGTTCGAAGCAGATTTTGGATTTCATAAAAACTTCACATTGTGTTTTGTGACTATTTACAAACTCTGACATTGAATACAATGCATTGAAACATTCTTTGTAGTGAACAAACCTGAAAAACTTATTTCAAACAAAATAAATGCAGTTAGCTTGTAGTGTTGGTGTATGGTGAATTGAAACTTTTGCTGCAAACTAACTTGAACAAACTTGTGCATTCGATTACTTGTTTCAAAGCTTTTTTCTGGACCGTTTAGTTTTTTGCATTCAATTTACTTAAGTTGTGTATTTCATATACACAATTACTTGGTATCACGTTTATTATGTATACTTTTTTCTCTTTTTCATATATATAGCAATAATCAGATTCGGTCTGCGTAGTAGACATTGATGTGCTATTTAATTAAAAAGCTTCATTTATATGAATGGTATAGTATATTAATTTCTTTAGTCCAGTTCGGGTATGTACCATATTTATAGGCGGTTTATGTTTTAGCTATCTAAAAGTAGATTCATAGCCAGTGTATTTGTGTGATGTTTAAGTCTATCTTTGTTTTTCTTGCTGTGGTTGCTGACAGTGTGGATTTCTAGATACTTATGTATTTCCGTGTTCTCGACTAACCAGTGTGCCCAGGAGAATGTTCTAAGAGCCTCAAAGCTCTGTTCCGTAGGTCCAGATCGGTTTGATGACAGCTTTATAAATAAGTAGTATATTACTGGTAGAAAGTCGGGATTGTCGGCCTATTAACCGAGATTGATTCCTCATTTGCATGTTTGCTTCTGTTATCTTAGCTTTTATATGGCTTGCTCACGTTAGCCTTCTTTTAAGATGTATACCCAAGTACTTTATTATGTTGCTAGTAGATAAGGTGTTTTGTTCAAGAGAACGGGAGCGCAGTCCTCTGTTCGCAAGGTAAAGTCACGTATTCTTTAGCATAAAATGAAGAATGTCTGAATATATTAAATTAATTTCTTTAATAGTAAGTGTTAAAATATAACCAAACTTATATTGTAAACCATAACGATTAACTACCTCCATAACCTAGTGGTTTACCACTTTTTAGGCCTTTAGGCCTATGCTTTAGTAACCGGAGCTCGTGGGTTAGAATTCTGCTTCAACTCAACAAATTTTCATTGTAGTTTTTTAATTGGTTAGGGCAATTTATGCCGATCTCTCAATTGCCTTAATAATAAGATGATCCATGCGTCGGATGGACATGTAAAAAGTCTGTCCACCCACTAATCCGCATTGGACTAGCGTAGTGGGATACGGTCCGAAAACCCCCTAATGGAGAAGGCATACTTAAGGGAAGGCCTATATCCAGCAGTGGACTAACACAGGCTGATGATGATGATGATTGATTGTTTATATCTCTATGTGTCAATATATTAGTCTGACAGGTACGTTTACTTACTGGTTCTGGATCTTCCGATTCGAAAGACTCCTTTTTTTATTACATGCGCAGACGCGCAGTCAGGGCCACCTGATAGAAAGTGGTCACCGACGCCCATAGCAATACAGGTATCACCAACGCGCTGCCTACCGTGAGACATAGGATTTAAAGTCTCGTTTACCCAGTAAATACGCTGGCTACGGTTCCCTTTAAACCGGAACACAGTAGTGTTTTCACACAACTGCTTTGCGGTAGAAAAAGGCACCACGTTTGTACCCACCTAGACGGTCCCCTGTAGAAAGGGGACCTACCACCTTTTCCAACGTAGTAGCTGACTAAAGGAGATGTAACGTCTTTTGTCTCAAAGCGGTGAATGGTTTGGTGGTGTCTTACGCTTCTTGGCCGATGGACAAGGCGTTTTACTTACCATCTAATCTCAGTGCTATAGCAAACAAAAAAAAAACAAAACTAGGTAAAATTTAACACTTAAGATGCACGGGACACTTATTGCAAATAAAATGTGAAATGATAACACAAATAACAGTATACACAGCTATATATGCATACAGAACATATAATATACACAATACTTGTATTTTACGTGGAAAATTTTCGTGATATTTACATTCAAATTACTCCCGTAATTAACATTGATAATACTAAGCTGGAACGAAACAATCCATTGAACTAAATTTGAACAATTCTGCAATTTACGTTTGTAACGAATTAAGGTTGCTCATTGTTCGTTATCGAATTTCAATTATTGCATCCAACCTCAGCACAACTGAATAAAATTATATGATATAAAGTTATTGTGGCGATTTTTAAATTCCTATTATTTTACTACCTGCATTTTCCATCTGTATATTTAAAAGTAAACTTTATTATTAAGTAATTGCATTACGTTGCAATACACGAGGTGTAAGGTTTCCTTTTTACTAGGGGCCGTCTCCCGTCCCATACCACCGCAGTGTCTATTTCTGCCGCAAAGCGGTAGTGTGAAAACACTTTTTACGTTTGAAAGGCACTGTAGTATCGTATTTACTGGGCAATCGAGGCGTAACATCCTATGTCTCACGGTAGGCAGCGCGTTGTGATACCAATGTCAATGGGCGTTGGTGACCACTTTCTATCAAGTGGCACAACTGCTCGAGCTGCTAAACATCTCTCGTAGATGAGTTACTTCTATTATTTTTTTTGTTCTTCTCATCGTTTCCTTTTAAACTGATAGAACTATTTTAAATGCCATACTCTAATTTAATATGTTGTCAAATTTATATTTTTGAAGTTGTTAAACTATTGCAAATAATTAAAAAAAATTACTTATAATAGTTCTTTTAGAATATTATGAGTTTCTTATACATACATTTTACAAATTTTATAAAATCAATAGTCAATAGTTTGAAAAGCATGTCAATTTGCACAAACTTCAAATCTATCGTGTTTAAACTACCAAAGAAAAATGTTCTCTTGATTTTCAAATTTTCATTTCAAAACATATTTTATTACTGACCAGTGTGTCAAATCAAAGTCAATGTCAAACATCTTAATTCAATATAAAGCTATTATAGTGTCTTCTTGGTTGTCGACTAATCTGCCAGTTCTACCAGTTCCGTCTATTTCCGAACCGTCTTGAACCTAAAAAAAATTGGCATTACAAAGTCTGTCCGAGCTCTAATTTTTCTTTAGAACTTTTTTTTGTTTTTGCTGCATCACCCGTTTTCTTAAGTTTTAAACCATAAGCTGCCAAATGCTTGCTTTAAATAAAATTAAAGTTTTTTGTTCAGCCTAGAGAAATAAAATATGAGCAAAACACAAAATGTCCTACACGGAACCCATGAATTACAATAAATGGGTCTTAAATCGCTTGAACTTGATCCTTTTATCTGCTCACGCGTAAAGTTTTAGGAAAAGGTTGTAAGAAAAGGTTCTTACAAACAAAATTGGCACTAAAATATTTTATTATTAATATTGTATCCTAAACTATTTTGAAGCTATTTATTTTTGGAAATAAATTACAATGCAACACTGATGAATTTGCGAATAACCAATGAACATTTGCAGTTATAAACATCTAATTTCTAATAAAGGGAAAAAATAATCTAAGTACATTAGTTACTTTCGTTTAAAGTAATACAACTAATAAGCCCTGATAATTGTGAAAAAAGTAGATAGTAACTTAACTAACACAACTTATTGTTATTAATATAAATGTGATTAATAAGTTTTGTGGAAGGAAGTAAAGGAAAAATAATAATTATTATTATAGAACACATGACAGATCACTTGATGAAAATATCGGCATAATTTTATGCATTTTAAATTGTGTTCATTATTGATATACCAGAAAAAGTATTTTTGACCACCCTATTAGTCTCAAAGAGATCATAAAAACAAAAACTTTTCGCATAAACTCAAACTAACTTTTACTAATTGTAGATGACACGTTTTAAAATAGTAAAATCATTAGTATCGTACATGAAATAAATACAGAAAAAAAAATAAAACAAACACAATCGTTAATTTCATCAAATTCATCAGTAGCATTACTACGGAGCTCCTGTTCGAGTTCAATCATCCGGATGTCGTGCAGCTGAAATAATTAACTGACGCCGCGTGAACTTCGGGCAGCCATTATGCTGTAAAAACAATGCAATTGTGGAAATTCTATTTTTGGTTACAGGTCTTGAAGAATAGCATTGCGGAAACAGAGGAATGTTTAGTTGCAACTCCGATGCAGTTTAATTAATACTAGCTGTTTTGCGCGACTTCTTGGCGTAGTTATAGAGAAAAAAAATGTTAGTTTTGGTAATAAAAACGTAAAAAAATCTAAGTTACTCCCAACTTTCTTCCAGTAAAAGTCCAGTCAATAGCGGACCAGCTATCTCACAAATTAGCCAGAACAAATAGACAGACAGACTGACGGCAGACGAAAACGTTTTTTGTTATATATATATATATATATATATATATATATATCCTTATACAACAGTTTAATCATTTAACGGGTATTTTGATGTTACATAAACACTCAATTTTTTTAAAATTAATAGCTTTAAACATCATCATCATCATCATCATCATCATCATCATCATCAGCCTGTGATAGTTCACTGCCTCCCCTAATGCACCCCATCCATTAAGGGGTTTGGAACGTATCCCATCAGGCTGGTCCAATGCGGGTTGGTGGGTGGACCGACTTTTTACATGCCCATCCGACGCATTGATCATCTTCCTTTTCAGACAATTGGGTGTTTGGCCTAAATTGCCCTAACCAACTAGGAAACAACAATGTAAATTTGTTGCGTCCCCGCAGGATTCGGACCCACGTTTCTATTGCACACGTCCACTCTCTATTTGTTCATCTTCTATTTGTAAATTATATTGAGCCTTTGATATAAACTTGCTGCTGTGATTTTCTGACTTGTATAATTTTACTACCTGCATTTTTCCACCTGTATATTCAAGAAGAAAACTTTGTTAATTAGTAATTGCATTAACTTGTGATATACGAGGTGGTAAGTCCCCTTCTTACTGGGGCCCTTCTGCCGCCCACACTACCGCGGTGCCTATTTCTAGCATAAAACGGTAGTAAGAAAACATAACCGTGTTCCGATTTGAAAGGCACCAGCTTGTTTACTGGGTAATCGAGACGCAACATCCCATGTCTCACCGTAGGCAGCGCGTTGGTGATACCCCTGGTATTGCCGATGTATTATTATTTACATGTTTTGAGTTTCTACATTCAAAACACGTGTTTTCATTATACAAGTGCGAATTTTATAAGTGCGTCAGAATAATAATTAGTGTAGTCCGAATAAAGTGATTGCAATTGAATATTTAAATAAATGCTAATTAATAATAGAAAATTATTGTGAAAAATGATGCCAAAGAAGTAAAACTTCTTACGCGCGAAATAAGTACACGGAACCCTATTTTTTTTGGTTCTTCTCATTGTTTCCTTTAAACTAATATAACTATTTTAAATGCTATAAATTAATTCAGTACATTAATTGTTACCAAATTTATACTTTTTAAGTTGTTAAAGTATTGCAAGCAAATAAAAAATTTGTTTTGCAAGAGAACAGTTCCTATTGTTATTAAGTGTTTATATTACTTCTTTTAGAATATTATAAGTTTCTCACAGATAATACCTATGCTAATAAGAAACTACAAAAAAAGGATACGCTGAATTGTTCTCTTGATTTCATTGTTGATCACTCATTTGTATTGCATATTCAAAATCGATACACCATTATTATAACCGTGTTGGTTTTTGCCGTGCAAATTTTTAGTATCGTGCTCTTCGATGTTATTATCTATAGAAAAATTTCAATACAACTTTATTAAACATATCTTATTGTTGACCAGTGAATCTCATACCTCTAAGGGATCATTGTGGTCACTTTAAAAACATTGTTAAAAATCTTTATTCGAATATTGAAGCATTATAGTTTCTAATGGGTTGACGACTAATGTACTACCAGTTTGAAAATTTTAATCTTGGACCTTAAAGAATAGGCTAGAAAGTCAGTTCGAGCTGTAATTTTTTTAAATGTTTTTTTTTCGTTTTTACTACATTATCCTTATCAAATGTTTTAGAATAAACGTCAGAGTTTTAAATTTAAAAAGTGGTATATCTTTCCATTTTATTAATTTTAAACATTACATTAATTTACTTATGTTGTCCTGTGGCTTTGTAGTTTTTATATCTTTGCGTTTAATTTTTAAAATTATTGGATCCCATGAAGGTGGCAAAGACAAAGCATCCTCTTTATTAAAATTTGGAGATTTTTAAATTTCTATTGATTCCCGCAAATTGCAGATTTCTTGTGGCATCGATGCTTAACATCGGCTATATGTTCTTTTAATCTGGTTGTTAGTAAGAGAGACCACAATCACAGTGTAACTTGTAGACACCCACTACCTGTAGAGGAATTTTACATATGACGGATGGTAATAATTGGCCAATCTTCTTCGGCGGCTTATAATATGTTTTAATAGAAGCTCACTTTAAAATATAACCGATTTTGTCGGTAGCTCTTCTAGTGTAAGACAAGACGGTGGGCACTCTTTCGAGTGTGGCTGGCTTCACACGGTGATTGCGACGTAGAAGTGGAACTTGGAGTTTATTATCACGCAGCACCTGCTTGACATTCTCCAGTCCAGCTGTCAAATGCTCCTTATTGAAGATCCACTGTACTCTATGAAACAAACATTTACTGACAGTAGCTAACTGCGAGGGATGGTGGTGAGAATCACCATTTAAATGTTTATTCGTTGGGTTGCTCTTCTAAAAACTGTATGTCGGGAATAAATGTATATAACTAACGAAAAATCTGCAAATTAGTGTATTTGATATGAATAATAATCGCGTTAATAAAAGAAATAATTACATTATCCTTATTTTTACATTTTAAATTTAAAACTATCAAATGCTTGTTAAGAATAAAGAAAAACGTTTTTTTATTTCGGCCAAGAGAAATGAAATATGAGCTAAACGAAAAATGTCCCACACGGAACCCATGTATCACAAAACAGGCGTGTTAAATTGCTTACTCAACCTTTTATCTGCTCACGGGTAAATTTGGGTTGTAAGAAAATATTTTTACAAACTGCCACTAAAATATTTTATTATAAATGAAGGCGCATAAAATAATCTAACACATACTAATAATAATATATCTAATATATAGACCTGATATCTGAAAATAATATTTAAGGTAATACAACAAAATAATATATAAAGTCAAAACAACAACTTATTATTATTAATATTAATGTGATAAATAAGTTTTGTGAAAGGAAGTAAAAGAAAAAAAATAATAATTGTTATAAAATACAGAATAGATCACGTGAGAAGAAAACCGGAATAATTTTATGATACCTTTTATTTCTGCTTGGTTAGGCATTTTCTTTCGGCATAAATTGTGGTAATTTAAAAAATCATTATAAAAACTATTTTACGAGCATCGGTTGGTTTCAAAGAGATCAAAAAAAAAGCAAAAGCTTTTAAATAATGGTTAAATTTTCGTTAAAAATCGTTAATAAAGGTTAAATCTTACGTTGACTTTTAATTGAAACATGATTGCATAGGTAGGTTGGTTATTATAGTGGGCGCGTTTTTAAGTAGTAAAATCATTACGATATTATATGTATGAAACAAACTTGTTACATTTTATCAAATTTATCAGTCCCATTTCTACGGAGCTTGAGTTGAATCAACCGGATGTCGCGGCGCTGAAATAATTAACTGACGCCGCGTGAACTTCCGGCGCAGCCATTATGCTGCTGCGTAACTATGCTGTAAAAACAATCCAACTGTGGAAATTCAATTCGATCCAAATTTGGTTACGGGTCTTGAACAATAGCAGTGCAAAGACAGGAAATAATATATAACCTGGTAAAATTTTGCAACCCCGATGCAGTTTAATTAATACTGGCTGTTTTGCGTGTCTGCGTTATATCAGCTATCTTCTAGTGAAAGTGTCGTCAAAAACGGACCAACAATTTTACAGATTGGCCAGAACAAACTGATTGACAGACCGACAAAAATTTTATAAAATATTGTTTTGTTATATGTTATACGTATATGCAACATTGTAATCAATTAAATCTTAATGTTACAAACAGACATTCCAATTTATTTATTTGTGCAAATTATTTCGACATTTGAGATCTATAGTAGTATTTTTGTAATAGCACAACCTGAGGTGTGCCTTCACAGTGGTAACATAACCGTTTCTTGGGGATTATTGTGATCTAAAACCGATACATTTATCAATTTTTTTCTAACTTTTGCCTGTGTCAGTTTGTTTTGGGAGTAAAACACCGCTTCATATAATTTCCAGTATCCGATATAGACAGAATTTTCCAAATATTTCGAGATAAATTAAAATATGGGTATGGGGCTACACCGAAAGGGCTTATTATTCATCAGCTAGCAAAAGTCTTGTTTGTCCATTTATTCAATAAAATATTCTTTTTCCCGTAAACACTAGTGAAGTTTCCAAATTATTCTAAGAAATCTCATTATTATGATAACATATTCTTAATGTCCATAAATTAAATTTAGTTGATTTTAATACCTCCGTGGCCTAGTGGTATTTGTCCTTGCTTATAAACCGGAGGTCATGGGTTCAAATCCAGGAAACAACTTTGTGTTATGCTTGTTTCCTATTTGTTTCTACGTCATACGGCTATGTAAAGTTGGTCCACCCACAAACCCCCATTAGACCGTTTTGATAGGATACGGTCCTAAAACCTCTAAAAGAGAAGGCTTGCTATGTTCGGCAGTGGACTAACACAGGCTGATTCTGATGGTGATGATATTCTAATATGTGAACAACATTGTTCGAGGTATTACAACGGTTATAGGGGATATTCATGTGAAAGTAGATAGTTTTACATTATTATTATTTTATAATAGAGTTTTGTAGTCTTTCTTTACGTTTTTAGTCTTATATAAACTTATCGTAAATCCTTCGAAATATTTTTCTTCATTTCTTAAAAGCTCCGTAGTGTTGTGGAAAAAGTAATTAAGTTTTTATTCCTATTCTTATTTTTATATTAGAGCCCTATGAGATTATACTTTTCAGCATTATTCTCCTTATTGATTGAGCAAATAGCCCATTCTTTGTATACTATAGGAATGGGATTAGGTTAAATATTCTTTAATGTTTGACTGACCCGGATTTTAAATGGACAATTTAATTTTCGGTACCGATTTTAGGTGAATTATAATAGTCATCATTCGTTAAGTTGTCGTGGGACGTCGGAAATATATGATATGAATATAATTATATTTAATATATGGCTCATTACTTCTATCGAAAGAAGGTCATCACTCGTATAAAGTGATACAATCACCGTTTGTCGACTATTTATGAAGTGAAACTAACTGTTTGCTTAGAAGCCAATTATTATTAAGGAGATTGGTGTTAATAAAAGAAGGGTATAATAAAAAATATCAACAAATGGTTTCGATACAGTTTATCTCACTTTTTCCTTAGAGTTAAAGCTAAGAAGATAGTAAATTGGAAGAGAACATTAGTAATTTATTACAGTCCTTAGGTAGTTGAACACAAAACTATAAATGTACACAAAAGAGATACAAGGCGGCGGCGATAATAAAAAAAAAAAAATTAACGATGAAAAATCACACCTTAGTAAAATTACTTTTTACGTAAAACCGTAATATTACACGTCAAAGTTTTCTTTAATGTTGATAAGCGAGTACTTAATAATATTATCAGGACATAAAAAAGTTTTTATTTTGTTCAGGTAAAGAGGATAAATGGTTAAAATGTTTTGACAAAAATATTATTTCTTTACACCTGCTTAGATATATATCTATAAAAAGAAAAGAAATGTGCACAGCGCAAAGTGTCCTACACGGAAACTATTTATCTCAATAAAGGTGTCTTAAATCGCTTGAACTTGATCTTTTATCTCTCTACGGGAAAAGTTGGATTGTTAGAAAATATAACATTTTCATATAAAACGGCACTTCAATATGTACTTTGTAACGTTATCAAAATATTAAAATATGGCGAAAAGGTCAAACTATTTATTTCCTTGACTTTTTATTTACAGCAAAAAAATAAAATATAAAGTAAATTGATGATGGTTATATTAAAAAAAACTCGGCCAACGCATATTGGGACGCCTTTTTTTTATGTTGGGAAATGCCTGCGCATACCTGACCCCGTGGGGGCAATGACAGGTTAAGTCGGACTCGCACCGATAAAAACCACCACGTTGTTCCTTCTTGGCACATTAGAGATCGGGTCACAGGAACGCTTTGGCAGTCTTTTACTACCCAACCAGTACTAGCCTCCTACTCAAGGGTATGGTCCCTGAGTAACAGACCCGGAGCCAGGAGTTCTCAGCCCACGCAGGGACGAGACTCCTAGCACCCAGCGGTGGCTCCGACGTTAATATCCACTGCTAGTTCCATTTCGGCCGCAGAAGGAGAGATCGACGACACCATGCCGATTGTCCCCTTCTCCCATGTCCCTTCCACACCATATCTACGGTGCGGCACCACCGAGTCACGGAGGATATGGAGAGCGGCCTTGTGGGACGCCCTGCGGCAAGATGAAGTGACGTTCGCTGTGGATGTGAGTGATATTCGCTGAGTGGCGTGCATTAGGGGAGGCTTATGTCCAGCAGTGGATTAACACAGGCTGATGATGATGATGGAAAACAGATGGCGGCCTTAGACCTTAGATAAAACTTACATAAACAAAACTGAGAAGCGAACTAAGGTTCAAACCTGATTAAAAAATTTCGCGAGAATATCACATTTGGTGAGTTTTGTAGTTTTCATAAGGTTCATCTAGTTCATCCATCCCACAATGCATCAAATCAAAAGTCTCCGATCGTTATGCCCTACGGTGCCTAGTCTCGGACACTACGGTTCGATTAATAAATAAACTTAAAGTCACAAAGTGAGCTAGCTAGCTAAGAGACCTAAGCTTAGAATATGATCCGTCTGAGAACCAGAGCGTTCGACATAACCCCCCGGTTTAGTGGACCGAAGTGGCAGTGGACCGGTCATATAAGTCGTAGAACTAACGATAGCTGGAGTCGGCAAATCTCGTGTGGATTGCACTGCGGCATGATTATTTGTTGCATATGAGTGAATTAAGTAGGAGAAGATAATAGCAAAAATGCGAAAATAACTCTGTATCGGCTATTTGTTGCGATAAAAGTCGTCGAAAGGGTTGAAATAGGAAATCACCCCAGACAGATTCTTGCTTTGTCGTAGCGGTTAGGGTTCTCTACCCAACCGTGACTATTTCAAACTGGTCGGAGAAGCCATTGTGGGATGCGCATAGGAAAGTGCAGCAGACAGGGAAGAGTTGGTAGACGCACTGCCATCCCTGTTCTCTGCGATCAAGGCGGAGTCACGGGGGAAGAGAAGTGTCGGTAGTTCGTAGGCCACTCTCCCTATCCTCCACAACTCGACAAGGCCGCACCACTGATGCGGTGTAGTGAGGCCGTGGGAGGAGGGACACTACGAATTTCTATTTTATAGAAGAAGAAGACATAGTGGTTAGTGGAATTTTCATATGGTACCCGAATCAAATAGAAGTGTAGTAGATTTAATTAAGTTAACCGGCCAGTTGAGTTACTTTATAATTTAAGCTGGTTTTGGTTTTTAATTTGTTTGAATATTTGATAAACTTTTCATTATTTTTCTAATCGGTGCGATAAAGAAACTTACAAATCAGTAGGTATTATTAAACTTAAGCTAACTGTATGTATATACTTATAAAAATAAGTAAAAATAATAATAATAATAAATAAGACGACTAAATTATCATATATAAGTATAACTTAAGTTTAATGAGTTATTCTATTTCAATTAGACTTGCTTTATAGTGTGTTGTACCCAAAACAGTTTGTATTTGCAACATACCATTAAATAACCATATTTATATAGCTATAAACGTCAGTGAATGAACATTTGATACTAAAACTTTCGTCATAAATTGAGGCATTTATGAAACGATGTTTGAATTTACGATTAATCTCAAACACAACTTAAAATAATTTACAATAATCTTCGTAATGTATATAGTGAATGTTAAATTCTTATCCTATATCCTAGCTACAAACTATACCTTTATAATTATCATTAACTTATTGTATCAACGCTTACTTACAACAGTACATTTATAAACATTATCAAATTCTTTGAACTATTTTTATAAAATTATCCTAAAACAATCGAGGTGTAACCACCCGCTTGCCAGTTTATTCAAATAATACTAAAAATCAGTAAGAATCGTCTAAATGAGACTATAACATGGACCGATGTACTGAGAAAACAAGAAGTTGCGTTAAAGGGAGTCTTTATTTTGTCAAGTTAAAAAAATATTTCAAATTTTAAATAAGTACATACACCAGATTAAAGTTTGATTCATACCATCCTTGTTACATTTTCAATTAAATATTAATCGAAATATTAACAGATATTGCATAATTGTAAAGATCGGTATGTATTCTATGCTTTTTTTTATCTTAGTTTCAGGTTGGCTAAATCTTAATTACAGATGAAAGGATATATCTGCAAAGATTTTTTAAAATATCTCGGTAACAATAAATATTTAATACTTCGTATTTTAAGATTTCAAAAATTTTTCACACAAATCCGTGTATCCGTATGCACAAATTCACTAACATACTATATAATCGAAAGATACTCGCATGCAATAGACATATATTCAAAACTTACTGAACGACAGTAATAAATTGCTTGTAACATGATAACATGTAGCAATAAGTTATGTACAAGGAGTAGTCTTAATTTGAGGGTTATGTATTTATTATTAAAAAAGTTGTTACAATGTTATTCGAGGTTTTATTAATTGAGACCTGTGTGTCATTGTCCAATAAGAATGTACAATTAATCCAAATGACTAATAGAATTTTCTCCATGCTTTTGGGCGTTATAATTATAATAAAAACAATAGTGTATTGAAAAATACCTATTTAAGGTAACATGTATTCAAATTCTCAGTCTTTTTCAACATGTATTCATTATGCAACATTTACAAAGTCATCATCAACGTTGTTACAATATATAGATATGGGTCGTAACTATTATTTGAAAGTGTTTTAATTTTATAATTTACTATCCAATTTTCAACGATAACAAAGTAATTCTGACTTTTAATGAATTTAATAGCTTTTAACTGGATCTGCATTTTCGTAAGTCATGTATTTAGCGAATAATCATTTTGAACGTGAAATGCGAATTGGGGATGAAAATTTTATATAACGCGTAATGAGTCCAACTGGATATTGGAAACACGATGGTGTCGTATTCAAATCAATTTTAATAATTTAATTTGTGCAGAAATGACGATTATACTGTAACTACAAAATGTAGCTGTAAGCTAAGGGAGAGTTTAAGTATGAGTGAGATCTGCAAAAGTTGAGAGAAATAAGCTCGACCATTATTAGTCGAAACTATGTACACGTGCGAAAGAAATAGCCAAAAAAATATAGTACTACAGAAATTAAAGATTATATATATGAAATGACAACGTGGTAATTTGTGTCAAAAATAACTATCCATGCTTATATTAGAAATGCGAAAGTAACTGTGTCTATCTTTACTGTCTAAACCACTTAACCGATTTATATGAAATTTGGTACATATTGAGAACAGATTCTGAGAAAGGACAAAGTCTAATAGTTATTGCGAATAAATGTGTTGTGTTGAAAGGGTTAAAATGTGAGAATAAAAGTTTGGACGTGTCCTTGTGACGGATGGTGTGCCTCTAGTACACCTCTAAGTTGTTTATGGGTCTAAAAGACTTGTGGTGAGTGCAAAATTGCAAACACTCGTGTTATAATGCTGGTGAAACAGTGTGATCCCACACTACATTAAATAAAAAACCGGGATGGAGTTCCCAGGGCTTTTAGTGAGTAAGAGTCTCACATAACCTGAATTCATTCCCCGTAGGGGCGAAGGTATCCACGAGGATTTCCTGGTTAAAAAAAATTAAAAAACGGGATAAAACTTTGTATAAAAATCGCCTCTGATAAATATACTAAAACAAGTTAAAAGTAGTGTTTTTTACCAATTTTGTTGTTTTAAACTGTACGGGGGGAACTATAGGTTAAAAAAGGGGATGAAAGAAATATGTAAATACATCATCATCGAAGCAAAACCTACATAACTTTGTACCTAATTATAGGAACATACCATAAAAACACTTAGTATAGTCGTATTTCCCAAACTAATAGTATATAAATGCGAAAGTTACTCTGTCTGTCTGTCTGTCCGTCATAACTCCCTAAAGTACTAAACCGATGTAGATGAAATTTGATACATGCTGAGAACAGATTTCTAGAAAGACTTATTGACATAGACTTATTAATTATTGTGATTGGGGGATGAAAGTTTAAATAAAAATCAGTCATCGTCAAAGCAAAAGCCATCCAACTTTGCGCCTAACGTACACATACAATACCTTACCATTAAACTATACGAAATATTTCAATACGCCCGCGGACATCTCTCCTATTTCACGCGGACGAAGTCGCGGGTCACAGCTATTTATGTTTGTAATCCAAAGATTTTTATGGTGCACGCCAGAATAATTCGCAGGTTCTCCGCATATATGATACTTTTTTCTATCCTTATACCTACAGAAATTATAAACTATGAGATACATAATATGATTATAAAAACATTCCCGTTTCTAATACTAGTAGCATTTATGGACACTGAAAAAATTATAAATTATTTTATAATTTTTAACATGAAATTAAAGCTCCGTGTTCTGTTGCTTTTTACTTATCCTTATTATATTATTATCTTCCTTTACATTTACATCTTATCTAACATAGAGGGAGTTGCGATAACTACAAACGTGGACTGTTTGCCGTTTTTTTTCTTTAAACGTTATACCACAGAATATGTCTCATTATAAGTAAATTTGGTTTTTAAAGTACTAAAGCTAGTATAAGTGCTGTATAAGTTGTGGTTCTAATTTAAATTTTTTTGACGAAGGCTTCATGTCAAACCAATTGCAAAGAATTATTTTTTCTTCCAAACTTGTTGTTTAATCTTTTATAAATGAGAATTAAGTTTTTAATCTTTTATAAATTTATTTTGTTTGGTCTACGATAAAATTGACGTGCATAAGGCAGGCCTATGTTCAGCATTGGACAAACTCAGGCTGATGATAAAGATGATGAAAATTATATGAATCAAATCCACTAGTTTACGGATTTTCGCGTTACTTAAATATATTTATTCCAAACGTTTTGGATTCTTTTGGATTTTTCCAGCATCCATGATCACGGGCAGACTAAGTTGGTATATGTCTGTATCTCTATGTTTTCGAATAAATGTCAGTTTTTAGGTGGCAAAGATAAACCATCCTCTCTTTAATTTGATATGTATAATAATCGCGTAAATAAAAGAAATAATCATATGATTCGTCAAACTTTGCAATAAAATAGAAGGCAAGTACAATTAAGTAATTTTTTTAATCGCCTTAACATCTCGAATAGAGATAGTATAACCTAGGTATGCTTTATACCTTTTTCACTGTCTTTTTAATATATTACCCTTCTGTGAATTGTTTTCTATAAAAACCTTATTTTAGACGTTACTTTGTTCTTGATTGATTTTGACGAATTTAATATTAGCTGTTGATGTCGAAAACAAGTATAAGCACGGTATTGACATACTCGCTAATCTGGCTTCATTTTTCTCAAACTAGCTATAAATATATTCTTAGAAGCTCAGGTAGACTAATGATTGTAGTTGTTCTGATTGATTTCTCTAGAGATAGTATTCGACATTACGCATGGGCATGTAAAAGTCGATCAGCCAGTGCGCGTTCGGTAACTTGTGTCAGATATCCGTCCTATCAGATGGGAGTAAAGGAAAAGTGATTGCACCTGTACGTACGCACGGTAGCTTCTTCGCCTTATAAAAATAGTTTAATAGGATTTAATTTATTTTTAATGCCTCAAAAGTCAACTTGGTATAGAAATATGTTGTTTTTGATTTTTATTACAAAATTGTTTCGAAGTAGGCCTAAAGTAGGTGCAATCGAATAGGCGAGTAACTTGTTCTATGGTAATATTAGTTAGTATTATCTGTCTTCAACACCGTGAAATACCTCTTTTACAATAGGGCTTCTTCGATATTAGCGATTCTCTGCACTCAAAATCTATTATTTTAAAAATGTTATATTTTATCCAAGTTACTCAAACTCAGCTTTTTATAATCTATTAACTTAGGTATGACGGTAACTGGAAAGTTCGCATTGTAGTAAAATGGGCCCTTTGATGTGCGGCAGTTTTGGTTACAGGAAATTGGAAAGTCACCTCACAAAGGCAATGTGGCAATTTGTGGCATGGTTACTGGGGTACATTGCTATCGATGTTTATATTATGGACTATATTTAGTTTTATACTGTATCTTTTTTTTGGTAAACTATACTTGCTTTATATTCCAGAAGTGTAAAGACATAAATTGGTTTTTTTTGTATTCGATTATATTTTGTTTGTTTTTCTGAGTTGGTAGGATGTTCTTTACATTTGATGGTCCACGCATTACAGAAGTAACTTCATTGTGTGTGCCATCATCTGCTTGTCGTAAAGAGTGGCTTGTAAGCTTATCCTAGTACGGTATCCACTTAAGAAAACAAGCTTTAGTATTAACATGCCTGTTAAAGAAATAGGCAAACTGTTTAATACTATATATAGAGCTATAAATTCGGTACTACACCATTTTGCAGTCATAAATTATTTATGTAATGTTTGTGTCTTCTTTTCATGTTAATAAACTTTTTAAAGTTTTGTGGTAATCAATTTTTTCGTCATTGTGCTGCGTCATAAAACTTTAGCATCCTATGTTTGACTACAATTGTTTGTGCATTTGACTTTTTAAACTAAATTAATACGTGTGGCGTTTTTATCTGTAGACGTTTGAAGAGAATTCATAAGATAGCTTTGAAAGTAAATACCTTACAAAATTCGTGACTTATCCTTTCAATATATTAAAACCATTAACCACAAGAGTTACCATTTAACAAAAAAAACCTTTCTAATTATAAACCTTGTCCAATAACGATGTTAAGACCAGGCTATTTATCAATTTTGTGCAAAACACCGCATTCAATGAAGATTAACCAAACAATATTCAAACTTTGCTCCAACTACTCTAACATTAAATAACATGATTTGGACTACTATAAACGTGGGCGAAACGAACATTTGATAGTGTAACTTTCGTCGTAAATATAAGCACTTATGACTCAAAGTTTGCCTGTAAGTTTAATATACTGTTTGGGTCTGCTGCACTAGAAAATCTATTTATTTATAGCCGAACCGATATAATATAATTTTAACATTAGATAATTTGATAGGGTTTATGTCAAATATTATAAAAAATAGATTGTTTGAATAAGGCGAGTAGACGAACTCGAGTTGACATATGGAATGATTTATAATTTAAAATAAAAAATACCTACTAAATTAAATTGAAACTCACTAAGTGATGAGAGATATGAAATTTATTTTCCATGGCTACCATTAGCAGCCATTAAAACAACGTAATAAATTTTAAATAGTATTCTAGATAAATCTATAAATGTTTCAATCTTTCATAATTTAAAATCGTGCAGCAATTTAATATACTTAAAATCCCTCTCGTATTCAGTTATTTTTTTAAAACTGAATTTGCTCTCATATGGAAAGTAAAGATTTGAAAGAAGAAGAAATGAAAGATCGATACATAATTTTATATTTTTATTAGTTACTTTCATAGTGATAAGGTAGGTCTCCTATTCACAAGGGAGATTCTGGGTTAGTACAACTGCAATGCACATTTGTGAATATACATATTAACCAAAATGTATAAATTGAGCCTATATCGCATTAATATTGAAAACCCGAGCTAAAGTCCTTAAATATCCAATTTTGTTTTGTAAGGCCATGTTCCAATTTTCCTTAACTAAGGCAGCCGCACTTCAAACGATCTATTTTGCTTCAACGCGTGACTTTTAACGCCGCATCACTTTGAAACTTATTCATCTTTTTTGTAATGCGTACCGTTTTTAAAACGAGGCCGGCAGGCTTGAAGCATGTTATTCCTTGTAACATTTTTGATACAATAACGTGTGTGAGGAGGAAAAATGTTTACTTATTAATGTCTATTTTATTTTTAATTTTTTTTTCTAAGTCGGATCAACAAACGTTCTGATTTTATTTATATTGAAACATTTCACTGGTCATAAGTTTGCAAACCAGCCATTTACCGAATTAAAACAAACACAAAATGATATTAACTTTATTTTTGATATACTTTGTACTATTATTAGAGAATAAGATGAATAATCTAACTAACATCGACAGTTTCATGCCGCACCTAACGCTAAGGAAATTCCTCCTAATTAATAGTTGAGGGATATTAAAATTGTCTATTTCTAGGTGCACAGTAGACGTGGGTCGTTACGTCACTTTTAAGAAACGAAACGTAACCGGTTACGTGGACGGCGTCGCTTGTTTTAAAACTAGTTATTTTTGTAACTAGCTACTTTCATCCAGCTACTGTGCATACATAAGTTTCACAACTATACGGTTACGTACGTTTCTTAACTATACGGTTACTTTCGTTTCTCAACTATACGGTTACAAACGAAACGAAAATAACGGTTTCGTGTTTTATGCCCAATAGAAAAATCAATATATTTACTTTTCTGCATACTTTACTCCGGTTTACAATTATAAAATGTGTTATTAATTGATTATTGTTTACTACAAACTATGATTTCAATAAAAATATTACTACTAGCGTATTTAAAATTAAGTTTTATTGTTACAATGACGATGATTAATATTTACTGCATATTTTCAATTTGTTGTGTTTACACTTTTAAACGATTTTATTATAACTATCTTTCACTCTTATATATACCGTTCAGTTTTAAATAAAAAGTAAAATAAGTCAAAATAAAAATCTTCAATTTGTTTTATTTTACTTTTGATTTAAATAACTGCTGGTTTCCCGGAATCGCAAGGCATTATTTGCCAACAGGGGTCACTCGAATGTGGTATCTATGTGTATTAGTCATATCTATGAAAACTAAATGCATCACTCACAGCGAGTGACGCATTTAGTCGAGTCTCGCTTACTCGGCAAGTCTCGATCTGCCATCTCTCTCGCACGGCCCATCAGTAGGCAAGATGCGAAAGAAATATAGCGCTTTACGTTCACTCAACTGACGAACGAAGACGACGACGGCTGAGTTCACCTGAATAACGTGTTTACAAAAATAACTACTTTTAATTTGATACGAAACGGTTATGGCGTTTCATATCGCGTAGCCATTTATTGTAATTGACTGCAAACATGCGTCCTACTTTAAGAGGAATAAGCTCGTGTGTACAATAGCAACGATAAAGATTAAGTAGTACCCACCGATCTCGAGGGAAATCAATGGATACTATGAAAGTATTTTAGACATCTTAGGTTACTTTGATATATAATCCAGTTGTTTTCAAATCGGTGCTAAAGATTTGATATCAATAAGCAAATAATAATAAATATTTTGAGACGATAACGCAATACTATCTAGGCCCAAATTGAACATAGTTTGTACTATGGTAACTAGTTGAATAATAATTACATAAACAAACTTTTGTTTTGATAATAAGTACATATAAGTGCATTATATCTAGTGAGACACGAGAAAACCTCTATCTACGTCAATTGCGGAATACTCGGGATCTTTTAACCACTACGGCCATCGCATAGTAAATATTATACATACTTAAATAATTTTCTTTATTCTGATTATTACTATACTTACACTAATGTTTCCAGATTGAAAGAACCTGTGAAGACTAAATAATGAACAAGAGAAATTTTAACAAAAAGAATTGATTTTAACAGTGCAGAACCATTTAACACAATACAAGCGGGTAACAAAATGAAATTGCTTCGTGATTTTTGCCTCCAAATTTTAAATTTCTCATATCTTTTAAGATATTCATTTTATTAAACTATCGGGATGTTTGATTTGAATAATGAATCAAAAACATAAAACATCTTAGTTTCCGTAAATTTTACCGAGGTTTTTGTAATTAAAGGCAAAAAAATTAATAATAAAAATGAAAATCAAAAACTAACTCAAGGAACTTTACTAATACTACAATATAATAATTAAATATACATCAAACAATCCAATATTCCGCACAGTATAAACAAAGTTGTAAAAGATTGACTTCATCATATCAGCCTACGAAAGTCCACTGCTGGACATAGGCCTCCCCCATGAGCCGCCAAGAAGTATGATCCTACGCCACCTGCATCCTCCGACTTCCCACACACTGGCACAGGTCCCCCAACAACCACCGGCGTAAAAATGACATGAGCGTTAGGCATGACTTTCGTCTTCTCCATGTTCATCCTAAGGCCTTCGTGTTGGGAAACACTGTTGAGGTCATTGAGCATAGCGTTGAGGTCCTTCAGCGACTCCGCCATTATGACTATGTCGTAGGCAAATCTAAGATGGGTGATGCACTCGCCATCGATGTTTATAACTCGCCCTTGCCAATCCAAAAGTTTGAATGCGATTTCCATTGCAGCGGTGAAGAGTTTCGGGGATACAACATCACCCTGTCTTATACCCTTCTGCAATTGGATAGGCTTCGTACTAATGGATTGTAGTCAAACGGACATCTTTGTTTTACTGTACAAACACCTCAGCACCTCGATATTTCGACTGTCATTTTGGCAACGCTGAAGGGCCTACAGCACAGCCCAAATTTCGACAGAATCAAAGGCTTTCTCATAGTCCACTAACGCCAACCATACAAGCAAATTATACTCCTTAGTCTTCTGTATAATCTGCCACAGCGTAAATATAAATTACATATACATAGCAAATTGGTCTATGGTACTAAAGCTTTTTCGGAATCCAGCATGTTCGGGTGGCTGGAAGTCGTCTAGTCTGGAAGCAAAACGATTCAAGATGACTCTTGAAAAAAGAACATAAACGCGGCTCAGAAGGTAAATCGGTCTATAGTTTTTCAAGAGGCTTTTATCACCTTTCTGGAAAAACAGCACCACTAAGCTTCTGCTAAACGCTTCTGGCGTAATACCAGCCTGTGGGATGAAATTAAAGAGCAACTGAAGGACTACAAGTACCGGTTCTCCACCCGCTTTCAGAAGCTCTGCTGTAATTCCGCCGTCACCAGGCGCTTTGCCGTTCTCAAGTTGGTCAAGAGCCATTCGTATCTCGCTCAGACTGACGTCCGGGATATCTTCGGAGTTATGCCGGGTGAGCTTGCTCTTTGGTCGTCACTCGCTTCAGTAAGAGGCTCCGGCGACGATATGTACAACTGTCTATAGAGCCTTTCAATTTCACTCAAAACCTCCGACCTACTGGAGACGACGGCCCCATTATCGGTCTACAACTTAGTCAACTGACTTTGCCCGATAGACAGATCTCTGGCGAGGACTTTAGAACATTGTTTCTGTTCTATTGCTTCTTTAATAAGAGATGGCTTAAAGTTACTCAAGTCCCGTCACATATACTTGGAGATCTGCCTGTAATCTGACATATCAGAAGAAGACTGTAGCCGCATCTTCCATCTTGTATCCAGAAGGCTAAGAGTAGCATCGGAGAGTTTCCGGGTTTCAGCTTTGCGGTTTGTTTTATATAACCTAGAAGCCACACCATAAACAGTTTCCACGAGCTCAGTGTTAATAGCGTCCACAGAATTACACTTGTCTAGAGTTTGGAAGCGATTGCTAAGTTCGAGCTGAAAGCCATCGGCATTTTTAATATGGGCAGGAGACGGACGAAGCTTTATCAGACGAGACCTTTCCAGCCTAACACTAAGATTCAATATGCCCCTTACCAGTCGGTGATCGCCGCCGGTTTTTCACCTTGCAATCACAGAGACATCATTGACTATTTAGTGTTTGGTCGTCATAATAAAGTCAATATCGTTTTTTACGGCCCGAGGTTTCCGCTTATCCAGGTCCTCTTACTGTGCGGATGCTTTTTGAAGAAGGAGTTCATCATATATAGCCCTTCCCTCTCTATAAAGTCAGCCAACTGTTGCCCTCTTGAGTTCCGCTGCCCTACTCCAAAACTTCCCACCTATCTCAGCTCATCGTCTTTCCTTTTCCCTAGTTTTGCACTAAAGTCTCCCATCAACACTATGTATTGAGTTTTGGAGTTATGTATGGCTCGTGAAATATCCTCATACATTGCCTCGACCTCCTCATTGGAGTGTTTCGATGTCGGTGCATATACCTGTATGACCTTCAACGAATATCGTTTGGATATTCTGAGTAAAAGTTACGCGGCCCTTGACGACACACTTTCGATTTTAACAATGTTGTTAATGTGAGACTTGCGGACGATAAATCCGACACCTCCTTGTGGGAGTTGGTCACCCTCCCCGTGGGAAAACAGGTTGCCGGATTCAAGGATTATAGCGTCCTCCCCCTCTCTTCGGACTTCAGATAATCCTATGATATCCCAACGCAGCCTGTTTACCTCTTCTTCCAGCTCTGTCATTCTCTCGTCAGTCCTAAATGTCCGTGCGTTGAAAGTTGCCAGGTGCTGTCGTCGTTGGTGGTAATCGAATCCCACCTGGGGGATTCTTAGCAGCCCCTGCCCCACCGTTACCAAGGTTGCTACCGTAGCCAGGAATAGTGGGGCTGCCGGGGACTGGGGGCCGCACGTCATTGTCATTCTACATGAGGGGGCTTCGCCATAGTTACCACGTGGTTGGCAGCCACAGTCCCTTTAGATCCTTTACACCTCGCTGTTGCCTGTTAAGGGTTTCGGCATTTTAGGATCTGAAGGTGGAGATGGTTATCCCGCCATCTGTCGGCCGCAATGTAATTTAGTGTACGGTATTGTGAGTGGCTTTTCCTTTAGTCGCCTCTTACGACACCCGCGGGAGGAAATGGGGAAGCTGAATTTGTTCGAGTGCATCAAAAATCCAAACAAAAAAAAATGATGCTACTGGACCAATGGGAGGCTACTATCTGTCATTAAAAAAAGAATAAACAAAACAGAAGCGCTACGAACTCAGCAACGATGTAACATATTAATAAAAAAAGAAGCATACGCTCCGAATGGAGTACCTCCTTCTTTTGAAAAGTTAGTCAAAAAGTATTTAATTTTTTGAAAAAACTTGATAAAACTAGTAAAACGGACGACATGTTGTCATCGTGAAAGAAGCTTCTAAAAATATACATCAGTCATTCTTTAAAGCTATTCTTATCGATTTTTTGTCTAGAAAAAATAAAAAGATATATGTTGAGTTTCATAATTTCTAGCACTGCGGGATGTGATTCAATATTCTAAACTTGCGCCACATGGGCACAAACAATTCAGCTACAGCGCTGCGATTTCCTGCCGTCTTGCCTTTTATAATAAGAATAATATTTATTTGGTTCAGTTAACAAAGATCCATTTAAAGATTAAAGTTTCCAAGTCATACAAATATTTTAAAAATAATAATATACATTCCAATGATATGTACAATCACATATCAATCATACATTTATTTACAAATTAGGCGTAAGCTTTATGAGAGTAATTTGGACTATCTAAAAGAGGGTCTAGAAAAAAAGTATTCTTTAAGGCGCTTGAGGCAATGTTTATTAAATGTCGCGTCAAGATTATTTGTATAAATATTGCACACCATAAAGAAGATAAATGCACTCTCTTACCCTTTTACTCTCATAGGCCGAAGGAACGGATAACCGACAAGACCTGATTTTTCATCAGGCATAGGACTGATTTTTACGTGCCTAAGCTATTGATTCCCTGCAAGGTTCGAACACACGACCACGACGTTTTTAAAACGTAAACCTATATTACTAAACTACGAGGACAGTTTTCCTTTTATAACACTTGTGTATCAACAACAACTGTTATGAACCTATAACAAAAGAAATTAGTCCATTAAAAATTTGAAGTAAATTCAAATTCAAATTCAAATTCAAATATCTTTATTCAATATAGAAGTGTAACACTCGCTTATTGATTGTCAAGGACGCTACCACCGGTTCGGAATAGGACGCCTCCGACCTGAGAAGAACCGGCGAAAGGAACTCAGCGGGCCTATTTTGTCATCTTTTAAAATAATCAAATATATACATATAAATTTTCTTAAGAGCTACATACAGTACTATCATACAGTTATTACACTTGAAAAGCCTGAGCGAGCATTCCATTACCAGCCTGTGTTATCATTAACAAATTTATTTTTGTTATAATAACCTTTAACACATAAAGTTATTTCACTATTTTTTAAATTTATTAATAGTTAAATTCTGAACATTTACTGCGATTTTGTTGTAAAATCTAGTACATTGTCCCATAAAAGATTTACTTATTCTTTGCAGTCTAGTTGCTGGAAGAATTAAATTATGTTTGTTTCTATTATTTATGTTATGTGCATCACAATGTCTGCGAAAATCATTTCTATTTTTTTGCACATACATTAGGTTTTCGAATATGTATTGAGAAGTAACGGTTAGTATTTTAATCTCTGTGAACAATTTTCTCAGGGATTCTTTGAGGCCCAAGTTATAAACCGCTCGAATAGCTCGTTTTGGAGGACAAAGATCGTATTAGTATCCGCTTGCACTTCCTCCCAGTAGAATGCCATAAGACATTACACTGTGGAAATAGCTTAAGTATACTAACCGAGCCGTCTCCACGTCAGTTAATTGTCTAATTTTCTTGACAGCATATACTGCAGAGCTGAGTTTATTCGACAGTCTATTAATATGAGGGCTCCACTGCAATCTGGTATCTATTGTTAGTCCCAGTAACACGGTTGACTCAACAACGTCTATCTCTTCCTCATCTATAAGCACTTCACATTTACTCGGTCTTACATTTGAAGCCATAAATTTAATACATTTTGTCTTCTTCTGGTTTAGTAGCAAATTATTGGCACTGAACCAGTGCGCCACTCTAGAGAGTTTTTACATCGTCATTTATTGATGTGTGTGGGAAGTATCATTAGCAAATAATACTATCTCATCGTTTTTATTAATAACATATGGTAAATCATTTATATAGATGAGAAAGAGAAAAGGCCCAAGAATAGACCCCTGTGGGACACCCATATTTACCGGGGCCCCTGGAGATCTTTTACCATTCACGTCAACCCTCTGAGTTCGGTAGCTCAAGTACGAAGACAGAAGATTGAGTGCGGCCGTTTCTTACACCATAGTGACGTAATTTCCTGACCAGAGTTTCATGCTGTACGCAATCAAAAGCTTTTTTGAGATCGCAAAAAATGCCTAAGGCATCCTGCGACGCTTCCCAAGCCTCAAAGATGCTCTTAATGAGCATAACGCCAGCATCAATCGTGGAGCGACCCTAGTGAAGCTCGTACTGTTTGTTATTAATGAGACTGTTACTGTTAAAATGTTTCATTAATTGGTTTAATAATAGTTTTTCAAATATTTTACTAAAAGTAGGCAAAATAGTGATAGGTCTAAAATTATTAGGGTCCATATTACACACCCTGATTTAAAAACCGGTATAAGTCTACTGTGCTTCATTAGGTAAGGAATCTTGCGTTTTTGGATGTTTACATTAAATATTGTTGCTAGATGTGGTGATATTACGTCAATAATCGAATTTATCACCTTCACAGAGATCTCCCAAAGGTCTGCGGTATTTTTAATATCCAATTGTCTGCATACACTTATAATGTCTTTGCGACAAACATCAGTAAAATAAACATTTTTGTACATTCAATAACATTATCTTTTAAAAGTGATCCGGCAACTGTTAGAGAAGACAAAAGGGCCTTGGTGGTGGAAACCGGAATATCCGAAAGAAATCCCTCGAAATAAGTACCAACATCTATGTCAGCTTCAATTCTATGGTTTTCAACATTTAAAGTTATTTTAGAGCTGCTCCTTGCGGCCTTTCCGGTTTCGCTATTAATAATATTCCAAGTCATTTTCACTTTATCTGATGAATTTTTAATTTAATTTTTAAAGTATAAATATTTAGCCAGATAACACACTTTTTTAAATATTTTAGAATAGGCGCTAGCATGTGCAACAAAGTTATTGTTATGGTTATATGTTTTTTGACTATAAAGCTCATATAATCTCCGCCTGCTTTTATAGATTCCGACTGTTGCCCACTCACTAAACACTGCAGAACCTTCAGATTTAACGTTTTGGAAGTAAATATAGTATTAAATTCTTTTCTTATTAAAGTGAATAATGCGCTAAAAAGTACAAGTGGATTTTCATCATAATGTAAATAATTAACTTTTTGTAATATATTACTTGAACTTCTCAATACGCTTTTTATACATAGGAACAAACATTCTTGTTTCTTGCAGAACTTTTGTTATATATCATTTTATCTATTTGAAAGGAAGCAAATTGAGCATTATGGTCAGAAGTTAACATTTTAATAATTGACTTATTTAATGGTTGACAATTAGTATATATATTATCTATACATGTTGCAGAAGTCTCAGTAATTCTTGTTGGTTCAATAAATAAATTTAAAAGGTTATATGAACTTAACAATGATCTGAATCTAAGTGTGGTGTTGCAATTATCTAATAAATTAATGTTAAAGTCACCACAAATTATAATATACTTATTAGATTCAAAGAAGAGGCTTGACGTTTCTAAAAATATTAATCATGCTCAATTTTGATATAATTTTTACTCCTGTCACAGTTTCACACTCACGAGATTTCAACGTTAAATTAAAATTTTCTAAACAGCTAAATTAATCATATCCCGAGAGAGTATTTTACGAAGCTCATACTTTAGAGTTTCTGCGAATAGTGCAAACAACATAAAGCGGGGTATATCTGCAACATTAACTGTTAATGCATCATTAAATGGTATGACACGTGGTGCTGTCTACGGGATCGTATATCTGAGTTATTCTTCACTTCGCTGAACGTTTAAAGGAATTGACACGTTGCTTCCCATTTCTGTGACACGATATTTTCCTGCGGAAATATTTACATGCAGAATTATGAGCAACGTTCCATTTGACCATAACTGAATACTAAAAGTTTTTAATAATTTTGTTGCGTTTGGTATATTATTAGATATAGTATTTTTTCGTGTTAAAATGCTTTGATTATTTGTTCGCGATTTTTAGAACCAAAATATTACAGATATTAATATATAAATTATTTTGTTTAGAGTCTACCTCCACTTCACTGTTATCATGTTTAACCAAAACCCTATTATTGCTGGTTTTATAATAAAAAAAATAATGAACAGGTGAAACCCTTAATTAATATTTAGACAGAAATTACCTTTGCACGGAGATCTGTAATTTTACTCTACATTTATTCCTGAAATAATGATTGTAAATACTTTTTAAAACAATGTCGTTTATATTTCTTTCCCTTTAAAAGATACAAGTTACTTAGATAATTAATCTTAGTTCTTTTTATTCTCAATCATGAATAAATGTTCTAAAATTATACGAACGTTTATATGATATTTCACACACATTCACACAGATTGAAATTGATATAACCTAGCAATATCAATTTAAATTTCAAGACTGAAGTTATTTGGTTGAAAGGTTGCCTCATAAAAAATTTACTATTATAAAACAATTGCTCTATTCTTACTTTGGTAAATTTTATGACATCATCATCATCATCAGCCTGTGATAGTCCACTGCTGGACATAGGCCTCCCCTAATGCACCCCTATCCATTAGGGGGTTTTGGACCGTATCCCATCACGCTGGTCCAATGCGGGTTGGTAAGTGGACCGACTTTTAACATGCCCATCCGACGCATGGATCATCTATGACATAAATACAAGTAACAACCATAAACTATCATTTTATGCGAATACTATACATTATTAAATAAGATGACTGTACGGAGTCCATCCCGTGACCACGGTCGCTGGAAAGTGTTTGAAACGTCGTTAATTAAAAATGTAAAATAAACGCGATAAAATCCGTAAAGTAATTTTATTTCATAATATCATTTTATGATTTAAATCTGAGCAGTAAGTGTTTATCTAAGTGTTATTAATTATTTCTGCAATTATGCTACTTAGAATAACTGTTTTTTTGGTACTATGTAAAGGCTTAGAGAATGTGCAAAATTTTATTATTAATAAAAGAATAAAAATAATGTCAAAAGACTATAATGTGTCAAAAGATTGATTTTGTGGTTGGCGCGTTACTTAAACTACCCCGTCGACGATTCCTGGTGCCAGTAAATTGGGGTGGCCTTATTAAAACGTTTTAGGGAGAGAGCTCGATGACGACATGACTAATATCTCCTTTACACACACACACACACGGACACAACGAATCTGCGGTACAATCCCCCCGAGTTGCAGGTCGTCTCTTGTCTCCCCGCGAATTCACCTTAACTTACAGGGATTAAGGCAGGCCTATCCTACTTTACACCTGTCTTCTACACCATCTTGAGTGACTTCTATGCTAGCTTCTGCAGTGAACTTAGTGAAGTAGTCTCCACGGAACAGACTCTTGGCTTTCCTGAAGCTTGACTAGGCCGTATGTACTGCGTCCAACCATTGCGCAAATTACAAACCTAGTGGATGCGCGTGACGGCATTTTCTTCTCTCGGCAAATAACTTTTCTGGATTTTTTAATTAAAGCTTGCTTTTGTATTTGAAAAGTAACCAGTGTCGACCAACGGAATAATTTTGAAACGTGACAGACTAGACAACGCTCTCGTAGCTTTTAATAAACTTAATAAAATAAGTTTATTGAGACAGAAGTTTTTATTTTAATTACTCATAAATGTCCCTATAAAATGATATAAGCTGAATTGTTGCTTTTCTTATGAAACTTTATAATTACAATTCCTATATCTATATTAATATTATAAATCAGGAAATATTATTATTTTGTTAGTAAGTAAATCAAAATTTTTCCAAATCAAAACAAATTCTTTCACCATGGCATGGCACTTTGAGAAACATGGACTACTTTTTAACTACAGGGAAATCCAAAATAAACGGGCACAGCCGTGGTCAGACTGCTAGTCTAAGAAAAGTTTTTTTTTTAATTTAAGTCCATCAGAACAAGCTCGGGAATATTACATCACATTGTGGAATTGACTAACTATTTCTGGAATTTATTAACGAAGAATCAAGTTGTGCGTTATTTCCCGTAGAATTTATTATTTTTATCGTTAAGTTTACGTACACAAAAGAAAATATTAGCTACATAAGACGATTTGTTTTTCGACGAAGCTCAGCATTGAGAACAGGCCAGATTTCGGAGGGGTTTTAACACCATAAACATTCACACAGTGACGACGGTCACACAAAAGACACATCATCACCAGCCACTGCACGTGAAATTTGTGGACTATGAAAAGGCTTTTGACTTCATCGAGAGATCGTCTTTCCTAGAGAACTTACAGCGGTGCCAAATTGATTCGCCATATATTGAGATGCTGGGCGTCTTTATGACGCCACTTTTATGTCTGACGTGGTCTAAAGTGGGCAGATAACACCTGTCCGCCTCCGCCGGGGCGTGAGACAAAGAGAGGTTATGTCCCCGAAATTGTTCTCCGTTGCACTAGAGGATATGTTCAAGACCCTTGACTGGTAAGGACATGGCATAAAAATGTAGAGTACTTACATCTCACACCTGCAATTTACGATGATATCATCATCATGGCTTACATGGCATAGAATGTGCAAAAGATGATGACAAATCTGCAGAGTCTTCTGCATGCATCGGTTTCCTGAATGTGACAGTGGGCCGGTCACATAACCCGCAGAACTGACGATCGCTAGAGTCGGATGGTTCTGGAGTAGACACCGAGGCTCAGCAAAAGTAGCTTGGGACGCCCCGCGATAAGATGGAGTGAAAATAAAAATATAAATGATAAATGTAAACAGTTTGTGCTCTGACACTCTCATGTTTAAACTGCCTACAGTTAACATATTTATAATGGCCAACTTTAGTAACAATTTCTACAAAAAAAAACAAGTAGATTCCGATGATATAAATATTCGTCGGTACATCAGATATTCATACAAGTATATGGAAATATATATTTTTTACATTAATACAAATGAAAAAAATAATTACGAAGAGATGTAGCTAAACTCACGATTTACTCTAATAGCTGAATTGTTGGTATTGATATGCCAAACATACATAAAGTATTTATGCCAACTAGCTAATTTGGGGATTTTTCGCAAAATCTCACTCATAACGTTTACGATTTCGCATGAAAACTTTTAATGATCTGATGCAAGAAGAAATCGTTGGCAATCTTGTATTTATATTTTTATGATACTTTAACGGAGGAATCTCTAAAAATTTTTGGTCAGTCAGTATTTGCTGAAATATAGTAAATTATTTTTAATTCATTTCAAAAATATTAAAGGTTAGTGTAGTTTCTGTACATTTAAAGTTTTGATTATGTTTTAAGTTACACTTTGTTAACTTTACCATTATTTGTCATAGAATAATTAAACACTTATTAAAATTCTAAAACTCTGCTGTTACAACGTACAATTTTTGCGTTGGCATAACTGTTAATGTTGTATTGAAATAAATTAAAAGAAATCAGTGCAGAGTACCGTGTTAATTTTATTTTCGGTGTCATCATCAACCTATGTTGATGCTTTGTTTCTGCTGGACATGGGTCTCCCCTAATGCACGCCTTCTATTAGGGCATGATTAATTATACGACGCTTGTGCACAGGTTTTAATACCAAAACACGCACTATTTAACTTTGTTAATGTACGTTAAATTTTGACAATGTCAAATAATATTTTAAAATTTAAAAATGTAGTCGGGGCATAAGTAAATTTTCAGGATGGTAAATCAAAACTTACAATTAATACTCGCAAAATCATATTTTTGAAAACATTTTTATGTGAATAATATATGCAAATTTAGGTCCGTACTTAGTTTATAATTGTAATACGATATGTTAATATTGTTCGCAGCTGGAGGCTCTTATCGAGTCCGGGAGAAACTATTAAGAAAATTGTAATGTAACAAAAGCATTAAGTAATTTACCGTTTAATAATTCAAAAATAGCTTTCTCATTTTTGTATGTTGCTAAATTATTCCATTATAAAATATATTGCATTATGAGTATACGACAGTTTTTATTCCTCTGAACGGAATGACGTCAGCGAAAAATTTTGTCTTGTTTAAGAACGTCACAGCATCATAAATATTGGAACGACGCCACCGGCTGTGTGTTAAACCTTTTATCTAAATTAAATCGTATCAGATTCATCGATGTATATTCATGACATAGAAGAGCAGGCAAAATCAGCTTGAAACTTTTATTATTTTTCTTCTTATTTTGAATCTTGGATGAAACTAAAGGGTGGTAGATTAACGTACAGGTTTACAGATTATTACCGGACATGGACGCTTAGGCGATTATCTGTGTACGATTGGTAAAGAGGCGACAGCAATATGCACCTACTGCCGAGGGCCTGACTCTGCAAACCATACTCTAGCGGTGTGTCCAGCATAGGAAAGAAAGTGAGGCGCACTAATTTCCAATATAGGTGCAGGTATTTCCTTGCTAGCAATGGTGTCAGCGATAACAAGTGGGGATTCGATGTGAGAAGAGCTGTTGCCGAGCACCTGAAAGGAAGAGAAAGAGAGCAGATCCTTCTCGCAAACGCGGTAATAGAGGCCAAATCACAATGAGCCTCATATATTAGTGTAGTGATGCCCTAGTCATAGACTGGTTACGCCGGTAAGCAGGTTTATGTTAATGTTTTGATTCTGAATCAAGTGGAATTATACGGATACTACCGCCTCCGGAGCCTAGCTGTAGGGCGTGTGCTTTAGAAACCTGAGGTCGTGGGTTCCAATCTGCGGGAACTCAACAAAATTTTCATTGTTGTATCCTTGTTGGTTAGGACAATTTAGGCCTATCACCGAATTGTCCGAAAAGTAAGATGATCCATGCGTCGGATGGGCATGTAAAAAGTCGGTCCACCTATCAACCCGCATTGGACCAGCGTGATGGGATACGGTCCGAAAACCCCCTAATGAATAGGGGAGGCCTATGTTCAGCAGTGGACTATCACAGGCTGATGATGTGATTCGGTCGATTGACGGATAGTGATTCTAGAATCTAATCGAATCGAATCGTCTGTAGGCATTATTTAAACAAACGGTTAATCATTTATTTGTATAATTGATTATACGTGTGGTTGCAAGCGTGTTTCTATGTCGCATTACACATATTAGTTATTAGTAACGCAATAAAAGAAAGGAAATAAGAGATTCTTTTTTTTTTATCTTCCTTACAAGAAGAAGAAGGAGGGTATATGTGTAGACTTCGCCACTCTGCAGGTGGTCCAAGCCGCCGAAGTCGCAGAAATGCGAATGGCCAACGCTCCACTTTAAATTTATGTTTACTGCGAACCCCAACCACATTGTAGAAGATGTCTGCAGCTGTGCCGCAGATCAGACAAGATATTTATTCTTATCTCTTTAGTAGTGTTTTCACACTACTGCTTTGCGGTAAAATAGGCACCATGGTGGTACCACCAGACGGTCCTTTGTAAAAGGGGACCTACCACCGGTCTCGTGACATCGTCCTTGAAGGATTTAAGACTTTGTATATTATTACTACTTTAAAAACTATATTAATAACCAAATTATCTATACAAATAATTAAAGTCGGAGTGTATGTTTGTAACATAAAAATAATCATTTTTAAAAGAAAACATTGCGTCACATATAACCAGTACATTTTTTTTATTCTGTCTGTTTTAGCAACTAATATCTGGAATGCTTGGTTCGATTTAGACGCGGCTTTAGCTGAAAGATAGTTGATGTAGTAGGAGTTACTTAGGTAACTTTAAAAATATGCAGTGTATTCTAAATTTATTACGCGACGTAGTCGCGTACACCAGAGTCCTAAATAAGTTGAAATAAAGGTAAACGGCTTTACTCTGCTTTATTCCTTAATTTTCTTGCGCTTACATTACTAAAAAGTACAGAAAGCTTTCTGTCAAAAATTTAGGTCGATACAGATCTAGGTGAAATACCTGATTGCCCCCGGAAGCTGTTAAAAGAGAGGAGTGAAATAAAGGTTTGCTGCAGTTTTTAATTACGACGCTTCTTGAGATTACTTCAAGTGTAGAGTCCCCTATTGGTATTGTTTGTTTTTGGATGTATCAAATAAAACATTTTTATATAAAATAAATCCGAAGCAATATTTTTTTAACAAAAATGATATTAATACTGTGATCAATTTGTCATACTTTGACTATATTATAAAAAAAATATTTTTTGACAGAGCCCCCAAAAGAAGGGGGTCGATTTTATTATGTTTTTTTTTACCACGTTGCTTCGCTTCTAATGCTTCGGTTTTGTTAATTTTTATATGATAGTAATAAGCTGTCATCTGGTCCATTTTGTTTGTATAATTTCATTAAAAGTAGTTTAACAGATATTTGAGATAAAAAAAATAACAGCGCCGAAAATTCAACCTCATGCGATTAAATTGTAAACGCTATCAAAACCGTTAAAAATAGGCTTGAAGTACGTATTATGTAATTGTACTTCTTAAAACGATCTACAGTGGGAGTAACAATTGCCAATCCGCCTGCTCAGTGGAGCAATTATGAGCAACTCTTTTTAACGGAAGCCGTTTTGGTGTTATTGAAAAGGCCTATGTCCAGCAGTGGACTACTAAGGGCTATTTATGATGATATGATGATCATGAAAACAGTTTATAATGAAGTCCGCAAGCGCATATATATGTTTAAAAAATAACCCTCAATAACCATTTTATTGTAAGGGATAATTACAAATAGCAATGAGGCATATTTTAAGGTTATTTAACATAATAAAATTGAAGTTGACATAAAAGTCATTGCATTAAAAAAAATATTTTATGTACATATTTCGTTTCACAGACGACATTATGATCAAGTTAATACCTTAAAAGTTATCAAAGATTTAAAAATGCGGTGGCAGAAAACGTGACACTGTTTCGTACGATGTGCACGTTGTTACCTGCTTATATTAAGTAAAATAGTTATACGATGTTCGATGTCGGTCATATTTTTTTGTTAAAATTTATTTTTTATCTGAAATCTGGAAATATAAATGTTACATAATTATAAATGAATTGAAAATCACTTGAAAGGAAACCGAAGTGTTATTATCAATTTTCATTAAAGCATTACGCCTTCTCGCAGCATTTATGAGGCAAGCGGTTGAATGGGAAAACTTAACGATGTAGTTGTGTCCTTAATGTTGATAGCTTTGTATTAATATATTTTTGGGCCTTACAATACTATAAGTGCAATCTGTCATATTACAATTATTGTTATACACAAATGCAAATGTCTAAATCAATTTAAAAAAGCATTACACTCTCTTATTGATCGACAATTAATCTACCACCGGTTCGGAAATGGAAGCCTCTGACCTGAGAAGAACCGTCGTAAAAAATTAAGTGGAATTATGTGATGAATTTTGAAAAATTGCTTAGACTATACTATTATGCAATAGAAAGTTATTCGGTCTACCTATGTCATTTATTAAAACACTTTATCTATACATATTAATATTATTTCACATTAAATCGATTAGAATTACATAAACTAAAAAAAAAAAACAAAAAATTAAAAGATTTGAAGAGCATTTGTAATTAGAAAACGGAGTGTTGATCGACCCCCGACCAGGTGGGACTGCAATCTCCTTGCAGTAGCCGGTTCAAGTTGAATGCATGAAATAAATGAAAATTACTTTTACACTACTTGCATTACTGGAATTAGTAGCGATTAAACCCTATAAGTTTTAGCACAGTTTCAAAGTAGACTTCCGGATACAAAAGTTTAAATTATGAAGAAATTATTTTCATAGAAAATATTCGTTACATGTTAAACATCCTTTCGGCTAGTGATAAATAAAAAATACAACAAAGTTCGTACGTGCATATTCAATGTACGCGTCATCTTCCAAGCTTCGGTTTTAAAACTTCTCCGAGCCACGGGAATAAAACGCATACTGGATACATACGCAGGTGAATACTGTTTGTGGCGTTTAAAAAGCAATCGTAATAAAGATAAAAACAGCAAGCAATATACTTTCTTGGTTTGAAAATCCTTTTGGATAAGCGTTTAGCATGTTATAACAAAATCAGTTATTGATATCCTTATTTTAGTGAATTTAAGAGAATTAATTCTGGTTAATAAAAGATAATTGTAATGTGAGAGAATTTATTAAATTTAATTGATATTAAACATAGTCATGTGACGCGGTTAGATGTAATTTGGTTGTTTAAGAAAATAAAATTTTAGTAATAATTATAAATAACGCTAGAAAAACACACAAAAAATGTTTTCTGTCTATGCAAGCAGTTAAGTTTATCCCTGTTGAATATTATACTCATTTTTCAGCAAAGGCTTCTAGAACGTTGTTCAACGTAGTAGTTGCGTTAACAAAGCGCATTTACATTCTCACTTTGAATAATGCCCAGACCTGACAAACTACTTTGTACATATTTTATTTACAGTCTCAAATTTGTCTGTCTTGAATTTTTATTTATATATTTAACCATAATTGCGATGTATTTATGAGGATATGTTGGAGAAAGACCTTTATACTTGATAGTTATGTTGCACACCCAGTTTACCAAATATTTATTTGTATTTAGATTAAGTGATCTGAGATTTATTTTCAATTTATAACTCAAAAAAACTAAACAAACATTCTAACTACGGTAAAAGGTGGATAATTACCATTCGTAAAGACTTGCCGTTACCGGAAGTCTTGCTTTGTCATTGTATTATTTCTTCAGCGAGTTGAATTAGGGATTTAATATAATATATAACCTATTCTTATACTTTTGGTATTAAGATACTCACTCAAAGCAACCTCCATATGAAATTCACATATTTATAACATCTATAAAATTAACAATGCATTGTTTAAGATCAACAATCTGAATCATCAATCGTGCAATCTGTATCAAAATCATCAAAAACATCAAATCAGTCAAACACAAATAAAATATTCTGTAGCACTGATCTTAATTTTAGTACGTTAATTTTTACAAATTTGATACAATGGAATTCTGTGTCCTTGTTCCTCCTATTTTAATATAATTGTGTACGATTTTTAAGTCACAAATCATTAGATTATGAGAAAGACGTCTTAATCAAACAGACGTCATGCTGCTCCCATCAAGTACCCGCTGTTTTTATTTATCTTTATTCGAGCCATTGCAAATTTTAGGAAGCCGTTGTTCAAGACGCAATTAAGCGCTTGGAATATAAATATTTCAATATAGCAAAATCTACATAATATTGTTAAGGAATATTAAAGTAAAAGTTATAAAATTAAGCGGTTTTCGCGGATCTTCTTTGCAATTTAAATAGCGCAAACCAGATAAAGTATGACGAGATATTAGCGATTCAAAGTAATATGTGGAGGACGATGCAAAATTATTTACAAATTTTAACACTTTCTATTTCTCATTCGTGCAATTTATAAAAAACTCGACAAACATAAAAAACCATAATAAAAGAATTATCATGCACTTTACACTTCCTAAAGTTTAGTGTAGAAGAAAAAAAAATACAGTTTAAATTTCCATAAGAAATAAGAAAGACTTATCAAACCTTTGTAATATAAAAAATGTTTAATTCGGACGGAAAAATTTGTTTAATTTAAGAGACATTTTAGAAAACAAAATTTTGTTAACAAAATTAAACTGAAATTTAATTTTTTTTGTTATTTAAAAAAAATAAATAAAGAAAAATACCGAACACTAAATCTTGAAGCATGCAAATTATTCAAGTTGTGCCTCAACACATTTTCATCGTTCTAATGGCTGAACGTAAAGTACTTGGGACTGTTACAAATTTTGGTAGTACCATTCTTCGTAAGGTGACATTTAAGCAAGCAAAATTCGAAGAGTTTATAAACAGGGCTGCAGGCGTAAATATAATGATTACTTATCATCATCATCATCAGCCTGTGTCAGTCCACTACTGGACATTGGCCTCCCCTAATGCACGCCACCGCTTCCGATTTTCGGGTATTCTCATCCAGTCCAAGCCGGCCCCTTTGCGAATGTCGTCACTCCATCTTGCCGCAGGGTGTCCTACACTAATTTTCGCAGGGCTGCGATTCTCACCACTGCCGGGGTCGCTCGGCAAGTATGGGCGCATCCGGCGGTAGACCAGAGGTGGCGCTCAAAAACGAGGCCCTTTACTTTGACGGGCCTCGAACGCGCCACCTGTGGACGCCCACATAATCGTTTGCGGCGTCCGCGTCGACGTCAAGCCGACGATGAATTCCTCTCGGCCTAGTCCTAGACCGCCGATGAATTTTTGCGCACTCGTGCGCCTCGCCTAAAGTGTCGAGAGCAGTGGCAGCTCTCGGCAGACTGCTCCCCAACACTGGAGGACCCAGCAGCTCCTGTCGCCGCCTGTACGCCGGAGTCGTTAGGGTCCATGGTCCTGTACAGGGGCACCGTGTGGGCTCGACACCTCCAAAAGGAGAGTACCGCCGTACTAAGAAGAACCCAGAGGTGTTGGTATCCGGCGAGGCGGCGTGCCTGATGGCTGGTTCTGCCCTGGGACCTAGACGCAGAAACCTCGCGTCATTCTTCTTCTGGCGCGAGGAGGGGAGGTCCTGGGCTGCAGGCCAGCCAGAAGAGATAAGGGCGCAGATGAATAGCGCCTCCTGCAGTCACAGGAGTGGAGCTCGACTGGAGCACCCCAGCGCCGGCCGTCAAACCAGAAAAAGTTATTTTAAGATATATGGAGGCTATACGCCCTGTTCTTAAGTGGTGGCTAGAAAGAGGACACGCTCCTTAACATTCCGCGCGACGCAGGTTCTCTCGGGACACGGCTGTTTCGGGAGGTACTGTGTGTGTGTACCTGGGGCGCAGAGACGAATTGCGCTCCTTGCAGTACAGGAGTGGGAGCTGCGGCTGGAGCACCCCAGCCCAGGCCGTCAAATACCAGAAAAAAAGTATTTTAAAATATATGGAAGCCGTCGCCTGTTCTTAAGTGGTGGCTAGAAAGGACACGCTCTCTAACATTCCGCCTTGTGCCGCGTGGCCGGTAGGGAGCCTACAGAGGAGTGCCACCACTGTGGCGTATGTGCCAAGAGACGGCCCAACACGCGCTGGAAGAGTGCCCAGCCTGGGTCGAGCAACGCCGAGCTGCGTGGTAGTCGGGGCACGACCTTTCGCTTCCTGCCGTAGTGCGCAGGATGCTAGAGAGCGAAAGGTCGTGGGCGCCGTCCTGCTTATTGCGAGGACGTGATGGCCCGGAAGGAGGCCGCGGAAAGGGACAGGGAGGCCGTGAGCGCCCTGGCTATCCGCAGAAGAAGGCCAGGGTGCCGAAGAGTGGCGTACGCGCAACGCTTCCCCTGACACTGAGCCCCTGGGCGGCCGGCAAGAGGTGCCGCCGCCAAGAGAAGGGCTCAAGAGGGAGCGCCGTGCTGTTTGTTCCGGCACGGCGCTCTAAAGCGACGTTCCGGGTGTCCCAACACACCCGGTGAGAAGAGGCCCGAAAGGCGAGGGCCACGTCGCGCCGGGTCGTCCGAAGACTGTCATCAGCGCCCGCGGCCCGGCTACAGCGACACGAGAAAGGAACAACTGTTGGTTATTGTGTGGATATACCGGCCGCTCCATCTTGGTCCGGGGAGCCCCACATATCCGCTTTCCTTCACTTTGGCGGCGGGGCCTTAGCGTGATTTTTCCAACGGTGAAAAAAAATCTGATCGAAGATTTTCGATTTGAGGCACTGAGGATGGGGACGAGAAAACTTGACAAAGCTTATGAAAAGCTGCCCAGCCCAGCCGAATCCTTCTGTACTAATTACTTATTAATTAACTTATTTCATAATGATTGAGTTTTATTGAATTGACAAATTAATTATACAAACAGTTTTCACGCGGTTGGGTGGAGTAAATATCTTAAAATACTTATTTTTTTTCTGAAATATGTTTGTCACTAGTGAGTCTCTATACAAAAAATGCTGACGGTTGCACACTAAATAAATGATTATAGTATTATCTTCTCTTTTGTAAAATCACACTTGATAGCGAAAAAAAGAAAGAATCTTTAACTTAACAATTTTTTTAATGAATACGAGGCAGACAGCAGTCCAAATTTGATGGGGAAGTGGTCACCCCATAGAATTTGGAATATCATGGTATGCCAACGCGCTGCCTACGAGACAAAGGGGAAGTCTCGTTTACTCAGTAAAGTGTTGGTATGGGCCAAACGAACACAGCAGGCCACACAAACCTTTTGGGAAAATAGGACGGGTGGTACCCCCAAAAACGGTCTCCTGTTAAAGTGGGCGTACATGCAAAACCACTTTTTAAAAAATATAAACGATTTCGATATAATCATATGTTTTAGAGAGCAGGCGCAAAACGTCTCCCTTGTAAAAATATACCCCGGGTTTCCCACTGAATAAGGGAATTTTATCATTTTAAGATCTTTTAAAAAATGTCGGACACGTTTTAAAAACCGAATTGGACCTTTCTTGGCAGTCTGGGAAGTTGGTTAAAAAACCGAGGTACCTATAATAAAATTGTTTTTAAAAATTTTGACAATGAAATTGAAATAGAAATTTTGACTTGCAACATAAGAGCCTGGGTTATTAAGCTGGACATAAACCTCCCTAATAATTTATCCTTTAGGGGTTTGGGCCTTCCCACCACGCAGGTCCAACGGAATGGATCATCTTATTTTCCCACCGTGATCGGAAATACCCTAACGGGATTGCCGACTTCGATTTCTGCACTCCCATACCACTAGGTACGGAGTCATTTTTATCTTAATTTGCCAAAAAACGCCGTTGAGCGCCAAAAACATTATTTCCAAAATCAAATTTTTTCCAAATTAACATGTATTTAAAAATATGCTGCACGATAGCATAGAGTGAAACAACTGGATTTTTACATTTTTCGAATATAAATCCCAACTACGGAACGTTAATTTGATAAAAGGTTTCCAACAGGGATTCATAAATTTAGGTGCTCCGCCAAATAGATCCAAAACGTTAAACTATCTCTAATTTATTATATAATTTTGAAAAAAAAATGAATATTGTTATCCTTGAAATCGTCCCCAACGTAAAGCAAAAGGGGATAAAACTTAATAATAAATTAGACAAAAACAAATATGCTGTATTAGATTTAATTATTTCTAAAATCATTCCTGTGATGATATTCTATTAGATTAATAATTGGGGTCTCATCTTTTAAAGGGGAAGAACCGTTAAGAAAAAAATTATAAATATAAAAATAATGTATATATATTATTTTGTATAAAAGGTGGACTTATACGATGGCATTGTCAAGGGAATCATGGGGAGAAGAATAATAGGTAGGTTCCCAAAAAACGAAAACAATTGTTATCATAGTTGGGGAAATCAAGTCCAAAATGCCGGGAATAAATATTAAGAATTAGCGCGACCGGAAATAGAGAATTAAATAAGAATTTTCATATATTAGTTGTAAGAAAAAAATATTAAAATGACTTTTCAAACATAGATAAAAAAAAACTCATCATCATTATATTGAGCTTTTTTCCCCACTGATGGAATTGGCCTTTTTAATAAACGCCAGGCTAATATAGAGATATCATAAATAATTTTACATGCTAAAGTGTATTATAGTTAATAAATAAATTAAAAAAAAAAAATAAAATATTTAATAAAAAAACTAAAGAATACATTCGTGGCTGTAAATAAACTATAACTCGTTGGTACATAATATTTTTGTATTTTCATAAAGCAATAGTTTTAAAGCGCTTAAAAGAATTACAAGAGTTGAAACTTATGTTGGAGCGTTTTTAACTGATTGGGTTAAGGTAGTTCCGGTGTGGAGTTTGGTTTTTGATATTCATCTATTTTTTTCACCCTTTGTTATTCTGATTGTTCAAATCAAAAAAAAACGTGAAACAATATTGATATTGTAAAAATAATACAATTGTTTTCATCAAAAAACAGTTGAATATACGGTTTACTTTGCGTAAAGATGCGTCATATTCAAACTCGTATTTCCAAAACGCTACTGACTAACAAGGGCGACTGAGTTTATGCAATAATATCTCAAAGTTGATTGGGAAACCTTACCGTTAAATAAAACCACATTATTTACTTTTTTGTTCCAAAAGTTTTTTACTTTAATAGCTGAATAAAAAATGGAATTACTTTACCGGGGTAGGTCCCCTTTAAGGACACCGTCGGGGGTACCACCCCGGGAATTTATTTCCGAAGCAGTGTTGAAAATACCCGAGTTCCGGTTTGATGGGCACCGAAGCGGTTTCTGGGAAACCAGAGAACCCTACTCAAAGGAGGGTTGGTGATACCACTGGGGGAATCCATGGGGTCGGTGACCACTTTCCATCAGGTCCCGCCCGACGTATTGATTTGATGATTTCACGAAACGTTTGCATAGATTATGAATGGATAAGAAAGTTTATTAGTTTTTTTTTTTAAACATTCCAAAGTGTTGATATGTTAAAACAACTTTTGAAAAATCACACTCCTCAACATATCTATGACTTCTCAAAGTTCTATTTTTCCCAGCCTCCGCCCCAAAAGACAGAGCCTCCAAAGGGTACTTTTCTTGGATACACACTTGAACAAATCGTTCTCCTGTTCCCATGTATACTTTTGATCTTCCGTCGTTGGTATAAATTAGATGAGCTAATTGCCTGAACGTCTATTATAGATCACCTCTTGGGTTTGCTTCCCCAATGAGAAAATGGTGGAGGCAGCCGTTAACACAACCATTTGGAGATTGTTAAAAAATATCGTGTATCTCGTGCTGGGAAAGGACCTCGCCGTTCCTTGGCTGGGTGGTTGTTGTTATCTTGATACCGATGGTTGACCCGTTGCACTGTTTACAATAATCCCAACGTTATGTTTTTCATTCTTGCAAATTATAAACCAAAAATTTGATTTGTGATGTTTTGTCATTTGGACAGGATAGAACACTTAAATTAAATCAAAGTTCTCATTACAAAAATGTATTTTTTTAATTTGAACACTTTTGATGACATAATTTTATTAAAATGTATGTTATTTTTAGATTGAAATTAATTAACAAACACAGTTTATTCCAGTTAGTTTAATTTTTCAAGTTATTCGCACTTTTTTAATCGACCCTTTATTTTGCTCTTGAGTGCATTTCTGAAAAAATGTCTTAGCAAATTTAAAACCAAAGAGATGGTTAAAGGCCTTTTAAAATATCTTTTGCTCAAAAATCAAAAAAATGTTCCAAAATTTCTAAAAATTGAAAATATGAAAACTTTATTTTAAATGTAAATATGTTTAACAAAACATATGTGGAAATACAGATTTGAGAAAGAATGTTACTTCCCCATTTGACTAATAAAAAGAATAAACGAAGGGAGTTTTTGTTTTGTTGAACAAACTTCTAAGCGATCCATAACTTTCTGTAAATGCTCTTTAAACAGGTTGTACAATAACATATTAAACCTTTAACTTATTACAAAAAAAGTTAGTAACATTTTCTAATGACTTATGTAAAGCATACAAAACTTGAATGAAGTTTAAATTTTAAATTAAACTTAAGAGAATATTTAAACTATTATTAATGCTTGAAAATTAATTTAAACAAAGACAAAAATATTTAAATATTTTAAATGAAGAATAAAATTATAAATGATAAATAACTATAAAAATTATTTTTGAGTTATTATAATTAATATCTAAAAAACCAGACTTCATTTATTAAATAATCGTTTGGGCAAAAGAATTAATAACCTTGTAAATATGGGTTTATTGTTCAAAAGTTCTAAGTTCAAATTGATCTTCCAAGTGTAATGGATTGGGAAGGCCTTTCTTGATTTCTTAAAAAAAAATTGATTAACATGTTTGACCTATTTAAACATGTTTCATGGTTGCTTTTTAAATCCTGTTCGATTATTAATATTGTTTTAATTTTTATTTTCAAAATTTGTGTTTTGACGATTATTAAACTTAAAAATACGGTATGTAGGAAGTATATTTTTATTAAAATTATTTTTATATTTTATTAATTGTTGAAAAATGTAAAATTTTAACAAAAGTAGTCCACTTCAAAACAATGATTAACTTTAATATAAGCGATCCATTTGGGTAGAAATTGTTCGATTTCTGACACTGCATTTTAAATCTTTGATACCTTTTAAGTTGATGATTTAACAAAAATGTCGTGTATTACACGTTTTATGAACATACCGTTAATATTTTTAACTGCATTCAATTTCATGTAACTATAAATCTTATAATTTGGAGAGTCGTAATTATTTTAATTTCCTAAATATCTATTCAACTACTAATTACACAATTATTTAAAAAATGAAACCTAATGACAGCTAAAACATACCATTTAAAAAAAAAGAATGGTTCAAAGCAGAGCACTAGATCGAAGCAAAAAAAACTAACACATACAAAAAAAAACAGCTCTATATTGATTAGTTAAAAAGCAAAAGAGTAATGTTTGCTAAATTGTATTTCTTATTTTTTCTTTTAAATAAAAAAATTTAAATTATAAAAATATTGATAAAATTTTAGGATATCAAACCTTTACCTTTATTTATTTTTATTTATTTATTTATTTTTCATGTACAAGAAAAATGTAGATAGGGTGACTTAATGCCGATGGCATTGTCTACCAGCCAACCTTTGGGTGGTGAAAAGATGGCAAGGTAGGTGTACCATTCATTATTCTTCATTAATCCATGTAATCCAACTATAAAAGCATGAAATCGTAGACAAAATTTTAAAAATATTTTCTTTTTTGATCGACTTCCCAAAAAAAGGGAGATACTCAATTCGAGGCATTATTTTTTGTTTATTGCCTAATTTTTTCGCTTTGTCCCTTTTTTTAAATAAAAGTATTAACTGTAACTGATTTAAACTTAAACACAAATTGCAACTGTGGTTTACAATAAAGCATAAAGGTATATTGTGTTAAGAGAATGGCTTTTTTGTAAACATTTTTAAAAATTACAATAAGGCATGTTCAAGGCTCATTTAAGATTTAAGAAGTCCAGTTTGAGTTAAATAACAATTATTACATTGCAAAAATTCATCATCCTACGTACATAAAAGGTCTCATTGACGACATTTTGGTCAAATGAATATCTTAAAAGATATCGGAGATTCAAAATGTTGTGGCAGAAATTGGGAAGCAATTTAGTACAGAGAGCTCGTTGTTACCTGCTTATATTATGTAAAAGAAATTACACTGTTAAAAATTGGTCATATGTTTTTGTTGAAATTTAACTTCCTTCCATATAAAATTACTACTCACATATAATAAAATAAATATTTATTTTTTAAATATAATTTAATTTGTTATAAATTTAGACCACTAGGACAAAAGTGTCGGAGTAAAGTTTTTTTTAAACAAGTTTTAATTCTTCCTTTGAACGTGTGGGAAAAACCATTTCGAACTCAGGCTTTCAAACATATTAAGCAAAGTTCAAACAACTTCCTCTGTAACTTGATCTATAAATCTAGATCTCAGACTTCTTTGTAGATTCATTGTTGTTTCCTAGTGGTTTAAGGCAAAAACCCAATTGTGAAGGCATGGCGTGAAATGGCATAAGGGGAGGTCTATGGCCAGTAGGAAACTAACATAGGCTGGTGACAAAAGTTATACTTAATTATTTTTATTGTTGCGAATATTATCATTATTAAATAATTTTTACGGATTTTTTCAGTTTATTTTAATTTTAAATTCCCGACGTTTCGAACCTTTCCAGGGCCGTGGCAGGGGAACTGAGATGTCAGGTCTTTGCAGGGAAGGGGGTTTCGATCTTAATTTTTTTTATTTTTTAATCTTATGACCATGAAAAAACTGATGAACTGATTTTTATTTGTACAGGGGGTGGTATTGCTTGGGTTTAAATTTTTAATTTAAAATGGATCCCAAGAGGGGTAGAACCCAACCATCTTCTATTGAAATTTGGAGTTTTTTAACCAATAGCCTTCACGGATCATCCTTGGTTGGGGAATCTGTTTTTGGGGATTTTGTGGTGATCAAATCGATTAATGGTTTGGGGGATTTATGTAGGTCACACCGCCGACTTGGGTCTTGAATGTCAGCAATTGTTCTTCACCGGGGTCCCTTTGTCGTTGTTTGTCCAAAAAGAGGCCAAGTCAAAACGCCCCCTGGGCTGTGAGGTAGATTGAAGGTGGTAATTGAAAATCTTCTTCACGGCTTGAAATAAGTTTGATTAGCCCGCCTCAAAATTGGGCCAATCTTGCTTCGCCTCACAAAAGGTAGAACAGCAGGTACCGCCCCCGAGGCACATACGGTGAAGGGGCCGCTTGGGATCCCCAATAATAAATTAAAATTTAAACCCAAGCATAATACCACCGCCGGCTGTACAGATAAAATCAGTTCATCAGTTCATTTTGCATAGGTCGGATACCAGATCAAAAAATTAAAAAAATTAAGATCTGGAAACCCCCTTCCCACTGGCGAAGGCGCATGACATCTCAGTCCTACCCCTTACCAGGCCGCTGGAAAGGGTTTCAAACGTCGGGAATTTAAAATGTAAAATAAACGGATAAAATCCAAAGTAATTTTTATTTAATAAAAGTTATACTGTTATTTTATTTTAACATAAAATAAAAAAAAAGCATGTGATTTTCTATTATGCATCTTTTTCGTAAAATAGGAAATATTTTTATTTTAACTTCAAGTTTATTTTAATTCATTTTTAAAAAGTTACATATAACTATAATGTACAATATAGTACAATTTACATGTACTAATTGCACGTGGCATAATGTCAATCCTGATCAAAAACGAAAAAAATACAAAATTAACACGATCATTATCAACAGTAAATAATTTTTCGACATCAAACATACGCAGTAAGTAGTAGAAACATTTTTGATAACCTAATATAACAATACAGCAAAATGTGTATTTTTACTGTTATTTTAGTAAGTGCGTTTTTAAACACATTTTTTTTCTTTTATCAGAATTAATTCATATTGATCTTACTAGATCCAAGTTTTGAAGTCCGATACGTTCTAAAAGTTTGTGTTAGTAAATATTTACCACGTTTTAATATAATTATTTCATTTTTGTTGGTTGATTGTGTTCAAGTTTTATATTTAATAAAATCAATATGTTAAATATGTATGAAGCAAGTAATATGTGACAAAATGATTCTATGATTCACTTATGTATCTCATTCTTGGACTGATATATTTACACTGAGTCTTGAATCGTTACTGTTATAAACAATCTGTCACAATTTCCAAGTGGGTTTTCTTTACACCGGACTTAACATGGGAAAGGAATGTCAGTTGAAGAAATATAAAAGGGGTTTTTTGGTGTCACGTAACAAATTTGTCAACATCGTTTTTATGCTTGGCACAAATAAACGAAGTGGTAGTAAGCTTTTACTTGGTGATAAAAATGTTTAATATATCAATTAAAAAGTAAAGTTCTTTTATTGCTTATTTTTATTACGATTACTAGCTACTAGAATACCGTCGTAGTAATGCTATGTTATTACTTTTGCCTATTTGCTCTATGTAAAGTTCATTCAAAAAACATTCTTAATCGAGTTACTAAAATTTCTTAAATCATTTAAAAAATAACCATTTACAAAGATAAAGTTAATAAAATGTAATTTCCCCATTACTGTGATGATAAAACAAAATGTAATTGGCCAATACTCAAAAGATATACGACAGTCATTGACAGACTTCCCAAAAGAAGGAGGTATTGAAAATGGAGCGTATGGTTTTTTATGTTACAATTGAAAAGCTAATTAATTAATTTTTGTAAATTTGAAAGTTTGTTCATTAGTTTTTATTAATAAAAAAAGAGCTTTTAGTGTTGTTTATTTTTATTACTTAAACAGGTACTTGCTATTGTTGTTAATATTTCTTTTTGCAGAATATTATAAGTAAAAGAAATTTTATTATTAGGATTTATAATTATTCACATGATTTTAAATAAAAAAAACAGTTCAAGCGACTGGCATAAGTAATGTGATGAAAATACATGTACAATAAACTTCGTAATGAATTATTTCCATACGCATAGTAATTGTGTAAATTCTGGTTCAACATAATAGTTACTATTTAACCAAAATATAATCTCAATTATGCCCTAATTACCATCCCTAACTGTGGCTTAAGATTATTATTAAAAACCAAAGTAAAATAAAAGCATAGAAAGAGGTTAGTTTCCTGTTTACATAGGACTGACTATAAAAGTATTCCCGTGCTGCTGATTACTGCTAATGAATTGGTGTAAGGTATGCTCTTCTTAGTACAAGGTCCCAGTAGTGTGTAAAAACACTAATGCATTCGGGTTTTAAAGACACCTTAGCGGCGTAAGCGGTGAGCGGACCCGTGGCGACAAACGCTGCTTTTTTTGTAGGCATGGCGTATCGCATTCCACCAGTTGAACGTCCAGCTTGTCTCATCTCTTTTACCAAATTAACAAAATAAACGTGCAGTACACCAATAGCTGTATTGAGTAGTAGCTCAAAAAAAAATCTTTATTCGCCAGAAAATAATCGCAAGCGCTATAAAATATGGTACAGATTTTTTTGTCATTAACAACATAGAAATTTTAAACTTAACTTAGCTTACAACATAAATAACGCTAAACAGTGTTTTTAAGGTTTTAGTTTTATTTATTTTCAAGGTCGAAATGGTTAAAAATTAAAAGATTTTACTTTTATAATTTATCTCACCATCGACGTTTGCATTTATCTTTAACAGTGGAAATTGAAAAAAAACTGTACTTTTTTATGTTGTCACCTTGCATTAAAGTATTTGTAGTATTTCATAGTGTTTCGAAACAAATTCTTTTATGTAAATAAAGAATAACTACATTGATTGTAGATAAATTACCGAAAATAGCCTCAACAGAATTAACTTTAAGAAGAAATTGTATTCCAGGTGGAAGTAACGTCAGAGCAACTTTAGGTCGGCCATTGTTTGGTATCGAATATTAATTATTGCATCCAACCTAAGCAGAGCCCAAAATATGGGCAGGAGTGAAGTTAGTTTCACGCAATTTCACTTTCATCGCCCGATAATTTTCAATGTGGAATTTTGCGTCCGGTATTTAAGGTTTACATAATAATGATGCGTAAATAAAAAAAAAAATCAGTGAGATTTAATTAAAATGATAAAAAAAATGTGGAAATGTTATATTTTCCAATATCAAAATGGAAAAAGTTTATATAAAGAGAAACTATTCAGCCCTTTCCGTTAATTAAGACATTAAAACCAGCAAAAACCAATAAAATTCTTAATTGATTTGATACTTTACATACGACTTTTGAACTTATATTAGGATTGCGAGTACCAAAAACTTTCATCCCCCATTTCATCCCTTTTAACCACTTTTATCGCAATAATAAGTAGCCTTTATCCTTCTTGGAATCTATTTTACGGATGTACCAAACTTTATTAAAATCAGTATAATGGTTAAGACGATAAAGAAGGACAAACAGACAGATTTTTTTTTAGTGAGTATGGTCGCATTTATAATGTTAGTATGGAGTAGCTGAAAGTCATTTAGTATTTATTTACTTACTTTTTTGCTCCAAGTTATTACATTTAATATTCATGATATCTAAATGTCCCTAATTTCAATTTTGGAGGCAAGTAAGTGCAAATGACGTTTAAACATCCTTATTCATGGCATGCTCATTTATTCAGGTCAATCATTAACGGAATAGCGATAATGGAACAACCGGTACCCCTATTTCCAACATCCCCAATTTCAAGAAGAACTTGTCGTAGTGCTACTTACACATTTCAGTATTTACGGAAACATTTGTTATCTTAAATTGTAAATTATATCATTGCTTAAGGTCACGGTGACACTGCTTTAAAAACGATACATGAAACCGAGAGTTAAACAGTTTTATTATAAATACATGAGAAGAATATCCGATTTAATAAACTTGTAATAAATAGTAATAAAGTCCTGTTTAAAGTTAAATAAGTTAAAATATTTAAAGTAGAAAAAAAAATGTATGAATTTCTAATCGGAGTGGGTATATCGTTCTAGAACTTAGTGGCAGCAAAACGAAATCTCTCAAGGAATGCAACAGTTTTAAAACGCATTAGTCGCGACGCAGTTCTAACGGAACGTTGTCATAAGTTGACTTTGTCGTACAAGTAAGATGGTTTGCCAGTTTTTACTATATGTCTAGGATACTCACACCACAGTCCAGCAGCGTAATTAACTGAAAATCCAACATCAATAGTTAGTAGTTTTGCTATAAATACTAAAATTGTGATAAAAGCTTTTGTTTTATCATATAAGTTTTATAATTTTCAAATATTATTTAGTAAAGAAATTATTAACAGTTCACTTAATTAAATTACAAGGCAAAAAAATTACCTAAGCAAATACGCATGCTTATAAATTGAAGTTAGATTCTAAACACAAATGTCCTAATGCCCGAAGTCTACACACATATTTACCAAATTATGCAGACATATGGGTAATGGTCTTTTTTCTGTGTTCATGTTGGGACATTCTAAGCGGCACTAATTAATTGCATTTAGCATGGACAACATGTTGCAGTAATTAATATCTAAGGCGCGGTTTCAGTTTGTAGGGTGGATGCAGATAAATAATGTTTGTAATCTGCGTTTGATTGAAATAGAGTGTAAATTATTACTGGGCTTTAATGACAGAGTGTCATGCAAGTTCACATGCGATTTGTATGTAAGTGTGAATTGGATACAATTTTTAATTTTTATTGTTTAATTGTTTTTATCTTTGTAAAAGTAACTTTGAGCAGTAATAATGGGAAATTTCTATTTTTATTTCACGTTTTTATTTAATTCCACTATACTTTTCAATAAAGAAACGGCATTTATCCAATCCCACAACAAAATTATAACCGATTAGAAATTTTTTACTTGTCCGTAGTGAACAATTTGTGTTTAAATTTTTTAAATTAGAAATTGCAATTACATTTACACAAAACGAAACAGAATATTTTTTTTTCATTTCTGGTAATATAAAAACATACTGAACTCCAGATGTCTATATTATAGTTTTTTAGCGGATTATAATTAATAACCACAAATCTTGTAATGGCACTGTGACTAGTCAAGACTTTTCTTCATAAATTATTTAAATTATAATTTTAGTTTAAAGTTAAATAAAAATAACGTTATTAGTACAATATTAAATTTGAAATAGATAGTGATGATGTTTCCAAAAGCCACTTCAATCCATACAGTTTGAAATATTCCCAAGAGCATCAATCTATTTCCAGTAAAATGATAAAATTAGGCTAGTTACATATATGAGAGAACCCCGAATTTTAATGATTAGTTTATTGGATTGGGATAATATGGAATATTGTTATTTTATTCGCGAGTTTTTGTATTATATAATATAGCTTAAATAAAAATTATTACGCGCAAATACTGTTTGTGGTGGCCTAACAGTAATGAGACTTACCAAGCTGGAGTTTGTAGGTTCGAATCCTGTAGGAAAAAAAGTTTGCTTAATAGTGGATTTCTGGTTACTTAAAGCAATATGGGCCGATAACCCGAATGCTAGAAAAGTAAGTAGTAAAGTAAGGGATTCAAACCCGTGGGAAGGACGTTAAAATTGTCAAGATTTAAACCATTTTTGCCTGCTTTTAGTCAGCAGCAGCTTTAAATTTACTAAAATCGGATTCTTCCATAAATTCAGTTTGCTCTATAAATTGTCGGAGTACAGATGCTAGTCACTGTACGTAAAATAAACAAAAAATACATTATTATCTGGTCGGAAAAGAAGCCGAAACTGTTTTACAGTCGTCCATTATTGTATTTTATATGCACATTTGGACCGTCTTGAAGTTTTTAACGTTATACAGTATGAAAAAAATATTTTTACACAGAACACACATTACACATGCGTTTTGTTTATTCCAACAACGAATAACAAACTGTGAATGCTTGTATATAGCTTGATAGCTGAAAGTCACGTTTCGTGAAGTAAAATAGACCTTTTGAAATAAGGCCGCAATAATTGCTGGAAAATGGAACGTGACCTTTACAAAGGCGGAGTATGTACCGCATATACCTTGCTATTTGAGGGATCCTATAAGCATTCATACATGATGCTAATAAAATTGTATACACATCCATTGTTGTTTGAAGCGCGATTATATTTACAAATATAGGGTCTGTAATACGTATGTAAACGCACATTTGTTCGCGCAATTTTTTTTCCCCAAACAGCCGCAAATTGGTTTTCAATAAATCTTCAATCCTTTTTTTCACCGCCCCACCCGCCTCCTTTTTTCCTTTAATTTGTCCTCATTGGGTAAAGAAGGGAAAGGAGAACATTCGGACGCGGTCGGCGGCCAGCGCCGCCGTTGTTGATAAGCCTACGCAACGCATCATATTTTTAAAGTCCGCAACGCCAATGGCCAATGCCCGTTCTAATGAAAGAAAGAAAGAAAAAGAAAAACATTTATTTGGCACAAAAATTAAAAAGTACAGTAAAAAAAAAAGAAATAAAATGGTTTGTGCCAAATGGCATCCACTCGGCTTACATCAGAAAAAAAAATTTCGTAATCTGATTTTCAGTGGACCCGTTTAATGTGAAGGGGATTGGGCTATTCAACTAAATTTATATAAAACAAAAATATTTTTAAAGAAAATAAATGAGAGGAACTTATGTTTATAATCCGGAATAATTTACCCGCCACCAAGAAAGACACAGTATTAAAGTTTTTAATATTACACAATAATTTTAATTTTAAAGCATCCGTATCTGTTTTGTTCCTTTAAAAGCAGGCGGACTTTTGTTTTTGAGCAAGTCATGTCGGTTAAAAGGTGTAATATGCGATCGGTGAAACAGTGAAGGGAAAACCGCCAGGCATTTTGTACCTTTGCAAATTTTTAGTTTTGGTGAGGGCACCAAATACCGTATCCATTGATAATTTTTTGGTTTGACGCGCCTTCAACCGTTTAATAGTCCGGGAATACGATAAAACCCTTAACCTGTAAAACATCGTGTAGTTTCTGTATTGTTTTAAACCAAACTTCTATCCAAAAGACCTTGGGCCCTTAATTGCTCAGGGAACCACCCTGATAAATTCTAGGTTAAACAATTTTATTTTTAAGCCGTGTTCCGAATCAAATACGGTTTATGGATTAATTATGAGACTATTTTCCACCATTTACCCAAATTCTTCAGTCTGAGTTGATTTTTTTATTGCCACGGTTGTCACTGGGTTTAAATATGTACAACTGCACATGTCGCCAAAGATATTCCAGCTTTAAACATAATGTCTATATAAAAAAAACTGGCAAAATGGGCCCTGCGTACATCGATTGATTGGTTTAACCGAAACCATGTCCCGACCAACCTTTTTAATTTTAACATCCATTCTATTAAATAGGCAGAAGCCCATAAAGAACTGTAAAACCATGAAGGTTAGACAGGGAAAGGTTTATTCAATGTATCAAAAGCAAAAAAATCCACAAAACTAACAAATACCTTGTCCACTATCCCCTTAATGAATCATCCGACATCCAATAAAGCGTCGTTGTCTTGTGATCTTCAAACCGATTTTTGATAAATAGTTTTGTTTCCGGTTTGTCTGTACAAACAATTCGTTCAAAGATTTTAGATAAGGGAGAATGTTATTGGTCTGAATCCATATATTCTTCAGGGTTTTTTTTTGGTTGGTTTTCTATATATAATAGTTTTAAGTTTACCGCGAAAACCCATCAACGAAGCGCTTGATTGCCGCCATCTACGGTTTTATCCTTCCATTATCCTTCAATCCGGCTTCCCACGTTTAGCCGGATGCAAATGTCCTTCGAACCGCCCTCGCTTCGGTCCTTAAATAGGATGACCATATCCTTCCCCCGAGCTTGGTAACTTTCAAGGTACATTTTTTTTAAATTGGCTTGTTGCATGCCACCGGGTTGTGGTTGTTTTGTAAAAACATTGATGGTCGGGTGTAGCATGAACGCCTATAAAAACGATATAAGTAATGTTAACAGATAATCAACTTAATTTTTGTAATTTTTTTATCAGGGTTTCATCTATAAAATTTAAGGAATTTTAATTTGTCATTGTTTGCCCTGAAACCAAGCAAAAATGTAAAGTCAAACACAAATTTCATAAAAATAGTCTGGTCTATTCATTCAAAATACGTAATGTCACTGGCTTCCAAAAATAGTATTCATATTTAATTTTGATTTAAATTTATAAGAATTTAAAATGTTAGTTTTTGACAATATTTAACAAGATCAAAAAGATACGAATAAGGGTTTAAAAAAAAATATTTTTCCTTTAATTAAATTTTTACTTTTTAATTATCTATAACAAATCAATCACAACTTTTAATTGATATATGATATGTCCTAAAGAAAGACTTATCATTGATATGCTTTTTAAAAGTAAATAAAGTTAATTGATAATCTTTTAATAATTGAGGATTTCTGCATATATCCTTTTATTCATGAGGTTTATGACTTATATAATGTTCTTCGATTGGAATATTTTCTTTGTACGTGTGTTGACAGTGATCTCCTCTTAAAAAGGCTGGACCATTAATGAATTTATTTTTGTGTTTTCAAAACATTCGAGGATAATTTAGCTTTACACATAAGCCCGGTATATGGAGCTGCAACCTGTATCTAAAATATTTAAAGATACTGCAAGTAAACTGTTGAATCGACTTGAACTTTCATTTTATCAAGTAGGAAATCGTGTCAAGCCTCAATATTTTAAAATATTTCAAATGTTTGTAAATAATACCAAAGCAGCCGGGTATTTTGAAAGAGAGGGTCCTAAATCCCATTAAATAACCTAGCCCATACGTTCATATAACGTGGCTTTAGTCAGCAAGCGCAAAAAGCTATGAATCCTCGTGCAAAAAAATGTTACCTAACAAAGATAAATCATCGTTTAGATTCTAACATGAAATAACGAATGTGAACAGAAAATAACTGGACATGTTCTTTTAGTTTACGTTATAAATTACCTTTTAGCTTTTTGGCATATGATAGTTTGTGTAATTGTTTAAAAAAAATTCCCGTTATTAATTATATTAAATAAATTTTATTTAAACCATTTATGTGATATTAATTGCAAGAAGATGACGTTTTCAGCAATGTTTAGCTTGTCGACATGTATTTACCGTCTTGACCCTTTCCAAACGGGTCGTTGGCTGAAATTAGAAGTCTGCTAAACTCAACAAAAGCCAACATATTCTGGTGTAGGGATGATCGTATAAAATGTAAAGATGATTCGGGGAGGATTGACCAGCGTGTGGGATACGGTAAAACCCTCTAAATGACCAGGGTTATTAGGGGGGAAATGTCCAGCATGGATATCTGAGGTTGATGATGATGATGATGATTACCGGGATTGGATTTTAAATGGGATTGGCCACGTTATGAGGATGCATGCTGATCGATGGGCAAACAAAACTACCTACTGGACACCAGAAGGGCTCCGACGTCGTGGTAGGCCACGTAAGAGGTGGCGAGATGACCTAGAAGCCTTCTGTATTGATTTGGTCTTAAAAGATAAATATATGCACTCACGGACTTTTTTATAGACCAGAAAAAACAGTACAATCCCGTAGAATATTTGTATCTTTTTTGGTTTTGGCAGCGTTTGTAATTTAGTTGCACGATATTGCCGTAATATTTTTTTTTTCTCAATCATCTTTTAAGTTACTTGTCACTTAATAATTAATAAACAATATTCTTTGACAATTTAAAATTTAGCTATTAAATATAATAATTTTTAAATTGAAATGAACCATTCAAAATACATAAAGAAAAAAAGAAACGAATATAATGTGATGTAGATTTGTATCATTAAACTTTAAACATAAATCAAAAAGTTTTGCACGTTGAATTTTCCAGACAACTTTGTACAAAGTTAATTTTAAAATTTATGTTTCACATAAATGTTTCATTAAAATTGGTCAGTGACGTTTCTCTTACATTAAAGGCGTTTTCAAATGACATCATTACCTGCGTTAGTATCGTAGGCCTCCCCTATTCCGCCTCCTCTTTTGAGGTTTGGACCGTAACCTACCACGTTTGTCCAAAGCGTGTTGGTGGGTGGACCAACTTTACATCTGCGATCATCTTCTTTTCCAGCTCAATTCTAAGCAACTAGGAAACCGAAAATTTGGAGTATTGCAAGGTTCAGACCACAACCTCCTGTGTCTGAAGGACACGCATTTTGCCACTAGGCTACGGAAGCAGTCTTTTTAAATTCCTGTTTAGCAAAATTTAATGCGGATATAGTAATATATTGTTTTATTGACCGACTTCCTTATAGAAGGTACTCAATTCGGAGCGTATGTGTTTTTGTTGCATATTGTTAACTGCCTCCGCCAGCCTAGTGGTATGGACGTGTGCCAAGAAACCGGAGGTCGTGGTTCAATATCGGAACAAAAATTTCATTTTTTTCCTAGTTGGTTAGGCAATTTACCAATCCCAGTTGTCTGAAAATAAGATGATCCATGCGTCGGATGGCATGTAAAGTCGCTCCCTTACCAACCCATTGACACGGTGGGATACGGTCAAATCCCAATGAAAAGGGGTGTATTAGGGGCCTAGTCCAGCGTGGACTATCAAAGGCTGATGATGCATGATGCAGTGCATATTTCCTTTTTCTAGGTCCAGACCAAGTTTTTTCATTCTTTAAATGATAGGTATAAGCTTCTTATCGGTCCTATATTTTAATTATTACGTTTCTGATCAAAAGTTTAATTATAAATTACGAAATAAAAAATACGGCACCAAAATCACGGCCCCGTGCGATTAAATTACAAACGGTGCAAAAACGCTGTTAGGGGTCGGTCATATTTTTATTGTAAAATTTTACTTGTCATAAAGCATCAGGAAATAAGGATTTTTATGAAATCTACTCAAATACCAGCTCCTGCAGGTCTAACTCTGCTGATCACGCTGATCAGCAGAAAAATAGAAGAAAGAAGACCAACGGAAAACAAAACAGGTAAAACTAAATAAAAGTAAGTAAGTTGTAAAATAAATAAAAATAAATAGTGTTATCATAAGCCATGGTAGGCAACAACATCCTGAAATCAGACCATAAGAATTATATACAACTATGTAATCTATATTAATATTTTAGTTTATTCGTTTGCAATGAATTAACTACAAAATTAATTAAAATTATTTAACCTTCTATAGGTTAATTCGTCTTGAGTATTTGGTATACCAGGAATATCCTTTTAAAACTAAATTAAGCGAGGACACCACGTGGACGGAATGCTAGTTTAAAATATATTAAGTAGAATCGATACATATAATAAAATAACAATTTAAACCAAGACCTTTAACGTTCCTTGAGATATTATCAAATACAAAGTGTCAGTGAAAATAAAGTCATTATTAAAAATAGTCGGCATACGTCGTTAATGATCATGGTGAATTGGCGCCTATAATTTTCCGAGTTTCATAGGCATTCTGAGCTGTGGTATCTCACTGCGACATCACGTCGTAGAAACGGGAAATCCTGGAGTACCATTTTTTCCGCCTTATACAAGGTGGTACCTGAGATAAGGCACGGCTGTTATTCCTAGTCCGCCGTTTTTAACGGAACACGAGATGTATTTTTTGTGATAGGAATCAGGCAGGCCTTTAGAACAACATGAATAAGTAATAATTTTTTTTTCGACTGTGCAATAGAGTAGGAGTTACTTTTTTCATCTTTATTAAACTAGTGTCCTATAAAATTTACTTACTAGATCCCTGACAAGATTTTGGTCACAATCATGTTTATTTGAAAACTGTACGTCTTGCACAAATTAATGAATTTTTATTTAACAGATTACTAGAAATAGTAAAATTAAACTAGTTTTACGGTTTTTATTGCATCTATTTAGATTTAACTACAAGAGAATAAGACTGTAAAAAACCTTTAAAGTGTATTTGAAATTATCCTTACTTTAAAACAAAATCTCAATTTTTTTTAAAAATAACAGACATGTTATAAAAAATCACTTTACATTAAAAATAAACAGCTTAGTACAAATATTTGAAGCGAACGTTGGACTGGACTATATTCAGTAGTAAACCAGAGGACTATTTAAGAAGTTTCTGCACTTTCATATGAATAAAAATTCCTTTCGAGGGAAATTTCCTTCTTTGATGTGCAATTTCAATGAATGCTAAGTAGCTTAAGCGCTTTCCTCAGCGTTCTTATTCGTTCAGTATTTATTTAAATAAAATTTATGTATATTACGATGAATGTACAAGTCATTTAAAACTGTAAATTAAGAGGTCATATGTTTTACTACAAAGTTTTAAAGAAAAATTAATATAGTAATGCAATTATAATCTATACTTGTGTTTAAGCTAATCTATTATCATTGTTAAATTTGATGTTTTAGTCAGTTCTATATTACTGATCAACTTTCCCATTACGGCTTAACTTACAACACATATAACAACTTATTACACTAATAAAATAAAACGCATAAACAATTTTAAAAGTTAGTGATGACTTTCCCCACAGACCCTATGGTGGGTCTGGGAAAGTCATCAAAATATTCTACGCATCAATATAAAAATCTTGTCACATAAAGTCGCTTTTAAATTATAAAGACAGAAGATACAAAGACAGAAAGATGAGAAATTACGACCATTTGATGATTCTTCGAGTCGGGCAACATTATTGCAAAATAATATTTGTCACGAGTGAGTTAAGTAACAGGGACGTTATGATAACAAATAATCAGGCAGAATGTCTGCTTGGCCAGGAAATAAACATGTTTAGAGATGTGTTGGTCATTTATAACACGAGTCATAGAGTAATTTTAGGGTTCGTTAAAAATCATAAAAGTAAAATGATGTACCTTAGTCGGTTTTGAGGGTATATAATTTAGAGGAATACTGAAACTAAGATACCTTAAGGAAAGTAAACTGATTTCTTGCCAATACATTAAATATGCCTTAACAATCGAAGTATTAGAAAAACATAAGTAGGTGACAATCAACGTCATCATCATTAACCGGTGTCAGTCCACAGCTAGGCATAGGCTCCTCTTATGGACGCCACCACTTCCTTAGAGCTCGGATTTTGATCATTGTTTTAAATGCTGGTAATAAGCTGTCTTTTGGTCCCATTTTTTAATAATTTTGTGTATTTCAGAAATAAAAAAATCTCAACCTCGAGCGATTAAAGCGGCAAACGCGCCGAAACTATAAAATAAAGAGTTAAAAAATGATTTCTGGTGTTCTTCAACATTATTATAATATACTTTTTATAATTCTATATCTTTTATAATTCTATAATATGTAAGATTATATAAATTTGAAATCATATAAAAATGCCTCATTCTTTGTGCATAAAATACGTCATGCATGAAATTTTAATTGAATGAATACTTTTTAAAGATATTAAATTTAAAATGCAGTAGCAGAAATAGCAGAGTGTTTTTTGCGGAGGTCACGTTATCACCTGAAAATATTCCGCAATTAAAAAAATCCTCATTTTGTGTACAACACTCTAATAGAACGATATTTGATTAAATGTATATCTTAAAATAAATCCGAGATATAAAACATTGTGAAATCACGACCAATTTCACAGAGATATCATAATAAATTTACGCCGTTTAATTTGTCATATTTCGGTCGTTGATATTTTGTTTATATTAATTTGATTTGTTTTTTATTTGTCATTGACGTTCTAACACAAAACACATAAAATAAAATTCATCATCATCATAGGCCTATGACGGTCCATCTGGACATAAGCATAACCGCCACCGTTTCCGATCTTCGGCTTCTCATGCAGCCCACACCAGCCACTTTTGGAATAACGTCCTCCATCTTGTCGCAGGCGTCCTACTCTACGTTTGCGGCCTCTCCAGAACGTTCCCACTCCAGCGGTCGTCAGTTCTGCGGCATATGACCAGCCTGCTACTTCACTAACTAATCCGGTGGGCTATATCGGTGACTCTGGTTCTCTGATGGATCACATCATTTCTGATGCGGTCCTGTAGAACTCTGGCTACCATAGCTCGTGAGCGACTTAAAATTTGTGGACCAGTCCAAACGTAAGTGTCCAAGTCTCGGCATTAGGTCATTTCGGTAGGACGCACTGATTGAAGATTTTCGAATTGAGGAACTGGGAATGGGGAAAACTCGACGAAGTTTATGAAAAGCTGCCCAGCCCGAATCGTTCTGTTGGCGTCCCCTAAAGTTTTTCTGCCTAGTTGAGCTTTTGCCCTAGGTAAACGTATCTGAAACCACTTCGAGGGATTGCATCAATGGTGAAATAAAATTCATTTAACAAAAATATTTTCAAAAAACTAAAACATATTATTTAATTACCGTTGGTAGGTCCCTTTTTACCGTTATAGTTATCCTTTAGTTTAAATTATTATCTCCTTCGTTCATTTAATTACGCTTTGGTTATTGTAACCTCCTTTACTATTTTATATCACGTAAATATATTTTAAAGGCGAGCCTACACGAAAATATCGCTTTGAAAATATTGTTGAACTTTGAAACCGCAAGTTATCAAAACGCTGTATTTAATTGTAATTAACACTTTGTATAAGAACTTTTACCGGTGGAAGGTACCCTTTTACAGGAGACCGTCTGGGGGGTACCATCGGGTGAAACATCTGTGTTCCGGTTTTGAAAGGCCAGCCAGCGTATATACTGGGTAAACGGACTTTCACCCTACGTCTCACGGTTGGCTGTGCTTTTGGCATACCCTGTATTGCCAATGTCTCAAGGGCGTCGGTGACTACTTACCATCATGGCCCGGAATCTCACACGCGTATGCCATAAAAAAAATTATAAATTTAAACCACTAGGAATAAACTGTCGAAATTTTATATTTAAACATAGTCTCAATACTTCCGTTGAACGTGTGGGAAAAACCAGTTCCAAACTTAGACCTTCTTACACATTTAGCGAAGTTCAAACAACTTTCTTTGTAACTCGATCTATGTATCTAGATCTAAGACTTGTTTGTCCGATGAAATTTATTTTTATGGTTTCATTGTTCGATCGTTAAACCAAAAAAAGCGGTATAAGATTTAGGATAGGTGATTTTAATGTATTTTTCAAACTCAAGGTGGCTTATAGAACTATAATATATGTCATGTTATCTTCCTTTAAGTGAATATATGATTAGTATTTTCGGCCATATTTAAGAAATAAAAAACGTAAGATCGTTGGCGGTTAAAACACGAGCGATAAAAAGAGCCATTGCTCTGTAACGTAATACGTTACATCGAGGTAAAAACAAATGCGCTACAAAAAATATGTATTGTAAACATTACTTCGTTGATTTGACTTTGATCATTCTTTTTAATTACTAGTTACTCGCTGCACTGCCTCCGTAGCCTAGTAGTATAGTCGTGTGCTTTAGAATCCGGAGGTCGTGGGTTCAATCCGCGGGACTCAACAAATTTTCATTGTTTGTTTCCTGGTTGGTAAGGCAATTTGGGCCGATACCCAGTTGTCTGAAAAGTAAGATGATCCATCGTCGGATGGGCATGAAAAGTCAGTCCACCCACCACCCGCATTGGACCAGCGTGGTGGGATATGGTCCAAAAAACCCTCTAATGGATAGGGGTGTATTAGGGGAGGCCTATGTCCAGCAGTGGACTATCAAAGGCTGATGATGATGATGATGATGACTAGCTGCAATGTCATATTTTTTTAAATAATTTGGTCCCATTATTTTTAGTACATTCTTGTAGCAAATAGTTTATTAGACTTATAAGAAATTAAAATTACGGCGTCAAAAAATACAACGTTGTACGATTAAGGTGCAAACGTTACCTCGACCTTAAGAGATAGACTAATATTATGTTTTTTTTTTTTTTATAGCATACGCAGGCAGACGAGCATTCGGGCCACCTGATGGAAAGTGATCACCGACACCCATAGACATTAGCAATGCCAGTGGTATCGCCAACGCGCTGCCTACCGTGAGACATAGGATGTTAAGTCTCGTTTCCAGTAAATGGCTACGGTGCCTTTCAACCGGAAACATCGGTGTTTTCACACTACTGCTTCGGCGAAATAGGCACCGCGGTGGTGCCCCCAGACGGTCTCCGAAACGGGGACCTACCACCCATCCTAGTAGTAGTAAAGTTGGACACGTAATATTTTTGTTGAACTTATGTGCATTACTGTTGCAGTGTTTTGTGTGTGTTTTAAAACAAGTTTTTTATTGGAATTTAATACTTTTAATCTAACCGGTTCAACGTTTTGACGCCTCATACGACCTCAAAGTTTGTGTTGCTAAAGAAGTATTTTATATACTTTTATTATATTTTTATTTATTAACAAAGCTTTTTATTTAATATAATTAATACGTACACATGTGGCAAGTAATGTGTAACAAAACACTATTTCGGATAATTTACCTCACTCTTAGACTGATATGTTTGCACTTACTCTTGTATCTTTACTGTTAAAAAAACCTGTCACAATTTAGAGTGGTGTTTTCTTACCACAGTTGATTCAGACACTTGGCGAAGATGGAATGTCAACTGAAAGAAATATGTCAATGCGATTTTTTATGTGTTATGTAACAAATTTGTCAACATCTTTTTTGATAGCACAAATAAACGAAGTGATGGTAAGCTTTTACTTGTTGATAGAAATGTGTAATAAATCAAAAAAAAGTGAAGTTCTATTCTTGCTTATTTTTATTACAGTACCTAGTAGCTACTAGAATACCGTCTAAGTTATGCTAAGTCATTATTTTTGCCCATTTGCTCCTTGTAATGTTTATTACAAGAACATCATGTCGTTTACATTTAATATCAAAAAAATCTATCGATAATATCCGTTACGAATATTTGTTGTTAAATGTTTTTTTTTATCTACTACCCAAATGATGTAGGTTCTTCATTAGGAGCGTATGTGTTTTTTTTATTTATGTTACCTCGTTGCTCAGCTCCCAATGCTTCAAACTTTGGTTATACTTTTTATTTATAGGTATTAGCGGTTGTTTATCCTATTTTTTTAAATAATTTAGGGATAAGTAGTTTAATGAATGTTTAATAAATTAAAGAAATTTCGGCGTCAAAAGCTATAAGATATAGACAAAAACTAAGTTTTATATAATTATACAATCAGGTATACAGCATTTATCTATGTTTCAAGAATAACTCACGATAAGCATTTTAATGTAAACATTTTTAATAAATTGTAATCAGGCATAATGAAAGCTCGTTTAAATTAGTACAATGTAAGTTTATTTAAAGTTAACGCAATAAAATTCTTCATTCTGTATATAGGTATTCATTTTGTCAAAATTTCGTCTATGTCACATTTTATGCACATACAATGATTTTTTTAATGCTTTAACTTTAATTTAAATAAAAAACTTAAAAGGGTTTTAATTGTGGCTTATTAAAATTCTTAACAATATTTTACATAAAATAGATATATGCGGAAAAGATAAATAGACTATTTTGACAAGTAGGATGATGTCGGTCAAATTTTAAGTCTTTCTCATACGGTTTCGGCAGCATTTGCAATTTAATCGCACGAGATTATGATTTTTGGTTTATTTCTCAAATATATTAAATTACTTGTCACGAAAGTATAAAATAAAACAGGACCAAACGACAGCAAATACTTATCTTTAAGGGAAAGAATAAACTAAATCGTAGTTTTAGCAGCGGAGCCACGAGGTAACATATATAAAATCTTTTCGGAAGTCGGTCAAAATAATATATATTTAAGCTTGGAAAAATTATACAAATATGCTTATCATGAAATAAGAATTATAAGAAAGAATTTTTATTTAAGTAATAATTAAAAATTGGTTAAATTTAGGGATAAAAACAAAAAACTTGAAAACGATTCTGCTAAGAAGTTTAAAAATGTACATATTAAGTTTTTTTAATGTGTGTGCAATGTGTATTTACTTAATATTTATTTTAAATAAATAATATAAACATATAAATAAACTAAACAAAAATAAAATTTGATTCGAAATGTAGAAATATATCTTGACTGACTGCACTAGAGCATTAGAATAATCTATTAACATTAAGTATTTTCCATGCCTTTCCTACACCATTAGTCACTTTTAAAAAGTCACAAGCTGTGGTATGCAGGATATAAGGTTTGAAGCTCGATTGAGGTAGGTTTAATGTTTCTTGAAACCAAATTAGAAAATTATTCACGAGAACAATGATTAAAATAAAATGGATTATAAATGGATCGATAGTGTGTGACAAGTGGCGGATGAGCTGAGCTGTTGAAAGTATTTTTTTAATGATTCAGAATAAAAGTAAAAATATTGAAATAGTGTTAAAATACTATTAAGAAATATTGTTTTTAAGTTTTCTACATACTGACAGATGATCTATAGAAAAAATGCAGAGTAAGTGATGATTTTAATAATTTAAAGCAAATAATTAATCAATTATACTATCCGTAACATCAATAGCCAAGCTAGCGAGAAACTTTCACATAAATGTTGCAAGTGCTTATACGTACTTACTAGTTTTAATGTATTTATCCCTTCGCTGCTTTGTTTTTCCTAGATTATTTTTGATTATTCAAGAGTTTTTTTATACTTATGAATATTTAGTATTAACATAAGATAACAAGAATGTTTCAAGGTTTAAAATAATTTTATAAATTAAAATTAAAAGTATATAATTTTTATATATAAAACAATGAGGAAAGTAATAATTGATTCGCCAAATTTTAGCATACTACTTTTTTATTCATAAATTTGCAAACATTATTTAAGATTTGAAATTGAAAAGCTTATGTTTGCTAATAAATTCATTAAATTTAAAACAAAGACCTTTTAAGGTGGTTTACTTTCTATTACTTAAATAGTTACTTACAATTGCGGTTAACATTCCTTTTTGCAGAATATTATAAGTAAAAAAAAAAGAAGTGTGGCACTCGGGGACTGCCGCGGTAAAGCTATTGCATAGCATTTTGTATCAACTTATGCAATTATAATTTTATTTATTTATTTTATTCATGCAGTGTTTCTCTTTCTTTGATATTAATTCAAGTTACACTTTTTGAGCGTGGTGGCCGAAAACAAAACAATTTTTCTATTATTAAATAAATAAGTAAATAAAAAAAGTTAATATTGTATAAATATTTTTATTATTTTACAACACATATGGGTTTTATTATCTTACGGTAGCTTTTAGTTATTCAGAAATAATTATCATTGAAACTATAGGTTTATGATAACTGAAATAAGAAACATAAGATTGCGACTTAATATCCTCTAAATACCTAAAAATATCGCGTCAATGGTGGTCCCATATTTTGTTGTGGACTCTTGTGAATCATTATTCATTTTCAAATTCAACTTTTTTGATAGAAAAGTTGTCAACCACTCTGATTTATATTTTCAAAACACTTTATACACAAATTTTACAAGTACAGCTATTCACTGTTGTACTAAATACTGTATAGGTATTAGTAGTATAGTAGTACCTACTAGCAGACCCTGCCACGCGTCACTGCGGCTAGGATTTACTTATTTTACATTGTAATACACAATTTAAGGGCTTAAGATAAACGGAAAGAGAATATAAGTCATGACGACCACCATTTTTATTAGATAAATGTCATTTGTAAAAAAAACAACGACCTTGATGATGCTACCGTTACACTTAAAAACGTTGAAAAAATAACACTGGTATAAAAATCGATTGGATAAGTACATAACGTGGACAGACTGAGGACGATCAATCAAAATGTTTCTTCTGTTGATATCGTGCAATATAAATTCTATACTTAAAAGTTATTTTAAAAATTATTAATGTTTTTTTTTAATTCTTTCTTTTCTATTAAATACGTTATAATTTGTATGGATGCGGAGCGCTACCACCAAAAGCATAATTTTAATGTTTTAGTTACATCGTTATTAAAAAACAAGAACAAAAGTTGCTCCCATCGTTGCAAGCGTAAGGAAACAACTATCGGAAGAAATAATAAATAACGAATATTCAGTACTTTCAATCGTATCCGCCGTTGAATATGTCATAAAATTATTTCCTTTATATAGGATACAACATCGCTTTTATTAATTTTGCTCTGTAAAAATTAATTTCATTATTATCTTATTCATTACTTTTTTTGAATTGATGGCTTGGTATAAAATAACGGCGTTATAAAATTGCATTTTTGTTTTTAACAATTAAAAACATAATTTTAATATTATAAAATTAACTAATAAAATTAATAAATTTTTAGCAATTACTGTTTATTTACCTATTCTCCTATTATCAATGAAAAGTTTATAATATTAAACCGCGCAATCTATTGACACACAAACGCAATCCATAGATTCAACTCATTTTGTAGCAAAAATTTTGCATCAAATAATAATTAAATAATAATAGAAAAATAAATTTTTATTAAACATTATTGCGATTATAAATTAAGATGTGAGCTATTCTATCTTTAAGTTGGATTAAACCGCACATGGTAGGATCTATTTTAAAATCGGTTTATTATTTTAAGAGTTCATCCCGGCAAACATCGTGACAAGAGATTTATATATATTAAGAAGATATACTATCTCATAAATAGCTGTTATGTATTCGTCCGATTTCGGAGCAGCTCGTCTCGATTCGTGCGAGTTTCGTAGAACCGACAACGTCTAATCGCACACAACGCGCCGAAGACGCGAACTGAAACCACGTTAGACGATGCCGGCTTCAACCCACACCTCCTTGCCCGTTGGAGTGGGGGGAGGTTTTTCGTTACGGAATTTCTGGATTCGGTCACCACGCTCAAGGCCCGGATAGAAGTGTGCAAAGCTTAAATAGCTTTATTATTATAGATATTATAATAAGTTCACATGTTTGATGTTATAAAAAAATAACAGTTCAAGCAATAGGCATAAGTAATGTGATGAAAATACATATACATTAAACTTCGTAATTATTTATTTTAATAGGCATAGTAATTGTGTGAATGCTGGTTTAGCTTAATAGTAATTATTCAACCACAATAGAATCCCAATTTTGCCTTAATTACTATCCCTTACTGTGGCTAAAAATTATTATTAAAAAACATAGTAAAATAGAAACATGGATTAGAGGTGAGTTTCTGTTTACTGCACCCTGCCTGTAGCCTAGTGGTATGGACGTGTGCTTAGAAACCGGAGGTCTGGGTTCGAATTGCGGGACGCAACAAATTTTCATTGTTGTTTTGTTGGTTAGGGCAATTTGGGCCGATCACCCAATTGTTGAAAAGTAAGGATCATCCATGCGTCGGTGGGGTAAAAGTCGGTCCACCCACCAACCCGCATTGGACCAGCGTGGTGGATACGGTCCAAACCCTAATGGATAGGATGCTTTGTTATCCGAAGAAAAATTGCAAGCGCTATAAAATATGGAACAATTTATTTTTGTCATGAAAGTGAAATTGTATACTTTACTTAGTTTAGAACATATATAATGCTTATTTATGTTTAAGGATTTAGTTTTATTTATTTTTTAACGTAAAATTATTTATAAAGAAAAGATTTAATTTTATATCATTTATTATAAATATCTTATACAGTACAAATATTTAAAAAAAAACTTCTTTATTTTCTCACCTTGCATTAAAAAAATTGTAGTATTTCATAGCGATTCACAAATTCTTTTTAAATATATAGCTAATAACTAAATTGATTGTATATAAATTACCCAAAATAACAAACATTATGGCGAAATTTGTATTCCAGGTGGAAGTCACGAACAACTTATTGGACTAAATTTCAACAATCGTTCAATTTACGGCTAGCATGAATTTAGGTCGGTCATTGTTTAGTATCGAATATTAATTATTGCATCCAACCTCAGCAGAGCTAAATACGATAGATATGGGCTGACGACGTGGAGTAATTTTAAAGTAAATATCACAATTTCATCGCCTAATGATTTTAATAGTGGTATTTTTCGGTCAAAGCATGATAATAATTTGCATGATAATGATACGTACACATAACTAATTAAATGAAATGTTTTAGATGTAGTTAATTTGATAAATAAAATGTTGGATGGTAAAAATACATTCTTGCAATGTTACATGTATACAAGAATGTAATATTTTTTTAACAAGGGGGATTAATAAGAGTAGCGCAGTCCAGAGAAAAACTGCAATTTGACAATAAAATAAATTGTTTGTAATATAAAAAATTGTATATATCTATAATTGGACAAAAACTTTCTTTGTTTTTTGCCGTTTCGACGCCCAAGTTCTTAGTCGGGCTCGTGATCATGGACACTGGGAAGGGTTTGAAATGTCGGGTATAATTTTAAATAATTGTAAAGTAATCCGTAACAAATTGCTTTATATATTATTTATTCGTTCCATCTATAACAATGACGAATTTCCATAAAATATTTTATCTCCATTTCAACTTAACCATTTTAATGACAATAATAAGAAGTCGTTTTAGAATTTATTATGTGTACGAGGTGTGTTCAAAAAGTAACGCGAATTTTGTGTTTTTTCAAAAATTATTTATGTATTTATGAATATCTATTTTGTCCCCTTCAAAGTTATCCCCATGAGATATTATACATTTGTGCCAACGGTTTTTCTAATCTTATTCAGCTCCTCCTTCGATGGCGTCTTTATCTCGTCAAGCTTAGCGTAACGTCGTCCTTTCATGGGCCTCTTCAGTTTAGGGAACAAGAAAATGTCACAGGGTCAAATCTGGGAAATATGGTGGTCGCGGCATTATTAGTTCATCATTGTTGTTTTTGGCTAAATAGTCGCGCACAAAACTGTCAGCAAAACTTTTACATTCGACCGAACTTGGCGCTTGTACAGTCTTGGTTTGTGCGGCAGCTTCCTTTTAAAATGATTGTGCTTTGGTTTCGACGTCATAACCATAAACCCACGATTCGTCACCAGTTATGACCCTCTGAAGCAAATAGGGGTCGTCGCGGACAGAGTTTAACATCTCATTAGCAATGTTCATGCAATGCTGTTTCTGGTCGCAATTAAAAACGACCCGTCTCATGCTCAAATCATTGATAAAAATCGAATGGCACGAGCCAATCGATATGTTTAGGTCCTCAGCAATTTCTAACGGTTATTCGACGATTGGTCAAACCATTTTCTCCATTTCATTAATTTTTGCTGTTGTTGAAGTGTCGGGCGTCCGGCAACGCACTTCGTCGTTCACATCCTCTCGGCCTTCTAAAAACATTTTTACCACCGATAAACGTTGCTTCGGTCCAAAATAGTTTCTCCGCAGCCACAGTTCAAATTCTAATGCATCCGCGCACTTAAAAAAAATTCACACAAAATTTGATACAGGTTCATTGATCTATTTTTATTAATAGGTAAAAATCGAAGACGATCCAAAACACGTGCAAGCAAAGCAGCTGTCAACAATTAAATGAACATTCAACATGGCCGAGCTTTGTCGGCATAGGAGAGAGACATGAGTACAGTAATAACGCCACAAAAAAAATCGAAATTCTAATATACGTAACCCGCGAAAATTCAAAATTCGATACTTTTTGAACACACCTCGTATGTACCAAATTTTATTAAAATCGATGCTATACTTTAGACAGTACGGATGGTCTTGTAATTTTTTACTCACTTTAATACTGCCAGTACTAACATGTAATATTCTTGTATATCGTAAACGTCCTCGGCTAATTACACTTTGGAGGTAATGTAATGCAAATGACGTATTAATTACGACATCGTTATCTATGGCATAAGATTTCGTAGAGATAATGGGCTTAATCGAGTAACTAAATGTTGCCATCTACTTTACTGAACTTATAAGTACACATACTATTATATTCACAGAGATACAGACATATACCAACTTAGTCTGCCCGTGATCATGGATGCTGAAAAGAATCCGAAACGTCTACGGAATAAATATTATAACGCGAAAAATCCTGAAAAGTGGATTTGATATGTATAATCGCGTAAAATAAAGAAATAATTACTATATACCTTGCAGTATTTATGGAAACAATTGTTATCTTAATTTGTGGATTATATCATTGTTTAAGGTTACAGTGACACTGCTGTTAAAAACCCGAAATAGATACATGAAATCCGAGATTTAAACAATTTTATTATAAATACATGAATAGAATATTTGATTTATTAAACTCTTTATGTAAAGTACCTATATTGCTATTTAAAAGGGAAAAGATTTTATCACAATCTTTGTAAAAATAGTTTGTTCTGAAATATGCATAGTCGTATCTGAATAGTTTGTTATGGTTTGCAGGAAAAAAAATAATTACATTACCTAACGATTTTTACTGTTCAAAGTACTGATTACATTGCATGGCTGAGGCCAACTATTAAAGCATGAAATTAAAGCGCTTCATAAGATTTGTTGTCAGCTACACAAGTTGCTTTTATATATATTCGTCTATTTATTTAAGATTTTTTATCCTATTTCTATTGTTTATGAATTTATAATCGGAGATATAAGGAATATCTAGCGTGATTAATTGAAAATCATTAAAATAAAATAAGGTTCTGTTTTAAAATATAAATTAACCAAACTAAATTTTTGTTTTATCGTATAAATCTTATGAAAGTTCTAAATATTATTTAGTTAATAAAATATTAACAATTTACTACATTAAATACGCATGCTTAAAAATTTAAATTAGATCCTAAACACAAATTTTATACCGAATGCCCGAAGTCTACACACATATTTACCAAATTATGCAGACATATGGTACAGATGTACATATGTACATGTGTTCATGTGCACGCTAAATTCTAAGCGGCACTTATTAATTGCATGTAGCATGTGACAACATGTCGCAGTAATTAATATCTGAGGCACGGTTTCAGTTTGCAGGGTGGATGCACATAATTTATATTAGTGATCTGCAGCAGAGTGTGCATTTGATTAAAATAGTGTGTAAATTATTACTCGGCTTTAAATATAAGAGTGCAAAGTAAGTTCACATGGACTATATATATTTGTATCGACCGAATACAAATTTATATTTTGCAAATAATTTTAATTTTTATCAATAAAGTAACTTTGAACAATAATAATAGACGTAAATTATTTCTTTTATTTACGCGCTTACTATACTTATTTAATCCACTATAGTAACTTCACTACGGAATATAGGCATAAATATGATGACATACGATATTGGAAGAATGTTAAGTTATTTTTTGTTAAGAATCCCACCAACCCGCATTGGACCATCGTGGTGGATATGGTCCAGCCCGCCCCTAATGGGCAGGGTGATTAAGAGGCCATGTCCAGCTGTGGATAATCACAGGCTGATTATGTATAGTATTGAGATCTATCTTACAAGCTGGAATTTGTAGGTTCGAATCCTGTGGGAAATTTTTTGCTTAATAGTGGATTTTTGGTAACTTAAAGCCGATAACCCGATTGCTAGAAAAGTAAGGTGATTCACACTCCGTAAGACAAACGTTAGAGATGTCAGTTACGATTGTCAAAACCACTTTTGCCTGCTTTTAGTCAGCAGTAGCTTTAAATTTACTGAAATCGGATTCTTCCATAAATGGCAGTTTGCTCTTTGAGTTGTCGGGAGTACAGATGCTAGTCACTGTACGTGAAAACTATTAGTATCTGGTCGGAAAAAAAGCCGAAATCGTATAACGGATGTCTATCATTGAATTTTATATGGACGTTTAGACTGTCCTGAAGTTCTTAACGGTTTACAGTACGGAAGAGTTATTTTCCACATTTGTTGACTATATTAGACACACACAACACACATGCGCTTTCTTTATTCCAACAATGAATATTAAACTGTGAATGCTTGTATATAGCTTGATAGCTAAAAGTCACGTTTCGTGAAGTAAAATAGACCTTTTGAAATAAGGCCGCAATAATTACTGGAAAATAGAACGTGACCTTTGCAAAGGCGGAGTATGTATCGTATCGCATATACCTTGCTATTTGAGGGATCCAATAAGTCTTTATACATGGTTCTACTATAGTTGTATATAAACATCCATTACCATTGTTTGAAGCGCGATTATATATACAAACATACGGTCTAAAATGCGTATGTAAACGCACAAACAGTGTTGACCTATTTCCTTTTGTATGTAAGCGATTATAAATAGTACATAAATTTTAAAATTGACAAAAATTTGTCACGTGGTACGTGTCGGGTTGAAAATAGTTTTGCTCAAAAACTGAAAAAAAAAAGTAGGATTATAGCATGAATGTGTATAAAAAACGATAGAAGTAATCTGACATGGTAATAACTTAGCATTTTTCACTGATTACAAAATGTATCGATGAATTTCATCCATAAAATTTCTGTCGGGAAATCTTTAATTATGTGAATATTTTAGCCCTTAACAAGCCGAGCCGAAACATAAAGGTATCGAACCATTCATAAAAGTAGTCTAGGTCCATTCGTTACAAAATACTGATACTATTTTGAGCTCATGGTTTCTCAAAATTGGTAAAGTCAAGTACTTTTTAAAAATTTAAATTTCTAAGAATTTAAGATTGTCTAATTTTTAGATATTGCCTTGAACAAGATCAAAAAGATATAAATAAAATGTTGAAAAAGAATAATATTTTTTTATAGTTGTAACAAAAATATATCGCTACGATGATTAATAAGTTGCGCCTTAAAAGTAAAATGTAAAGAGTATAACATTAATTTTTAATTAGGTACCTTTACAGTGGATGTAAAACAGTTGGCTGTTTTTTTAAACAAAAATATAGTCTGTAATTGTGTTTTCATCTAAGGTTTTCCTAAATATGAGATTGGTTTATATTACAATACCAAATTTTTTACAAGCTTTACCTATTAACTCGTCATGTAACAAATCAATCACAAATTTCAATTGATATATGATAGGTCTATCAAGAAAAGACATATCATATGATATATTTTCTTAAAGTAAAGAAAAGTCATAATTATTTGTACTAATTGAGAGCTTTCAGTTATATATCCTTATTCATACAAAGGTTTATGAACTTTCGATAATTTATCGTTGTGCATAGATATATTATTCTTCTGTACGAGTGTTGATAGTGAACTCCTCTTAAACAGCTGGACCGATTGGAATGAATTTATTTTTGTGTTTTCAAGGATAATTTAGCTTTACACATAAGCCCGGTAGATGTCGCTGCAGTCAGCATCTAGGTCATTTATCGATACTGCATGTAAACTGTTGAATCAAATTAAAATTAATTTCTTACTTTGCTATTTATCATAATAGCTATATCGTGTAGGACAACGTATGTCAAGGCCGCTAGTACTTCGCAAAATGTTTCAAATGCTTGTAAATAATACAAAAGCAACCGGGTATTTTAAAAGAAAAATCCTAATTTCATTTAGATAACCTAGCCCATACATTCATATAACGCGTCGGTAAGCGCAAAAAGATATGAATCCTCGGGCAAAAAATGTTACCTAACAAAGATAAATCATCGTTTAGATTCTAACGTGAAATAACGAACATGAACAGAAAATAACTGGACTGAAATTATTAACATTATTAGTTTTAGTTTATATTATAAGTTGTTTAAAAAAATTGCCTGTATTTAAATTATATGAAATAAATTTAATATAAACCATTTCAGCCATATTAATTGCAAGAAGATGACGTCTTAAGTGATTTAAGCTTGTCGACATGGATATTCTTCCCATCTTGACTTACTCAAACGTGGTCACTGACTAAAATTGGGAAGATCAAGCTCTAAGATTATCAACGAGCCATAGAGCGCAATATTCTTGTTGTAAAGTGGACTGATCGTATTAGAAATTTAAAGTTGCATTACTGAGGAGGGCAGAAAAACCGCCTAACTTAAACGGGATTGGGCTGGCCACGTTATGAGGGTGCATGCTGATCGATGGGTAAACATACCCACTGAACACAAGAAGGTCGCCAACGTTGTGGTAGGCCACGTGAGAGGTGGAGAGATGATTTAGACGCCTTCTGTATTGATTGGGTGGATCGTTCACTAAATCGCAAAACATGGTATAAGTTAGGGGAAACTTTTGCCTAAAATTTTGCATTATTTTTAAAATATATTTTCATGCGCTCACGGACTTTATTATAGACTAGTTTAAGCAGCACAATAATGTAGAATATTTTTATCTTTTATGATTTTGGATACGTTTGTAATTTTATCACACGCGGTTGTGATTATTAGTTTCCCGTATTTTTTTTTATTACTCAAATATCTATTAATGTACTTGTCACTACATTATTATTAAACAAATCTCACATTTAATAACTAATTTTAATTGAAGGTAATAACCTGTCCAAATAGTACATAAAAAAAAAGAATCGAATATAATGCGAATGCAGATTTGTATCATTTAAGTTTTAACATAAATCAAAAAGTTTTGCATGTTAAATTCTCCAGACAACTTTAAGCAAAGTTCAATTTAAAATTTAAAGTTAAATGTTAATGTTTCACAAAAATTGGTCAGTGCAACGTTTGTCTAATTTTAAGGCATTTTCAAATAACATCATAAGCCTGTGTTTGCCCACTGCTAGAAGTAGGCCTCCCCTAATGCACGCCTCCTCGTTTAGGTAGTTTTTGGACCGTATCCTACCACGCTGGTCCAATGCGGGTTGGTGGGAAGACCGACATTTTACATGGCCATCCGACGCATGCATCATCTTACTTTTCAGCCCGAATTGCCATAAGCAATTGAAAATTTGTTGAGTCCCTGCAGGATTCGAACCCATGAACTCCGGTGTCTGAAGGACACGCTTTTGCCACTAGGCTACGCAGGCAGTCATTTTAAATTACTATTTAGCAAACTGTAATTTGGATGTAGTGATATGTTGTTTTATTGAACGACTTCCTAATAGAAGGAGGTACTTAATTTGGAGCGTATGTTTTTTTTTGTTTCATATATGTTACCCTTTTGCCCAGCTCCTAGACCTCCGATTTTGTTAATTCTTTTTTTATATGATAGATATAAGCTTCCCATTCGTCCCATATTTCATTGTTCATTTTGAGACTAGAAGTTTAATTGATATTTAAGGTATAAAAAAATTATGGCATCAAACTTCACAACCTCATGCGATTAAATTACAAACACTGCAAAAATGATTTTAGGAGTCGGTCATATTTTAATGTTAGAATTTTACTTGGTATAAAGCATCAGGAAATTAAGTTTTTTTCGAAATCTACTTGGACCATCTTAATTTGAATACCTGTTCCTGCAGATCTAACTCGGATCTTAATCTTCTGATCAAGCTGAAGTATTAAACAAACACAAAAGACGAAAGAAGACCGACGGACAACAAAACAGGTAATACTAAATAAAAGCTTGTAAAAAAAAATAAACATATATGATGTTATCATGAACTATGGTAGGCAATAATATCCTGAACTGAGACTAATGAATTAATTGTAAATATGTAATCTTTATTAATATTATAAAGAATATTTTAGTTTATTCGTTTGTAATGAATGGGGATATTCATTATGAAAATTAAAAATTATGCAGGCGACAAAAACGTGGACGAGTGCTAGTTTAAAAAATATTAATATATAAAGTAGAAAAATTTAAAATACTAAAAGAGAAATTTTAACCAAGATGTAAAACGACTCTTGAAGTATAATTAAATACAGAGTGTAAGTAAAACTAAAAACATTGTTAAAAATAGTCGACATACGTCATGAATGATCATGTAGAATTGGCGTCTATAAGTTTATCGAGTTTCATAGGCATTCTCAGCTGTGGTATCTCACTGCGACATCACGTCGTACAAACGGGAAATCCTAGAGAGCCATTTTTCCTTCCCGCCCATATAGCACGAGTGTGGTACGCGAGATAAGGCACGGGCTGTGCTTATTCCTAGTCCACGTGAATTTTTACGGAACTCGCGGGGTGGGTCTTTTATTGTGATAGATATCAGGCGGGCCTTTTGAACAACATGGGAATATGTTACATTATTCGATATATATATATGATATATTTTTGGGTCTATTCTTAATATTTCATTACCCGCGTCTCAGGATCTTTCCAGTGTACATAATTATGTGCTGTTTGAAAAACGTCTACCTCTAGAAGTAAACTTTAATAGGCTGCTCTGATGATGATGATTGAAAACACAAGTCTTTACTGATGCTTTTCGAAAACATCATATACAACGTAACAAGGAAACATATTTTACACGGAATTTTTCGTAAATTTAGCGTGAATATTTATTTAATAAATTGCTATAAATAGTTAAATTAACTAGATTTACGGCATTTGATGCATTGATTTAGATTTTACTGCAAGGCAATAAGATTTAAAAAAATGTTGAAAGTATATTTAAAGTAAACCTTACTTTAAAATGTGTCCCTAAAATGAAATTGAAAAATAATCAAACTTGGTATAAAACACCTTTACATTAAAAATAAAGCGAAATATTCAGTAGTAAACTTGAGGACTATTTAAAAAGTTTCTGCACTTTCATATGAATAAAAATTCCTTTCGAGGGAAATTTACTTCTTTGATGTACAATTTCAACGAATGCTAAGTAGCTTAAGCGCTTTGCTCAGCGTATTTATGCATTCAATTTTTATTTGAATGAAATTTATGTATATTACCATGAATGTACACGTAATTTTATTAATTTCAAACTGTACAGAGGTTAACTGTTTCAGCATTGATGACATTAACATTTCTATTATGACCTGACTTACAATAGCTATAATATACTAATACAATATTAAACTTTTTATCACGCGAGCTATGTTTTGAGGAAAGTTATGACTTTCATCAAAAGAAATCAATAAAATAAAACGCATAAATATTTTTTAAAGTCACGTGATTAAAATCGATAAAGGTTTGTGGGAAAAAGTCATCAGCTTGAATACTTGTCGCTTTAATATAACAAATGGTATTACATAAATAGCGCAGTAAATTACAAAGACAGAAGGAACAACAAAAGATAAGAAATTACGACCAGTCTTGGCGGTCGGGCAACATTATTGCGAAATAATATTTGTCACAAGTGAGTTAAGTAAAAAGTACGTTACGATGATAAACAACCAGACGAAATGTCCTTATGGACGGGGAAATAAACATATTTAGAGATATGTTGGTAATTTAGTTAAAATTCATAGAAGTTCAATGATTTAACATAGCTAGTAATTCGACTTTTTCATTCACACAGATAACGCAAAAGTTTCATGAAAATTAACATTGGTCGTAAATTAAAATTTCAAAATGAATTAATTCAATTCATAAATTCTAATTTACATTTAACTTATTTGTAAAAGTCATTTAAAGGCTTTGCAATGAAGGTGTAAGTAAAATAAAAGTTTGCGGGATTGTTTCTCAATAAAAACCTAATTATCACAAAACCTGCAAGCGTTTTCATAACGAATTAATAAAAACAAAAAATATGTTTTAAATTGACTGGGCTTATTTTAGACGGAAGGTAAACCTCAATAAATAAATGTTTCTTTATTAAAAGCACAAAGAATTCCTTAGAAGTATAATGTTAAAAAATTAAAAGAAAATTATGCTGAAATATTTGTAATTGCAAATTTAAAAGCTTCCTAGGAACCCTTCACTATTTCAAAGATTGTTTTTCTACGAAAAAAATACCGAAACATAATGTATAATATTAATATTTAACTCTGACATTCATTATTTTTTTTCAATAACATTTTATTTTCAGCCTGCAAAATTGCTGATTCTGTTTCAGATTTTATCAGAAGATAAACAAGTGATGAATGAAGATAAATTTCAGTTATAATTATAATGTTGAGTAAAGTTATTTACTATCTTTTAATTTTTAAGGAAAAATAATAATGCATATCAGTATTTAACCGTGCAAGAAGAAATGTTTTCATTTTTATATAGTATATATATTAGTGATAAAACTTTGTTAATCTATAAAGAATAATAGTTAAATTGATTGCGTCCGTGGTCTAGCGGTTTTGGCCTTGCTTTTAATAAAGCAAGGAGGTCGTGGGATTAAATCCTGTGGGAAAAATAAATATGTGTTATCGTTATTTTCTGGTTGGGTAGGACCCTTTGGGCCGATCACTCTATTATCTGATAAGTAAAATGATCCATGAATCCGACGGAAATGTAAAATTCGGTCCACCCACCAACCCGCATTGGCCCAGCGTGGTAGGATACTTTCCAAAACCTCCTAATGGAGAAGGCCTATGGAAAGTAGAATAACGCAGGCTGATGATTATGGTGAATAATATAGAATTCTCAAGACTATCCTAATGAGAGAAACAATAAATAATTAAACAAAGCTAAAACTATATATTTTTTATCAGAACGTACATATCAAATCCACTTATTTACGGATTTTTCGCGTTACTTAAATATATTTAGTTCCGACGTTTCGGATTCTTTTCAGCATCCATGATCACGGGCAGACTAAGTTGGTATATGTCTGTATCTCTATGTTTTTCGAATAACCGTCAGTTTTTTAAAAAATTGACATATCTTTCGATTTCTTAATTTTGAATGTTAGTTTGACAAAAAAGTATTTATGTTGTTCTTCGGTTTTATAGTTTTATACTCTGCGTTTAATTTTTGAAATTATTGATCCCAGGAATGTGCAAAGACCAACCATCTTCTATTAAAATTTGGATATTTTTAATTTCTATTGCTTCCAATCATTCTTGGTATAAATCGATGTTCATTAGCCAGTATTTTTGGTTCATCAAATCTAATATAATGATTGGCTTGTCTAGAACATGGTCGCAAATTGCAGATTTCTTATAGCGTCGGTGCTAACATCAGCTATATGTTCTTTTACCTGGTTTTTACTGGTCCTTTGTCTGTCCAATTAGAGAGACCACAATCACAGTCTAGTTTGTATACACCCGGTACCGGATGGTAATAATTGGCTAATCTTCTTCGGCGGCTTATAATATGTTTTAATAGAAGCTCGCTTTAAAATATAACCGATTTTGTTGGTGACTCCTCTGATGTAAGGTAAGACGGCAGCACTCTTTCGACTGTGGCTGGCTTCACACGTGACTCGACGTAGACGTGGAACTTGGAGTTTGTTGTCACGCAGCACCTGCTTGACATTCTCCAGTTCAGCCGTCAAATGCTCCTTGTCGCAGATCCGCTGTGCTCTCTGAAGCAAACATTTACCGACAGTAGCTAACTGCGAGGGATGGTGGTGAGAATTACCATTTAAATATTTATTCGTGTGGGTTGCTTTTCTAAAACTGTATGGCTCAAGCTATTGTTAGAGTTTCTAATTATTAAAATATCTAAGAAAGGCTAAGTAGTTGTTTGCCTCTATTTCCATTGTGAACTTTATTTTGGGATGCAAAGAATTAAGATGATCCAGAAATGCATTTGTTTGGTTTGTTGGTAAAATAGTGAATGTGTCATCTACGTACCGCTTATAGAATCTTGGTCGGATGGGAGCTGTATAGGGCTGTCTCTTCAAAGTTCTTCATGAAGATATCAGCGATAATAGGAGACACTGGGCAGCCCATCGCTACGTAAATTTACTAAACATAATACAATCATTGTGGATTGTCCTATTTGAGGATCAGATGTTTGTCCATATGCGCAATCCCGCTCGGACAAATGGGTATAAATTGTAAAAAAGATGCGAAAAGTGAGTAAGATATATAAATCTTTTCTAGAGTCTGAAAATGAAAAATCCCCGACCTCGGTTTTTAAAGCGCAAGCCCAATAATATATAATTAATTAAACAACCAACTCAATTTTGTAAAAGTTTATTATATAAATATATATTTTGTATACTTGTACAACTTTATTTCAATTTCTAGTCAAGTTAGATGTGCAAATTACACTTAACCAAAATCATTTTCCTAGCAATATACAAAAATATTGTATTGTATGTACGCTGTGGTTGTAAAAAGTGTTCGTTCGTATCGATATCAGGTTTAATTGGAGAGGGCGTCTAGTCCTCTTACAGCGTCACTCACCTTTGTATGATCCTCTTTTGAAAACTTGCAGTTCTTTGACCCAAAAGAATTTTCTGAGTATTGTCTTGTTTGTTTTTCGAACGAAACTAATATTGTTATAACTTGTCTATTGTTTACCTACATAAAAATTGTAAACTGACATATAAATAAAATATATATATTAATGGAATTAATGTCATACGTCATCTTAATTTTTTTGTTTATTCTTAAAATAAAAGACAATGAAATGTATTCTATCTACTTTAGGTTTAAATGCCTGATACTTATAGAGGATTTTAAATAAACATAAATTGCAGCTATTGAAGATTTTAAAATATTACTTATTGTTGCTTACTAAAATACTATACAAACATAATTTTACATATCAACTCCTTTATCTTATGAGTTTTCATTTAGGGATACATAACACAACAATCATTCATAATTAGAGGAGTAAGTCTCTTTACAAGACAACGACTCGGGTTGTACCTTTGCGGTGCCTATTTCTGTCACAAATTAGTACTGCGTGAACACAACTGGAAGACAGTAGTGTTTCACAATACTAATTTACGTCAGCGTTTTAAGAACACCGTTGCCAACGTAATTGCTGGGTACCCGAGACCTAACATCTCAGATCTCAGGGTGGTGAGCGTATTTGTGGCGTACTACGCTGCTTTACTTATGGACAGGGCAGGTATGACGCACCATCAGGCTACCGATACTCTTCTTTGAGCACAGAGCTCCTGTGCTCAAAGAAGCATTGACATCGTTAGCAACTTTCAACGTCCTGTCCAATTAAAAAACGAATCACTATGGTACTGATTTCGTACTTAAGTACCTATTTCCATTCTAGTTGTGACACTGCCTTCTTAGCCTAATGGTAAGGGCTTATGCTTTAGAAACTGGAATCTTGATTTTGAATTCTGTCGGGACTCAGCTACTTTTGTTTCCTAGTTGGTTGGAGGTGTACCTCTCTTCCATCGTGTCGGTTATTCAACCTGTTGGACATCGAGAGTACAAGAAGAAGGTGTACACTTGTTGGTTCCATGTACACTTGTAAACCATATTCATCATCATCAGCCTGTGCCATACACCCCCATCCTTTAGGGGGTTTTGGACCGTATCCCACCACGCTGTTCCAATGCGTGTTAGTGGGTACCATATTATCTCCTGCGTTATCTGACCGTTCATAAACCTTGGTGTTAAAATCTAGACGATGTTTGCCACTCTGTCATTTATATACATAGATCGGCTTATATACATTGCTCGGATCTTAGTCAAAAAAAAATATTATCACACAATTTTAATTAAAAAAAAACAATGTGACGATAATTATACCAATTCTTTTTGTTTCTCGTGCAAGTTAATGTAAATATAATGTAATTAATAATGCATTTTTAAATTAGCCTTACCATTAATATAATGAAAAATAAAAAATACTGGATCTTAGTGCACCTCGATACTGAATCTAATTATAAGTCGTAATTATCCATGTTGAAAATAATCCGCCTCCGTGGCCTAGCGGTACAGGCCATTGCTTTATAAACCGAAGGTCGTGGTTTCGAATCCCGCTGGAAACAATTCTGTATTATCGTTGTATTCTTGTTGCATATATGGATGATGAAAGATTTTAATAAACGGCGATGTCAAAGTAGACATTTCAAATTATTAAATTTGAAATATACAATATATGTATATATATATTTATGTATATTTAGGTAAACAATCTTTTTAGCTCGTGATATAAATGTTTTCAACGAAATTTAACACACAGTTTTATTTTTATATGCTATAAAACTTGTTAAAGAAAGAAAACCGTAATATTAAAGCAACTTAGCATTTTTGATCCGTTTTTCAGAATGAAATTTCAACAAACATCATTACTGAATAAAAGGATTTTTATTTAATCACATTCATATAAAATACTTAATCATAAGTAAGCATAGCACTCAGCAATCACGTGTCAAAAAAAAAAAATTTTCATTCATATCATTTCCATTTCTAAGAGACCGTAGCCAACTTCTTAAATAGCCCTCATGCTCACTACTGTAAATTTTTCAGCGTTTTGTTTTTGAACCAGGTACTGAGCTAGTTTACGTACACATTTTAAACTACCGCAGCTTCACATTCGTAAATGTCCCAAAAGTACAAAAGCTTTTAATTTTGGCTCGTATTTGATACATACATACATGTAAGTGTTAATAATTATGTATATTTATATATAACGGAGGCAGTTAAATTTTCGTCAAACACTTATAATGAATTTCTTACAAGTATGAATTTCTTATTAGCAAATAATTATTTTTAATACCCCAGATGGCCCCCCTGTTAATACCTACCACCTCTAAAAGCTTGTTAGCCGAGTTTTACTGAACAGGAATTTTGCACTTTGCACAAGACATGTACTCTATATGCTAATAATTACTTAACATAAATGTTGGTTTTCTTTTATTCAGAAAACTGTATATGTACCGTAAAAAGATCCTTGCGGTGTTCTGTTATAATAGTATGTACAGATTAGAGCATCTTTACAGATTAGTCTCTGTTTTGAGAAGTGCTTAATAGGGTATTCTTTTTATAAAAAGTCACCATTTTACTTCGTAAATAAACTTTTTACGCATTATATACATTAACACAATAACCATGTTACAATTATTAATATTGTGTTTATGTATATCAACAAACAGCATTGTGGTATTTAAAGTACTATACTAAATAGCAAATGGGTTTATTTGAATAATCCTCATTTAACAAAGATTCAGGGACATTACAAAGTTGCTATAATTTGTTTCTATAATTGTCAGTTTTTATGCAAATATTATTTATGAATCTATGAAATGTAATTATACTTTTAAATAGAATTTACAATGTTTATAACAAATTTACCTTAAACATAAAACATCAATGACAAAAGATATGCAAATGAAAAAATGTGTCTTGGTTTCATCTTTAAACCTGATCATTTTTTGGATAGTTAAAATATGTTTACATATTACATATGTAAACAACCCAATGTTTGAACAACAGAATTCACCGCATAACTTTTAAAAGGCTTAAAGCACACTTATAATAATTGATTTCTTCTGCCATATTTAGTTTTTAAACTTTATTCGTAACGTAGCATTGTGAGCTTCTGCTTTTGGAACCGGAAGTGAAATCCTTCAAAAATATTTATGTTCTTATCTGACATTAAAGTTATTAAAAGATTACTCTAATTACTTTAAAAGTTTAACCTTAAAAAGAGTAAAGTAAAATTCAAAGTAAAAATAAGTCGTTAAATTTTTACAAAAGTCCGAGGCTTTCCAAAATTCGTAACGTTTTATAAAAGCGGTACAAAATAAAGCACATGCCTTATATAGACAAAATAACATTGTTTTAGATGATTAAATTATAAAATTTTGACAAGCGTAAAATTGTAAATCAAATGTTGGTATTAACTCCTAGACTCGAAGCTTGGGCATCATTTATTAGGGAACAAATCTTTTGCAATATAATAGTCACTTGAGTAAGCATCGAACGGTGAGCTAAGTATAAACTCTCTTATTTATTTAGGATGCTATAACGGCAATACATACGATAAGAGGTATAAGATTAGAAGTAAACGGTTCATGAAATACCGATGAATATTAAGATACCTCGTTGTTTCATTTCGTCACGAAATCATCCTTCAAAGAACTAAAGTCATGCTTTAGCAAAGGATTAGCTCGTTTAGGTGGCAGTGGGCCGGTCATATAGCCAAAAGAACTAATGGCTAATGGGACAATATGGTTCTGGGGTGGAGAGGCTGCGTTTGGAAAGACGGAGTGTTGGTCGACCTCCTATTAGGTTCACGCTTTGTCGTGGCGGTGGGACACAGTACCTGTGGCCTGCTCAGCTGCGGGTAAGCTAAGAGGAACCTGGCCGGCCTGGTTAATAGTCTTTAAATGAGTATTAAAAATAATTATAGAGGTGGTAGGTCCACTTTTTACAAGTGTCTGTCTGGGGTGGCACCACCGCGGTTGCTATTTTTGCCGCAAAGCAGTAGTGTAAAAATACTACCCTGTTCCAGTTTAAAAGGCATTGTAGCCAGTGTATTTACGGATACAAGATTTATATCTCACGTGGTAGGCAGCGCGTTGTTGATACTATGCCAATGTATGAGGAGTTGGGGATATACCGCTACGAAAGCTCGTCTGCCTTCGATTAGAATAAAATTATAAGCCTTTGCGAGAGATGTACGAAAGACCCCATAAGTCCGGCGCACCGGCACCGGCTTCTTAAAACAGAGAGTAATCTGTAAAGATAGTCTGATCTGTACATACTATTATAAAAGAACACTGCAAGGATTTTTATTAGGTACATATAAAAGTGCTCTGAATAAAACAAAACCCACATTTATGCTAAGTGATTAGTAGCATATAGAGTACATGTCTTGTGCAAAATACGAAATTCCTGTTTAGTAAAACTCAACTAACAAGCTTTGACAGGTGGTAGGTATTTACAGGGGGCTATCGGGGGCGGTACTACCACGGTGCCTATTTCTGCCTCAAAGCAGTAGTGTGAAAACACTAGGGTGCTCTGGTTTAAAGAACACCGTTGCCACCGTATTTACTTGGTAAATGACACTTAACACCCTATGTCTCACGGTAGGGACTGCGCTGCTGATAGCCCTTGTTGTTTTGATGTCAATAAACATTGGTTACACTTTCCAGTGGCCCGACTGCTCGTTTGCCTTCGTATGGAAATAAAAAAAAACTTATTAATATACCTTTATAAAAATCTTAAATATTTACCATATTTTACGAATTCAAATTGAAAGAGAACTTTCAAACTAATAATTGGTACCAAAAAGGTTGTAGCTAAATGTTAAGCAGTTATTTTCTGTCATGCAAGGCTTATCTCAAAAATCCTCCGAGTCAATCATTTTCAAGTTTCAAGGACTTCGACACAATGATATGTGCAGGTCGTTATGGGTCCTGAGGCTTTCCAATAAAAATCGATTTCAATGCCAAGAAATTCTTAATAAAGTCGCCGCATTATTTGATGCCGTATCATTCATATACCTACGATAATTGAACAATTAACTGAAAAGTACAATTAAAAAGAACGGTACACTGAAAGATACTTAATTATTGATCATATAAGAATGAATACATCATCATCGTACAATTACTGTAAATAAGGCTGTTAGCTTTCTTTTACGTGAATATTACATATTATTATTTAACATATTACTTAACGGATTTTATTGCGTTTAATTTGGTTTAAATTTTGGTATTTTCCTGACGTTTCATAGACTACACAGGATCTATGGTCACGGGCAGACTGAGGTGTTGTTCGTCTGTCAAAATTTTTCAACTTATAAGAGATATAAAAGTATTTACACTTAACGTGGCTTGAAGAATGTTTTGTTAGAAGATATAGGTAATCTTGGCAGTAACTCCTCTCAGGTCCGAACAGCAGCCACTCGCTTGACTGTGGCTGGCTGTACTTTGTCCCTGTGGCGCATATTTGCGTTTGCTTTCCTATATATAACTCTTTAAGCCATACTGTATACAGTATGGCTTAAAGAGTTATTAGGATATCTTCTCTCCTTTCTTCTTCTTTCTAAATTCGAATGAATAGAGCTGAGGTAGCCTAAAAAAGCATTTACTTTCTGTACTGGTAATGAGGCAAAAGCTATCTATATATTTTTTATAAACCTTTGGGTGAATGGGAGCTGATTTTAGCACCTTCTCCTTAAAGTCTTCCATAAAACTGTTAGCAGCCTTCCTTTCTTCAACCTTCATTTAATAATTAAAATGAATACATTTTTTCAAACTCTGCTTAAGGTAACCAAAACGCCAGTGGTCTTTTTACAGTTTGAACAACTGACTTAAGTGAATGTTGAATAGTTTACTGAGTAAACTTGATTTAATTTCGTTAGGTCTCTTAATATTAACATTAATGTTTTTATAACCGCCGAGTGAAAATTTTGTGTTTTTATTCAATTGAATTTTTAAGATACAATTAGGCTTGATTAAATTAAAATACTAAGACATTAAAATAAAGCAAACAACAACTTTAATTTTCCTGTAAAGAAATAAATTTAATCGCTTAAGAAGATTAAGGAATTCTCAATTATTATTTGACAGAAATTATTTTTTATGTATTGATTATTTTTTTGTATTATTATTTAAAACGAAATTATAGATAAGAAAATATTTTTTTTCCCTGAGGACATTATGGGTCCTTAAGGGACAAATTATATATTTCAAGTTAAATTATATGTTCTATTATTGTACTTTTCTCTGAAAACATCGAAAAGCACACTACTATTATTAAAAATGTTTTTTGAAATACGATCATTTAACTCGATAGAAGCTAAACAAAAATCAAAGACATAGATAATTGTTTGTGCTCTCTATTTTTTAAGCATAAGATACATACAGTAGATGTATATGTTATATGAAATTATGATAATGACGTTATAAAGACTACCAGAATGGTTCTTTTGCATATCCATTAATGCTATCGTAACCATATATAGGAGTTCATTATTACTGATAACACTTTCATGTGATTTTGGCATGAACATGATAAATAAATACCTACGTTATATATCCTTCGAGATGCAGTACGCTCTATACCCTACACGATCAGTTATAACATATATTTTTTCAAAAACACTTCTATTGTTTGAATAGTCGAACAATAGAAGTGTTTATGAAAAAATATTTGTTAATGTAATGTAAAATAGCGTTTGATAGCAAACGCTAATGGATCACAAAACTACATGCTTATTGTGCACAATATTTCTAAATCGAAGTAGTTTCATACTTTCAAAATTTTAAATAACAACCATCTTTATTATAAATTTTATATTTCAATTCAAAGAAAATGAACGAAGAACATTTACGCTGCGGACCATTTTCTGAAAGCGGAGGTGAAAAGAAATTAATCTCCTTCCATATGTTTTTGTCCTTAAAGAGTGTAGATACTTCTTAAATAGCCCTTAAGCTCAGTACTATGAACAGCGTTTCAGTTTAAAACCGGGTACAGAGATACAGATTAACGTATATATTCAATTTTTTTATGCGTCTATAGTAATCCATACACTTACTTTTTACAACAAAAGATAAAAACGGTGAATATATTAAATTAAATCGTGACAAGTTTTTCATAACAAAATAAAGTCGATTGACTGAATAAAAGCCAAAGGAATAATACGTTGGATGAAAAGAATGAAATGATAGTGCTCAATGCTATCTATGCCTATTTTTATTGTTCGATTGCTGTGTATACAACAAACCTTGAGAAATGTATAAAAAATTTAAAATTACTTTAATGGTCATTATAATACTAATTCATTTGTATTTTTTTGTAGCTAACGCAACCCAATTAAGTTTTTTTTCCAAGTTGTCATCAAATCAATAAAAAAAATGTAAAGTATCTTTATTATGAAATAAAAATTATATTCATGACGTATTTTTACCTCTACTAGCAATACGATTCTAAATTTCTTTTTTTTTTTTTTTTCGAAAAACTGCGTAACTTAAAAATTACAAAGGTCCATAAAATACAAACTCGGTTGCTAAAAAAGGACTGTAAAAAATCCATATTTCCACACTAAAATTATAAATGGGATAGTAACTCTGTGTACCGGTGGTAGGTCTCCTTTTTACAGGAGACCGTCTGGGTGGATATCAGCGCTATGCCTATATCTGCCGCAAAACAGTAGTGTGAAAACACTGCTGTGTTCCGTTTTGAAGGGCACCGTAGCCAGCGTATTTACTGGGTAAACGAGACTTAACACCATATGTCTCTAGGCAGCGCGTTGGCGATACCACTGGTATTGCCAATGTCTATGGGCGTCGGTGACCACTTCCCATCCTGTGGCCCGAATGCTCGTCTGCCTGCGTATGCCATAAAATAAAATAAGTCTATCTGTCTTTATGTCTGTCTGTTCGTCTTCACTGTCTAAACTATCAAAAAGTTTTTAATGATCTTTGGTAAATACGTAGTATAGATTGTAAATAAGGACATAGGCTACTTAATATTAAAGGAATAAAAGTCAATTTGGGAATTTGTCACTGTTGAAGATAAAATATGGTAACATATAAATATTTCTTTACACTTTATTTATGTTTCTTCCTATTAACTGTTAATTAAATCTAGACTCAAAATGAAACTGCTCGGATTATCAAAATAATAAAAATCACAAAACTAATAAGTAAAGTCATTGTCAAATGTTTCTTCTCTTTTTGTTCTACTTTACCATATAAGGTCTGCAGTGGCAAAAATCATGATAAAAACGTAAATCCTAGAGACAACTAAGATCGGACTTGGAACAAGACGCTTTGATTGCTAACAAGCCGACTAATTAACGGTGCGAGGCGATTTCGAGTCGAATACAGCCGTTGCCGACTCCAATTAGGACGCATTTGTTTGCAGTTCAGTTAAGCACTATCTCTTTTGATGGTATCCGTGGACTGTTACCTATCGTAAATAAGTTGTCAATATAAATTTAAATAAAGATATTATTGATTTAAAGAAAAAGGTAAGATCATATATGCGTCGGATGGGCATGTAAAAAGTCGGTCCACCGACCAACCCAAATTGGAACAGAGATACGGTCCAAAGACCCCCTAATGGATAGGGGCGTATTAGGGAGGCCTATGTCCAGCAGTGGACAATCAAAGGCTGATGATGATGATAATTGATTTCAAAGACTACGGTAAAACTAGCGACCCGCCCCTTAATGTTTCCAAATTAACTGCTTTTTATTTTAAAAGCGAGAGGTACTTATTTCAGAGCGTGTTTTTTTTTCAAATGTATTAATTCGTTGCATTCCTCATGACCGACTATCTTCTATAGTAGTTTTTTTTTATAGTTATTGCTTGTCATGGGGTCCTACTATCTAGTTATAATAATGTGTTGAGCTACCTTGTAAAAACCTTTAAAAAAATAGACTTTTAAAAATATTTTTAAGATGTTTATTAATATTGTAACACGCGACGTTCCAAACACCTCACAGCTGCGGCAGTCACGGGACAGACAAAACAAAAAGGGAAAAACAAGTTAGCAGTAGTCACAAACTTGCACGCTTACTTTGCAAACGCTGACTAAAACTTATGAGGTAGTATGCATTAACAAGTTTCAACATAGTTTTATGTCTATGGAATTAGTAACGATTCAAATGCAATATTATTGCGCCGAGCAATGGGCATATTTAATTGCCAAAGAAAAAGTCGTGATCCGATTGTAATATGAATGATACGATTGTGGAAACTCCTCATCATGAGTCTTTCTTGTTTCTATTCGTCTAAAATTTTATTCTAGCTTATTGTTTTATATTATTTAGCAAATTAAAAGAGGGCACATTCAGGTATTCTAGATTATCTTAAGTTACAAAACAGTGGTATAATTCATCAAAGAAATGTCAATTCAGACGTCAAGTTTGTTCGGACCTTAAAGAAGAAGCTTTGATTTCAACAAGCCGACCAATTATCGGTTGGAGACGATTTCGAATCGAAAGCAGCCACTGCGAGGAGCAATTCAGGCACACTTTTTTTAGACCTATAAGTGGTATGTCTATTGAATTGCAGTCTTTTTTGTTTATTCATTTTTATTTAGGATCGGCGTTGACTAATAGGGTCGAGAAAACCTTTAAAGTACGGCAATCTGACATCCTATGAAGCTTTGGGAAACTTATCTAAACTTTATGTACACATAAAATATTTAAAAAAATATTATAAAGTGTTAAAAACGTTTAATTCTAAATATCAAATAATATAAATATTAAAAAAAAATAATAATTAATATCATTTGAAATCAGGATAACGTAGCATTAAACTAAATATTATCAGTAAAGTACGTTGTACGTAATGTGTTGCAAATGCATATTGCAACACATTTATTGATATAAAATTATCTTTTAATACAAATTCCATAAGAAATAATATTTCAAATAATTTATATATCTTTAATCAATCTTTTTGTCCGATATAGTTCTGTAACATTGTACAGTACTTTTGGAAACCCAGCAGTTAATTGATGGACTGTTGGTTGTATCTCACAAAGTCTATACCGCAAAAGTTTTGGAGGACTCCGTTTCAAAAATATTCAGAGGTCGCTGTATTTGTAAGTAGTCTCGCGGCTCTCTCCAATTAATTCGATTTCGTTAAAATCGAACGCATAACGTCTCATATAATCATCCCGATACATAATTTTACCATAGCCGATACCAAGCCATACCAATTAAGTAAACGACATTGAGAAGAACAATTGCTCCCTCATTTAATGATCCAATTAGCGAAATGATATTTTAAACCGATGTTGTCTACGCACTTTAGTGCTTTTGTCAGTCAATTTCTTATTGAATGGAAGCTTGCCTACAATTAAAATGTGCTTATTATATTGGTACAAAGATTATATATTCCTATATCATGCTTGAGTTGAAAACTTCTTTGATATTATTTTTAATCTTTTTGAAATTATTTGCAGAAAATCTACCAGTAACTTAACCCCTCGTTAAAAACCCCTCTTTGTCGTTATTAGGTTCCTCCCGGATAGGTTACCATTTACTATAATAATAGGGCACAAACATGAGGACAGATCAAGCCGTTATGGAGGTTAGTCTTTCTATCCTCGGTGCAAGTGTGGCTTTCACCTGTAGCTTTGCAGTTTTTGGGCGCTTTAGGGTAAAACTTAGTTATATTATGATGAGCCTAACATTAACATTTCTTAGCTCTGTGAAGACGGGCACCTAAATTTTAAAAAGATTTAATGTAAACAATATAAGCTGTGGGAACTTTTTAAAGTATATATTAGAGAAAGTATGTTTAATTCAATAAAGCACAACAATTTCGCAGAAAATATGCAACTAAATTAAGTATAAATTGTTATATTATTTAAATTTTTATTGATTGGGATTGCTGTAGGAACCAATTGCAAGAAACTTTCAATTATTCGCACATAGCCCAAAAGTAGGCTTAACCACAGAGAGCGATAGACATAATGTTTTACACCATTATATGTTAACTAGAAATATTCAAAGTAAATCCTTTTTTTGGGTCGATGATGTCTACTTTCATGTCAATACAGTTACTGTAAAAAACTAGCGTGTTTCGGTTTGAAGGGCACCGTAGCTAGTGTGCTTACTGGGTAAACGAGACATAACATATATACATCCTATGTCTCGCGGCAGGCAGCGCATTGGTGATATTCCTGGTATTGCCAACGTCTATGGGCGTCAGTAACGATCATGTCAATCATCATGGCAAACCGACTGCTCGTCTGCAATAAAAGTCCATAAAAGTTACTGTCATCAGTGCAGTTTACAATACTTATCTTATTGAATTAAGAAAGCTTGTGTCAATTGCAAAAGGAAGAAACACGGGATTAGTATAAATATTTTACTTTAGTGTTTGGTTTCAAAAGCTGTTTTACATTTTGTTTAGATTTGATTTATTAAATGTTTAATTACTAAGTGATTGAATGACTGTTTTTTTACTTCAATCATACAATAAAGCAACTATGACAAAAATTAAAGAATGATTATAAATGAATGTGCATGACAAGAAATGTATACGTTAAGACATTGATTTTATAATTAAAAAAAACAAGGAATTTTTAAGAAAAACATAATACCATACCGCTCTAAGAAAATTTTATTTAATATACAGATTCACATTAAAGAAAATATTAATTACAAAAATCTGCATAAAAATAATTTATTGCAGCTTCGTTTTGCTACGTAATTAAAAAACCGAACCTCATCAATACTGAGTCCTCCTCGAGTCCTTATTTTCATTTAGCTTTAACATTAGTTTCCTTGCTTGCATTTCTATCATTAATTTCATTATTTATATGATTTTATATACACATTATACTAGTATAGTTTATAATTCAGAACTTGCTCGCTTTAATCATAATGTGGTAATAATGATTATATTTCTATTTTATCAATCTTAAGTGACTCCTATTTTAGGACTGGCTCAGCTTCTTGTAACTCTCTTACTCTTTGGTCTACGAATATTTTCAATGCTGCACTAGATTTTAAGAGGAGCAGCAGAAATCACTGAGGAGTTGCGTGATCTTTCCCGATTCTATAACGAATGGTGGCCTAACTTTCAAATGTAGAAGAAAATAATAATCAGGGATAATAAAGTTTAAGTAGATAGGAAAAAATGTTCTTACTAGTTAATGCGATGAAATGAGCCGAACGGTCACCTGATAGTAAATATAACATCGTGTACATTAGTGACCGTCGCAGGACGCCATAAATCAACTTAAATCCCCGAGACACAATATGTTACATGCCTGGTTAAACCGGAAGACAGTATTTTTTACAAACTTGAAGTAAATGCACCTTGGTAGTTCCCGACGGCCTCTCGTAAATAAGGGACCTAATACCTCTTTAGACGAACAACATCCTCCGTCTGTCATGTGATCAAGGATGCTGCTAAGGGTCAAGAATATTGTATCCTCAGATAGTATTCTAGATATTTTTGTAGTATCCAGCGAGTTAAAGGAAGTAATAATATATGCAATATTTTTTCATTAGATAGACGTCCTCGGAACATATTAACTAATCCATATCCATATCTTCAATACACCCTCTACAGTCTTCAGAAAAAATAAAACGAAAATAGTTTAGAATTTATTCAAAAGAATTGGAATGTAATAAAATCTGACATAATATTACGTTATTGTTAAAAAGAGACATTTATAAGTAGCGCAAGCGTAATAAGGTTTTATATTTTTTTGTTAAATCTTTTTGGCTATATTTATATACAAATAAACTTCAATCATTAGAAAATGTTATTTAATTTAATTTTTGTGTAACACGGACAAAACGTTAAATGGGTTTTGTGTAAAGTATGTAAAGTAGTTTAGAATTGAATCAAAAAATACAACGTATCAATCATAATCTTTCTATATTTGATTTGTTGTATCGGCAAAATTCAGGTAGAAGAGATTCGTTTTACAGTCAAGTTGGAGCGGACCTGGAACAAGACGCTTTGATTGCCAACAAGCCGACTAATTAACGGAGCGAGATGTTCTAGACGAAAACAGCCAGTGTGGAGTGCAATTAGGGAACACTTGTTTGCAGATTTATACGCGCTATCTCTTCAGGAATCGTGCGGATTTTGAATTCTCCCCTTATTCTATTGACAAAGGACAATTTATGATCACGAAAAAAGTCCGAGCTCAAGAAAACTTACGGCCAAGTACCAGAGGAAAAATTAAATTGTTTTTATTTTTTCTTTACTTTTTAATGTAACTGGTTTTTTATGTAAGCAAAATAGAAACGTACAAAAATTTTAAGCTCACCGAGGAATAGATACGACAACTCTTACACATTTTTATATCTCGATTTCTATAAAACTGCACATGGGTTTCTGATTTTCAGGAGATAAAGGCTATATTATGAAACTCCCTAGTCAGTAATTTTTAAATAAAGGACAAAAAAAAATAAACAAAACACTTATCTAAACTGTATTTAATTACATTTTTTTAAATTCCTTACTCATAAAAATAATAAAGAAAAAAAAATTACATTTAAAAGTCAAATTTTTATCAATTTAGGTAATGGTAGATGTCATGTCTTATAACATGTCTCCGCTAGTTGTTGTTGGAAGTACTGTGCTTGAAATTGTCGACAAATATGTTTACCTAGGACTAGTTGTCCGGTTAGGCACGTCTTATTTCGGTGCAGAGCTCCATCGACCAATTCAACTCGGATGGGCAGTGGACAGGTCGATGGGTGCTGGTGGCACAAGATCATGCCCCTTGGGGACCTATGGAGCGAGGCCTTTGCTCAGCAGCGGTCTTTAACAGTGTGAAATCATGTCGACAATTTAATCTGTTACGAGTACTATAATGTAGTTTTCGGTGTATCTGATAATCCAAAATTTGATGGTGGTCATAAATTCAAATAAAAGCAATATATTCCAGATCGCCGTGATCCATCTAAGTAATGAAAATATTTTCAAAATGTTACTGTATGTTGTTACTCTGTATATGTACAAAGAGTGTTACACCTGCAATAGAAAGGACATGTGACGAGAAGGTCCTATAAATAGACGGACAGGGCCATAGTCCCTAATAGGGTACGGAAATCCTTAAAGCGGCTTTCGATAACGATCAAAAGAAAGTTTTCGTTGTTACTTACTATCACATCCTGATCTTTGACCGGAGTATCTTTCAAAAAATTTATATTTATTGATTTTTTAACTTAACATAAGAATTACAAAATTGTTGACAAATTAGATATTAAAGTGTTTAAAAAGGATTCCAGATGAATTGATGAAATTAGTCTTAATTAGACTATAGTAATCTTTTTTTCTAAACATAGGTATCTAAAACGAAAATTACTTTTTGACGCATAGCAGACTTTTAAGTTTCATTCTATACGATTTTTTAAATGTTTTGCTTTCATCATCATATCATCATCATAATCAGCCTGTAATAGTCCACTGCTGCACATAGGCCTCCCCTAATACACCCCTTTCCATTAGGGGGGTCTTTGGGTCGTATCCCACCACGCTGGTCCAATGCGGGTTGGTGGTTGGACCGACTTTTTACATGCCCATCCGACGCATGGATCATCTTACTTTTCAGGAAATTGGGTGATCTACATCCCAAATTGGCCTAACCAACTAGGACACAACAATGAAAATTTGTTGAGTCCCCGCAGGATTCGAACCCACGACCTCCGCATTCTAAAGCACACGCCCATACCACTAGGCTACGGAGGCAGTCCTTGTTTTGTTTTGCTTTGGCAATATTAAAAAAATTCTGCATATTTCAAAATAAATATGATGAAGATGACATGAATTTCCTCCAGTTACAATAAAAAACCAGAAACTAAATACATATCAGTCAAACTTCAAATTCAATGAACAGTTGCTTTTAGTTATATTCTACACATATTTTATATTGTTAAGAGGTTCAGTATATAGCTAATTTAAATTATACTCGTTAAATATGTAATTTGTTTTAGTTTTATGTACATATTTTTACACACCATATAAAATTCACTACAGCACATCAATTACGGAGTGCACCGTTTGCAAAATACCCCAGGGCCACGGCGACTCGGTCGTGAAATTTACGATCAGACGATTTGCAGCGACCGTCACGCGCTGTATCGCCCGTTGATTCTGCGACGCGGGCTGAAGACGGAAACAAACGAGCGGGGCAACGGGTCGTCGATAGAAACGACGGACTGCACATACTAATGTCCGAATTGACGGATTGTCGTTTGTCGATTGAATTCACTACCGTAGTCTTTTGTTTCTGCTTACAGATGAATTGAATGTTTTCATATTGCGCGAAAAAACATGCCTCATGCGGCGTTGCCTTGAGACTTTTTATTTTTAAGGTTTTAAGTGCAAGCGAGAGAACGGAACGAGCCACTAAGAGACACAATAAAAATTATCTTTTATAGCATATAGACAAGGTTAAACCTCAATCTAAAGAGTCACTTTGTTGTTTACCCAGTAAATACGTAGCCAGCGTATTTACTGAGTAAACAAGACAACACCCTATGTCTCACGGTAGGCAGCGCGTCGGCGATACCACTGGTATTGTCAACGTCTAAGGGTGTCGGTGACCACTCACAGACCACACAATCAGGTGGCCCGACTGCTCGTCTGCCTGCGTATGCCATAAAAAAAAATAAAAGTCAACCGGTAATGCATGCCAGTCAGACACCGGCAGGATCCGAGCCCACAACCTTCAAAGTAAAGCAACGGCCATTAACACAAGGGCACCGAGGCGGCCTCTTGATTTAACAAACAGCATTTATTATTTGCAATCATATTAGTCATCAATATAGCTACCTTTAATAATATTGTATAAGATTTTTATACTGATAAACAATTTTGGTGGATAAACGTAAAAAAGTATTTTATAAAAAAGTTCCCAAAGTTAATAAAGGCAGAACATGTTTCTTATCGATCACTTCACGGCAGGCTGTCAGGATCAGGTGTTTTCCTGCCAAATTTAATATACTAAAATATATCACCAGCGATATAAAGTACCATTCGCTTACAACAAACAAATATTATTCGGTAACGATCAAATATTAACGGGTATTTTGGTAGAAAAAATCAAAAGTTTTATAAGATGAAATTTTAATGTCAATTTTTCAAAGAACTCAGCACCCCATGATAACATGCAGAGTCAATTTGCACAACATGTGCACATAACAAGGGGACAAACATCGCTATATTTAAACACGTATCACTTGAATCCCTCCCCCTTCCCCCCCTATTTAAAGATTCGGTTCGGCCTCATTGATTGTTAAAAGCATCCGGCCGCGGTCGGCGCTGCATCAAATAAACTTCGAATGGAACTATACACGCTGCACTTAAACCCGCTCGTAATACACCCATTAGCGAGAAACAGCCGAGCCGCAAAACCAAGGGGGACGCTAAACAATGGCTATTTGTTGACTGGGCCCAAGTTCCATCCCTTTACACATTATGACTCTTACTTCATTTTACAGAGTAGTTGACGAGCAGAGTGTTCAACGATACAGTGGTTCATTGTAGTTATTATTTCAATAAATATCTGTAGGTAGTTCTAGAGGTACACTTTTGGTTATACACATAAGATATACATCATCAGCCTGTAATAGTCTACTACTGGATATCATTATCATCCGCCAGTGATAGTCCACTGCTGGACATAGGCCTCCCTTAATACACCCCTATCCATTAAGGGGTTTTGGACCGTATACCCACCACGCTGGTCCAATGCGGGTTGGTGGGTGGACCGAATTTTAACATGCCCATCCGACGCATGGATCATCTTACTTTTCAGACAATTGGGTGATCGGCCGGTGATTGCCCTAACCAACTAGAAAACAACAACTTAAATTTGTTGAGTCCCCGCAGGATTCGAACCCACGACCTCCGGTTTCTAAAGCACACGCCTATACCACTAGGCTACGGACTGCTGGATATAAGCCTCCTCTAATGCACGCCTCCTTCATTAGGGGGTTTTTGGACCGTAATTTATTCGTCTGATAGAGAGAAATGGGCTCTATGACTAAGATTTGCGTTAAAAAATATTGCAATTGTAAGAGATGTGTAATATCTATCAATAAATAGTAGAATTAGCTGTAGAGCTTAATAAAAAATAGTTATAGAATATTAAAAAGAGCATCACTTTTTTTTATTGCATACGCAGGCAGACGAGCAGTCGGGGCCACCTGATGGAAAGTGGTCACCGACGCCCATAGACATTGGCCATTTGCCATCACATAAATTAACTAAATAATAGGAAAAGCTAATCTAAAAAAAAAATTAAAATACCGGAAATAGAGTTCTTCGTACACTTCATTACATCATACAGATGTCGAAGTGAGTTTTTAACTGTTATTACTTTTTTGTTTCTTTTACTCTTTCATTAACAATGACAAAGTTTTACAAAATGTACCAGGCAACCAACAATTAAAAGGAAACTCAAAAAGAAATTTGAAACAAAAAAATACATTAAACTTACTTGAAACTCTAAAACTTTCTTCTCTGTGGTTTTTCATTCATCCAACCCCGGCACTGCAGATATCACAATAAACCATTAAACAAACAACTGTGCAGCTTTTATTTTTTTTCTTAAATTATATTTTTTAATTATTTTTAGATTCATTAGTTGCTGAATTTATTTAAAGTTCAAAATTTTCTGTATTTTGTGACTTATAAGCTACATACGGCACAACAAAGAAGTATTTTTTTTTGAAAAACCTGTCGAGGAAATTTGTAAAAAAAACTGAATATTATTTTCATTTATTAATTATTATTAAATATTGAATGTAAAAGAAACTGTTTCGCAAATTAAAGGATGTAAAAGTTCAATCAGGCAGTATTTTTTTTCTTTTAAACTCTGTAAGTTCGTTAAATACTTTTTTTAAATTGTTAAATCAAGATACTTTGTAGCTTTGAAGTTTATTATATATTATTTCATTAATTTTGGCATTCGTTTTGTCATTTGTAGCATAGGCTACTTTTTATTCCTATATTTATTTATTTTCTTTTAGGAATATTATATCCAGAAATCTAAAAATAACACGTGGAGCCGTGAACGCACTCCTAGTACGAAATATTAATAAATTTTAGATCGTCGCACATATCATTAGCGAGTGCTACATGAAAAGCATAGCTATATCAAAAGTCCTAGCGAGAGATGAGACAATGGAGTATTGTTGTCCGGTATATTTGCGATAAAGAGTTTTATTGAATCATTCCTTTTATAATACAAGCCGTCATAATTTCACAATGTAGTCTACAAGGAGCTTTTATTTAAGTTTACTCCCTTGATGGTGCTACAGTTGTGTGTTACGAACCAGTTATGAAGGAAAATACAATGTAGGTGAATTTATGGTTGAGAAACATTTCTCTTAAATACTAAGAACAATAGGTTTTGTTGTAGGATCTACCTACATTTGATCCTAATCTTTTATTTACGAATAATAGCCAATTTTTTTGCATTTTTATGACTTATAATTGTTTTCCAGAAACGGTATGGACGTGATTCAACAAACGGTTAAGGGTATAAAAATGGGTATAAATATGAAAATGTAATTTTTTATTCTTTTGTGTACACTCATGATAAACATCATGCACTTTTAATGTTTGCTAGCGATCTGCCCCAGCTCCGCATGGGTGCAATACTGATATCTGTTAAAACTATGAAAAATATAAAAATTATCAGCATTTTTTTGAAATATTGTGCATGAATATATAAACCTTCCTCTTTAATCACTCTACATAGTAAAAAAACTGTATTGAAATCCCTTGCGCAGTTTAAAAGATTTAGGCATACATAGGACATAGAAAGCAACTTTTTTATACTATGTAATGATATAACTTATTTTGTAAGGTTGAAATAATAGCAGGTACTATTTATTTTCTAGACATTCTTTGTTGAAAGAGAAATTTTCGAGTTTATATTATGCCATACCTAAACCAAAATGAAAAATTATCTTTTAATAAACTTAATATTATGGGAAATTTACAATGGAAGCGATTGATCATATCACTAACTAACAACCTATCATGCTTCACGCAGTCCCATTTCTTAAAATCAGGTAGGAATTTCTAAAGATCCATTTAGTAGTTGAAACTATAGTTTACGTTATTAAGTGATGATGAAACTATTTAAAAAGTTTTTAAAATCCGTTAAGAAGTTTTTGAGTTAATTTGTTACACACAAATCGTCCCTATTTTACCAAAAATGTAGATTAACCTCTTTTTGTTTTGTAAAGGATTTGTTGCTTATTACAAAGCAATGATCTTCCTCAACGCTTCCTTTATTCATAATCATGGTATGAAAGCAGCATATTATATTCAAAAGTATATACAAATATAAAAATTATATTTTCCTTTTTATAACTTAAGTGTATAATTCAACTTCCCTTTTGCTTAGAAAAGAATGATCAGTTATTGCTATTTTCGTACCATTGATTATATGTTGAATTAATACTTCCGTAAATGTTATTTATGAAACCAACATAATTATGCGAAATCCCCAACCCGTTTGGCTCTCATACAAACAGCTACAGTAAATCGTAGCAGTCTCGCCGGAGGCATCGTTCAAACTTCTGACAGTTGAAGCCGAATCGATAAGCGGTTACGGCTCGTCCCTTGGGAGCCGATTCGCGTTATTACTGCCATTTCTGAATTTGGATTTCGAAATCGTAGCTGTTTTTTCTTAATTATCCGCCTTAGATAACACTAAGCTTAAAGCCAGTCTTTTCTTTTCAATTGTATTTGTAAACAAACTTGACTTTCTCGAAACAAAATTTAATGAAAACATGAAACAGTCGGAATTCTTAAAAATTATTAAGTTTATGAATATTTTTGCTGAAAATAATTATTTTCATTTGTTCAGTAAATTAATTTAGAAGGGCTTATTTGTACGTGTGAATATACTATGTACATAAATATATATTAAAAAGTGAATATATTTCAAAATGTCTATGCTCTATATTATTACTAGCGACCCGCCCCGGCTCCGGGTGCAATGTATAGAAAAATATACAAATTTATCAGCGTTTCTTTGCATTATTACATTTGAATTATACATATAAACCTTTCTTTTTCTTTTTTCAATCTATTTAAAAAAAAAAAACCGGATCAATATCGAAACCAGAGGAAACGACTATGTCGTTATTTTGGTTGATTAGTTTGAATCTATCTGCATGGAAATTAATATTCTATAAACTATCGTTAAATCGTTTTATGTTATGATAAATATGATTGAACTCCATTGTGTAAACACGTTTATCTTCATTAAACTAGTTAATAATTATTGTGACAGCGATGTTTAATATTCAGGTAGAAGCTTCCAGTGCAGGATTGGTCTCAACGGTGCCATCATTTAAACTTTTGACAGATGAAGTTGAATCGATAAACAGTTCCGCTCGTCCTTCCAGGATTTGCTTTATAGCAAAACAAGATAAAGTACAAATAAGCATTAAAGTTTTAGTTCGCAAGGGAAATAGATTTTTTTTAAATTAAACCTAACAAAGAATATTTACTGTGTGAAATTTATGTCTGTATTAAAAATATATATTTTAGACTTTAAGTGTGACATTTATCGAAAAAATGGGAACAGAAACTAAATTAAATAATTTGGTTCTTTTAAACACACATTTCATAATTCATTTCGATAATTTATTTAAGAACTAAACAAATAATAATTGATTTAACTGGATTGATTAAATGATTGGTTTTAGAAAACCTTTCTAATTTTTATATATGTCCTATTTTGAAATTCAAAAAAATTTAATAATTAACATTTGTTCAACTGCGTAACTGCTTCTTCTCCGAAATATTTTTCCAATCGTATTTTTTTATTAACTAAAATGGATAAATTATCAAAAACATATTCTAATTAGTTATTAGATTTAATTCACTGTTCATAGTATTGAGTGTTTATGATTAATCATTTCAAAATACTGTTCATTGTACGATATTTAGGCTATATAAATCACTTTTAAATACACACACATCACACACCATCAGCCTGTGATAGTCCACAGCTGGACATAGGCCTCCCTAATACACCCCTAACCATTTGGGGGTTTTCTGGACCGTATCTCACCTCGCTGGTCCAATGCGGGTTGGTGGGTGGACCGACTTTTGCATCGAAAAGTCGGTCCACTTGCGACGCATGGATCATCTTACTTTTCAGACAATTGGGTAATCGGCCCAAATTGCCCTCACCAACTAGGAAACAACAATGAAAATTTGTTGAGTCCCCGCAGGATTCGAAACCACGACCTCCGGTTTCTAAAACGCACGTTCATACCACTAATCTACGGAGGCAGTTAATTTTTTTTTACATGTTATGCATTATATGAAAATTACAATTAATCAATACTGAAATTTATATATAAAATTCGCCAAATTTAATTTTTCATTGAAATATTCCACCTAACTGATACCAAAATAATAACTTTTAATTATTATTTTTGTATCAGTTTATTATTAACTTGATTCACTTAAATGTTAGGTACGATACTCTAATTTCGAAGCGAATCAAGGAAACGGTGTCACGTTTAAGGACCCTCGAGGACTGTCCAGAGGCATTTATCGAATCAGCTTCAAATGGCAATAATTTTAACGATGTTAGTGCCACGGCTAGCTCTAGAGTAGTAAAATTGTAAATAGATTTTAAACGCAGCTACTGGATTGAGAATTTGTAATCCAACTATTGGTTACATTTAAAAAAAAAGCGATGTTATAATCAATCACTATTTCTGTTAATTTATTATATTATATAGCTTCTTTGAATATATATATATTATATATTTAAATATATAATATATATTTAAAGAAGCTATTAGTGTTGTTAGTTATTTTATTAATATCGTCATTGGGATTAAAAAAGGACATTTGTATATTTATAATTACTTGCTTCGACTAAAAACATGTAATTGGTAAATTTCATGGATTATTTTTGGTTAATGCCTCACGTAATTTTTAACATTCTTGACATAGTTATAATTGTTACGCATAAGTGGAGCCAAATTGACAAAATTATACTCGTTCAATTAGTTAAGAATAATTTGTATAGTTTTGATATAAAACCAAAATAAATAAATAATTTATTGTTTATTATACATAGAAACTACTTGTTACACCTAGAACTCTTTTCAAATAATAAAAAAAATATATAAGGACACTAAGTATTTGATTCATTCGCCTCACACCTAAAAACTTATATAACATACAAGAAACAAAGTACATATATTTTTTATTGTCTTCCAACATTGGTCATATATTAAGTACATAAAATTCCACGAGTATATTAAAAATGCTTACTAAAAGCAGTAAAATAATTTTAACCAAAATATCGATAAGCAAATGTTCAATACAAGGTAATATTTTCGTGTAGATCGTCCGTGACATAGTTAAAACTTTTGACAGTGGAAACTTAATGAACTGCCAAGCGCAGCTCCCGCGAGGCTTATAGCATGCCAATCACGCAGCGAATCGTTAATATAAATTGAACGATGTCAATAACAGGTTTTCGATCATAAACCCAAAAATTTGCTTAACTGTTTTGGATAATATTAACCGCCTCAGTGATGGAGGTATTTTATAAAGGTAAGATGTAATACGGGGCTAAAATTCCTAGACACTAGACACAAGACTGTCAAAGGAATGGGTCCTTTGACAGTCTAAAGAGCAAGGTTGCATACTAGAGACGTTTAAAATTTACTTGTATTTAAAAGGTTATGTTATGTTATGAAATTCTAGGTTCATGGTAAAATATATATGTCCGACTTCAAAATTAATGTATAATTTTTTTTTGTTTTAAATAAATGGCAATTTCATTCCCACTTACAAGAAATTCGTAGTTTTTAGAAATAATGAGGTGTTCTATTTCATACGAGAATTGATAAACATATAATTGATATACATTAGGGGGTGATGGAGAAGGTGTGCGTTAGGGGAGGCCTATGTCCAGCAGTAATACAGGCTGATGATGTGTACATATAATAATAAAAATGTAAAAAATAATGCTCAATACTGATATCAATTGAAAATCCGAATTGTTTAATTTTCGAGGCATCATTGTTTAGATTAATTAAAACTTAATGTGCAATTGATGGTCGCTAAATCCTATACATCATCATCAGCCTGTGTAAGTCCACTGCTGGACATAGGCCTCCCCTTCTCCAATAGGCGGGTTTTGGACCGTATCCCATAACGCTGATCCAATGCGGGTTGGTAGGTGGACCGACTTTTTACATGCCCGTCCGACGTATGGATCATATTACTTTTCAGACAATTGGGTGAACAACCATCAATCAGTCCAAATTTCCCTTACCAACTGGGAAACAACAATGAAAAATTTGTTAAGTCCGCACAGGATTCGAACTCTCCCGATTCTAAACCACACACCTTAACCACTAGGCTACGGAGGTAGTTATTCCTGTACATAGATACTATAAATTGAACATTAATTGTTTTGTTTTAACCATTTTTTAACGCTAAACTTGATATATATCATTTCCAAGTATATGGAATATTTATATTGTGTTTTTTTTTGATATTTTTCTAACTACAACGCAATTTAGACACGATAATTACAATACAGTAGTGTGGGACGCCCAGCAGCAAGATGGAGTGACGACACTCGCAAATTGGACGTATTGGCTGGTTGAGAATAGCCGAAGTTTGAAAACGATGGCTTCTATTAAGGGAGGCCTATGAACAACAGTAGACTGGCGCAGGCTGATGGTTGTGACAATGATAAAGATTTATTTGATATTTTACAGGTTAAAATTCAAAGATTTACTAAAACACAGTTTCAAAGTTACCCTTTGACGTCTTAATAAATATTTAATGGGTCAGAGTATTTACTAAAGGTTGCCTAATGATGCATACTTATATGTATATTTGTGTATTTTATTTTTTACCTCGAGGTGAAATAAAATAGAATTCTTTTAAGCTATGATGAAGAATAGAAAGTAGCAGCAATATTTGTTATTCTTTTTTTACATTTTCATTATTTTATATTTAATATTAAATTCTAATTCAGTATTGAAATTAGATTAGTTTAAATAAAAGTATTATATTAAAAGTTAAAGGTAAAAAACGGCCCGTAATACCTTCCTAAATTTTCCACTTTTACCTGCAAAAATGACAAAAGCCTTCGCATGTAAATACAAAAAAATATACTAAATGAAAAATCTTTAACTCTTGATTTATGACACCACTGACAAACATATCCACAGACAGGTTAATCTTATAACACTCCTTTCTTCACGTCAGTGTTTTCAATTTAGCCCTATATGCTCGTTAGAATATGTCATCTATACATATCTTGATCTTTTAATTTTTGTTAAAGTAGTAAATGTATTAAATTAAGTTTATAAGGCATTTAATTAAGAATTATTTTAAATTAAATGTTACGAGCACTGGTGATTTGAAGCGCCTAATGAGATTAGCCTTTTTAGGTCTGGTTTTAGTTTTTTTTGACGTTGAAAAAAACAGTAAACTGACTGTGATGGAATCTTTCTTCTCTCCAACTTTCACGAAACCTCTTGAACTAGTGACAACCTTTCCAAAATGAACCCTTATTTCTATTTCAGGTGCTGTATAGAAGAAAACAGAATAGCACTTGCGTACTTCGCACTTATGACTTGACCTTGTGGACCATGGCGGAAGAAAAGATGATGTCACGTTCTTGCTGTATAAGGTACTCTTGCAGTGCATATAAATCTAGACAAACCCTTACTGTGTGGGATACGAGATCATGAAAAATAACATTATTATTGTCTTGACAACAATCTAAATTAATACTCCTATTAAAAATTGCTCTCTTAATATTTATTAATATATTCTGTAAATTAAGGGTCATTCTAAAATAAGTCACGTTTCTAAACCTTTTTTCACTTTTACTTACCTACCCTACCAAACCGAGTTTGAGTTTTCTTATTCAACTAGCATTTTAATTTCGCTCTTCGTCTAACATTAACTTTGATCTTGGTGAATAAAAACTTGCGCGTTGAATATTCAAAGAAAATCTTCGCTTCGCAAGTGACAAGGTTGGAAACTCGATTTAACTTAACCTAAAACTTGTTAGAAAAATTCGAAATTCACGTTCCTTGCGGTAGACAGCGATAAATAAAAATAACGTTAAGAAATAATGCAGTCCATTATTATCAAGTCACCATTAATGCGTACAGACTAAAAACTTCTTAATCTTTACTTAGTATAAAGTTTTACGGCAAACTTTTATTGCACACTTAATAACTACAAAAAATAATATTCTGATAAAGTTTAGAAAGTACATTCGTTGATTGAACTTTAATTTATCTATTGTTTATAATATTAACAACATTATAAACAATTAATTCATTCATTCATTTACATGTGCAATAATATCAATATTTTTTTCAATAACTATTTCTTTGATATCGTCTATTTTTTTAATTATAACTATGTTTAAAGTTTTAACTTATGTTCTAACAAAAGTTAAATATGCGTATCATAACAAAATTTGAATTAAAATTAGTTAACAACTTGTGCGAGTATAATGCGGAACATAATTCATGAACATTAAAAAGTCCCCGGATAAGTTAAATTGAGTTCTCTTGTCATTTCATTATTAAATATCCCACAGGCAGCACAAAACTTTCCTTATTGTAAATTCAAATAGAAATTTAATTACCTCATTTAAATTTTATTTTCAGGACTTGACTATTAATACTATAATTGTTATTTTGGTACATTCAATGGTAGCTTGAACAATGTCAGTTCACTTCAAAAGGAGCGGTAGTAGTGCTGTGGCCTAGTGTAATTCAGACTGAACAGGAAAAAATAATTCACGCAAGACTCAAACAACTTATAAAGAAAGGGGAGGATATAAATAGATATATGGGATGATGTACAAGGATTCGGATGCTATTGGGGAGAAAAAATAGAAGCCTTACGCAACATCGGAAATAATAGAGAAATTGATGATGTTGATGGTGCGAGAATTTAAGAGGGAGAATTATACAGCGGCCATGAACAGGCCAGATTTCTTTGCAATAAACTGGTTTTTGGTGAATAAATACTTGGGTAATAATAGCTTTATGAATACTTTAAAACATTGTCTCCATGATAAAACGACGCAAGGAACTTCAGTTTCCCAAAAGACTTTAGCTCCAATGCGTTTTCGTAAAAAATAGATATTAAGGCTACAATTAAGTTTATCTTTCTAATCGTACGACCACTAGCTACCAACTAATACGCATGTTGCGGAACAGGCTGCCGTGATAGATTCCGCCAGTGACCGGTCATTAGCGGAATCAATTAAGGCTTGGGTCTTAGTTACTTTTTGGTCAACTGATTGTTAAGTGCTGCTTAGGCTTGATGATGATATCTTCTTTTTTATGGCATACGCAGGCAGACGAGCAGTCGGGCCACCTGATAGGAAGTGGTCACCGACAACGCTCTGTCTACCGTGAGACATAGGGTGTTAAGTCTTGTTTAGCCAGTAAATACGCTGGCCACGGTGCCCTTCAAACCGGAACACAGCAGTGTTTTCACATGACTGCTTCGCGGCAGAAAAAGGCTCCGCGGTGGTGGCCATCCAGAAGATCTTCTGTAAAAAGGGGACCTACCTCCCTTTTTTATGGGGTTTTTCTTATGGGAAGGGAGAGACACTTCGTCAGTTTTACCATAACATAAGTCATGAACTTATATTTGTAACACCGTTTATTTAAATATTGTTCTATTATTAAAAAGTCTAGTGCAGCTTTGTAGGACTACTTAAAAGTATATATAAATCTAGCAAGGCCAGTATAAAACTAGAATTGATAGGAAAATTATTTCCTATTAAAAGGGGGCGACGGGGAACGACGGGGAAGACGCCAAGGCGATCCTCTCTCCCCTACGCTATTTAACACCCACATCTATACACGCCTAAACTAAGCCTAAACCATCTAATATTTGCTGATGACCTTGTGCTGATTAAAGAGAACCCAGCAGCAATAGAACAAATGATGCAGAGCCAACAAATGAAAGTAGAGAAGCTGGACTGGAAATTAACCCTAGTAAAACGATATTGATGACAAACTCAAAGGAATTGCATGATATGGTAGACAGCAACAAGATTGAATATGTCAAAGAATATATTTATTTATGACAGATAATATCTCCTTCAGATAAACAGGCAGAATAGCCCAAGGATGGAGAAAATACTGGTCACTAAAGGAAGTAATGAAAAGCTGGGATCTAGGCAATCACATAAAAAAGAAAACGTTTGAGACCTGTATTCTACCAGTTCTTACGTATGGCTGTGAAACTTGGTCAATGACTCTATACCATAGGAAAGGCTAGCAAAGTGCCAACATGCCATGGAATGAAGCATGCTAGGGCTAAAAACCAAAGATAGAGTTAGGAACGTCGACATTAGAACAAGAAAAAGACTTACAGACATCTTTACCCGGATAGACGTCTAAAAATGGAGATGGGCTGGGCATATGATACGCCACCCTATTAACAAATAGAGCAAGCACGTAACCCTCTGGCAACCAAGAGATGGCAAAAGAACCAGGGACGTCAAGTCAGGAGATGGGAAGAGTGTCTTGAAACACACAGCAGGACATTATGATTGAAAATATGCAAGAGAGGACCCATTGGAAGGAATTGAGGAGGCCTTGCAAAAGGCACACTTGATTTAGACTTTTTTATTCCAAAAACTTAGTGAAGTTTTGGAATAAAAGACTTTATGTATTATTTTATTATTATTTATAAAAAATATTACTTGATAGTAATTTAGAAAAGAAGAACCTTTCTATATCCTTACTTTATTGCATGAGGATAATTAGCAAAATTATTTTAATTGTTTCAAACGTTGTAATTACTTAAATGTTTTGGTTAACTTTATTTTTTATTGGTTAACCCGATGAGGCAAGACATTCACCTGTTGGTAAGTGACACAATAATAAGAAAAGCAACGTAAGACATCATGAATCCACTCACCACCCTGACACGTCATCGTATACGACGAACATCGTTCACCCAGTAATAAAGCCGTTAACGATGCCCCCAAAACGCAATGTTACTGCAAACAGTAAAAACTTTGCTTTTGCTGCCCCTTTTAAAACCGCCTCCAAATGGTATTGACCTTGCTGTACAAACCAAAGAACGTGGGTTTTGAATGTGTTGGGAAACATTTAGCGATATTGTTGTGGTTTGGCTAGTAAGAACAAAGATGAACCATGTATCGAATAGGCATGTTAAAATTTGACTCCTAATGTCAAGACTATCTTCAGAAGTTGTCTGTAATAGAACGTCGGTGCTTTCAAATTAGCTTATTCGTCAATCAAATGAAATCTTTCTTACACCATCTTACGGTCTTCGTAGTGTCTGTAACTTAATATGTGGGAGATTAAAAATCAAATATCTAATGCGTAAAGAAATAAGTTTAGAAGAATATTTTTATACCATAACAAACCACTGCACTTTAAAACATACAGTTTGTAAACACATATTCACGTTTATAATTGTTTTCACGAGCACGATATTAAATTAGAGGTTGTACTTACTTGCTACTGGCATTAATTTCAATCTGGCTACAGATGCACTTTCTCGAGCCAGACGAAGGTTAACGTAACTAAAATTTAAGATGACGCCTCCATCTCTGAGGTTGCAAATATAATACGTCTCCATTTCGCTGCGAACTGTAATACTCGATAAGAACTGTTATCTTATTTGAAGGTTTATTAATATTATGTATTTTTTTATTAAAGAATCGTTTTTTTTTCCGAGAGAAGTACGAATTACTAGGTTAACTGATTGAAATCAAAAAAAGAGTTATTATGTGTCTTTCTGTATTTATTTATTTATTAATAAAAAAGTTTACTCAATATCATCTGAAATTTTACCCCATGAAGTCCAATTTAAAATTCGTGTTATACCAACACGTTAAGCATTGAATTTTTTCCGTTGTTCTCAAGTAACTACCATGTTTTCTTTAACAGGTAATTACCTGAGACACTGGTGTACCTTCTTTACCCGTGGTAGGTCCCCTGTTTAAAGGAGACCGTCTGGGTGGGTACCACCGCGGTATCTATTTCTACCGCAAAGCAGTAGGGTGAAAACACTACTGTGTTCCGGTTTGAAGGGCACCGTAGTCAGCGTATTTACTAGGTAAACGAGGCTTAACATCCTATGTCTCACGGTAGGCAGCGCCTTGGTGATACCAGTATTGCCAATGTTTATGGGTGTCAGTGTCCACTTTCCATCAGGAGGCCCCGATTGCTCGTCTGCCTGCGTATGCAAAAAAAAACAATTAGAGTAATGCAACATTACACATTTTTTCAATAAATTCCGAAACTTATTTAATATAACGTTTATGAGTAATTTATTTACAATGTTATAAATATTTTTAATGTGTAGTAATGGGATGAGTATATGAGCAGTTTTTAGTTCATACCTAAACTTTTGAATAAAACTGATGATTTAAAATGAAAATGTGTACGCACCTTTACGACGACATTCGTACGCGGCAGACGTTCATAATTCACGGCTCCAGTAAAATGTAATCCCAGCTCAAATCAAATATTTGCTTAAGATGAGATATGGAAATGTTATTACGCCTTTTCATAACAACTGATTTTGTACGATGTTCGAATGATTATACGCAAGGGAATCCATTAGAATCTGATCCGAAATTCATGATTCTGGAATCAGGTTTACTACACAATTATTTGCTCAGAGCCGTGGTAGAAATTTTATATTTACGTTCGCTTACGTTCAACTATATAGTACCCGCGACTTTGTCCGCGTAAAATAAGGTGTATTATTTGTATTTGTCTATAATAAGATACTAAGTTTAATGGAATTTTTAGGAGATCGCTCATTTCAATACTTTCTAAAACTAGTATTGCAATAAATAATAGTTCTATGTATGTACCAAATCGGTTTAACGGTTTAGACAGTAAAGACGGACAGATAGACAGCGTTTTGTCACATTTATTATAATAAGATAGGTTTTAATAGAATTCTGATACCTTAGGTTTTATTATTAGTATGTAACAAAAATATACGCTTACATAAATGTGGGTAGCCTTAGCTCATCTTCTCGAATAGGTTTCGCTTTTTATTTGTCGTGAGTCTCAATACCTGCCACGGTAAAGCTAAGAGGAACTTCATTACCCTATGCAGGAAGGCCAGCTGTGGAGGTAGCTAGATAGATTCTAGATTCTAGGGAATCAGCTAACCAGATATAGGAGCGGAGCCGAAGGGGAAGTAGTTTTAACGTGAAGAGGTTACCGACCCAACTCCTGTTTAGGTTTTTTAAAGCTGCAAGACTAGTAGAACGTTCACTTGATGGTAAACAAACATACTGCAGCATAAGAAGCCAAAAGTTTGTTAGTCGCAATGGGCTTTGCGTTTAATTAACCTAGTATTTATTTCGATAGAAATAGGCGTTGTATTTTCGCAGTTCTTTGTGAAATGAAGGCTTATTTCTTTTATACTATAGGAACAGTATTTTTAAGTTTTAATGTCAGATGAAGTATTAAAACATAACATAAATCTTTCTCCGCACGCTTTTCAACGCAGTCTGTTCACTATTAACGACAAATGTAGTATATGTTGTTCCATTAATTGGATTTCCGCTACTAATTGCTAGCACTGCGTCACTCTGCTACTTTTGATGACACTCTGTATGTCGAAGCTTCTATCAATAGTTTGCTGCTACGCAAACATTAATAACTGTTTTTTTTTCACGTTAGTATGTACACATAAAAATAACAACACAGATCTTTACATTTATTAAAAAAAAAACAAATATATTTCGCCTCCGTGGTCTAGGCCTGCTTTCTTGGTCTAGCGGAATTGGCCCTTATACTATCGTTGTTTTCTGGTTGGCTAGGACAAATTGGGCCGATCACCCAATTGTGAGAAAAATAAGATGGATCATCTTTATATTGAACACAAACTCAATAAAATTTAGGATACACTGCGCTAATCGCGTCGTCAAATATAAGACACTGTCATTTTTAAACAAACAAATACACGTTTATATAATACAGCATATAAAGTTAAATACGCAAGTAACGGCATCTGATAATAAATCGGAATCGATTTTTTTCGGACATTTAACCCTTTCACAAAATTAGCTAACGTTACGAATAAACTATATTATCTTTAACAAAATTCCCAAATGATAAATCAACATTTACTTAACATTTCTCCGGGGGCATTGCGATAGCGCTTGCTCGGGGACGTTTTACAAATCATTAGTCCGGTGGGTATTTGTCAATGTCACTTCTCGAAGGAGTATCTCTAGCTCACCACTTCTGCCTTCACAAAATACATAATAAGCCTTTAAAGTAAAGACTTAGGAGTTATTATCGCACCGAAGGTAGTTTTGCCGCTGCATAAATTGCCTTGTATTTCTGTACAACGCAAGTCGATTTAAGTTTTGTCGGAGCTCGGTAATGATTTCGGGAATCGCGAATCAAAAGTTCCCCGGAGTCCAATGAGGTTTTAATGATATAACTTTACGGGAGATTTCTTAAGACCTGTGATGCGAAAAATTTGTGAGGAATAATTAGGGATGGATTTCGGACAGATCATAAGTTAACTGATAATTGATTGAATATCTTGTCAGATCAAAGCAAATATTTCTTTGGAAAACATTAAAGCTTTTTTTTAATACATAAACATACATACATCATCAGCCTGTAATAGTCCACTGGTAGACATAGGCCTCCCTAACACACCCCTATCCATTAGGAGGTTTTGGACCGTATCCCACCACGCTAGTCAATCGGGTTGGTGGGTGGACCGACTTTACATGACCATCCGACGCATGGATCTTTCTTACTTTTCAGACAATTGGTGATCGGTCACAAATTGCCCTAACCAACTAAGAAACAACAATGAAAATTTGTTGAGTCACTTGCATGATTCGAACCCACGATCTCCGGTGTCTAAATCAAACGCCCATACCACTAGGCTACGGAGGCGGTTTGTTTTAATAATACAGATGAATAAATGTACGGAACCTTTAACTGGCCACTGAACAAAAATAGTAGAGTAATTTATGATGATACGTAACGCATATGTTTTATTGTAAAAAATATATAAATAAGGTTACTTTATCAATTCTCAGCCAATTTTAAAAATGAAATAGAACATGCGAATTCAATTTTCGAATAACTGTACGTAGTGATTTAACTTAATACTGTTCGTGTCTCGTGAATTTATAACTCGACAATTGTCGAGCACCGCGCCAAAATGCTGTAGGGCGGTTTTAAATTCGATGCTTAAGAAGATGGGCGTTGAATTATTCAGCGATATTAAATCGAGTAAATTTATGTAAAAAAATCACAGATCATGTTTTTGAAAAAAAAAACATTTTAAGAAAAGTTTTCTTTGTAGCGACGAAAACTAGTACTTATTCTTAACATTTGGACTAAGTGCGTAAGGGCTGGAACATAATAGTAGTTTTTTAATAACTTTTGAATTTCGAACTGTGTTCCGTTAAGACTTCGCGCTATCATTCGCAGCTCCCATCCGAGTAGCACGCCAGTGCCGCTCTGGCTTTTCTAGGGGGTGGTTGTCCGCGAAACTCACCCTAGAGATTGGCGGGAACAGTGACAGTTGTTTTTCGTTCTCTCGTAATGCAGCGTTTTAAGTTTGTTGTTTGTTTTAACTGCTTTAATGGAGGATAATAGCCTATTGTCTACGCGAATTGCGAATAAAAAACTCTTTGTGCGAACTTAATGCTATTTAACTGCTTTGGGTAAGTGATAAAGTGATTATTAATGATTTCTATTCAGACAAATAGTGAATTAAGCAGATACAAGTTATTTTCTTATTATTTAAGTATATTATAAAATTACCATTTATATATTTATAAAATGGTTTTTTGAGTCATCGGACAAAAAAGTAAAATAAATTTAAATATCTATAAATTTATATATTATTAAGAAGGACTATAGTTTTTTTAAATGGTTATTACATTACATTATTATTTGATTTATTTCCATGGTTATGTTTAGAAATTGTCTTGCACAGATAAACTAACTTGTTATGTATTTGTTAGTGACAGACGAGAAATTTGAGTTCGTGGCTGGTATAACATTTAATTAAACATACAGTTATAAATGATAAGAAATAATTAAAAATAATATCATGTGTTATTTTAATATGATTTTATTATTTTAATTGATATTAATGAAATTTATTTTTTATTTTTTAGACGACTTTTACTTAGACAATGCTTTGAACATACGCATCACTAACATAAAAGCGCAGTTATAATTTTCTTTAAAATACTTTTAATATTTGACGATGTATATAATTAATTAAAAATGCTATAAATTAATTAATTAAAAATATCCATTTTGATTTTGAATTTGAATTAATTTTGCATATTGTAGATACACAAAGTTTTATTATTAAAAATATATTTATATCATATCTATATTTTTTAAGATTTTAATATCAAAAACTGTATAATGTTAATGGTGATTATGTTTTTCATTAATAGAAAAACTAGCCGTTACCCGCGACTTTGTCCTTGTGGAACAAAAGAAATGTCTATAAGGTGTTTTTTTTATATTGTATAGCATAATAAAATTGAGACGTGTTTTTATTTCAAGTGTGTTTTTATCTTAAAACACAAAGTTTTAAGGCGCATTTATAATATTAGTATGGATATCTTATTTGCATTAATCACTCAGTCAATATCAATGCCGAGTTTAAACCCAGGACTAGTTAATGTAGAATGAATCGAAATAAGTTGCTTTGACACATAACAACCACACATCAAAATAGCCGGCTGCCAAAATTAAGCAAGCGCCATTAACAATGACATGGTTGCAAGTTTTATGCAATTATTTTAACAAAGAATATTGTAAAATTTATTTTTCACATGAAAATCACGTAATTTGTTGCAAAATAAATATCCACCGACGTCCAGCGCGTTGTGATTTACCGTATCAAAATAAAGTTTAAAATTGTATTCATCTTTTGCGGTAGTAAATCACGTTGCATATATGCTACGTGTCCAGACCATAATTTCCCTTGAGTCGTGGCACATGCCCCACTAACCAATTTATTCCCGTACTCCCGTGTATTAATATACATTTTATTTACCAATATATCGACAAGTGACAACTAATTTATCGGCATCATCCAGTTTGATTGCCGTTTAATACAGTATACGCGTTCTGCTTGTGCAAAGTTTACGATCGATCACCCAAATTGGTTCATATCCATTTCCGTAAAGTAAACATAAGGAGTTAGTAAGTTGTAGTTATTAATTATCAGTATAATGTAAACTAACTGCCTTCGTAGCTTTATAAACCGGAGGTCGTGGGTTCGAATCCTGCGGGGACGCAAAAAATTTTCATTGTTATTGTTCTTCTGAAAAGTAAGATGATCCATGCCTCGGATGGGCATGTATAAAGTCGGTCCACACACTAATCCTCATTGGACCAGCGTGGTAGGATACGGTCCAAAACCTCTAATGGATAGGGTGTATTAGGGGAGCCTTATGTCTAGCAGTGGACTATCACAGGCGGATGATGATGATAATAATATAAACTAGTCAGTATAATTCAAACTACCTTACCAAAAATAAACTGGTTATGGCTTTTTCAGCAGTGTGAAAATTTCCTTCAAAAGATTACAACTACGATGGCAGACCTATATTAGAAATCAACTATTTACGCAGGCAATACTTTAATACTCAAGGGCTCTTCTTTTACATTACTCTTATTGTTTGGCAAAAAGATTATTCGAAACGATCGGTAGGGATATCTGCGTAATCAGCCCACAATTGCTTTAATAAACTAAGAAACAATATCGAGATTAATTAACTTCCTAAGGATTTGAAATCATGACCTACGGTTTTTAAAGCACAAATCTATGCCACTAGGCGCCGGGAGCACTTATGTCAGCACATTTAATCGGAATTCTGTAGTATAAATCATATTAAAGATTTTTAATTTGTGTATGGAATAAATTCCAAAATAAACTTCAATATTAACTTTCTTAGCCAAGTCAATATGAAATGGGATCCTACATCAATCAAAATTCAATAAGAGTTATCTCGAAAAAACATGGCGTTTGACATTTACATCCGTAAAATCCTAAACCTATACCATTTACGGATTAGATTTTAGACGCTTGAAGACACTGATGTGTAACGACTGACAAAGATGGCCGTGGCACGCGAAATCCATTTTTTGTTTACGCGTCTCAAGCGAAGATCAATTTAGTATCTCACTTTAATCAAATATGAAATGGAAATACAAAGTAGTACCCACGCCCACTAAATTTAATCATACATGTATGAATCTTTTTGCTTTTCTAAAGCAAATATATTGGGCTAAGCAAACAGTTAAAGTCCATTACAAATAATAAAGATCATTTCATTCTTCATTCTTCATTCATTTATCAGTTTCTTTGAATATATATATTTAAACATACAGAGGACACTTTAGATTTTACAACATAAATCTAGATCATTTAACTTAAAAGTTGGTAGCAGTAGTAAGTTTATCGGTGTTCTAACTAGAAAGTGATTTGAAATTCTAAACTTTCGTTTAAAGGCAAAGTATCTGTTTGTTTATGAGCCAACTTTAGCGATAACAGCATATGAGAGCCCAAATAAACGCAACATATTTGTTATTCTTACATTCATAACTTCGGCTTCTCGATAATAGAAATACATTATACCTTGTACAACATTATACTTTTATATTTAGATATACCTATTTATTATCAACATTCTTTTCGTGCATGAGACCGAAAATATACAAAAGTTAAGGAAATGTTTGTCGCCTATACTGGGTTGTTTACGTTAAGTTTTAATTAAATGCTACAATAAATAATAGGATAAGTAATAGGACCTGCCCATAAAATTGCGATGTGATACATAAAGATAATATGCTGTCCAGCATGTACGTATACACTACATATTTCTACATTTGTTATACAAATATTGTTTTTCTACTCGTTGGCGACTACTCCGGCTGATCTGTGTTAGAGATCAGTAAACTGCACTGAGATATTTTAGTGCACAAGTGTACGCATGAACACAGGTGCTTTCCTTCTTCGTTCACTCTTATAGCCTAATGGGACCGATAACGGCACCGACAACGAGACACGACCAAAGTGTGATCAGAAGCAGGACCAAGGTGGTCCTGCTTCTGATCTGATGTATTGTAACACTAGCTACAGGGGTTTATTAACTGGAGTACAGCAACATTTACACACGACTGCGTCATAACAGCTGTAAAACCTAGTCGGGACCCTTATAATTATAACGTTTACTACTGGTAATATCTGCATCTAAGTAATTCACAATCTAACTAATTAAAATGTAACGTCTTTTTATGTTACTGAATACAATCAATTTTGTGAGTATTATAATACTTTTCTCTTTGAATGTTTCAAAACTTTTTATTGATGGTAAGATCGACCTGATAAAATCTTTAAATTTTTTTCAAGAACGTGTAGTATATACTTATTAGCTTTTACCCGCGACTTCGTCCGCGTGGAATAGGAAAAATGTCCACGGGTGTATTATTATATTCTGTATAGTATAATTTAAATAAGATGTTAGTATTGTATGTGCCTATCATTAGACACAAAGTTTTATGGCTTTAACTTCGATGATGAGTGATTTTTTTAAACATTCATCCCGTATTTAACCCTTTTATCGCAATAATTATTAGCCTATGTCTTTTCTCGATATCTATTCTCAGTATGTACTGATCATGTAAATCGGTTAAGTGGTTTAGACAGCAAAGACGGACAGGCAGACAAACAGACAGAGTTACTTTCGCATTAATAATATTAGTATGTTACTTATTATAAATAAAAAAAAATGTTACACATTTTTTTACAATATTCAAACGAATGTAAGTATTTTATTATGTAAACAAAATAATTCTTGTATTCTCATCATCATCACCAGACTCTATAAGTCCACTGCTGGTAAAAGGTCTCCGCCTACTGAACGCCTTCTTTATTAGGGGATTTTTGGACCGTGTTCTACCGCGCTGATTGAATACGGGTTGGTGGATGGCCCAAATATTTACTTGCACATCCGACGCATGGATCATCTTACTTTTCAGACAGAAGTTGTTTCCCAATGAGATTCAAACTCAAGGCCTCAGGTTTATAAAGTAAGGGCCAATACCGCCAGACCTCGGAAGCAGCGAAGATCTAGATGTTTTTAAAACTTTTGTTTATGGTAAATGAACCCAATAAAATGAACACCATTGAGAGACATTAAAAACAATTTATAATATATAATTACAATTGAATCATTGTTAATTTTTATTCAATAATTACTAGTTCAAATAAATAAACTGGTTCACTGGACAATATACCTATTACAGCCATACAATTACAGGAAACAAACTTGTACCCTTTAACGCAAAAGTCAGGCATGCTCACCAATATTTAATCGGGTCCGCGTTTAAATCAATAAAGACAAGTTAATGAACGGAAAATTGCATCCGCAGCTTAGAAGCACTATCTACGCGTCGGAAGTAAACGTTCTTTTACTTAATCCTTAGCATTTAAGGAAAAAACGCTTTGAAATAGAGTTGCAATTTTGAATCTAGATATAAAACCAATGAATAACATGTGAAACTTATATTAAAAAATAAAGAGTTCATCAGTCTATTTACAAATTCAACTACCTCAAGCATCTCGCGATTTTGTATGTATAAAAAATCTGTAATGATATTTTTTTTTCTAATAAAAGCCTAAGATAAGTCAGTTACATCAGTTATCTTTTAACAAAAATCCCGATCAAAATCGAACTGAACAAAATTTTAATAAAAAGAAGTGTAGATTATATGAAAATGTACTCAATTTAAAACGGTTACCTTAATTTTACACAGAAATACACTAATTTTATTTATTTATGTATAAATTATGTATGATGCCAATCAGATGGCACTGTAATAAATATAAAATATTATTCTTTCCTTTTTCATAAAGGTGTCTTTATATTTTTATTCTCGTATTTATTTACCATACAAGCAAACACTTTGCTGCTTGACTAATAAGTAAATTATAATATATTTATAATAGATTATTTTTAAAAACAAAAAGAGAAAATGTAAAGTGTATAACTTACATTATTAATTCCCATTTAATACATTGATTACCCCGTTTTACACGCAATCAGGTAATCAGCCTGCATTGCCCTTTTTTGGATAACTTTTTTGCGATTGCTTCAATATAAAAAAGTATGACGAAAGGGATCCAAAAATTAACAGTATTTTGAAATAATTTCTTAAAAATTTGCATGCATCAAAGGTCGCAGGGTGTTTTGTAGATCAGATTGAACACTGTAAATATCGTACGATAACTTTGAATAATTGCGTTTTGTAAACAATTTGGTAAAGTTTATTATTTGTAAAATATTATAAAAAATTAAAACTTCCGTGCAGGCCGCTAGAATCATCTTGTACTCGCTCTGCGTAACAACATTCGGGTAATCAGATGGATTGGATGCTGACCCCATAATTACTTAGAAAAATAGAAGTAGAATTAAGGAAAGCCGATAAAAAATCCCTGATATCCAACAGTACAACATTCTTAAGGGGATCATGTACAACAACCGACAATATCAAAAGATTTCAAATATTTGTAACAAAGAACTCGACGTGTCATTGAGGCGGGCGCATTTGTCGAAAGGGAGGCCTAATTTTTTCTCTCGGATTGCCATCTGCCAATATTTTTGACGTAGGTGCTCGTTTGTCACAGAAAAAAATAACTCGCGTTAGATTTTGTGAGGTTGTCATTTTTTTAGGCAATAGTTTCACATTTTTCTGGCAGCCTCCATAATGATTTGGTTTTACTCTGCCAATGGCAAAAATTACATCATTAATGCATACGATCGTTTTTGTTTGTATATATTACCGACAAATACTTTGATTGCAAATGCAACATAACAATTAATAAATAAAATTTTTGCAATTTTATTTTAAGCAAAGTAGGGAATAAAGATTCTAAATTCAAAACATTCTTTATAGGATTTGATATGTAATTTCTTAATAACGACGACTTTTGAAATAAAACTGCAAATATTTTTTACATACTTAATTATACCTACTTTTAACGCTGGCAGAGTGTAAATAGGTAAATTTAAAATTGGAAAAGCACTAAGTGTAAAAGTACATTTCGCTTGTGTACCCAAAGGCGCCAGTGGCCTGAGCATATAAAGAAAGCATTGTTCAGATATTTTCCGTGCTCCAGAAAAAGCGTAGTTTGCATAATGCTAGCACCGGTTGCGGCCGCGTCTAATTTAAACAAATTACTCTCAATACCTCGTTCTAAGTCCGAAGGGAGCGAAAGAAGCCATTTAATGTTCAACCTCGCCTTTATTACGGTCTAATACCGGCACCGGCTGGTTTTCATTACAAATTAATAAAAGAACGTGTTTAATAATCACTTTCCATGACCTCGAGCTCTACTGATTGTATCATAAAAGCCTGTATAGCATAAAGTACAACGCATTTCCGGTAACGAGGAAAAAGTGAACATTATTTATAATCAGTTGAATTTAATAAGTTGAACGAGGAACCAGATGCTCAATTTTGGTCTATGAATTCGAACAATTTCTAAAATTGTGTTAGCATCTCTGTCGGCACACGGATACGTAGTAGTACTGAAGATCAAACAGCAAAAGCAATGTATAAGATCGTAAAGGAAAATCAATTTTTGATTTCTTCGACACACAAACAACCTGTTGAATACATGTGTGATATTTGAATAAGAATACATTTCAACGTATCAAATATTCTTGTATTGGCTTTTGTTTTTTTTTCTGATTTTGAAGTCATTAGGTTTCGATTTCTTACAAGTAAAATGTGTAACTGAATAATGTCACGTACTTTACGTCGAAGCAAAACACAACATTACATACTTAACTAATATTTTGGTATAAGCGCATTGATGTGTTACTGTTCTGTAATGATCTAATTTACAAATGGCCTTGATAAAAGTTTTATGCCACTGGGATTTTAGAGATGGTTCTTCTAAAGTCAAAGGCTTTTATTTCCAAATCAGTGGTTCATTTATTATTTATCAACCAATAAGAAATTGTAATGTTCTATATTGAATAAAAATGTCTGACTTTGTCTTTGACTTTGATACAATTAAAATTCGTGTACGATATTCAATTATTCAGAATACCCTATAGGCCCTTTTTGTTCCTTAGCGGTATTAGCCTTAGCTTTACAAACGGAGTTAGTGGGAATTCGAATCTGCTAGTAAAATAACATTTTGTGGTTTTGGTTTCTCGGTTGGCTTAAATTTTGATACGATGAGTATCAAAATTTAACGTGATACATGCGTCGGCTGGGCATTTAGGAAAGTTAGTCCCGATTTTCAAGAACTCAAAGCCTCCAAATGTATTGTTATTTAATGCATTTAGTAAATGCAGTTTGCTCTTCGGTTGCTCAAGGTCAGATTTAAGTCACCCTGGGTAAAGCCTATTATTCAAGTAAAAAAGATCAAAAATAACTAAAACATATAACGCCAAGTACTTTGTTTTCTAAGTTATTATACGTTCAGACTCTTTATGCATACGGAAATTCACAGTCGTGGGCCAATGCCACGAAAAAATAAATAACACGACTGCTTCATTCCGGAACAACCAAAAATGGATTTTTTGGGACTTTAATAGGCATCATATTGAAGTCTAGTACAAGGTTTTAATTATTTTTAGGTTTTTAAATGGGTAAACCTGCCATTTTTTCTTTATCTTTAGCTCGTTATGACAATGATCGTTCGCTCATAAATAACACCGATCCGTTATAATAAATCAATCCTATTAATTTTCAACTGTTTGATTACACTTATGTTGGATCATTGCAAAATATAATTACAAGCTAAAAACATTCATAAAAGCAAAAAGCGCTTTTGCTCAGTTAAAATCAGCCCCAAAGTCGAACGAGCTCAACTAGAGAATTAAGATTTCCTCTTGGACTCCATAGCAAAGCCTGTTTTACTTTTTGGTTGCGACACTTGGAAGGAGACAAGGTGTCTGACTAAAAAAACTGCTGTTGGCAAAATCGGAGCGTGAGGTACAGGACAGGAGGGGATGGAGACTTCTCATGAAGATCCTTTGTTACACTGGGGTAGTATAGGAAAGCAACAAAAAGTACAAAATTTTAAGTTTTATAGATATTTATGAGAACTGTTATTGTTTACGTATATTTAAGTTTTTACTCTTAGTAACTGTTCTAAGATTAATTGAGAATGAAAATTTCACACTTAAAATTGAAACAGAATGAACATTTTTATTGTTCTTTTCAACCATTTAGGTTAATGACGCCATAAAATGTTATAAAATGGTAGTAGCTTTTATTAATAATGTCATAATGACGGATTTCAACGGTCACTATAGTGATCAAAACCACGGTTAACGGTTTGAAATGTTGAAATTAAAAGTTAGAAATAACCAAATAAATACGCAAACTGCAGTTATAATTTATAATCCATTTGATGTCAGGATCTTCTAAAGAACGACTCATTTAACTTCTTTCTGTGTCACGTGCTCCAAACCGTTACCCAATTTTCGGATGGAACATGCATGTTACTCTTCAGAAATGTGTGTTCAAATTAAAATTAAAATTTATATATCTTTATTCAACATAGGAGCGATACACTCACTTATTGATTGTCAAACATCTTCCACCGTTTCTGAAAAGGATTCCTCTGACCTAAAAAAACCGGCGAAAGAAACTCAGCTGCATATTACCTTAAGCAAGTAGAATATAAATTCACAAAGTTGCCGCTTTTGCGAATGTTCAATCTACGATCTTTGGCCTAAAAAATAATCGTCGTAGTAGTAACGTAAATTGTATTTTACTAATAATACGGCGGTTTTTTATGTCTATTCATGCTGTCTTAATCAACTCTCTAGCTTTTCCCAACCACTCTGAGATATATAACAATCCATGCTCATATTATAAATACGAAAGTAACTCTGTCTGTCCGTCTTTACTGTCTAAATCGTTGGACTGATTTCTATATACTTAGAATAGACTCCAAGAAAAGATTTGGGCAATGCTTAATTATTGCAAGTGCCTAATATAGAAGCAAAAAGCATAATATAGAAATTCATCATCTTCGAGGCAAAAGCCTTAAAACTTTAAGTCTAAGGATTGGGACACAAAATTAAAACACCTCATATGTACTACCCATATTAATCCATACTAACGCAGCACGCGCTGGAGGAGCGCCCAGCCTGGGTTGAGCAATGCCGAGAACTGCGTAGTGACGTGATGGCCTGGAAGGAAGCCTTGGAAAGAGACAGAGAGGCCTACAGCGCTCTGGCTTTCCGCTGATGAAGGCCAGGGCACTGAAGAGTGGCGTACGCGTTCTACCTTCCCCCCTTACATTGAGCCCCTGGGCGGCCGGCAAGAGGGTGACCGCCGCCCAGAGAAGGGCTCAAGAGGGTGTCCATGCTGTTTGCTCCGGCACGGCGATTAAGCGACGGTCGAGGAAGCGGGCTTCCGAACACAACTGGAGAGAAGAGGCCTGCGAGGGCACGTCGCCCACGGATCGCTGAAGACTCTCATCAGTACCCGTGGCCCCTACAGCAACATGAGAAGGGAGCAACCGTTGGTTTTTTAGTGGGTATACCGGCCGCTCCATCTTGGGTCGGGGAGCCCCACACTCTGGCAGGGAGGAATCCGTCAGCTGGATTTTTCCAATGGAAGCCCAAAAAAGACATGAAACTTAGGCACATACAATATCCGTAGCCCCTGACTGGTCCACAAATTTGCCGTAGCGCAACGGATTATGGAGCGCGCCACGTTTGGAGTTTCTTTGTCAGATAAAATTCGTAACGAATTTATCACTAACTAAAGTCACCGACTTTTGTTAGTGATAAACCGGCGACTGCCTCCGTAGCCTAGTGGTATGGGCGTTTGCTTTAGAAATCGGAGGTCGTGGGTTCGAATCCTGCGACAAACTTTCATTGTTGTTTCCTAGTGTTAGGGCATGGGCCGATCACCCAATTGTTCTGAAAGTAAGGATGATCCATGCGTCGGATGGGCGAGTAAAAGTTGGTCCACCCACCAACCCGCATTGGACCAGCGTGGTGAGATACGGTCCAAAAACCCGTTAATGGATAGGGGTGTATTAAGGGAGGCCGATGTCCAGTGGACTATTACAGGCTAATGATGATGATGTAAAATCACCGACATAGTACATATGATTAGCACGTCTCAGTGGCAGTGGGCCAGTCATATAGTAAGAAAAACCGATAGCCGATGGGCCAATAGGGTTCTGGAGTGGAGGCTGCGTTTGGCAATACCGACCAGATAGGATGCCGATCTCCATGCAGTAGCCGGTTCAAGTTGGCAGCGAGTAGTAAGGGATAGACCATCTTGGCGTTTATTCGATAAGAAAGACAAATAAAAATAGACGCAAAAGAAAAATGAATAAAAAATACGGATAAAGGCTGCTGATAATGATGATGATGATGATACCGTATATTTTAATGTTCTTCTCTTACATTTTTTCTATTCCAAGTGGATGAAGTCGCGGGGAACAGCTAGTTTAACCATAATTAGAAGAGGAGTATAACTTAATTTTTATAAGGAAGTTAAGTTTGTGGCGTCATTACTAGATGTCTTATTGCAGAGTAGTTAACAAAAAATGTACTGTTTTATATTGTAATCATAGGAAAGTATTTTATTAAAATGCCACATAGGATGAATAAAAAAAAATTGATCACGTGCAAATATGTAAAAGAGTTTAAAGTAAAAATTAAAATTATGCGAGACCGGACAAGATTGAAGGGACAAGTAAAAAAGTTATATAATATACGAAATTAAGATCACGTACACCGTGACTATACATTTCACTTCAATATTGTACACAGTTTACAGCCTAGATATATCTTTCGACCTATCGTTTACACATTAATTTGGGTCCAAACGGTGTATCCAATAAAACGGAGAGCCCAACGCCCAGAGGGACGTGTAGATTAGATTACCACGTCACCAATACCATAAAACAAAAGCCCAATCGGTGAACGGATCGTATCGATGTAAACACGTTAATAAAACCGAGGGTATCTCGGGGCGATCAACACCTCATGAATAAATTTGCAAGAGTTTTCCGGCTGACGGCATTGCGTGATACCCCGAAGTGTGGGCGATAAGCGAATTTGTGTCAACTTGTTTTCCGAACGCAGACATGACGGGCGGTCGGATGTATTGGAGATAGGATCCGAGGAGCGGCTGTAAATGGATTTAGTCTAAAATAACATGTATAAAGACTAAATCTAGAATTTTCCTATTAATTTATTATTGGTAGTATCTATTAAATATTGTTTACCATGCAATAATCTTCGCCGTGTAACAGCAAAACTTTTTTTGTAGTTAGATTTGTAAACTAAGCTTTTATAATATGAATTAGGTAGTCTGCTTGAGTAAAAACAATATTCTTACTTCAAACGTTTAACGGTTTTGATACGTTTGTTATTTGAGTCTTAACCCAATCTTGGCTTTATAAATACTTATGTTTATATATTTGACACGTAAAAAGCAGGCCATTGGGCTTAATATACTATATGTGTATTAAAAACATCATCTAAAACATATTATTATTATTAAAAGCTCAAATGCGAATACAAGTATTGAATACCATACAAGCTTTTATTATTATTATTATTACTTAAATTCTGATAGCGGTTTAAAAAGAAGGATAAAAAAGAGTTTTCATGGATTGGCGATAAATAATTAGTACGCAGTAACAAATATCTAAATTCTAAAACAAAATATTAATAAAATACATAAATAACTTAAAAATCCTCAAAAGCTAACATTATGAAAACATGAGCCCCACATTCTGGCATTATTGTGACCTGCCAGTCTATCAGTACACCAATAACGTTTAGTTTATCACTATATTTTACATTAAAACGATGTTTATAATGTGCGTAAGAAGCCATACCTGTAGTAAAGTTAAACGTCTTCCCATGTCAAAAGTTGTGGTACACAACTGAAAACTCAGGTATGTAATTATACCGGAATGAAGATATGTCGCCCCAGTCGAAAACATGTCAGGGATGTTATGTCACACTTTGGGATAAGTTGGAAGTTTGTCCGAAAGATTTCTTCGAAACTGTCGTTCAACTAAGTTATATCGAAATGCTAAAAGTTGACCAAATAAGATGAACATTGAATACGTCGTTTATGTAACGGAATTGACAGACTGTATATTAATAATTCCCGTGAAATACTTATTTTTTTCTGTCATATGACACGACAAATTTGTATATTGAAATAACTATTAATCGATTTGACTAATTAAAATGAATTGTACTAGAGCTTTCATTAGGTCTTGCTAGCTTCCATTAAAAACACAGACGTTTTGTTCGAAATTTTGTAATGTAACTACTTGAACATATCGCTTTCAATTAGATGAAATTATTTCTAGTCTTTGCCTTAACTTTTTTATAGTGCCTTAATCCTAATCTATCTATCTAATATCTATATATCTATCTAAATTACTGTAGTCACGCAGAGTAAGCAGCATCTAACCTTCAAGTAAAATAAAAACATCGAAAAGGAAAACATTTAATATTCTTGGTAAATTTCGGTACTTGCGAGCTTGAGTTGAAATTAAAATTTTCTTATAACTTTATATATATATATATATTTAGATCCAAAGTCTATACATCGTTATACACATAATAATGAGTTTAGATCACAGTATTGGGCGTAATTTTCAACTTGCCAAGTCAACCTTACGTATAAGAAAGCGATCTTCCATGGACGGTTACTTTTTGCAACATCAAAGATTATAAACTGTGCAAAGAAATTAAAGGTTCAAGAATTGGGTGGTAATATATAGTCAAGAAAGGGACAATTTTTTTTTTATATTTATCCTATTTCATTTCTGAGAATGGGTACATGTTACCATATTGTAAAAGCAATTTTTTTACTTTTATTAGGTTATCTACGATTATTATCGATTTTTTTTTTATTTTTACTTTAATTGTGTTTTATAAAATTTATCAATTATACTTAAAACTAAGCAACAGTCAGTGTCTATTACTCATTAATCTTTATGCGAAGGGGGTCGTAAATAATATTTTTTCGTTCGTGTAACGCAAACATTAATATTTTGTCACATCTATTACACAAATTTGGGATAAAATGTCATATTGTAAATAATAATTGAATATTTCATTCATAAATCTTTATATTTTCTATGTTAATTTGTTTTTATGTTTTAGACATAATCGCATATAGGAACGTAAAAATAAATGAAAAACCCACTGTGATAACACATGAAACAACTCGCTAGGTTAGTTGCGCTATAAAAACGCGCGTTTCTATGGACGTCACGCTACGCAGTTCCACTGCATTGTTTCAGAGATGAAAAGTTACATAATAGTGTGCAGTGGGAAATCGTGAAAAATTTCAAAAACCCTCGAACATTATATTCATCGTACTAACTCTTAGTTTGAGAGTTCACAAAGCCCTTGCTGTGACGTATTTGGGTCGAAAATGTTCGACGCAAAACATGTTACCCCGATCTGTGGCATGTTTTCAGTTTCGATTAAAAACATCCGATAAACTGACGTGAAAAATCGTTTTCGATATTTAATAAGTATTGCCGGGTTTGCGCTCGGTTCGTTTTTCGTTTTTTTACAAGTGCAGTTTTTACACGATACAAATTAACGTGTCAGTTGTTAGCGACTAACGGACTCCGGTAACGACGTGGAACGTTCTATAAATATTAGGATTATATTCGCATGATAATGCAGTCAGGGTTATAATTAATAATAATAGCATCGGAAATTTATATTGGACAGAATGAAATGCCTTTGTTTTATAATAATAGTTCTTGACTTAGAACGAGCCCCGTGACAGGATGGATAATTCGTATAGGTTAATCGATATCTGTTCCTACCGCGGCCGACTACCTCCGTCACCAGATGCCCTATCTAGTTTTTGCAACTACTTAGATCTTCTTGCTCAGATCTTAGATCTTCTTCGTTTGACAGACTTATACGAATCCTTTGCCCAAGAAGCAACGCCTAGACAAAGGGGAACTAGATTTCTATTCGAGAGTGTCTCGGCGGTCAGTGCTGGTAGGGTCACATAAAAGTGGAAAACCGTAACTGTGTCCAAAAAGTTTTAGTACAGCCTTCGAGCCCAAAAGGCTAGTACCGTTAGGAGCATTGAGGTTGGTTTAGTAGGGGATAGCCTCTCAAACAGTTTCTTGCTTTGTCGTAGCGGTAGGGCTCAGTACTTGCGGTTTGGGCTAGCCGCAAGGAAGCTAAGAGGAACCTGGCTGGCCTGCGGTGCAAGGCCGGCTGTGGAGGAGGCTACTCCAAGCGGGCTGAATAAGCCCGCTTTGGATGTGCCTAGAAGGGTGCGAGAGGGTTGCAGGGGGTAGGTGTGCCACCCTTCCTGTCCTTCTCAACCAAGGTGGAGTCGTGTGGAAAGAGGAGGATCGGTATTCTGTAAGCCGTTCTCCCTATCCTCCGCGACTCGGCGGGGCCGCACCGCAAATGCGGTGTGGAGGGGCCGTTGGAGGAAGGAACATTCGGTATGGTATCATCGATCTCTCCTCCTTCTGCGGCCGAAATGGAGCTAGCGGCGGAGCTTAACATCGGGGCCAACACTGCGGGCTGGGAGTCTCGTTCCTGCGTGGGCTAACTCGAAGGAGTCTGTTATATAACTACAGGGCCGAGTTGATGGGTACGTTAATTTCGACGCGGCCAGAGACAGGCAGATGGCCGAAGGGCCGAGATGGGGATACTTCGGCGGCCAGCGCTGTGGGGGTCGCAGAAGATTGCGAAAGACTTCCTTTGACCCCATCTCTAAGGCGCCAAGAAGGAATCACGTGGTGGTTTTAGTCGGTGGCATTTCGACATAACCCGTCTTTACGACGGGTGTGCGTAGGCATTTCCCAAAAAAAAAATGTAGGGGATAGTCTAACATCTAACAATAAACATCAAACCATCCTTGTATTGTTCCTCTGTTCTCTCAGTCTCTCCTCCCCGCGTATTGTTCTACATAAAAAGGAGATTCAGCCTATCAAAACAACACTTCATCTTTAGGTATTTGAAGATATGTCTTTTTGTTTCTATTATGTAAAGCTTAACTTCAAAGAAATTACTTACTTATTACTAAGATAGCTAATTATTCATCTCACGTTACTAATTAAGGTTATATTTGTTTCAGCCTACTAAGATGTTCTGTTTGCGGATTCAACTGTTGCTTGGAGTTGCGGCTTTACTCGAAATAGGTATGTCGTAGTTAAGGAATTTCAATCGTGGAGAAATTAAATCAATAATGATATTAATATAAATAAATTTTGAATCGCGAGAAAACCATATCAAATACTAGTTTAAAGCTTTCAACGAAGTTTATATTGATAGACAAGATTTACTAGTAATCTAAAAATGAAAACAGATAAATATTTTAAAATAAGATAAGTGACCTCGATTATTTTTGACACTAAAAATTTAATTATAAAGAATTTTTTAGAAATAATTTCTAGCAAAAGGACTTTATTACGGCAAGTAAAAGCTGCAAGGAATTAGACCCGTCTAGAGCACTTCAACTGATGTAAGGCTTCGATGCCATTTTAAATTAAGTACCATCCTAGACTAAGCTCTGACATCGATATAAAACTGTACGGGTGCATCGGTGCAATGTATTTGATACGTATACTTGCTTCATGTATCGACATTATTCTTGTAATTTGAACCCAATAACCTAAGTAAGTCTTTAAATAACAAAATATTTCTCTACTTAAATTTCTAAACATTTTAGACTCAATCTTTTTCGTTTTAAAATTGATCCTGAACATTAAGCAGCCTCTAGTAGTATTTTTTAATTTTCTTAATATAGTTTATTGTAAAAGCTGTAGTAAAGCTTTTTTTGGGTCAATTTTCTTTATATAAGTAAATAAAATAACTACCATGAATAAGAAACGCACGGCAACATTCTAAGCTATAAATACACTCAATGCATTTTTTACAAGTAAACCTTCTAGAAAATAAATTTATAGTTATGTCTGTCCAGTGTCACCTAAAATAATCTTCTAAGCGTAAAAAAACTCATAAAGCCTACATAAGGTAAAGGTTCATTGTCACGTGCTACGCGTCTGCTTAGAAAACTTTAGGCAAACCCGCTACAGTTTTTCAAAACTAAATCCACCGTACGAATCTCCTTTGAATCCATTACATTGTAACTGAACATATGATGTTCGTTCCGGCTGTATTATATAATTGTCAACGCATGAAAAAACTTACAGCTATATATCTCCACGGGCTTTGTAATTGGAAAGCGAAAACTCCGAGCTCATTACTACATTTAAATGAATAGCGACCGTGCATTGTGAAAAGAACAACCGCACTGAACTCTGAACGCGCTGAATGTGGGCACGGGGCGAAAGAATGGAGCCATATGTACGCCATTGTGCCTACATCGGGTAGAGAGCGTGAGCCGGTGTGAAATTTTAATGTGATACAGCTTTTTTTTACGCTGTGCTCGGACGACTGTGTCGCTACGCTGCATTGTTTATAAGTCTTAAGTAATTGTGAATATTGGAACGGCCACGTTTGCTATGTAATCGCTCCACGTTTGTTCGACGAATTGAGATCAAAGCGTGCTTATTTAGTGTTCGTCGTAAAAAAGGAGTTCTTGTTTTCCACTTTTTAAAAGAAAACCTTTGGAAGAAGCAAGTATTGGTTTATACTAAGAGACCAGTAAGCGCTGTTTTATAATATCGAATTGTCTCTTCGTAAATAGTAGGTTTAGACCAGTAGGTCTTCGTTTACGGAGATGATATTTCTAGAGAATCTAGCTAGAGATAAAATTAACCTAGGAAAACAATATTGAGGGTGGCTCGACTTATGGTCTGCGTGATGTTTAGTGGGCGTATTTATATATTTAGCAATGCAAAGTCAATAAATAAGGTCAAAGACAACAGATTATTTATTAACACCAAACTGAATAAATAAATGAATAAAAGTTATTTAGAACGTAATTATATTATACTATTCAAACACAACTGTAATAGAAGCTACAGTTCTACAATTTAAAATATCTTTTCGGGTCGGCAATAGATAAGATTGTTATAATTTCAACTATAGATATATTAATTATTCATCACTATCATCATCATCATCCTCGACTGTGTTAGTCTACTGCTGGTCATAGGCCTCTCGTATGCATGCCTTCTCCATTAGGGGGTTATCTTATCCCACTACGCTTGTCCAAGGCAGGTTGGTGGGTAGACCGACTTTTAACATGCCCATCCGACGCATGGATCATCTTTCTATATTTATGTCTGAACAATCGTTTTTACGACTCAAATTAGATATATATAAATTAGTATTACTACCTACGTAATGTTTTCTTAACAATTGATGTTTCTCAATTACGTAAATTCATCCTTTGCATGTTTAATGTTAAGAAAGCCTCTAGTCATAGGTCTGGACAAAATGAGAAAATATAGGGACAGACCTAAATCGTATTGAATAAGGATGATACGTACAAATTGTTTCATTATAATGATTAAAAATCTTCGAGAGCTCTGATGTAAAGTCACTAAATTTAATGAATTCTATAAATATTTACTTGAGCATGCTAAAGTATTTTTCAAAAAATAAGCAAACAAATCCCTAACTAACCTCATAAATATGTTATCTATCAAATACTGGACGGTCGGTTGTTATAAGCTAAAACTTAATTCAAATATTTGCCTACTCCACTCACATTTGGTATTGTAACGAATTTCACAGTAGGAGCACTCTTAGGATATACGAGTAACTATTCATTGTGGGATTTGAAATTAAGTATGACACAACATTGGCTAGATTCCAATTGCATCTACTCTTTTTCATTCTGAAACTGGGGATGTTGCCTATACTTTGGGCTTCCCTTTATTTCTGTTAAAGCTAGAAGATAAATAAATTTAACTCTTGTATTAAAATTTATTATGATTGCTTATGCTCTTATGATATTATGATCGATTAAAATTGATCATGTATGCCATTGTCAACAAAGGTTTAACTATAAAAATTGTGTTTTATAAATGTATAAAAATTACATTTCAGTAAATTTTTTAATTTATAATACATTTATGTTAACACACAATTAAGTGTTGTCTTAGATAAATAAGTTTTCTTATTTATCATTAATAAATTTCGAACATAACCGCGGTGACTATTTTTACTACAAATCAGTAGTGTAAAAACAATAAGAGCAAGTATTGTAACGAGATAAGATAGACGTAACAACCTATGTGGGAATGCAGCGTGGTGAATTGTGGATTCTGATTCTACATTTTTTATAAGGTGTACTATTTCACTTTACATCGGGTTAAAGTATAAAACACTAACATATTACAAAAAAAAATCATACCAAATAGTCATGCAAAGAGAAACAAAGCAGTTTAATTGTGGACGTAAAATTTTATTATTATTTATTCACATATTTATTTTACTACATACAGCAAAGTTGAATATCAGTTTTACTGATCTTAATTATTTATTACATATTTATATTGGGCATTCTCTCGAAGTTATCATGAGGCGTGCTATAAGGTTATTTTACTATTATCAATTATAAAACGAACTTGGGGCTGGTGATGATAGGTACAATGCAATATTACCAATTAAAGGTTAATTTTTAGTGAGTAAAGCTTAGATAAATTACTCGCTCTTAAAATTTTAGGAAGGGTTCTAAAATGTTACAAATTTGTCGAGATATACTTTTCATTACGTATTTTATGCGATCAAATTTAAGGCTGTTTATTTTGTTAAACTTAATGCAGTAACCAATAATGGTGACACAAACATAATGTTAACATTTTAAAATTAATTTTACACATGTCAATCAAAGTGAGGCTTGCAGCTAATCAACCTTCCTTTGAGTGAACGCTGGCGTTGATTAGAAATTTAATATTAATAATTTTGCTCACCTCATAGCATTACTCGGCTAATCTAGGAGCGAGCAACAGCTTTTATTAATAAAAAACAAAAGAAATCTATTATTACGCTTCACTGCTCGAGGTAATTGTAAAAATACGTTCATTAGAATGTCGTTAATGTTTGTATAAATTTATTATTTATTAGAATAGAGGTAGAAATATGCGTATTTGCTAAAACAAGATGTGTTTTTTTTTAGAAAATTGCTTTAGTTTTTAGTTATTTTATAATTATAACCTGTTGTATTTCCTTCGAACATAAATAAATAAGAAATGAAGTTTGCTTATACATAAAAATAAACATATTTCCTTGCCCTTTTGCTGTAATTAGTTTGATAGAAAACATTATACTATACAAAAGATGTTGTCACAATCTTTGATAGGTGTTTTTAATAAATATTATCTTAACCGGCATGAAGTGAAGCCAACATGCTGACACATAAAGACACGATCATTAAAATGGAGTAGAAAAATTTTAAAATTCAGTCAACTATGTTTTTCATTAAAATAATACGTGGAAAAATGCCAATTAAAAAAAATAAAGATATGAAACGTTGGTATTTACGTTTAGAAATATTTAGTCCCAGTCTTTCGTTTTTTTTGTCGCTTTAAATATATTTATTTTTAAATCTTTTACATAGATTCTATATACATTAGAATTACAATCCGATGTATAAAGATGTTGTTTAAAAGGATACATTATAACAAGTCCGCACTTAAGACAGCCATTTAGCGAATGTATTTAGTATTGCTTTAACATTTGTCCAAGACCAATTGTAGTTCAAGCGAGTGTCCAGTGTCCATTCTTCCCCATGGAAGTGCATTTCTATTCTTTTCTTTTGCCCAACTTTTGAGAAGTTCAACAAGGGACAGCAAAAACAACAAGACGACACGTCCGTTTCCGGAACAATGGATTCAAAATTTCAAGTTTTTCCAGAATAAGAATTGTTTTTCACTTTGAGACGACTTTAACAAAGTAATAAACACGAAAATTTTGACAATTAATTCGGTGATGATATAATAGTAAGTTTTTATGTTTTTTTGCCTTTATTAGAACAACGAAAACTTTAGCTGGATGCGGGCGTTCAATGTAAGGTTTACTTATCGTATTATTTCGCTCATAATTTCTGATAAGCCTCGGTAACTTTTGCTAAGATGTTTTGAATGTTATTCACAATTGATTTTGAAAAAAGTTTACTTTATAAAAAATATTAACATTACATCACAGTGTACAAATTTATAATTATGTTGTTCGAGCTTAACAATATTATTTCTATTATAAAATTAGGAAAACGGGTCAATAAAAATTGTAGTAGAATACGATTTAATAATGAATTATAAATTTTTGTCTAGTTTTAATATATAATAAAATTTAGTTGTACATAAAAATTTGGAATGTTCTGCTAAATTACATATTCACTTATGCATCTTGCTAGTCGCTTCGTAACCATTCTAAGATTTGTTGGAAAATACTTTAAATCAATGTCTTTTATAAAGTATTGATTGTGTTTTATAAAGTCCTGATAAATACATATTCAAACACAAATCCTTAAATGTGTGGTTAACACAACACACAACATTGTAATTTATCTGACCTAAACATTTAGACGCTCGCAATTGGTATCTTATTTCATTATTATACTTATTACACAAATGTATATACCCAGAATAACATACATTTAAACATTTACAAATAACACTTCTATAGCAAGAAAAATCATTATTTATAGTTTTCGTAATCTAAACTACGTTGAATCAAATAAAATTATTATTGCAAATTAGTACGACGTATACGAGTAGAATAGAAATAACCTTAAAAATGTTAGAAGTTATTACCTAAATTAACAAATGTTATTAAACATGTAGCTGAGTACGAGATAAATTTATTTCAGTGTAATCTCAGACAGCCTTGATTTGTACGTGAGAGGAATAGAAGTTTCAATTAGATTATGACAATCTCGAAGTGAATCATAGATAGGATTATTTACTCAGAATATGAAAAATGGTTTTGAAAGCATGATAGAATACAGCAAAGAGTTTCGTTATAAATTATGTCTTAACTAAAACGAACAAGGATTCGACCTTTTTTTATCTTTTTTTGACTGATGTATTTGTAAGGGTGCTAGACTTTATATCTCTGATAAGAAAAATAAATAATTACATAGAAAATTCAAGGACATCTTAAATTACCACTTAAATATATACTTTTAAATATCTACCTAAGATTTCCACGCTTTTTATACGATTACTATGACTGTTGGTATTTCCTATGAAAATATTAGTTGTTTAAATTAACATAAACAATTTGCTATTCTACTTATATTTTAGTACAGATAACTCAGATCGTTTTAGTAACTCAAATCTTGATCTAGAAAATCCGTAAAAGAAAAATGAAAAAAATCCATTAATTTTAACTAACATTGTGGAGTAATATTACTTACCGGGTATAAATTAGTCTAATTTGATTAAACAAAGAGCTGTGGAACGAGTTTTGAGTTTAGTTTTCGAATTTTAATTGCACTATAGCGCTCACCGAAATGAACCGTTAATTATGCAATGCGGCCCGCGAGCAATGAGTTTTAAAACATAACTTTCTTTCCCAATTAAAATTGCGTGGACCCGCGCCGGTTCGGTAAAGTTTGCACGGGTTATTTTAAATGGAAATTAGTTTACGTTTTACTAACATAAACAGGTAAACAACAATGTAGTTAGGATTATTATTAATTAAAATATTTAATACTAGCATTCCGTCTACGGCACAAATTAAAGAAATTATTTTTCCTAAGAAAAAGTGGTTAATAGTGAATTTTTTTTAATTGCCACAGTAATTTTGAGTTATACCTTAAAAGATATAAGAAATTAAAAATGCGGTCACCTGTAACGTGAAATTTCGACTAAAATAAACATATGACTTCAAACAGCATATAACTATTTAACGCAATATGCAGGTAACAACCTGCTCTCTGTACGAAATTGACTCGCGATTTCTGCCGCCGCATTTTTAATCTCTGATATCCTTTAAAGTATTCATTTATTTGTTATGTTGTTTACGACACGTTTTATGTGCATAGAATGCAGGACTTTTTATTTCATTAACTTTAATGCAAAATTACACTATTTATTACTAAATGAGGTTTGAATATTTTAATTTTCAGCGATGTTTTAGGTTACAATGGATATTCTGGATTATTGTTACAATAAAGATATTTACGCTCATGTAAAGTAGAAGAAAATTACAATTATGTAGAAAATAGTTTAAGTAAAAAATACACAACCGTTTTGAAATGAATACCTCCTTATTTTGGAAAGTCAGTCAAAAGTACAAATGTTTTTAGATATATATACTGTAGCGTAAATTAACTTGACTTGACTATCTCATCGACAGCAAGCTAAGATGTAAATACGAACAACTCAATACAGTATTTATTTAGTTTATAGCCCTTGGATTATATTTTAAATAACCGTTTAATAATTAACCGTGTAAATCATTTATCAATCACCTACACTTTTAATAAAGCAAATAACACTGCCAAGCATAACTCAAAACATGAAAGATAAAAGAATCTAATACAGCTCTGAGTCAATTCTTCAAACATAATAACACGTAACAAAGCTCTGATAAGCTGTCATGATTTGAAAGATACGATGTTGATTAGATTTTCATAACAAGTGAGCTTCTGCGATGAAACGATTCCATTGACATTGGATTTTTTCAAATCCATTTTTCTGAAAGAAACCCGAGTCAGTAAGTCGTTCTATACCCAATCGTATTCTTCTATTGACATGATCATTACAGCCACAATAGCTGACATTTGATTCCTATTTCTAGATGGTGCACAAAGAGCATGACAATAATACTTTCAATGGGAGTAACAAACTACTTAAGATTCTCATATTCCACTTAGCCTTCGTCGTGTCATAACCGTATTATTATGAACTTGCGATTCAAGATGCTTACAATGTGTTCGGAACTAGTCGGCTTAAGAAAAAAGTTTGATAAATAGTTGGATATAATGTATAGAAAAAGAAACTTATTTAGATGTATTTTATTAGAAGATTTATATGTATTTTAATCTCTTCATCCAAATAATTCTTAATTTAAAAATGGTAACAAATATATAAATAAGTGAATAAATGCTTTTTCTGGTTTGTGATTATTATCTCTTTAAAGTACCTTTTGCAGTAAATATTGTTTCTATATATTTTTTGGCGATTATGTATTTCAAATGTGATATAAAATAATTGTACTAAATCAAACTAAAATAAAAACCTGTTCATTTGTTATATTGATTAGTTAAAAAAGGGATAGTAAATGTAGTTTAAACAAAATCGTAGGACCAGTTTTTGCTCATTTACAGTCGCTCATGGATCCGTGAATAAACTTAGCTATTAAACTTTTCAGCTTGGAATGAGCTTACAGCTTATCGCCTTGTTAAGCTCAGTACAAACGCGGTTGTTGTTGTTAATACAGCGTGCTTAGTATTCCCGTCAGCATAAGCAAAAACTCCTGGAACTAAGCAGCGTTGCAATTTGTTAGCTTCTGAAGTTTTGCTAAAATAATGCACTTTCATTGAAAAATAATCCTTTAGTTATCAAACAGTAAAACGGTTTAGTCAGTTATTTCATTAGTGGCAAGTAATTTATTGTTTAGAAGCTGTAAGCTATGAGTTTTTCCCTACAATAAAAAAAAAATATTTCAATTATAAATCTAAGAAAGATTTTATATAATATTGCCCCAAACTTACTATCGTATTTATAAAGATGGTAGGTCCCCTTTTACAGAGGGGTATACAGTCTGGGTGTACCACCGCGGTGCCTATTTTTGCCGCAAAAAAAGTTTTATATGCAATAATATTTCAATGTAGTAAAAAAAAATTTGCCGAATGTTTACACGTATAAGAGTATAACTTCTTGTATAATTTGGATATGCGTGCATAACTTGGCTCCGATAGTTATATTAAGGCGATATAAATTGTATTTTACAAAATATTTTTTCATTGAAACTTTAATAAAGTTGAAAGACATAAATTAATGAAACTACAAATTTTAACAGAGGATGTACTTTACGAAAATCTTTGGCTGTCCGTTGTTATTGTGAAAATATTTTCAATTCTTTTAAAAAATGTTCTGCTATTTATTTCAATTAATTTATTACAATGTTTTTTATTACATGATAATTTAATTATTTAAAATAAACTAATAAAGTGTAATTACAACAGTACTGAAGCATAATTTCGTAGAAGATGTTATGATAGTCAAGTTTATATGTTTTGCTTTCGAATTTTTTCACATAGAACGATAATATAAATACAGTACTAATGCCAGTAAAATGCTACTTGTAAACCACAGAATTCCGTGATTAATGGTATTACACAAAATATATTCAAGTATACTTCTTATGATAAAGGAAACGAATGTGATTTCTGCCAAGATATTTCAACATTATTTCAAGCCAAGATATTTTATCGTAACAAACCAAAAAAAATCTTATTTTCGTTTAGGAGTAAGATCCTTTATCGTGGTAAGTTAATACTTTTAATTATATTAATTAATAAAAATAGTAAATAGCCATATAAAAAATTCTTAATGTCAAGGAAGATCTTTAATATAATATTTTCTAAAATAAATTTAAGTCTGCGGTTAACAAAGTACTGAAAAAAAATTGCAACATTCAAACTGAACTTTTAAACCAATATCATATTTAGTGCTCAAGAATTTGTCTAGAAACTTGGACCAATTATTAACTTATGCCGTGTACCTGATACATGGCAAAATTAAGAAGCCGTGGGGTTGGGAACTTTCTGTATAGTTTATTCGATCTTTCTTATTTTTGCGGATAAAATTGGTCTAGGTTTGAAGCTATATTCCTAAATCATTGTTGGAAGCTAGGAGAGCCCTGCTATTTCGGCTCCCATAGACCCTTGTTAAACGATGTAGTTAAAGATACGATAAAGGATACGCTTGTAACGATGCGTCTTGAGAACCTACCTTGCAACCTTGTTAGTGAATTGCAGATGATTGTGAAAACTGTAAACTAATCCAATAGACGCCAAGACGGAATAACGTCAAGGTTTTACTTGGTGCGTGGCCAAATAACTGTCCATTGCTCCCCCGATAACAATCCCGAGTGGATAAACATAGGCGTATCGAAAAAAAATACATAAAATTATAATAGCACATAAGTGACGAAATTTTATCAGTTATTTTTAATAATAATTTAAATAGCTTAAATGTTAACGTTCAGTTATAATTTAAATCTTAATCATCACCAAATAATGAATGAATTAACTAAGTAAATAATAATAGCTAAACGAAATATCATTCACTCTTGGAAGGTAACGCACGATCGTGCTTTGTAATCTTGTTTCTACTACGAAAGTTCTTTTCCTTAATTTTATTACTTTCTTAAGCTCCACGAAACATAATGGATTAGTTTTAGTAGTATTTCTGAAGTGCATCATCGGATTTAGACTGCTGATATAGCTGGTAATTTACCTAAAGCAAATCTTATAAGGAAGTAGTATATTTAATGATGGAACCACATTTCCCAAAGATTGTTTTAATCCAAACCTTGTCCTTTGTCTTGTTCTTTTGATCATCATCATCATCATCATCATCAGCTTTGACAGTCACTGCTGGACATAGCCTCAATACACTATCACATTAGGTTTGGACCATCACCAGCTGGTCCAATGCGTTGGTGTGACCGCTTCTACAGCCCTTCCACGTGGATCATCTTACTTCGACAAATGGTGATCGGCCATACTGTCTAACCAACTAGAAACCACAACGAATTTTGAGTCCGCAGATTGAACCGACTCGGTTTCAAATCAAACGCCAATACCACTGGCTACTAGCATCTTCTTTGATACCAGATCAGAATTTTCGCAGCGTATTGTGTTTATTAAGTCATATCTTTATTTTTATAAGCAATAAAAAATATAAAATTTATTTCAACAAGCTGGACGACTTCGCTTCTGCACTTCATTGTGTGTTTAGAAAAATATAAGTATTATTTCAGTAAGTCATTGAATTTCAAATTATTCTCATGAATGAAATTGTGTTTAATAATATAGCCGTACACTTTTCTATTATACCACAATAATATAAAAGAAAATAATTGTACCGTCAAAGTTATTTTAAGGACGATGTTTTTTTTTTCATATTATATCTGATAATAAAATGTTGTATGAAATAACCAAAAGCGAAATGTAAAATAAATGAAAAAAAAAAACGCATTACTGAGTTTTTCAATATGTGCTGACATAAAATCATAGCTTTATGTACGAGTTACTTTATAAAGGCCAAATATAATATTATTCGTGACTTTTTGCGTTGAGTATTCTTCTCTCAGTGTGCGTAAAACATATCATTTATATTATACTTTAAATGATATTAGAGATTTAAAAGGCATTGATTGAAACCCGGGAAAGATTCTTGCATCGGCACGTTGTCGCGGTTGGTTGGTAGGTTGTACAAAATGGTTATATACTTTTTGAAGCTGGTCATATTTTTTGTTAAAATTTCACTTGTTCACCCAATAGTTTTACTGGCTACGGTGCCCTTCAAACCGTAAAATAGTAGTGTGGTGGGTCTCATTATGTTTTGAACATGTAATATTATAGACAGTGCATACATTACATAAGTCAATCCTTGACTTAATAGAATTGTTATAACGGTAGCTATTTTAAAATAGGAAATAAAATTAGTAAATATATGAAATAATTAACATTTTAGTGCTGATATTAATTTTATTAAAAATCATAACCGTCATTATCCTTTATCATGATTATATTAATTAAAATTAAGTAATATATAAATATTAATTAAACTGATTGAAAAACTAAAATACGCGCAGATGTGTCCTGTACACTTAATTATATAAATTTAGTCATTTGATTTTGTATTATAGCTTATACGAAAGCTAAAGTTTTTAAAAATATATAGTAAAAGTTTCAAACTTTATTTAAAAGTGTCATGTATACCAAAAAAGAACTAATATTTGTGAGCTATCAAGTCGCGCACCGCAAAAACTTTTGAGTTTACGAATGTATAATGTGTATTCATAATTGTACAAAATAACCATCACCACACGAGTGTAACCGTGGGGCAAAGCTAGTGTATATATAATACATAAAGGTTTACAAGCCCGTTGTCAGGTCATGGTAATTTTGTGCTCACAAAAGAGTTTGCCTACATACATCATACAAGACATGACAGCCGCCTCCGGCAAATTGGGGGTTGTGATTATACCTAACTTTGCCTGGAACAGCCTGTCTATCTGTACATTAATTTATTTTCTTTTGCGAAAATACTACCATCGGAAAGTATCAACCTTAGAAGCAATAAAGTGTTATATTTCTTTACGATTATTTCATTATTGGGATAGAATAAAAGCTATAAAACTATTTTATTTACAATGAAGAGTAGCAAGTTTTTGCGAAAGTAACAGAGAGTGTCCTTAAAATTTTGTGACGAATAAATTATATATATTTTTAATATGTACTAAGTATAGGATTTTTTCTGGATGCAAAAAACGTGCACGCGTTTAGACATGCAATATGGTTTACTTAATTTCGATTTATAAAATAAATTGTTATTGCCGCTTACATTTTACCTTAATAAAAAAACGCTTGGCAAAATGAAATACTGTATTTATATTACGCGTAACATAATATAATCTAGTAAATAAGACTACGCATTCGGTACGTAAAGATTTATCGGTTTTATTTTTTTAAAATGCATTCCTAATAAATGTCTTTACAATGATATACGTACGTAACATTAAATGTTAGAATAATAAAAACGTATTGCAAATTGTAATTATATTTGATTGCTAATCGTTTTAAATGAAGACTATTTTGAAACGAAAACTAAATACCACTCTTTCAGTTTTCTACCTACACTACCGATGAAATTCTTAGTACGGCGTTTTATTTTGCTTTGAAAGTTTCTTTTGAAAGTAAGCAAGAGCTTATTGCGAGAAACCGAGCTGCAAAAGTACAGTACGCAATTAAAGTCAGACGAGAAGAAAGTTTAGGAATAAAAATTTTGTTTAAATTCTGAACAGTAGTAAAATGAGACTTCAAAATATTTTTTTTTATCTTACTAAATTTACGGTTCAAAAAATACAAAATAATTATATATGTACATATATATTATAGATGTACATAAGAAATGTGAAAGGATAATATGAATTACAAGTACTGGGTCTCGTGATGCTACGCCGAATATGTAGTAATCTTTTACGAATAATAATAGGTTTTGGAAGTCAATACAAAGCCACGGGACAACATAATTACTTTTTTTCAAAGTAATGTTCAAAATTAAGAAAATGAATATATCAATTTTAAATAAAAACTCGACGTCTAAACTTATATGCCAACTTAGTCTACCCGTGATCATGGACGCTTGAAAGGGCCCGAAACGTCGAAAAATCCGTAAATTACTGGATTTTATAACTTTTACGCAACTAACAAAGTCATCGTTAGGTTGTAAGTTATGTAAATAATCTAGAACCTTCATATAAAAAGTACAGTTTACAATTAATTAAGGTAATATTTAATGACAAAATAAATAAAAACTCGATAATGACACCAAAGGTACTAAAGCTGAGCTGTAAAATATTACTGAAGTTTCACGAATCCGTAACGGTGCGTTTTAAATAAATGCTGAATCACAAAATCGCTTGTCTTAATAACAATGATTTTCAGTTTCACTTGAAATGCACTGCAGCCAGTCTGCAATTTATTGCAAATGCATTTCAGTTTAAAAAGTTATGATAGCTGAGTACTTTATTGCACTTAGAGTTGTAAAATAAGTTTAAACGTTAAAGCTGTTAAACGATTAATGACTCAGAAAGTTTCTGAAGTAAGAATTAAACATTTAACGGTTATGTTTATAATTATTATTTTTGACCGACTTCCCGAAATAAGGAGGAACTCAATTCAAAACAATCAGTTTTTTTTGTATATGTTACATAATTTTGATTAAAAAAAGAATTACCTAACAGAGGCTATTCTCTTTTTAATGATAGATATTAGCTTCCCATTGGTTCCATATTTTTAAAATATATTTATAAAAGTATCTTAACAGATATTTGAGATGTAAATAAATTAAGACACCAAATATCAAAACTTCATGCGATCAAATTACAAACACCGCCAAAACCATGAAAGATAAACATAGAATATTTATCAAATAATGGTACTACTTGAATTGGTCTACAATAAAATCCGTGATTTCATGTATCTATGTTTTAAGAATAACTCACAACAAGCATTTTAAGGAAAAACTTTTTAAAAATTGCAAACAGGCATATTCAAAGTTTATTTAAGATAATACCGTTTAAGTTGACATAAAAGTTATTGCATTAAAAAACACTTCATTCTATGTTCAGCAAACGTGTCTTTTAATGATTTTAGAAAATAAATACATTAAAATTTATCAGAGATTTAAAATACGCTGGCAGAAATTACTGTACTACTGCGTAAGTAGGTTCGGTACTTTTTTTTTTTTTTTTTGTTAACAGCGAGAGACGAGCAGTCGGGCCACCTGATGGAAAGTGGTCACCGACACCCATAGACATTAGCAATACCAGTGGCATCGCCAACACGCTGCCTACCGTGAGACATAGGATGTTAAGTCTCGTTTACCCAGTAAATACGCTGGCTCGATGCCCTTCAAACCGGAACACACAGTGTTTTCACACTACTGCTTCGCGGCAGAAATAGGCACCGCGGTGGTACCCACCGACGGTCTCCTGTAAACAGGGGACCTACCACCGGTACTGTTTCATCTATAAAATCTTTTGTAATTTATTTACTAAGTTATGGTGACTATGTTGCTAAGAGACATGTATACGTCTTCTTCTGCTATTTGGTTAAAATAAAGAAACTTGTATCGTAATACTAAGGTAAGATAAGCTCGCACTTTCTTAAGCCACTGTATGTTTTCTCGGAAAATGTACAGGTGGGATAAAAACGCTATCCATTCTATCGGTGTAATGGAACAAACAGCTAACAGTACCACGTCTGGGTAATTTAATATCTATTGGCAACATTGAGCTGTTTATGTTACTTATAGCACGAATCTTTAGATAAAAATGATTTAAAGAATGCTATGCATATTTTGTGTGAGAACAATTCTGCATCGATAGATTTTTAGTACCTTCAATGTTACAAGCATTAGTAATTATAAATATATGTATATACAAGTAATAATAATACATGAATGACTATGATTTCGTTAATAATTAATACCGCCTCCGTGGTCAAGCGGTATTGGTCCTTGCTTTATAAATCGGAGGTCGTGGTTTCGAATTCCACGAAGTAACAACTTTATGTTATCGTTGTTTTCTGGTTGGTCAGGATAATTCAGACCAATCACCCAATTGTCTGAAAAGTAAGATGATCCATGTGTCGGATGGGCATTGGACGGGAGACCTGTGTCCAGAAGTGGACTGACATAAAAATTATGACGATGTTTAAGAAAAAAATAAGCATGACAATACGAATAATTAAACACTGTTTTTTTAAATTTTACCTAGAACACTTCAGATTTTCAAGAAGTGTCAAAGGGTAATTTTTCTGAAACATCATTTGGTTTCACGTTCCATTTCTGCGTAGTCAGTTTTCCGAGCCTTACAAAGAAATGACTAGGGTTGACAATAAATACTGTTATTTTTGCGGGGTTGAAATCTTATCAAAGGGCAATATGTTCGTCTGACCAATATGTTTATCTTGAAAAGATTTTAATTCAAAAGTATACTATATCGAAAACGATTTAACTCAAAGCAACACACGATGTTTTGTAAAGTTTGTTCTAGATATCATTAATTTACCTCACATATAACGAGGTTAACGCTTTTAATTAATTGTGAATAAATAATATTTGTAATTTAAAAATAATCAGTATGCGGCAAGTCTTCAGCAGAGTATATTCGTGAAAAAAATTATACGATGTTGTTTTATAAAGACATAGATAGGTATAATGAACTTCTTTAATAAATGTTGAATATTTTTAATTCATGAAATGTATATGATTTAATTTCTAGATTATTTTATAATTTGGTAAATAATCTAAATTATGCGAGTAATGTGATGTTTTATATTTCTAGAAGCCGAAAATGTCATATAATCCATATTTTTATAAGTTCAATAATTCAGTAGTTTATTAAATAATTTTATTTTAATGCTAATACATGCCGTGCAAGGCATAAATATACTTACTGATTTAAAATTTTTTCACAGGTAAATTAAATAAGGTAATTGTTAATAATGTGTTTATTTGAAATCGTGTCAACGCAAATATTATTTAAAATATGCAATATGGGACACATTAGTCTCAAATATACTAACCGCCTTAACAACTTTTGCAAAAGTAAATGAAATATGTTAAGTGTTAATAATATGTTGATTAAAACACGTTTTTACGCTAAAATTAGCAAGTATACAGCATACGTACGTCTGCATTATAATGAATATTATTTTCTCGTTCGGTATGTGCATCGACTAGTAGTTTCCTCTTGGAACTTTCCAGAATTCCATTAATATTGGAGCTATCACTTATTGCTCCTGCATATTTTAGCAGCGCCGTTCTGTTCCGAAATTCTCCGACAATTGCATACTCAAATGTAGATAGACCATTCCTGAATTATTAATTACGATTAATTGATTGAATTGGTAGAATAAAATTTTAATTTTTTTCCAATTCAGCTAATTAAATATACCATTTAAATAGTAACAGGTCCTTTCAATACTGAAAAAGTATTGTTACCAAATCACACTTAAGCTGGATTGTCTTACTATTTTGTAGCAAAGCAACGCCTAATTGCTTGAAGAACTATATTTTAACTAAAACTTAACTTCAAGTTTAAAAAAGAGCTAATATGAATAAATTTAATCTATTATTTTTAAATTATTGATGTCCATAATTAACAATTAATATTTCTTTAAACGAAAGAAAACAAGAGACTCAGCCTGATCAGCTATGAAACTCAATAGGTTCGTTAAGTAAATAACCTTCTAGAAATTAATTAGCTTTCAGAATTGGGTGTAAGTGACGTTGACGGGAGTAAGGATGAAATAACTATTCATTGTTTGAATGCTTAGATTGGATTTGGTTTTTTTCTTAATTTATAGCTTTTTAGATAAATCATTGAAATAAGTACTAAATTGGTTTATTAACTAAAATTAATTAGAGCAATGATACGATTATTCTCAAAAATATTATCTATGTTTAGTTTTCTCTAATAATATTGTTTCTTCTATATTAAAACTGACTACACTAATTTACTGATTTTAAGTTTTGGTTATCATAAATGTTACTATTAAGCTTCTATTGTCTATTATATTTTAAGGTTTAAATAATGACACATATTGTCGTTGTGGTAATAATGTTAAATACAATACAAACTAACAAAACTATGTGAGTTGAAAGACGTGCAGCAATTTTTATAGCCTTAATATATGTTATAAAATACCAGAATTTATATTCTTTCTTACGATGCCAATCTATATGTATCTAAACAAAGTGTTAAGTCTCTTTATAAACATATGTATCATGTACATATGTAATTTTCGTCACAAAAGAATTTGTTTACATTCATCATACAAGACTTGACAGCCGCCTTCGGCAGGTTGGGCCACGTTTATACCTAACTTTAGCTTGAATGAACCGTCTGCTACAATGTACACTGTAGTCGTTTTTAATTATTCAACATGATTTTATTACTTACCTTATTAACTAAAAGTACTTGTGATAAAGTTTTTCTGGTTAAAAATTTAACACAAAACATAAAATAAATGTTCGGTTGTGTAATAAAGCTACAATATACTATGTATATTGTCATGGTATATACGATAGGCAAAAACGAATGAATATATTTGATACGTAAAAATATATTGTTTTATAATTTATAAATATATTTATGCATAAGTCATATTTCAATTACAATTATTTAAATGCATGCTATATTCTCATTTACTTTGATTAATACAACCTTACTTTTGGTATAGGTAGTTGTCATGCCTTGAAATATATATTAAGTTTTCTTCCCACATTCTTAATATGGCGTTTTATTTTGCTTTGATAATAGAAAGTTTCTTTTAAAAGTAAGCAAGAGCTTATTGCGAGAAACCAAGCTGCAAAAGTGCACTACGCAATTAAAGTCAAACGAGAAGAAAGTTCAGGAATGAAAATTTTGATGAAATTCTGTTGAATAGTAAATATTTTTTTTCTTGATTGTGAATTTAAGCTTGCTGAAAAGAATCGAAACAAGTAACATCACAAACCTGCTAACTACAGTCAAACATCTGATTTAACATTGATTTGGTCCACGCTGGCTAATCTACATAAGAAATGATCAAACACAATGTAGAGTAAAAGTACAAGTGTTGGATTTTGCAATGTTAAGCTGAGTTTGCTCCCTATCAATCCTGAGTAATGAATTAAAGAATTACAAAAGTCGTAGTTATGCACATCAGTGTTGTCAGTTTCCTTCAAAATAAAATAAAGCAACAGATTACAATAAATGTATGTAAGATATTTTTGTTCATTGCATACGAAGGATACGAGCAGGAGAATAAACAAAGTCACTTGATGAAAAGTGGTCGCAGACGTCCACGAACATCGGCAATATCAGGGATATCACTAACGCGCTGCCTACCGTGAATTGAGAATTAAGATGTTACGTCTTGTTTTCTCAATACATACGCTGACTGCGGTGCTCTTCAAACGTAAACACGGCATTGTTTTCACACTACTGCTTTGCCGCAGAAATAGGCACCGCAGTGGTACAACGTCCATAATACTACTAAAGGTACAAAAGTAAGCCGTAAAATATTATTAAAGCTTCACAACGTCATAACGCCGTATTTAAAATATATGCTGAATCGCAAAATCGGTTGCCTTAATAACAAGAATTTCAGCTTTACTTGAAATGCACTTAATCCTTTCTGCGATTTATTAAAAATTCATCTCAGTTTTAAAAGTTATCAAAACTGAGTACTTTACTGCACTTAGAGTTGTAAAATAAGTTTATACGTTAAAGTTGCTAAATGATTACAAGTTTCCAAAGTAAAATACAAACAGTAACAGTTCAGTTTATAAAATCACCTTTAAGATTTTTTAAATCGTTTATAATATATTTTACTTACTAACTAATAGTGACTACTCGTATATTACTCGGAAACATTTAGATAAAACAATAAAACTTGTATCGTTAAGATAAGATCGCATTTTCTTAAGCCACTGTATATTTTCTCGGAAAATGTACACGAGGGATATGACGCTATCTTTTCCATCGGTGAAATAGAACAAACAGCTAACAGCAAAATGTCTAGGTAATTTAATTCCTATAACCAACACAATGCTGTTTTATATATTGATAATAGTAATAGTAGAGATCTTTTCATAAAAGAATTTCTAGCAACGTATGCATATTTTAAATGAAAACTCCTTCGGATTTATAAATTGGTATATTTTGGTACGTTTAAAGTCAGAAGCTATATGACTACTTGAATTATAAAAAACGAGGTAAAGAAAATTTAAATTAAGCATTACATGACGAACATCAGTTCATTTTTTTTTAAATTTCGATGAAAAGACGTAAAATTTATCTGATATACCAAAAGCAATTTATCTCAAACAAAGCATTTGGTTTCAGGCTATTTGTTTCATATCTATGTAGATAGTTTCCCGAGCGGTTTAAGGAAATCTCTTGGGCTGACAATTTATTAGGTTAGGTTGAAGTCTTATCAAAAAGTCAAAATGTTCGTCATTCCTTTTGTCTTTATATTGTTTTTCTGACTTTAAAGTATGAAACGAAGGGATTTAACGACCCGCCAACTCGACGGCGGATCTGCCTTACAGTGGGAGTAAGATAGATCCGCAATACGAGTGCAATTAGTGTATAGCCAATCCACCTGCTCAGCGTGGCAGATCAATTATGAGCAACTCTTTTCCATGGGCGCCGTCTTGGCGTTTATTGAAAAAGGCCTATGTCCAGCAGTGGACTGCTAAAGGCTGTTTATGATGATTATGATAAAAGTATGAAAATATTAGACAATATACAAAGTTTACGTGTATAAGTAAATAAGTAAAGTTAATCTGTCTATGGTATTTGGTTATTTTTTAAAATATCTATATTCCCCTTTTATGCAAAATTTTCTAGACAAAGATTTAAGACACTTACTATACATAGAATTAAAGACATATTTAAAGGCACTTACTATACATAGAAGATAAGAGAGGTGGGGGGAATTTCTTAAATCGAAAATTTTATTATAGTCATATACTTTTGAACAGATTGCGGGTGCGCCATGGTACATACATGCGAAAACTTAACAAGCACGTGGATCTGAATTTGACAACAGTATTTGAAACAAGCGTCTATCCGATATTTCAACTCGGCTTCGCAACATCCAAATGAACTGGCACGCAACCGCTTACTTACCAACAGTCTCGCTATCAAATAACGACATCCATAGGAGAGCTCGTAATGCAATCACGGATCCCGATGATATGGTAACAGTCATGCAAGCGCATGTTTACTTACACAAACGTAACACACATTGTCCTCGCCGTCGAGGGCAAACTCATACTACGTACACCAGATATCGGCACGTACCAGGCCGATTCCCACCAATTAGATAGAGCAGTTAATAGCTTATTCGAAATAAGTCCTGAAGCAACTTATCGAGCCGAGGTTTGGCCGACCGGGGCGCCCTCGATATATGTTTCTAACGGGTATAGGCAAGGACCTGAAAAGCGGCTGATCGAGCCTCGACTTGAGCACCCTTGAACAAGCCCGCTCACAGCAGCCCGTGCAGAAATCCCTGTTCAGGGTTCCCTCGGAGCTAAGCCACAGAAAAGAGGTGAAGTCTGTGTACACTTAAAGTTGTACAGACCCTTGACTCCGCCTGGTTATAGCGGTTACCTCAAACAACGCGAGCCATCAATAAATAAATAAAAAAAAAGAACATATCGCAAAAGCGCCTTTTAACAGCTTTACCAAATAGGATTTAGTTCATATAAACAAAATCTATTTTCTCGTTCGGTGTGTGCATCGACAAGTAGTTTCCTCTTAGAATTTTCCCGAATTCCTTTAATATTGGTGGGATCGCTTATTGTTCCTGCATATTTTAGCAGCGTCATTCTATTCCGAAATTGTCTAACAGTAGCATAAACGATTACATGACATGTACATAAACCATTTCTGAATTATTAATTATAATTAATTAATCGAATTGGTACCTTTTAAAAAGAATCAGTTCTTTCTGATACAGTAAAAATATTTATGGAATAAATCACAATTTAACTTTACTATCATATTGTATTGTATCAGAGCAATGCTTAATTGCTTTTGAGCACTAAAGTAAAACGAAAACTTCACATGGAGTTTAATGAAAAGTACTAATATGAATGAAGATGACTTTTAGCAAAATTATTGAGGTCGGTTCAAAATTAACATTCAATATTTCTTTAAGCGAAAGTAAACAAGAAACTTAGTCTGTTCAGCTATGAAACTCAATAGGTTCGTTAAGCAAATAACCTTCTGGAAATTAATTAGCTCCCAGAATTCGGTGTAAGTGACGTTGACGTGAGTTGGAATCAAATATTTATTCATAATTGGAACGCTGCTATTGATTTAAGTTTTTTTCCTAATTTATAGCTATTCGCGCGCATTTCTATGTCGCCTAACACAGCCGCAAATTGGTTACGCAATAATCTTCCTTCCCTTTATTACTATACTGTTCCTTTCGCCTGCCCCCCTTTTTCCTTTAATTTTTCCTCATCTCGCGAATAAAGGAGGGTAAAAGGAGAACACTTCGTGACGTGTGCGACGGCCAGCACTGCCTTTATTGACAATTGCCTTCGGGAGTTCCTACGCAACGCATCATATTTTAAAGTCTCGTGACCCGAATGGCCAACGCTCCGCTCCGCTCCGCAATAGTTTTAAGTTAACCGCGAACCCCAACCGCATCAACGAAGACGCCTGAAGCTGTGCCGCCATGATACGAGGTATTTATCCTCCCTATTATCGCATTTCAAATCCGGCTTCATAACCACGTTGTCCGAGCCGTCACAACCGAACAAGTTTCGTGGTTGCGCGGCGCGTGGTCACTGTTGAGTGACCACGCGCCCGCGCAACCAATAGTATTGATTTGATTATTTCTTTGTGTAAAAATTATTTTATAAAACAGAATAAGTCTTTTATTATGTATTGGTAATTTTCGTAAGTATTGTAATGTATTAAGTTTTCAACTTTCACTACCAATAAAGTTCTTTTTTGACGTTTTATGTTGCCTTGCAAAATTTCTTTTGGAAGGAATTAAGAGCTTATTGCGAGAAACCAAGCTGCAAAAGTACGGCCCAACATTAAAGTCAGACGAGATTAAAGTTTAGGAATTTTAATCAAATCCTGTCAGGTAATTAAGATGTTTTTAAGCTTTCTAAAGAATAAAAAAGCTAAAAAAACATGTACCACCGCAAATCTGTGATCTATATTAATGTACCTGGTTAAACATACAGTTAATGAAAGTATACAATAAGTATATCGTTCATGTCGATTTCGTCTACGATGGCTGATCTACGTAAGAATTGAAATGAGCTTCTTAGCTTATTAATATAAGGCAAAAGTACAACTATTGAATCTCGCGATGTTAAGGCTATCTATTACAAAATTAGAATAACTCATAGATATGCATGACGTTTTATCAATTACCTTCAATATAAAATAAGGTACAGATTACTTTTTAAAGTAGAGATTTTTAATTGCATACGAAGGAACCGAACGAGAGGTCACCTGAAGAAAAGTAACTACAGACGCCCATGGATATTGCAATACCAGAGGTATTACCAGCATAAGATATTATGTTTCCCTTAACACGAAATTATTTACCGACTGCTTTGCGGCAGAAATAAGCAACGCAGAGAAACCGCCTTAGACTGCCTACAGGTTACCTACCGCCTCTGTAAAAGCTAATTATAGCTATATTAAAAAGTCCATAATACTATCATTACACTACTACCTTCTATCATTACACTTAAAAGTACTAATAACTGAGCTGTAAAATAACATAACTTAAAATAAATGTCGCAAAATCACTTGTCTTAAAAACATTGATTTTGAGTTTCCCTTGAAAAGCACTGCAGCCAGTCTGCAATTTGCAAATGCATTTCAGTTTTAAAAGTTATGATAGCTGAGTACTTTATTGCACTTAGAGTTGTTAAAGTAAGTTTAAATGTTGGAACTGCTAAATGGTTAGTAGCTCAGCAAGTTTCCGAATTAAGCATTAAATATATAACAGTCATGTTTTAAAGTCGCATTTACGATATTCAAAATCTTTGTAATGTCTTTTTTTTTCAAAGTCAATTTTTTTTTCAAAATCTTTATTCAATATGGAAGCAATACTCTTTCTTATTGATTTTCAAAGTACCACCGTTTCGAAAATGCAAGCCTCGGACCTGAGAAAACCGGCGTATAAATAACTCAAGCGGGACCTTACATTTTAATAGTTTGAAATAGCCTGGAGAGAAAAGTTCACCCGGCTGTGTTTTCCATCAAGTGGTCATTATAACAATAATATCTTTTATAACACAAACCTTCCTTTACACCTTTTTTAATGTATTTACAGATAAATGCTGGACGTTTTCTGGGATTTTGTTGTAGAAGAGTTTCCATGGTGCCATGAAAGATTCATTGTTCTTCGGAACCTAGTTTTTGAAAGAACAATAAAATGCTAATTAGTATTTAAATTATGTGTGTCACAATGTTTTACAAATTCATTTTTATATTTGTGAACATACGTTATATTTTCAAATATGTATTGAAAAAACTAACAGTCATTATTTCACTGATTTCATTTAATATTTTTCGATTCTCTGGGGCCCAGGTTATAGACTGCTTAAATCGTTAAAAAAATAATATATTTAAATCAGTCGCGTTTCCCCGCAGTAAAATGCGATAAGATATTATACTATGAAAATATAGACAGTCCGTTTAGTATATTTTAGTTATTTTCGGTTAGTTGTCTAACTTTTTGACTGCATAAGCAGCTGAGCTAAGCTTACTCACCAGCCTATTATTATGAATAATATGATTAATATTGCACCATTGTAGTATATTGTGATGCCAAGTAATAAAGTGGAATCTATGGGATCCAGCGCTTCCATCTACGACCACAACACATGCAGCTTGAGGAACTTTAGGAATCATAAATCTTATACATTTCATTTTTTTTAGCATTAAATTATTTGCCCTGAACCAGTATCCTTTTTTCGAGAGTGCATTATTTACTTCGTCATTTTGCAAGTTAAGTCGCTTTATTCTAAATATTAAAGAGGGAGAGAAGATGGTTGGGTTCTACTACCCTGTTGGGATCCATAATTAATAAATTAAAATTTAAACCCAAGCATAATACCACTGCTGACTGTAAAGATAAAATCAGTTCATTTTGCATAGGTCGAGTACAGATTAAAAATAATTAATAAAAATTAAGTTCTGGAAACCGCTTCAGCACTGGCGAAGAGCATGACATCTCAGTCTACCCCGTGACCACGGCCGCTGGAAAGTGTTCGAAACGTCAGGAATTTAAAATGTAAAATAAACGCGATAAAATCCGTAAAAGTAATTTTATTAATAATGTATATATTCGAGCAAGCAATAGAAATAATTATGTCTGTCTAATTTAATTCATATTAGCAACATAAGGCTGTATATGTTTCTAAAAGAAATAGTATGTATTTTTGCTTTATTACTTTTATAGTATTTCCAGCAATATGTGAATATTTTAAATGAAAACATTTGAATTGATAAATTTCTATATCGTTTTTAAGCTCAACATTACAAGCCATAGCATTATAATAAATATAGTACAGGCTATGATATTGTTAGTAATGTCTAAATCCACACTGTGCTGTAAGGTTTTAAAAATAAATTAAAAATTTACACTTTTTCATTTTCGCCCTAAAACTTTAAAAGACCAAAACAATTTTCCCAAAAAACATTTGGTTTTAGGTATTTGCCATTTCTTTTGCGTACCGGTCCAAAAAGTCTAGGTTGAAATAAAACCTTACCTTGTTTAAATGTTATCAAAAGGGCAACATTTTCGTCTTACCCTTTATTGTGAATAGATTTTTTTCTCAAACTATTTGAACAAACCTTCAACATAAGGAACCACAATGTTTTTTACTTTATTTTTATATTTAATAATAATATATTTAAAATTTACTTTTTAAAAAAACCAAAAAATCAGTTTTTATAAATTGTCCCTTTTATATGATCATTTATAAAAGGTTAATAATTTTAATTAATCAAATGTATTCGATTAAATAAAAACCCAGCATAGATAAAATTTTGGGAACGTTATGTTTCAGCAGCCTGTTGTGTAATTTTAAAAATTTTAAATTTGTAAAAAAATATTCGGTGCTTTTTAAAAGCAAATACGGAATGAGATTGTCATTGTTTTTTTAAGTAATTTTTATAGTTTTTTGTGCAAAATTTATTCTATGCAAGGAATAAAAGTAGATCAAAGAATAATAATTAAAAATGTTTATAAGTTTTAAAAACGACCGAGGTTAAAAGATTTTTCTAGATAATCGGGCATTTTATTTAACAAGTAGTATTCGATATATTGCAAACTTCAAAAGCGTATATTATATGCTTTGCCAAATGAGACTCAGTTTATGTAACAAAACCCTAATATAAAAGCCTTTTTTAGCGTCGGAAAGAAATTTTTTGTTTACAAACATTAATGTGTGGCTTAAAAAAGTTAATATTTTACGTGTTAGGCAAAGGTAGGGAATCTTGTTTTTCGTTTGTCTAATTTAAAAAATCGGTATCGAAAAAAATTAAAATATACAACATCCATTTAATATTGAATTTTATTTTTCTCTACGGTTTTGCATCGACGTAGTTTTAGGAACTTTCCAAATTCCTTAATATTGACGACGCATTGTCCTGCATATTTTAGCACCGTCGTTCTGTTCCAAAATTCTCGGACAATTGCATGCCCAAATGTAAAAGGCCATTCCTGAATTATTTATCAATTGATTGAATCGGACGATTAAAATTTCAAGTTACCTTTTTTATCGCAAATTTATTACCTTAGAATATCAGGAAAAGTTTATTAAGTTTTTTAGACTTTAAATAATTATTCAAAGCAAATTAGGGAAGATAATTTATTATCAAATTACTGAAGTTAAATTGAGGTTCAAATTAAATTCAATTTTCTTTGCGGGCAAACAAAACTTGGTCTGTTCATTGAAATAAAGGTTCGAACAAATCTGGAAATTTTAGCTCCCAAATTCGGCGGGGTGACGTTGGGGGTTGGATAAATTTTTTCATAAAGAACTCATGGTTGGTTTGAATTTCAAACAAATGGGGTTTATTAAAAATTAAACTTAAAAAAAAATATCTTTTAAACTTGTAATTATTATTCTTAATTTTTCTTTATAATATCCTTTTTTGTTAATTTTTCCTAATTACTTTTTAAATGACAATATATTTCCCGGTTTCAATCTATCGTGAATCTGTTTACTATTTGAAAATATTTTTATATATTAAATTATTTTTACTTTTAAATAATCAAATTAAAATTGTCTTTTTTTTATAAGTATAAAAATCTTAGTAATAATAATTATATTTAAATAAAAAATATTATTCTTGTTTATTTATTTTTATTTTGTATTTATTTAGAAATAACTGTTTTTTTATCGATTGAAATCTATAAACCTATTATCAGTGTGGAAAATAAAGTAAGAGAGCCTTATCTTGTCGTTAACTGAAATCTCAATTAGATTTGAGATTAAATTTTAAATTAATACAAAGACCACAATAGTACAGTTAAAAAATAAATTATCAAATTTAAGCAAGCATAAAGACACTCTTAGAAAGTGCAATAACTAAAATGTAATAAACGCGGCGTAAAAAACATAATTTTTACAAGAAAAATTTATCAAACCATGACTAAACATATATAAAATTACGTATTTTTGAAAAGGAAAAACATAGTTGAATTTTTGGTTTGGACATTTTAGTTTTCGCGTTTTAACGCATACCTCTGTAGCGTCAATAGAAGTGAGACCAAATTAGTTCTTTTTTTATTGCCTATTCGCAGGCAGACGAGCAGTCGGCCACCTGATGGGGAAGTGGCCCGCAAAGACATCGACAATCCCAAACCAACGCCCCCACCGTAGAATTGGAGTTGTCTCGTTTCCCAATAAATCGCTTATTGGGTTTCCAGAACAATTGTTTTCACACCACTGCTTTACGACGAAATGGGGCACCGTGGGGTATAATAACGGTCCCCTGTAAAAGGGGACCTACCCCAGTTATATTCATTTTATTATGTTAATTAATAACAAATTCTTTATTATTTTCGATCTAATGGTTACGTACAGCAGTTTTGATGTGAAAGTACAATTTTCTCGTATAAGAAATAATTAAGGATCATATAAAAGTGTACACAAATCATCTAAACCGAAAGAACTAAAACAATAGCCAACTAATTTAAGCGACAATGTTTAACTTTACCAACTTGAGGTTATTGACCTTCAGAGGGGAACAAACAATGGTTGGTAGTTACAGAAAGGCAAAATTTAATCCCACCTTTAACGTTGAAAGATCATCCCGCTGACGTAAATTAATGGAACAAAAGTCGGGCCGGCTTTTGTGTTGGCGGCCGCAAACGTACAAAGATGCAAATTTTTGGGATTCAAAAAATCGAAAACATTACTCGACTTTAGTTGGGTAAACGCTTAGTTTGTTAAAAGAGCGTCGTGAATAGAAAGAAATTATGTTTTTTTTGTTTAATCTACTTCAATGTTATAAGTTAAAAATTTACATGATATTTTATTTTTATTTATAATAGTGTTATTTTCAGAATAGAAGTCAATATATACACTTCTATTAAAATTTGTAAACATGAAACAGAATTCAATTCACTTTTGAAAACTTATGACAACCTAACTTATAATTCAAAAAAGGGTTTGTTTATGTTCATTGTAACATGTTTTTGTATATTTAAAGATAATTGGTATGGGTACATTATAATAAAATCCAAAATTAAAATGTTGTACATTGATAATCCAGAAAAATGCAATATTACAAAAACCTTAAAATTTACTAATACTTAAGAATTATTTTATAATAAACAAGATATATATGTGTATATATGTGTTTGTTTTATTTGAAAATAACTATTACAAAATAAAATCAAACAAACAAAAATAGGCATAGTTTTTGTACATAAACACGTTAATTACATTTCAGTAGCGCCAAGTCATCGGTTTTATCAAACAACTTACGCCCGCCTGGCCCGGGGGTTTGGCCGTTATTTAAAACCGGAGGTCGGGGTTTGAACCTCAGGGCCCAACAAATTTTCCATTTTATTTTTGTTGGTTGGGGCAATTTGGGATCACCCAACCCGAAAATAAGATAATCCAGCTCGGATGGGCATGTGTTGGTCCCCACCAACCCGCTTGGACTGGGGTGGTGGGATACGGTCCAAAACCGGGAAATTTCACAGGCTGATGATGATGGGACGCCATTGGAATTTTTCATCGCATGACAATAATTTTTTGTTTTAGTTCACTAATATTATATCTCTACAAATATATTTCATCAATTAAAAAATAATCATAGTTTTTGCAAAAAACGTTAATTACATATCGGAGCGACAAGTCATCAGAATATCCCTTTTTGATTTCGATATAATAGCCAATGGGTATTCCATTGTGATGGTTCGCATCTCGTTTCATGCGATGTTCCTTTTAGTTTCGGACCATTTACCCCTCAAACGGCTTCCTTTCGCCCCAAGCATCTTTTTCCTTCCCCGATAAATATTGTTTTGCGCCTAATGAGTTTCCTTAAATGTTTTATTTTTCGCTCACCCACATTTGAGTTTTAATATTTATATTTTTGTGGTTACTCATTTGTGTTTTTGCGTAATGGAAACTTTTTTTTTATAATCAAATTGCCTGTTAATAATCTAGATAACTTTTAACTATCAAGCTATAATCTTAAGTTGAAATTTAGTTTTTAGTTTTAATTTATTTACATTTATAATAGAAATCTATCCTTTAATTAATGTATATTTAATAAATTTCTTTTTCAAAATTTTCTGAAAATTTTCATAAACTGTTTATAAATATTTCGGAACGACAACAGTATACAATCATTCAAAATCCGGTAACATGCACTGCAAACAGAGTAATATTTAAATATTTAGACGTACTGTTACAAATTAATTTTATTTAAAGAACACTTTTAAAGTTTTAAATCCTGCACATTTTTTAGTACTTTACCTTGGGAAACTTTGGGAGTTTTATAAAGTGTTTGACCAACTGACTTTTCATACTTCAAAACATCGGGCACTTTTAAATTGGAAATCGATTCCGTTAAAGACAGTGATATTTCGTTTTGTTTTACTCGTGTTTTAGAAACGACATTAGATTTTTTATGCAGATGACTTAATTGCTTTTAGTGGTTTTTAATATAAAGTTTAAATCATCAGTCGGTATCGGTTTACGGTTTTATATTTAAAACACCATAAACAGAGGTACTAATATTTTGCATCTTCGTCTATTCTCTCGGTTTTCGGTTATAAAGAATAAACATAACATAACGCTGTTACGAAATTTTTGAATTAAAAACTTGATATAGACACAAAATACGTTCCATTAGTAAATTCAAGTTATTTTGTAATTATTATATTGCAACATGTAAAGCCTAATCCAAAATGATTTTTTCCAAAATTTTTTGGAATTAGTCCTTCCATTTTTCATTCCTGGATTTGATTCAAAACATTTTAAAATAACTTGAAATATTTATTCAATTAAATTCGTATTATATATATCCATTGTTTGTATTATTATTTAAAACTGTGATAATTTGTTCTCGCAACATAGCGTAAAGAACTTTTTGGGTTAAGGAAAAAGGAAATAGTTTAGTTCCGATTTGATTAATTTTTGATTTAAATAAAAAACCAATATTTATAATTTTGTTATTTTTAAATTAAAAGCTTAAATGTCAATTAATATTTAAACACTTATAAAGTTGTTTTTTGAACAATGTTGTTAACAATTTAGGACTCCTCAATTCAACCTCTCACTCTTAAAAACCTGGAATGGTCATTTCAATTTCATATAATTAATTACGAACGCCCCAACAGGTGTTTCAGATTTGGGTTTCAGGTTTAATTCCTGAACCAGATTTGGTTGACGGCAACGCTTTAAAGGCCACACGAGTTGCAGTTTGTTTTATCTCGGTGTGCAATATTCTTTTTTATTATATCGATTTAGCTGACGTATTTTTTTCAAAACATAATAGTAAAGGTATCAAAATATTTTTTAGATATCTAAATAAAAATTTAAACATGGTAACATCAGTTTTTTTTGAATTTGGTTTTTAAATGAAGATATTATTTTTATTACATTTAAATCCAATTTTATTTGTATTGTGCTGGTGTGAAAAGGTAAGCAAATATATATATATATATATATTTATTATAGACAAAACCCATTGAAGAACATGGACCTTTCGGGGGCAGGTTATAAAATCCCTATCATAATTTTGGGATGATAAAACTTGACTTATCGGTCCTTCTTTTTCGGCGTGCTAGGATGTCCCAAAATTGCCCTATTCTTCCTTCTGTGGTCAATGGATATCTATAATAGAAAATCAATGGGAAAAATATACGTTTTACAAAATCCCATTAACAGTTCAAAATTTAACTATTAATAATTTAAATCAGTCAAGAACGTTTATTGTTAAAAGTTACAAATATATGAATTTATAAATGTAACAACCGAATGGAATCTCCCCAGGTTTCATCAAATTGAAATATTTATGCCTTCTTTTTTTTATTTTCTTCAAAGATAACAAAAAGGGACTAAATTCTTTTTTCTTTCTTTTCTTTACTGGTTTGGGGGTCCTTTTCCGAACAATTGGTAGTGTTTTTGAAAAAAATGAGCGGTGTAAACATCTTAATGAAAAAGATTTTCAACTGAACAAGTTTTTAAATTCTCCGGTGAACAAGGTTCAAAACAGGTTTGAATATTTCGAAAGTTTGTCCGAAAGTGAACTACGCTTTGACCCTGTGACACCATGAGGTTAAATAATTTAAATCCTTAAGCTTAAATTTAAAAGAAATTTTATAACAGGTTTTAAAATGTACCTTTAAATGTCACATGTAACATTTATTTCATAAATTAGTTGGACCCATTGCGAGGTTTATGCATAACAGATTTTTTATCAAAGTTTTAAACCTCATCGATTTCAGCGAAATTAAACGCAGTTTTGCACGTAGCAGTGCGAATTGCATTTTGCGTTGCGGCCACTTGCGAAAGTGCGGGTATGAAATAATTTATTTTTATTTAAAATATTTTCCTGAATAATATTAAACCAATTTGTTATTTAATATGTAATGTTTCAGATGTGATTATTAATTTTTAAAATCATTGTGCGTAAGTATAAATATAAACGCAATTTATCTTTACTGTGATGAATTAAAATGTAAAAGTTTCAGTAAAATTCATAATATGTGTAAAATACCAAATCATTTTTATTTTAACTATGATAAAATACCAATATTGGTTTAAAACGCAATAAGCTGTATACAAAATATAAATATTTGGAAAGTATTTTTACCAGAAAACAATGCGGATTACCTTTATCAAACCAGAGATATAAAAGTTTTTCATAGCCTTCCAAAGTCCAGTGGCTTAACAAAAAATTTTTTAATTAAATAGCTTACAAAGTGACATTAACACACCAACTTAATTGATGTTTTATCCCCAAGAATTAATGAACCACTCCTTATAATTTACTCTCCATTTAAAATGACAAAAATCTATTTGAATAATATGACATTGATATGGTAGCCTAACTTCATATATTAATGCCAGACATCTCAACTAGATTATTTGTTAAACCAGATAGAGCACATAACTCTGAAGGATTGTTGATGGTACAAATTCGCCGAGTTTATGGGCGCACTCGATCCTCGTCTTGCGTGGAATTTAGCATACATCCCAGCGAACAACTGGCAAGCGTACATTCCTAGTGAAAGCGCGCTTTCTATTCTAGGAACGAAAACTAGACACGGTGTTTATAGATAAGTAGAGTTTATTCTGAGAAGGGGTGAAGTTAGATACAATATGGTTGGTTTAATTTTATTCGTTGAAGTAATAAATACCAAAAAATATGTTACTGACAAAACTTTAACTAATTCCTAATTAAATGTCTCTTCATCGTTACCCATGTGTTATAAACTGGCAATGTGTTGTGAATTAGACGGTAAATAAACATTTAATTTTAGCAAGTAAAACTAGACTAATCTAAACAAATTAATATTATTGATAATGTATGCAGGTGACTTAATGTTTGTGTACCCTAATATGTGATCCACAGATGACCACAAGAAGAAATACTTAACTTTTAATCAAAGATTTTTAGAATTGTTCATATGGAGCCATGACCAAGAAATGAAATATAAAAAGTTAATAGAATTTTGTTTATTCAATTGTCTTATACATGTTAATATGTAGCCATGATTCTGTTGCGTGCTTAGTTTTTAGACAGATTAGTTAAATATAGTTGTTTTAACTAATTAATACCTAGGTATTAATTAGTTAAAACAACTCATTTATTTTCATTCACACTACCACCTGTTCGGAAAAGCACGCCTCAAACCTGTAAAGAACCGGCGAAAGAAAAAAAGTTATTTAGCCGGCTATTTTTAAGTTATCTTTTGAAGAAAATAACAAAAAAAAATGAAGGCATAACATATCAATAGTCTAGACTATTGAGTAATGTTTAATTACTTTGTACATTAATACAAATAAAGTTGATTGATTACTTTGAATTTGATCAAACTTTCTAGCTTCATTGGTAAGCCCAATCTTGGCATAAACCGAAATCTTGATTGAAATTTAAATGGATATGATAGTTAATTATATATTGATTATTTTCCTTTTGTCGCAATCAATGAATAAGGAGCAATGGATAATTTATATAAATCAAAGGTATTTTTAGAAAATAAGGAAACTCTAAACATTATTACTATCCAGTCACGTGAAAAATAATTTCCGGGCTTATTTCATAATATCCTCTTTATTCAATGTGTAACATATGTCACTTACCATATATTAATTCTACATGTTCTATGAATTCTAGATTTCTATGCTAACAGCGTTCTTTCTGGGTGCATAAAAGCCAATATATTTTCTATTATATAAAAGCTAATATATTAAGGTAGTATATTAAACTGCCTCCGTAGTCTAGTGGTAAAGGCGTGTGCATTAGAAGCCGGAGGTCGTGGGTTCGAATCGGGGACTCAACAAATTTACATTGTTGTAGTTTCAAAAGTAATTTGGGCAATTTGGGCCCATCGCCCAATTGTTCAAAAGTAACATGATCCATGCGTCGGATGGGCATGTAAGAACTTGGTCCACCCACCAACCCGCATTGGGCCTGCGTGGTGGCGAACGGTCCAGAAACTGCCAAATGGAAGCAGCAGGGGAGGTCTATGTCCAGTGGACAGATTGATTATGTGTACATATAAAATATTGAAAAACATTTCATGACCATAAATTGGGTAAACGTTTAGTTTTTAGAAAGACCGTCTTGAACAGAAGGAAGTTTTGTTCTTTTGTTTAATTTATTTTTACATTTGCTTTATTACATTTTTTATTTATAACAGTGTTATATGCAGCAGCAATAAACATCTATTTTACTTTTAAAAAACTTATGAAAACCTAAGATAGTAATAAGTACGCAAAACTAAGGTCTATTATATGTTTACTATTATTACACTTATGCCTTTATATATATTTTGCTATTAGCATAACAAAGGTACATTATAATATAAAATACAAAATTTGTGTTTAGTTGTAGATTTAAGAAGCCCAATAAAAGCGATGTTACAAAAACACGCTTTTTTCTGGGCTTCTTAAATCTACAAGAAAGAATCATTCAATAAGAACAACAAGATAACAATGTGATGATTATTTCACTATTAATTATATATCTACAAAAATAATATCAGTCATCAACCAAAAATTTTATTTAGGTTTTGTACCCAAATACCCAAATACCAGAATTACATTTCAATATCGCCAAATCATCAGAAGTGTACAGATTAAGTGACTAACGCCAATGGACTATTGCATCGCAAGATAACAATGTTATCGTTTTATTTGACTAATTATTAACCTCTACAAGCACAATATTAATCGTGAATAATTTATCAAACACTTTAATTACATTTCAGTCGTCGTTGTCGTTTCAGCCTATCAGAGCCCACTGTTGAGCATAGGCCTCCCTCATAAGACGCCAAGAGGTACGATCCTGTACCACCTGCATCCACCGACCTCCTGTACATTTGCACAGGTCGTCACTCCATCTGGTGGGGCGTCCACACTGCGATGGCCAGACGAGGCTGCCACTCGAGAACCATTTTCCCCAACGGTTATGGTTCTACGAGCTAAGTGGCCGGCCATTGCCACTTCAGCTTACTAATTTTGCGGGCTATCTCGGTGACCATGGTTCTTCTGCGGATCGCTGCGTTCTTTATCGCGCAAAGAGATACCGAGCATAGCCTGCTCCATAGCTCGCTGAGTGACTTGGAGCTTCCTCATACGGCTGGCAGTGAAGGACCTTGTCTCAGTGCCATAGGTCATCACTGGCAACACACATTGGTCAAAGACCTTAGAGATGCGAGCTGGATTCGTCAATGGACCTCTGCGTCGAAATTGGACTTACCTAATCGGACTACTTGTCCCAGGTAAATATATTTGTCAACAACTTCGAGCCAGCCTCCCAACAACCACCGACGTAGGCATGACATGACCATCAGACATGACTTTCGTCTTGTCCATGTTCATCCTAAGGCCCACGTGTTGTGGTCATTGAGCACGTAGCGTTTAGGGTCCTCCGGCGACTCCGTCATGTTGACTATATCGTCAGCAAATCTAAGGTGGGTTTACACTCGCCATTGATGCTTATACCACGTCCTTTTCAATTCATAAGTTTAAGGCGTCTTCCAATGAAGCGGTGAAGAGTTTCGGGATATAACATCACCCCGTCTTACACCTCTCTGCAATTGGGTAGCTTCGTACAACTGGATTGTACTCGGACGGACATCATGTCTTTGCTGTCAAACACCTCAGAACCTCGATATACCGACTGTCAATTTTGGCAACGCTGAAGGGCCTGCAGCACAGCCCAAATTTCGACAGAATCAAAGGCTTTCTCAAGTCAACCAAAGCCAAACGTAAAGGCAGATCATACTCTTGGTCTTCTGTATAATCTGCCGCGTAAATATTGGTCTATGTACTAAAGCCTTTCGAAATCCAGATTGTTCGGGTGGCTGGAAGTCATCTAGTCTGAAGCTAGACGAATCAAGATGTCTCTCGAGAACAGGACATGAACACGGTTGAGGAGGAAATCGGTCTGTAGTTCTTCAAGAGACTTCGATGAAGTCTCTTGAAACCTTTCTTGAAGAACAGCAACACCAAACTTCTGTCCACGCTCCTGGCGTAATACCATCCTGTAGACGAAATTAAAGAGCCTCTGAAGGACTACAAGTATCGGTTCTCCACCCGCTTTCAGTAGCTCTGCTGTAATTTCGTCCTCACCAGGTACTCTGCCGTTCTTAATTTTTCGAGGCCATTCGTATCTCGCTCAGACTGACTTCCGGTTATTTTCGGAGTTGTGCCGTGTATATAATAGCAAACTATTGGGTCGTCACTCACTTCAATAAGCGGTTCCAACGACGATGTACAGCTGTCCATAGAATCTCTCGATCTCACTCAAAACTTCTGGTCTACCGGAGATGACGGCCCCACTATCGGTCTTCAACTTAGTTAGCTGGCTTTGCCCGACATACATACCTTTGGCGAAGACTTTAGAACCTTGGTTCCGTTCTATCGCCTCTTTAGTACGAGATGTAATAAAGATGCGCAAGTTACCGCATGCCTTGGAGATCGGTCTATTCAGCTGCTTGTGCCTAATCCTATCAGAAGAGACTGCAGCGCATCTTCCGTCTTGTTTCCATAAGGTTTGGAGAGTGATCGAGAGTTTTTGGGTTCTAGGCTTTGCGGTGCGGCCTTGTAGAACCTACTTCCCACAGTACGGACAGTTTCCACAAGCTAAACGTTAATTTCGTCCCAGGCTGCAAGTGTCAGGCATTGAACGATTATTAAGCTTATGAGCTGAAAGGTTTCGGCATTTAGGATATGGGCAGGAGTCGGACTGTAGGTGACTAACTAGACGAAACCTTTCCAGTTTGATGTTTAGATTTAATGTGCTTCTTAACTACCGGTTTTAACCTCTTCAGTGATCACCAGAAATATAATTAAATATTTGGCGTTTGGTCGTCATGCATTAACTCAATCTAGGTTTGAGGAACCATCAGGGCTGATCCAGGTCCATTTTCTGTGAGGCTGCTTTAAAGAAAATTTATCATAGGTCCTTCTACCAGAAGTCATGCTTTTCCTAGGTTCGTGCCTACTCCAATTGCCCACCAGCTCATCGTCTTGTCTTTGCCCTAGTTTTCCTTAGTCCCCGATCAACGCCATGTATTGAGTTTAGAAATGTATAGCTTTGAAGTCCCATCATACATCTCATCATCGAGTGTGTCGTATTGGTGCATATACCTGTATGACCTTCAGCGAATACCGTTTCGATATTCTGAGCATAAGGTAAGCAACCCTTGACGACACTCTTTCGATTTTAACAATGTTGCTAATGAGAGACTTGCGGACCATAAATCCGACACCTTCATGGGACAGTTGGTCGCCCTCCCGGTGGTAAAACAATTAGTAAAACGTTGCCGAGTTCATGAATTATCGTATCCTTCCCCTGTCTTCGGACTTCGGATAATCTTATTATATCCCATCGCAATTTGTTTACCTCCTCTTCCAGCTCCGTTATCCTCTTATCGGTCCTCAATGCCCGTGCGTTGTATGTTGCCAAGTCCAGTCGTCGTTGTTGGTAGCGAATCCGCCGAGGATTCTTAGCACCCCTGCCCTGCCGTTACCATGACCGCTACCATAGCCAGGAATAGCAGAGCTGCCGGAACGAGGGCCGTATCACTGACACCCTTCATTGGGAGGTTTTGCCTTAGTAGCCACGCCTGGCATGCGGGTTGGCAACCGCATTCATTCCCAGATCTTTTGCACCTTCAACGCTGCTGCCCGTTGGTGGTCTCGGCACTTTGGGATCTGAAAGCGGAGATGGCTTACCCGCCATCTGTCGGCCGCCACTGTAAAGATGTGCAGGAGCAGCTTTTTCCCCTAGTCGCCTCTTACGACACCCAAGGGAAGAGATGGGGAGGCTGAATTCTTATGCAGCAGCCCCACAGCAGCAACATTTCAGTAGCAAATATAATTACAAGTCATCAGTGTATTTGCCTTTTATTACTAACGATATAGTATTAAGCCAACTGAGTATTTCATCGCAAGATAACAATATTTTTGTTTTATTTTACTAACCATAATTCCTTTAAAGACGTAATATTAATTACCAACAAAAAATAATTTATACTTTTGTAAAGAAGGACGTTTATTACATTTAAGTAGCGCCTAGTCATCATCGTAGTCTTTTATAATTAACGATATAGTATTCAATGGAGTATTCCATTGCAAGATAACAATGAATTTGTTTTATTTCACTGATATTTATTTCTCTACAAACATAAGATTTATCAGCAACCGAAAATTAAGCTAAGTTTTTGTACAGAAATACGTTAATTACTTTTCAGTAGCACACAGTCATTAGTGTGCATCGTCTTTTATCACTAACGATATAACAGCCAATGAAGTACTCCATCGCTGATGAGTTCTGTAGCATCGTCGTTTCACTGCGATGATCCTTTTAGTTTCCGACCATTTCACCGCCTCAAACGGCTTCTTTTCGCTCTAAGCATCTTTTTCCTTCCCCAAGATAAGAGTATTGTTTGCGCCCTAATGAGTTTCGCTTAAATGTTGCGTGTTTTTCGCTCACGGCTTACATTTGTACATTTAAATGTTTGTTATTTGTGGTAATACTCATTTCTGTCTTGGGTTAGACGGGTATGTAAATATTTTTGTGTTTATTATACTCAAGGGGTGTAATAATAATCTAGGTAATATTTAAATATCAAGCTATAATTTGGAGATGAGTGTCATAGTTATTATGTAGATTAGTAATTTACTTTGCATTTATAATAGATAAATCTTTTGGCTTCACATTGTTTTACTTTGCAATAATCCTTCCTTTTCTTATTCTTTCCTAAATGTATTTAAGAAATCAAGTTAAATACTTACTAGCGACCCGCTCCGGCTCCGCACGCGTGCATTACTGATATTTGTAAAATTTTATGCATGAGTTATGCACATTAACTTTCCGCTTTAATCACTCTATATAATAAAAAAAAACAAAAATGTTGTGTATTTTTAAAGATTTCGGTATACATAGGGACAAAAAAATCGACTATATAGTGATATTCTGTCACGAAAACAAGATAGAATGTTTCGAAATCGGGTAACAGGAACAGCGAACAGAGTAATATTCAAATATCTGCAGGCGTACTAAATTCAGCAAATTGAATTTCTATTAAAGGAATACTTGGCATGTTTAAAATCCCCTACATATTTTTATTGCAACTACTTCTTCGAAATGCATTTCACAGTATTCATAAGTTTTGACTCAATAACTTTTTCACTCTTCATAAAAATAGACTGGCTTGGTTCGAATGTTCCGAAATCATTCCTTAATTGCTCATTCTATTCTCAAGTTTTTACGAACGTTTTAGCTTACGACATACTATTTTCGCTCGAACGATATCGTATTTTCAAACGTGTTTTAAGTTTCAAACTTAATCTATTAATACTCGTCTATCAAAAAATGTTTTATAAAATTAAAGATCATAAACTTCAGACAATAAAATCGACTATGATATTAAAAAATATATTTTGTTCAAAAATAATATTTAAAGGAAACAAACAAGGTTAATCGATATTTCTTAATTTCAGCAGACGTACGTAGATCTAAAGCTTTTAAATATAAATTAAAATTAATTCATTAATACTCTGAATGGTTAATCCTAATTTATTCCCTAATAGATTCCTATTCATTAGGGTTTTGAAGTGTTACCAACTCTGCTGTTCAAAGCTTGTGAAGTGGACTGACTTTTACATGCCCATCCGACATGGATTCTCTTTTAACATATTGTGTCGCTCCTAAGTTGTTTAACACTAGAAACAATTTGAAAATTTGTTAGTCCCTTCAACGGATTTAAGTACATAGGCTACGGGCAGTTATCAATATGTGCCATTTAATTATAAGATAAATAGACTATAAGTTGTCAGTATTAGCTATTTACATGCAAGCCTTAGCGACCTGACGATCCAGAATCGAACGATAAAACCTCACGCTCCCCACTCCGACGGGCAAGAGATGTGTGCCTGAAGGCCGACATCATCTAACGTCATTTCAGTTCGCAGTCTTCGACACGGCGTTGTGTGGATTAGACGTATTGTACGACTTTACGAAACTCGCCGAATCGAGACGAGCTGCTCCGAAATCGGACGAATACATAAGCAGCTGTTTATGAGGAAGTATATAGGTGTATTTATTAATGTGTAAGTGTAATATATTTATTGTAAAACTTGTGTATAAAGTGTTTTGAATATTGCATATTATTGCACGTGTATTGTAAAAAAATATTTTAAACAATATAATCTTATCTTATCGGTTACCACGCTCAAAAAGTAATCTAAAAACTTGAATTAATATCAAAGTAAAAGAAATACTGCATGAACAAAATAAATAAATAAAATTTAAATAGCATTTTGTATCAAATGCTATGCAGCATTTGATACAAAATGCTTTACCGCGGCAGTCCCCGAGTGCCACACGTCTTTTTTTTCTGTTCTATTTTATGACGCATTACCTGTTAATTGCATCACTATATATTATTTTTTCGCAAAATAATACCAATAGTGAATATTCATTAAAAAGTTGAAATTTATCTTAATATATTTAAAAGCGTCAATCTCTTATCATTTTTAAATAAGTAAGTGTAAAAGTTGTTTTCTCCAGCAATGTTTAGAAAATTAATTAATTTACGGACAATGCCTCGGTTTAACCTCTCACTACTTAACTGACCTAGACATGTGGTCATTTTAATTTCATATATTAATTACGAACGCCCCGTACAGAGTGTTCTCAGATTGCGTTTCATAGTTTAATTTCCTGTAACCAGATTGTGGTTGACGGCAACGCTTTGGAAGTGTCACACTGAATTGCAGTTTGTTTCATTGTCAGGTGTGCAATATTAGTTTTTAATATATCGCATCTTTAGCTGACGTGATTTATTTTAAATCGTGAAAGATAGTTAAAGCCTACAAAATATTTACCTTTGAGATCATTATAAAAATTAAAAAGGATTATATAAGTTTATTTAACTAAGATTGTTACAAATATAGTTGTTGTTCATTAGTAATTAACAAAAAATATGACTGACTTCAAAAAGCGTATAACCATTTTAAGCAATATTAGCTGGTAACGCGGTGCTCTCTATACGAAATCGAGTTGTATTTTTGCCACCTTAAATTAATCTTATTTTAAATCACTAATAACTTTTAGGGTACTCATATCATCAAAATGTGGTCTATGACTCGTTTTATGAACATAGAATGAAATAGTTTCTTAATGCAATACCTTTTATGCTTATTAGCTTTAATGTGCCTTATTGTAATATTTAAAAATTTAACATTAAATTGATTATTGTGCATTATTCTTAAAACAAGGATATAATGCGGACTTTATTGCAAGTAGTATAATTAAATAACACATACGTTATGTCTACGGTTTTGGCAGTGATTAGAATTTAACCACACTAGGTTGTAGTTTTTGTTGCCCTTATAATTTGTTATTTCTCAAAAACCTATTAAACTACTAATTACAAATTTAATGAAAAATAGGACCAATGGAAAGCTTATATTTATCACTTTAAATAAGAATGAAAATCTGAGCACTACGAGCAAAGCAACGAGTTAACATATATGAAAAAAAATCTCTGAATTGAGAACAGGCCGTGTTTCGAAGGGTTTATAGCACTATAGACCACATACACATAGCGAGGCAGGTTATACAGAAGACACTTGAGTATATAAAGCATATGTACATAGTATTAATGGACTATGAAAAGGCTCGTGACTCTATTTAAACCTGATGTTATGTCTCCGAAATTGTTTTCTATTTTGCTAGAGAATATTTTCAAGGCGCTAGACTGGGAAGGACATGGTATAAATGTGAACGGCGAGTACATCTCAAATCTGTGATTTGCGGACGATGATATAGCTGACCGTAATATAGCTGAGATCACAAAGCAGAACACTGTGTAAAGCCTGGCTGACTCTTCTGCACGCATCGGTCTTCATACGAACTTAGGTATAACCAAAATCATGCTCAACGAGCAGGTGGATCTGGGACCGATCACAATCCCCCCGAACAGGTTCTCACTTTCTCGTAGCGGTTGGGCTCTGAACCTGCGGCATGAGCCAGCCGCGGGGCAGCTAAGAGGAACCTGCCCAGCCTAAAGAGTTAGGCCGGCCGTGGAGGAGGCTGCTCCAAGCTGGCTGCAGAAGCCACAGCGTACGGCAATCGAGGAAGAGGCGGTAGACGCGCTGCAATCCCTGTCCTTTGCACCCAAGGAGGAGTCGCGGGGGAGGAGGAGTGCCGCTATTCCGTAGGACTAGTATCCAAATTCTAAGGTATGAAAGAGGCATGCCATAGCTTCGCGAATAATTTCTGAAGATTACAGAAATGAGTGCATGGTCAAAGAACCAGGTCCGCAATATGCCCCGAACCTGTACTAGGTGACGTGGGCGTCAATAAGCCGCATATCGACACCGTTGGGTCGGAAAGTTGAGAGTGTAGCTGAGGCCCGGCAAGTCGCGGGCGCCAGAAGAAAACTGGTTTAAGAAAATTGGTTGATCACAAACTGTCCGAACAAGTAAGATGATTCAAGCGTTCGATGGTGGTCAAAAAAGTCAGTCACCCCACCTCGTTGGTTCAAACGTTAAATATAATAGGAAATTCTATTTAACTCTTAAAAAGCTAGAACTTACTTTAAATATTACACAAAAGTTTTTTTCATTAATGTAGTAATGCTTTGCGGTTTTGCAAACAGATTTTAAAGTTTTAAACCACTTCGATTTCAGCGAAATTAAACACAGTTTCACACGTAGCAGTGCGAATTGCATTTTGCATTGCGGCCACTTGTAAAAGTGCGGGGTTGATATAAATTATTTTTATTTAAGATATTTTTTGAAATAATATTATAACGATTTAAGTATTTATTTTGTAATACTTCCAGCTGTTGTTTATTGGCCAGTTTTTAATCAGTATGCATAAATTTAAGTAAAAGCAATAATTAGTTTTTACTACAATTAACAGTACTGCACTGTAGCTCAATGAAATTTATCTTCAACAGATCTTGCGATTTTGATTCTAATATTAAGGAAGTTCGTAAGAGAAGGTCTTATTCATTATGTAATCGCATTGATTTTTATTTCATTATATTTAAATAAGACTAACGTACTAAAACTAACTGTTACCGGAATCATAAAAGCATAAAATAGCAAAATAGCAACTGTACTTTACTTTCAGGTCTTACAAAAGTCTTTATCAATTCTGACTGTATTAAATCAGTCAGTAGTTTAGTTTGTAACACTACATTTTTTTAATGTAAACACTGGAACGGAGGCTTAAAAAGTTTTATTTCAATAGGTCTTAACATAATTTTGTTATTTATGAGACTGTTATAATGGTTTGTCTGACGATTTAATGTTCCGTATTAATATAAATTGCAATGCGTTATATACAAAATGTACATTTATTATAAGTGTTTTTATCGGAAAACGATGGGACTATCTTTATTAAACCAGGTTATAAAAGTTTTTTCATAGCCTACCAAAGCCCACTACCTTAACGAAAAACTTTTTAAATTAAATAGCTTACTAAGTCAATTCAAGACACATGATACCTGATGTTTCAAGCCCAATATTTACTAAAGCGCTTATAAGTTACTTTTAGCTTACCGAATTCACTTCTCCAATAAACTATTTGAATAATATATAACTTAAGTAAGAACTGAAATTGAAATGGCAGTCTTAATTCATATTATTAATCCCTGACATATATTCTCAACTAGGTTATTTGTTAAACCAGATAGAGCGCATAATTCTAAACGATTGTTGATGGTACAAATTCGCCGAGTTTATGGGCGTACTCGATCCTCGTCTTGCCTGAAATTTAGCATACATCCCAGCGGACAACTGGAAAGCGTAAATTCCTAGTAGAAAGCACGCTTTCTATTCTAGGAACGTGCACTAGACACGGTATTTATAGACATGTAGAGTCTATTTTGAAAAGAGTCGAAATTGGTGAGAATTAAAAGTAATAATCTTTAAGTATTAATCTTTTAAAATGTGTCAAGTTTATTTTAAAATACATACAGTTTTGCCAACAGTTTAAGCAAAGCTTTAACAAATTCTCATTTATTTGTCCCCTCTTCGTCGCTCATGTGTTATCAACCGGAGGTGGAGCATAAGAAATTAGACGGTAAATAAATGTTTAATATTTACAAGTAAAGCTCACTTAATCGAAACGGATTAATATAAGTGATTATACATGATGCGGCTTAACGACAAATGCTTGTTCTCATATATATGATCAACAAATGACCAATAATAGAAATAATAAAATGAACAGTAGTTTTTAATTCAAGATGTTGCCATAATTGTTTTTATGTAGCCATAATTGCATATTGGTGTGCTTAGTTTTTTTTTTTACTGGTTAGTTATACTTATTATTATTTTAATTATTATTAACTGGGCTAATGTTCAATTACTATGTAAGTTAATACCAACGAAGTTGATTGATTACTTTAAATTCGATCAAACTTACTAGCTTCACTGGTAACTTGGCTCTGCAATATTCGATTACTAAGCGATAAAGTTGTAGCGGCTGCTCGAATGGATGTAAGTGGATAATTGAATATTCCACAGAAGATTGTTGGAAACTTCATTGTTACTTGTTTTCCTCTGAAGCTTTTGTAGTATTAGGTGAACTGTATGATTGCCTTTGTTATGTACAAAGAATAATGTCACTTTGATTAGAAAAAGCAGTGAATGCAAATAAATAAGAACGATTTTATATAATTTTAATCAGTGGCGGACTAAGTCCGTCAGAGGCCCAGGGCAGAAAGCTGAATGAGGCCCCAAGCTTTAAGCAATATGTATTTCGATAAGTTTTTATTTAGTTCATTTGTATGTATAAGTATTTATAATTATTTCGTTAAAATCTGGCAGTTAAATTTAAATTTGGCTTAAATTATTTAAGCTTAATAAACATAAGTATAGGTCAATTATCATCATCATCAGCTTGTAATAGTCCACTGCTGGACATAGGCCTCCCTAATACACCCTATCCATTAGGGGGTTTGGACCAGTATCCTACCCCGCTGGTCCAATGGAGGTTAGTGGGTGGACCGACTTTACATGCCCATCCGACGCATGGATTATCTTACTTTTCAAAAGTAAGATAATCCATGCGTCGCCTCATGAGCAGGACCTACAATATGAACTGAATATGGTTGAGGAAAATAAAATACAAATTGAACGACAAAAAAGTTAAATCAAAGGTAGTTTTATTTCAGTAGATATGAAGTTAATTATTATATGTGTTTTCGTGCCTTCAATTTACAGAACTCTTAAATAATTTCTGTGAAATCAATTTCTTTTCAAATTTTTCTTTCAATCATAAGTTCGGCTATATTAACCAGTCGCTCATGACCCATTGTAGATCGAACATAATTTTTAAGTAGTTTATGTTTCGATAAACTTCTCTCGCATGATTCAACCGAGATGCAAATGGTTAAGAAGTATTGAAGTGTAAGAGATGTACAGGGTAATGATTAACTGAAATCCCATTTTATTATAAGTTTTAGGATTTCTTGGGTTGTCTATCAGGCAGCAACGCCCATAGTCGTATCGGTGGCTTTTACATGTCTACGGTACCTTTTAATTTCTTAAATTTTTCAAAACTTGCACGTTATCAAATTCACTATAAAGATTTAATAAATTTTTAACTGCTACAGCTAGAGCGTCATCTGGTGCTTCTAGCATAAACTTTGATTCAATAATTTCTCTGTGTAGATGATGAAAAAAACGAGTACAATTTCTCTACTGTTCCAAAACACGTGACGCTGGAAGGAACGCGATAAAGATCCAGCAAGTGTATGAGGCCAATGTATATTTTTCGACTTAAGTACAATGTAAGTGTAGGCGTACAAAAGTGAATTATTCACGCTTCCTTTATTCAGGGGAAGTACCAGATACACAGACAGGAATCCCCCAGAGTATCTGACGTGTTCAGCATAAAAGTGGTACTAATAGTACCACGTAAACACTTTCGATGGCTGTAGTGGGCTAATCTTAATGAAATCATGAAGGTACTGAGCATATTTTTAAAGTATTATGAAAAACGCGAAAAACATTTGGAGGCCCTCAAGACCTGAGGCCCGGGGGGCCCCTTCCACCCCTGTTAGTCCGCCACTGATTTTAATATTATATAATTGCACAATGATCACTTTAGAAATTAGTGAGTGACAGTCAGCTAATAACAACAATATATGTATGAAGTAATGTCGTTGCTATGAGTTACAGTTATGATAAGGGGCATAAGTCACTACACGATAAAAGTCGTGATGTAAAACTCAAAGTATTCTATCAACAAAAATAAAATATGAAGAAAACACTATTCACCTTGTCTGTTTAACTACAAAAATAGATTTTTTTTCACTTATCCATTTTCTTGAGTTATCATGGGGTTGGCTTTTAATCTATTCAGATTTACTTGAATAACAGTTTTTACGCACAGTGACTGGTATCTTACCTCCACAATCCAAAGGGTAAACTACAGTCTAACGATGGATAGGTTGTCAGCACATTTGAACGATCTGACATGCTATAACGACTGCTAACGATGGTCTTGACAACCGGGCACGACTTTTTACATATCCATCTGACATAAGAGTCTAGTCTTGATTTTCCCACAATTGGGTGATATTGTCTTTGTGGCCCATATTGTCCTAATCAACTATAAATAAACGATAACACAAAGTTGTTTCCCTGCCGGATTCAAACCTACGACCTTCGGTTTATAAAGAAGGGGCCAATTTCGCTAGGCCACGGAGGCGGTTGACTACAAAAAAGTATTTTTCAAAAAAGGAAGTTATAGTATTATCATATTTCTTTTTAATTTTAGATGGGCTTACTTCCGTATTTCGTACTTAATACGATTATTAAATTTGTAAATTTGAAATCATTAAACATGCATGGCAAATTTACCCTCGTGCTATGACAAGGGTCATTTCAACTGTCAGGTACAATATTCAATGCAGTCAATATTGATAACTGGTAATTTCGTACCCAATATAATGATTTAACATCATTTTAAATTATACCTTAAAATTGATTGTATTGATTATTATTTACAGGTGAAAACTCCCAATCACTACATAGTATAAATCAAAGTCGCTTTCTCTGCCTCTAAATCACTATGTATGCTTAAATTTTATAACGACGCAACGGATTTTGATGCGGTTGTTTTAATAGATATGGTGACTGAAGAAGTGGTTTATATATACAATTCATTGATAACTTTATATATTTTTCCATTGATTTTACAGATATCTGTATTGCACCCGTGCGGAGCCGGGGCGGGAACTTAATTGATTCCATTTTTACAAGATACCATCCATTTGTACAAGATACTTGACATTGTTTCTATAAAAATGTTTCCTAATAATATACAAGTTTTAAGGAAAAACATTTTTTAAATCATCTATTTCGTATGTTTTAAATTATGCATTTTTAATTAGTTTTCATCGTTTTTCATTTTTATAAAGTGGACCACAACGTTATATCCGTGTATTCTTCAGCACCGACAAATATTTAAGCGTATCATTTGCCGGAATTACAACGAACGTCGACGTCGAGGGCCCGCGAGGAGAACATAATAGTCTATTTTATTGCCCAAACCACTTTGCGGTGAGTGCGAAGCACTTAAGAACAATTCTTTGGTTTCCTCGCTGAAACGAAAAGGAATGGGATGACGTTACCGTACCATTACACGGGGAATTCAAATCGGTTTGTTCCAACGTTATAGGTATATAAAACATTTCTTTGAATGTGTTTTCCTTGTTTTCTCTTTTAAAAAACACGTCATCTGTCGTTAATAGCGGTCATCAAGTGAAAGCGAATATACCTTTTTAACGGGAGTTTTTATTTGTACAGATGAAATTAATAATCGATAAGAATATTCAATATAACAAGATTGATGGTTGTAAATGTAGTACTGTGTGTAGAATAATGCAATACTTTAAAATTATATTCTATTGATATGATAACCATGCTATATTATTAACAGCTCGATTTATGGGGGTAGAGCTTCTTGCTGTAAAATCAAAGATTAATGGGTAAAAATCCTGGGCGTTGAATAATTTGTGTTATTTATCTTTGTTGTTTATATCGTGAAGGTTGATTCGATTAATCATTTAGAAATTTAATTTTAAGGTACTTAGTCAGCACCGCTGCATTACGACAAACTGATCCATCACCTGCGAATGTTTACATATTCACTTCTGCTCTAAACTTAGCCTTTTTTATTATTTTTCACCTATCCATTTTCCTGAGATATTATGAGTTCCTCGTTGAGTATCCAGGTATCTCCAACCCAACGCATTTCTTACTTTTCAGACAGAAGTGACCTTAAGGAACCAGAAAACTAACATAACAAGTTACTTACTTTTTACATTGGAATCATCTGGATTGGTCCCAACGCATTGCCTATTGCTGCCGCAAAGCAGTAGCGTGAAAACACTACGGTGTTCCGGTTTGAAGGGCACCATAGCTGACTTATTTACTGGGTAAACGGGACTTAACATCCTTTATCCATTAGTATAGCCAATGTTCATTGGCGTCGGTTGCCACTTTCCATTAGGTGGCCCGACTGCTCATCTGCCAGCATATTCAACAAAATAAAAATAAATAATATTCAAATATCTTTACTCTGCACAGAAACACTACACTTACATACTGATTGTCAAGATGTTAGTAACATTTTTGACCGGCTCGGATTATGACGCTTCTGACTTGAGAACAACGGCGAAATAAACTTAGCAAAGTTTTTTTCATCTTTTACAATATAATTAATACAGTAAACAAACACATTTAAAAATTCCGAAGCGAGCATTCCATTACCATATTGTGTCATTATTCAAAAAGTCATTTACATTGTAATAACCATCAACACGCAAACGTTTCTTTGCTACTTTTTAAATTAATCAATGGTTAAATTTTATCCCACAAAAGATTTAGTCATTTTTGCAGTCTAGTTACTGGAAGAATAAGAAAACAAAGATGTTACTCCGCATGATTCAAATCGACCACCCCGAGATTGTAAAACAAATGCTAAATCACTAGGCTATATAGCAGTGGCTTTACCGAATATAGTTAGTTATATGTGTTAAATACACGGTGCTCATAAACGTAATGCCTGTCATATTTTGACAACCAAACGAGCAATAGCACTGTTGACAGCCGCGTTTAAAACGAATGAAATTTTTGAACATTACATTAAATGTCACCGTTACTGACTAGCGGTAATGTTAAATGACCGTCATTTGCTGGCATTATTATAAACGGTATAGCTTTACACCCGTGGTGAGCATAATGGCATATTTTATTGGCCAGAACGCTTCACAATTTGTACAAAATAGTAGGGATGTGAAAATTGTTTTGTTTGCATATATTATACAACAAACGATAATTATCACGATTCGTTTGGCGTAGTGTTAAAAGGCTTATGTACCACAGGACTTGGGCTTGATTCCATTGCGAGAAAATGTCGTGATTTAAATATAGTGTTTGCATTTTGGCGTTGGTGTGTAATATGGTAAATAGAATCAATTTTCTATTATTAATGAGTCATCTAGTTAGGTACAACTGTATTTTGTTTTGTTTTAGATAGTATTTTAATAATTTTTTGTTGAATTCGTTGAGATATATTATGCAACAAACTGCCTAATTGTTTGATTACTTCTATAAATACGATTTCATGTTTATATGTGTGATCTATATGTAGGCTAAACCGGTAATTTTTTTAATTTTTTAAGCCTATAATGACCACTTTGATTCCTTCATAAATCTAAAACTTACCATGAAAACTGTTATTTTTTTTTAAACAACCATAATCTGAAATATTGTTTATAAAAAAAAAAAACAAAAAAAACCTTGCGTTTCCTCAAAAGTTTTGACAGACAGTTTAGGCCATATATTTATAATCGCAAAGAGAACATTAACATTACAATTAGTTATTTTAAATTAAAGGTAATCGTTCTAATTATCAAAGGTTGAAGAACTTATATGAAACTACATCAGTTCAAACTACATCGACTCGTGGGTGAACTAGTGGACAATTTAAAAATATTTGCAATGATTTTATTTCAATACCACCCATTGCCCCCGACTTCGTAAGCGTAATATGTAATAAAAATCCCAAAAAATAGCATATGTTATCAGTATTTTTTTAGAGATAGACACGGGCAATTCATTGCAAGCGGGCCACAGAAGCCCACTTTAGATGTGCCCAGGATGGGGCGGTGGAAGGAGAGAGCCGGCAGGTGAGCAGCCATCCGTGTCCTCTGTAGCGAATAAATCGTAGCGGGAGTACTCTCCCGGATTGCCGGTATTACATTGGCCTTGAAATCTATTGCTTCCATGGCTCCTTGCCACAGATTCGGGATAGTATGCTGCCTCGATGCAGCAGTCGAGACGAGCCTAAAGGTGCAGTTTGCCTTAGGGTCAGCCCTAATCGCCTCTAAGGGCCGTTGAAGGGGCCTCATCCTGAGATGAAGAACTTGACCTGCCTGAGGAGTAATGCCGGCCAAAAAGTCTGCTCTTAGCAGGTTGAAAAGCCTGCTTTATTTATTATCATTCTCAAGCTATTTTTACGGTAAATTGTAATCATTGTAGTTGCAAAGGAAATTCTGTGGGTATCAAAGGAATTATTAGTATAAAAACATTCACAATATTTACCATTATCATTAATTATTTACCACTTTGTGTCTTGTACCGTAGCATAGCTTTAGTGGTCTCAAATTTCTTAGTAATATAATATGGTGAACTATTTTTAATATTAATTTGTGCTGTAGCATTCAAGGAGGAGTGTCAGAATTCAGAAGCACTGTTGCTTGATGCACTACTTCCTCTCTGCCAACTACTGTATTACCTGAGAAGTAGCTAGTAGATTCTAATTTGTAAAGGTAATTTTACAAACTTTTATATACTTTGCGATAACATTTTAGTTATTCATTTAAATTTGAAATGCTTAAGGTGATAACCTCCTAAAAATTATAACTTGATACCGTATCCGTCGCATTTACTTCAAAATTACCGCATAATATACAATAAATTTTCTAATACATATAATGGGCATGGCAAGTTAACCTTTAGAGATAGACATACGTTATCACGTTCTTTCTTATAGATCTAAAAGAGAAGCATATTTACATCAGAAATTGTTTTTTTATATCTCGTAAGGTCTCTCTGACGGTTTAATTTATTTTCGAAATCTCTGAAAAATATCAATATATTTAACGCAAATAAACACAAAAACTAAATAATTTGTTATACCTAAATACCTCCGGAAAGTCATTATATCAAATATTGAAAAACTGATGAAAATTCGTGCAGCAGTGTTTCAGTTTCTCGAAAACAGAACGAAACAAAATCCGCCGGGCCTTGTTTTATAATAGGTATAGACAAATAACTAGATACGATAAATAAATCAATAAACCTGTAGACACATGGAGGGACTAACTGACTAAGTGATAATAATTGCTGTTTTCGAGCGGGATAAAAAATATATAAAATTATTAAATTACTTTTTAAAAAGCATGTGGTTGGTTATGGAAAAATGACAACTTAGGGTTGTATGTATTTTTAATGCCATATAATAATAAAATATAAAACATTTAAAACAAATTGGGGTGAACACTTATAACTTAAAGGTTCGGTAATAGATAGTAAGCGATTCTCAGACTATCGATATTGAATATGCAAAAAAAAATATAACAAACAAGTTAAGCCGTTACGGAGAAGTAACTGTGCGAACATTGTGACATGAGAATTTTATATGATAGATTAGAATAATTTCCTCTCGTAAAAGTAGTGATTTTCATATTTCTTCTTTTACTGATAGGTTATTTTACCAGTTTTATGATAAAAAGACATGCATGCAATAAACGCGTAAAAGAATGTATGTACAGATTTTTTTTAGTTTGTCCTTTTTGTTAAAATATCCTGTGATAATTATATGAATTTTATAACAGGTAGATTATATTATTTTTAAATATTACAATAGTTATTATTAATTTTATATACCATTATATACAACCGTTTAGTACCCTTGAAACTTGACCGCCGAGTTGAGAATCAACATCTGAATTCGATCAAACTTTGCCAAACCGCTAGTCACTTCATAGTGCAATATTCAATTATGAAGAGATAAAGTTGTTGCGCCGTTTCTGTTGAATTTAAGTGGATAATTGAATATTCCGCTTGGCAAGATTGTTGGAAACTTCGTACCAACTTGTGTTCCGCCAGCACATCCACCCCGGGGAATGGATTCGTGTAATTATTAAACTTGGAACCACCTCCAAAGTTATTGTACTCCTCGTTAGTCGAATCTGGAGCCGAAAATTTTGTATCGTCAAACATGAAAATAGTAAATATCTGTACAGTTTTGTTGATATTACTTAATCGAGTTGACTTTCATTTCCTATTCGTGCCAGTTTGCAATTTTTTGTTGATACTTACCAGATTAAACTATAAAATTGCATTTCAACATTAGTACCCAAAAAGTTTTATTAAGTTTTATTTAATTTTCATATGTATTAAAAATATTATAACATAAATCTTGATGATTCTATTTTTAATAAAATATGTGTTGACAATAACTTTGCGGATTGGTATTTCAAGTACTCGAATACGCTTTAAAAGAATAAGTAATTCAAGTATAAAAGTATCAAGTAATAGAAGTGTCTATAATTTCTGCGACGCCAGAAGTAATAATGTTAAAAGTTCATATTAAATATTAGGTTTATATTTTATGAAACTAATTTGATGTATTAGCACGATACTAAAGACAAGTCAATTGTCTTAGAGCTTTCAAGAACTACGCACAATTTCTAGACGGGCTACGTAAATAATTATAAGTTCATATTAAAGGTTTTTTAGTGAATAGATTCTATTACGTGAGAAAGACAACGTCAATGTCTTATCTTTAAGACTTTTTACGCCCAGCGCTAACTTCTTAAGAGCAGGTAGTACTACCGTCAGCCATAAAGTCCTAGGTTGGTTTACTTGTTAGATGTCTGTTCGTTGTAGATCTAGAATTATCTATGATATATTTGAGAATACCACCTCCGTGGCCTACCGGCATTGGCTCATGCTTACGGAGAAGCAATCAAGCAAACCTATTGTGTTTCGTGGACAACAAAAGCAGTATCCATGCATCGGATGGGCATTTTAAAAGTCAGTCACCCACCAACGCGCATTGGACCACCGTGATGGGAGACGGTCCAAAACCCCCTAATGGAGTCGTGCATTAGGGGAGGACTAGCACAGGATAATGATGATTGATGATGATCAGAACATATGTAGCTTATTCTCGAGATAAAAATTTTATAAATATCACAAAGAATTTTTCTTTGAAAAATAAACAACTTTTATCAAAGCACTTTGCAATTTATTTGTAGACAGTCACTAAGCGAATTTATCATTAATTGAACGATACTGTTGAATTCGAGCCGATAGACCGTGAATTTGTTATTTCAGACAAAGCGACATCGGCATCAAAGGATAGCGATCACAAAAGGCAAAGGCGAAAATTAAATACAAATATTTAAAAAGCGATAAAGGAATACCAATGTAATCGCACGACTGAGCATTTCATTATGGACATACCGTGAAAACAGTTCCACGTTCCAATTTCGTTGCGCGGCCTTTCTGTTCTACGTGTTTTTTAGTTTATATTTTTGCGGTGTCACATCCAGTGATGTCGTACGTGATTTTTGTGGTATTTCATCATTGTGATGTTACAAAAACGCGTTAGCAGAATGTTTTTTTAAGGTTGTATCTATGGATATAGTAATACTATACACGGAAATGTTTGTAATAAGACCTACATTTGCAATAAATTTATCTGACTTAAAATATATTCATCGTTAGAATATTTTAATTTAGCAAATACCAATGAATTATCACACAATAAAATCTTATTTTATGATGTATTAAAATTTGTAGATAACAAAATAAAACACTATAAAACCGAAAAAAAATACGTCAGCTTAAACTGTTTTTAATATTACATTTTGTTTACATTTCACTTCATTTAAATCTTAGTTGTTGTTTCAGCAGAATCTGTAAAAACAAAAACTGACGAGTGGTTTGGAAAATTTATTTTGCGTCTCTCATTTTAAATGTCTTATTTTCAATTTAAAATAAATTTGGAAATATTTAAAGGAATACTGATATTAAATCAGGTAATATAGGTAGAACAAAGTTACGTTTCTTTTATAATGTTTAGAATCTTATTTTTGCAAACATTTAACTATACTTTTCATAGCTTATGATATTTGAACCAAATTTATTTCGGTGGAGGATGAATATTTGTAATATGGTTAAATGAAATTCACAGACTTTCTTTTCCTTAAATAAATATACTTACGGTTATGTTAGAAGTTCTAGCAAAACTTTTTATATAAATGTATGGATATAAATATGCTTCTGTTGACCAAAAATTTCTGTTGTCAATTATCATAAAAGAAAAGAAATTAAAAATTTATTCTACTATTAAGAGTCTTTAATTAAACTGGCTAAGGGGCCCAATGCTTTACAAAAACAAATCTGAAAGTCAAGGGTTCCAACTCCTCGAGTTAGTTAGTCAACCATTTGTCTAAATATGAAGATCCATTCGTCAGACGAGCATTTAAATAGTTGTTATTGGTTGATAAGAACATCTTTTGCAGTCGTCAAGGACAGGATGCTAATACCTTTTAATTTTACTAATTCTTCCATCAAATGAGTTTACCCTTTGGGTTGTGGAGATCAGATAAAGTCAACCTGTTTTAAAAACTATATCTCTATGGTTAAGGTTAATCTGAATAGATTACGAGCAAAAGCTTATGATAACTGAGAAATATAGATAGTGAAAATAAAGAAAATAACCTAGAGTAATTGTCGTGTAAAATCTTTTTGCAAGTGACCATAGTATTTTTATGCAACATTATCAATATTATACATTACGTTTTTTATTCCAGATAAACATCACAGAATTTATAAAACGTTCACCAACCAACTAAAATCGTACTTAGAATAAAAACGAAACGTTGCGTAAATTATGTATATTTTCTAGATCTAAATAATCGCAAAGAGGTTGTATGAAAGTCCGAAAACATCAGTATATTCTCATAAGCTGTAAGGTCGTAATAAACTTTCTTATTTACGAGACAATAAGCGGCGAGGCGTTAGTCGTTTTGTATGTCGTTGTAGCATGAAAACAGTGAAAATATTTTACATTAAGAATGAAAGTCTTATCATCGTTGAGTGTGTAATAACATTTTAAAGGTGTTCTGTTGACTGTTTACAGGCAATAGATAAAAACCAACTTAACACGCGTACGTGCGCTAGCACTATTTGGTTCTGGTTTAAAGGATTCCACATAGTAAACCAAGAGAATGAGGCTAGAATCTATAACTCAGGGTGTGTGCGGATTTTTGGTCTTACGTAGCTGTCTGAGAATCTCGCTTGTATTGTTAAAAGTTAAATAAAAAAGATACAAGCAATACTTCCTGATATTTAACCTTTGATTTATTTACATGCATATTTTTGTAGATTTTATTTAATAACGCTTTTGTATTTAAGCCGAAGTTATTTATATAAACAATGTCTAATGAGAAGAGTTTGACTGTCTAGCCCCAAGATTTATTAGCTCTAATAGGTTAAACATCGCATGGGGGCTGTGCACCGCGTTGGTATACCAATAAGAACGCATTGACTGCTAATTCTAATTGTGTATCACATAAGACCGGGGGCATGGGAACCAATCCCATAACTTTCTTGTATTATTTGACTCTGGTATTTAATATCTATGCCAGCCTATTGACAAAGAAACTTTAGGAAAAATAGATAACTGCATTTTAGTTATACGCTTAACACTAGTTAAAAGGGTTTTGATCAAAATCGATAGTGGTTACTGAACCTGACCGTAACGCCAAAGGGTGTGGGTTCGATTCCCACCACAAAAAAAAATTGTGTGAGAACATAGTTGTTTTCTACTGTCTGGGTATTTATATCTATATAATATTAGAGAAAGCCTGTGTATTTAACAGTTGTCTAGTGTCCATAATTCAAGCTTTGTTTAGGCAGGGACTACATGATGTAGTTTTGTTCGTCCAGAAAGAGACCGTAATGAAAGAATCTGACAATTTAACGTTTTAATAACAATTTGGTTGTTCTTTATTTGTACAGTCAACAAGATATTATTTTAAGCGTTTTGATAAACTAGAAGAAATATCAAATATTTTTTATCAAAAAATAAAATAATACTAGATATTTGCTTTATAATTTAGAACTTCAACGAAGCGTTATTCGAAATACAACTGATTTTAGTACATAGCGGAAACTTCGCTGAATGTTGCTAGTTTGAACGTTCATTAGCGCTGTATTGTCGGCAGCGCCACGCTTTCCGCTGCAATACGTGAGGTGTGGTTAGACTCTATAGATGCTGTATTATTACTTAATGTTTTGACGTAAGAATTGTGAAATTAAATAGAAGCATTTATGTATGTTTTATTTGGTAAAATGGTGGCTTGAAAGAACTGGAAAATTGTTTATACTCCGCATGGAGTAATATGCTTTGATCAATAGACATCAGATTTTCATCCATTCAGTAATTATAAATGTTGTGATGCTCTTCACACAAGAGCCGCTCTTTGCACACTGATACTTTTCAATCTAAATAGGTGTATCGGCTAAAGATTCCCTCAATAGTATTCTGCAAAAACAAAACAAATATTAGAAAGTATTTGCTTAACTTAAATGAAATTAATTTTCTAAAAATTCGGTTCAAATATAATTTTTGATTTTTAAAATTATAAAAGACGTCTTCTGAGGTTCGTAGTATTCAGCAGAAGACCTTTGACCTTGTATAAACCAGTTGTGTGCTTTCAATTTTAAAATTAATTTTAGAATTTTTTAAGTAAATGTATATATAAAATAGTTTTAATTGTCAATAAAACATCTATTATATATTTAAACACTAGTATTAAAGTCATCGAATAAAGTGAGTTTAAGAAAATATTTTACCTCTAGGAATGACGTGGCAACCAACATCTATATTCAAATAGTGAATAGAATAACGAGACACTAAACTGTTAGCGAAATGTAGTAATGATAAAACGTAATTATTTTTAATATTGGAGGTTTATATATTTAAGCATAAAAAGCTGAACAGAGTTTCACTAATTTTAATTATAAATAATGTTACTTAGCTGCAGGAAAAACTAATCCTTTTATGCAATCAGGAGATTCCGTCTTTCATTTCCACCCAGCAAAGGATTAAATGCACTGTTTTTAAATGGCTTACTACCGCCTGGGTTTTATGAGAAATCATTGGATGTAGTGCTAACGTAAGCATTAAGGCAGACAGTAATGTTAAAAAAAAATTACGTTTCTGTAGGTTTAAATATAAACAAATGGTTTTTTTGCCAGTTTCATAATAAGAGACAATATTTATAGTAATTGTAAATAAACATATTCGTCTACTTTCTTTATAACAAACTCGCGACTCGCCCTGGCTCTATACGAGCCGGATTGGTATTTCCTGGTCACATGGATCGCAAGAGGGTGCAATACTGATATCTGTAAAATCTTTTCTCTACACATCATGCATGAATTAAACATATAAACCTTACTTTTATCACTCTATCTAATAAAAAAAATGCGAATCAAAATCCATTGCATAGTTTTAAAGATTGAATACATAGGGACAGAGAAAGCGATTTTGTTTTATACTATGTGATGATAGTTAGTAGTAAAGTAAAAAATCCTCTACAAAAATTGGCAATATTAGTAGTAATATTTTACATTACAAATTTAAAACAAATGCTTGCGTTTGACAGGAATTTTCAAATTCAAATTTATTACGAAATAAAGTCAGTAAAATTATATTTTAAAAATATTATCAGTTTTTGTTTGTTTGATAATATTTTTGAACTTCAATATTGTTTAACGAAATATCTAGAGCTATCAAAAATTCATGTTATTTACGAATAAGAGATACAAAAATAGCACCGGTGCTGCAGAACCTGCTCGAAGAATTTACAACGTTTACAGACCAGGTTATACGATTATAGCGAATAGGTGTTGCCAACGATGGCAAATAATGGTAGAAAAGGTTGCCATAAAATAAAACTGAGACTGGTGAGATGCTCTAGCCCACTGCTCCTTCACAATAATGCTAGACTTAAAATCTACCTTACTACACTATACTCTCTATATTTTGCCCAAACTTCCCTTTATTTTTAAATTTAAACGAGTTTTTACAAGGAAACTGTCTCAAACCGCCACATAGATGCTATAAAGACTGTCGCTGCAGTGTTTCTCTTTAAGAGAACAATGGTCCGCTTATAAATGGCGGAAGCGAATAGATAACAGTAGTGCATACTCCGATCGATTTAATTATAATTTCAGAAAATAATTCCTGTCCTTTTTTGTCCTGAACATTACTTTTTCCAATACAACCCGTATTTATCATTTCATCGTGTGTACTCCAATACCAAGGATATATTTTTGTTTTTATAGCAGAAACTTGCTTCCTCACTAGCCTATTTATATGAGTAATATCATCCTGCCAAGCCTTTGTTAGCCCACTGCTGGACATAGGCCTCCCCTTATGCACGCCTTCTCCATTTGGGGGTTTTTGGCCCGTATCCCACCACGCAGGTCCAATGTGGGTTGGCAGGCGGACCGCCTTTTTACATGCCTTTATATATGAGTTATAATTAATTTAATTACTGACTTTTCTGAATCTAATAAAACAAACTAATTTGACAATTTCACTTTTTCACAATTTAAATAATGAACTACTACAAGTATTTCATTTAATGCATGTTATCGCAAATACGTCACATGTTCCAGCTAAAGACGTAGCTTAAAATATAACGATAATAAATGTTTAAGGTAACTATTTGCGGCTAAGCACTTTAAATGCTATAAAAATGATTTTATTACTATATACAATTTATATCCTTTCACACACACTAACTTTTAAAAGTTTTTAATTATTGATAATTTATAAAAGTTCTTGATATTTTCTAATTAAATAATGGCACACTTTTTAATCGAATTAGCTAATACTATATATACATTAATTATGCTGTCATAGCTATAAATGAACCTATACTACCCATTTTTTATCCATTCAAATGCAAACAAACTTTGAAATAAGTATATAGCGTCTCAAATAATACGCTTATTTCTTTTAGCATACGTTTAATACAACGAAAAATATCAAAAGCCACAGAGAAAAGAAGGAATAAAAATAATTTATTTTCTGTAACGCTTGTCGCTCTGATCGCTAAACACTGACGAGGGTATAATAACAACACAATTCATTATTATTGCCACCGTCAGTAATGCATGTAAAAATCTTTAGTATTGGTTTTTTGGGGTGCGCTTTGTACTAGTTTTATTAAATTTGTTTTTATTGAAAATATCGACTAGACGAACAGGACTCGTCTGTCAGGAGCAGGAAAAATATGGTGCAGGAGTCCACCATATTTTTCTTCTGCTCTACATTTTTCTTTTACTCACAAGCTCGCCCACCGCATACACATATAAATAAAACGTGAAACGAGGCATTATAAAACCGATCCGTGTAACAAAAACAACAATTTATAAAATTGTTGTCTGTCCAATAGTGACACGACTTTCTCTGGAAAATAGCTGATGTAACTTACTGACTTGACTTGACGAGTAACTTAGGCCATTTCTCTTAGGGAATATTTTTTTTAATATATTACTACGCAGACGAAGTCGCGGGCAACAGCTTGTACTGCAATTAACTCCAGTCTGCAGTTAAGATACTGTAATGTCAATTAATATAACGGACTTGAATGAAAATTAGTATGTATATATACGCTTTAAAGAATTTTTTAAATTATAAATTCACCAGTCACAATCTCACCGCGCTCATAACACTGCGTTTATAAGACACGTTGTAGTTCAACACCGTTGTTTTCTCATACATATTAATGGGACCTGATGCGAGACTTGAATAGCAAATTTTAACGTTCGTTCAATTCAGCCTACGGCACGGAGCGTTTTCATGATTCCGTACAAATTATTCAATAAGCGTACATTTTGAGGGGTAAATACGAAAGGAAGTTACAAAGGTTATTCAATGTAAAAAGTGTATTATTAATACTGTTTCGATACAAACTCAGTTCACGTGTGAAGTTGCCTAGAAACCTAGTCATTTATATTTGACGACCTTCTCCGCGCAGTGATTAGTGACCCTGACTGTTGCGCTAAAGCGTATGGGTTCGATTCCAACTACGGTAATAATATTGTGTGATGAACATAGTACTTTTATCGTGTCTGGGTGTTCGTATCTATATGATATGTATTTATTTCCAAAAAAAAATTAAATCTACGTAGATATCAATTAGCTAGTTTCCATAGTAGAAGCTTTGCTCAGTTTAGGACTAGATATTATCATTTAAACTTGAGAAATATATTTAATGCTTTGTAACAAATTTAATAATATAAAAAACTTTTTTACCATAATAAAATTAATATAACTGATGGTTTTTAAAGAACGAGTGTATCCTGTGTTACTATCATATAGCTATCTATTAACGTATTGCTGCTGCGTCTGATTAAAATGCAATCTTGTCATATATTTGATGAGGAATTATATTAAAAATTAATCAAACAGTTAAGACTATAGCGTGACTTCTGTTTTGTAGTTCAGCCGAAAAAGATTTGTAATACATGTACTTAAAGTAACCTGTGGCAAGAAAGAAGCGCCGTAAGTATAGCGTTCTTAGAAATAAAGAAAGAAAGAAAAATGTTTTATTTAGTACATAACTACAAATATATAAAATACATATCAAGATAACTACTATCTCTACTCACTAGCCTATTTATATGAGTAATATCATCATAAGCCTGTGTTAGTCCACTGCTGGACATAGGCCTCCCCTAATGCACGCCACCGCTTCCGATCTTCGGCTATTCTCATCCAGCCCACACCGGTCACTTTGCAAATGTCGTCACTCCATCTTGCCGCAGGGCGTCCTACACTACGTTTGCCGAGCCTCAGTCTCCACTCCAGAGCTTTCCGACTCCAGCGGTCGTCAGTTCTGCGGCTTATATGACCGGCCCACTGCCACTTTCGCTTACTAATCCGGTGGGCTATATCGGTGACTCTGGTTCTGTGACGGATCACATCATTTCTGATGCGGTCCTTCAGAGATACTCCGAGCATAGCTCGCTGAGCGACTTTAAATTTGTGGACCAGTCGAACCGTAAGTGTCCAAGTCTCGGCACCGTAGGTCATAACGGGTAGGACGCACTGATCGAAGACTTTCGATTTGGGGCACTGTGGGATGGGTGACGACAAAACTCGATGAAGCTTATTAAAAGCTACCCAGCCCAGCCGAATCCTTCTGTTGACCTCCCCCTCAAAGTTGTTTCTACCTAGTTGGAGCGTTTGCCATAAGTAAACGTACTCCAAAACTACTTCGAGGGAGGTGCCATCAATTGTGATCGGTCCCGGATCAACGTGCTCGTTAAACATGACCTTGGTTTTACCCAAGTTCATCTGGAAACTGATGCGTGCAGAAGACTCAGCCAGGCTTTGCACCATTTTCTGCAGGTTCTTTGCGATATCGTCCGCAAATCGCAGATGTGAGATGTACTCGCCGTTCACATTTATACCGTGTTCTTCCTAGTTGAGCGTCCTGGACTTGTCCTCCGGTGCGGCGGAGAACAATTTCGGAGACATGACGTCTCATTCTCTCACACCGCGGTGCAGGGGGATAGGCTCAGTCTGCATACTCTGGACTACGAAAGACATAGTGGCGGCGTTATACAGACATCTCAACATCTCGATATATCGCCAATCAGTTTAGCACCGCTGTTAGGACTCGAGGAAAGACCAGGTCTCGATGTAGTCAAAAGCCTTCTCATAGTCCTCAAATGCCATGCACAGGAGCTGGTTATACTCACGTGTCTTCTTTATAACCTGCCTCACTGTGTGTATATGGTCTATGGTGCTGTAACCCTTCGAAACCGGCCTGTTCTCGAGGCTGCGCTTCATCGAGTTTTCGTGCAAGACGATTCGGATGACCCTCGAAAACAACTTATAGACATGACTCAGGAGCGATATTGGCCGATAGTTCTTCAAAAGGGTTTTATCACCTTTTTGGAATAACAATACGACCAAACCCCTATGCCATGCCTCAGGAGTTCTCCCGGAGAGAAGGGCAGAGTTAAATAAACGACGGAGTCTCTTCAGTGTCAGTTTACCGGTGGCCTTCAGAAGCTCCGTCGTAACTCCGTCTTATCTTTTTCCATTTCTAAGTTGCTCAAGAGCCCCCTCGATTTCGTCTAGGCCGATTTCTGGAAGATCCTCCGTCAGATAGCGGGAAAGAGTGGCTCGAGATTTTAGATTCATTACTATTTGTATATAATTTTTTATCGATTTTACTTATAGTATTTTCCTATCTACATAAGCGATTAAAAGGGAGCATACACACATGTAACAATACTTTTTTTATGGCATACGCAGGCAGGCGAGCAGTCGGGCCACCTGATGGGAGTGGTCACCGACGTTCATGGACATTTGCAATACCAGTGGTAACCAACGCGCTGCCTACTGTGAGACATAGGGTGTTAAGTCTCGTTTACCCAGTAAATACGCTGGCTACGGTGCCCTTTAAACCGGAATACAGCAGTGTTTTCACACTACTGTTACTATTACTAAACTGTTACTGTTACTAAAACCTAGATGTAAAGGCGTGTGCCACCGGTAAACTACATATATTTAAATTAAATTTATTATTTTTTTAAATAGTTTATATCAAGCAATATGTTTTGTTTTCTTTGCGTAAATACACTGTTTGAGAACTCATTACAATGAATAATAAAGTGATAATTGTTGCGTAAATTCACTAAAAGAGCACTTTTACACAAAAGTTTATTGTATATATAAGCACTTTACACGTTTTTATTATTCGAAATACTTTAAAGTTTTGGACTTAAAATTTATATTTTTTAAGTATGCATACAAGTTTGACACTTAAACTACAAATTTTCTATAAAATATCCTGTAATTAAGAAAATAGAAACGTATAAACTCTACATATTTTCAGTTTTACGAAAATAGAACTCAGAGTTGAACATTTTTGAAAATTCGCACAACTGTACTAGCCGCTCTTTCAGCAGCAATCTGGCAGTAAAACATGAAGTTGTTTAAATTAATATAATACAGCGTTATGACTTCTTGTACTTATTAACTGAAAGAAAGTTTAAATAAATTATAATGAACTTAAGCCTGCGTGATTTTGTTATTAAATTTAGCATTTATAGGCAGAGATTTCCTGTGAAACATGTCAACAAAAACTTTATTTAACTCCTTTTCAAGTAGGTTAGTTATAAATAAACGATTTCAACTTTCACTGAATAACAACTATCAATCCTAATGAATAATCTGAAGTATTTTCGCAGCGCAGAGCGTAACATTACATACAAGAATAAGTTCAATTCGAAAGGTTCCATAAAATCTGTAATCTTTCGTAAGAATATGACAATTTTTCTTTAAAATGTACGTGCACTGAATAATTTGAACCATGTACACGTTCCGCGCCGTAGGCTGAACTGAACGAACGTTAAAATTTTCCATTCGAGTCTCGTTTTAGGTTACATTAATATGTATGAGAAAACAACAGAACCGAACTGCAACGTGTCGTATAAACGCGGTGTTATTATAATATTTTTATATACTTTCGTTCAAGCATTATAAAGTTATTACTAAATGTGGAATTAGAAAACTTTACAGAACCTTTTTTTGTTAACTAAACGTTTGACATATGTACATATTTAAGTCTTGTACACGGCTGATTTATCTTATAGTTTGTTGCAAAAAATTTAGTTTAATAATTTTTAAGTTGTATGAATTATTAGTCCAATAGTTAATTTTTGTTTTATAATTTTATACGCTACAAAAATATTCGAGTTCAACCAAATATTTGGGTTGAGTTTCGCCCCAAAATATTATATCAGTATGAGTTGAAGTTTATATTTGATTTAAACATTATATTGTATAAAATTAGACTACCTTCTTATTAGTCCCTTATTTAAGAAATTTTCTTAGTACATTTTAAAGTAGCATAAAAAAGAAGTTTCAATTATATTTGTATAAGCAACGGTTACGGTTTCGGCTAAAAAACTCTGTCTTAGTTGGATGTTTTTTTAATAATTAATATTTATAATTAACGAACAACAACACAGTTTCATATTCGCCTTAACTTTATAACGTGGATTAATTATAATAATTTTTGTATTAGGAATATTCCACAGCTTGGGAAGTAATCTTTTAACTCGGTTTTATCTTTCAGAGATTTGCCCCGGAGTGATACTGCGTTTCAATTTTCAATCAACAATTTCATTGAGCGCTGCTAACACTTTATTGATCACTGTTTTTTATAAAGAACCTTTTTTATGTAAGCAGTTGTAATGAATCGGCGCCGGATATAATTAACATGCTCCAAAAGTTTGACCAATTTTATTAAGCGTCAGGGTTATTTCATCCATGTGTGTGTGTGATGGTCCACTGCTGGACATAGAGCCTCCCCTATCCATTAGGCGGTTTTGGACCGTATCCACACGCTGGTCCAATCCAGGGTTGGTGGGTGGACCGACTATTTATAAGGCTATCCGACGCATAGATCATCTTACTTTTCAGACAATTCGGTGATCGGCCCAAATTGTCCTAACCAACTAGGAAATAACAATGAAAATTTGTTGAGTCCCCGCAGGATTCGAACCCACGACCTCCGGTTTCTAAAGCACACGCCCATACCACTCGGCTACGGAGGCAGTTAAAGGGTTATTTAGCTTTTTGATTACTATGTACTCAATTAATTTTATATTAATTATTATAATTATTTAATAATAGCAATGAATAAATAAAAATAAATGATAATTAAAAAAAATATCAAAATTTGAAACTTTTGAAAGCACCCTACGCTTTTCTCACAATAAAATTAACTATACGTAATTTTTAAATTAAAATTCATTTTAACATATCTTCGTTCAACGTATTTTTATTTTTTTATTAAATTATTATTTATTTTTTATTCTTTAGTTGTTTTTTTTTTAAATATTGAATAATCATCGAACTTTAATAGGTATGCTAAATGTCGAGTTAACCCGACCTCCTGAAGGGGGTCAAAATAACGTTTAAAGATTCCGTTCTAACATACGAATGAAGGTAATTAAAGCGTATTAGGAACATATGGTTATACCTTTTAGTCATTTACCCACATTAACTAATCCATATTACCCTGAATTAAAGTTTTTATCAGAGCTACTGGCATCTGACCTTCACGACCTATTAACTGATATAAGCAATTCCTTTTAAAGATGTTCTTGGCAATGGGGACGGACTCTTTGCCAGGAAAAAAATATTTTACTTAAATCTCACATAATATCTCTTTTAAATGTATCATTCTCAAATTAGTAAGCGACAGTATATATATGTTCGATAGCAACGTACTTTATTATTTGTAATACATTTTTCTTTCTTTTCTTTATTATTTGTTTTTCAATATTGCTGTTGCTTTGATACTTCCACGTAATATTCTTCTCGCTTTGACATTTTAATTGAATTTCAAACTAAACGCTTATTTTGTTTATTTTACTAAGCTTCAATTGCAAGACTTCGTTGTTGCATAAATTTGTAAAACTTATTAGAGAAATAAACATTTGTAATTTTTCTTCAACCTAGTCATTTTCCCAATTTATCATGGGGTCAGCTTTGAATCCATACAGTATTACCTGAATAACAGTTTTTACGCCAAGTGTCTGGCATCTGACATTCTGACCAAAGAGTAAACTGCCTTCCAAGGATAAATGATAAATTTTTACTGCACTGTCTTCCTTTAACGACTGCCGAAGATGATCATGATAACCGGGACCGACTTTTCCATGACCATCCGACGCATGAATTATCTTACCTTTCAGACAATTGAGTGATCCGCCTATATTGTCCTAACTGACCATAAAACAAGCCGTACAATTTTGTTTGTTAAATATTTAAGAACATTATAACGTTGTTTTTAACCAAAGTTCGAACCACTGACCTCCGGTGTATAAAGCAAAAGCAAAACCGCTAGGCCACAGAGGCGGTTCAAATGAATATTGAAAAAATGTTCAATTTTCGTGAATCTATGACAATGAAGGAAATTTTATTATAAGAAAAGGAAAATATATCATGAGTAATGAAAAAACCAAAAAATTACTATGAGATAAGCCTATAAGGTTCTCTATGGATAAAATGGTCTCTGTAAACTAGTGGTATGTGCGTTCGAATTGATAACCTGAGGGGGATTATACCCTGTCTCCACAGGGTTTTTCCATGGGATTAAACCCTATGGAGACTCAACAACTTTTCATTGTCCGCCTTGCTAGTTTAAGGAAATGCGGGCTGATTACCTAATTGCCGGTAAAGCAAGATAATGAAGCTCTTTCACTCAATTGTGTCTCTCTATAGACAAGTCTGCGATCTGTCCATCCAAACTACGGAAGTTAAGAAAACACTCAACTCTACAACAAAACTAGTCCATCATTATTATAAATGATTGAACTATTATTACTTTGTTGTTCAGATTTATGTCTTCTGTTTGGATAAACAATGCAGCATTTAGACTGTAGACACAGCTTTTTGTTTTATATTTTGCCATTATAATGCATGAGATGAACGGCTAAGATACAACGATGGCAATTTTAAAACGTTCACATTAGTAAAATCCGTATTTTTTTTAGAATATCTTTGGTGTTTTCCCTAAAAATCCCACTACAAATGTCATAAACAAGTTCACAAACTACTTCTTGTCTAGTACGTGAAATTATTGTTATAATTTTCATTTAACAGCGTAAAATATCATGATTAATAAATAACCATATAACATAGTAATTAACCGTTTTTATTTTGGTTGTTTTTATATATAAATATGCTAGTTAGTACTGTTAATTAGTTTCCCCTTATAAAGTGTTATTACTTTCCAAGTAATTCATATATTTTTCGTTCATATAGTTCATTATTCAATGTGTAACAGAGCCAAAGTAATGAAATTATTTACTTTAATTACTCATGGCAACTGAGTCGCTTTATAAATATAACTTTAACATTAATGAAAAGATGACAGTCGTCAGACATCAGACGAAATTCCGTTGCCAATGGTTACAGTGTTATATTAATTCCATGTTTAATTGCGCTCTAGTATTTAAGCAGCCTTTGATAATCCAATGTTGGACAAAGGCCTTTTTCAATGAACACCAGGACGGGCGATCCCTTGCTTCAAACTTGAACCGATTACCAGTCGATCAATGTTCTTTCTTGACCAAAACAATTTTAGTGTATTAATATTTTGTATTCTTCTTATGGTTTCTATTTGTAATTTGTAAAAACAATTATTAGCATTATGTACTAAATAAACATTTATATTTCTTTCTTTTTTCCTTATCGCAGCCTCCACCCAGAAATTTATTGGCACATAAATGACCGATTCTTTGGACCACTGTCTGTTCAACAAGTTAATCCATTGCAATGTTAGTGACTTTATACCTTCGATGGATGTTGAGTTTTTTACAAATTTTATCTGAAAAAGAAACTCCGAGCATCGCGCTTTGCTCTGCTATAGCCATTTTATCGTCACAGTTTGTTTTATTGCTTTATTTTGCTGTGTTTATGTCCACGCAAAGATAATATTTATGTACGAATTCTTCGATTTTCGACTAGAGTCTAGATCGAGATATATGGATCTGGGAAGAAGACAAAATATCATACAAGATATGCAACACAAAATATGTTTTATTGCTAAACTAACTTAACTACATTATTATGTGATTAAATTATAAAATCAAAAAAGGATAACCACAGAAATAATTTTCTTGACTACTCTACACTCATAAGGTTAGTGAATCTAAGATAAATCAACTTAATAGTGACCTAATAAGTATTTTGCAAAATAAAAAAAAATTAAAAGAGATATTTCATTAAAGCTACCGCATCCTTTCTTTAGAAATAGCTTTGTTAAGGTTTCATTACTTGTTAGAAAATAGGAAACATTTTCTAAGAAATACTGTTTATTTCAAGCTCCATTATACAAAATAAAACAATGCAATGAATAGAACATTTGTATTTACAAATGCAAATACAATCGTACTAATATTATAAATGAAAAGTGTGTGAGTATGGAATTTTGTTACTACTTCAATGAAAACTGCTAAGATTTTCATGAAATTTTGAAATAATATAGCGTATGTATCAAAATTACATATAGGCTATAATATTTAAGGATTATTACTTATACAAGATATCATAAATAGTGTCACGTATATGTAATAAAAAATCGGCCCTCGGGCAGCTATTCTGGCATAAATTTCGAGAAACATTTTTGTCTACATTTACCGCAAAGCAGAAGTGTGAAAACACTACTGTTTTCCGGTTTGAAATGTATCGTAGCCAGCGTCTTAACTGGGCAAATGAGACATAACATTTTATGTCTCACGGTAAGCAGCGCGTTGGTAATATCACTGGTATTGCCAATGTTCATGGTCGTCGGTAACCACTTTTCATCAGGTTGCCCATCGGCTCGTTTGCCTTCGGTTTTAATAAAAAAATATGTCAAATCACAATCACCACGGGAATATAACCGTGGGGCGAAGCTATTTGAATACGAATATTTTTTTAGAATAAGTTTTTGTTACTTATGCGCTCTAAATAATAACATTGATAGAATAAATACATATATATCACAGTGTTTGGAAAACATTTCGCTTTACGCTGCTAGTTTGAACGTTCATTAGCACCGCATTGTTGGCTATCCTACCACACTTTCCGGTGAAATACGTGACGTTCCGTTGGTTTGATTTAACACAGTAATCATTTTACGTGGTATTTAGAGATAATATTGCTTTAACTAGAATATAATGTCGATATTTTATTTTTATTATTGAAAATTATCGATCGCCATTAAAATACAACAGCGGTAGGTAGTAAACGACAGTAGATAAAATTGCATATGAAGCAATTGTTAATGGCACACAATAATTAATATTTAAAATCAGATTAGAACCGCCTCTGTGGCCTAACGGTGTTGGCCCTTGTTTTATAAGCCGGAGGTCGTGGGTTTGAATTCCGGGTAAAAACGTTAAAATTTTAAATTATATTATATAATTGTGATGATTAGGACAATTTGTGCCGATTAGCCAATAGTCTGAAAAGTAAGATGATTCGTGCGTCGAATGGACATGTCAAAAGTCGGTCCCGGTTTAAGACCATCTTTATCTTTGGCAGTCGTTATACAGAGTTATTCTTCAAATTTACGACCAACTAATTCATCCTTAAAACAACCAATTCATCCTTAGAATGTGGTTTACCCTTTGGATTGTGGTGGTCCGATGGCAGTCAGTCCGCGTAAAAACTGTTACTCAGCCGATCCCATGATAACTTGGGAAAGTGACTAGCTAAAAGAAGAATTAAAATAGAATAAAAAAAAAAAAGTTATACTTTCTTAACAAATCTTATTCGAGCATTTATGTTAACTTAATTTAAATTTAATTTAATTTAAAACTAATCTTCACGCAAAAAAGTATTTCAACTGAAAAGTTTAACAAAGTTTTCTTTTAGAGCAACTGAATGATATATTATTATGATTTTCCTTTAAAATGTACGTGCACTGAATAATTTCAATCATGAACACGTTCCGCGCCGTAGGCTGAACTGAACGAACGTTAAAATTTTCCATTCAAGTCTCGTTTTAGGTTACATTAATATGTATGAGAAAACAACAGAACCGAACTGCAACGTGTCTTATAAATTTAGCGCGGTGTTATCATTATAATAATATATACTAGCATGCAATGAAGTTGTGACTTAGGAACGTGCAAGCGCATTGAAGCTATTTGTAATTAGTAGACGTCAATAGAATAAACAATCTTACGTAAATAAAATATTATATTTGAGCTTAAAATAGTAATGGACCGATTATTATTAAATACATAATTTGTTAAGTGTATTTAAAATAAACGTACATAAACAACGACCCGCTTGGCGAAGTGGTTAGTGACTCGGACTTTACTCCAGAGGATGTGGGTTAGATTCTCACCAGTGAAAAATATTGTGTGATGAACATGGTGTTTTTCTCGCGCCTGGGTGCCTATATCTGTATAAAGTATATTTATTTACAAAAAAAGCAAGACTGTTTATATTTTTTAGTCGTCTAGTTTTAATAGTACAGCTACAGCTTTGTTTAGTTTGGGCCTAGATGACATTGTGTTATTCATTCGAAAACATTATATTCATCATCATCATCTTCATCAGCCAGCGTTAGTTCACTGATGGACATTGGCCCCTAATGCCTTTCCACACCATGCCTTCTCGATTAGGGATTTTTTGGACCGTATCCCACCACGCTGGTCCAATGAGGGTGGATAGACTTTTTACATATTATTTTTATTTTCATAGTACGTAAAATAATATATATAGGTCGTTTTATATTGCACAATGTTTTGAGTGATTTTTTTCTAATTCATCCGTATAAAAGTTTCTTGTTCTCTTGCGAGAAAGCGTTGATTAGAAAAGCAATTTCTCATCTTGGTTTAATTCTTTAGAGCCGCACCTAGCTTCGAAACCGCACTTCAATTTGCTATCAAACATTTCATTTGGACATTGCTAACCCTTCTGTCTGTTACGTCTTTATTATAAGTATTCTTAATTTTCTTGCTTTATTTATACAGGTTTTGTTAAAATATTATAACATATTTTTGCTGTACATGTTTGGTGTAAATTCTCTAATCATATTTAACATATATTCAAATACATAATATGATCAATAAATTGATATGATAAAGATACTAATTTTAATTACCTTTAGTTAACATGCAATAATATTGTAAATTTAAGAAAAGTTATTAGTGTTTATACTTAGACAAATATATATGATTAATAGAAATGCTATATTTTATGTTAATAAAACATGTCATGACGAGACATTTTAAAAAAATGAATACAAAAGGGATTAAAAACACAGTGGTATAAATCGTGTATTATTTATCTAAGAAAAGCACGTCGTAATCCGCTTATGTTGCGAATGATGGCCTAATTTTAGAAAATAGACTTATTTAACGTTCTATGACAGAGTAATTTCAAATAATTTTAAAACTTTCTAGAAGCGAATACCTAAGGTAATTTAGACTGTCTTCGTTTTTAGTTACAAAATCTTCCTAAACATTTTGGAGACCTCCTACGATGCAACAAATTTATTGCGTGCATCTTTCACCTTAATATTTGATATTGCATTGTAGCTATTGACAAAAATAAGACGTTATATAATATATTAGCGGGCACGAAAGACGTTCCTGCAAAGTATACCAAGCAATTAGGATATTAAACAAATAAGAAATGAAAGGAATACGGTCTAAGAACCCCCTAATGGAGAAGGAGTGCATTATGTCAAGCAGCAGTAGGCTAACACAGGCTGATGTGATGAAGATATGAAAGTTCAAGCCAATTCGACAGGTTACCGGCTAAATTGTGAATCTAAACCATTCTTAAATCAACTTGAACACAAACAAAAATTGTTTCAAATCGGCCCAGCGAAGAAATATAAATATAAAGATAATTATAAGTTCTACTAACTTTTCTGTTTTCGTAGTGTTTATTTTAAAGAAACATTTCCCTTTGCATTTTGTACATAAATGTTTTAAAAATGTCGCCGCTAGCCGAGCCTTAACTACCGAGCAAATTTGTTATTCATATTTTGCCATTAATATGTATGAGATAAACGGCTAAGATACAACGATGGCAGTTTTAAACACTCTCGTTATAAGAATACATATTTCATAGTTTAAAAAAAATGTAGTATGTGTTTTGTAAAATTCCATAGAATACGAAAAAAGAAATATGCATAATAAAAAGGGGGCTATTAATGCAATACTTCACTCAATATTTCAGTGAAAAAATTGAGTGTTATTTTTTATAATTTTCTGTTTTGCTATGTATAGGAGGTTGTACTTGGTGGAAAATTTACTTTACTCGTTTACTTTTGAATTATTAGTTTAATCCAATGCCTTTATGTTTATTTTATTGTTTTTTTTTGTATAATACCCAGGTTAATTAAGACTAGATTAAGTGTTTGAATTTAATAATTTAAGTTTATCGATCGAGTTTTATCACAATATATGAACCAAAAGTGATCTAAGACTGTACCGTTAGTTAGTTTCATTTCCAGGGATTCGTATTATTACTTTTTGATTTTCTTTAAGATAAAATGGTGAGACATATTACCTAATTTGGTCATAAGACCAGTTTTTAAGACTTATTCCAGCGATGTTAATTTTTTTTCATCTCTTCCAAAAATACGATTTATCAATATCTTTAAAAAAGCCATTTTCATAATCTGATAAAAAAACTTTGTCCGCACGATAGTTAATACTAGTAATTACAAGGAGCAAGATCAAGTGAATACACAGCATATGATTTTATCCCATTGCAAAAAATAAGGTTTTCCCTGGGGCATTATCTCGTTGATAAAGCAGTTGTCGGTAGTTCTTCAACAGAACGGCATTATCAGGCCAATGACTCTGTATTATAACAGATAGTGATTGTCTTCTCCTTCTACTAGTCAATAATTATGATTTCCAGAAAACTGTACCTGTAACCTGCAGCTGACGAAAAGTTTATTGCACTCTTTGGGCAACGCTTACGAGCAGCTTTCCTTTGTTTTTTTCCATAACAGCAATAGGCAAAGAGCAAGACGGATCACCCGATGGTAAGTAATTTACCGCCGCCCACGGTCACCAGCGCCGCCGTTGCCTACCCTTAAAACTCTGATGTATAACAGTGGACTGAAGTTCAGTCCACGGAGATGATCGACTCAAAATCCGATGACAGTGCTTTATCAAATTCAGACAAAGCTTTGAAATTCGCTTTCGCTCATGTTTTTGTTCGATTATCAACGTGATACCATCTATGAATGCATCGTGTAGACCGCTTTGTCGTAGTGTAAGTTTTTATATAGCATTTTCTGTAAAATATATAGTAGTATCTTTGATCCGGAGACTACGTTCAAAATCATGTAACCACTTATAAATGGTTAACGTTAACGTTACTGAGTTAGTGCCATCAGCAGGATTTAATCAAATTTTACTATGATGATACTGTAATCTTTTATTAAAAATGTTTTATAAATTTAATGAACTCTAAAACCGAACACGTAATTCTGAGTTTTCCCTTGGGTTTGAAAATTTTTGGACCTTGATCTGGAACTGTAATGTTGTCTAATAAGTATAGATGTATACTATTATATATCTTCTACATATGCTTTACCCACCAACGCATCATGAAAACAAAATCCAAGTAATCCAACAATCCATCACGTTAGACTTTATTAGACCATGTTTTATCAAAAAGAGATAAAAAACATATCGCAAATAAACCAAATATTAGTACATGACAAGTGCACTTTAATAATTCCAACTCAAAGAAAATATAAAACATATGGCTTTATATAACAGCGTTCTCATTCTTAAGGAATTCAACAATTTTACGAAGCATTTAAGAAGAAACTCCATTACAGCAACCACACCCTTTACTTAGAAATAACTTTGATAAGGTTTCATTACCGTTCCAAAGACGACAAAAGAGAGTGCGCATCTAGCTCTTGGATTGACCGGACAAGCCCGCTCGATCCTCCTTGCTACCTGCGCCGTCCGCTTGGGACGAGGCCACCCGTGGCCATGCCCTCTCCCCGACGCCTACAAGTGGTGAAGAAGAAGATGTCTGCTCGCCGTGCAGTTGTGTCTGCATCGTGCAAGTGAAACTGTCGGTTGTGCCGGAGCAACAGTGTCGACGCGATCGGCGTACGCGTCTGAGCGCGATAGCTGTGTAGCCGTCCAATGAATCAGTTCCATCGTCCAACAGCACGATCGGCCTAAAGGCAGAGGACGAGTCCGCAGGACGCCCTCCTTTGGATGAGGAGCGAAGTCTGCCTGTCTTCCACCTCTGTGTCAAGGGCTTAGGCCAGACAGGCGAAATCATCGCCCCTCACTCTGGACTCAGGGCATCCCTAGGGCCGGGCGCCAGCCCGTCCCTATTCCATCGGGACCCGGGCGCTCGTTGCACTCATTTTAGGAGGCTGCACCGAACTTCCTAGGTGATCTGGCCTTCCGGACTGGGTTGACCTCATCCGTGCCATTTGGGACCATCAGAAGGTGCCGTGTGCTCCTCTCGCTGTGGGAATAAAGCCTCGGCGATCACCACACGACCTGCGGCGACAGAGTCCAGTGAGTGGGGAGCCCAGGACGAAGCCTGTTTATCACCATTTTGTAGGGCCGCCCCACGGTCACTGTCCAGCACCGCTAAAGCTCATCTCGCCGTTGCGATCCACGGCTATCTGCCACTTCAGAGCCATCCTCTTTGCGCTGCAAGGGCGCAATTGGCTCAGGGCCGGGTCTCTCGCGTCGTCCGACAACAGGTTACGCCGCGTCAAAGATGTAGTCTGCGCATCGCGGCGATTTCTGAATCCACCGTATACCCGGCGTTTAGGAGGTAGACGTTTGCCAGGGTCATCGACGCGTCACACCAAGTGACATGCGAGTTCGAAATTTGTTCCCTCCTACATCACGATGTTGGCCGAAACTTTGACTGATATTCGCTCTCAATGTAAGCTCAATGGCCCAGGCTTCGATGGGTCCTGGGGCATTCGTCTACAGGTATCCCTCAGGTAAATCCCATCTTAAGATGACACCTGCCATATACTCAATCAGTAATGTCACTATTCTGTATGTATAAGACTCGTACCGTTGGCATATCTAGAATAGTTCCGAAAATGGAAAAAAATTTCAATCCTTCGAGCGCAACCATTGCTAGACTGAAACCGTACCTTCCTTCCAAGTCCGACTCTAAAGTGCCCTATCCTTGGGTAACAATACCAAATACATAAGGCAATCTTATGACTAAATCCTTAACATTCACCCGGGACATTACGCATTTTATTGGTGATATTGGCGTAAAAAAAAATTCTCAATCGACTTAAATAGTTAGGGAGCAATTTCAAAAATAGAAAAAAAAATATCTATTCTATCTTTCGACGTTTGAGACTTTTTTGTCACGATTTGATGACGAATGGCCCTGATGAAGTTTAATTAAACATTAAGATGAAGAAAAAAAAACTATTTATTTTTATATAGTCATCTGTATACTTTACATTGCAGCATTAGACAAAACTTAAATCGGTAACTGTTGGGATTTATTTATGATATTATTACAACAAATTAAAAGAAATATAATTGCATAAAGTAATAAGCCCGCTTATTTCATGGTAAATTATATAACGCTCAACTCGTATAAAATGAAGCGTTGGAAGCTACCAATTCGCTTGCCACGCTGAAAAATTTATAGTTTCGTCTTGTTTACCCAGTAATTACTCTGGGTACGGAGTTCTTCCGAACTCAAAAAAATATAGTGTTCTTAAACTACCGCTTTGTGACAGAAACAGACATCTTAGTATGCATTAATTGCACTCTAGTCAGTTCCCCGTAATAAGGTTACTGACTTGGAAACACATATCACAATAAAAGCTTCGTGGCATTTAATACCCTGGTATTTATATCTTATCAACCTTTATCAGTCACTGCTGGACAAAGGTCTTTATCAGTGAACTCCAAGATGGCCGACCTCCTGTTTCCAAACCAGCTACTGCATGGAGATCGGCATTCTCTTAGTTGGTGTTCGACCAACACTCCATCTTCCCAAATGAGGCCGCCACTTCAGAACCTTATTGGCCCATTGGCTATGGGTTCTTCTGACTATGACCGGCCTACTGCCACTTTAACGAGCATATGTATATTGAAATAAGAAAGATAAGTTTTAATAGAATACAGTGTATATAATAATGTTAATATTATTGCAGTGTTTAAATAGCGTTTCGCTTAATGCTGCCAGTTTGAACGTTCATTAGCACCGTATTGTTGGCCGTACCGCAGATTCCGTTGAAATACGTGACGTGCGGTCGGTCTGGTTAACAGATATTATTTAACGTGCTATATACAGGGATTATTTCTTACCACAGAATAAAATAATTGCAATATTTTCAATAGAAATTTACGACAGTAATGTAAATAAAAAATTAAAACGTTTTTGTTGTTATACCATTTACGGAAATAAATAAATAATAATAATAATTGTTTTAAATGCGCGAATTTTCTTTGCAGTACAATTATTTAGGAAATTTTAAACTTCCTTCAGTCTTTTGAGTTTTCCTGCATGAAAAGTTTAGACCAAGATCTTTGACCAATTTGTGATGACATACGGCACTGAGACATAGCCCGTATGAGAACGCTCCAAGCTCTCAGTGCGCTATGGAGCGAGCTATACTAGGTATTTTTCTGCGTGATAAAGAGCAATGGTGACATCCGCAGAATTAGCAAGCTAAGGTGGCAAAGGGCTGGCGATCGATAGCTTGTAGAACCAATAAAAATTGTTGGGGAAAAAAGATTTTTGAGTAGCAGTCTCGTTATGGCTATCGGAGCGTCGGACGACTCCCATGCATCTACGCAAGAGGTCAGTATGGTGGTGGCTCAGGATCGTGCCTCTTGTCGACTTGTAGGGGAGGCCTACGCTCAGCAGTAGGCTATGACAGGCTCACACAATATATGAACTGTTGAAAAAACCATGATGGGTGTTAATGCACTAGTTTCAATAAAATTTTAAAAATATAAATAACAAGTGAATTTCTATCGCCCAGAGAAGGGTTCGGATGGCCCAATATTTTTATACTGGTAGGCCCTTAAAGGCTAATTTCCATAACGAGTGCAAAGACTATCAACATACGCTCTTGAATTCGTTCAAGTCCACTCTCGAAAGCAATCTTTCTTTCTATATTAGATTTGAAGGTCGTTCTCTCAAGACTGAAAAATCCTAATTATCGTTGACCCTCACTCCATAAGACGTACAATATCAATTAACTTATTTTTTCGCATCGAATGGGTTGTCGAACATACAAACAGACAAGACCTATATTGCGATGGATCTCAAAGTTTTTTCTAAACCTTTTTTAACATTGCGAACTATGAGAAATATTATTGGCCTTTCATCGTACCAATGTTTTTGGAATTTTGAATTAAATGCTACATACAACCATCATCAACTGTCCTCTGGACTGTACAGGTTTCGTTCTCTATTCAGTCATTAAAGTATATGTTTGTAAATTGAAAAATCTGAACACTTGTTACATGACTAGTTTTCAGGAATTTGCGAAAATCGTGTCCATACTCAGTTTTATATATTATTAACGTTGTATTATAGAATTTGTATTTTTCATTAAACTATACTACTAAAGCTACTTGATACCATATTTTTATCTAACGGTTTCGAGCTCACAATAATAAATGGTAGGTAACCGAATGCTTCAAATATCATTCCCTCATCGTGTCCCAAACTCAATATTTAAATTATATCGCTAAATTTATTGTATTTTATGAATTTGACTAGTTTTGGTCATTACTTATATTAAAAATAGTGCATTTGACAGTAAATATCCTTTTTATTAGGTACCGAGTAAGAAATTATTTGAAAATTTCATTGTTATCTGGGTCCCAAAAAAAGAATCATTTCCTCACTTTTTACTAAAACCTCGATTGTACTTTTAAATCGGATCGTAGGTTGCCGCGCTTATGAATTTTTTGCAGTTGGCAGCATTGTCAATGAAGTCATACTATCATTGATACAAGGCGCGAAGAGATGTGTTGTTGTCAAATGGTTTTAAACTAATTATTAAAATATTACATTTTTATATCTCATTCTTTAACACCATCTAAATATAAGGTAATTATTTTATTTGTAATAATCATTATGATTTTTTACATGTTTTGAGAAGTAAAAATTTTGCCTTGAATCGGAATTTAATTTGAGATTATGTTTAAATTTATCTTTTCCTTACTATCATTCCCTCACTATTCTATTAATGAGTGAATGAGAATTTATGAGAGAATAATAAAATCAAATGTAAGCAACAACATTTCGTCAAAAACAACCTCACATTGAATTTTGATTGATGATTTATTTGTTTCAATAGCTCTTATTTGTAATGAATAATTCCGTTTTCAATATATTTTAATTTAATTTCATTTCACTTGTGTACTATAAATTAAATACATAAAATTGGCAATTATTGCAAATTATATTCTTATTATTATCCGAAGTCATTTTTCGCAAATTCCTCAGAACTAGTCACAGTGATTTGTTCAAATGCGTAATGGGTAATTCATTTACTGCCAATGAATACGCAAATAAACAAGACACAATTTTAAAACAATTACGATTTTTTAAAATTTGTTATAAGCATATCGATTATAAAGGTGAATGATGTCAAAGCTGTCTGCTGTACATAACTGATCGGTAGTTAATTGAGATGTAATATATATGCAAGCTAAACTTTATGTGGCTACATGTATATAATAAATAAATATTTAAACCGTCAACATAAGCTGAATTAAACTTTCGGATAATTTTCATAATCATATTATTCGCGTTTAATATTAACGTGGTAAGCATATAAGATATAATTATAACAAAAACTTTTTTAACAATTTGACAATTTTTTTAATATTCCGCTATTCGAATATATCATTATATGTATGTATATATAATTTTAATAGTTTATATACGATAAAAAATAATCAAATTTAATCGCTAAACTGAATAAGACTGGAAATTGATGACAATAAAGTAACCCATAAAAATAAATGAAAAAGTCTCTGTGATAATTCATGAATAAGAACGCTAGATGAATGACGCCGCTTTGCTGCGTTGTATCACTTATGGTTATCGCTTTCAAGTTTAACTTGTGGTTACTATTTTTCTCTGTATTTTTTTAATTTAGATAACTTTCTCAAAGATATGGGATTTATATATATTTTCTAGTTTTACCTATAAGAGACATAGAATCCATGCAATACAAAGTGTTACGTCAAACTTAAAGCGCCAAAAATGTTGTGTTCTTATTGGTTAAAGTTTAAATGGGTTTTGAATAAAGGTAGCGCAACGAAGCGCAAGAACGCATTTATAATTGACGCCATAGATTTTTGAAATTATTCATGATTAATGTACATTTCATCTCTTAACATGGGTTAAGAAAAACAATTCCCTTTTCTCTTCATATGCTCATGGACGGCGAAAATATATGAAAAATACAATCAGGTATACGATTATTACTTGATCCCTTTTATGTTTTTTTATTTCTTGTCTTGCGTTTTTGCCCATTACTTCGAAAGATAAACTTTCGTGGTCTTGTAATTCCTTTTTTCTTGTATTCGTGCCTAAATGTTTTCGTAACGAATGCAGCTCCTTTTTTGTAGGACCAAAGTAATCAAGCTATTACAAGACTTCTGTGCGTAAAACAACTGTTCCAGCTAATTTATTGTAACGTTACATTGCGTCCCACTTAGTAGAGAGGCGTAATTATAATTAATCAAAGTCATCCATTTAATTATCAGTTGTATCATGCTTGTAACTTTATATGAATACACAATATACACTTATTTATACAGAGGGTTTATGACCTTAGTTTTATTACTTTTGGATTGAAGTTAACTTACGTGACATCATCTATCAGCCTCTGATAGTCCACTGCTGGACATAGGCCTCCCCTAATACACCCCTATCCATCAGGGGGTTTGGACCGTACCCCACCACGCTGGTCCAATGCGGGTTGGTGGGTGGACCGACTTTTTACATGCCCATCCGACGCATGGATCATCTTACTTTTCAGACAATTGGGTGATCGGCCAAATTGTCCTAACCAACATAGGAAACAACAAGGAAAATTTGTTGAGTCCCCAGGATTCGAACCACGACCTCGGTTTCTAAAGCACACGCCCATACCACTAGGCTACGGAGGCAGTCATATAATTAATTATTTATAAAGTAAGATTTATACATGTTTACACTAATAGGTTTTTTTTGTTAATTTTATACTATATATATATATATATATATACGTATATCGATAATTGGCAAGTTTAGTAAATGGATCATGCAATTTATAATAAATTTAAGTAATTTTTATTTAGTTATAAAAAGTATATTTTTAACATCATAGAATTAATAAAGACTTACTGTCATCTTGATATCGAGAATAACTACTAAAAGTGTCTGAGTATGTTAATTGTACAAATCATCGTCATCATAATCATATTAGCCTTAAAAAGTCCACTGCTGGACATCTTCCCCATGAGCTACCAAGAGGTACGATCTTGCGTCGCTTGCATCCACTGACTTCCTGCACATTTGCACGGATCGTTACTCCATCTATTGGGGTCATCCTCACTACGATGACCAATACGAGGCTGCCAAACGAGAAACTTTCTTCCCCATCGTTTGCCGGTTCTACGAGCTAATTGGCCAGCCCATTGCTGCTTAAGCTTGCTTACTTTTCGAGCTATGTTGGTCAAATTGTGATGCTGCGTAATGCTGTCTGCAATACGCACTCTGTAACGAAGATAAATTTCAAGCATTGCCCGCTCCATAGCTCGTCGAACGACTTGGAGCTTCCTTATACGGCTTACAGTGAACGACCACGTCTCAGTGTAGGTTCCAGTATACAGCATCACCGACAACACACTGTATAAAGATCTTAGTCTTCAAACATTGAGGGATATCGGACGTGAAGATGCGTCAAAGCTTCCGAAAGCTGCCAATCCGAGTTGGATTCGTTAATGTTACAAACGTCGTATTTTACAAATACGTTTTCTTAAAACCCTATTTTTTCATTACTCACGTATCGCATAAGTTTTCTTACATAAAACTTTAATAAAGAATTCTTTAATGTATATTATTATTATAAACTAAGAAGAGTGGGCTAAATTTTGTTTTATTAATTTTATAGCGAAAACATTTGACTAAGTTACATAGGTAGCTTAGCTTCGTCCAACAAAGACTAAATAGTGCGAATAGCGGTCCCATTATTGTGACTGCTTTAGAAGAGGAAAAGCATTTTCAACATTATACAATCCATTTTCCTATAGGGGACATTTTCAAAGAAAAACGATTACTTAAAGCTCCTTTGTAGTTTGTTTGTGAACCGCAGTCTATTACAATTAAACGATTCCCAGTATTAATGAGGTGTTTTCTCTAACAGGAAATTTTCGTATAGATCACATTTGTGTTCACGTTTTAAACACAGAATAAAATTACCTTTTTAAAAATTACATTTTATAGAGTCATGATGTTTGATAATTTAATCAATATGTATCAAATTGTAGACGACTTCTATTCATTCAAGATATAATTGCTACTAACAAATTTTATCGAAAATTTATTATGACAATAACTTTAATGAGCGGCTGAAATAATTATGGAATATTAATAAGGCATTGTCAGAAACACGATATAATATGGCCTCGCTGTGTTCAATGTAATTAGTTTTCAGCAATTAAATTTTCATGATATGATTAATGCGAAATTTGTGATAAACATACATAATTGAATATTTTTATATCTAAATGAAAATTATTTAAGTTATAAAAGGCGCTTCTAAAACAATATAAATAGTATTAAAAAAAGAACGACATCCATTCGTTGGTTATTAGACTAATTCTTAATGCTAGTCGAGCTAATTTCTTAATCGTTAGGTAAGAAATGGAGGTATTTTGCTAAATTCTATAGAATTTGTGAACGTAGGTATAGTCCTCTATTTACCACCATAAATTAAGATTTTAAAAATTGTTAAATTCATAAATATGTTTATCTACCCGATTAAAGGGATCAACATGTAAATTTTAACCCGTTAAAGTAACCCTTTTTAAAGTTTAATGATCCCTACGCCATATCCATACTAATATTAGAAATGCGAAAGAAATTTTGTGTGTCCGTTTATACAGTCTAAACCTTTTAATCGACTTCAATGAAATTTGACATGTTTAGAATAGGTTCCAAGAAAAGACATGGGCTATAATTTTAAGGTTGAAATGGGGAAGAAAATCAATATTTAAATAAGTCATCGTCAAAGCAAAAGCTATTAAACTTTTCTGGCATTTCAATACACCTAGCGGACATGTCTCCTATTTTACGCTAAGTCGCGGGAGACAGCCAGTAAGTATATAAAGAGTTGGCGTCATTGGTTTAGGATATCTAATTTTTGGAGTTTCTGGACTGGATTTTCAATACATTTAAAGAATGAAGTTGCATCTTTTTTTCGTTTGATACATTTTACTTTGACTGGTAAAAAAAAACGAAATAAGCTTAATTTAATACATAACGGCGCACATGAAGTTTTTGGCAGTGGATACATTTTTTTCACTTGTAGTGTTACACCTTTTCATACTTCTTTACATGTTATCAAAACTATCTTTCCAATACATATTTACGCATATAACGTTGTTATGTTAATCACTTTGTTGAATATATATCTGATATCACACCACAGTCTACCTCTTGACCACTAACGATGGTGAGCGGATTGAATACATACAGCGTAAATACAGAAAATTAGTAAGTACTGCTGGTACGTCCCTCTTTTTCAAGGGACCGTCTGGGTAGGTACCACCTCAGTGCCTATTTCTGCCGCAAAGTAGTAGTGTGAAACTGTGCCCTTCAAACCGTAATTCAGTAGTTCAAACCGTAATCAGTGGTGAAAACACTCGTATTACAGTTTAAAGGGCACCGTAGTCAGCGTATTTATTGGTTTAATGAGACTTAACTTACTATGTCTCACGGTAGGCAGGGCGTTGTACATGACATTGACCTAGTGATATATCTAAATATATTTAACATGGCTCGACAGAACTACACAGATCTAGAAGTACTGCGCTAATTTATTTATGTCACGCGCAATCGTATCACGTAGATGCTTTATAATAATTTAGTCATGTCGCCTATTTCTATGATAACTTATGTATTAGGAAAATACACTTATTTTCATGTTGTTAGAGGCTGAACTCGGTTAAAACTTAAAAAATGGTAAGCCATAATCTAGGTTACTCTTTGTCCAGGATCATCTGAATAACAGTTTTAACCCTGAGCAATTGAAAATTAGTCTCCACAACCAAAAGGGTAAATTTCCTTATTATGGATGTCAAAGACGATACTGACCGGGTCAGATTTTGTACATGCCCATCTGACGCCATAATATAAAATCATACTTCCTTGGTGTGTTTTTTTATTTTCTAGATAAAAATAAAATATTTAAATACAAAAAACATTTAGACATGTATTTAAGGAACCAAATAAAGTGTTAAACGACTCTGCGTCCATTTTTATAGTTGTACTTTAACTTAAATTTAACTAAACCAAATTCTTTTTAATAAAAACTGAACTCTACATTGTATAATAACTGGAAACCGTAATAAATGTAAAAGAAAGGTTCTTTAAACCGATGCTCCAATTAAGTGGCGTTGATAAGGTTTCATTAACATTGTTCTACGCATTTTCTTAGAAAACTTCTTATTTCTTTTCTTGTTATTCTTGCGTACATCTTATCGCAAATATTATTTAACGTATATAAATTAAAAGTGGTTTGAAATAAACGGAAATATATATTTTTTTTCACAATACATTAAAGTAAAACATATTTTATATTACATACATGGATAATTAAAAATCAATTATACTTTTACTATTTCTTGTATGAGTTTTCTCAACATAAAAATTAAAAAAAACGGACGTAGTTTAATAAAAGTATAATCTCACTTTATTTATTTTACATTTGCAAAAGAGTTTGAAATGAAAAAGTAATTAGCAAATATTGCCATTAAATACATCGTTAAATGGTTACGATACAAAGTGACCCCTATAAATTTTTTAAAACTTATAATAAAGTCACAGTTGTCTTCATTTCTCTATTCATTCTAACCTTTAGGTGACAAATAATATATATTTCCTAACCCTATTAAATATTTGGAAGTGATGTTTCACGGTTTTTATTGCATTTAATAATTGTACCGTTGGACATAGGCCTGTGTCATACGGCCGGTTCCTAATTTTTATAAATATGTTTAATTTTATAGAAGAAATAATTATGATTAATATGTTGATTGTTCTTTCTATAAACTTCTCATATAAATTATTAAAATCTCTACCCCGTGACCACGTTCGCTGTGAAGTGTTTAAAGCGTCGGAATTTAAAGTGTCGGATACACGCGATAAAGTCCGTAAAAAGTCGTTTATTCAATAAAACCACTCTTATATAATTTATGTGCAATACTAATAAAAAGCCTATGTCCAGCAGTAGACTGACACAGGCTGATGATAATGATGATGACTAATATAACAATGCGGTTTAAATTTTATCCAGTTGTCTTCGATATGAAAAACTCTATCTCGTATAATTTAACTTTTCAAACTCCAAATCTCGCATAAAATTTGTGATTTGCACATCCGCCTATATTATTAGGGTAAAACGATAACATAACTCATTACATAGTATCTATATTCCCTTCCTTATCTAAAGTATTACATGAGAACGGAAGGCGATAACGACAAAGTTAACTAGATTTCCTAACGTGGAACGGAACGCAACATAAATGAATATTTATAAGTTCATAGACTTGCAAAAACAAAGCCCAGCTGTTTAGGAGGCTCGGTAAACGCATTCACATTATCATAAATTCCATGAAGTATCTTTCTTATGCTATTTCTTTTGTATATGAAAGAGGAGCTGCCTATAATCATTAAAGGGACTAAACAAATAGACGAATTTCATCAGTAATCAAACCACAAAATTCATTTAATTATTTAATGCCATAAAACGAAATTTTAAAGCTATTTTTAATTTTATAGCTTTAATACGTTATTTTTAGCAAATGACAACTTTTACTAAAATATTTTATTTAAAGATCTAAACAGAGATGTTAGCATACGGATATGAACACATCAACTTTAAAATTTTTAATAATGACCTCTCGGTCGACATCAAGTACGGCACCGATCTATGCACCAAATCAACAACAACAGCTTTCTTTCCTGATGATCTTTCCTGATGTGACTCTTAGTATTGGGCTTCATAAAGCTGGAAGTTATAGGTGTATATAAGTACCTAAAATACATAAAATGATTATATATATATAAATGCCTAAAATACATAAAATTATTATCCAACCCTTGATAAGAGTTGTGCAACATTATTAATTCTATTATAATATGATAAAAAGTATTAATTTTATTTCATTCTAAGCCCGCATACTGGCGTTGAAATAGGTGCATTTTAATTCAGTTTAAATTGGTATTCATATAAATTAATTTCGCTTTTAATTTGCCAATCTTAGATTTGAAAACGTCTCCATATTTATGACACTCTTACATAGTTTTAGCTTCATATAGACCATACTTTCTTCTAATGTAAGTTGAAAAGAGTTACAAAATGTAAGTATATAAGTATATTTCCTGCCCGCAACGTGCTTTCTAAGTTGGGACAGTTCTCTTTGTTCGTAAAACAATCAATCCATTACCGAGCTCCGATACAATGAACTATTGAGATAATCAAGTTTAATCTTAGTGTATATTGCGTCCCGCTCGTAAGAGAATTTTAAGTATATTTAATTAATTCGTATATTAAATTAGCTTCTATAAGTAATTTAAATAATTTTATTATGTATGACATACGACTGCCTCCGTAGCCTAGTGGTATAGGCGTGTACTTTAGAAACCGGAGGTCGTGGGTCCTGCGGGGAAGCAGCAAATTTTCATTGTTGTTTCCTAGTTGGTTAGGGCAATTTGGGCTGATCATCCAATTGTCAAAAAAGTAAGATGATACATGCGTCGGATGCGCATGTAAAAAGTCGATCTACCCACCAACCCGCATTGGCTCAGCGTGGTGGGATACGGTCCAGACCCCCTAATGGATAGGGGTATGTTAGGGGAGGCCTATGTCCAGCAGTGGACAAACACAGGCTGATAATGATGATGACATACACTCGGTTATAAGTAAAGATTTATAATATATATAGGTGGTATTCTTGTCAGTCAATCAGTAAGTGTAATGGTTGCATGTTGAATAAAGATATTCAAATATGAGTTGACAGTTTAGCAAAATTTTTAAAATGATGCTATATTATAACACTATTTTTGTTATGTTGCAACTAAATTATTTCTTTCAATTACGCGATTATTATACATATCAAATCCACTTGCCAAACAAGGTCTTTACAATCAAAATCGAATTTTTACTTGCCTATCCGAACAATGTATAAACTCAATTTTCAGACAATTGGGTCGGATCAGCTTGTATTTCTTAAACTGACCAAGAAACAACGATAACAAACTTTCTCCCCGCTGGATTCTAGCTACAATCTCAGTTTTGTAGAGTAATACCAGTATTATTGTAAGGTAAGCAGTATAGTGTAGAATACTGCCTCAATAGCCTAGTGGTAAAGGACTCCCTGAGCTATGTCACAACTGACAGTCACGCTTTGCGTAATTGTTTCGCCCGCCCTTGTTGCGTTAAATGACCTTGGGGATTACGGCACTACCGGTTGCCCTAGAACCAAGGACAAAGAAGTCCGACAACAAGTCCTCTACATGGCCAAACATGGCTGCCCTAAAGCGCCAAAACGCAGAGTTCCTGTGAACCCTAGGGAAGCCACTTCCAGGCGACCACAACCCGACCCATCCTCTAGCACTGCATTTTCAACCCTCCGTCTTTCCAACGCTTAGCAGTTTCGCCCCACGTGGTAAAAGCCAGCGCTGGAGCTGACTCTGAGCGCACAGCTGCCCGCCACCACCTCAAACGCTCAGTATGCCATGCCAATGCAAAAGTCATAGCAATGGCTGCACTGAGTAAAATGCTTCACTGTTAATGAGGTCGCTGTATCTCTTTTATCTTGACGACTTCAATATTGCCGCGACCGAATTCGCTGCTGAGGTAATGCGATGGCTCGACCAGTATTCTTGTTAAATAGAAGAATTTAGTTAACACCAACGATTTAAGAAGTGGTGATAATGTTAGATTAGCTTTAAAAATTATTCTTTAGAAATCATCTAAATCTTTCTTGGAAACATGTTACGCAAAGATTTTTGTTGCATTTCATGCAATATTTTTTTGTTTTCTTAACTTCTTTTTGCTTGGGTACTATTTAAGGTTCTTCGCAGTCTGTCGTAGCATTCTGCACAATTTCTTCGTTTATCGCTCATCTCAAGAACATGGTCATCCTTCTTAGGTTTTTCTTGATTTTCTAAAAAATTTTTTGTGGTTTATTCCTTGAGATTTATCAACCATTTATGAGTTATTCTACAGAACTCGCGAAACTGAACAACTTTCCTCAGAGTACGGTGGCTTTTTCGTGATGTATTTTAACGCATATTTATTAGTTTTTGTAACCATTTTATCTATTATTTGATCAGTTAAAAATATCTGCAGGAGATAAATGTTCTACAGAAATATTAAAAGTGCTTTCATTTAAAGTACACGGTTTCATTGTCACTATTATACTGTGCATCTCCCCTGTCCTCTAAAACATCATTATCTATATCCATCAATCCAACTTTACTTGCAGAGTATTTATGCATTCTATCATCTCCTATGTCACCACTTTCCTTCTTTTCATCTTCCTTCTCAGTATTTTCCGTTTTTTCCCCTCTCTCTGCATCTTTAGCATTTCTTATATCTTTTTCTCTATCTTCGTCTTCATGTTCCTCTGCAGCATTTCTGGTTTTTTTCTCTCTCTCTTCTTCTACATCTTCTGACTCAACATTTTCTGTTTCTCCTTGTCTCTATACTTTGTTGTCGAGAGTTTTTTACTGTTCATTACGTTTTTCGTCATAAAAAAACATGATTTTAATTGCTTTCTCGCGACATGCAGTCTTTAAAGAAATAATTGAATGTAGGTTTTGCCTTTCAATCTTTCCTATGTATTTTATTTCTCTTTTCTATAATTTTATTATTGTATCTTAGATTTATCAAGCCATGATATTCGCTTTCATTTATTTCGCCGCCGTTCATAAGCTTAGAAGTTGATAGATTGTATAGCGAAGGACTACATCCTCTCATCGTCATTGGATAGAGTAAGTATGTATAGCTTATATACATACTAAATCTGTCCAATGACGATGAGCGAGGTTAATCTAATCCTTTTGATGTCTGTGGTGTAGGTTTATCTTTAAATTCTGTAATGCAAAAAAGGTCAGTGGAATAAATTTAATCTAAACTATTATTATTAATAGGAGAGTTAAGATGTACGGATGTTCGCTACTCTTTGACGCTAAAACTACAGAACGGATTTAGATGAAACTTTGCACTAATGTAAAGTAAGTAATAAATTAAATAAAACCTGAAATGTGGAGAGATTGTGGCAGATGTTCAGCAGATACCATAACACTAAAAGCAAAGGATTCATTTAAATTAAGACGTGCCGGTTTTAGATTCATGTGAAAATCAGACTGGTTTGAGAATATGATATTTTTTTCCATTGGGGCTACTGAAAACGTCCGTTGTTGACAAAAAATAATGTTTACTGTGACTTACTTAGCGAGAGCAAAGGGTGTTGGGGTAGGAGCGGACGGATTTAGTTCAATTGAAAATATGCTAAAAAAAACTAAATCAGAACATCAGTTGTTAAAATAAATCATCAACATCCAATGAAAGTGTTCATTTATTAAACGTTTCTGTTTAATGTGCGGGTGAACGTTAACAGTGTTTTACAAGGTGAAATTATATTCGTTATATATCCTGAAGGTGGTCAATGTGCTCATTAGAGTGATCACCTTTACCTAAGGAACACAGTTCGTAAAATGAAAAAAAATTTGAAGCTCCCCTAGTAAATTAATCAGTTAATTGTCAATTTTGTATGGAAAGTACGTCAATTTTTTTTTTATTTGGCATTATATTCCCTGGGGAAAGTTGTTTAGTTTCACGAGCACTTTCATCTCCTGCAGGGTGTAAAACGAATTAAATTTTACTGTATGTACATGATTAGTAGAATAAAAAAGCATTTAATAAAAATATTGGTAAATATTTGAAAAGAATACATTATTTTTTGGAATCTACACTGATTCTATCGATACTGAATCACCGACGAAAGGAAGCAAGATTTTTTTTAAAGAATTTGATATGTTGACATATGTAGGTAGTAAACGAAAACTTACCGTGTGCACTTTGTTTTCCGTGCACATTTGTTAAAATTATTTTTTCATTGTTGTCACTTTCACTGCCAGAATAAGTATTTTTCTTTTATTGTTTGCCATCGTTGATTATATCAGATCAGTTAGATGGCACAACACTAAATAGCGGAGCGCGCACGCTATGCGGTATCGGGTCGCCAGATGCCTGTTGTGAGGGCGGGCCGAAACTTGCCCACTGCCGCACGTCAGTGCGCGCTAGGTCAATAAAAGCCTGCCGTTATATTTTGACGCAAAACACCTACAATTTTGACCACAAGCCGAAATATATATTTGTCTCTGTCGAATTTTTACAAACACCTGAGATAATCGTTACGCACCAGAGGCAGACATTACTTTTCTTCGCCCGCACCTGCTGAAGTACCGCAGCAGGCCGATATCGGCCTGATACGCAGTGAACGTGTTAAGCATGCTAACGGGAACCAGAGAGTGACGACAGAAGCCGAGGGTCCCCATCTGGGGGCCTGTGGTGCAGTTAAGTCACTCGGTGGCGAGACGCGCCTGTGGCAACGCGTCTATTAATAAAAAAACTTCGATAAAATTTTAATTCATTCAATATAAACAACTCTTAATAACATATACATACGAAACTACACAGTAAAATTCATTGTTTTTTCCAAAATGTGCAGTTAAATTAATTTCGCGTATTACTTCTTCAATACTTTTTCGCAATAATCTGAAAGTATTTAGACTATTATTTTGCGTGTATATATATGTAATAAACTATAAAACCGTACACAAAACTTACTTTTTTATACCTTGTTTAAAAAGTTATAGTGGGAACTTTTGAAATTTGGTATTCTGGAAAATATGCAATCCACTCAAAAAAATCAATTAAACGAACGGATGGCATGTTCCATTATTAAAAATTAAGCATAATGAATTAAAGAATATACTACAACTTAAATAAACCTTCACAAAAAAGGTGGTAAGTTAAGTTTCTTGCACACACTATATAAATTACATTTCTCTAAAGTGCTGGTAGTAATAAAACGAGTCAAAGTAAGATAATTAGACTTGATTGTATAAAATATATTTTATTCATTATTATGTGCAGAATTGTCATTGTTATATTATCTGCATTTCCTGACAGTGAGATTCTAAGGGGAGAACAAATGAACGAAGAAAGATCTGGTCTTACTAAAAAAAACGATTTTAATAAAATTGCCTGGAAATGAAGAATATCACCATCCCTTTAGATTTTAGTAAATTTCTTCTGAATCTTGGAAACTCGCCTTATTTTTATTAAGTTAATAGCTTTTGCCCGTGGCTCTGTCGACTTCGTAATAGGAAAAAAATATATGTTGGGTTTTTACCAATAATAAGAAGCCCAAGTTACTCCCAGTTATATCGGCTATGTTGTAGAGAAATGTTTAAAAAATTTTTTACCTATTGACAATATATCACAATGAAATCATATAAAAACTACTACTTTGATATTTCAAACAGACGCTGCATTTGTTAATGTACAGATAATTTAAATCATTGTATCCATAAAGTATATACTGAAAACATACCAGTTCGAATAATTGTGACAAAATAAATAATTATTACAATCAGTCTTTATTTTCATATTGATTCAGTAACCAGAATTTAATAATCATGTAAAGTCATAATGAAATATTAATGACGTTGCAAACAAACAATACAGCTACGTAGTATTGATTGTAATTAGTTTTTGGTAATTTGAATATAGTCGGAATGTATTATATATAACAGGAAATTTTCAATTAAGATGGAATTATTGTTTATGCATAAATTATCGTTCATTCTAATATTTTTGGGTGAATTTTAATGTTCTAGTTATGCTACATTTTATAAACAACTATATAATAAATTATGTAAAATGCACAGTGTATGTGTCGTGTTATTTTAAGATTTTTGTATTGGAATACTAAGGGGAAAAAGTAGTCTATGTACTAAGTAGTAATAATATAGCTTTCTAGTAGTGAAATAATGTTTCACACAGTTCACTAATTTCGGAGTTTATTTAAAACAAACCAACAAACAAATCTTTTTATTTAAAATGTTAGTGTATATTATAATGGCCACAAATACAGTAAATATTATTAAATATTATCATTCGAACTATTGCTTTATATGTATAAACATTTTTTTCTTAAGATAACGAAAATAAGACCTTATTTTAAATAAATTGTTTTATTTTTAGACAAGAGCCTGTATATCTAAAAATTTCTTTAAATCATATAGTAAACTATAATCTTTTTTTACCTGATATTACCATAGGGTATAAAATTCGTAAAAAACCAAATAATTAAACAATAAAAAAACTATCGATAATAGATAAAATTGGCGCAAGTCGAGTAATAAGTTTGCCCAATAATTGAATTAGCCCCATTCGACAGAGACTCCTAGCAATCGGTGCTATTGGAATATGCAAATTCAATAAGCTATAATTTCAATATGAACCGAGGCTCTAGTAATTAAATAAAGTAAATGAAATGTAAATAGATATCGGACACTCATGACTTACCCACTGCCACGTATAATTTATAAATAAGTCCTGATCACGTTTGAATATAGGTCGAATTTAATCATTTTCGTGAATTTTTGGACAATTGGAAATATATGAAAAAAATATTTTTATTTTTATGCAATACAATTCTTTTCGATGCATCGAAGTAGAAATATATAAAACATCGAACCTCAGAGTATACATACATTTAGTAAATAATCATTTTAAAAATTACGGCCTAATGTGTGCATTCAATAAAAAATATAAAACGGCATCGTATATACATAAAAAATAAACACGTTTTTTATTATGTTGAAATCCTCCCAAAGTTTAAATGTAACATAATGCAAATTAATTATTTACATAGACTGACAATCCTTTCTTCTATATATTTAAGTCCAAATTACATCGATCTAAAACTACATACAACAAAAACGTTTCAAAAGTAGCCGTGCGAAATAGCAGCCCTATTAATGTAACTGCTTCCACAGAAAAGGCATTTCAAAGATTTCACAATCCAACAAAACGGGGAGGGCATTCACAAAGAAAAAGCTCACTCACCGTTCTTTTGTAGTACGTTTGATGTGTTTCGCAATCTATCACAATTAAACGATTTTCCGTATTATTGTGATGTTATTTCCAAAAAGGAGTTATAAGTATGTTTAGTACTTATTTCTTGTTCAAAGTGTACAGAATAACTGTGTGAGGGGCCCGTTAAAAAAGATTGTAATATTCAATTTATTTCTAAACGTTTCTTAAAGTGACGTTAAAACTTTATTTAGATTTAAAGTACTGTATGAAATCACAGAATAATTGGTTTTATGCATAATTGGTTTTATGTATAAGATACAAAACAAGTGCGTAGTAGGACTGTTTGACTGATTAATGTCAATTGATCTTTGAAATATATTATATTCTAATAAATATAAAAATAAATTCATTGAAAAGTGCGATTCGAATAGAACATCTACTGTACTACGTTGATAGCCTAGTTTTTTGGACTCACACTTTACAAGGTAGAGGTCACTGGTTTGTCAGGACATTGCAGTCTGGTAACGAGATTGCCAGTAAAGTAAGATTATCATGCTTCTTGATATAGAATATTGATCTTGCGTCTGACAATGCGTTAGACGTGTTGGTTATCCAATTCATCGGACTATGCGTCAAGGGAGAAAGAGTGCACCTGGGTTTGCACGTAGAGTGGTGCACTATAATATCTCCTGCGTAGTGGACTGATCTCTAATATGGGCTAATATACACTCTTATATAGACTATCTCTAATTATATATAATATAGTTTCTTCAGGCGTCAAACTGAGAAACCCGAACTGTTTTAAGTTTTTTTTTTACTCGGATATTACGCTTCCAGACTCTTGTCTTTGGTAAGCTTCATCAAACACTTAGTTCACGGGAAGTTCGTAATTAAGCAATTACATCCTATAACAGTTCTTAAATATTGTGTCGGCTACTATTGTATATGGTGATATGAATGAAAAAATAACAGAATAAATATTTATCGCGTATACCGTATTTAATATTTACATATATCATTAATATGAAACTTTATTTAATGATAACATAAAATTAACAAATATAAACGACAATTGAAGTTACAAAATATAAATGAGCACCTGTAATTAGTGTAAAATATGAATTATAACATACAAAATATATTAAATTACCGGTAATTTAATTCGGCAACATTTGATTCATTAATATGTACATCAAGTAACACATGCATGAAAATTCTTACTTACAGTGATTATTTACGTTTCGGTTTATTACTTTGGCTGTACTCATAAGAATTATTAATTTGATTTATACGCATTAATGTAATTTACATTGTGGCAGAAGACAGTAGATTTCAACAACATAAATTTTATTCACTTTAGGCTCATGCCAAAAGTATTTTTTTGCCTTTATAAAATTGTGCGAAGAGATACCACACAACTCCTATCACTGCTTTGAAAAAACTATGATATTTTGTTAAATACTTTCGTTCCTGGTACACGTGGCATGTTTAAAAAAATATAGTTAGTAGTAAGTAATCTTATTAAAATGTATTAAGTGTAGGTAACTGCAACTGTAACGTAAGTATCTAGAGTTTATTTGTTTTCCGTAACCACCTAGATTCAGCCGATTCAAGAAGATATAGATTTAAAAATGATAATAGCTACCAAATTTTGTTGAAACTTATTATTAAACGGAGAGTAATGAATTTAATGTGACATCTGCTGTGGAATTGAATTTTTCCAATAGTTAAACAATCTCAGAACGTAGTTACTTGTAGCGACTGGCGCTATTTAAATATGCAAAAGCAATAAGCTATCGCTCCGGTATAGACCGGAGTCAGAGCAATTTCCTAAAGTAAATGAAACGTAAATATATAAATCATACGTGGGAAATGTATTCATGACTTTTTATTTACCCTATGAATTATTAGAGGTTTCCCAATATATCGGTGACATTTCTATTCACTGGTGGGTTTCGATATTTCATGTATAATACGGAGGAATGGTATATTATTATATCAAATGTCTATAAATCTTTAGTAACCAGGATTATGGCATTTTTAAGGATGTTTTACTTTTTAATATTTCATTTATAATATAACATGACGTATAATCTATTGTGGATAAAAGCACCGCTTAGTGGAATAGAATAGATATAAATAAGCTTTATTTATGGTAGGCTGTACCCACCAACCCGCAATAGACCAATTTTTCAGCTACTATTGTGTTCCGGTTTTAAGGATATCGTAGCCACTCTATCTATTGCTAAGCGAGACGTAACACCATATGTCTTACGGAAGGCAGCGCGTTGGTATACTTGATACCCTTTAGTTGATACCTTTGTTATTTTACCATTTTCATCAGGTGGTATGCGCTAAAAATGTGAGTTAATTAAGAAACGAAAATTAACTAAAAATAAATGAAAAGATAGCGTTCTTAAAAAATTATATGCATTTATCATGTAAAAAGTCGGTCCACCAACCAACCCGCATTGGACCAGCGTGGTGGGATACGGTACAAAAGCTTCCTGATGGAGAGAGACAAATATTTAGCTGTGGACTAACACAAACTGATGACGATGATGCATTTATGTCAAATATTCTTAACAAAGGCTACTAAATAAACATATAGATTACACGGAAAGTAACGTAGTACACGAAATACAATACATGATTTATTTTATTCATATTTCAACATAAAAAACAAAAAAAACTTGATAGATATCCGTTGCAATGTTTCACTAGTCACGTAATGTATAAAGCAGAACTGCAGTGTTAAAACGGAACAAACTTAATTAAAGTTTAAGATAAATAAAGAGAAAAGAAACAACGCACACAATATGTTCGCATAATACAATTTTTTTTCTTCTTTTGTGCATATTTGTGGACAAATTTTTTTTAAATATTTATTAAAAATCAATTTAAAAAAAGTAGCACAAATGTACCTAAATATTTTAACAGAATATGTCAAGCATTTTAAAATGAAGCCGATATTGTCCCAAGAAATAACTTTATATGAATGTCTCCAAATATTAAAACTAGAAATAAGCGCAGTTAATATGACAGGAATCAAATTAAGTTTTGTTTTAATGGAATTATGATACATACAGTATGACATATACTTAAGGATCAATATTAAATACTACACAACTCTGTGTGCAGTTTTGTCACAAAATGTATTGCATGTATATTCAAGCGATGCGAGCCTATATTTCGTAATGGGCCGTAATGACTGGCCGTGGATGTAACTAATGTACGTAAGGAGGCTCGTTAGCAACAAACGTCGTTTCAGATGACCTCCATATCAAACTGAGCAACTTTCGACTTCTTAATATATATAGTCTTATAACTGTCTTAAGATGACTATGTTTTAAAACAAATCGTATAAGAAATGCAAATTTATATAGCTAATATTGAGTTTATTTGTGAAAGCAAACTATTTTTGTATTAATCAATATTTTATACTGGGAATAAACTGAATTAAACTACTTTTTATAATATGATATAATGTATATATATATATATATATTATATATATATATATATAAAAGTGTTGTATTGTATATGTATATACAATTCATATATATATATATATATATATTCATAAATATATATATATATATAAATAAACTTCTCTCTTAATCGTATCTAGCTGAACAGTATACGACAACTTTGTAGTTAATGATTGATGTAATCTGTTCTGTGTAAGGACATCTGACGTTTCTCTACCTTTTATTATGGTTGCTTATGGTTACGTAAGCAGAGCTGTGATACAGTTTTTCTAAAAAAAATAAAAGCACCATTAGTTAAGCTGAAATACGTCAGTTATCTTTTAGAGTCCCGTAAAAATGGGATCAGCCATTCCAGACATTAGCCAGAACTAACTGACAGTCAAACACATTTTTAATACAATTTTATTTTTTTTTGTTTACGCGAATACTATACATTATTAAATAAAATAACCTTTTACGGATTTTATCGCGTTTATTAGCGGCCGTGGTCGATCCCGTGACCACGGCCGCTGGAAAATGTTCGAAATGTCGGGAATTTAAATATGTAAAATAAACGCGATAAAATCCGTAAAAAGTTATTTTATTTAATAATTAATACAATGTTGTTTTTTATATGTTATATCGATTGTCGAATGACAATGTTATAATTTATTAACGCTTATTTTGATGTTACAAACATTATATATACAAATAATAAAAAATGGATATCACCATTTTGTTTATTTGTATAGACAATAACAAATGAGTATGCTTACGGAAGCTAGAAAAAATGTGTACTACAAATATATAAATATTCGTGTTTTGATAAAAAAAAATAGCAAAGGAGAAAGAACTTGTGATATAATTAAGAATATACTTCTCGTGAATCATCTAGTATAGTTATAGTTATTTTTCATGGTAATACTAATGCTTTAAAAATGAGGATTATTTAAATTAAATTATATGAAGAATAAATGGCATGTATTTAATAGAAAAATAAGAAATGAATAAAAAAAACCCTTTCTACTTAACATGTAAACCGCTTCAAACTTTTTTAATAAAGCAGACTTGCATTGTTCAAAGTATGTAGACGCCATCAAAGCTTAAGATAGATAGATTGACGAGAAACAAGAAACATGTTTAGAGCAAAAAAGTTTAAGCTGAAGAACTTTTTCATTATATTAGTTGAATATGTGGTTAGTTCACGGTCAGTCAGTTTAGCAAAGTGAAGTGTAATCATGTACACGCGTTAGAAGTTATAACTCTAGGCGTCATCATCATCATCATCATAAACAGCCTTTAGCAGTAGAACAGCTTAAAATATCCATATTTTTATAAAGGAATTTTAAATATATAGTCATCTGCGTATGATAAACGTTTTTGTTAAAATAATTGAATCATTTTATCACATAGAAGCTCATAGCGATGGCGCTATTAAATATGCAAAAGCAATATGCTATCGCTCCAGTCGCCAAAGTAATTTACTAAAGTAAATGAAAAGTAAATATATAAATCATACGTGGAAAATTTATTCATGACATTTTTTTTGCCCCGTACATTATTGAGGCTTTCTCAATAATTCGATGACATTCCTATACTCTTGTGGCCTTCTTTCGCTGCCATGTACATTACGAAAACATATTGCTTTACAATGAATTTCACTTTTTGGTTTATGTTATTTATTTACATATTCACGGATTTATTTAAAAGCATTTTTCGCATATTCTGATACGACATAACAGTTCGCGATATTTTTTTAATATTACATTTTAAAAGTACATAAATCAATAAAATAAGTTTTTATTGCCAATTAAGATATTTTCTTGCTTTTGCTTTATAAGAATCAGTTTATGCAAGATTTTTAGCTCACTTAAACTGTTAAATAAAATGACTTTATGGATTATATCGCGTTTATTATACATTTTAATTTCCGACGTTTCGAACAGTGGTTGGTTCCAACAAGTTGGCAGTGTGTGACCATACTTTAAATCACCCTAACCATTACATCAGATTTGATCGACCACAAATCCTCGCTAAAGAACACAGATTCCTACCAAGAGTGATCCGTGAGGCTATTGAGATTAGAAAACATCCAAATTTCCATAGAGAAGATGGTTGGGTTCTACCACTTGCTTGGGACCCCATGATTAATAAATTAAAATTTAAACCCAAGCACAATACCACTACTGGGTGTGATGATAAAACCAGTTTATTTTGAATAGGTTGGAGTACAGATTAAAAAAAAATAATTACAATTAAGATCAGTACACCCCCCATACCCCGCTTCAGCACTGGCAAGAAGACGCATGACATCTCAGTCTACTCCGTGACCACGGGCGCTGGAAAGTGTTCGAAACGTCGGGAATTAAAAATGTAAAATAAACGCGATAAAATCCGTAAAGTCATTTTATTTAATAATGTATAATATTCGCGTAAACAAAAGAAATAATTATCCCATAAACTGATTTTATAAAATGGCTGCTATGTCATGCTACTAATCATAAATACTTATAAAATAACCGTAATGGTTATTATATAAGTATTTATAGATATAGCTGTAGAAAGAAGATATTGAAACCATAATTGACTATTCAGCTAGCTACTAAATAGTTGCAAGTATTGTATATATTATAATAGAAAATAAAAATGAATATACGTACATTAATAATAACATTTAATTGACAAAACGTTACTTTGCGATTGAAATAATTAAAAATCTTACTTAAAATATTCGTAACGATAAAACGCATCTGCGCAAGTGATTAGTTTTTGGTAATTAAATCTTCTTCACTATTGATTTATATAAAATGAAATAAATTTAAAGTAACAAATAAGTCAATATAATTTTTAAAGCAAAGCGATTCGGTTCAATTATTTTCATTGTTCTTCTTATTATGTTTTAGCGTAGTTTTAGCCTCTATTTTAGTATGTACAAAATAGATTTAGTGAGAAAAGATGGGAAATTTCGTATTTATCGTGCTTTCTCAAATAGCTTCAGTATAGGGATGTATAGGACATCCCTATATTTTACAACTGTATTATTAATTTTGAAATTTGACACTAAACAATAAAGTTTTATACCAAGGGAGATGAAAATAATAATAAGCAAGGTGTATTCCAATAATGATTCGAGTTTGCCTAAAGGAAAATAATTTCTCACTACATTTATACAGACTGATACTAGCTACTAAATAGTCTATGTTGGCCATATATATACTTTTGCATTTAGAATTCTATTCTGTTGGCCCAAGGTTGCCGCTGTGCACAATACTGCGGTAATGAACGCCCTAAATGGACGTATTCAATGAAAATTTAGTACAAATTCAGTGAATATTAAAAAAGAGAGGTGAAAGTAGCTAATAATTGGATCTTTGGTACTATGATTATTTTCAGTTGCTAAAATATTATTTTAGTCTGACAATAATAATAATAATATTTCTGAAAAATTAAAACAAGACCATCTAGCCCCAAACAATATATATAAACAACCAAACACGAGAAAAACACTATTTTCACATTATCACATAATATTTTTCCCGTGGTTGTAATCGAACCGCATCAGTCCGGCTCGCTAACCACTGCGCCAAGCGGGTCGTCGGGTAGGGTTGAGTTTTGTTTGATCGAAAATAAAGTTCACTTCAGACTTTACTTTTTAGTTTTCCTTAAAAGGTATGTTTTTTTAACAGTGACGCATCAAACAAGATGGTCATTTGAATTCAAAATTTATGGTCTGAAAATTTAAATACACCTATGAGGTAACTTTTTGTGGCTTAACAAGCAGTGAGAGGAGCAAGACATTCACATAATGATACGCTCAGTCTATATAAGAAAAGCAGTGTCGGACGCCACCCACTTATTACAGTGACCGAACAGAAATAGAGGTTACGCCCTTAAAAAGCTTTTAAAATTACTAATCACGTTAAAATATCGCGTCAATTTTTCTATATAAAACAAAATTATCGGAGTCAGTTCTCAAGGCTTTTGGAATGTCATCAATAATTTTTTGATAAGTTTTGGATGCGTATATTCTGTTGTGATAATACTTTTTACAGTATTTATGCTTTAAAAACACTTTAATGTTTGTTGGTTTAGTTATTTTTTTCATTAATTTAATTTTAAAATTAAAGGTTTACTAAATAAAGTTACTGCTAATCTTTAGAAGTCAACATGTAAAGCACAAGAAACTTTTTCAATAAAGCTGACTTGCAGCGTTCAAAGTGAGTAAACTTCATCAAACTTTAAGAATGGTAGGTTTAAAATAAATATTTAATATACTTAAACAAAGAACTAGTTTTTTATCCTTTAAAAAAATCACTACAGATTTTATCAAATTAAACAGCAGTTGTTTATAACTAATTTTACGTAGTTTTAATATGTCTGCCCTGACAGGGCTTCAAGTTTAGTAACATGCAACTAAAATAGGCCATAAGACTAAAATTCTTTGAACACTAGGTACGAAAAATTTGAGTGCTTTATTGCTTGAGAAAACTGCAGTTAAATATCGGAATCCAAAGTTTGTTTGATTGATTTTCGACGTAAATATACTTTTAGACGATAATATTTGTATCATGATTCTTTGATTTTATCATGTAACGATTCACAGATGTGTACAATATTTTAGATAGTGAAATTATGTCTTAGTGAAAATTAACTTCTCTTGACTTCACTGATTGAACACAGTTTTCTTCGTTTTTTTTTCCAATTTATTAAGTTTTATCTTCTGTTACTATTAAATTATCATGTTTTCATACAGATTTCTTTTCCTATTAAATGTCACAGAAATATTACTTTTATACAGAAAGACAAGCATCGAACGCCCATAACATTAAAAATTACTTGAAGTAGTTAAATATATAAGTTGTAAGATCTGACGTTATAAATCAACCGATATTGTCATATATGTTATAGTTTTAGGTTATTCAATTTCACTTACAATGGGTAAATGAAATTGATTTCACCGCCGTAAGCATAGCATGGTATGGGCGTGTGCTTAGAAACCGGAGGTCGTGGTTTCGAATCTGCGGACGCAAAAATTTTCATTTTGTTTCCTAGTTGGTTAGGGCAATTTGGGCCGATCACCCAATTGTCTGAAAAGTAAGATGATCACATGCGTCGGATGGGCATGTAAAATCGTCCACCCACAACCCGCATTGAACCAGCGTGGTGGGATACGGTCCAAACCCCTAATGGATAGGGGTGTATTAGGGGAGGCCTATGTCCAGCAGTGGACTAACAAAGGCTGATGATGTGTATGTATGTGTTACAATGGGTTTATTTAAAACTATAAGTTGTCCACGACTTCATCCGCGTGGTAATTTATTGAAAAAACTAACAGTTCTTTCTTTGCTGAAAAAAAAGGTAAAAGGCCTAGGGTACTTCCAGAAACATGGTACCTTTTTAATGAAAGTCCTGTAAAAAAATAAAACCACTTTATGTTCTTAACGATAAAAAAATTATAGTGTAACGAATTAGCCTCCTCAGTTATTATAAACCACTTCGTTATTATGAATCATATAAATAACATTATCTTATTTTATGTTAAGACACAATGTTTCAGCTACAGTAGAATTAAATTATTTGAGATTATCTCTTTCGAGGTAACGAGGAAATAATGATTGCTACCGCAGGCCATGATAATAATATAATTGTAACATAAGCCTTATTCTTCGAGATTGGATAATTTATTTGTTTTGTTGTTTTCACAGCTGATCTTGTTCAATATTTATGTCATCGCTAAACAGGTATACTAAATTATGTATCAGTTTATTTCATAATTAAGTTACTTTCGAACCCATTGTAATGGTTACGTTATTGTTACTGGAAAAATATTGTGCTATAGTTATTATCTGATGGATTGGAAAAATGGTCTGATCGCGCAACTGCCTAAACGTTATCAAGATCATCTTTAACAGTGGTCCTAAGATTTCAGTATCATCAAATTATGGATAACTATTACATTCTTCGAAAGCAATTAGCTATAACGGTTATGGAGCAGGAGATGCCAGAGACCGGTTTGCGTAAAAACTATTAAATATTTAATGGTCACCATTTTACAGGGGACTGTCTGAGGTGTTACCATCGCGGTGCCTGCTTCTAATTACGAGACTAACAATTCCATATATCAAGGTAGGCAGCGCGTTTGTGATACCATACTGACTCCATGATAACTATGGAAAATGGCTTGGAAAAAAAGGATTTTTTGGGAAGTTTTTTACTTACAGCAGTGATTCCTTCACAAAAATGTATCGTTGCTCCGCTCCTAGTGCTCCGATTTTGTTCGTTCTTTTTTAAATTATATATTTTAGCTTCCCATTGGTCCTTTTATTATGAGTAGTTTAATAGAAATTTGAGAAATAAAAGAAATATAGCACCAAAATCACTCTTGCGATATAATTCAAACCTTGCCAAAATGTAAAGATGGAATAAGTATGTTTGACATAACTATACTCTTAAACTGGTCTTAAGTAAAGTCCGCGAGTGCATATATTTATCTTTTATGAATAACACACAATAACCAGTTTAATTAATTAAAAAAAATAGCAATTAGGCGTGTTTAAGCTCAGTAAAGGAATATAGTGTAAATTTACATAAAAGTTATTATATTAAAAATCATTGTATTAGTATAAAACATATTTATTAAATGATAAAAGAAATTTCACATGTAGGGGCGGAGAACACGGTGCTAGTTGACTTTGCTTACCCCTGTATTGCTTAAAATGGTTCTGTACTGTTTGAAGTCAGTCATATTTTTTTTGTTATTTGGTTTTCTAATCATACGCTACATTTGATATGAAGAAATTGTTTCACATTCTATTACATACATACATACATACATCATCAGCGTGTTTTAGTCCGCTGCTGCAAGGCACTCCCTAATACATCCTATCAGGGGTTTGGACCGTAACCCACCACGCTGATCCAATGCGGGTTGGTGGGTGGACCGACTTTTACATGCCCATCCGACGCATGGATCATCTTACTTTCAGACAATGTGATCGGCCCAAATTGCCTAAGTCAACTAGAAACAACAATGAAAATTGTTCGTCCGCAGAGTTCGAACCCGACCTCCGGTTTCTAGCACGCCCATACCACTAGGCTACGGGCAGTTATTCATTCTATTGAGCTAATATGCTCGTTTCGTTACTTTGTTATTAACATCGATAGACCAAAGTACACAAATAGATCGGATATTAAATATAAAATATATAAAAGACTAGATGTTACATATCATGTAATCAAAATCTTTAAATTGTTTCTGAATGTAGTAGTGACTATTTTAATATGCAAGAACAATAAGCTATCGTTCCCATATAGACCAGACTCGGAGCAATTTCCTAAAGTAAATGAAACGTAAATATATAAATCATACGTGGAAAATGTATTCATGAGATTTTCTTTGCCCTGTTTGTTATTGAGGCTTTCTCGGTGACATTTCTTTACTGTTGCGGCTTTATTTCGTTTTCGTGTTTATTACAAATACAGATTGATACATGACGAGAAATTGTTACTGTCTAATTGCAATTTGAAAATTCTACGTAAAAAAAATAATATCAATATTACTGTTAAAAAAATTTTATATGTGTTTCAGTAAAACAAATAAATCAGTCTATTCTGGTGGTTCTGCGTTAAAAATAGTAACTTCAAAAATATTGCCCTCCTTGTAGACTTCGACTACGGCGGCCAATCTATATTAGAGATTCGCCAATTGTGCAGGAAATATTATAGTGCACAAACGTATGTGCGGACACAGTGCCTTCCTATTTATTCTACTCATATTCTAGATGATATCCGGACAGATAACACCGGCCGGAAGGAGATCAGGAGAAATGAACGTAATTTTTATGCACGTATGTCGCATCCGACGGACCTATTTTACTTGGGTGATCAGTCGACCATAACCAACTAGGAAGGACGACAAAAACAGAAAACATTGTTGAGTCTCTGAAGAATTCGAACCCACGACCTCAGGTTTCTGAAGCGCAACCCCATAGGACTAAGCTACGGAGGCAGTCTTTAGTTACTAGGGAATAGTAACTAAACAAATGTTATTATTTAGACACATTTATGAGAAACAGATACCATTGCAATTTACGGAAAGGCTGGTGAAGTTTATGTATTTGTATTCATTTACTATTTGAGGCGTAATCACTAGAGAGTGTTTTCTGTATTAAAGTACATTTTTTCATTTAAAGAGCTTTTCAATAGACCTAAGTTATCTGCCGTAACATTATGTGGGGCGCCTCCATGCACAATGGTACGGTAATGAACGCTCTAAATGGACGCATTCAGTGAAAATTTGCTATTTACTGTGAACATGAACACTAAGTTACGGAAGTAGGTAATTATTACTTCTTCTGAAGCATTGTTTTTTTATTTTCTTTAAATAATGTTAATAGATATTATAAATAGTATTATTATTACAATTTTTGAAATAATTTTAACAATGTTTATGGTTTGCTTGAACTAATATTAAATACCTGTGCTAATATACTTTGTAGAAGTTATTTAAAATCTGAAAGCATTGCTAAACATCCGAATTTACAGTAAGAGAAGGAAACTTGAAACTGTCGTTATTTATTTGATTAAATTAATTAAAACAAAAACTGGAAAAATTGCTGTGTTTTTAAATTTTAATGGGTGTGTCTGTCTGTCCTGTACCGTTTAAATAAATAGCGCTTTGCATGTATTGCCAGCATTCAAAACTTTATAGTGGATAGTTTTATCGGTCGTAATATTTAAAGGCAACCGATTTTATTACATCCTCATAACAGTCAGTATTTAATGTTTTTTTTTATTTATATGTAAATAAACCATAACTTAAGCCAGTAAGAAATATTTAATAATTTTGTAATATACAAAATATATAAAAAGAAACGAAAATGTACTGATATGATTAATCCAACTTTAAGTTATGAAGTAATTATTAACGAAAGTTATAAAGTTGTGAAAGCGAAAAATGTATTACATTTAAAATAAACTGAACTTCATTATTACGATTCAAAAAATGATTTTGTGAAGTTTCTTTTAAGTACTTACTTCACTATTCAGAAAATTCACTTCACAAAAATACGAAATGTACAACCGAATGAAGAACTTTTCCCTTCAGAAATACACACATAGTTTCTTATAATTTAAATGAATTTTGGGAAGTTCAGTAATTAGTTTTTAGTTGTGTACATGCATTCTGTATAATAGTTATGTCACCAAATATATTGCTTGAATATTCGAGGCGATGCGAGCCTATATTTCGTAATGGGCCGTAATGACTGGCCATGGATGTAACTAATGTACGTAAGGAGGGTCGTTAGCGGCAAACGTCGTTTCCGACGACCTTAATATTAAACTAAGCGATACTCGAAATGCTAATTAGGAAAGTTGATTTTATAAATATAAAAGGACAAGAATTGTACAATTTTACATAATTATACAAGACAAATATGATATTTTAAAAGTATTTAAATAAAGTTATTGCAGATTATTTCAATACTTCCCAAAAATATGGCGGTACAATACAGACGTAAGTCAAATTGCATGTTTTTTTCTACACGATAGTTAAATTTTTCTTGTACATAATGAACACACATTATTTCTCGTAATAAATACACGACATAAATGGCACTTTTCCAGATGTAATTAGCAGCGAGTGCCGCCGTATTGTACTGCGAGTAGAACTTTTGCATTTAGAGGGCTATTCAATAGAGCTAAGATATCTGCCGTTACATTATGTGGGGTGCCTCCGTACACAATACCGCGGTAATGAAGGCTCTAAATGGCCGTATTCAAGGAAACTTTGATACAAATTCGCTGAAAACATGAAGGACGGTGAGAATGTAGTAAATAATGCCGTCGGTATTATTACTGTGATCCTTTAGAGAATATAAAGAACATGAACATAATATTCATAATAACAATAAAGAATAGAAGGTTACGATCTATCTGTAATATTTCATGTGTTTTGCAATATTATAGCATTAATAGAAGCTTTAGGATTTTATCGCGTTTATTTTATTTAAATTCCTGAGTTTCAAAACTTTTCAGCATCCATGATCAGGGCAACTAAGTTGGTATAGTCTGTATCTCTGGAATGTTTTCGAATAACTGTCAGTTCTTATTTGAAAAATTGACATACTTCGATTTCGTAATTTTTGATGTTGGTTTGAAAAAGTATTTATGTCGATCTTCGGTTTTGTAGTTTTTATCTATCTTTAATTTTTGAAATTATTGATCACAGGAAGCATGGAAAGACCAAATCCATCTTCTATAAATTTAGAATTTTTAAATTTCTATTGCTTCCCGAATCATCCTTGGTATAAATCATGTTCATGCATATTTTTGGTTCATCAATCTAATATAATGATTGTCGGTGCTAACATCACTATGTTCTTACTCTGGTTTTACTGGTCTCTTTGTATGACCGTAAGCCTAGTCAACTGCTGGACATAGGCTTCCCCTAATACGCCACTATCCATTTGGGGATTTTGGACCGTATCTCACCCCGCTGGTTCAATACAGGATGGTGGGTGGACCGACTTTTTGCCTAAACAAATGATAGAGACAAATAATGTTAGTGAAGTAAATAGGTATTTTTCAATGTTATTTATTTTCATTACCTTTTTAATGATATAAAAATAATAAAAAATGAATAACATTGTAAAATTTATATACGAAAATTTTAATTAAACAATGTTTTCACAAGCATCTTTTCCCAATAAAATCACTATCAGCACCTATCACTTATCATTATTAAAATGAATGGCATGAAAATACAATCATCAAATGCAAATAAAGCTCAATTGTCTTTAATAATTAGGCTATAAAATATTGCTCTGGGACCGATATAATAAATTTAAAGAAAGAAACATTACAAAATTTTCTTCTTTCCTTATAGTCGATTTTTTTTTTAAAGTTAAGGATATACGCCTTCGGAATTCCTAATTCAAATGTTTGAACAACACTTAATAAAATCCTTGTAATTAAGTGAAATAGCTGATTACCTAAAGTGTGGAGTCACCTTAAACTGTTTTGACTATATCAGTGGACGATGCTGTGTCATAATTGTATAAAAAAATTAAAACGACTTTCCTTATGTCTGCTTAATATCGTGTACAAGGAAATATTTAATCTTCACGTAGAAATAGCCAATTCCACAATTTTAAAGCAATGACGTATGATGAAAAAAAGAAGAAGAAACAATCCAGCAGCCTATTTTTTGTATTTTGTAATAATAGGAATAATACAATCGCATTTAAATTAAACCCAGCAAAAGTTATTCGATAGCAAATTTTATGATACAGAAACGAAGTAATTGATAATTTGCTACAGATGCAGTTTTCGTTTGTCACAAAAACTCATATTACCGCCGCTGCGGCGATGTCATCAAAATAAATAGCGATCCACTGGAATTTCTGCACATAAAATATAATCTGTGATTTTGGACGGTTATAAAATTTTACGCGCGAGAGGTTTCAACGATTCAGCCGACAAGCACTTTCAGCAATGAATATTTCGAATGAGAATCGATCTCAAACATTTACTTTATGAAAATCATACATTAAAATACTTGATTTTATGTGAATTTTTGTAGTTGCCAATAAGCACATAGTGCGCGCAAGTCGTGTATTTTACAGTCGGAGGGTAAAAAATAAGTTATTAGTATTGTAAGTGATAGTTTATAATTTTTTTTAACGACATCATAAATGTTATGTAATAATATACTTGTTCAGATATATTTCGAATAGCAAAAGTGCAAAGGCTTAATCAATAAATTTCTTTCACCTTTTTAGTACTTGTAACCCATATTTTAGGTTTTCAAAATAAAACGCCTGACGATAGCTATTCTACTTTAATCAATATTTTTACTTGTTTATATTATTAAAAAAAAAACAATATATCGCGAAAGAGGCTTATAAATAAAATTTTAAAACTGGTCCCAGGCATTTATAGTCTTTAAAAATATTATTTGATAGTATAGTAGAGATTTTGTAACATGTCTAATTATGTATGAACCGTAAAGATTCTACATTGGAATAATCCAAAACGTTTTATCAAGTAATTACAATGACGATTGCAAAGTTAAAAATAAGACACTATTCAAGTAGACATCACAAATCTAAACTTATTGAATTCCGTTCGTGTAAAGAAAAATACCAATGCAGGTTGGTGGGTTGACCAACTTTTTTACATGCCAATCGACGCATGGATCATCATGGATCATTGGACCAGCGTGGTAGGATACGGTCCAAAACCCTCTTAAAAGATAGGGGTGTATTAGGGGAGGCATATGTCCAGCAGTGGGCTATCAAAGGCCGATGATGATGATGAAGATGAAAGAAAAGTACATGGGGAAACAAAACAAAAACCTGTAAATTTTTAGTCGTCTATAAATGCTATCTACATTGGCAATAATGTTAAAATTATTCAATCAATAGTACGATAATTACTCTGCACTCTAGCTTTTATGTCAATATGCTGAAAACGGACGCTGTTATGCCTTTCTATAATAAATATTGTAAATAAATACGATAAAGGCCGTTGCCGCAATGCTGTCAGAACAAATACCATTTCGCTTGACATTTCCGGATACAAAATATTATCGTTGGATATTCTGGGTGGGTGTAAAAAATAATAACCGAGTTGTTTTAGTAGTCAAGCTGATGCTTTGACTCATAACTGTATAAAGTAATAGTTAAAGTTCAAGTATTTATGTAAAAAAGGATTTGAAGACATTTATAACATATGTATACTTTTAAGAACCTTATTCCAATTCCAATATTGTTTACAGGGTAAAATATCTAAGATTTAACTCGGTTAAATGTGACATTTTCTCTTATTTAAGTTATCAATACAAATATTATATATGCGAAAGTAACTCTGTGTGTCAGTCTGTCCGTCTTTAACATCTAAACAATACAATGAATTTCGATGAAACTTTGCACATACCTAGAATAGTTGTTAAGAAACGACATAAGTTATAGTCAAGAGCTTTTACTCTACCTATATATATCTATGTGAGGTTGAATCCGTAACAAACTATATTTTGTTTACGATAGAAATCAATAAATAGATATTGAATAATTTTACAGCAGATTTAAAAAAAAGGGAACACCAATGCTAGGTCCAAGTTCCAATTAGCACAACACCACGATAAAAACATCTATTACTTGCGAACATAACAATCTAGATTTAAATGTTTTTTTTTTCATTGTAAGGCAAATACCGATCGATAGTCAGTTTTTTTTAATATATTTTCGATACGTATTTTTAATATATGAAATGAAAACACAGAAAGAGCCCTTTCCTAATTTAAAACAATACGCTTTGCTTATTACAATTAAATGTGCCTAGGACAATACCAACTCAACCGCTATATTAAAAATTTTATTGATATTTAAAATCTCGTTTACCCAATATTGTATGTGACCCACAATACCAAATTGATGAGGCATAGAAATAACATAAACAGAGTCTTAAATCAAACTTTATTAGTGCCGAATTATATTAGATGAACAATGCGTGGGATTGACTATGGCAATGGTATTATTAGACTTTAACTGCCTTCGTAGCCTAGTGGTAAGGGCGTGTGCTTTCAAAAACTGGAGGTCGGTTGCGTTTGCGCGTACACTTGTGCACTACAATATCTTCTGCGTAGTTGGCTGATCTCTAATATAGATCAGGCGCCGTAGTAGTAATCGACTGGAGAACATACTTATTATTACTAAATGTTGGTACCATTTTGAGGGGGGTTAAGACTTAAAAAAAATATACCATATCTTATTTTGCGAAATTATACCTGAATGCGTAATAACGAATCACAATAGTGTATACAAATTAACCCAATTTGCAAAAGGATTTAATTTTTAATCTTGAAAAAAGTTCAAACACGAAATAACAAATAACATTAGTTCGTAAATTTATTAGTAACATGAACATATATCACGGAAAAATACTGAAATAGTAACAACTCACAAGAGCACATTTTTGGCGTCCCTTCAAAACACAATCGACATTTGGTGCCAAAAAAACTAATGTTAAGAAATCTACATATTTATAATAAAATACTCGATTTTATTGATGCATACATTTTATTTAAAACGATTGTAAATTTGAAAATTGAACTTAGAAAACATCTGACCGGGTATACTTTTTGTTATTATATAAATTTTAATATATTTACAAATTAATTATATAAAAAAGACAGTGAAAATTATAGCATGAGGGTAACCTAAGAAATGTATAAACTTAAAGCTATGTTAGTACCAAGTTCTATAATATATATGGCTTCCTTGTTTGTCTTTTACCCATATGCCTAGATGATACAATTTTCTATTATTTATGCTTTTAATTGAGTAAATATATATCAAAACTTAAGACATATAGGTTACATTTTGTTGTAAAAATTAAATTCAATAATTTTACCTGTACACCTTCTCGTTTATATCTTTTTTTAAAGTCGAACTCGGTACTCATATGATGGTACTGGAGAAGGCTGTTTTGAAACGATTTAAAGGCTGCAGTCATGAGACTTGGTATAAGCTGCTTTAAACGAGTTGAAATTAAAATAATCTGGTAAACTGTTAATTTTATAATACTCGCATATGTCGCCTTATATAACCGCTTGTTTAAAAGTGAGATTTTTGAAAAAGTTTGATTATATAACAAAAATTAGCTACTGATACTTTTTGCTAAGCGTTCATCTCGTATGAATTACATCACAAAGTTGGTAACCAAATTAAACTATGCATAGTCATGTCCGAACATGCTGAAACAATAGAAAGTTTTATTCAAACTGCTCGAGTGAGCGCGGGATAGCTCGGAATCAATCATTTGTGTTTTATTCAAAAGTTTGTTTACGGCATACAACTTTTGCCTACTATCGACGTGAGTTAAAAACAGACATGTTCCTCTGTTTGTCAAGTACGCACGGACGTCAAATTACGAAGTTGAATTTTGTGATTGTTTTTTTTTTTTTAGGCCACCTGATGGGAAATGGTCACCGACGCCCATATACATTGGCAATACCAGTGGTATTGCCAACGCGCTGCCTACCTTGAGACATAGAGTGTTAAGTCTTGTTTACCCAGTAAATACGCTGGCTACGGTGCCCTTCAAACCAGAACACAGCAGTATTTTCACACTACTGCTTCGGCACTGCTATGGCACTATTGTATTTATTCGTTGCGACTACTATTTTTTATCATTAAGAAATAAATGAAATATCAATAGCAAATAGCCATATCGATATATCATATAGAAAATTACTTTCATCGAACAGAATATCCTATGATCACGATTGGATTGCTTTAAGACATATTCAAAAATCAAGTAACTGATGCTTAAGTGTTAACTTCGATGTCGACAAAGTAAAGAAAATAAAACTTAATGATGACAAAGTAAGGAAAATAAATCTCAATGATGATAAAGTAAAAAAATAAAAGGCTTGGTTTGTACACGCTTTAAAAACGTAATTACACAAAACGGTCAGAAGAAGTCAAACATGGAATTTTAGAAAATTCGCAAATTCTAAAATAAATACATGGACATTGCTTAATGTTTGTATAGGCTAGTTACACATACATATAAAAACGTTTTATTGTAGAGTTTCTTGGTTAATGAATATTATATCACGTATACAGAATATTATTGTGAACTGTATTTTTCTCTTTACATGATAAGCTTAGATTTTACATCATCATCATACATCATCATACAACATCAGTCTGTGATAGTCCACTGCTGGACATAGGCCTTCACTAATACATTCCTATTCACTAGGGGTTTTGGACCGTATCCCACCACGGTGGTCCAATGCGGGTTGGTGGGTAGACAGACTTTTACATGCCCATCCGACGCATGGATCATCTTCTTTCAGACAATTGGGTGATAGGCACAAATTGCCCTAACCAACTAGGAAACAACAATGAAAATTTGTTGAGTCCCCGCAGGATTTGAATCCACGACCTCCGGTTTCTAAGCCACACGCCTATACCACTAGGCTACGGAGGCAGTACATTGTTGTTAACTGAGTGATAATTCTTGATCAATGAATTAAAATAAAATACTTTATCTTAGGTAAATCTGTTTTACATTTTTTTTATTTGCCTCGTGAACAAAACCATATTAATTAAAAAAAAAGGATATTAATCAATAGTTTCATTACTTTTTTGCTTAACTTTTCTTCACCTGAGAAACATCGCAAAGTTCGTAATCAAATTAAACTATGCATCGAGTTATCCGAGCAAAACGAGACTGTAAAGTTTTATTCAAATTGAGCGAGTTAGTGGGTTGTCTGCACATTTTTCGGATAACTTGGAACCAATCATTCGAGTTTTATTCGATAGTTTGTTTACGGCATTCGACTTTTGGTTTAGCTTTTATGCCCAGTGAGTTGAAAACTAACTGTATTGACATCGATTCGCCAAACATACAACATAAAAGTTGTAAAAAAAACGACGAAAATCTAGCTTTTTCATTCTATTTTATTTGAATAAATAATATGACTAGTTACTTGCTGAGTAACTTAAGTTTTATCTTTCTTTTTTTCTTTTAATAACATTCATTATTGTCAATATAAATGTTGTTTTGCACTTTAAAACCAGAATTATGTTTTTAGCGATTGGCAAATCAGTTACAGCATAAGTCAAGGCTTAATCAAATATTATTATTAAGAGAACAAGCACAGTGTCAGTACTCTAGCACAAGTTTAAAAACAATCGCTTAACGCTCGGAAATTAAAAAAGAAACTCGCACATCATTACTCTTCTAAAACTGTGCGAGCAAACGTTTAAACGTTTTTTTATTGCAAACAGAAGCAGACGAACAGTCGGGCCACCTGACGGAAAGTGTTCACCGACTCCCAGACATAGGTAATGCCAACCGTGAGACATAGGATGTCAAGTCTCCTTTATCCAGTGAAAACGCTTGTTACGTAGGCCCCTGGAAAACAACTAAGTTTTTACCCTACTGCTTTGCGGCAGAACTAGGCACCGCGGTGGTACCATTCCAGACGGTACCCGGTATAAAAGGACATATCACCTTTGAAACCTTAAATCTAATTAATCGTTATTTAACCAAAAAGGTATTTTTTAATTATAATTGTAACACATTTTTTTATTTATTAAAACGTTTTTAAGTAACTAGGATTTACATTCTAATATAACCAGATTCACTTAATAATGATTAAATATTCCGAAATCTATAGATATCAGTCTTATACAGGGTGATTTTTCCCATAGTACAAACTTAAAAGTATTTTGTTCAGAATCAGTTACATATTCCAATGAACTGATTTTTAAACTAGGTTAATTTTTGTCCTATAACTCAGTCAATTTTTAAAACAATTGTGCAAGAAATAACGTTTGTAAACGTGTATAATTTTTCCTGTTTTAATTGTTTTTATTTAATTTTTCGTACGCTCTACATTTAAATATCTTGCCTTCTGAGAGTAAAATATAGTTTTATTAAAAGTGCGAAAATTTTCAAGAATAGAACTTTCCTTGTTGTTCTTTTACCTATAACCTACCTAATCTTTTTAATGAAACTTTACGATAGTACAGAGTATACATCATATTGACATAAAGGTAACATTAAATATAATGTAAACTTTACAAGTATACTTTATTTCAACAAGTTACCAATAAGAAAAGAGTGAAACAGAGTGGCGAAGCTATCCAGATATTTTCAGTGACTTCAAGTGATATCATTACCTCTTTCGCCAATTTATCCATGAACAATACTCAGTTAAAGCTATCCGCTCGTAAATTGAGGCATCGTTCACTCGTCTCGTTACCAAATTTTAATTACGCGGAGCGGCAACGGAAACGAAACATTAATTATGCAGCAATACGCCCGCCGCATACAATTGTTTGCCTACGTTAATGCAGGGCGTTCGTCCCAATTAAAACAGCCGAATGTCTATTGTGCTCGTAATGGTGGGCTATGTGTGACCATTGTGTTTAGGAATGTATCGTTATTAAAAAAAAATGCAGCCCGCATTCAACCTTTGTACCTGTTTAGGGTATAATGAAACTGATAGGTTGGCTGGGGAAAATGTATGGTCTAAGTAAGGTAATAATAAATAAGACATGGTATCAACGTTATTTCAATATATAGGACTACGCATTTAAATCTGTCTTATAAAAAATGATACATTTTATTTGTTCCAAAACTATTCTTTTGTATCCTTTTCCAATCCTTTACAAGTAAACTAAGGACATTATAGTACTTTCACTTTACATAAATAAAACATACATTTAATTGATTAAACTTTGTTTACATGTAGTTCTAAGTTATTGTCAAGTACGTGTAGTTTTAAAGGTTACTTTATACTGTTGCGGAAAAAAAATATCGAGTTGTGCCAACAATCTTTTGAACTTAGTAATATATATTTCATCGGCTAAATATAGGAAACATATAACGCTACCAAGAATATTTAAAACTTCACACTTAATTCGTCTCAAGTCAAACATAGTTTAACAATTTTTATCTTCGCAAAACTCACAGCCGGTGGAACTTCGTCAAGTTCTAACTGGTTCATTTCACAGACTAACATATAACCTTAAAATAAACTCGTAGAATAGTTTAGTTTTTTATTGTAGAAAGGGGATAATCATGTCACTTTTTTTCAGAAATAGCACTTTCAATGATGACCAAAAAATGTTCAAAACAATCTCGATTCTCGATAGTGAAACCTAAACTAAACATATAAAAAAATTGAGTGCTCAAATAATCTCATAAATTCACCATAGACCGATAAATAATAACCTTACAGAATGTCTACGACTCGTCAGTATAAATACTTAACAAAGTCAATTACTAGAATAACAAACATTTTCCCATCCGATACGCAGTTAATTACGTTTTCGATATAATTAAAATATTAATTATGGAACGTCTCAAACATTCAATCGACGCTAAATGACAAGCCAATATGTGTTGCTGAAATTCAATTATCGGAAACTAATTATGCCTTATTCGGGTTTCGTGTACCGTTTTGTATGTAATTCCCGTTTGAGTCATAAGCTGAAGCGGCCGAATACAAAAAAAAACTTATATTTTTTTCTTATTTATTAAAACTAATCATTTGCTAGCAACTTCATTTATTTAGACTTAAAAATATTTTAACTACATTGAACTGCGCAAAGTTGTAATAAAAATAAAATCATCAAGTGAAAGTGAAAGCTCTGTGAATCGAAGATGACAAGGATGTATTGGATAGCTTGATATAATGGTCAAATTACTAACCTATACTAAAAAACGTCACTACAAGTAGAATCGGCCATCTTGGCTTTCATTGAAAAAGGCTTATGTCCAGCGGTGGACTGCTAAAGACTTGATAATAGCGATAAAATAAATGCAAAAATAACAAAACATTATATTATAAATCAATCTAATGCTTTCTTATGAAAGTAAAAATGTTTTAATAGCACAGTATAAATCTACATTACATTATAAATCTATTAAATGAAAAAAATATTTGTATTTTTACAAGCCCCTTCATAGAGTCGGGCAAATCCTTCCTCGAAAGCGTTCCTTTCTTATTAAAAAAATTCATCGTTCCGAGAAATTATAAATATTTTAGCTTTTAGGCGTTATCGTTGTATGCAATTTATGATTTTAATACAAATAATTGATGCAACTAATGCTAATGATACATTATTTAAGATAATAAAAGTTTGTGTATATGATTGTATTAACTATAAAAATTGAATGTAACTTAATGTGAACAACAGTTAAGCAATGAAAACAATTTTTTTTCAGATATTCATTTCATTTTTTGAGTTAATGAAAAATCGTTTAACAAGAACATCAACTAGTTTGTTGTCGCTTTAGAAATTAAACCTTAGTCCTTTTAGAACTTTTAAAAAATTGTTTATATCATAAATAAAATATCTTAACTAAGAAATAACCGTAGTGCAGTACATAAAATATAGTGTGATTTTGTTACCGGTGGTAGAGTCCGTTTACAGGAGACTTCTGGCGGTACCACGTTGCGTACCCTTGTTACCAATGTCAGTGTGTGAACACTTATTGTTTCCGATTTACGGCACCGATAGCCAGATTTACTGGGCTAAGCAGATTTACTCCCGTCCACTTGAGGGGCAGCGATTGGGCGATCAACTGGTTGTAAGACAGTCAGGGTCGTGATCACTTCCATAATATGGCCGATCTCAGTCATGACTAAATAGCAAAAAAATATTCACAAAGCTATATGTTTAGCTTTAACGAAACTGAAAATCTACGTTTAAAATACTCATGATATGTGTTTAAAGTCTTCATTTGAGTCCTTACACGCAGAGCTCATTCATGTTCTTCCTCGAAAATTCAGTTAAACTCTTTGAGCTCGTTGATAGTAGGAATATTCAACGTCGCTGAACATCAGTCGCGAATTCCAGTGAGATAAAAAGAATCGAAAACTGCACCCAACCACCGCTCCAGTGAATGAGGTCCATTGAAGGAGCGATGCGTCGCGTAATTGCTAATTTATGTGCCGTGTGTCGGAACCATCGTGTCGTGAAAGTATTTGTTATTATCTGTGCTATGTCAGAGATGCAAGTAGAGCTCAAGACCGCTTGAATGGTCTTCAAGGTTGAATTGTATTAACTGTCAATTCTACGCAATTAATAATCGAATCTAATAAGATATCGAAGATGTCAAGTTTTTAGTTGATCTTGCATTAGATGGGCAAAGCTTTGTATACATAGTCAATGTACGGAAATCAGTCTGTTAAAGCTGGTTCATGGATCACTTCCCATCAGGTGGCCGACTGCTCGTCTGCTGCGATGCATAAAAAAAAAAATACCTCAGTAAGGGGTGGCAAAAATATTAATACAGTGTGATTTTGTTATAACAATAAAGCCTATTTTGTGTTCAGCTTTTACGAAACTGAAAATCTACCGTTTAACAATGCATGATATGTGCGTTTAAAGTCTTGCATTTTGAGTCCTTCACACGCCGAAGCTCATACATGTCTCTTTCCTCGGAAAATCCAGTTCAAACTCTTTTGAGCTGCGTGATATCAGTGAAGTATTCAACGAAATAAAAAAGAATCGTAAAAAACTTCACCGAACCACCGCTCCAGTGAATGAGGCCTCATTAAAAGCGATGCCGTCGCGTAAATTGCAATTTATTGTGCCGCGCTGTCGTCGGAACCGTCGTGTCGTGGAAATATTTGTTATTTACTCTGTCCGCTATCGTTCGAGGATCGCCAAGAGCAGGCTAGACTGTCTTTAATGGCGTCGTTTGTGGTTTAATTTGTATTTAACTTTGCAACCTCTTCTTGATCTAATATTCTTAGATTAATAAAGATCAATGAATTGCTTATATTATTTAAGAATCTTTCATTTATGATGGGTAACAGCTTTTTGATGCTTGCGTTAAACAAAATATCGAAGAAATTCTTATTTCGAAACTATTTAATGATATTCAACATAGCTTCCAGAACGAATAATTTTTTATATACATATTTCATTAATATCCTTTTACTTTGTTTAGTGGGCCGAACAATGTATGGAGAGTGGTCCATGTCCTTTAATATATTAAACATAATCGAGTAATATTATCAGTAAAAAAGGAACATGGAACTAAACTAGCATGTAAAGTGGGTCAAATACAATGTGCAAGCTCATATTTCTTCTTCTTTTCTCTCATTAAGCTGGAAACGTGGCGTTTTAATTATCACACTGCGGAAAAAGTAGATCAAGTATTGTTCTGCGCCGATAAGTCGACTTCAGTCATATTAAGCATTGAAACTAAACACACAAAGTTGCACGTGCATGTTTATAATTATGTTGAATAACAGTACCTGAAATCGAGAAGAAATTAATAAGGCAATATAAAACAAGTGAGACGCTGCCTTGTCGCATGATGGAAATTGTCCAAAAGTTTGTAAGAATTTATCAATATACGGTTGTTACTATTTCACTTACAAATTAATTGATAATTAAAAAAAAAAATGTCAAAAATAAAGCATTCACATTGCCAACTGTCATATGTCTATGATATTACATTCATCGTAACCACAATTTCCTATCAGCACCCGGGTGATATCATGCGGTAAAGATAGTAAAACTGAAAAAAAACCTTAGATTAAGCCTTAGACGATCCTTATTGCAGTATACTGCAGCCGTTTGAAGTGGAATTAAACATCCTTGCAGGCAATAAATGTTCCTAACGCGAGCAATGAGTAGCCGTGTTAATGAGAACGCATCATTAGCTAATGGCCGACTAACCATACCTGGCATTCAAAGGCTTTTATACGACGCTCACTTATTCAGCTTTTTCCTTTCACCGTGACGTACCTGTAAGGAAACACACATAACAATTATTCCACTATCTGAAAACGTACAAACTATTTCACTGCTATAATAAAATAAAAGGAAGTGAGATATCTTTTTTTCAGTTGGGACATATTTTTTAATGTTTTGCCTTTTAATACTACCAATAATTAGCCATAAAAATTGATGACCTCACTAGCTGTTACCTAAAACTTCATCAGCGTGACATAGTAGGAATGTTCGCGAGCCATGTTGGTATGTACTACATAGCATAATATAAATAAGGTGATTCTTTTAATGTCTTTAATTAGACACAAAGTTTCATGTCTTTTGCTTCGCGATGACGAATTTCCATATCGACTTTAATCCTCAGTTCAACACTTATTCCTTCTCCGTACAGTGTGCAAATACAAATTTGCTAGAAAAACCTCACTTATGGCTCGTTTCGAGTATGTAGACAAACTTTTATTGTTTAATGTTCAACACAGACGATTCCCACATAAAATTATTCTAATTATATACCAAATTTCATCGGAATCGATTTAATGGTTTTAAAGTTAATGACGAATAGACAGGCAGACAAATATACTGTCGCATTTGTAAGTTATTAAATAAGTTCATAGAAAATTTGAAAACTGAGCTAACTAGCAAGTAATTATTTTTATTTACTTGTTTAATAAAAATTTGGCCTCTGAATTGGACAATAAAATTTATGGCCTGAACTTTTACTCACTGTATAAAGTGAACATCAGTTTTTGACGTATAATCTAAAAAAGTTTACTCGATGAAGTATTAATCACATTCGTCTGATAAAATGTCTCCCATCGAATTTGATTGCGAAAATATCGCCGAATCTAATTGACAAAATCACACAATCCATTGTAACAAATGTTACAAATGAGCTTCGTCAGTAAAACAAAGATATAATCGACGCATCAAACTTTATTAACTCAAAAGAAAACTTTATAACTTGTGTGCGTCAAAAAGACGAACTTTATATTGGCGTGGATGTAAAATTTTACAATTACATCACGCACTCCAATGTCAAGTGAGATTCGGCTTGGGTCACATCATTTGAATGGCTCCACGCGTGCGTTCAAATAGCCCTCTTCGCAGCGGCAATCAAAATTTATTTGAGAGATTCAAATTAAATTCTCAGAGCTTAGTGTAAAGTGCTGCCTTTAAGGCTGTTCGGATATTTTATATAGCTGATAAAATTCCTTACATTTCATAATTTCTTACCTGATTCGATCTAAATATCTCGCGGGCTTCTTATGCAACCATAAATATTTTATAAAGAGCGACAGACGGAAAACATGAAAATTGTTCTACCAACCTTTCATTATTATGTATAGATACTATATATACAAACGCGAAGATAAACTAAGTAGAAAGCTGCCAGGTCACTGTAACTGAACTTGCGATCGTCGAATATAAAGTAGTTATTACTATAAACCATTGGTGGCGCTATTTAAATCCAATATTGTGTCATATGTAAATATCAGTCGTAGTTGATCCCTTCGCGATATGCCTACCAATCTGCTCGAAAATTTTCTTCAGTGTCTGGATAAGAAGCCAAACTAGAGAAAAGACTATTATTTACATTTAAATATATTAAATTTATAAAACTAAAAATCATTAAAAGCAACATGATTCTTTCCTCAGATAATATGTATGTATATTTTAGTTATGTACTAGATATTACAGATAATTTATTAAATATTCTGAAGGTCAAAGCCATGCCAAACGGCTATTTTACATAAATATTCTGAAGTTCAAAGCCATGCCTCAAAACCATGACATCTCAATCCTTTTTTCAAACTCAAATTACAAACGGCTATTTTACATAAACAAGTAATTAATTTTATCCCCATAAAATATAAATAATTTAGTGGCAATAAATGAAAAGAAACTATTATCAAAACATTAATTATTATTAATAATTTAATCCACAAATATAAATAATTTAGTGACAAATCAAAGAAACTATATCAAATGATATGTGACAAGGTTAAATAAAATTATCCACAAACGACGATTAAAGACAACCAGCTTGATCTTGGCGATTCTCGAATGATAGCGGATCGGTAATAACAAAGCTCATTTCACTGGACGACGGTTCCAACAGGTGATAATTAGCAAATTTACGCGACGGCTATCGCGTGTTAATGAGGCCTCATTCACTGGACGTTTCGGTGTCTATAGGTTTTATGGATTTCCTCAAATTGCAATGTACGATGTTGAATGCTTCCACTTAAGAGCTCAAAGTAATCTAACTGATGTAACAATGAGACATGTATGAAGCTACGCATGTAAAAGTATCTAAATGTAACTAAAATAACTTTAAACACGGGAAAAAAGATTTGCTATATGACGTTATTTGATTCTGACAATTACTTTTGCCTTTGATTCTATAAACTAATTACCAGTTTATCAAAAGCGCATATAAATATACTTATAAGAAGAGAACTAAGAATCGTTTTTTGATGTAAGAAATTTAAACAATAATAGTTTCATATTTTCTAAGTACGTATATAACGCTGCGTGAAAGAAAGAAGCCAGAACTGTGTAAAAGCTTTTATTGAGGTAAATATAGTTTGATTACACACCGACCCTATTAAAGAACTGCCCAGTAAAAAGCGTTCTTTTTCCTCTTACATACTTTATGCTTATAAACATGAGTTGTCTTTTTATTAAAAAAACTAATAATTTAAAATTTATTTTTAAAAAAAATAAACGACCGGTACCACCACTAGCAAAAGAACACAAGCACAATCAATAAATTAGCATTCTTGAAAGTTAAAACAGATATGTTCTGCCAAACTAGCCTGTTAAGTAGGTCAAATATAATGTACAGACTATATTTGTTGTTCTTTTCTCTCACACAGCTGGGAAAATGAAATTTTAATTATCACTCTACAGAAAAAGTAGGCCATCTATTGTTTTGCGCTGATCAGTCTACTTCGGTAGATGTTAAGCATTTAAATTAAACGGACAAAGTTTCATAACACAATACCGAATTTACTTGACGTGAACTCATTTTGCTGTTGAGTGATTATTATATTAAAAAATACTAGTATTAAATTTACTATTATTATAAATAATAATGTCAAAGGTTGATTACGTGAGATCCGGAAAAAATAATAAGCTATCGCGAACGTTATTGTAGACCAACTCGAATCGCACAATTATGTAAAACATACTTTATGTCTATCTTCTACGGTTTTGACATCGATTATAATTGAATCTCACGAGGTTGCGATTTTTACTAAATTATTAAACAAAAGGAACCAATGGTAAGCTAATATCTTCATTTGAAAAAAGAAAGCACAAAATCGGAGTGCTGGGAGCGGAGAAATGAAGTAACATATATAAAAAGGCATACGCTCCGAATTGAGTTCTTTTGAGAAGTCGGTCTCCTTTGATTCAAACTTAGAGGATCCTATTTGCAGTATACTGCACCCATTTGAAATGTGAATAAACACCCTCGCAGGATATAAGTATTCCAAACGCGTGCGTAATAGATTTATTAATGACAACCTTCATTATTAAGGGCAATAGTATAATATAAATGAAGTGCTCTTATTGTATGTGCCTATCATTAGATACAAATTTTAATGGCTTCTGCTTCCACCAACGACGAACGATGAACCTCTAGGTGGTCCCCGTACAGTTTGAAACTACAAAATTGTTCGAAAACTACCACCTATGGCTCTTTTCGAGTATTCCATCATTTTATAACCAACGGAGTCGTATTCCATAGAAACTTTCATCACCTATTTTAACCCTTTCGAATACTTTTATTGGAAAACATATATAGTCTTTTTTGGAATCTGTTCTAAGTATGTACCAAATTTCATCGCAATCGGTGTAAAGGTTTAGACAGTAAAGACGGACGGACTGACAGTCAGACAGACCGAGTTACTTTCGCAATTTTAATATTAGTATGGATTATGCCAATTGAATACACGATTTTTTTATTAAAATTTGTAAGCTCAGCTTTATGTAGTTGTAATCAGTTCAATCACAATTACAATCAGCCTTTATAAGTCAGACGTATGTTTGCTGTACATAACCCTTTTTTAATGAACGCTAAGACGACCGATCGTCCAATAATCGCTGCCAACTTTAGTATCAGTTACTTAATTAAATCTAAATAGTGCATCTTTCTCGTTCTAGTATTAATCACATTTTATTAACGTTTGACAACGATATCTTCCATCATTTAATATTTACGTGAAAAGTCAAATCTGCACTGTATTTCTTACAGTTGTGTAGTTTCAAGTTTTTATAATAGTATAACAATGAACTATACACGCTTAAAACTTCATTAACTCCATAGAAAGGTTAATTAAGATAAACTTTAATTTAGCGTGAATATAATATTTTATACGACGCACTCCGATAATGCCAAGAGAGATTCGACTTCGGGTTACATCACTCCAATGGCTCCACGAGTGCGTTCAAATAGCTCTTCTCGCAACGGCAATCAAAGTTTATACGAGAGATTCAAATCAATTCTATTAGCTTAGTGTAAAGCGCTAAACAGCGCGGACAGCCTAGCCTGCTCTTGGCGATTCTTGAATGATAGCGGACAGGGTAAATAACAAATATTTCCACGACACGACGTTTCCAACGACAGCGCGGCACAATAAATCGTTTAATGAGGCCACATTTAGTAGAGCGGTGGTCGGTGATGTTTCAACGTTTTATTATATTTATTTCGTATCCAGTAATGTTGAATACTTTATTAATTTAACGAAGATTAAATGATTTGAACTTAATTTGTGAAATTAGGTAAAAGATATATTTAACAGACTTATAACAGGTGTTGAAATTTTTGAACAAAAATTTTCAGTGTAATATTTGCCTGAAGTAATAAACACAATTATTGTTAGTACTAAATTACAGTACGTTTTCTCTCGACCTGGTTGGCTGCTGTTTCAGTTTTTGATATTGACAGTTGCTATAAATTATGAAACAACATTTTAGCAAAAGCATTTAAAGTTTAAATCTTTAGGAACTGACGGCAAAATAGTTCGAAAAGGTTCTTGTTGCACGTCTCATATGACTGAAAATCACTAAACAAATCCATTTTTTATTTGTTTTACCGCTTTTTCACCTTAAGTTATTGAAACTTAAAAGATTATTCTCTGAAGGATTATTTTATATGTATTGAAAGAATTTCTTTTTTCTGATTATAATTATTAATTAGACGATTTTCAACATGCTGTAAGATATATTGAACTACGTAGATGAAATATAATGTAAAAACTCGTATTTCTTCTTCTTTTCTCTTATTAGGCTGAGAACAAAGCGTTGTTAATATAAATCTGTGGAAAAAGTATGCCAACTATTGTTCTACGCCAATCAGTCTACTTCGGTTGTATTAAGAATTGAAACTAAACAGACAATGTTAGAGAATACAACATTGAAAAAATCCCCACCTGAGAAATTTTATTGCTTACTGATTATTGTTCTATGAAAACTAAATCTAGTTTTGTTGTTTAATGCAATATTTATCTATCGGTCGAAATTACGTTTACATCAGATCTGGGAAAATAAATAATCGATAATAGCGCTATTAATATTATGAAAGCGAAATTTTGTAAGAATGTATGGATGTTATTATTTCACTAAAGAACAATTAAATGAATTTTCATGAAACTACAAAACATCTTGTATACGCGAAGATCATATAGGCATTCATTAATAAAGATATGCAAGTAGTGTGCACTATTCGAAGCACGATACGAGTGAAACCAGTAAATAAATAAGTATTCTTTGATCAAGCCTTAGTTGATCTTATAAGAAGTCTACTGCAGCCATTTGAAATGGGATTAAACATCCTTGCAGGCAATAAATGTTCCTAACGCGTTCAATGAATAGCCAGGTTAATGAGAACGCATCATTAGCTAACCATACCTGGTACTCAAAGGCCGACTAACCATACCTGGTACTCAAAGGCTTTTATACGACGCTCACACATTCAGCCTTTTACCTTTCACTGTATCGTACCCGTAAGGAAACATGAATAACATTTTATTTCACTATCTGAAAACATAAACGGCAAAACTATCCCTTTGCTGAAATAAAATTGTAAGTACTTTTTTTTTAATTAGGATTTATTAATAAATATTACGTTTATTATTAACTAAAATATACATGCTAATTAAAAGTATTCTTCCAAATTTACTAAGTATATAAATTCACTATCTACCAAGTAAAATCTAAAAGGAAAAAAAAGCCCAACCTAGATAAAGTATGGACCCACTTCAAAAAACAATAATAAAAATAGCCCTGACTGTACTTGAAATTTGCTCTGAAAATCGTCGAGCCTAATCATCACTGTAATGAAAGTAAGAAGTGAGTTTCGTCAGTAAAACAATGAAATAATAGACGCGTAAAACTTTATTAGCTCCATATAAAAGTTTACAACGCGTGTGCGTAATAAAGACGAACTTTATATTGGCGTGAATGTTAAATTTTGCAATTACATTTATGACGCTCACCGAAAATGTCAAGTGAGATTCGACTTCGGGTCACATCATTCGAATGGCACCACGCGTGCGTTTAAATAGCTCTCCTCGCAACGGCAATCAAAGTTTATTCGAGAGATTCAAATTAAATTCTTAAGGCTTAGTGTAAAGCGCTGCCTTTAACGCTCTTCTTATGTTTTATTAAGTACTGGCAGTGTCGTTTTGTAACAATTCAAATTTTAAGCAACTGATATCTTAATGGTTAATCACTTCAGCGTATTTTTACACCCATAAATGTTGTCCAAAGAGTGACTGATATCAAAATGCATGGATTGAACATAAGTTCAAACAATCGCACAAAGTGGCTACCTCTCAGCACATATACCTGCGCCTATATACCTTTATATATAAATTTATTTTTAACTTTATACCGTTATGGCGATTTTAAAAAGTGATATATATTATTAAAAGATGACTAATACAAGATTATGCCAGCGGCTTTGCACAAATATGACACAAAGATTTAAAATTTCAGATGACATGTTACTTGCATGTATAAGCCGTAATACTATGAAATTTTATTAAATTCCGTTAATATTTATAAACAAACCAATATAGTGACAAATTTAACATCAATAACATACCTAAAAAATATTTCCAAAGATTATTTTCAGACTAACATTATAAAAGGGTAGCATTTTCTCAGCACATAAACGAGTTTATTCAAGTGAATATTTTATTCGTAAGTTACAGCATCTTTGTAAGAGAATTTTATCATATTTGAAACTGAATTACGAGCAGCTGTTCGTAACATCTGCTACAGGAATTGGCAGTGAGGAAACAGACTGAATTTAACGAGAAGATATAAACTATTGTATTTTATGACTACGGCTTACTATGAAATGTCGTGATAGATTTTGCATAACGGATTCAGTGCATTTAATTATTAAAATAAATACATTCTGTTGTTTTTTTAAGTTTATTGTATGTAATTGTAATTGGTGAATAACACAAGCTGATGATGATATTAACAGTCCTTTTAGTAAAGTTTTGGAATTTTGATTCTTCGAATATATGACTGTGATTAGTACTAAAATATGAACATAGTATATTAATAAAATAAAATATTTTCATGTCAAGGCCAACCGAAAAATAACCGTATTAATATTTTTTGTTGTTTGTTTCAGTAGTAACATCAAAGGAAGAACTATTGGGAGTACAAAATAGTATTAAATTAAAAAACTCGATATAAGGTAAGACGATGTATTTTATCATGTGCTTGAAACGCAATTTTTTTTATATATATGTTACTGTTTAACAGTGTAATACGGTAAAAGGACCTATTTAAGCTGGTTAGAATTACAAGCTCTCAGCTGTATTTATGTTTCTTTGATGCATACGTATTCTCTTATTTAGATGTTAATAAAATGTTACTTACTTTAAAGAAAACTATTAACATTACAAAGTCAAGTTTACAGGTTTATTCATTCAATCCGTCCTAACTTATTTATTTTACTTTAAATTTAAAGTATTTATTCTATTTTAAGGTAAGCCATAGGCCATTAACTTGCATTTAATTATTAAATTTATTGGTTTTACTTTATTGTATTTATTTGTTGTTAGTTTCATAAAATTATAACATAAGAGACTTAATGAAGAATGTGCAGATTTGTTAAATAATTTGCACTTCGACTAAATATGAAGAATCCGACTATCTACACAGAAGTTACCATAAAATCCCCAACACTATATTCTAATTGCATCATAACAAACGGCATTAAAGTGAAACGGTAGAAGTCAATATAAGCGATAAAAATCCCTTATCAGCTATTTTGGTAATGGCTTCAGCTTCATTGCATTTTAACTTTTACGACAGTTCGAATGAAATAAGGCCGAGGGTACAATAAGCTTTATACAAAATTTTATTTTGTCTAGCACAAGGGTGAAGTTTTGAAGTAGGTCATTATTTAAAAAAAGTGCCCTTATAGTCTAGGTCTTAACATATACATAAATAAGTCTTATATTTTAGACTAGTTGTATTAAATTCTACAATAAATTAAACGTTATTAGGTGCTGCTGAAAGATAACTTTTGAAGTTGAAACTACAAAATATGTGGAAATTGATTATGATTTGTAAAATTGATATAATGTAAATGTTTATGCCATGACTCTGGTACTTTTTCTAGCTACTGCTCGATATTATATTGAAAAGTTGTATTTAAAAAAAAAACAAAGAGACAAGGACTATTGCGGATTCTTACCGCTGCTACTGTAAACAGATCATTTGAGTGAAAGATTGACGTTTGTAAGGGTTTAACCTAAATCGATTAAAAAGTCTCTTTATTGTAATTTTAATGTTATTTTAGAAGTTATTTATATGTATTTTACAACACAGGTATGGCGTTGAGGATGAACAGATCAATGGAGGAGTTACAGTTTTATCAAGCAGTATTGCAGTCAATCGTAAGTCGAGTAAGATTGTTATTTGTTTAATTACAAAAAGTGATCTTATATAAAAATCAACCATGTGGCTAATTATTAAAATATCGCTAATACTATTGTTTTTAAGAGTTACTATAATATAGAAGTTTATAAATTTTGAACACTGTCAAGTCAAAAGTAAATATTAGTTGAGATGGAAGTTTTATAAAGCGTTTAGCTAAGTGTGTTTTGTGCAGGGATATAAAATTATAACGTATGCTTGATTGTTATTTCATTGGATAATACGGTAGTTTAAACATTACGGTATCCTACACTATTAAAATATTTTTATTCATTCATAATCAGCCCTTATCAGTCCACTGCTAGATTTAGGCCTTTTTCAATGAACGCCAATACGGCCGATCCCCTGCTACTCGCTGCCAACTTGACCGGCAACTGCCCGGAGATTGACATCCCACCTGGACGGGGGTTGACCAACATTCCGTTTTCCTAAGCGTGGCCTCAAATTACTTTAGTTACGGGTGTATTATCAGTGTTAGGCACAGTCGATGAAAAATATGAAACAATGAATGTAGTGAATGAACTTTCTATAAGGCACATGTTTCTATGAATAAAATTCAGAAACTAAAATAATATACCGCAAAGATTTTTGGTTACCAGTCTTGTAGTACACAATTCTAAGCGCATTATAATTTTTTAAATCGCATAATTGCAACTTGCTCCGCTCCAACTTTGTCCACGGGAACTAAAGCCCTTTGCGAATGAATTAAAAAAAATATAAACAAGCGCTCATTCCGTTCAAAAGTTTGGGTACCTCGCGAAGCCCAACCCTCGTTTATAACCGTCGGTATAGGGTCTAATTTTCCGCGCATTATCAACTCGGATATAGATTACGGGTTGGAAACAACTTCGGACCGCAGAGCTCGGAAAGTTTTGAGTGCATTGCCGAGTTCGTTCCGTTCGGCTCTCTTAAACTAAACCGGATGGAAATTGCTTAACGATAAAGCGGTTTAATGATATTTTCCAAAGTTTCGTCGTCAATATAAAAGTTTTGTGTTTAGTGTACACTTCTGCTACTAGCCGTGACGACGCTATTATGTTGTTTTATTATTGTTGTAGGAAAAGTTAACAGAAAATATTTCTTTATCGGTTCTCACTTTACTTAATAAGTAAGAAGTCAAGTACATTTTTGTTCTATTTCAGATATCAAGGAGCATCAGAAAGAGATACAGAATTTGGTACAAATAAGGTAATGGTGTTGAATAATATTATATCTTGCGTTAATAATTTATATTATATTCTTATGACATCTATAAAACAGCCATGTTTAAAGCTTAAGGCATTATCTAACAGAACCTTAGGAGGTTATGAAATTTCATGTGTCTTAACTCAATGTATGAAATGAATATCAAGAATAAAAAATATATAAATTTTGAAAAAATTTAGTAAAGTTAGCAAATACATTTTTAATAAATACTATGGATATCATAAACGATAAATCGTATATTAACATTCTTACTTATGCATCATATTAAAATATATCATATACACAAATATGATTATAATTACATAATTACAAAGTCAGTTGTCGCTAGAATAATAATAACTTAAAATATAATATTCAAAACACCATTGTTTAAAGCTGATGTAAACGCTTTGTATAAAATGTCGCATCGTGTAAATTTTCTTGATTTAACCTTCATGTATCGCTGAGATTAATGTAAAACAACATATTAATGTTTCTAACAAATGTTATGTAAAACAATACATGTTGTTATACTATTTCTAAAGGGTATGTGTAGGCATTTGTATGGCTACTAGTTTTTCACAAATGAAATTCTATACGTTCGAAGTCCTTGACGCAGACCTTGTGACGTTTAAACACATCGAATTTTGTAAATGTCAATTATATTCTTTTATTAAAGAATAAAACTTATAGATACAAATAATTATCAAATAGATAGGTAGGTAGTGGATTTACCTACCTACTTTTACAGGGGACCGTCTGGGGTGTGACCACTGTGGTGCCGACTTCTTAGAGGTAGTAAGTCCCCTTATTACAGGGTGCCGTCTGCAGTGATACCACCGCGGTGCCTATTTCTACCGCAAATCAGTAGTGTGAAAACACTATTTAGTTCCGGTTTAAAGAGCACTGAACCAGCCACCAGCAGATGTCAATGGGCGTCGAGTACCTCTTTCCATCAGAAGGCCGACTGCTCGGCTGCCTTCGTCGGCAATAAAAAAACACTACTTTTTTTTCTTTTGCCCAAAACGACAGGCTTACTAAATTACATAAACTAATATAAATATGTGAAACCTTTTACCAAGATCATTTTAAGCTTTGTTTTAAATATTTTAAACTGAATGAATAAATTTTTAATACACATCGTAACTTTTCCTATTTTATTTCTGACCTTATCGTTATGAGAAATTATTTGATTTTCAGTTAATTACCAATGCGATTGTTTTAAATCCATAGTAGTAAGACATATGCTTTCACATCTCTGATTGTCAGATTTTATTCTGTAGAGTTGTGGCTGACAGTATTTTAAACTTTGAGGCTTGACATAATGACTAGAATTTCTTTTATGAACTAACACAAAAATCTTAACAAAAAACAAACCGACTTCAAATCGATTGGCTTGATACTGAGCTATTAATTGTCCATTTGTTGAGCACATAGTTAATATAAATTTCAGACTTATTGAATTTTTTCATGGCCACTGTTAGAACTGAACCAAATTGCTGTGGGACCAAACGGGAAGCACCAGCTTTCACATAAAAAATAAAAAACATCCAAATTGGTTCACCTGAGCAAAAGTTCTGAGGTAACATACTTAAACAAAAAATACTGATGAATTGGGAAGCTCCTCCTATTTTTGAAGTCGGTTAATAAAAAAGGATTGGTCCTTTTCCCATCTAAAGTTATACGTGCTGTGTTATATAGTGTATCAAAATTATTAAATACTGCGAATTCGTTATTAATAGGTTTAATGTTAAATAGTTTTACTAACGAACTTTCATTATATCGATATTCACCGTAACATGGTGATAAAATTACCTTAATCTGATCAGCTGGTAACGCTTTAAGTGTTGAGATATTAAACTTAAACTCTAAAACTAAACAACACAGGCCATCTGCAATCTAATTATTCCCCATCTCGTAAGCAAACACCGCAGGCGTAGTTTAACAACGGTTAACTATGCATAAATTAAACCGAGATTAATGAAATTACCACGGAACGCGGCGCGGCCGTGGCACCGCATAATGTTGGCTCGATTTGAATTTACGGTATTGCGTTCTGTTTGCGTTATGTTCAACGCTCGATACGAAGATATACATCGGAGATTCGAACGTCTTATATACAGATATTGGTTTTGAAAAAAATGTATTTATCGCGTTGTTTTTACGTTTAAAATTATGTCTGCCGATGTTTGAACACTTTTCAGTGGTCGCGGTCACGGGCAGAGTAAGCGATAACGCGTCTTGTTGCCATCACTAGATCGGGATTCTCAAACATTAAACTAAATTTGTCGTCTTTGCTCAAACTTGCCTTTAATAATTGCGGTATGAAGCATTCGCGTAAATTAATACAATGTATTTCATAATTGTTCATTACATTATAACGTTTAAAGAGATAACTAATTGCGTATCAAAAAAGTTATAATAGTACTGCAGCAGTAACATTCAGAACAGGCGGAAATGAGAAAGCAGTTTATTTTTTTTTGCCAAAAATACTTTTTCGAACCTTTTTTTTATTTTATCATGTTAATTAATCTAAAATATAAGCATTTAATAGCTTACCCAACATTTGAAAGAAAAAATATTTGGATAATTTTATTTCAAACACAAAATATTTTTTGTAAAGATTAATATGCAATATTTACTTTTTTTTTTCTAAACATTATTTTTTTTCGGTATAGTATGTACAATTTATTGTTTATTAATTAAATACATAACTTTATCTTAAGTTAAAAAAAAGCACGAAACTAAAAGTTTATAAACACGTTACTAACAGGCTTTAAGCACAATTAAAGTTTACTTAATGAAAGTTAGAAGGATGGGTGTTACCAAGTTAATTTGTACCACTACTTCCATTTTTACTTGCTATTTTAAAAACGAGGTTCTTTTGCAGTATCGGGTATATAAATAATCAGATAATTAGCAAATAAGGCTTTTATCGAAAGACAAATGGCAATTAGGATATAAGAAAATAAGCCCTAACTATACCACTTAAGATTCCCCCAAATAGAAACACTGTACTGTTTGAGAGGACGACTAAAATAGCTGTCATAAAACTATCAAAAATAAAAAAAGTTTTCCCAAAATAGTTGTTTTGTGTATATATATTTGATAATTACAAACAAGTTTTTTTTTTCTTTCAGCACATTTTTTCATTTTGAACTTATTGATGTTTTTATGATTTTCAGCACTTATTTAAGTTTGGCTGCCGGAAAATGCTTTTAGCTTTAAGCCCTCTTTGTGCAGTTTTAAAATATGTAGAGAAAATATTAATAAAATATTGAATATGTTATTTCAGATCAAATGCGCACAGAAAATCAAGAAGAAGAAGCAATACAGCATTTCAACAAATAACAAATGACATCGGTGCGTGTTATAACGTAACCTTATTCCCATTTCAATATTAACATTATAAGTTCTATTCAGAAAAATATTTTATAAACAGTGAAATATACCTACAAAATTGTTGTAGAACGTAAATTCTTCTTAAACTTCCTTCATCATCATCATAATCAGCCCGTGATAGTCCACTGCTGGACATAGGCCTCCCTAATACACCCTATCCATTAGAGGGTTTTGGACCGTATCCCACCACGCTGGTCCAATGTGGGTTGGTGGGTGAAACTTCCTTACTAGTTTGAATAAAGTATTGATTCTGGTTACAACATTTATTATTAATAAACAATATTATATTACTAAACAATATTGCATTTATTTGTGTGACGAAAGATAAATCATTACATCATTTCATCATTCAATTACATCATTAATCATTTTATTGACCATTACCATAGTAACATTATACATCTAAATTAAATTATTAAATTATCTTTTTACACAATAAATACTTTTTCACACCCCTCGAATCTATTAAGAGTTTTCAAATCGTAGCCTATGTAACGTGAAACTTTATTATATCGATGATTATGAGAAAGTTATACTTATGTTCAACTTTTAATTTAGTTCGTAAATAATATGTGACTACTTTCATACATATTATGTAAGACGACGTTGTTGTGTACTTCGATGTTAGATGTTGGTTAATTGTAAGAAATAGGACTTATAAGTTTATTAGAGTGTTTACAAAATTGAAAATTGACCCAAATTTTATGTACGTTTCTAAATGTATACGTTCTTATAAAAAGGTATTAGGAGAAAATTATAAATAAAAGATTATTACTTTTCAGATACTAAAATTTAAGATACAAACGTGATTTGGGATCTTCAAATGTTGTCATCAATCATCATTTCACAGACAAGATTGTCACCACCGGTGAAGATGTAAGTGACCATATAGATCGAATAACTTTATTATTTGAAGATCTTAACTGAGTACAAAATATTAAAAAGATAACTATAAGTGTACTGAATATAAAAAAATTGTTTATTATGAAAATATCTAAAAAATTGTTACATTTTTTTAATTTAATTACTAGTATAACTATATGTCTTATATATAATAGAGATCACCCAAATGCGCAGGAGATCGACAGTGGACAAGTTTGAGCACAAACACAGTGCACTTCCTTACATTTACTATTTTAGTCCAATAGGACGGTTAACCGATACAAACGGAAATGATCAGGCGCAGGACTAACTTTGACATGCCCATCAAACTATTGCATCAATATTGCAGGGATAAACGTAGACAAAAAAAATAATGACGATAACCTTATGATCTTTCTTTAAAGTGCACTTTTATAAAAAAAAAATATATAAACTGTTCAGATAAGCCTGGAATGTACTGCAACTTCAGACAGACCACCGCGATTTATTTGGGAGAGAGATGGAGTTGTAATATCGTCAAATACGGATTCCAGGTAATATTCTAAAGACTATACGTATCATGAACAAACAGTGCTATTAATTCTTAGATATAAAAGAGATTTCATTCTCACTAATATATTTTAGATACCAGCAAATATCGGTTATTAGTTTTAATCAGTGTCACTTTATATCTTGAAATGTTGATAAATAAATGCAGTATAAAATATTGTCTGTATTCTCAGATACATTCTCGGGCAAATGATGTCCTCCTCGGGCGTTGGTGTGATCTCCCACTTCAATATATCGAGGGCCAGAGTCGAAGATGGAGGACTTTATGCCTGCGTTGCTTATGAGGGCGACTCTAGTTCAAGTCATGTGTCTCGAGTAGACGTTTTTGGTATGATACTTTCTGTATCTAATATTTAATAATTACATAGAATTCATAACTCCAACTTTGATATTTTTTCTGAATGAAGTGATGTCGTGAAGTGTGAATAGTCGTCTGAGGCAGTAAAAACCCCGATGCCTTTTTCTGTCGCATAGCACTTGTTGTAAATAGTTGTGTTTCGGATTGGAGGGCACCGTATCCAGCGTATTTACTGGGTAAATGAGACCTTACGCCCTTTGTCTCACGGCAGTAAGCGCGTTGGTGATTAAATTCTATATTGAGTGCGACACATTGTAAAAAAGGCATTTTTGTTACCTAAACAAATGTTTAATCTAAATCATTTGTATTTACATTTTAATGTTTTTGTCATAACAATAAAATAATGTATCTTAATTAATATCATAATGGAAGCACAATACGTAAATGATGATTATAATAATGGTTTTTACATATATTCACAAGAGTTTTAACAAAATCGTGTAACGTACCATAAAATAAATATAGAGTCTGTTAGTTCTAATAATAAAAATACGGTAGAAGTTATTGCTTTTGATAAAAACTAACATTTTTGCGCAAACGTTCATGGGTCAAATCCAATAAAGCCTCTTAAGCGAACGCAGAGTAACATTCTGTTTTTATAGGTCCACCGTATATTAGAACCTTGCCGCCTATCAAAGTGCAAAGTGGGCAGCCGCTGAAATTACGCTGCCCTTACTATGGTTATCCAATAAGGTAAGGTTTCCTATATTTTCCTTAGCACAGCTACGTTGTGAAAATATTATTAAAATATTTCACTTAGAGGTTAAAAATACAAAAATCCTGAATTAAATGTTATTTTCCTATCAAATAAAATATTAGATATTTAAAATTATTTAGAATTAATGTTCGTAACCTTAATTTTAAATAGCTCTAAATAATTCATATTTATCCCTATATTTGAACTTTAATATTCTATGACAGCATTGAAAATTCAGATCAATAATCAATAAGTTATATCCTTGATAATGATTGACTACCTTAAAAAGCGTTGTTATTTGTTAATTTTAATTATTTTTGCTTCATCGTGAATATGACTGTATTTATTATTAATAATTTCAGTAAACTTGAATGGGAGCATAAGGGTAAGAAAATTGTGAATTCAATGCTGCCTCAACATTCACGGTATCGTCGATCTTCTGGCGCAGTGGAAATTCGATTGAAAGCGCGAAAGAAGAGGAAAAAGCGACAACTCTACGAACCGATTGAAGACGGAGTATTGCATTTGCCGAGGGTGCTTAAAGAGCAAAACGGGGAAACATACACCTGTATTGTTTACAGTCCCTCAGGGAAATGGCTAGAAGGTAATTTCTGAAAAGAAAGTTCTCGAAATGTAATCTGAAACGAGAAATTCGTTTTGGAATGAGAAACATATATTTTTTTATTTTTTTTGTTTACATTATGTGTATAATCTATCAAGGCAAATAAGACAGATTCACTGCTTCAATTTTTAAATAAACAAATATAAGATCTCATCTTTCTATTTTGAGTTTAAAGGAAGCACTTTAAAGTTTACTCATACAGAGCAAAAGGAAATGTAATATAAAAGTCGGCAATGTTCGTTAAAATACTTATGGTTCTAATTATCGCTTTCAGATCTTTTGAAATTCAAGTCGTAGAGGCACCTGCATTGGATGAACTACGCGTCGGTACAGGATTGAAAGAGGGTCAAATTGTACAAATAACGTGCAATATTATAAGTGGTGATCCCCCAATCTTCTTCTCATGGTTAAAAGATGGGATGAAGATACCAGCAAGTTTAAAAGTAATTATATTTCTGTCAGACATGTTAAGTGAATATATCAAATCCGTATTAAAATTATTGAATAAAAATACTTTCAACGGCCGGAATTGTTGAAAACGTCAGCAATAAAAAATGTAAAGAAACGCGATAAAATTCGTTAATAATACTTTTATTCAATAATATGTTATATTGCGTAAACAAAAATTTTATTACATAATGAATATTTTATCTCTATTAACTAATCGAGTACTGATTGTTTAAAAAATTAACCTGAAATCAATTACACTAAGCCTGGCTGAAATTACAAACAGCCAAAGTGTGGTCGTATTTACGTTTATAGAAAAATTTTCAATAAATATTTTAATTATTATTTTCAAATATTATAGATCAATGAAAGAAGCTCGGAGCTCTTCAGTGTTTTAATAATAAAAAGAGTGGCATTAGAACACTGTGGAAGATATACATGCATCGCGACAAATCACGTTGGAAAAGTGAATCAAACAGCGGATCTTTACATTAATGGTAGGTATATTTATTCACTAAAATCATAATAAAAATAATAAAAAACAGAACTACATTTATCATTTCATTTACAGTTGCTCCAAAATGGGTTGAAGAACCGACGAACACTTCCTTGTTACTAGGACAGCGTGGAGTGATATATTGCAATGCTAATGGATATCCAATGCCACAAATACATTGGATGAAGAGAGATGGTAACAATTATTCAATAACTTCACTTTCTAGTCAATTCTGCGAAATTGGTTGATACATTTCTATCTAGAAGTCAAAATATTAAGTAAAACTCGAATTATAAATTTTTTATTATGACTATAAGACTACTATTAACAGATATGATATAAATAAACACAAGATAATAATCTGTACGTTATAATGTAACTGTACGTTAAAACGTACTAAAATTAGAAAATATATAGATTTTTGGACTTAATTTGATTTCAGCAAACATAAATGAAATTTTATAAAAAATATAAATTTGCAGAAATAAAAAGCTTTCACAATTATGTTAAAATAAAAAAAAAAGATTACTAAGTGTTTTTGAAGTCATGTTTCGTTATTTATTTAAAAATCGTCATGTTTATATATAAGACTGCACTTAGTAGTTTATAAGGTAGGCATCCAACTAAATTGTAATCTGTTTTAGTAGCATTTTTGGGAAGACATTTACCAATTGAGTATCGTTAAAAAATTGCTGATGATTTACAGCAACCCTTGGCATATGGAGGCCGGTGCTTGATCTAGCCGGTGGTGGGGTCATAAGTTACCCGAATGGCACCCTTGTCATTGAAGTGGTGTCATTATCTGATGAGGGGATCTATGCTTGCAACGTGGAAAATGGTGTTGGCGAAGCGCTTAATAAGAATTTATGGATAAGCGTTAACAGTAAGTTTTTAAGTACATTTAGTAGAACAATATACAGGTAGACTAATTTATCGACGGTTGATTGTTCTACTCTTGTAGATTACGTTTCGTGGACTAATTTTACAAGAATAATCGATCTAGTGGAACTGTTATTTTAATACTGTCGAATAAAAGTTTTTTTAGAAATCTACGAATCTCTTTATGTTATTTTTGACTGATTTTTCCAAAGGAAAGAGATATTAAATTCGGAGCGTATGTATTTTTAACCGACTTCTTAACTATAGAGGAAGTATTTATGACCGAATTCCTTAAGAAGGAGGTACTCAATGCGGAGCTTACCTTAAGTGTACATAAAAGTTAATGCATTTAAAAAATCGTTCATTGTATGTGCATAAAACGGCGACACGTTTTGACGTTTCAATTAAGTGAATATCTTTAAAGATATTAGAGATTTAAAATTCAGCAGCGGAAATCGCAGGATAGTTTCTTCACGCCACTTTGTCACTGCGAAAAATGATTATATACTGTTTGAAGTCGGTCATATTTTTTTAAATTAAAATTTCTCTCGATAACTAATTTTTTTCTTTGAAACTTATTTTTTGATATGAATAAAAATCACATTAAATAATACTTGGAAATTTTGTAGACATAATGAAATTTAATCTAATTCTATTAACGTGGTAAAACTAACAAACGGAACCAAAACAATAACAAGGGAACGTGAAAAGTTCGTATCTTGTAGTGTGTACTACCATCACACTTACTACTAGTAAGGTAGACGTATTTTACGTAATATTTACAATAAAGTTTTCAACAATGCTACTTCTGTAGCCCAGTAGTATGGGCGTGTGCTTTAGAAACCGGAGGTCGTGGATTCGAATCCTCCGGAGACTTAACAAGTTTTCATTGTTGTTTCCTTGTTGGTTTGGGCAATTTGGGCTGATCACTCAATGATCTTAAAAGTAACAAGATCCATGCGTTGGACGGGCATGTAAAAATTAGGTCCACCCATCCTGCATTAGACCAATGTAGTTGGATACGGTCTAAAACCCGTACACGGATAGGCTAGAGTATCACTAGTGGAGGTTGCCTTGTCGACAACATGATCTATCTAGAGCGGTGACTGATAGTGGAATTGAGCAATTGGTATTAGCATGACTTAACTTTGTCCGAACACATGACAGTTCCTCTAGAGCAAATGGATTTTGAGTTGGAACAAACTTGATTCACACAAGTATGGATTATGTGTTAACTGTGACTTGGTGATGATATCAAGTCAAATGGATTGTTGATGTACAAAAACAAGCTGGATTTACGCTTCAGGTATGTATACTGTAGTGTATTTTTATTCGATATTAAAAATGCTTGTAACATTGTCAATAAGCATACTCATTTACTTGTCGTACACAGTTTAATTTTTGATATACCGACATTAATTGAATATATTTTATACTTTTTTGAAATCGTATGTATTAGAATCTGTTGTCGTTTTCGTAATCTACTAATAAGTTTTGATAACGAGATATATCAGGTCTGAATGATATTCTTTATCAATACTTGTTTAATATAATAAGAAATATGCAATCGATGTATCATAGTGAGAAATCTTAGCTATGTGATTTGTTCAGTGCAATCTACCGTCCGTAAATAAAAGTTTTAGAGTAGGAAGAGATCAATCAGATGGCGTTAGTTTGATTAACTATTGATAGTTAGAATCATAATTAAAATTATGTTGCAGTGATCACTGTACATCTGAAGTGTCACAAACGTGTTAAAGTTACACTTATAGAGGATTACTTCTAAATGAAGGTAGCCGAGACACACAATAGATGGCGCTGTTTTCGATTACAGTATTGATAGTTTAAAATTTGTTATGTTGTTGTTTTCAGGATCACTGTCTCTGAAAGTGTTCATCCAAACGGTGTTAAAAGTACAATTAACATAAATTACGTTGAAAGTCGAGATGGTGGATCATACGAGTGTAGAGCTAGCAATCCCTACGGCGTAGCTACGTATATAATCCACTTGGATATTTTAGGTAAATAAGTTGTTTTATGTATCTATACATCTCATTAATTATATCAGTTTTTATATTTTAATCTAATTAATATTCAGTTTACCGTATTTTAATTTTAATATAATTATAATTTTTTCATTTTTTTGCTATTTATAGAACCTCCTACACCACCTTTAGATTTGCAAGTTGATTCTGTTTCGAGTGACTCGATAAAACTCTCTTGAAGGATTACATCAAACGATGTTAAGTACTATACTTAATTCAACAAATGATCGAGATGGGGATTCCGGAAGAGCTATAAACATACAAGGTTAGTTTCACTCGATTTTAGTAAACAGTAATAGTTTAAATAGTTTCCATAAAATTTCCATTTAAAATAATGTCAATTTAAATTAATTTCAATAAATTATAATTTTTAATTTTCTCTAACGTACCCTCTAAACCACGTAGATTTGCAAGTGATTCTGTTTCAGGACTGCTATACTCTCTGAAGGGTAAATCAGTCGAGAACAGTCCGTTCCGTTTGAAGCAAATGCACCTAAGCTGGATTCGAGTAAACAAACAGTTATGCCTATTCCTCACGGTAAAGCAGCTTAATAAGTTTACATGTTTCAAGAGTTCATAGAATGATCGGTACCACTTCCTTAAATGTCCCAGATCTACATTAAACCTATACATAAAAAAAATTTTAATCATTTTCATCTTGATATTTAAAAAATCAAGTTGCGAATTTTAATACAAATGCAAATGTATTAGTTTTTTAATAATAAAAAAATATGGTATTACAGACAAGAAAGCGATATACGACAAAGCATTGAACTTAGAGATCTACAGCCTGCCGTCGATTACAGAGTTCGGATCGCATCCGGAAATCAAGTAGATCTTAGTCCATTCACACAAGCAGTGCATTTTACTACAATGCAAAAAGGTAAGCATATTTTGTTAATAATTACTTAATTTACAACTGAACTGCTGGACAAAAGAACTAGCGTAGAAAAGTATAAATCCTGAAATATTTAACCATTGAAAAAGAAAATGTCGCTCTATTTCTTTAATGCTGTTTAAATGAAGTGATATAAATAATAAAGATGATAATATACTTATTTTGCGTACTAAATTTTCATTTCAATAAAATTAAGATTATCGAATTTATTAAAGACTTAACAATTTTTATTAGAAAATAATAATTTAATATTTTTACATCATCATATCATATCAGCCTTAATACAGTCCACTGCAGGACCAGGGACTCTAATGACGATTTCCATCCATTAGGGTTTGACTATCCACCACTGGTCCAATGCAGGTAGGTGGTTGACCGACTTTACATGTCCTCACACATGGATCATCTTATTTTCGACAATGGGAATGCACAATATTTTGTCTAAATACTAAATACAACAATTAATTGTTCGAAGACTAGGTTGAAAAGTATAACCTCCAAGTTTACCTTGAAATAAAAATGCCGACCTACTAGGCATTCTGTTTTTTATTTGATTTATTAAATAAAGAATAATATATAGATGCAACTGGTCAATGTGTCTACAAATTTTCAATGTTATCATCAAGGAAGAAACTTATGATTATTTCAACAACCAGATATTTTTTATTAAAAGCACTTAATTTAATAATATTTAAGCGCATCAAGAGCAATAGGTGAAGTCAGTCATGCAATAATTCTAAAATTAGTAATGGATTTACACCAGTTATAATTTCCAATAGGCAGGTGATTATCATTGTAAAAGGTGTGCCAAAGGAATATGTTCTATATAATCAAATGGTAAATGATAGATTAATTATCTATAAAATATCTATTGAAAACACAACAACTCGTTGTACTATTTTAAGTTAATAGGTATATAATTTAATTTGTAAAAATCACTGATATATATGTCTTATATATAATGATGTAATGAACACAATTGATTTAATTACATTCTGATTTTGGAAACACAAAACTACGTTGTATCAATATATCATCAATACTGTAGTAATTTGCATTTGGAATGCATCTCAATAACGTGATTACATGTGTTAATGACGTATCCACCATAGTGTCGATGTTCTGGTTGATTTGGATGATAATTAAATATATTCTTACAAAAATCGACATATTTAAAAACAAAAAGTTTAAATGTAAAATCAAATATTACTAGGTACTCTTAAAATTAAATGCTGTAATCTAAAAAATATTTATTACTTTTGCTTAAAGGGCCAAACGACACGCACACAAAAATTATAAAGTTACACCAAGAAATGGAAAACAGGAGACAACTCTGAGCGGACTCTTAAAAAATACAAGGTAAGGGTGATTTTAATATTTTTAAATATTTTAAGTAAGGGATTGCTTATAATATTTAACCGATTGGCCACGGAGGTGGTTTTTTTCACTTTGACTAAACTAGACTTAAATATTGAATGAAAGAAACTTAGCAACCTTTATCTTAGTGCTGTACCGGGCTTGTGCACTTATAGGGTTTACTTCCTAACGGCAGGTCATATGCTTACATCATAAGTAGGTCTTCTTCGTCTCGTCACTTTTTTAAATTAAAATAAATTTACTTTAATAATAGTGATAGATATAATTGTAATTTCATTGATAGTATATTATTACCTTGTAAGAACTTTTTTGTATAAATGTTTTCCCTTAGAATCGCTAATTTTATTATTATTTCATGTTTACAGGTACGCGGTATCAGTTAGTGCTTTTAATTCTGCAGGCACGGGGCCATACTCACTGGCCGTGTATCAAACGACCAGAGAAGGAGGTAAAAGTTTTTGTGAAATCACGAAACTAAAGACACAATTATCAAACTACAATCTCATTTGAATATAATCATTAAACTGTATTTTTTAAAGGGAAGATATAAATCACGAAATTTAATTATAATTAATCATGTTTCCATTCCAGCTCCTGAACACCCACCAGCATCTGTCGAATGTCGCGGTGTGTCGTCATCATCCTTGCGTATTGCTTGGCAACCGATCTCATCACAGGGAACTTCTCTACTTGGTTATACAATACATTACAGTACAGAAGGTATGGTTCTATTTTAATAAAGCTTTAAAGTATCGTTTACATACTTTACATTACAAATTATATGGATTATAAGGATTACAGTTTTCATATCATTATTATCAAAACAAATTTAGAGTAGCCAAGCCACGTTAATACTTGTGTTTACTTCACAATAGGTGAAAATATTCAAAGTGTATGGTCTCAACTATACTACAGCTCATTCGAATTAGGAATTAATAGAATATAGTAAAGCATGGCAACGAAGCAGATAACGTAATTATTAATGAATTGTTTGGACGCCACTTTGCTGCAATAGGTATACGTTTTTGTTAACATTTCTTCTAAGTCTAAATTAGATGAACTGTAATAAATTTTACGACAATCTTAAAAAAAAGGGTTTAAAACCTGCAGTAAACAGTAATTTTATTTGACGTCGACGTTAACTTATTTTTATGTTATTTTTTCAGACGGTCCTTGGCTCAACTTGACATCACCCCATTCGGAGTTCTATCTGCAAGGTCTTCTTAAATATACCAACTATTCAATCAAAGTAGCTGGTTTCTCCAGTTATGGCGTTGGTCCGTTTTCGTATCCTGTTATCTGCACTACATTGCAAGATGGTAAAAATGCATTACATAAAAACATATTTCAATAAATCAAAGTTGTATGTATCATACATAACTAAAGAATAAAATTTAACTATCACATCTAAAATGAAATAATATCGTAATTTTTTTTAAAACATATTATATTTTATGCTATATTTTTATATTGTAAAACAGAAAGGTCGTTGCAATCCATTTAATGCGTTTTTTTATAGATTTAGTAAATAAATTTGTCGTAACTGTTCAGTTCCAGGGCCACCGTCAGCCATTAAACTTCTGGTTTCATCGGCCACTTCGCTTCTTGTCAGCTGGAAGAAGCCAGATCAGCCTAATGGTGAAATAACTCACTACACAATCTATGTTAAACCTGTTTCTAGGTAAGAAAATAATCATTTTGACTATCGCTTCAGTATTCAACGATCGTGTGATAGTTAACTAACTTGAAACCATCTTAATATATAATTGTCATTCTTCTTTTTTCATTACAAGTATGGTTAAGGTTTAATGTAATGATTTTAAAATGGATAAATTTACAAAATTTAGGAAAAAATAACTACATTACAAATTATACATTCCTTTGAATACCCAAACATATGAGTACCTTACGTGATTTTTTCCTCCCTAGCACTGGTGCACCACAAAACTATAGGGTAGAATCGACCCAGGAATCAAACCTTTCCCGCCAGTTCACATTCCCCGTAACAGGCTTGTCAACAGGAAGACAATATGAGGTATTCGTGAGAGCCCACACACCAGCTGGCGAAGGTTCTCCGAGCAATAGAGTGCACGCAGAACTATCATTTAAAGGTAAGCGTATTTTTATGCTATTTTATTCAAATAACATACAATGTAACAAGTTCTATACTCATATAAAAATAGGAATTTTTTAAGTTTACTAGTAATCCTTGTCTATTAAGCTTCTTCAAAATTAAACACATGTTATTCTCTGTCAAATTTATTTTAAAGGTGTCAGGTTACACTGTGGCTAAAAGCCCTGAAAGGACCTACCTATGAAGCCTTTATGTTCCAGTTTAAGTACTTACAGTATAATTATTTTGAAATAAATTTTAAATTCCGTGTGTTACAAGGTATGATGTATCTTATAAGTTTTTTACAATTCCGTATTTAAAGCATTTCTTATCAAAGCTTATTTGAAATTAACGATCAATAGTTGTGTTGAACTGTTATAATAATTTTCAAACCTAATGTTTTAATATTGTTACATTACATAAAGTCATTTAAATGAAAAGTTTGAGTATAATAATGCTTAATGGTTAAGCGTATATTTTTGGTTTCCATAGTGGTAGCGGGAGTTCTTCACTCGTTCCAGTGTCCGGTGGTCGGGTAGTTCTACATTGGTTCTCCTGCTTGGTTCTCACTCACTCGCACCCGTTTGGTACCACAACCACAACATTATTACCCACCACCCGCGTTTCACCAGGAATCATGATGACAGCCTCCTTATAAACAGTAAGTATTTTCAGTTTATGTACAATATTGTTCAAATAATATTTATCACTTATATCATTCACTTATTCTCGTATATGATCATATATATAATCAATATTAGAAAATTTCTTATAAAATGCTATGGATTAAAGTTTCAATGTTTCTTTCTCTGTGTTTCTTGCTGGTTATTTTAAAGATTGCAAGAAATGTATAGTAATCAATATTTTATTCAGTTACCTTTATACTAAATGTCATTTTTTAAGAGTAAAATAAAATTATCTTTAATTCGATGTCTCTATTTAATAAGTACTATACGAATTACTTCATCAGCATAGAATTATACTGCCACAATTTAATCTGTGGTATTTAACTTAGATATTGATCAAGCTAAGAAACTAATTGTAGTGAAAATTTAGGTTCGATTCTATCATGAATTTCTACCTGACCGAATCACCATGATTTAGTGACTCAAAATACATTATCTACATGATGCATCCAGTAAAATTATGGAAACTGCAAGATTGGTAAGTCTAATTGTTGCTATTGGAGTTTATAAATAAGATATTATCATAGATTTAAAATAATACATTCATACAAATTTATTGTTTATATATCAGTGTAGTATGTAGTTGATTAACTATGTTTGACCATAAGTTTAATTGCCAGTGATTTCAAGAATCGCACTTTCATTACAATGGTATTGCAACATGAAATTGCATTAACTCCAAATGTTAGGTATTCACTTTGTTTGTCCAATGCTAGTGAAATACTCTAATTTAAGCCTTGAACTCTAGATTAAAGATTTGATTTTAAGTGCGATGTAAACTCTATCAGATATTTTCGGTCTCAAGTAAGAACTGTTTATACAAGCCTTGAATTAATACTACTACTGCATTTCCACATTAAAAAGATATTATTAGTTTACAAGCATGTATATCGCTTTTTAGAACATTTTATTAAAAATGCTTATAAAAATATTTTGTCCTCTAAGATTATTCAAAGTTATTAAAAGCATTACTCATTTTCCCCACTTTTATTATAGGCTATAATTTGACTTGGAAAGAGGCAAACGTGTCCTGGCAAGACGCTTGGTCGAACAAAGGAACCTCCATACGGGACGTGTACGAATTCACTTTGCAAGGATTGAAATGCGGCACAAAGTATTCTTTGAGAATGACTGCTGCCAATAGCGTTGGTTCATCGCAACCTTCATACCTCGATGCTACAACTTTGGGTGGAGGTAAGTCAAAAAGGAGTACATCATTTCAATCATTTTAAGTAGTATGGAAGATTGTAAGGTAATTTATTAAGTCCAAGCATAAAAATGGAAATGAGGTTTAAAAGAAAAACAATATCATGCATTGTGGTGTTTTCGCAACTGTTTAACGTACGTACCGTTTAATTGTTGTGAGATACATAAGCAATATACTAACAAAAAATAGTATAAACAGCACGACTGATTATTTTTAGGAACCAAAAATATTATTACAGCTTCTTCTAGCGTTAATTGAGAGATTCATAGGAATTTGCAATTAAGGTAACGCAAAACTTTTTAATTCTGCTACTAGATGGCAGGGTTAACAATTTATGACTCATATTTTTAGTTGTATGTTATCAAGTTACATTTGGTTAGAACTATGAATTTGTAATAAATGGTTTTTTTTAATAATGGTCCTGGTTTTGACCATTTTTCTACACTTTATGATCTCTTTAAAGAAAATGTGAATAGCTTATGCTATATTTGAAACTATTTACATTTTCATGGCACCTAAAAGATTCTCTCATACTGTTAACTTTAAAACAGGTTTAAATATTGTACATTTTCGCTCGTCACATTTATCATAAACTAACCTCAATTAAGATCCATAACAGAAAAGTAGTATACAGTTTTTTTTAAGCTGCGCTAAAACTGATTACTTTTTGTATTATGCTCAGTTGAGATTAAGGTTCAAGCTTCAGGTAAATTTTGTAACAGCACCATCTAGCATCGCCCTCTGTATATTATTTACAGTGTACGTTAAGTTAAGCCTTTCAAAACTTTCTATGAGATGGAATTTTTTATTACTCTTATAGTCAAAATTTGTATGAAAAGGTACATAAAATTAGACACTTCCGTGATAACATAACAATAACACAGAAATGTCCAATGTTAAGTGGAATGGAAGTGTCCCATTAGGGCTAGAAAACGCGTAAAGAAAAAACCAAATTTTATAAATAATGTATTTTATTAAATTTTCTGAGGTAAACTTAATTTCCAGTACCTATTGCACCAACGACAACCGAATGGTTTTGGAGTAATTCAAGCCACATTTACATTCAACTAAGCGGCTGGGACGACAACGGTTGCGAAATAACAAAATGGGACGTCGATTACAAAGAGCACGGAAGCAAGTCATGGAAGAAAGCTGAAAACAGATTGGTACTGATATAATAAATAATAAATTTTTTGACAGTCTTCATTTTTGTTGAAACTTATTTGATTAATTCAATTGCGTATTCGTAATAAGTGCGCTAAAACGAGATTAAGAAATGGTAAAAGGAGATTGGGATATTAATAATAATATAAAAACCTACATAAATACAACAGGAAGTTTCACTAGTTCAGTGTTTATTAGTACTTACGTTAATGAAAATTAATAAATACAAAAAAATCAATTTTACTATTTAGCATTTATTTACTCCATTTTAATCTTAGAAAGATCGGGAACAGAACCAACATATCACTATGTCTATATTGAATCGACCAAATTAATATATTAAAAGTAAATAATTTTACATTCATCCGTTATATTCTAGCCACAAATAGACCAGGCGTGGAACCACTACATTGCTACATCCATATTAAATCAACCAAATACATTCGTCATAGCGGATCTTCTTCCCGCTCAATGGTACCAGATAAGGATTGTTGCAGAAAATGCAGCCGGAATTTCAACATCATTGTACACTTACGCAACTACTACAATTCTAGGAGGTAATTAAATGCATTTGTCAAATTGTTTTCTATTACACATTTAGTTAGTGAATAGGTAGTGAATAGGCAGTATTATTTAGTAATAAGACACGTAAAATATAAGTACAATTAACATTGCTAAATTATTCTTTGTTTTCAGAATCTATCGGACCGCCATCCGACTACATTGATCTCAACATGCTTGTAATCATATGTAGTTCTATCCTATTGATGATATGTTCGTTAGCTTGTGTTTATATTCTGGTTAAAAGACATAAGTAAGTAATTCACCTTAAAAATTTCTCATACTGTTTATAAAATTTGTAAGGTAAATGTTTTTCTAAACAAAAAAAAATATTCATCAAGTTATGTTGATAATATTGTTTTATATAAAGACGCATTATTTAAACAATGGCTATGGTATAATTTACCTTTCAATACCTTTTAACCTAAAATTGACCTGGGCCTTTAACTACCATTTAAAATAATTTATTTTGTAACACACAATTTGTTAGGTTAAAATGCTGATACTAAAGACGTTTTAAAGTATTTGTGCCAATAAATAAAACAGTATTTGTTTTATTCATTATTTCAGTCATCACAGGCTTACCGAGTACCGTAACTCGCTGACAACCGAATGCAAATCGGAAAGAAGTAATGTGACAGCCAACACACCTCAAAGTGTTCCCAGTGAAGTCAACAACCGTGTGTACAGCACACCAGTTCATTTGACAGCTGATAATAAACACGGTTAGTAACATATTCTCTTACAAATGTATGCACAATAAGTTATAGTTTTGAGGAGGTAGGTTCCTTTATTCAAAAAAATATCTGGGGTAGTACCTGAGCGGTACCTATTTCTGCCGCAAATCAGTAGTGTGTAAACTCGACGGTCGTCCGGTTTGCAGGGCACCATAGCCAGCGTAATTTCTGGGTAAACGACACCATAAATTATGATAACGATACCGCACTGAGACATACGTGTTATGTCTCAGTGCGGTGAGGTGATTTATGGTATCTTAAGCTGCTTTTCTTATGCCGGGGCATGTATCACTTATCTATATTTATATGTATACAGTTTTAAAATAATTGTTAAGTGAAAATAATATAATGGTTAAAAGCAATACTGTTGTTAGCACTAATATGATGTTTGTTACTTATGTTGTACATTGTACATGTAATTGCAGAGCTCTACGAAATAAGCCCGTATGCCCAGTTCGCCATTGGTTTCCGAACGTTTGGGCATGTCGATAATCAAGAAATACCAAGCAGACTTCACATACCAGGAAACAGCAAGCCTCGATATGATAGTGGTTTGTTTTTAAATAATTTCATTATTTTCATCATTATCAATATATTATGAAAATGTTTTGACAGAAAAAAAACGTAACATTTCTGGGGATAACCTTTTTTACCACGCAAAAAAATATTTTGCATATCAATAATTGGTCAAGTTTTAAATGTACTCCTTTAAAGTTTCCGCAGTGAAAATTTATAATATAAGTAATATAATTTATAATAAGTTAATTAAAGTCTTTTATAATTATTTTCAGAGACCAGCTTTCAAATGAGATCAGAGTCAGAAGAAAGTGATTGCGTTTCGCGAACCACTACTCTTAAAAGTGTGCCAAGGAGTAAGTAAATGTTACAAAAAAATTCATTTATAAAATTTATATTATGTATATTTTATCCATAACAGCTTAGCAAATAATTTCATAGGATTATAAGTATCTATTTATGTAAAACAAATATTTTTCTAATTTCAAGACCATAATTACTAAGACAATCGTTTTATGTGTCCTTAGTGTATCTAAAAGTATCAAAAAAGAATTATATAAAAAAATATATCATGCTTTCCTATTAATCATAAATGCTTTGCTTACAAAATGGTCACAACTTCAGATAGTTCAAATATTTAATTTTAAGTATTTTTTTCTTTCAGAAACATGCAGAATACCACACCATAGGTAGCTGAAAACAACCCATTCTTAAATTGTTTGATATTGTCATAATGTGTGATAGTTTCGAATTCATTGTTATTTTGATGTAAGCCATATTTTTCTGGAGTTTTGGTAAATGGGTATTATTTAGTTAGTTCATTTTTAAATGGTTGTGATTTCTTAAATATTTTAAAACATAATTAAATAATTCATTGTTTTGTAAGGCCAATGCTATGAAAAATATTGTATAATACTTTTTATTACTTCCAAAATGTCTAGATATTCTGCCATTTATATAATTTTTTAAGTATAAAAAAAACAAATAGTTATCACTGCCGTAAAATGAACACTGCAAATTTGTTTGTTATGAGAATAATGTAAATAGTTGACAGATTATTTCCGCTTGAATCCAGAGAAAATGAGGTCTGATGAACAATTTTAAATTTGAATCAGACAACTTTAACAGTGGTACCATTTAAAAATTTTTGTGACACATTTTGATATAACTATTATTAATTTGCAAACTGCCTTTAAAATTTATACTCACTTCCTTTCTATAAAATTTAGGAATATTTTTGAAAATCTAAAAATAAAAAAAAAATGTAATTATAGCTTCTGAAATTAATTGAAGTAGTGAAATTGTTTAATATGATATTTATCTTCGAAAAGACTGATTGTTTAACATTTCATTTTGTATCATCCAATCGTGTAAATCCTCGATTTATTAGATATAATATTCTCATTAAAGAGTAATAAATGTTAGTCTATGATTATACGATTGTTTTCTTTTTATATTATGAAATATATTACAAATAATTTTATTACCACGATATAACACTAAAGAAACGTAAATTTAAAGTAATTTTATATGTAAACGATTTAACCGTTAAATTAATTTTGTTGAAATTAACTGCAACCCTTTACGTCACAAAGAAAAATCTGATAAAATGTTTTAAAATTAAATTGGTTAAATAAATAGTAGCTATTCTGGGTAATTGCGTTGGCCAAATTTCACCCAACGGAATAATAGTTTTATAACCTATTTTGTTGCAGCAGAAACAGCAGTACCGCCCTTTGAAAACAAAAGAACACATTTTTTTTAACTTTCCTAAAAGTTGGCTGTTGTGGTTTATCGTAAATTCAGTAAAATTGTTAACTTTTCTTAGGTAATTTTGTAAAAAACTTTAGTTCATTTGATGCTCCAAGAAAAGGTGTGTTCTAAAACAAAAAGAAACGTTTTACAGTGTATATAGTACATACATGACTATTTAAAATTTATTTTATTTATTTAGAAATATATTGTGATAAAATCGATAGGCATTCATTATCATCATCATGATAAGGGCCTTTATGTAGTACGGAAACATCTGCTTTACTGTTTGAAACCACATTTATTCTTGTTTAGGAAATGGCTATTAGATATTGCGTCTTTCGAAAAATATACTTTATAATACTTGCATCTCAATGGTAAGGGGTCCCCAAACGTGGTTTGTATTGTTTAAAACAACCGAAAGTGGTAGTACATCTTCCAAAGCACTTTAATCCAAATAAAAAACAACACTAACATAAAATGAAGGTTTTTTTTCCTCTACCTTCCAAAGATTAAACCGATTTCTTAAATTTGGTAATACTTGAAAAATTCCAAAATTTAATAGGCTTATTATAATAGTTATTGCAATAAAAGTGGTCAAAAGGGTTAAAATAGGGTATTAAAGTTTATATGGAAATTGCCTCTTTTGAACATAAAACGATGAAGTGTTGAATCCAGATACTCTAAACGACCCATAAGTGAGGTTTTTATAGCAATTTTGTATTTTAAAACTGTAAGGGAATGAACTAGGGGATAAAATGAGAATGAAAGTCGATATGGAATTTCGTCAGCAAAAAAAGCAAAAGCCATAAAACTATGTGTACACAGTATATTTGAATACACCTCTTGAACATGTCTCCTTTCATTTCACGCGGACGACGTCGTGGTTAACAGCTAATAGCTAATCAATCTATAATGGTCGCTCAGCAGTAGATATGTAACAAATGACACGAAAATATATTTTACCTTCTTCTTTGACAAGCGTCAGGGTCACTACCCAAGGATGTCAGTGTGCAAACACTACACTCTAACAGCAGGGTAACGTATTTTTGTCACACCGTTTTAACAAATTTAGAAAATATTTTGTTATGTATTAAAACTAGGATAAATATTTAACGTTACTTAAATTACTTACCCTACTCTAGCTTAGAGAACATATTCATATGTTCTCTTTCAGTTTTAATAAACATGTAGCTATAAGATATGAAAATTTTAGTGTGTTAATTAAAAATAGGCAACAAGTAAGCTGATATCAATATAATGAAATGTTAAATAAACAAGGCAACATTTATTAACACAATTTTATTAAGTTTCGGAGTAAAATTGTCTCAAACTTCGCGGGATTCTAAATTTGAAGTAATTTCAAGAAGGCTGTAATTTAATTTTGCTGAAACTTCCATGTTTCTTAACTTGGCCCGGGTTAATTCAAAAGTTAAAAATGTACAAAGGAAAATAATGATACGCATTCCACGGAGTAAAACTTATTAAATTTAAGCCAAATCTGTATAAATTTATTCAAGGACATAACTTTTAGTTAAAGGCGATTAGCCAAATCTAAATTAAACAGAAATAATGTTCTTTTAGTAAATGAACGATGTCGTTAGACATCAAGACGAACAGATCATTAGCTTAATGGAGCACCATTAGTAAAAAATTATAATAAAGTACCAAAAGCTAATAAGTATCAGTACTTAAAAGCTTAGTATATAAAATATGTATTCAAATATTATTTATTTTTACATTCCTTTTTAATTTTTACATTTAAGAAATAACTAATCATAATAAAGAAAGCTGAGACGCCTTCTTTCGTAGTTGACCATAGCATTAGCATAGCGCCATAGCTAAGTGGATTTTTTAAACAACAAAACAATAACTGATTCCTTTTATGGCGGTGAAAGATTTAAAGGCACCTGAGTAAGAATGGTCTTCCCTGCTTTTAAGGCTCAAGCCAACCAGCAATGGTATTAGAAGACGGGTACCCTTGCCCACCCAATGTATGGGAAGTTCTGCGGAGTGGCCTTTTAACAATATGGACAAGATGAGTTAGCAAATCATTAAAAATTTGAGTCACGTAGTGATTGGACGAAGTAATTGCGACTGCTAAAGGGAAGTGTGTAGATGAGTATTTATTCTAAATATAAGATTCTATAGAGGTGTTAGAATTCTTCAGTGCTGAAAATATAATGAGGCGTGACGTAAACTTTTTGCGTGATCCTTCGGTGCCGCTCCTAGAATTATGGTTCTGGTAGACCAATGCATATTTATATACAATGCCAAAGTTTTTGGTTTGAATTGATTGGAGTGATGAGACGAGCGGGACTAGTACCTGATTATGAGTGATATGCACAGCTCTTAACACACGCAGCGCTACAAATCATGTAATCACCCTGAGACATTGTATGTTACGTCTCGTTTAGGTGTAACTACCACGCCCCTTGGCAAAGCAGACCTAATACATAGTATGTCTGAATATCCAGGCATACTACGTTCTGTTCAAGTGCGTTGTAAATTTTATTCGGCAACAAAATTCATCAATAAAGTTTTTCCATATCGATAAACAATTGATAGAATATTTTCAAATAAATAATACCAAAAAAGGTTCTCTTTAGCTACAGGAGCAATACCAATTTTCAATATTCGGGTACCAATTTTCTTTATTTGCGCTTTGTTAACTAACGCGCACCATGTTTTTCGAAACAATGTTGTCTGACTCAGTTATCTAAATTTTGAGTATCGTTATATTCAAGCGCGCCCGACATTATCGTTGTGCATTTTATAATATCACTAGCCATGCTTAATGGTCTCTGTATATAAACGACAGTACTTATGTATTAAACCTGAAGTGAAGTTTTGCCAAGTTAAATAAAAACTGATTTCAACGTACAAGTTAAAACTTTCGGGCTTGGCAATTAAACCATGACATGGAACTAAGAATTCCTCTAATATTTTAATCCAGAATAACATTCGTAGTTTTCCTGGCTTATCGGAGCTTAGTGGAGCCCGACGACTTATTAATTGCAAAAGTTCCTTGTGGCTTTCTATGTCTATCGGTGTAAAGTCCCAGCTATGTAAGCTGATAATTATAGTAATATAGCAAGGGCTATTTTATTTTGTACCCGATGAGAATATGTAACTATTTATTATGTAAAGATTGTTCATTCTAAAGTTATGTAACAAATACCTAAATTTATGTAAAATTTTTATAACTCGGTGACCAATAAAGGATTCATCCTATAAAATTTGATGAGACTTTTGGGAATCCATTGTCAATCCACAGGAAGCTGATGCAATGTATAAATATAATAATTTCATGTCTCTTAAGTCAAACGAGTTGGGATTTTCCTAAATTTACTTCATTTGTGCTTTTAAGTACTGATGATAAAAAGTTCACTTTTATCTAATATACATATACAAATAACCTTAATATTATTTTTTATAAAGCATGTATTCTTTTAGTTTACGCACTAAAACATTAGCCAATATGAAATTGCCGTAGCAAAGTAATGACATAAATTTTTGACACCGTATAAATATTATAATTACGTTATAGCTTGTTATTAAATTCCTCGTACATTACATGGCCTCTTTACTTCCACCGCATCTAATACCAATTAGGCCTCGTGTTAAGTTATTAATTTCCCATTATTACTTTCGACAAAGTATATAATCTTCAAACGATAAATTAATTTACGTTTACCGAAATCTGCAAATAGCAAATAACTACGTTAATTATTTCGTCTTTTGCAAATGTCTTTCTAAGGTATTTTCGTGTAACTACTCGTAACTGCCGCCGTAGCCTAGTGGCATGGGCGTGTGCTTTATAAACCGGAGGTCGTGGGTCGAATCCTGCGGGGACTCAACAAATTTTCATTGTTGTTTCCTAGTTGGTTTGGGCAATTTGGGCCGATCACCCAATTGTCTGAAAAGTAAGATGATCCATGCGTCGGACGGCCATCTAAAAATTTGGTCAACCCACCAACCCGCATTGGACCAACGTGGTGGGATACGGTCTAAAAACCCCCCTAATGGATAAGGGTGTATTAGGGGAGGCCTATGTCCAGTATTGACTATCAGAGGCTGATGATGATGATGAACTACTCGTAAAATAGACATCTGATGTGCTGTGCTCATCAATCATTTAAGCGATAGATAATTATTGAAAATATCGCATCTTTTCAATAATTCGTCGTCGTCGTTTCAGCCTGTCAAAGCCCACTGTTGAGCATAGGCCTCCCCCATAAGTCGCCAAGAGGCACGATCCTGTGCCACCTGCATCCACCGATCTCCTGCACATTTGCACAGGTCGTCACTCCATCTGGTGGGGGGTCGTCCGACACTACGATGCACAGTACGAGGCTGCCACTCGAGAACCTTTCTTCCCAACGGTTATCGGTTCTCCGAGCTAGTGGTTGGCCCATTGCCACTTCAGCTTAGCTACCTTTGAGGGCTGCGTCAGTTACCATGGTTCTTCTGCGGATGGCTGGTTACGCACTTTTATCACGCAGAGAAATACCGAGCATAGCCGCCCATAGCTCGCTGAGTGACTTGGAGCTTTCTATACGGCCGGCAGTGAAGGACTCATGTCTCAGTGCCATAGGTCATCACTGGCAACACACATTGGTCAAATACCTTAGTCTTTAGGCATTGAGGAATATTGACGAGAGGATATGTCGCAGCTTCCCGAACGCCGCCCATCCGAGCTGGATTCGTCGATGGACCTCGGCATCGAAGTTGGACTTACCTAACTCGGACTACTTGTCCCAGGTAAATATATTCGTCAACAACTTCGAGCACAGCATCTCAACAACCACCGGCATAGGCATGACATGACCGTTAGACATAACTTCGTCTTGTCCATGTTCATCCTAAGGCCCACGTGCTGAGAGACCCTGTTAAGGTCATTGAGCATAGCATTTAGGTCCTCCAGCGACTCGCCATGATGACTATATCGTCGGCAAATCTAAGTGGGCAATACACCGCCGTTGATGCTTATACTCGTCCTTTCCAATTCATGAGTTTGAAGCGTCTTCCAATGCAGCGGTGAAGAGTTTCGGGATATAACATCACCCTGTCTTACACCTTCGCATCGGATAGGCTTCGTGCTACTGATTGTACTCGACGGACATCGTGGCTTTGCTGTATAAACACCTCAGAACCTCGATATACCGACTGTCAATTTGGCAACGCTGAAGGGCCTGCAGCACAGCCCAAATTTCGACAGAGTCAGTTTTTCATAGTCCACAAACGCCAGCATAAAGGCAGATTATACCCCGGTCTTCTGTCATAATCTGCCGCAGCGAAATATGTGGTCTATGGTACTAAAGCCTTTTCGAAATCCAGCTTGTTTGGGTGGCTGGAAGTCGTCTAGTCTGGAAGCGAGACGATTCAAGATGACTCTGAGAACAGGACATAAACGCGGCTCAGAAGGGAAATCGGTCTGTAGTTCTTCAAGAGGCTATTATCACCTTCTTGAAGAACAGCACCACCAAACTTCGCTTCACGCTTCTGGCGTAATACATCCGTAGGGACGAAATTAAAGAGCCCCTGAAGGACTACAAGTATCGGTTCTCCACCCGCTTTCGAAGCTCTGCTGTAATTCCGTCCTCACCAGGTGCTTTGCTTGTTCTTAAGTTTTGGGAGCCATTCGTATCTCGCTCAGACTGACTTCCGGATATTTTCGGAGTTGTGCCAGTTATGCTTTGTTTAGGTCGTCACTCGCTTCAGAAGCGGTTCCGACGACGATGTGTACAGCTGTCCATAGAATCTTCTCGATCTCACTCAAAACTTGGTCTACCGGAGATGACGGCCCCATCGATCGGTCTTCAACTTAGTTAGTGGCTTTTGCCCAACAGACAGATCTCTAGCGAAGACTTTAAACCTTGGTTCCGTTCAATCGCCTTTTAATACGACGTGTATTAAAGATGCGCAAGTCAGCCCATACACTTGGAGATCTGTCTCATTTAGCTGCCTGTAGCCTAACATGTCAGAAGAAGACTGTAGCCGCATCTTCCGTCTTGTTTCCATAAGGTTCAGAGTGTGATCAGAGAGTTTTTGGTTCTAGGATTGCGGTGCGCCTTGTAGAACCTAAGTCCCACAGTACGGACAGTTTCCACGAGCTTAGCGTTAATTTCGTCCACAGTGCTCGCAAGTGTCTAGGCATTGAAACGATTATTAAGCTCAGCTGAAAGCTTTCGGCATTTAGCATATGGGCACGAGACGGACGTATGTGGACTTTATCAGACGAGACCTTTCCAGCCTGATGTTAAGATTTAATGTGCCTTCATAAGTCGGTGATCACGCCGGTTTTAACCCTTGTGATCACAGAAACATCATTAAATATTTGGCGTTTGGTCGTCATAATAAAGTCAATCTCGTTTTTGACGGAACCATCGGGGCTGATCCAGGTCCACTTCCTGTGGGCTGCTTTTAAAGAAAGAATTCATCATAAAGAGTCCTTTTCTCCATGAAGTCAGCCGGCAGTTGCCCCTGGGTTCCGCTTGCTCTACTCCAAAATTGCCTCACTCGCAGCTCATCGTCTTGTCTTTTGCCTAGTTTTGCGTTAAAAGTCCCCATCAGCACCATATATTGAGTTTTAGAGGAATGTATGGCTCGTGAGATGTCCCTCACATTGCCTCCACCTCATCATCAGAGTGTGTCGATGTTGGTGCATATACCGTGCGACCTTCCAGCGAATACCGTTTCGATATTCTGAGTAAGGTAAGCAACCCTGACAACACACTTTCGATTTTAACAATGTTGTTAATGAGAGACTTGGGACGATAAAACCGACACCTCCTTGGGACAGTTGGTCGCCCTCGCGGTGATAAAACAAGTGCCGGATTCAAGGATTATTGTATCCTCCCTGTCTTCGGACTTCGGATAATTCCATTATTTCCCATCGCAACTTGTTTACCTCCTTCCAGCTCCGTTATTCTCTCGTCGGTCCTCAATGTCCGTGTGTTGTAGTTGCCAGGTCCAGTCGTCGTTGTTGGTAGCCGAATCCCACCCGGGGATTTTAGCACCCCTGCCCTGCCGTTACCATGAACGCTACCGTATCCAGGAATAGCAGAGCTGCCGGGGATGCCGTACATCACTGACACACTTCATTGGGGGTTTGCCATAGTTGCCACGCCTGGCAAGCGGGTTGGCAACCGCAGTCATTTCCAGATCCTTTGCACCTTCACCGCTGCGCCATTGATGGTCCTGGATTTTAGGATCTGAAAGCGGAGATGGTTATCCCGCCATCTGTCGGACGCCACTGAATAGATGTGCAGTAGTAGCTTTTATCCGTAGTCGCCTCTACTGACACTCCAAGGAAGAGATGGGGAGGCTGAATTCTTATGCCGCAGCCCCACAGCTTTTCAATAATTATCTATTAATTATTTAATTGTAGACAAATTATTAATGCACATTTACATGTTTACAATTTAGTATTCATAGTTCAACTGCACATCATATGTTGGTTTATCCGAGTTCTTACCAAGAAAGATACTAATTGATCGAAATGTGGTTTTGCGGAAGATATTAGAACCTAGCGAGGAAGTTATCTTTGATGTAGTTAATTGGGTATCCAATTACTAACACAAGATGGCCTCTTGGTCGACATTTTTTTAATAATTAGCGTGGTCAGATTTTCTGCATTTTAATTGGATCCTTGTGAAAGTATTTGTTTTTCACAGGATATATTTTAACGAAAAAATATGCTACAGCAGTACTCTACTCTACTTCAAATTTTTTTCTGCTGTAAAGTTAATGATGGAAGAGAAAAAATGTTTACGAACGATCTCCTTATGTCAGTGAGTTAAGTTTATTTAGATTGCAATCAATAAATAAAAGTATTAATTATAAAAATGACTTTGTAAGTTTTATGTAAGCATGTGAAGGCAAATTATCTGTTATATTGCATTATTTGTGCATAGAAAAAAAACGAAAAAGGAAATTGTTTTGATTTCTCATCCTAAAAAAAATCCCAGATTTTAAGAAATAGAAAGAAAAGCTTAGACTCTAGAGTAATATTTTTTCATAAACGTGTTTAAATTAAGCCTTTATTAGTTGTCTTTTGTCCTATGGTTAAGTTATCCCCGAATGTGGCTTGGCAGTAAGAAGGATCAAGGTGCCTTTTAGTATCTATTTCGACTAGGCATCTATTACCAAATAGAAGACGTAACATTACGAATAATACTCATTTCTAACGCCACACGAAACTTGACAAAATTTTCAGCATAAGACAGGTCATGTGTGAATCTTCCATTTAAAGTGAATTTTCACCTTATAAACTTTCCAAATATAACTTTTTCTTTAAAATCAAAAATATTTAGGACGATCCTGCCATTAAGCTTTTGTAATCATTGAACATAATGTTCTAGATACCAATTCTTGTCTTTTGGCATTGTTAGAAACTATTAAAAATTGTGTCTCCGATGCTTGTACAACCTGCTAACTTTTGATTTGCACTTACATTTAATAACTATGACCGTATGGACCATCATATTCTTTAGAAAAAATAAAAAGTTTCAAATATCTTCTTATCAATCATATATTTCATTTATACGTGAAATGATATAGTGTTTTAATGGGAATCCTAAAATAACATAGATGTAATAACTAAAATAACATTTCAAAATTTTTTTTAGAAACTTTAGGAACATTAAAGTACGAAAAATTATCGAAGGTATAATAACGAATGTAAAATATGGAATGTATATAATGCTCACATTGCTTTAGCTTCCTTTGACAGTAAATATTCTAAATCAAACCACACATTTTGTCGAGGTCGTCACCGGAATAAATTAATGCTGAAACATCGCTGAAACATGTCGTAAATAACTGCTATAAATTACTAAATAAGTTGGATGCGGCAAAAATGGTATTTAGTTTTTTCTTATTTCTTACCAAACAATAGCTGCTTATTAGCAGCTTTTAATTATAAGTTCTATTAATAATATTGTATAAACAAAAAAAGTATCATTTTATCATTATCTATATGAAAAGTATCATTTGTAGTAACACAACATTCGATATTAAAAAAACATGACATCCATTATATACATACAATCATGTCAAATATATTATATGTTCATAATCTTTGGAATAGATTTTTTGATTGTTATTTTTAAATAATTGATATAAATTGAGCGAGTAATTATACCACTTCAGATAAAATTTCGTACATCATTTTAACATCCTTGTTTTTCTGATACTAAATGAACGAGAGCTTAATCTGCATATCATTACGAACCCGTTGCCACTCATCCATAATTCAGGGCACAACCACGAAATATGTTAGGTTTTTGGGTATACAACCTAATATTAAAGATGTAACTTTAGTTACCTTTTCTACTTTTATCGTAGTTAAATAAAAAAATAAGGATTTTAAGAGTGCATACAATTACATGTATTTTTAACCGATATATTTTGTCTATTTTGTGCGTTAATAATTTTCGGTTGATGACAACAGATTGCATCTGTTTTAGAGTTCAAATACGGCTGATACTGTGTTATGATTATTACCACTTAGATAGGATAAACCAGAGATAGAAGAATTAAGTAAAGCCAAATTCAATTATAATTAACTTTAAAATGAAGGAGTGAGGGTCTTAAGATGAGGCCATCGGGTTCTTAATTAGAAGGATAACGAGACATTTCGAGATCGTCAGCGGACTGTTTTAGATTAAGGGCCGTAAAATCTCCAATTCAAATTGTGCGATGGAATCCCACTGAGCTGCCTTACATCCTCTTGTACGACCTTGATGAAAAAAATGCGTCAAAAAAGAGTAAAATATGTTTCAAGTCGCAACCAGTATGGATAGTAAATATATAATTATATATATTGTTTTAGTTCAGATGGCAATGGGAAATAAGGATAGGTAGATAACACAATATTCATTTTTATGTTTACATTATATTTATCACTATTACAATAATTATCAATTTTATGTATGAAATCTTTTATCTTGCTTTTTCCAAGGTATCATTGGGTGGTTTCTAACACATCTAGATTATTACCTAAATAACAGTTTTTGCACAGATCGACTGGCATCTAACCTCCATAACCCAAAGGGTAATCTGTGTCAATTGGGTGTTGGTATATTTGAAGACATTAATCGTATAACTAGTGCCAAAGATATTCTTGACAATTGAGACCTACATTTTACTACTTTCTTTTTAGAGAATTGGGGGTTGTCTCCAGCCAGTGAGAAAATAACGATACTATAAAGTTGTATTCACCGGGATTTCAACCAACTCCCTCCAGTTTGTAAAGAAAGGGCTAATATTGCTAGACCATGGAGGTTGTAACCCTAATAACAACTATCAAAAAATACAAGTTAAAATATTTTGTCAAAAGTGGCCAGACAAGAAAACGATGCAACACTTTGAAGTAAGGAATAAGCCGCAAATCGTATTAATACATTTGACCGTGAAATTTAAAATGAAAACTTTACATAGATTGCTTTTAATGGTCTTAATTTGAGATTTATTTGGCTTTTGTATTTCCCCTCGTTTGTACGCCCGAATCATTTGCTAGGCAATCTGTGGTTGAGATTGGCCGAATAATACCAAAAGGAAATTTAAATAACAGAAGGTAATTTTTTGATTGCTTCCGAGTGTTTGCGAATTGCTTTTTTGGTTTATTAACATTTATACGGTTTGGGTTTACTGATTTAAAAACCGAGTAATGACTTTTTAAAAATAAATGCTTTTGTGTAATTCCTATTTAATAAATATTAATCTTCGCCACTATTACTAACACTATTCACAAATGCTTACTTCGGAAATTGAGCACATTATAAACATTATTATTAGTGTGAATCATAATATTAAGATTCGAAAAATATTATGAATAAAAATATTTTCAAAGGCAATTTGGCATCTGACATTAATATAAAAGGTAGTTTAAATACTGTGGTAAAAAGTTAAGTTTGAATTATTAAAGCAATAGTGTTGTGTTTATGTCCGTTTTGATTCCAGGGGGTTAAACGAGACCAATCCCATTACATCGAGGAATTAGACAAGGGGATGTAAAATTCCCGAAACTATTGACTAATGCATTGGAAAACCTCTTTAAGACCCTAGACTGGACTGGACGTGGCATAAACATTAACGGTGAGTACTTTTCACACCTCCGTTTTGCTGACGATATCGTCATATTGTTGGAGTGCCTGTAGGAGATGTTGCACAGCTTAAATAAATCGTCCCGACGTATTGGCTTGGTATGGTAGGTATCCTTGAACATAGAACACACCAGTTCATGTCTTCATAATACTTTACTACAGTTTTACGTTGATTTAATAAAATTTACTGTTTTTTAATGATAATATTTCTGCCTTAAAATATTTTAATTATATCCCAAACGCTTTCATGGACTGTAAATGAGCAGAGACAGTGACATCATAAATTAGATATTAATACACAACATTTCACAGGAAATTCTTGGAAGCAGAAAATTTAGCTGGAAATATTTAATATACATGCGATATTGTGATGAATTTTGAATTTAAAAATTTTTACGAAGTTTAAAATACCGGTTTTTATGTAATAACATAAATAATTTTCCATTAAAATTAGCTTTATGTTATTTATGTTATTTTTCTCATTATTTTGAAAATAATTCTTTTACGGAATAATATTTGTGTTAAAAAAAACTTTGTTCCAGTTTAAAGGAAACATTAACAAATGTCACTAAATTATAAAAAATCGAGCGATTTGGATCTTTCGCTGCAATTTGTCTTGATCATAAAAATAATACATAATATACGCATATTAAATATAAAAAAAATATGTGCAAATATACCTACAATAATAAAATATATATACAGTAAAGTTTATAATAAAACATTGCCGTGCTTAAAGATAACTTAAAGATATCGTAACTGGCGTATGTAGTGGGTTAACAATACTTACCCCATGTCATTGTGAGCAATGCGTTGATGATACCGCTGGTATTGCCGAAGTCTATTGGCGTTGGTCACTTTCCATCTGGTGGCCCGATTGCTCATCTGCCTTGGTAAGCAACAAAAATAACTATACAACTAATCAAACGTATAATAACTGTCACAAATAAATTAGTCTAAACTTCTTGCATTTCTCCATATTTTGTTAATAAATTGTATAATATAAGTGTTTTAGAAAGGGTAGACAATAACAATGGTTAGATAGTTGCACAATTGCCACTTTACTTAATTTACAAATTCTGAAACAAAACATTTTTTTAATCATCAAATCATATTTATAATCATTATACTTTCTATCATCTTTCATTATATCTTTTGTAATACAGGCGAGCTTTAGTCACTAATTTTCCACTTCAGTTCAGCATAGTTATTCGTTAAAGTCCCGTTGAGAAAATAAGCGTTTACAAGGATCCAATTAAAATACTAAAAATCTGACCATCGCTGTAATTATTTTCAAGAAGTAATTATTAGTATTTATATCAAGAGACCACCGTAAGGTATTTGATACCAAATTAATTACATTCAAATATAAAAGCTTAGTTTGATGATAATGATAAAAATAATTCGTCGTAAGATTCTTAAATTTATTGCAATTTAACATTCATATCCACTAGTATCATAAATGGTTAGGAACATACTCAGCACTCTCACAAGTCAACAAACACATGAGGTGCAAATGAAGTATTCAATACCAACTCGTGTACATCCAAGCTGATTAATAAAGTATTTCGAAAATTAAGTATTTTGAGCTTGTATGTTTTTCATATTATCAATTATAAATCGCACAAAAAAATTTAAAAGTGAAATGCCGACAAATTAAAAATAATTATTACTACTTACAGGTACTACTCTTATAAAAAATATATATTTTTAGTATATTTCTATTATTTTTTCCATCAGAATTTTTCTAAATTAGACGTAAATGTAATGATTTTATTTGAAAATTTAATTGGTGTTGGCTATCATAGCGATTTGTTTTATTATAACTTATTTCGAGTTAAATTTGGCCACCCTACTAATTCACTTTTTAATTGATTTTGTTAACCGTTTTAAAATCTTCATTTAGTGCGTTGCTTTAGTTTGCCGAAATATAATGTTATGGGTCCTTATTTAATTAATCTTTTTAAGTCATACTCAAATATTTTAATTTAATATAGAAGAATTCAACCTTCTTATTGAATGTTTAGGTTCAATAAAACTAGCACGAGTTAGGATATTAAAGCCTCTGTGCTGAGTAGATCCAGCGTAAGGATCTCAACGGGACCCACTTTAGTCACTATAGATACCACCTTTCGTTGTTAACACGTAAGTTAAATATTTCTTCAATTGCAACTGGAAGAAACTTAGATAGCATAAATGCAAAAATTATAAATATTTCTTAAGGACAGCTTTACACTTTTTTATTGATTCGCAAATGTAGATTGTTTAACATACGCGAGATTCAGGCAAGATTAGACATTGGCATGAGTTAAATACAAATAATCTTGCATGAACAGTGAACCGTACAGGGTACCTGCCACCGGTTACGGTGCCCTTTTTACAGGGTACCGTCTGGGTGGGTACCACCACGGTGTCTATTTCAGCCGTAAAGCAGTAGTGTGAAAACACTACTGCGTTCCGGTTTAAAGGACACCGTAGCCAGCGTAATTACTGGGTAAACGAGACTTACACCCTATGTCTCACGGTAGGCAGCGCGTTGGTGATACCAGTATTGCCGATGTCTATTGGCGTCGGTGACCACTTTCCATCAGGTGGTCCAACTGTTCGTCTGCCTGCGTAAGCAAAAAAAAAAGAACAATTAGGTGTAACAAAAGTTGTTTTCTCGATGAACACCGCATTCGGTACGTGAAGAGCAGAAAGAGGCTCGCGTTACTTGGTGCGTCAGAACTCTCGAAAGATTCCACGCAGGATCTTCAAATGCTGTTTGCAATATCATATCAGGTGACGAATTTTTACGCGTACGAACTCGAAACAAAAAATCAGTCATAAGTTTGCGTGTTCGAAAATGAGTTAAAGCTAACAGAAATTGTTCGTTTACCGAGTGTTGTAAAAAAATGTTGGCCACGTTTGTCTTCAAAATCAGCCATATTGCGACTATTCCTCTTGAGGGACAAAGAACGGTTAATGCAGAATGGTATGCTAGCATTCGTTTGCCACAGGTTATTTCTGAACTTCGTAAAGAGAACTGTAACCGCCGCATCATCATCCATTACGACAGTGCGAGTTCTCACACCGCGCACAGAACAAAACAGTTTTTAGAACAAGAAAACATAGAATTATTAGACTATCCCCCGTACAGCCCTGACCTGAGCCTTAATGATTTCTATACTTTCAGAATTTCATCACCTGAAAAAGCTATGGATGCCTACAAAACGGCCATTTTGGAGACCGAATTTTTCGAATTGAATGGTTGCTTCAATGATTGGTTCCATCGTATGAAAAAATGTGTCTAATTTTGCGGAGATTACTTTGAAACGCAATATACATTTCTAAATAGAAATGTTGTGCCACTTCCTTGATACTTGAAATTGTCAGTGCCACCCTCGTATGTATATTTTTTAAAATATTATTCTGTATACTTTATTTTAATAAAATTAAATACAGAAATGAGAAATATATTTGGCGCATTCTATTAAACTTTTAAAAAAATCTATTAAATCAATATAGTTATTACATGCGATCACTTTAGCAGGTGCAAAATAAAACTAAAATTAAATTAATGAAGTCAAAAAGTCTACAAGGGCTTAGAATGCAATTTATATAAAAATAATGCATGCTTCTTATGTTGAGTATAAAAAATAATGCGTTAAGTTAACTCTCTTAATGCTTGTGTCTTGTACATCGAAATGTACACAGTTGGAAACAAAATTAACTTTTACACGCGATGAATAACGAACGGAGGTTTGGTAACAAATTACGCAATTTCTTGGTAACATTTAGTAAAGGGTGGGTTTTTACGAAGTTATTCGAAATAAGTTTTCATACCCTGTTTATTCAACTTATATACATGAAAACGTATTTTTTTGATACAAATGTTGTGGGTTATTATATTCCGAAAATGAATATTACCAAATAGAATACATTTTGCTCATATAACTATGCAGTCTTAGTAGAAAACTTAGCCAGTATAAATATTTGAATCAATTGTAATTAAGAAAAAGTGAGACTTTGTAAAGTAGTACCTACCGTATAAAATCCAAAGTAATATTATAAATGCGAAAGTAACTTAATCTGTTTGTCTGTCTGTCCGTCTTTATTGTCTTAACAGCTAAATAATTTTTTAAGATATTTAGTACATACTAAGCCTGGTAGAGTGAGAGTCAGGAAGCATTATCAATTAAATTTTAAATGACAAAATAAAATTCGATACTATTTAAAAAAAAAATGTGAAACCCTTTTAGACAGGCAGATTTAGAAATTTTGAACAACCTACTTCAAATTGTGAATTTTAATTAGGTGTTTCAATTACCGCTCCATTAATTAACAGTTGATGCCCGAAAATTATGTTTGTGTTTGCTTTTGACGAAGGTAGGTATATTCCATTTAAAAATATAATTTCAATATTAAAATACAAAAAAATATTTCTTTAATATATATGCTAGTAAATATACATAAAATTTAGAATGTCTAGTAAATTGTGATTGTCTAAAATGTGGCAGTGTCATAATTTAGACTTAAATATACATTTTGTAAAGAGTTGCGATTCCCGTCTATTTAACGATTAAGTAATAAAGTTTCAAGAGGCCTGTACGTCATTATAATATTACGTAACTACGTAAAAAAACACGCATACGCCATTTCGAAATTGCAAGATTCTATGAATTTTTCATAGAATATTTGCAAGACAAGCGTACGGTGGAGCTGATGCCATTAAACAATTTTAGCAAAACATGAATATACAATTTCAATTTAACTTTTGTCAATTAAAGGACGGAAAATACAACTGTGGAGCATGGCTAAGATCTAGATAAATTTTCATCTAGAAATAAAAGAGCGTAGCAGAAAATAGAGTTTACCATATCTCATAATATCTCTTGCTTATAATTAGAAACCTTACGTGAAAAGCGAGAATTTTGTGAAGAATTTTAGCCAAAAAGACTTTTGTTTTATTAAATGGAATATATTTTTCGCTTAAGGTTATGCTTATGCGGTAAATATATCAGATTCGTGAGAAATGACAATACTTTGCAGATATCTCATTATACATGAAACGAACACGATATTTTAACTATTTTACAATCTTTAATCGTCTTGAGACAGTTATAAAGAGATAAAATTGTAACGTTATAGCGTATTTTAAAATTTATACATACATATATATACTCGCGTGCATACATATTTTAACTGACTTCCCAAAAGTAGGTACGCGTACAATTCGAAATATATGTTTTTTGTTTTTTGTATATGGTTACTTTTGTATGGGCGTGTACTTTAGAAACCGGAGGTCGTGGGTTCGAATCCTGCGGGGACTCAACATAGTTTCGTTGTTGTTTCCCAGTTGGTTAGGACAATTTGGGCCGATCGCCCAATTGTCTGGAAAATGTATTGAAAAAAGATGATCCATACGTCGGATGGGCATGTAAAAAGTCGGTCCACCCACCAACCCGCATTGTACCAGCGTGGTGGGATACGGTCCAATGGCTAGGGTGTATTAGGAAAGGCCTATGTCCAGCAGTGGAATAACACAGACTGATGATGTGTTATATTTTGAAGTGAAATTCTTCTTAGCGTGTATAAGTTTCGTACTACATTTCCTACAGTAAGTTTCGTAACAAAAAATTACGTCATATATGTACCTAGTGCTCTGATAATTTTTTAAATGATAGGTATTAGCTGTCATGTTCTTCCATTTTTGTGTCGTTTAAAATAATTTTGTAATATGTAATTTCAAAGATATTTAAGAAATTGTTGTACTTTTACTGTTGCTTCATATTAACAGGCTTGTTATAAGTGAAACCTGAATAAGTAATCAAAAACATTATTTGGTTTGTTAAAAAAAATAAGCCTCTGTAGCAGTACGCAGTGCTTAGAATTTTAGGATTAAACTCAGTTAATTACTGAACTTTGCAGGGCGTTTGTAGTGTTGTATGCGTGGAGAATCGGGCCTCACAATTTTGTTCGTAAAAACTTTGAGGTAGTTTAGAAGTGCTTTTGGCAATGAATGAATATTAAAAATACTTTTATTAAATCGCGCTCCTCCTTCCATTCTTACTTCAGTTCCTCGGTGCTGAGAGTCGTCATTTGAAATGGATTACTTTATATTTTATGACAGATTTCTACGGCACCATAGAACAGGGTAAACAACGTTTCGTTAAAGTGGTGCCTCCAACGCGTTGGTTTTTGGCGTCCTCCTCTCTGTCCTTCGATCGAGCTAGTAACCAATAGTTTTTCTCATTGGGTATCAGTTTTTCTGGCTAAACCTGAATTTAAATATTCTCAGATGACAGCACGTCGAGAGCTTGATGTTTTTTCCTATTTCCGTAAGTATTGATGCATTGGTCCGATGTTCTGTTTACCAACTAATAATTTGTTCGCTCAAGGCTATTAAGAACTAAATTTACTTTAAACAAAATGGTCTTTGTAATAATTTTATAGAGTGTATTAAATAGAAGGAACAAAAAATGCCCCGCTGAATTTCTTACGCTGGTAGAAAGTGTAATGCTTTCATATTGAATAAAAATATTTTAGTTTGTCCAAGTTATATGAAGTATTTTCGAAGCCATCATAGCGTTTTCTGTCCGCTGATTTTGTTGCCAAGGTCTCTTCAGTGACGACATTGCCACTTTTGTAATGCCGGGTTTTAAAGAGTACACGCAATTATTTTATGAAATAGTGTTTGATATTTCAATGGGGTTATTTTATTTTGTACAATTTACTTTGGATAAGGGGTGTGTTAGACGATCATTTCTTGCAACCCGGGTCGATCGCAGCCCGTGGGTCGTGTACGCGGTATTGAGTTAGTTTGTGCAAAGCAGCAATCGCGGGTGTTTTTGTACTTCATTTGCAGGGGCTCGTATCGCAACACATTCACTAGGACATCTTTTTAAATACTCAAATCATAAGCTCCTAATAGATTTTTATTATATAATATAATTTTATTTATTAATGTGTTTATTAAGCCAAAAAGATAAATATTTCATTCAAATTTCCAATTTACGTACGTACGTGTAAATTGTACACAACTGTAATTATGAATAATAGGTTAATCAAATTACAGAAAACTAGTACGAAAAATTGAAACATCATTAAGAAATTGAGCGCATTGCTAATTAAGAGCTAACCTCAATAACAACGGATAAAGATGTTAGAAAACTTGAAAATAGTTAAAATTTTTAAATATTAGTAAAGGGTGAAAATCGTTTTAAAGCCACATATCTTTGTTAAAATAAATAACCGTTCCAAACTTGAAATCCCTCAAATACGTATGAAGGACTATCGATATGCCATTCAAATTAATCGCTTTTCAAAACTGAATAAATCTGTACAGCTTCAAGTAGCAAACAAGGTAAATCGAATAAGTTGAAACTATCGAATGTTAGTTGAGACGTATTTCCTAATTGAAATTGCTTGTTATGGCATTAATGAGCATGATAGAATATTCAGATCGACTTCGGCGATCGCTGATATTGGTCCAGAGGTAGATAAGGCAACTTGTTTAAAAGCAAGATTCCTCAGCCAATTATTAATTTTTAATCAACAACATCGTTTTAAAATCTGTAAAAAAAACTAACTAAGTAATATAGAACGTGAAAAGGAACTGTCATAATTGTAAATCTAAAAGATTTTGACAACTTTCCTAAGCCGTACAAATTTCAAAACCAGCTATCCAGCTGGGTCGCACTAAACTTGGGACTAATGGACGACATCAAAGTTTTGCAATTAACAAATCGCCAAGCGAAAACAAACTTGCTATAAGCTGAAAAATACTACGATTAATATGATAGAGGAATTGCCAGTTCTGTTCAGTTCTTTAGTATTGTGTTAGGGTTCATAACAAATGCAATCTTGCCTTAAACTGTCAAATTGTTATTATAAGTGGTAACTGATTCGGTTTTTTGTTCTTTAATTTTAAAACGCCATTGGTTTCCATTACCATCACCATAAATAATTGTACATTACCGTTTAGTTTTATATATAAATGTATATTTATAGGAACGGAATACATTTGTTCTAACTTTTTCATTAAAGTAGAATTAAGTACTCAAGCGCAAAACTTCAATTTATTTGTAATTTATTCACAGCAATTTCGTTTTTCAAACGGTTCATAAAGCTCACGAAATGTTCATTGTCACCTAGATCAAGTAGTTACAATAAAGCTACGTAATTAATGTAGCGAAGTTTCAAGACTTAATATTATACAGTGTAAAACATGTTGATAATTGAATTCAGAGAAATTTGTTTTAATACTAAGTTATTTGCGATCGGAAATAGGTCTTCAGTAACATTAATTCATCCCAAACTTATTCCATTTACCTTATTGCTAGGAGTTCTCGAAAGCTATTCGATTCTGATAGGCGATTTATTTTCAATAGGGTATCAATAGTACTCGAATAACTTCTCATATAGTTTCAGAACTGTGATTAGTTACAAATATAAGCAATAAAATATGGTTTGAAATTGAAAGAGTTTGATATTACCAGTTGTTCGTTTATGAATCTGTCGGAATATTTATAACATTGAGAAATATAACCAGATATATTCACAGAGTATTTTAATCTAGTTACAATGTAATTTGTAACCAAGAAAATAATAGTAGGATGAAACCTATTATAAATGTATGTGAGGTCGGGAAGTGGGGGAAGGTTCGTTTTTGAGCGTAATAAACGGTGTATCTCAATTTTCGGCACAACTGTGAGTCGTACAGAAAAAGAATAAATTGCTCCAACTGGTGGTAGGTCCCTTTTCACTAGTGGTGGGTCTCTTTCTACAGGGCACCGTCTGGGTAGGTACCACCGCGGTGCCTATTCCTACCGCAAAACAGGAGTGTGAAAACACTACTGTGTTCCGGTTTAAAGGGCACCCTTGCCAGAGTATTTACTGGGTAGACGAAACTTAACACCCTATGTCTCACAGACACATCAGGTGGCTCGAGTGCTTATCTGCCTGCGTAGGCAATAAAAAAAATCTTTTACAATGTACCAGAAACAAAATAGTTTAATTAGAAACCATATCATAAAACCATCGAGAATTGAAAAATTAGAGAAAGACAATAAAACCATAACATTAAATTAAAGTAATATTATCTAAAGGAAATTAAATCGTTTTGCATAATTTATCACATTTTCATTCCTAAATTAGACTTTTTAATGAATATATATTGTAAATTGATTTACCAAATTAGGGTAAGGAAGCAGCTAACACATAAAACAACCATAGGAATTCCAATCTAATCATTGAAAGAAGGTTTCAATCCCCTAGGAATAGCGAATATAGTGCCAGAAAGATCGTGTTATCCGATATAAATGTACAAAATGCGTAGCCTGCGATACCTAGTGGGACTTGTAATTCACTGCAGTGCTTTTGTTCTGCTTGCAATGTTTTCTCGTGTTGCGCACACGAATTCCTATGTTAGAAAAAGCCTCTTTATTGTCAAAATGCGTGATATTTTTGCCTTATGGTAGAAAACAAGACTTGAAAAGATGGAAGGATTTTTTAACAATATTATTAGATTATGTTGGTTGGTAATGGTTTTCCAACATTATTATTATTTAAAAATAAATAAAAAAATCAGTATGTAAAAGAAACATGAAAATCTTGTCATTGTGTAAACTATGTTTTATTTACATATAAGGAAGTCAGACAATTATAAAATCAGTTTACAACATTTAAATAGTTTACTATATAATATACTATTAAAATACTACATAAATAGTAAAACCTATGATGGTGCCGCCAGATTAGTAATATATAAATTAAAATTAAATCAGTTTTGAGCAAATAGCAATAAAAGACCTGATTATAATTAAGTTTTTCAATTCATAAAAATGTGCAATTGTTGTAAACATTACATATTTAAAAAGGAGACTAGCTACATGTTTACAAAATGTTGTAATCATCATTATCATCATCAGCCTGTGATAGTCCACTGCTGGACATAGGCCTCCTCTAATACCCCCTATCCATTAGAAGGTTTAAGGTCCAATGCGGGTTGGTGGGTGGACCGACTTTTAACATGCCCATCCGACGCATGGAACATCTTAGACAACTGGGTTATCGGCCCAAATTGCCCTAACCAACCAGAAGGCAACAACGAACATTTGTTAAGCATCCGCAAGAATTCGAACCAACGACCTCCGGTTTCTCAAGCACACGCCCATACCACTAGGCTACGGAGGCAGTTAATGTCTAGAATGGTGTGAGGCAAATAAAATCAAAACAAAGTATCTTAGACAAAAAGTTATGACTTTGTGATACCATTAAAACCAAAATACATTTAAATATTTAAAAAGTTCACTTTAACTCTGGGTTGTTTTACTTCAACCGATATTTAAATTTCTGCTATGCAATAATTTTTAATATATATTAAAATTATACAATTTTAAAAACCATTTAAATGAGTATTGCCTGTTGAAAGAAAAAAAAATGTTTGAATCAATACAATCAAGTTATACTTTTTGTTACCCAATACGGCAGCCGGATGAATGCTAACATCATGACGCTTAAAATCTTAGTCTGACCCGTGACCATGGACGCAGCAAAGTGTTTGAAATGTTGGGTAAATTTATTAAATAATAAAAGTAAATACCTTAAAATTGGTATAATAATCATGTTTTTAATCAGCTACGAGTTAAATAAAAAATAAATGTATAACAAAGTTAATACAGGTCCAGTTTTAGAAAAATTGTTATTCGTACATTTAAAAGAAAATAAAGAATTCTTTATATTTACTACAAAGGAAGCTCACATATTATTTCTTGTTCTATTTTTAAAGGTACTTAAAGGTAAGCACGCATATTTTGTATACCTATATGTTTAAATGACAAAAAAATTATTACAAGATCAATAAAAAACGTGGGCATGTTTTAATTTTATCTCTTCTGAATAGAATTTTTACTTAACACTATCTCTTCGTTAAACATTCAGAAAAAATTATGTTGCTTCACCGCTGACGCAATTATTTTATATTTAAAATGGTTATTTCCGTTGTTCGTTATATATTGTAATACATCTTTAAACTTGACAGTAAAAATCACTTGAATTATTTATAGAATAGTTTCAAAATCGATTAGAAACAATGAGTTTACAGCTCTACAATGAAACGAACGTTAACACAAACCAAGTTTTGCAATTAACAAAGTTATAAACTAGTTTCGGATCCAAACAGTCGTGTTTGCTCGCTTTGCACTCTATTTTTCACGAAATGCTGACGATGATGGCAAAAAATTATTTTTTTTCTTTTTTTTTTATATTATTTGTCTTTTGTCTTATTTTTACATCACCGAAATCACACATCTCATCAAATGTAATCACTTTTTGATCAACTTTTAAAAGGAGGTACTCAAATCATTGTGTATATATGTAACCTCGTTGTCCCGCCCCTGGAGCTTCGGTTTGGGCATTACTTTTCAATTGGTCCTATTTTTTAACAATTTTGTAATTAGTAGTAGATATTAAAGAAATTAAGAAAATTTCAGTGTCAAAAATCACAACCTCGTGCGATTAAATTGTCAAAGCTGCCAAAACTGTAAAGATTACTAAAACTATGTGATTAATAATAATATTTCTTTGGATGGTTGATAATTTTTTTTTGATATTGATAAGCAATTTAATAGAAAATATTGTTAAAAAATTGCAATAGGGCAAATTGTAATATTAAAACGTCATTTTCGTTTCATACATGACCTTTTGATTAATCAAATACTTCAAAGAAAAGATATTAGAAATTTACAATGTATTTGGCGGAAACTGCAATACAATTGCTTGCTGAAAGCACGTTGTTATTCATTTATATTGTGCAAAGTAGTTCTTTACTGTTTAAGGTCGATCATGTTATTTGGTAAATTTTAAGCTTGAATAATAACGTTATTAAAAAGCTAAAAGGTGAAACATACTATGGTAAGTATAACATAAACTTTAATACAAATTTAATGTAGTAGTAAATTTTAAATAGAAGTTTAAAAATAAAATCGTGACCATGTCATTCATAAACTTTTGAGTTATATGTAATATTTAAATAGGTAAATGTGTATACATATATACATTTATATTCAGTTATGGTAAAAATGAACAACAAATTTTTCCTAGGACAAGAAAAATTGATAATGTTCAACTGAATTATTATCTCTTAAACAGATTAAACATTAATGTTTAGTCATGTTTTGTTGCAGATTTCGGTTTTTGCTAGACATAATAAATAATGCTTATATTCACCTACCGATGTCAACAAGTTATTGATTACATGGCAATGAATCTTACTCAAATATCCGCATAGGTGGAAATTTTAATAAGGTATCGGGTTCTGTTTTCTTATTTTTTAAAGTCCCGTAATTTACTTGTTATTAATCAAAATGGAAAAAATATTCAATGTAAATAACTAATTCGACAAAAAATTTACTTAGTGACTTGATGTATTGTACATTAATATTCATGTAATTATCTACGCCGATCTATGTATTCTATGGTAATGGCCTTAATAATACTTAATGTAATAAAAAAAAATGTGTAAATATGTTTTTACCTCACTTTTTTTGTTGATTAATAGGGAATCCTTATTTTATTTATAACTATGCCAAATGACACAATGCAAAAAAAACTTTTTAGTATTCTCTAAAATTTTACTATCGTTACAGCTATATAAGAACAAATAATATTTGAAAAGTACAGCGAAAACCCTTATTTAACTTGTCAAGATTGACAATTTCTCCGTTTAATTAATTAGATATAAGGACGTAACATTATTTATATGTATGCCTACATAGCCTTACAAATGATATTGCCATTAAGTAACAAAAAATTGGTTACCGGTAAAGTCGGTATAGGTGCAAAAGTTATACGTGACAACGTCTTTTAGTAGTATAATGATTGTAATGTGAATATTCATTCGTGTAGTAGGAAGAAGGATCAAATAATAAATTTTTCATTGTACCATAATGATCCATTTTTGTACTTATTAATGATATGGAATGACGAATTTACTGAATAGAACACATTAACAAAATTATATTCATCCCTTGATACATACGTAGACACATACAATAAATACAATTGCTTTCGATGAAACATTGTTTACTATAACATAACTTATTCACTCTTATTAATTAATTAATCGTATTTAATCATTATCAAATATCAGTGTAAAATTATCTACCTTTATAGTTTTGGTTGCTGTATTTGACTAATCTAACTTCACATTTTCACTACACAATCAGTTGACAATTAACTTGCTCATGTAAAAATGAATCCAAAAATAAAACTAATCGATGTATGCACCATGTTCTACAATAATGAAAATCACGCCACCACTTCCGATACTCGGCTATTCTCATCCAGTCCACCCCAGTCACTCTACGAATGTCGTCTATCTTGCCGCAGGACGTCTCACACTACATTTGCTAAGCCTCGATCTCAACTCCAGGGGTCGCTCAGTTCTACAGCTTATGTGAGCTTATGTTCTCTCACAATTATCTGACACAATTTCTAATGTGATCCTTCAGGGTACCCGGGCATAGCCCTCTCCAAAGCTTGCTGAGCAACTTTAAACTTGTAAACCAGTTGAACTGTAAGTGCCCAAGTCTCGGCACCGTTGGTCGTGACAGGTAGGACGCACTGGTAGAAGACTTTCGATTTTTGGCGCTGTGGAAGCGTGTTAAAATTTTTGAAGGTGGTTTTATCTTCAAAAAGTACACAAAACATTGAAAATAGAGTTAATCGGTTTGAGCAAGGTGTTGACAGTATGTCGGGTAACGCGTTCATCTAAATTAGCGATATTTTGATGTGCCATTAAATGCGTAGTCCAGCCATCCTGAAGAAGGAGTAGGTTAGGAGGTATTACCAATCTGCAGTTATCGTTTGACCTGATCACAAGAAGATGTTATGGTTTATCCACTGGCTATCCACCAGCATTTGCCATCAAATAATAACCCAAAATTTCTTGTTGATTAGTTTTGCTTAGGGCAAGGTTTTGAAGGTTCTCCACGGTTAAGATATTGAGATTATCGCTCTCAATTATTGTACAGGATCCAATTTCTATCACACATCATGAGATCATGATTAAACATTCCCTCGTTAATGTGATAAATACCAGGGTGTGTTAACTATCAGATAGTCTTGGTTTGCTTTTGTCCCATTGTCCCATCTCATTGACCCATGAAAGATTTCATTGTTCTTCGGAGCCTAGTTTTGAAAGAACATAATTATGCTTATTCTAGTATTTATATTATGTGTGTCACAAAGTTTTACAAAATCATTTTTATGTTTATGAACATACATAATATTTTCAAATATGTATTGAGAAAAACAGTCATTACAATGATTTCTGTAAACATTTTTCTCAGCAATTCTTTGGGTCCCTGGGAAATAAGTTTAAAAGGATATATGAATTTAACAATGATCTAAATCTAATAGTGGTGGTTGATCTAACTAATAATTATATGTTAAAATTACCACCGACTTCTATATTTTTATTAGATTCAGATAGTTTTATTAACATTTGTTCCAATATAATTTCAAAGATTCATTTTACGCACTGGGAGGTCTTATGGGAGGATTATGAAGTGCTCTAGCTCTGCACAGGCTATTTCAACAGTCTGCTCAACTAAGAGGCTCACTACATCAGTACTGATTTTTATATTTAAATTGTTTTTTTAAAATATTATTGAGTTAACGCGTATAGCTTTTTCTCTGTTGAACAGGCTAGCAACCTGGTAACATCTAAGTTTAAAATAATCTGGTTATCATATAGCCAGTGTTCTGTAATACACTGATATCTATATTACAATTGTTTAAAAAGTTAAATTTCTAGTTCTACCGGCTATTCCTTGAATGTTTTGATGTACCAGGCTAATACAATGGATCTTATTTTTGTTTTGTAATTTTTCTTGTGAATTTATTTTTTGTCATTAATACATTAATTATTACAATTTAATATGCTATGCTATTTTATACAGCCTCTGTTGTCTTAAATTTTAATTTAAATTATTTGGAAAATATTCCAAGATATCATGTCACAGTCTTTTCCCTAAAACTTGACTGTGATAATAATACAATAATATAGCAGTCTTGCTAACTGTTTTTTTTATAAAAGTTTGATAGGTTAGGCCTATCACAAGTCAGGTTACAATGTCTATAATTGATTATATTATTTATGTCAATTAATTCTAATTTATTTACAACGTCAGAATATGCTGAGGATATACAATTATTCTTATATAGAATCGATAAATAACTATTTTACTTATGCCTATAGTTATTTTCCTGTGGCAACTTCCTTAAATAAGGAAATGTAAACAGAATAATTTTCTCTACATTAAGACTATAAAGTTTTGTATGAATTAATTTTAAATAGTTGCTGTTTACATCATCCCGTCTCCCAATGAGAATATTTAGGACATGTTAGGCACAATGAATATCAGTTACTACTTTATTCATCATCTGTATGTAGGTTGCTCCTGGCAAGCAGTGGTTTGATACCAATTCCTTCATGCACATGTCGTTTAGCAACAAACCCATATTCCTTCCCATTTCATCGCTATAAATTTTGATTATGTCCTGGGAAGAGTAATGTCCTGTCTTGTCCAGTCTAGTGTTGACCTGAGTCACTTCAGTCTGGGATGTGGGTATAGAATTGATATTAATATTCAGCTGTGGAGGATCAGAACTTAGACACTGCATGTACATGCTTTAGTTAACGAGTCGAAGCTATCATTGTTAAATTTACACAATTCAAGCATGTCATTCAGCTGATATGTGTTCCGTTATTTCTAAATGAGATGCTACATACTTTTTGTTATTAAATCCAAACACTTAGTTAAGGATTAGATCTCAGCCTGTAGCGACTCAATATCAGCCTCATGAGTCAGATGAGCCTTTTTGCTTGATTATAACATAATTCTATTTAATTTGCGTCTACAAAGTATTAAATTAGTTTTTCTAATAAATTTATTGATTTTCCTTAACTTTTTCAATTTGTTTCAACATGAACTGATCATGTTCTCAGGTTCCTGAGTCATCACCAGTCAGATCATTTGTACTTAAGTTATTACTATAGGCAGTGACTAAGGAAGCATGTCAGGCATTTTCCCAACCAGTTCTGTGTATAGACTTTGGGTCTTAGAGGCTTTCATATTAAAACTATTATTTGTCAAAAATTTTATAGTTTCATGAGCCTCATTTAGTTTCGCTCGCAGCAAAGAGGTGAGACTGACGGCCTCCTATACTTATTTCTGCACTGATCAAACCCATCGACTATACTTTGCAGATTATCATTACTTTCTTGTAAGTATACAATTTACTATGTAATTCAACTAATTCCTTTTCAAGACACAATTTTATTGATAATCTGCAAAGTTTCCTTTCATTATCGTCTCTCCCTTAACGATTGCACACACTGATTCTTTTCACCTTTTAACTCCTGGAACGCCAAATGGAGCTGTTCTCTACCTGGCATGTCTTGGTTTTACAGGTCGTCATGATGAATAAATTAATAAAATAAACAAAATCAATAAAAATAAATCAAACCGTGAACAAGAGAGCCCTGAGAAGTGCAATTAAAAGGAAGGGAGAAAACAAATTGTTTTAATTTTAATACAAAGTCGATACCTGCAGCAATGACAGCTGGATGACACAACTAGCACGTAATATAGTACATAACACTTTCTGACTCTCAATTAATATGTTACTCAAGGTAAATAACCCACTTTTACACAAATAAAGCTTTAGTCAGTACTTAAAAGCTAATATTTCAAATATATTTTATATGAATAATTGGGAGAGGATACGATTGACATCTTACGCTAGGAGTTGCCACACGATAAATTTCCATTCCCTTTTTTTACCGTGGGAAATGCCTTGTATACTCCTCGCGGATGCAATTGTTATGTCGGACTCTGTAACGACTAAAACCACCACGTCGTTCCTTCTTGGCACCTTAGAGTTGGGGTTACAGGATCTCTTTAGCAGTCTTCAGAGACCTGTGCGTGCCTAAGCAGCCTGCCATCTCGGCCCTACGGCTATCTGCCTGCCTTTGGGCCCATCGGAAGTAACGCGTTCTTTGTATTGGACCCGATACACAGATAAAAAACTGCCCTGAGTCTGTTGCGAAGGCGGATCTAAAGCAGGCTCTAAAACCTGTTAAGGGGTAGAATCTGTTCGGGGAAACTTTCATCCCCTATTTTAATCCTTTTCGAATACTTTTATCGCAGAAAATTCTATCACAACCAAATGTCATTGAAATAGTTTTAACCCTTAATTTGATTTTGCTAAGCGTACTAAATAGTCTGATTAAAAAGTCAAAAACAAGTTATCTAGTGCGATTTTCGATAAACTTTGCAATTATTGGTAATATATCATATTATCTATTTTACGTATTTTTACCACGTAGCACCAGTAGTGAGTTAAGAGGGCGACCAGGCTGAGCAGGCAGAACTTTTCGTGTGCTTGAGGTAAATAATTTCTGTTAAATAGTTTAATATACATAAAATGTGAAAAATACTGTAAATCAGTTGACGTATTTGACACATTGTGTTTTAATTAATTTTTAAGTGTTTAAATCATAAAGGAAGGCTATGACAGACATCAGATAGAAGTCCACTCAACACAGACCGATTATAGGTATGTCGATTTTCAGAGTTATGTGAATCACCTTCTATAGACACATATATTGTAGTACATATACTCCTCTGATGACGATTTCGGTAACTGTACTTCTACAATCCTGCTACATACAAAACAGGATGACAACGACAATAACAGCAGTGTTCCAAACAAGGCTTTATCTGTACTGTCATCACCATTTCCACCTTTTCACTGATGTCGAACCTTCCATCTATAACGACATCACTTATTCTAGATCAAGTTTAGAATTTCGTTGTATTATCTCCTCGTTGTTCCATTGAACCACCTAGTGCTCCTAAATCTCCTCAAACAAGTACCTAAATTTGTCGTAATTCTGATTAATCAAGAGAATTTAACGAACAAAACTACATAATCAGCACGACACTCAGTAAAATAAAAGCAACTATATTTAAAATTCAAGTGGACTACTGGACGTTTTCAGCATCACGCTGATATAGAAAATGATAAGTTTTTCCATCCAATACCGATGAAAATACGGCCCTTGATAATTTCCACTACCCGTGGTAGCTGCTATCATACGAGAGCATGAATCTTTCATATTTTCAATAAATAGAACATATATGACCGAAGCATGTTTTATTATGAAACCATATTTTATTTAACTTGTTAAGACCGCTTAACACATTTTTCAATAAGTCAATTTTACAAAATGTATTTTTGTTGAGCATTATTATTGATGAGTTTTCAGGAAAATTTTATAAGAGATTTTCAAATTTATTTTTCCATGATGTTTAGAAGCTAATAAGCAGATCTTCATCTATCAAAATTAACCTTGATTTAAATTTTTTTTGCCCTATTTGATGGTAATGGTTTATACAGTAAAGACGGATAGACAGACAGAGTTACTTTTGCATTTATAATATGAGTATGGAAGTATGGATAACTAACCAATTATGGAGCGAAAAACTTTTTAAAAAGAGCTTAATCGACGAATAAAGCAATTAGGTTACTTTACGAGTTCATATAGTTTTACCATTTACAGTAACTGAATAAAACATGACATATATAAACGACTTTTAGTTACATTAATATGTTAGCATTAACAGTATACTTTCATATACTTTCCCAAGCAGCAAAAAGCATTATCACAATTAAAAAATATATATACAGTTATATAATATATGTATTTACGACAAAATACAACGAAATTTCTCGTATTTCGTTTTATTCTGTTGTAAATATATATAATAAAGTGAAATATGCTATTCGAAATATCTAGGGCACACAGTAAAAATATTTGCTGATCAGAAATAAACACATTAAGCAAAAGAAGACTAATAGAACCCAAACGAGGTAACAAAGCGGGTAAAGTAAGCCATAAGCTGAGAGAACGAAGAAAAATAAGATGAATAGCTTAGCTTTGGTTTTAAGATTACAGAGAAGACAAAGCTCAAGCCAAGTTTAAAATTTGCATAATCCTCGAAAAGTAGGTCAGTAAAGACGAAACGTAGATTTTACACCGCGCAAACTGCACGATATTAAAGCGACGGAAAACTTTATTGGTCTTCTACAAAAGCCATCTTAAAATTGATGTCCTCGAATCGTTAGAAATTCAGGTAATGATTATGTAAACTGTTAAGGAAACTTTTCTTTTCTAAAAGAAAAACATATAAGGCAATATTAATTTAAACATCATATAATATTGAAATAACCTCTCTTCTTACTTTATTCTTTCAACAGTAAAAATGTTGGTTTCAGAAAGACTTGGCTTTCTTAAAAAACTATATTATTTAGAAAACGAGATGCTCGAAATAGTGTTAGATAGTTTAATTGTCGCCTGTTAAATAAACTGACATATTCGTTCGTAAACTATCTCTATCAATGTAAAATTTATTCAGGTCTAATAGAACTGAAAGGATTTATTCTAGTGATACTTTGAAAAATCAATAATATTATTATAATGCGAAAATATTTTTATTCTTGTAAGTAATAAGTTTTCTTTCTAAAGCTACATTTATCATGATTTACATAGGCTACTTTTAACCCCAGGAAGATCTTACTTCCAAAACCTAAAAGTTTAACGGACATAGACTTGGACGGACTACTCGTATGTTATAAATGAGTTATCCAAAATTATAATGATAGTGTCCTCCTAGTCGAATCCGACTACGGCTGCCGATCAATATTAAAGATCAGCCAACTACACAGAAGATAATATAGTGCACAAGTGCATGTGCAAGCTTAGGTGCACTTCCTATTTCTTTACACTCTCAAAGCCCGATTAAATAGATATTCTGTTCAATTTAACAAGTCCATCTAAACAAAGAACTTTCAGTAATATAAAAATAACAAGCACTCTGCGGTTAAACTTACCCACCATAGTACATGGCTTCGACAGCAAAACAGACAACGCGTTGATGTGAAAATAAATACACGGAAATTTAACGAAATACCCAATTAGAAATTCTAACAACACTTATCTTTCTCTAATTCGCGTTTGAAATTTGACTCTTACAATCAAAAGGGTAAACAAAGGTGGTCTTGGGTACCAGAACTAATTTTTACAAGACCTTTGAATGCATTAATATTGGCTGATCGGCCCATATTGAACAAACCAACTAGAAAATGACGATATTACAAAGTTGTTCTCCGTAAATGCCCTCCGGTTTGTAAAGCAAGGGCCCGTTCCACTAGCGCAAGGGGGTAGTTGTTTTGTAAATATTTTAGCATATTTACCCACAATATATAATTGTAACGTGAATATTATGAGTTAGTAAAACTATATTATTGACTACAATTCTGCTATTTCTACATTAAAATTTACAAGTTCCTCCCTCCTGAACGCTATCCGAGCCGGGGTAATAGGGAAATTATGTCACGTCGCGGTATACATAACTTAGTTGAAATGAGATTTCGAACTTGAGATTTTTTTATGTGTGCTCATTATATAACAAATTATACTTGACATTATCTGTCAATAAATAGCTGTTATTGTTATTATAAAATTGTTGATTGAAGTTGTAGCATAGTATGAATACTTTAAATTATACTTGTGTCGTACTTTAAATATAAGCTATAAAGCTATAAAATTAACCATTTCAATTAGTATTAATTTAATTAATTAGCAATGAAATGTTTTCCTGCTGAAGTCATCAAACCTGATGGCAACATACAATATATTTAGTTTTCAGTTGTAGACTAAACAAGAGGTCGCTAACTTACCGAAATCATCTGATAAAGTGTCATAGAAGTACCTGTTTTGTAGCATAGCACTTAGTAGACAGGTCTCTATTGTATCTCTTGTATTTCCTGATGTTATATTTCCAGACTCTTGTCTATGGTAAGCTTCATCTAACACTGTTCGAAAATAGCTACCGTTCCAAGTAGATAGATAGATAAAAGATAGCTAAAGTAAATACGTTAGCTATCTTCTATGGCGGGTACGACATATCTAATAGTGGTGTGAGGAAACCTCGACAACCAAACAATTCGTCATTCCGCTAACTTAAAATTTATATATTTTGTATGTTGTTTTTTAAGCTTACATATAAGTTTTCGCAAATATAACCTTTGAGTGTCGAGAAGATATAATGCCATACTATTTAACTTTTCTAGTACTAAAAGTAGCAAAACCGTAGAGGGTATTACTTCAAGGTTTACAACCCAATTATTATGGAACGTGTCTTGTGTTTATAAGCGTATCGTTTATTCCTGACTCTAGCTCGTCTGAACTTACACATAATTATGCGAATTACTGTTATAGACATTTTACAGAATTTATCGCGCTTTTTACATATATAATTATATTTGGCTGCGGTCACTAAACCATTTACCGAAGTGAATAATGAAAAACAGTCAAATTATATGCTACCACAAAATTTTCACGCCTAAAGGTGCAAGTTAAAATAGCAGAGACAATTGAATTGTCTCTATTAGGTGTATAAAAAGGAAAGCTCTGAATGAACACATTAAAAATGTAAGGACAAAAATTGGTTTAATGAAACATTCATGTCAAACCTAAAATAGGATAGTCTACTCTAAATATCACACTATGATTGCTTAAACGGGCCCGGAAGACATTTTCTTTTCATCATCATTTTCGATTGTAAAACAGTAACTAATTTAAGGAGTATATTAATGAAAAAGGACAAGTAATACTCTCGCTGCACTTTAATAAAAATGACTACAAATATAATAAGGTAACGAAGAAACCACATTGACTATAAAGTATTCGTCAAAACTTATAGAGCTTTCGGTCCTTACAACTGAGTGTATGAATAAAATTTTGCTATTTAGTAAAGTATTTTGTGGAACCTACCGATTAGTGTTTAAGCAAATTTTTACACTATAAGTAAAAAGCAGATTGATTGGGGTCATACATTACAAAACAATCTCTATAGGCGAGCTGAAGGCTGCTCGAGATAGATTTTTTTCTGTCGTATTGCTAAAATAAAAACCACGTTTTAAAATTTAATTCTAATACTTAGGCTAATTTTAATGTAATACGGGGTGGTTATACCATTTACATATTTTTTTTTTATTTTTACCTCTTTATAATATTTCTATGGAATTAAATAAATAAGCATGAATGTCAAATCTTAATTGCACGTCTTAACTAAAAGTCAAAGTGAAATATATTTATTTATAAATGTTTTACATTTTCTGAATTAGAAGCCTCTGATTTATGAAAACCGGCATAAATTAATTATCACAAATTTAAAAACGGCATAACACATTCTATTTCTTTCAAATAGCCTGAAGTACAAAGTTTATTAACTACGTATGTTTTGTTTAGTTGGACGTAAGACCTATATTTAATATCCCCTGACACAAAAAGACTACTTTTTAAAATTGATTCTTTTTCCGGAAGCTTTCTGTAATTTGCGACCTATTTCAAAAACGTATAAAATAGTTACTTTTTCCATCGGCCCGCATTAAATTCAATTACTGTAACAAGCAATAAATAAAAGAAATTTTAAAAGAATCATAAAAACATAAAATTTTAATTGGCGAAACTGTCAGTAGCATAGAATCGCACTTCCGTTCGTTATATCCAAATATTCCTTTGTTATTCCACGCTTGTTTGCGATGCTGCTAGGGTAGGAAAATGTAGCAAAAAATTCAAATGGATTTTCTATTGAATTCAGGTTTAAGGTTTTACGAAACTTTTAATACTTTTATATGATTAAAATCCTTTTATAACATTATCATTCTTTTTCATTCATTGAGTTCTTCCACAAATGTATTCTAGTCTTTACAAATAGAAAGAAAATTAATTTTTAAATAATGGATTAACTATTTTACATATTTTTATTGATGGTATAGGTCCAAGAGAAAAAAAAAAGATAATCAATTCGAAAACATATCACTACTTAGTATAAAACAAAGTCGCTTTCTCTGTCCTTATATCCCCGTGTATGCCTAAATCTTTCAAGCTACGCAATAGATTTGATGCGGGTTTTTTTATAGGTAGAGTGATTAAAGAGGAGGGTTTATATGTATGAAACATGCCTAATATTGTAGGTATATTTAATATCATAATATCGGGTATAGCACCCGTGCGAAGCAGGGGTGGGTCGCTAGTTCTAATATAAATGAGCTAAGCTTGAGAACGTAGAAAAGAATAATGATTCTATTCCAACTGCAAGAAAAAAAAATGTAATGCTCATTTCATTACTATCAATGATAATAAATATAACAACTTAAACAGATAACCAAAATAAAACTTAATATGTTGGCCAGTAATCCATTTGTCTTGGTTTGGTAAGGGCTTTGTTTTATTTTAGCGTTAAGGTGTAATGACGTCCTAAAATACGTTTTTGCTATAATCACTTTTTGCTTTTTGCACAATTTAAATTTCGCTCAAGCTAAATAGAACATAACACAATACCGCAATTATATTGATGCTTTATCAAGCAAAAATTGTAATTTTTGTTACATGAGTAAGTTCTATTTAAATATAAAATTATGAATAATAATAATAATTTGTAAAAATTTCTACACTTTTGAAAAGTGTATTGTTTTATTCGTGACAATTTTAACATTATGTAAAAAAAAACAAATATTACTAACAATACTACAAATCAGTTAGGCTTATTTTAATAAGTTTCATTTAGGTTAAACTAATAGCAATGCTAAATTATTTTATTAGCAAATAAAAGAACCAAAATGATAAAGTGGTATATAATCTTCTGTGAAATCTGTAAATGTTATAAAAATTCTTACTTTGATCAGAAATTTGCTTAATAAATAATTATTTTTATTCCTAACATTGACTACCACCGCCCTTAGTTTGCGAACATAGAGACAAGTACACAATGGAGTGATAATGCTCGTCACAGTATAACCTTATCACTCCATCTGTGTTTAGATTTGTAGACAAATTCAGTGTATTTGAGTAGAAAGCTATCGCGTATGTTAAATAAGACTTTATTGTGGGAAAAAGAAATTTATATAACTTACATCAAATCACATCTGAAATGCGGTATAGTAGCATCAATAATGATTTGTTTCTTAAATAAACTAATGTTTTTTAAATTTGAAAAATGACACAACAATGTCCAAGAAGCAAAGTAAATTTAGGCACAGCCAGTAGAAGACCTATATATTTATAAATTGCTTTCTTTTTCACGTAGACCTCAAGAGAAGAGAAATCAATACCGATAACAATTTCCTATTACGCATGCTATCGTTACAGACAGCGTCATTATAAATAATGATACTCAAGTAGTATTCACAGCTAAAATCAAACTTATGGACCCTCCACTTTCACTATTGAAATTTCTCTCTTTCAACACAACTGATATGAAAAAAATCTGTAACGTTATTATTAGACACCTACATCAACAAGTAACATTTCAGAATCAATTAAGAACCTTTCGCCGAGTTTAAATATTTTACTATATAAAAAATTAAAGAAGCAATAAAAGTAATAGAAAGACAAAGTTATATTTATAATGAAAGCGTATAGTAGCCAAACTTTTCATGAAATACAATGAAAAATGAAATACAATTTCATGGAATACATATGTCTATAAAAAAAATTATGCGCACTACTTTAATAACAAAACCGAGATCGCATTGCTTGCTGATAACACTTATTTTAAAATTAAATCGAACGACGTTATTTACAATATCGAATTATAAATAATAAAAACAAGCTATTATAGGGCCGAGGTGTATGCACCGACACAGGCGCCCTCTCTGTTACTTTAGATAGATAGAGAGATAAGGCGCAGGACTAACTTTATTACATACCAATCCAACGCAACGATCACCTAACCTAACAGGCATTTAAGAAGTTGGTCCTGGTTGTCAAGAACATATAGTAATCTTTATAGGATGTCAGTTGCCTTTTAATTTACTGACAACTAATTAATCCTCAGAATGCAGTTTACCCTTTTGGTCGTAGATTTTGGATGCTTCAACACTGTCATTCGAGTAAATCTGAATGGATTAGAAGCCGACCCCACGGTAATTTTAATAAAAATAGCAATGTAAATGGCAACAGCAATGGGCACTTACTCCTTTTATGTTTACTTGCGCCTGAGTAATAGCAACTTTAAGGAAAACCAGGCTGGCTTAATTAATACTTATATATTACACAAACACACCCTGTTGGGGAACCTATAGCATATACCTGTTCTTAACACCTACCTATACCTATACCTGAACCTATAGCAATAAACCTGTCAGTAATTATTGCCATCTTATACATCATGGGATGAACAAAAATTAATCCACCGTTGTGTAACAGCGTTAGCGTTGTACACAACGTGACTTATGTTACATTTGGTGAAACAAATGTACTTTTATATTTAAAACTCAAAACAGTGCTACCATGCTATGGTTATATTAGGTAAGGTTAATATCTCACCGAACAGGTTCTTGCTTTGTCGTAGCGGTAGGGCTCAGTACCTGAGGCTTGGGCCAGCCGCGGGAAAACTAAAAAGAACTTGGCTGGCCTGAGGAGTAAGTGGAGGAGGCTGCTCCAAGCTGGATGGAAAAGCATCTTTTGGCGGTGTGTAGGGGGCGTGGGAGGGAATACCGGCATGGTGCCGTCGATCTCTCCTCCTTCTGCGGCCGAAATGGAGCTAGCGGTGGAGCTTAACATCGTGGGATGGAAACTCCTGGCTCCCTGTGGCCCATGAGTAACAGAATTGGGAGCCCTGAATACAAGGGCCGAGACGAGAGGGCGTGTTAGCTAGGACGCGCCCAGAGGGCCGAGATCCTTCGGCGGTCAAGGCTGGTGGGGTGGCAGAAGACTGCGAAAGAGTTCCTGTGAACCCATCTCTAAGGCGTCAAGAAGAAACAACATGGTGGTTTTAGTCGGTGCGAGTCTGACATAACCCGTCTGCCCGCGAGGACGGTATGCAGGTAGAAAAAATATATGGTTATTATGGATTTTTGTTTCAACTATTTAGATCATATATACTAAGCAGTGAAAATAAAGGAATACTCATTTAATAGTTTTTTTTTATATATCTGATGTTGTTCATTGATAAAAAATAAAATCAAACCCATCCTTAAAAAGGCTTAGCAGAAATATACAAATAATTTGTAAAAAATGTATTATAAGAGTACTAAAATACATTGTGTAATAAAAAAAAACATTTGGTATCTACTAGTTTCCTCACATTAGTAGCAATAATTGATATAAAAAAATTGAAATCGCTTTCGCTTTTCAGCAATCGTGGTTCTTATAAAGCGACCTTTTTAGAAAGGCAGCCTAAGGTACCTTAAATAGATATTTTTTATATGAACAAAACAATTACTACTTAAGCAATGTGCTATGACAAATAATAGTATTTTTTTATGAAAATATGAATTGCAACAAATTCTGTTAAACAAACTTAGCGTAAGTAATTAATGTTTCAATGAACTATAATCTAAACAATAATTTTAAAGACCAGTAAGAAGAATATGTTAAGCATCCTTAAAACATTAAAATCAAAATTATTTCATATTATATCAACTTGTATTCATTTTCAATCTTTTGTTGCACAAACTAAACCTTTCAATTCAACGAGCAACGCTCCTTTGTGGTCATTCACACACAACAAAATGTGCTTGATAAATCTTCGCTTCAAAAAGCAACAAAATATCTGGTCTAACCAGTTGGTAAAATGAAAACTATTATATTATATTTAAGAAGAGTGTGTTAAATTTTTATTTATTACACATCGTAATAAAAGAAGAAACTATTTAAAATGTTTAATGTTTTCAATAAATAAATTAACAATGAATTGTTTTATATAATTCTTTAAATTTTTAGTTCATTTAAAGCTTGGCAATCTTTTTATTATATTTATAAAAGTGTTAGATTATATTATCCATGTATAAAAATTAACGATAATCCACTGTGCAGGTACGCGGAATGTCATATATTTATACCGTTTTATTTTCATTGTTGTTTCCTAGTTGGTTAGGGCAATTTGGGTCGATCACCCATTTGTCTGAAAAGTACGATGATCCATGCGTCGGATGGGCATGTAAAAAGACGGCCAACCCGCATTGGACTAGCGTGGTGGGATACTCCAAAATCCCCTAATGGATAGGGGTGTTTTAGAGGAGGAACATATCCAGCAGTGGACTACCACAGGATGATGATGATGATATCTTAATACAAAATTAAAAATCAATATTTCGATAGAAGATGCAGATGCATTTCTCGGGTCCTCAGTCCTCTTCATATCAGGGCACGTCGGTATTAACGCGCCCTTCGGCTTCAGTATCTGATACTTTAAGATTTCCTCGATCTAAAGGATAGGAGATCGAAGACACCATACTGAATGCAGAAATTTTTTGGAACGAAATGAAACAGAAATCCTTCAACAGGAATTCCACCGATTTGTGATGGCGACCCAGATTGTGGAGGTTATGAACCTTTTGAACTACTTCCACTGCTCTCCTGTGACTGCAAAAAACAAGATGGATAATACTACGCCTACTCTTTAATCGTAACACTCTTTTAGAACATTCCAAAGCTAGTTTTTTCGACAACTTTGAGCTGTTTTAGGCCAACAGGTTCCTCTTAGCTGCCCCTGCAATAGACTCCACGCAACCACTGCGAAAACTGTACGATGATTTTTTAGTATCAGTGCATTATTTAAAGGTATTTAATTGAATTGACAGTATTTAAACGTTTACAACTTTATCATATTTATTTTTTAATAAAACAATTGCTTTAATATAAAGTGTTAAAAATACTCTATTCAAAAATTTATACTAAGAGTTTGTAAGCTAATCCTACCAACAATGTATATACGTTTCAACAAGAGAGTGATTTAGCAAACAGCATGCAACTAGAATTGGTGCCCGTTGCGTGTTTGTTTTGCTTTTGTAGCTAATGTGCAAATAGTCAGTTTTTGATTGTTTACTGTGTTTTTATTTTAGTTTTCAGTGTATTTGGATAGTAGTTTCACTCTTTATATCGTTCTCAACTTAGATTTGGTGTCTATTTGCTGACTCTTTCAATTGAAAACTAGAGGATTTTTTGGAATAAAATTCCGATTGCAATCCGTTGAAGTTCTACAAAACTATGTAATTGTACCACCTATTTTATATAATGCTACGGCTCTTGCCCACTTGACCACAGGATGGTAGATTTTGTATTTCTGCATATTTTTATTACCTCTATTGTGTGTGGTTTTATTTTCATTTTTACGCCTGCCACTTGTTCTCCAAATCATCCAAAGATTGAACGGGCAAGATAAGTCCGTATTTGTAGCCGTATTGTCCCTTGCTGGTACATAACGTGTAAGTATAAATAAATAAAATGGTCTCGAACATTTACTTAATATTTCTCTATTATTTTGGTTGAAATTAATATCAATATTTATTAAATTTGTACCATTTATTTTCGTTCTGTACTTCAAACTGACTATCTGTTCGATGATTATCTTGATAAGAAAATAGTTATCAGAAATCAGGATTAAGTTAAAAACAAACAATGTATCCATTTCGGGAAATATTCGTGAATAAGAACGTGCTCTTTTCACGAAACTGCCTGATGATTTTTGCTGCTTGCAATATGCCTCACAGCATGTTTACATGAAGATGATTTCTGTTGATTATTCCTCAAATTTCCTCTTATAAAGTTTAATTGCGTAGAACATAGTTTAGGTCTATCTCTTAGTGTAATAGCGGTAAAAAAATGTCTGAGGGCCTGATCGTAGGATGTTAGTTTCTGTCTCCATTTTTTTCCTTATGCCTATTTGAGAGATAAAGGGTAGTTTTAAGTTACTTACCTGGAAGGAATTGACTCTAGATTGATCCATTTAATTAGTAACAAATTGATTAATCTAGAGTAAATTAAAATCAAGGTCTTTTAACCTTGATTCTTCTTAAATAGCCCTGATTCAAGTTTTAAAAAAAGCGGCAAATTATTCTTGCTTGACGCCTTCAGGCTAAGATCACCCAAAAAGACAGAAAATGTTCGATTCTGCTTCCATGGTAGTCATTGAAATATTATTTGTGAAAAAATTTAATAGTTTATCTGCTATTTGCTGGATATTTCTTTAAAGTTTACATCTAAATTATTTTATTAGTCCTTTAGGAGAACTAAAAGTTGCAGTTTAAGACGCGGTGCATTGATGTGCAGTTTATGTTGATGTATTATTAAAAGTCAGGATAATTACACGCTAATTGAATCATTTTAAACTTCAAAATTATGTATAGCATAAAAATACAAAAAGCATAAAGATTTAAATCAGACAAAGAATCGTATCAGATTAAGCGATCTTTTTATTTTAAACTGCCGTGGAAATGAAAGGAATTTTTTAAATGAAGCCAGAATGATATAAAAAATAAAGAGCTACTCAGGCTCGTTAATGCTAAAAATTTAAAGAGGTGAACGTTGTAAAAGACCTTTGATGTCTCCTGATAATGGAGATACCGAACGTGTTTTTTACTTTTTTAACAGCGCTTTAATAAGGTTTTGAAACAAATATTTTACCTAAAATTTTACTTATTGTTTCTTTCGTGTTAACACTTCAACAGAAAATATAAATAATTGATTTATGATTTCTCACGCAAATTCTTCTTAAGCTAATCGAGCTATAAAAACATTAACCATTGCGAACAAATGTTACATAATTAACAAATTTACGTTACTTATATATGTGTTACTTGTAGTAACTAGATCATTTTATTACTTTTTTCGTCGTCAAAATAAAATTTACAATTTTAATCTAAATAAAAAGGCTTATCCTTAAAAAAAGAACGATGAGAATTGCATTAAGATGTTTGATATTAAAGTAAATAACCAACCGATTTAAATTGTCTTAAAAATTGATAGCTAGTAAATACTTATGCTATAATAATATTGGCATTCATTTTTTACATCTTAATTTTTATATTTTGTTAAGTTAAAAATAAACAAAACTAAATGATTTTCCTAAAGAATTGGCTCCGAAAGAGTGCATTTATTATAAAGAAGAAACAAAGTAACATAGCATTGTTTTATGCGCACCCGTCAGACCAAACAGTGTTACACATGAGGCTGTGTGACAAGTTAGCTTTGTAATAGTTGCCTTGTCTCATTAAAAAAAAGTTCAACGTTTTCAATTTAAGTTCTCTTGTGTTTGCATTATATAAATATAACAGACATTTTCACAAACGAACACGGCCTTTTGTAAACAGTAGAAAGATTACAACGAGTATTACAATAATTTACCACCGTAATCATGGTAATTTAAGTTTATGAATGGAAACGGTATAATAAACTGACTATGTTGCCTATGTTCATAATTAAGTAATATTAATTTATTACGACATTTTTTACGACTGTTTTGCACAGTATGTAACGCGATGGTTATCCTACTTTTCACCAGTCACCTAATTCTAAGAATAGTGATTCTATTGTTATAATTTATATTAATATCGTTAATTAAAACGTAATTGATAGTTTAAAGTATAATTTCTGTTACTTATTAAATACGATAAAACATATTAGTTTTTGTTTAAAGGTGCCTACCTGGTTCTGGTAATCGTTTTGTAGCTGCTGTCAGAAGAAACGCACAGAATTAGTGAGGAAGGCATCCTGTTGATTTTCCAAGAAGTGGTTCAATCTAGCCTATTTAGGAATTAGTTTTTCTAGGAACACGATGTTAATTAATTTACGACGGTTGCTAAGCGATAGTATTTTTAAATGTTTAAGATCGCATGTATCGGTAAGAATATTTAGAAGATTGAATCCAAGGGTCTAGTGAATGCAAGCTGCTTTCAAACGCTGCGAATGAGTAGTGTAATGGGGACCCCAAACTACAGATGGAACTCAAGTTGACTACGAACCAAGGAGGGTATAAATTATAATATAATTTTAGTGTCTGAGGAACTCAATCCATAAGCATTTCGTTTTTAGAAAACCTACCATTTTGACAGCTTCATTAACAATTGAATTAATGTGTGCTTTGAACGTAAGTTTGTTATCCACCCAAATCTCGAATTACATTGAGTTGCTACAAAATGTCACCATTTTTAGTAACAGAATGTCATAGTTAGAGAGGGTTTCATTTTTTAGGTAATGTTATGTAATCTGACTATTTGGTACTTATTGTCATTCTATTTAAATTACACCATTTTTTTATTCTATCTAAATTTACACTGTATAAGTTCGGAGTCTGTTCCTACAGTAACTGTATATTTTTAAATCGTTGGCAAAACACAATATTGACTGTTGCTTATTTCTGAAATTATATTAAAAAAGGTCGGAAACAAATAGGCAAGATGCAGTTCGTTACGCCTGTAATAACGTGATTAATGACAATTCACCACTAAAAAACTTTATTGAACATTTAAAATTCCATTTCTAGATGCATTCTTAAATATCTTTTTGAAACAAATTTACCTTCCCTCTAATATTGCTAGGAATATATTTAATGTATATTTTAATTGACCTCTCACCAAGATGGATTGAAGACTGTGAAAGTATAGTTAATGGATGCGGTATGCGCAGGATCATTTTGAGGTTCATGGTGGCCTATGTCCAACAGTGGACTTTATTAGAGAAGATCTTTATGACGAGATTCAAAGAATGTCTTAAGTAGCCTGAATAATATACTATTAATACTATAGTGATATATCAATTAAGTAAATACAGCAAGCTTTAATTATCAATTATTTTTTAATTTTTGTTTTTTTGTTTACCCTAACCCATTTCTATATATGTCATCCCCTAATATGTTTCATGAGTAAAGAAATATATAAGTGCTTTTATTAATATACAAGTTCACTTATTGTTAGTATAATTAGACGAATTGTTAATATTTTTAAATAGGATTTTGACTAGTAAGTAAATCTTATTGAAGAAGACAACAAAAAACGTTATAAAAAACGGATTGAAACACGTCAAATGTCATTATGCATGTAGTTTTCGAAGTTTTAAATTACTCCAAATTATTACGGATAAAGCAATGAAAGATCATCTCTGTCTGTATTCAATACATCAGAGTCAATTCTGTCCTTACGTGGGCAGTTGCAGATTTGCGACTCATAGAACAAAGGACTGTAATGACAAATATCGTCCGTCGAAACTACATTTCGTCCCTTATATCCTCTCTTTTTATTCCAAAATACTACGGACGTTGTTCGAGGACTATTGATACTCAATTGACAATGGATCGTCTATTGAAATCAAACGGCTTTCGAGAACTTAGGACCATAACAAAGAGTCGGATAAGGCGAACGAATACAATCAGTGGAGCCGTATATCCGATCGAAATAACTTATAACGGACACAGACAAACCTTTTACCATTTATTCTGAACTTTAAATGTTTTTCACAATTCTGAAAATAAATTTCTAATAGTTTAACATCTTTTAGTCCTGTATTTGAACAATATTTAAAAAAATAAACTTTTTATCATATTTTTGTAAAGCCCACACAAATTTTGTGACTTTGTTTTTATTCTAATATTATCAACTCAAAAAATACATTATGTTTATTTTTATGTGTGGCTGCTGCGAATTAATTAAGCGTCTGTATTTCTCTCCATGAGTGTCATAAGAGGCGACTGAGGTGACTGAAGACACTGCTTACGAACTTATATGTACGCATTTTACATATTTTAGGAATTGCTCATACAATTGTAAAAACAATTCCAAAATATGTAAAACTAATCCGAATAATTAGGTATAACTAATCCGAATAATACAAATTAAAATGATATTTCTTCATTCTACAGATTGATTTAGGTAAACATATTAAAGCTATCTTTTAATAACTAAAGCTTTACAAATACAATATGACGGTAGAAAGAAACAACATGCTTTGTGAACGCGTGAAAGGATGTGCATGTTAATAGAATGCTCGCTGTTTGCAAACGTTTTTAACTTCTGTTTTACAATTAGAATCGCTTCTTACTATGCAAGATATTAACGTTTCTATAAGTTTAAATAAATATCGAAAACTCTTCCATTAAAAACAAATAGATTCTATTTTAAGGTTAAGGTAGAGTAGGCATAGATACGTATCTATTTTTGTGTTATAACACAAAACTTAAACTTTTGACGTTGTATGTCAAATTTAATGATATTTTGAAGTAAAAACCATGATCATTATCGGGCATAAAAGTTTTAAGTAAACTAGGCATCGACTGTGTATCTGCATATATTTCTGCTGCCTTCTGTGTACAACATTTTTTTGGTTCTCCATGCGACTTGCAAAAGTGTTCTTGTTGACGGGGTTTAGTATTGTCCAACTTGATAATAGATTTAACATGCGCTTGTTGATATTCAGCATCCTTACTTTTAGGCTCGCAACGACACTGCCATAACATATAGAGTTAAAAAACAATAATATTAAGTAAACAATTGTTAATTACAAATTGTGTAAAGTAATTTGAGTTGGTTCTACAAGATACTAAAACTGATCGTTTTGTAAGAAATGGTTTGTTCATGATAATATCCAGTGTTTTTTAAAGAAAAATACAATGTTTAAAGATTTAATGTTTCATTGAACACTTACAAGCTAAAGTGCTCTAATTTTTTTTATTTTGGTTTAAGTGATGAGATGAGCAGGATGGTTACCAGGTGGTTAGTGATACCTGCCCTGCTGATAAGCCGCCCAGAGGCATGGTTTATTATATATCTTTTACCTAGTAATTACGCTAGTAATGGTGCTCTTGAAATCAAAAGACAGTAGACTTTATACACTACCAGTAATAGGCCTTGTACAGACGGTCCCTTTAAAAAATGGAACAAACTTGTGCTACTTAACAATGTTTAATCTAAAACATATTAATAAAATATTAACGATATAATAAATAATATTGACAAACATATTGGTAAGGAACTTTAAAAAAAAATAGTGGAATATATTTTACCGATTTCCTTACTCGTCGTCTTATCCTCAATAACTTTGGTCGTCTCTGGCAGCATTAGAGTGGTCTTCGTCTAATTTTCCTATTATCAGCAAAAGACGGTAATTTGGCCCTCATACCAGGCCATCGTTCGTTTTGATGACACGAACAGTCTGTACCTTTAAAAGTAGTATAAGAACCAAAAAAACACTAACTGCTAATTTAACTAAATACAATATGTTTTAATTGACTTATGTATTGCAAGTTATTATTGGCATACATGGCTTCATAAAATTTTACTTTAAAAAAATTTCACATCTGAAATATATGAATATTAAATTTATATATTTAAGATGCGTAATTTTTTTTTTAAATAATAATAAAAAAAAATTCTAAAAAGTCGGTCCACCCACCAACCCACCAACCAGCGTTGTGGTGTACGGTTCACAACCCCCTAATCGATAAGGATGTGTTAGGGGAGGCCTATGTCCAGCATTGAACTATCACAGGCTGATGATGATGATGATGATGATGACTAAATTTATTTTTATTTAGGCGAATACTATAGAAATAAAATCTACAATTATACAAGTATTATTAAAAAAAAAACTCTATAAAGCCCTTTTAAAATAATATATATTTGACGAGCATCAACAAAACAGCTACAAATGTAAATATTTATTGAATGAAATTTGCGATGATTACCAATTTGAATCAAGTTTAAATGAACGACGCTGCAAAAACGGAAATCGCTTTAACAACACAAAATGCAGTCTGTAGCTGAATGCAGCTTTATTGAACACAGTTTGTGCAGTAAATTGGAGCATAGGAATTTGCGTTTTTTGTCCCTTGCTATTTCAAAAATTTTTGGGATTAAAATTCCAGGAATCATGTTTTAAGAATGGTCGCAAATACCATTCTTGTAAACTGACTTAAGTTGAAGGACTATTTTATCAACATAATAGAATAGAAAATAAGAATAAGAAAATAAATAAGATCGCTTTGATTTACTGAAAAAATGCTTATGCATAACCTGTCACACATAGCTAACAGTGATCCGCCCTTTATTCATTTATTTTATTTATTAAAACTTCATGCACAACTTGTACAGAGATTAAATGCCATTTTCTGCTAGTCAAACGTAGGCTAATGCAGAGATAAAAAATGGGAAGGTGCAAATATACACGTATTAGAACATTTTTCACCTTTTATATAGATTTATAACTAAAAATAAATAAAATACTACAAAAATGTACACCGATAAATAATAAGAAATAATGCTCTTTTGCCTATAAGGCACCACATTAGCGTTGACCGCGGATGAAGCTTCATCTTAGTTTTAGTGCATAGGCCACCACAGGGCGTTTAAAAATTGCACACCTTTTTGTCGTCCTTATTTGGTAAAAAATGTTTAACTACGGGCTGTGAGAGCTAGGAGATAGATTAACTTGTATGCACAGTGTTTCCAGTTACCAGCGCAACTTTAGTGATTCCTGGGCTCTAACCCTCATATGGCCACAGAAGTAAGAGAGATCGATCACAAGACACAAAGTATTCCATGATGGTCATTGAGAATCGGATAGACAATATATATTGATTGCTAATTATAAATATTTTTTTTATATTTGGAAAATAAAAAAGCAATCAACATAATTAAGTTGCATATATTGAACAAGCAATAATATTGAAACTTTGTCTAAACTGCGAATGAACTCCAAAATATTTTATTATTTTTAAAAAGGTCAGACGGTTCGTCAAAGCATATCCATTAACGTTAATGAGATGTGCTTAAAAGAAAATCAACCAAATTAATTATAATATTTTAAGCCAAAAATAGATGTAGACGCTATATAAAAAAAAAGTATTTTTTTTGCTGCATATCAATATTTTATTGAAGGTAGGTAACACATTTGTACTTCATCATCATCATCAGCCTGTGTTACTCCACTGCTGTACATAGGCCTTCCCTAATGCACACCTCTACTAGGGGGTTTTGGACCGTGTGTGGGATATACCTAATCAACTATACTTCATACACGAACAGCCTTTATTGTCTGTTCTGTGTCGGGCTGGTTCTAATTTCCTGGTTATTTTCGGTTACTTTTCGTAGATTTAAACGATTGTCGGTATAGAGATTGTTTTATGTTTATTTTTATATAACCATAGCTTTATTTGTTTCGTTCAACGTGTCAATTAAAATTATATAGATTTCTTTAAAAATAAAATATTATCTATCAATGCTATTTGTCTTTAATAAAACGAGTATAATAGAATTATTACTGACTTTTACAGTATAATAGCTATTATAAGCATTTCACCTAACTAGCATACCATGTCTCATTTTTATTTACATTACTTTCATACAGTACAACAAATAAAAAGTTTTCTATACGTTGATTACCAAAATGTGATACCGAATAGGGAATATAATTTTTAGGTTCACTGCAGCGTGAAATACTCTTGACAAAGATAAAAGTAGATACAATATCAGAAAGCAATCGTCAATTATATATTATTAATATATTACTTGTACGCCTATGCTTTACTTACTTAAATTGTGAATATAAGTTATGAATATAATTGTTGCACTAAAGTTTTTTGTAGTATTATAATGTAATACAATAACAACAGAAACCAAAAGCTTTATGAACCGATACTTGCATCGACCCACGGTTTCACCCGTGTGGTGATTATGAATTTAGATTACAATTACATGGCCTTATATTTGTATAAGCCCAATGTGTTTTGCGTTACATGGCAGATCAGCTTGCCGGTGCCCGATTTTTTTACATACCGACACTTTTATTATATCTTGAATAAACTGCTCATCAGCTTATTATTGCGAAATTTCATTAAAATGAAGTTAGTCGTTTGTAAGTAAAAAAGTAACAAACATCAATAAATACAGGCTTTCGTAATGAATAAGCAGCAGCAGTTTTATTTTTTAGTATAAGTTTTTGCAGTTTGTGTCGAGAACAGCTCGCGCATGGCCCGTTTTTCTACCTACATGACATTTTATTTTATATATTGAGTAAACTACACTATACCTTTATACATTATAGCCTATCAGTTATTATGATAAGTAAGCTGTATAATTGCATAATTTTATAAAAATCAAATTACTCCTTTTTAAGTAAAAGAGTACAAACATCCATAGTTGCAAACAGTCACATTTATAATATTAGTAGAATAACATGTCTAAGACGACGTCGAAAAATGCTGTAAAAAATCTAACGCAACGGCCGAAATCGCGGGGCAGTTTTCTACTATAAGGACGTTTCAGTAGGCTTATATGTCAAGACTAGCCCTGTACTTTTATTAACTCAGACCGCGCCACTTGCGGATGCTCATATTATTGTTTGCGGTGTCCGCATCAACAATAAAATAAATAAATAGTTAAATCTTAGACCAAGACAATGGAGGTTTTGCGCTCACTATGAGCATCTCGTGCCTCGGTAAGCAATTGATATCCAGATTTGAATGCTGCGGCTGGCATACGCCCGTTCCAAAGTGCTGGCTTGAAATGAGACACGGCTCCCTAACAATGCAGGCAGTCTCGTGGACGCATGACCTTTGGCTTGCTGCTGTAGTGCGCAGCATGTTGGAGAGTAAAATGTCGTGGGGCGCCGTCCTCGCATTCTGCAAGGACGTGATGGCTAGGAAGGAATCCGCGGAAAGTGACAGCCCTGGCTAACCACAAGAGAAGGCCAGGGCGCCGAAGGGTGACGTACGCGCGCGAGCCGGTAAAAGGGTCAACTGTGAGTGGATTTGACACATATCTCTGACTTAGTTTAGCTTTTATGTCTCAATATCATCGTCACCTTTCAGGGGAAATTGATGGTAATAAATGGTATAAATATCAAAATAACCCTTTGGAACTCAGTAGACTATATCAGATAAAAATTCTTCGTATTGTCAGGAGTTACGCAAACCATGATAAAAAGTAGCCAGATGGGATGTACATCACTATATAGCTTCACTACATAGTATAAAACAAAGCCGCTTTTTCTGTCCATATATCCCTATGTATGCTTAAATCTTTCAAATTACTATACGGATTTTGATTTTTTTTTAGATACAGTGATTGAAGAGGATAAATAGACATATATATATATATATATATATATATATATATATATATATATATATACTCGTAAAATGTACCTTAGAGTTCAAGTGTTTTATTTCGTAGTTTGTAACATGGGATTTTATGTTTATTGAAATTAACTTTTAAATGATTATAATATAATACAATATAATTAATAGAACTTTGGGCAAGTGTTACCGCTATGGATTCTAGTGACGAATTGAGCCTGAAGACAGGCAGTGTCGAGAGGCTCGCGATTCTGCTCACCAAGCATAGGATGAGGTGTTGCATGCCTAAGACTAGTGTAAAGCATATTATATACAATGACTATATATAACAGTTCGTAGTTTTCCTGGCTTATCGTGGCTCGCTTGCGCTCGCTGACTTATTAATTGCAAAAATTTAATGTGGTCCGTTATCCCTATTAGTTTAATGCGACCAAACCGTGTTAGCTGTTGCATCAACTAATAGTACCTAATTTTAGTCTCAACCCGGTTTGAAGTTTTAGATGGACGATGATAATAGGTACTTTAATCGTTCAAACGTTATTTGTAATAAAGTTTTTCTTTATTCAAAATGTATTTTTATTCAAAGGAGCATTCATATTATCAAAATTATGATGCAAGTAAAATTTTAACATTAAATATGACTGACTTAAAAATCAAATATATGTCACAACATCAAATTAATTAAGATTTCTTATTTAAACAACATCAAATTAATTAAGATTTCTTATTTAAACAACATCAAATTAATTAAGATTTCTTATTTAAACTTTGATTATAAAGTGGTTTTTAATTATTAAACGATAATCAAACTAACCATTCGTTGTGCGAATTTGTGAATATGCGCTATGAGGCCTGTACCAAGCAATCCAGCCGACAAAATATATATAACTGTTTTGTCTTCCTTAGTGACGTAAGTTTATTTAAGTCGTAATGTTATGGCAGCACATGAGCTAAGTATTTAACAGTGATTACTGTAGTAGTACTAATGCTAAGATATTAATTGTTAAGGTGATTGTACTGCCGATAAATAACATAAAACGGACAGTGTGATAGTCATAAATTTAATAAAAAATACTTTTAATTAAGTACCCTTTTCTTAAGGAAGTTGGTAAAACTACGTACAACGTATGCATATTAAATTGACCTATGCAACAGAAATACCAAATAAAAACTATAAAATGTATTGTAGCGCATCTTCGTTTTTCTATTTCTATATAAACACAAGATAATGAATTTCCATATCATTACAAACCTTGTCGTCGGTCATCCATAATTCAGGAAACAAGAGAGAAATATACTAGGTTCATCATTATTTTACCGGAACTCATATTCTTTGTCTTTGTATTTTTCATGACTACTTAAGGCGTTGAATATTTTACTATTCAGGTTATTGTACCCAAAAGCTAATAAAGTACAAGTTGTATTCTTCAGAAAATTCTAATACAATTAACGGCTGCGATTCAATATTTTCTTACTTTAAAAGTCTAAATCAACTAATGAATAGTAAACAAATTAAAATATATTTGTAAATTTTTGTTTTAAGCCATTATTGCATGTTATGTATGCGGTGACTCTAATGACGATGTTAACGCAAGATTAAGGACAATAAAAGGCGCCTTTGCTTAGTTAAGACCAGTCTGAGTCAGTAAATTCAACAATAAATGCTCATTAGACGAAATTATGATTTCGCTCTTAGACATCATAGTGGAGTCTTCTGTCTTTTGCTTCTCCGCTGCGAGACTTTAAAGGAGACACAAACGAATGGGCGTGAATATAAATGAGCAAGCTACAAGTATTTGTTAACAATTTTTTACTATTAGCAGTATAAACCTGAAGAACCGTTGTCAAGAAACCCCGTGTAAACAAAAATAATATATATAATATTCCATATTTTTACCTCCAATTTAAATTTTTTTTCAAATTTCATATTTCATTAATAATTGATTTAAATATTAAAACTACAAAAAAATATACTGCATTGTAGGATATATATCACCGCAAAACTCTAAAAACTTTAATAAGTAAATATTCAATTTATATTGTTTATTTGTTACATTAACTGTTATGTATTCAACCTTTCGACAAAAGTTAAAAAAGTTAAAGTTTTATGTATTCGAAAATTTCGAGGCCCAATTTTCCACTTGGCCACGGACAACCTACAAAGTATATTAATTAACAAAGTTAAATCCCGAAAAGACGAACACCAAGCACTATTATAGAAGCTTAAATTTTTACACAAGCCAAGGGAAAAATTCGGTGTCTTCTGAATGGAAAACTTGCCACGTATGCTATCATTAAGGTCCAACTTTTTTACCGAGTAACACATTTCATTACTGCTCAATTTAGTGATAAATAACACAAATTTTATCACTTCTACTTACAAAAATACAATTATTTTTAAATGTTACGAAATGTTTAAACTCTTCTACAAGTCGACTAATAAATCTGTCCCGTGAACACAAAACTCTGGGAAGTCGTAGAAACGTCAGGCATCAAGAATTAAGCTTCAGGTATAGCTTAATAATCTACCATGTTTAGTTTTCTCGAATGCAATAGAAGGTATTGAACTTAATTTCCCTTATTTTAAATAAAAAGGTAAGTTACTGATTCAATATTCTTTTTAATTAGAAAGGTTAAAAGGGTAGTTTTCCCTAGCTTTTGTTACATATAAACTTAACATTAGATCTGTTTGAAATGCATTTTAATTTCAATTGCTAATTGTTTCACAAATTTATATTAAAATAACACTAGAAAAATTCATCATCTTCATCATCAGCCTGTGAAAGTCCACTGCTAGACATAGGCCTCTCCTACTGCCCGCCTTCACCATTAGGGAGTTACTGGACCGTATCCCACCATGCAGGTCCAATGCGGGTTGCTGGGCGGATCGACTTTTTACATTCCCATCTGACGCACGGATCATCTTACTTTTCAGACAATTAGGAGATCGGCCCAAATTGCCCTTACAAAGTAGGAAACACCAATGAGAATTTGTTGTATGGGGTCACAAAAAACGTAAACCAGTTGAAAGTAATAACTGTTCGCAAATGTATAAAATCTAGAAGTAACCAGTTAAACTATATTAAAGACATTAAATTATAAGTACGTGACATATATTGCACAGAAAAGAGAAAACGATTTTGAAAAAATATTAAACTAGAAAATCCTTATTTTGCAATCCACATTTAAGGAAAAAACAGACTAAATGAAATCAACATAATTAAGGCGTTGGGATTCTAGAACGCAATTTGAATATGATTTTATTGCCCTTAATCTAAACGGACTAAGCTTTGTCGAAACGTTTACCGTTATCCTACTAATTACGTCCGAGAAATTTAATGATTCTTCATTAACATTTGAATAAATATTGCTATCAATTACTTATTATATGTAAATTTCGGAATTTTCATTGATCTACTATAATCGATGATCTTTACATCTCTTCCAGGTGACAAGAACATTTCATATATATTTTCCTTTTATAATAAAAACGGGATAAATGACAGAGCATCACACCGAGGCTACCGATAGAGTCTAAGAGGGTTTTTTATCCTTTTGATCACAAGTTTTGGGAAGTTTGTTCTGGCACGCCTTGCAGTTCCTCCATTTTTAAGCTTGATTCGTCTTCTATCTTCGTCTATGCAGCCTCTTTGGTTTGAGATAATGGCTCCAAGGCGATTTTACGTTACAGTTTCCGTTCGGAAGTTGTTGTTAGCTTTAACGACAATCATTATCTTGGTTTTTCTGCGGTTTATCCTCAGACCGAATTCTTGGCGGACTCATTCCATCTTTTGGAGAAATTTTTCCAGCCAGCTACTAACATATAGGGTTGTGTCATGTGCATATCTTAAGTTGACCTTTTTGTATCCACCCACAGTCATTCCGTCTGTCCAGTCCTTGAGGGTTGTACGTATCAATATTCCCCAGTAGATAATGAATTCAATTGGCGAAACTATGCAGTCCTGTCTGACTCCAGCGGTAGGGTGGAAGCTTTCCGAAAAGACTTTATCCGTTTTCTCAGACGTAGTGGACGTGGTCTTCGTAAATGTGGTTAAGCAAATGCACCAGATGTTTTGAGTGATTTGCAATAATGTGTCCCACAAATTAGGCCATTTCACGAACTATATGCATTCGAAAAGCCCACGTGAGTCCATTCTTTGGGCCTAGTCTAAGGTACATGGATACTTCAAACTCATCCAGAGCTCTTATGGATTCTTTTCGAAGCTCATCTTTCCCTGCGGTCTTTTTTAGAATGTGGCAACTCAAAGACCTACATGTTATTGTAAATTCTCCCTATTAATTTTATTAAATAATTATATTTCTTTTAAAATATATGTGAAATTAATAAACGTTGATAAACAATGATAAACAAAAGAAATTAAAAAAACTTAATAATCACACAAGGAACACAGAAAAGTTGTTGAAATGTAGGTATAGTATTTGTATAAGCTATAGCAAAATCTGTAAAGACAGAAATATACTTAAAGCAAAATCAAATGTTTCCTACATTGAGGCTAAGAAAACTCATCTGTATCATGAGGCTAATGTCAGTTCACTGCAGGCTGAGATTGCATCCTTAATAATCCTTATATTATATTAAAATTTTATTGCAATAATTGTTAGCCCATGTCCTTTCTAGGAACCTACTCTAAGTATGTACTTAATTTCTTTATCAAATAAGTTCAATGGTTTAAACGGTACATACAGACAGACAGACAGAATTACTTTCGCATTTATAATATTTTTATGGATTTTAGAGATTTATTTTTTCAAATAAAACTATACGAATCAAACGATTTAATCTTAAAGTAAATATTTCATGTTCGTAATGATACAACTGATATGTAAACACATGCTCCGCTTCCTGAAATAAAATTGGGGGCTTAGAACGCACCGTCCGCCGGTGCCCAAACGCTGGAACAAGGTAATGAATTTGTAGAATGCTCTAGATTTCAAAAATATTAATGCATTAAAATGTATACGTTATTCATTTTTATGGTTTTTATAAGAAATAATATAAAACTGTACACGTTATAATAACATCGCTTTTAATTATTTGTCCCAAAAGAAATGTCTAGGTAATTAAGTAGATTAACTCTTTATCATTAAATCATTAATAATAAAAGTAAAGTATCAGATAAATAGATAAAACTTTTGTAAAAACAGTCGGTCCGATTACACCACTCCGTAGTAGTTAGTCAAAACGTAATAAATGCAAAATAACTATTATTTCAGAAATAATTGGATCCTTTTTTCTCATTGAAGAACAGACAACATTTATATATTAAACTGGCTCTGAAAGAAATTCTAAGAGATACTTGAAATAAATAAAAGTGATAGCCAAATTTCATTGTCAGAATTTAACATGTAAGTTTGTCGACTTTAATCAAGTAAGATACATATTAGAGACCAGTTTCTTAACGTAAAATCCAAGAACTTTTAATCTGGAAAAAATATTATAAAAAAAATTCAGATCTTACATTGATATCAAGAAAATAAATAAAATCATTTGAAAATTAGCATAAGAAAATACTTATTTATAATAATAATGTTAGGAATTGTACAGGAGTACAATTACTCTTTACATCATTTTTGGGACCACTAACATGTATTACTAAAAGAGGTTACCAATTTTTTTAACTTATTAGAAATTTGATTACATTAAGCAATAAGACATACAAGCTTCAAGATGATGTTTTAAAGTCTAAATAATTTTATTCAGATTTCTATATCTAGATAAGTCTTGACGTACATATATGACAAGCAATTAAATTCAAAAGCATTAGCACAGTATTTAGCTCTTATCTGAGCTATTCAATCCATTAAGATTCCCAAACGCATGGCACTGTTATCAGTATCACAAAACGTGACTACCATGTTCTCATATCTCTATAGTATTGTCTTAACCGCTTCATTTGATTAAATTACTCACGATTTCCGTACAAGATAAAATTGATTTGTAAATTGTGCAACGATTTAATGTAACTAAATCAATATCTTTGTAAAAAATATGTATTTAATAGATACTTTATGATAAAAATTATACTGAAACACCAGTTATAAAAAATATTCAGTTATAGATTTAGCATTTGAAAAAAATAATATTTATCTAATTTTATTTATAAATGTCAAATAATTTGTACTTAAAAATATATAACTACAGTAAAAAGTATATTTTCAAAATAAAAATATTTTGTAATGTGAAAAAATATTATCCTAATGATACAAAAATGACATCAATTTTAATTAATTCTGACTGTAAATTGGCTCGTAGCAAGAATAGGGTAAACATTTGATCACTAATTGCACACACTGTTTGCACTTTGTTAGTTAGTTCAGAAATGACATGTTGTCCTCGTTTCCAATAACAAACAATATTGCTTAACTAAGCAACTTGTTAATTTGTTGACCAAATCTGAATAAAGTTAAGATATTTCGTTATAAACATTTTAGAGCAAATTTATTGTGATATCCTGGTATTGACATTAACAACAAAATTTATTTTTGTTGTTTTTTCTAGCGCGTTTTCATATTTATAATAAATAATAATTTATAAATTTAGTTAATAATGCTCAACAAATTAGATAAAGGCTACGTGCAAAATCAAAAATGAAGGAAACAGAAGTTGGTGACTTTTTTTAAAATAACAAACTTTAATAAAAATTTGCTAACCACATTAGTAAAATAACAGTTTTATATCTACATATAATAAAAGGCAAAACCTGCTCTCGTACGCGGAGAGAGATACTTGAAAGTCTTTGATAGTTGCGACGCCATGAATTTTGTGATAAATGGAATACAAAAGAAAAAGACGAAATCTTATGATATTAACGGACTTGTCGAGGAAGTGAGGTTTTAACGTCCGATTGCGCGAAGTTCTGAAATCAGTATATTATATTAGAGTAGCTTTAAAACGAAAAGATTGAGCATTTTGTTAATTTAAGAATTAGTCAGATGACGTATACGTGTACATAAAGTTAGTAAGTAACGCTAAATTTCTGCCGATACCTGGAAGCTCCTGGAAACTGTTCTTAAAGGTTTGAGGAGTCAAGTTTTTGAAATCTTTTTACCTCTATTCCTTCAAAAGATCTAAGCTATCGTCTTTTCACTTCTGTCAATTGTTATTTCAAAATTTACGTGTCCTAACATTAACATTTTTATATCCTCATCGATTTCCTTAGTATTAAGTCTAATGACATTGGATGCGGCAAAAAAAATTGACGCATGACTTTTTCGTTCCTAAATTACCACGCTCAGAAGAGCCTGAGCGTGGTAATTAAATGAAACGCACAAGTAGATAAAAAGAAGTTAATGATGTAGGTAATAGTACCTACATCATTAACTTCTTTTAGCTACTTGCGCGTTTCACATAATGTGATGTAAGCTGAAGCTTATCCATCCGTCCTATAAACCTGCCTATAAATGTCAAGTTTCTAATCTTATATCACTTTTGTAATTCCTATTACCTCATATTTTTTATCCAATAATAGTATAAATGCAAAAGTTTAATCGCTCGAATGCAGCGAGGATGGATGTTTGCTACTCTTTCGTTCAAAAACTTCTTTCTGGATTTTAATAAAACTTCACAATAATGTGGCTCTTATATTACAATAACTTATAGGCTTATATAATAAAAATGTATTTTGTTCAAAATATAATAAAATGTGTTTAGAAAAAATCTACCAACTCCGAGTTAGCTATCCGTGGAAAAACTGTTTTATGTGTAGGACTTTAAAAAAATAACGTATAATTTTTTTTCTTCTTATTTTTATGTGAGTAATTTTACGGTAAATTAATTAATTTATATGTCATAACCATTACAAAAAAAATGATTATTTTAAAATTGTTTTTTCGATTTTTTCTAAACATGTTATCGGTTGGCTGGTTGGCTAGTGTGCAGTGCTTGAGGTATTTAAGTTACTTAAATAAAAATGGGACTGATATCGGTCTACTCCGATCAACCTTGAAATACGAGGCATGTTTTTTAAGACGTGCAATGATAACGCAAGAATTTTTTACATGAATACAATTTCCGTGAGTATTGACGCATTTGTATTTACGTGGCACCAGTATTTGAATATCCTCCTCATAAAATTCTGCCGCCTGCACACATATGTTTTGACTTCTATATGCCTAGTATTTAAAGACCTATAAAGGCATTCCTTGCGAAAATACAAAGGGGAGTTCGCCGTTAAGATAAACCATCCGTGTGTATACTCCATGAGTATCATAATCAAAGAGAAACTTATTATGTTCATTGATTGGTGATACTAAATAAAATTTAGTAAATACAAACCAAAAATATTTAGTTTGTTATCTTCTTAAATCCATTAAGGTGATAGCGTTTTAATAGTAATAGCGTAAGAACAAAAATAATCATATTTCCGTATTTTATTCATTAACGCCTGTAACATTAAACATAGAACATGTAATAACAAGGGTTCTCGTTAATATATCCGGAAATTAAATAACATCAAAACCATTCTACACATAGCTTTTGAAAATATTGTATCCTACCTAAACCTACTGGCACCAAAATCAAATGTCTATTTTCTTCTGATATTGTACTTGTTTTTATCTACGTAAAGAGTATATTACGCTCCAGCGAACCTGAAAATTAAAACCGTTATCTGGTACCGCAATCTGGAAATCAGTTTATGTGAAACCTCATTTCAAACTGTTGCGTCCCTTTAACATAATACAGTGTGATAATAAATTTACACATATAAACACAAACTTTATATTATTATTTAATCGATAGTTATAATTTATCAAAATAAATTAACTCAAAAGATTATTCATCTTTATTAATATTAAAAGGATAACTTATAATAGTGCTTTCTTAAGAAATGAGACTCAATGCAATTCCTGTTTTAGAACAAATAAACCATTAAGATAATAGTAAGAATGCTTTGCACGTTATACTTGTGTACTGAACCGTTTTACAGTCTTGCATGTCACGTATCCGCCAAAAGATACGTATGCACTTTGAATATGCAATCGGTACACAATTTGAATGCATTAGTACCGATTAAATTTTATCTTGTTACTGTACCCGTAAAATTATGACATTAATCTGAACTTAAAAGCTGGTGTTACGTGACTTATGTTACGTGATCTAAGAAATTTAGATGCAATCAAAGTTAATCAACACTAAAAGTTCAAATATTTTTTGTGACTTTGGGCACTAAGTTAGATACACATATTATTGAACGCTGATTTTCACGCCCATTTCAACGTTGCAACTTGAGTGGCAATCTCGGTCTCTATCGGCAAACTACGTGTGTAACTCTGTACTCCCCTACATAGGATGGCTCAGCAATTCTTGTTACAGACTGTATGAAAGCGTCACTCTGTCGTTTGGTCTGGTATTTTTTCTTATATATATATATGTATATATAATTCATGTCCTCCCTTCCTCTCTATATTCTGTTCCGGAAGTATTTCACTTAATATGAAGTATCCAGAAGCCTGTTGGTTTATTGGTGGCTTCCTTGTGTCTATTTATGGTTATAAGCGAAGCTGTCTCGATATATTGAAATAGGTCCCTCGAGAAATCATACGTTGATTTAATGTACACCCAATCAAAAGACGACGGTGTTATTTTTATATTATTGTGGCTAAGAGATTTCCTGTGCCTGAAAGTAATGGTCGTTAAAGGGACATGTAATAAAACCATAAACAAAGTAATTTTTAATTTCGAAATTAGTATAATAATTGTATAGTAAGTATTGACACGTAACAGACAGACGTGCAGTCAAATTTCGGCTGAGGACAATGAGCTTGTATACCATTTTTTGATGCCTAATAAAATCGATGACTGGACCAATTACAGTGCCCCAATAAAAATAAACGATTTTTCTGAAGTTAAAATCAATACTATAAACGCATTTTAAATCATTAGCTATTATTTAGCCCTCAGTTATTTATTCTATTCCAAGATTTTTTGCCGTCATTTGTTAAAGCAAACTGTTATTTTCTGGTCACGAAGTAGTTAGTGGTCGTGAATAAGCGGTACGCTTAGTTACACAGATCACGTACTGTAATGATTGGGTAATAAACCTAGAGGTAACACTGTTTACGGTTTGCAACTTTTAGTACTAAGAACTGATACGTTAAATTAGTTTCTAATAAGACATTAACTAAAGCTTAAATCATAAATAACTACTTGCGTCGATGAAAATTAAATCTATTGTATTAACAATTTAATACGATTTAAACAAGAATAATTTTCAAGATTGTTTTTTAAAATTTAAAAGCGTAGTAAGACTAATGCAGAGTTTTTTCCTGGAATTACAGCAGATTTTTAAATATGATAAATCTATACATGCAATTGTCGGAATATCTTTAAAGATACCGCATCAGAAATGGTGTGATCTGTCAGAGAACCAGATTTACTGGCATAGCCTACTGGATCTATAAACTGAAGTGGCAGAAGCTAATGTGACTAGCCACATTAGCCGCTAAACTGAAGACCGTTGGCGTCGGATAGTTCTGGAGTGGACACCGAGGCACTGCAAACTTAGTGTGAGATGGACTGCAACAAGATGGAGCGACAATATTAACAAAATGGCTAGATTCGAATAAATGAAAACTAGAAGCGGTGGTAAGCATTAGGAGAGACCTGCTGGAAAACAGCAGTACACTGTACTGTACGTACTAATAATGATACAGAACAAGACCTCTATTACATTGTTTTGCAGTCACCAGGGTAAACGCCAGTTTAGGCGATAAATAACTTCTGCTGAATCCTTGAACGAAGTTGGGATGAATCTTGTAGTTTCTTTTACGGGTGAAAAGTAATTACCTGAGACTGTCGCACTTTGGTGCTTTTAATAAAAAGTTTCAAAAGTAGTTAAAATAAGGAAGAACTAACAAGGTTTAAAACATTTCCTGACGCTGTCACCATTTACTTTATAAATAGTTAAATACATTACTATTCAAACCGGGGAAAATATTGTGTGGTAAACATTTGTTTTTCTCGTGTTTGGGTATTTGTATCTATATAACATGTATTTGTTTACAAAAGAAAAGTAAGTTTATGAATTTATCAGTTATCTAGTTTCCATAGTACAAGCTTTGCTTAGTTTGGGACTAGATGAAGTTGTGTTATCCGTCCAGAATTTTATTATTATTAATTTTATTGTAAAAGGTGAGAAAAAAAAGTCCCGTCGAGTTTCTTTTGTCGGTTCCTCACAGATCAGTGGCCGAACTAGTAGTAGGTTTTTTAAAATTAATAGGTGAGTGTATCGCTCCTATGTTGAATAAATTTCATTAGAAAATTTTTATTTAAATTAAGCTTACTAAATTTTTCTATTAAATAACTCTGTTTTCGTTACGACTTACTGTGTAACATATTTTTAAAGAGGAAATGCTTAAAATATAAACTTAGTTCAAATTATTAATCATAAGAACGGCATGCTATGGTATACTATTTTGTTAACGAATATTATTTTAAATGTGCATATGTGCCTTCAATGCTATTCAAACACCTCTGAAATTGCCTCTTGTAAACGTTTTGTAGCAGCTGTGTGGAATACAAACGGCACTGATTTAGGGTTTCGACAGTGTCGATTTGAATTTTGCTCCTAACATCAAAATATCGTTTAGGTTAATTTCAACAAATGTTTTGGGATATATTATACTTCTTATTTAATGAATCGAATAGTTTCACGCAAATTAATCAAACTTATTTAGTGCCGAATTTAAATTCTGTGCTTAGTTTTTTAGTAAATGAAAAATGAATATTGATAAATAAAATAAAATTGCAAAACAAACATGGCAATAATAAATTTAATCTATTATCCATATTTAGGGCATGTAATTCGATGGTAATTTTAAATATAATTATGTTTCTTCTGTCTAAAACCGCGTAAAGTTAATAAAATAATATATCACATAAATTTATTGTGCACATGACTAGCAAAGATGTATTAAAATTGTTTACTTTGCAAATAATCTTATTGTCATCTATTATGTAGCTTGCTTTAACTTTTTGAGTTTTAAGGAAAGCTAATGCAATTCTAAAGTGGTTGATACAATCTGAAAATGAGTGCCCAATGGCATGCTGTTGAAAAGGCCCATGTCGTAAAGTGGATAAATACAAGTGATTATTTATATTTGTTTGCAGTCAACCATTTGGGTTGTGAACAGATACATCCTACTGCAGTCTCACTGCATCGAAGTTGTTGTTGAGATAGATTTGGATGCATTAGAAGCCTACCCAATTGACAATGTAATTTTAGTAATACATTCTACAGTATTACGTTGTTTGTAGCAGCTGTCAGAGGATTGACATTTGGTGACAATTCGTCAATAAGAGTGTTAGGTGTATAATTCTATTCTGTTAACAGTTATGGGTTACATTATTCATGTCTAGTACATTTCTTAGGCTCAGTTCATAAATTGGGTCTTCAGACTATAAAAATCTGAAGATATCTTTAACAGCTAAAACCTATAACCTTCGCGATAACGTTATGTTTGAATAACTTCATGAAACTTGTGCTTCAAAAAGAATCATATTAAATTAATGTACAAGTTCAGTATATCATTCAACATATTATCCAGCAATATACTCAACAATCTAAATAAGTTTTTTCTTAGCTATTTATCATCTGAGTTTAGTTAATACACAATGTAATTTACCTTTAGAATCAGAGACAGCAATATAGACTACAATATATCTTTGCATTACGCCGTTTATATTTACATTAACCGGTAATGGCAATCATATTATACCATTATGATCGAAATCAGAGCACTAGTTAAGGAGCCTCGAGGTAACATAAATATAAAATAAAAGATTGCTCTGAATTGAGTTTCTCCTTTTGGAATGTCAGCCAAAAATGATAATGTTACGTTAAATCTTATTTAAACGAGACGCTTCTATTACTCTAATTTTTAAGAACTATGTATTTTTTCGTCGTTTTCAAAATGTTTTAAACTGGATAATGTAATAAATAAAATACGTTTTTAACGTCTAGGACATTCGTTATATTTGATTTTTGGTATCATATAAAATTAATAGAAACGTGAATAAATATTCACAGTCCAATAAACTTGTATTTACTTCTAAACAATATGCCATTTTTGTATATTGATTCTTATTGGTAAGACGATCTATAAAACTCAAAAAAAAATTGTTGGGTACTTACTAAGTAATACTGTTCCAATAAGAAAACTATTTAACGAAACACTGTAAAGTACTTGGCATGGGTAATGATTGGATGACCAAACGGAATTTTACTGTCAGAAAACGATTCGAACCATTATTTAACTCCTATAAATAAAGTAAAAGCGTTTTATGGGTTTCGTACCTACATAAATTTTAATACACACAGCTCTTAACAATCAGAGTTCATTCAGACAGCAGATTTATTTATTAAGTAAGTGTATTATTATTAAGAACGATGCTTTTTGTGAAGTCCTTGAGTAAGATAGTAAAAGAAGTATGAATTAGATCTTAGTGAAATGCATACATACAAATGTACATGTAGTCATTCGACAGTTACTCGCCTATTACATACTTTTGCTTTTATCTAGTATTTATAACATTATAATCGTCGTAACAACTTTCGTGATGTTTTTAATTGGTTTTTAAGTTCAATAAAGTCGACATCCTAAATGTCAGAAATGTAAGTTGATTCATGTCGTCAACACAAGAATCAATTTACATTTCGAATAATTAATAATTAAGCGAAATTTTAATTATTTCCCCGTCCTTTACCTAACTGATATATGTATTAGAATTTCTCATTTATACCTAAATAACAGATTTTTAGTACAGCGCTTACGGTTGATTGTAATAGTAGGGAGTAGCTTGGTACTTGAGAGCTTTTTTGTATTTTACTGAGTAAACTTTATGAATATCAGATCATTATCAAGGTGGTTTACTAATTTCTGCGGTGTCACAAAGTTTGAAGATTATAAATTACAGAGATAGACAAAACATATTTTAACTTTATATAACTCAATAGTTAGGGTCTTATAGGCAAATGCCTTATATGTTGTCCGAATAAAAAGTAACTTCGTCATAAATTATGAAAATAAATCTTTGGTGAAATAATGTTATATATATTATATTTACATTACATTTTTTTGCCTAAATATATATTTTTATTAATTATTACATTACAGGCTAGTCTTATCTTTAACACATAAAAATAAAGATTCATAAATTAATAAAAGAATCAAAACATTTAATTTACATTCAAACAATATAATCAAAATATATTTTTATTATCATAAAACACGTTTTTAGTTCAATAATCTCAAACTATATACGGACTAATAAAATATTATAAGGTCGGAGACAAAGAGGATAAAAGTATGGTAAACATTTTTTATTTATACCTTTAGAATACTCGCATTACGTAGCTATTTAAAAAGCACATACAGAAAGTGCCCTGCATGTGGCAGATATTCTTATATATATATAGATAACAAGGTAGGTCAGCTACAGAATGAAAACGCTGTATAACATTGTTAACTGCATCTCAGATATGAAAAAGATAATAATATATTGGTTACAAAAACACATCTTTCAAAAGGCTATCTATCTTACACTGTTTTGAAAAAAATGTTTAGGCATACTTTTTGAAAGTTATGACACTTTCAATTTTATGTTATCTATGCCATATCTGAAGAGATATTAGACACTGGAACGACTTTTTACTACGGATCATCTGACTTAATAGGTTTCAGGTTGCCAGCCCCCATTGCCCTAAGGAGAACGAAAAATTGCATCAAAACCCATGAACTATAGTTTCTAAAGTGATATAAGCTTGCTCTTAAGAAACCATTACTCATAAGTTGTAACAAGTAAACGCAGGCAGTTAAAAAGAATATAAAATTATTAGTACTAATATCAAAATAATTTGCTATTGCACTCGCATTTCCATTCCATTTCAATTTATGTAAAAAGAAGTTTTTACAGAAACATATATATGTAATAATAGTAATATTTCTGGACGATTAACACCACGCGTAGTCTCGAAATAAATACATATCATAAAAATACCATCCAAGGTCGATAAAAACACAATGTACATCACGCCACTTTTCTCTCAAGGTGAGAATCGAACCTTCAACCGCTGGCGTAGTCACGCCAAGCGGGTAATTCAACCACGTGTCTACGACAAGCATTCGAGGAAAAGAACACTTGATGATAGATCCTACAGAATAAAAGAAATAAAAATTACAAAATATCCTATGGTATTACATTTAACTATATAAGACTTTGTTTTTGCCATGACCTCTAAGCAATCCTCGGCGCATTTTGGCGCACCTAGATGTTACAGATTCTAACACTAAAGAAATAAGGAATTATTTTCATACATGTTTTATCTTTGGGGATTCGTTCCTACCTGAGTAAAGTCTAATTAAATATGGCAAAGCGGTAAAAATCAAAGAAATCGGAAGTCTCTCTTGATGGTGCTGATTACAGATAACGACACGGTTAAAGTAGACATAATAGTATTAAAAATATCGTATATATACCTTCTATTTGAATATTCATGGCACAAAATTATCACAAACAATCAATTTCCGAGAAAACAACACTTTAAAACTAAACTAATTAGCACTATTGGAATGCTATCACTTGGGTTGCACAAAATGAAATTTTGCTTTCATGTTAATGTTTTTTTTTTTTTATACCTGTGGGTAGAAGGCTTATTTGTCTATCTTGTAGTGATCAATGACGTCATAATTCCACCATCGACATTTCAGCATATGACCTATGGATGGACCACTGTGCACCGGTTCGGAAGAGGAATCTGACTTGAGAATAACCGGCTTAAGAAACTCAATGGGGCTTTTTTCCTTTTTTTCAATAAATTTTACAAAATTTTTACATAATGAATTTTAATACTTTGAAAAGCCTGGAGCGAACAGTTCATTACAAGGGTGTGTTATCTATCAAGTAGCCATTACAACAATAATATTCTTTAACAAACAGACTTTCCTTTACAACTTTTTTTAATTTATTCACAGATAATTGCTGAACGTTTTCTAGGATTTTATTGTAGAAGTGTACATTGTCCCCTAAAAAATTTCATTTTTATTTGGATTTTAACAGAATTATGCTCATTTCTAGTATTTATATTATGTGTTTCACTATGTTTTACATATTCATTTTTATGTTAGTAATTTGGGATTCAAATTATTAGGAAATTACCGTTTTCAAATAACAATACAGTAATTATTGAAGATGTAAATAATACTCTTTCTAACATAGCTTATTTGTTTAGTATGTACTACTATACTATGTACTAATAATTTAAAAAAAAACACAAAGTGTCTTAAATTTATGACCCCTAATATAATACGTGGTAATGTTAATGTGTGATTAGATGGCAAAAATTATAGACCCTGTTTATTTTACTGTATTTATAGGCATAACGATATTTAATTAAAGTCAGGCCCCCATTTACACCATATAAATTCCGATCTGCGACACAGGCTGTTAAAATAAGGCAAATAGCTGATGTGACTCCAGCCCATTTGTTTTATTTTAGTTGTTTCTATATTAAAACATTATTTTAATATCCTAGGTCATGGAATTAAAACGACACTTCCATTACAAATGCAAAATATACATACCAATATGCTACTCTAGATTTATTACTAGGTTTACTACTAGGTTTATATGCACATTTTAAACTTTAATTGTAATTTCGGTAAACTGTGTGTCGATTTTTTCTTACGATTGGCTTTAAGTTTATTTTATACCTTATGCTGTGAAATCAGAACTAAAAACCTGTTTCGCTCCGGCTTCGAAATATTCGTTGTCAACAAAGATTTAGCTATGAGGTTGTAATGACTAGCAGCGCGAAGCTATGTTTGAGATTTGCATAACCCTCGAAAACCGAGGTAATAGGAACGGATTATAGAATTTACGTCAGCACATTGTTAGGTAGCGGAATAATTGCTTACCTAATGTATTCATTTGATTAAGCTACACAGTCCATTGCGAGTCTTCGGTGTATTTCTTCTTTTTTACTTGTTAATAAAGTACCGTCATAGAGTAAGGCCTCGAGTTTCAACATCAACTAATAGTGCAGATACGAATCAAATTCAATTTTGAATAAATTTATTCAGCAAAGAAGTATTACACTTACTTATTGATAGTCAAGAATGCTACCATCGATCAGAAACTCAGTGGAACTACTTTTTTGTTATCTTTTACAATAAAAAATAATTTCCAGTATACAAAATGCAAATTATTGTAAAAACCCGGAGCGAGCATCGCAAGCTCATTTACATGAAAATAATCTTAAAACATACTGAAACAAAACATATTTGTTTTATGCGTTAATTATCCGTCAGTATAATATAATATAGTGCAGCATGCTACTAGTTTGTTTATAACTGGTATATGTATCGAAGTTTTTATTGTACTAGCTATTTGCTTTCTAAATAAAATAAAATAAAAATAAAAAACATGAGTCAGTTACCGGTAAAGGTTTTATTTTAATGGGTTTCACCCATCAAAACCTTTAAATGACTCTTTTAATCCTGTGACGCCTGGTTATTTAAGTAGTATTGTCTACGTGTTGAAGTTATAAACTAACGTTAGCTATAGATACTAAGTTGATACTATATTACAGGTAAGAGTTCGTATAAATTATGTTTCATTGCAGTTTAAAAACGTTGACACATATTAGGAACATATCATGAACAACATAAAAAAATATTATTAACGTAAGCGAATCTATTATTATAAACTTATACACTGTAAAAGATGAAAAATTATCCGTGAATAGACGTAAATGACGAGCAACCATTATTACGTCCGCAATAACTTCCGTTTGCAATTTTACTGCGGTGCACTCGACACGTAAATATTGCGAGAAAAATTGTTTTGTTGAGGGAATTCAATCTCGGAATAACTCAATACCAAAGCCCGAGAATTTTTATCACTTTTTTCTTTGTTGTTTTTTTTTGTTATACCAATGGATTTGAACAAACACGCAAGATAGGGCAGCCGTAAAGGGTGGTAGAACATTTCTGTATTAATTTATGTGTATAATTTTATAACAAAGTGATCCTTGTTATTTACTAGGACTTATTTGCTAATACGTATCATTTTAATGTATTATCTGATTATAATACAGTATTTAACTGAACCAAGTGAGACAATATAGATATAGATAAATAGAAAACGTTTTATTTTATATCAATTTTCCGTCTTCAAATACCGACATAGATTGTATCGGTAAGATATCAATATTTTGACTTTAAAACTATATTGCGTATTTCATAAGCTTTAATATTCGTGTTAATCCTTTACAACAGCATTGTCATAGTACAGACTGGAATCTGTAAAGCAGTTAAGTCTTGTGAAATATTCGCGGATATGTAAGAAACTATAACAATTATATGAATTTTTATTTTATTTTATTAAAATTTCTTATTTAATAAGAACAAAAAGCCATTTAGTATTTTAACGCTATTCGTATGCATAGCGTAGCAAACTGTATTTTACTGATTGAATAAATTAAATAATGGTAAAAATATGAACACAAATACAATCAAATTACACAGTTTTTGAAAGCCAACCGGCATTAACTAAAAATTTACAATTCTATTATCATAAATAAAACAACAAACGTATACCGCGTCAAATTATTGCTCTCAATTTTCACTGCAAAACTTTCGCCTTTAGACCAACAACAAGTAAACAAATCAATTTGTTTTTATTTACAAAGTTTAAGAGTATCGAAGTTACTTAGTTCTTTCTTTAATTCCTTGTAATTATTGGCTTTCTCTAAAATAAATTTAAAATATGTTTATTTTATATTTTTACTCAGAAATATGTATAATAAATATATGATAGAAATTTCGTGATGTCCTCTAATTAGTAATTTAAGCTGATAATAATTAAAATAAATAATAAAACTGACAATAACTAAACCCTAATGAATAAAGTGTATTTAGCCGAATAAGGGAGCTATGTCCACATGGACTATCAAAGGCTGATAATGATGATAATTAAAATACGCTTTGAACAATAATTTATGAGACATGAGAAATCGTTCTTCATTCGAACGAGGTGAATTATAAGTTAAAGCTAAAAAATATTTAAAATAAATATCATCCGCATCATCATCAGACTGTGACAGTCCATCGTTTTTGACCGTATCCCACCACGCTGTTCTAATGCGGTTTGGTGGGTGGACCGACTTTTTACATGCTCATACGACGTATGGATCATCTAACTTTTCAAACAATTGGGTCATTTTAGTCCAAATCCCTAATCAACTATGAAACAACAATGAAGATTTGTTGAGTCCCCACAGGATTCGAATCCACGACCTTCGGTTTCAAAGGCTTACACGCTTACCACTAGGCTACGGTGGTAGTATATAAATATTGAAACATAATTTTTATTAAAGATCTTCAGATAGAGATAAATTGGTAATATTAATTCACAAAAATATATGTCACAATCTTTCTGAATGTTTGGATGTTTTTTTATGTTATATTATTCACATAAAATAGGGGTTCCACTGGAAGCTTGGTTTCAGTTGACCATAACTGTTTATATAAGTATTAATTTTAAATGTGATGGCGGAAATGATAAGGCGAAGATATGATAAAAATAGAATCTTGGGCGCTTATATTGCAACCGTAAGCCAGCATATTTGGCAATGTAAGTATACCTGTTCAGATAATTATCGGTATGAAAGTGTGATACTGTTTTTAAAAAAGTAATTAATAAAAGTAATTAATTAATGAGATAATAAAAAGTAATTAATAAAATGCTTATTCTTGGAATAATATACTTCATTTTGACTGTCTAATTTACATCATTTCTTTCCTCGAATATAAAATTGGCATCTTACATACTAATGATGGTTTTGTGTTAATTACAATATCCATTACATTAGTGTTTTTAAACTTTAAACCTTTGCTCATTTTTGCAAATACATGATAACTCCATAAAAAATATCTAACATAAACGTATATCCTAAATATATATTTGAATAAAAGCTATTATAGAAAAATAAATTGCAAAATATTTGTAAATGACACATTCTTAGAAAATATTGAATTATTAAAATCTCGATTGAATTTGACAAAAAAGAAAATCTGTTTCGTTAAGACTTTTTTTGAACGGAAATACGTACTCTTGAATTCCATTCGTTCCCCCAACTTATTCGATTTACGTTATAGTCCTGAGTTCTCGGAAGCGATTTGATTCTGACAGCCAATTAATTATGAATCGAGTATCAATAGTCCTCGAACAATGTCCATGGAGTTTTAAAACTGGAAACGGATGGAAAATGTATCGACGAACTGCGGTTTTTGATGTAAAATTTTTGTTATTTATATTTGTTCTACTAAATAATGCCTGAAGTTAAGAACTTTCTATGGAAAGAAACAATCGGATCCACAAATTGAATGTGAAAAACTAATCTTTTCATGTTGGTTTGTCAATATCGTCTTAGTTTTTTTTTATATTTCAGTATAGTAACGACACGATCTCACATAATAGTGTAAGACGACACAAGTATAACTGTTACCCTAAGAAATTTGATGCTACCATTAATTTAAAATAATAATTATGCTTAGTGCATTGCTCTTCAAATACGAAGTTAGCAGTACTTACACACTAGAGCTTTGTGGCAGGAATATGCATCGTGGTGGTACCTTCCCACCCAAGACAGAGCCCTATTAAAAGTTTTATCGAAATATGAAATAAAATTAATTCAGATACATATAATTTTATATACAAATAAACATACAGGATTTTAATATCAGAACTTTAATATCAGTTAACCAAAAAACAGAATATATTGTTATTTTGTAAAACAACACAAATGACATGATTTTATTTTATTTACTCAGTGTCTTTAAAAAGAGATGTTTGTAAAGTTGATCCCTAAATTAAATCTTTCATAGACAGTACAAATCGTGTGGAATAAAGTTATTTTTTTTTATAATATTATGTAACTTATTTAATTATAATTTAATCCTTATCAAATATAAAAAACAAAGAGAAGAATAAACCAATCTAATCTTTTAATTAGAATTCGGAATTCTGTTTTAGGACATACGACGTAAAAAAGCGTAACAATCTGTTAAGACGGAAGGAATAGAAAATGAGAAACATCGCTAGTGAATTGTACTGAACTCGAACACGGATTGAGTTTCATTATTCAATGTATTTACCAGTAAAAAAATCACTAAAACACCAGTACAATGTAATAAATCACAAAATTGCTTTATATCTCAGAAAAGTTTAATTTTTCACTCTTATCCGCATCTGCTTTACATTAAATGTTGTAACCTTAACAGATATACATTTGACAGACTGAATAACATGTAGCAAAGCATCTAGCAATATACAATCAAGGTCGCCTTTCTAATAGGTGGCCGAGATGTTGATAAATTACCCACAGAGCTGGAAAGCCTTTCAATTAACATGACCTTAAATAGTTACTAAAATGATATTTATTTGTATTAGTGCTAACAAAGATATTGTAATCGTTAAATAATGATAATTACAATATATTGGTATACGGTCTAGAAACCTAATAGATAAGGCGTGCATTCGGGGAGACCTATGTCCAGCAGTGGACTAACACAGGCTGACGATGATGATGACAATGCATTTTTTCGCAGCTAGTACAAACAGCTTTACAGACTTTAGCGACTTTCCAATTGGTGGTTACTTACAAAATACTGGGATGGACGTAATAATTAAAACTTACACCTCAGTATGTATGTGTGTGAGTTTTGAGAAGTAGGTAGGCAGGCAAAATAGAGAGGTTAATTATATATAAATGCAATAAACGCAAAGTGCCCGTTGAAACAAAAATTATAAGGATATTAATAATACGCAAGTGTTAGAAATAAATAAACACTCAAATAGAATGTGTGTAACCTCAAAAAAAATAAGAAACCTTATCTGTTCAACGCTTAGTAAAAGTGGTAGTATGGTAATCATCTAGCACGAATTTTGGACTGACTTCACAGAAGAAGGAGGTACGCAATACGGAGCATGATTTTTTTTTTTAAATATGTTATCTCGTTGCTCTACTAATAGTACTCCGATTTGGTTCATTCTTCTTTTTTTAATTCTAGGTATTTTATGAGAACAAAATAATTTTGTGAAAAGAAGTTTAGTACATATTTAAGAAAATTACGGCGCCAAAAATCACATTCTATGTCAGTTAATAAGAAAAGCTGCAAAACCCGTAAAAGATAGACTTAAATTATATCCTACATAATTTTACTTCTTAAAATGGTCTATTACAAAGTGTGAAACACATATATCTACGTTTGAAGTATTACACACCATTGTAATGTAAAATTGTTAAAAATTACAAAGAAGCATATACAAAGCTCATTGAAAATAATATAGTGTTAGCTTAAATAAAATTTATTGCACAAAAAAAATGGTAATATACTGTTTGAAGTCATATTTTTTGGTTTAAATTTCATTTGTTTCATTTGTCAATAACGTGTCATAGTTGTCTATATAGTAATACTTTTTTGTTCAAACTTGTAGTACTTAAATGCGTGTGAGATTTGATGATCAAAAATAAATAAACGATCTCTAAGTCAAACGTTTATGAAACATTGTTTTATGTTATTTTTATTAAATGAAGCTTTTATAGCCATTATAGCAGAAGACAGAGATTGACTACTTAACGCTAAGACTATTCAAGCAAGTGCGTAAATAAGTACGTGCATACATTTGCACGTATTTGGGCTCGAATTAAAGGCTTACTGTTACGATATGCTATTGGTTATCCAATATCCTATTGGGCAATTGTTAATGTCTTAGTATAGTAAAAATATATAAATATGTTAAAATATTTTTTCTTGTACTGATAAAATTTAAATCTTGATTTTTATTTTTATGAAACTTGACGTTGAACATTTTGATGCTATAAAAATTGGTCGATATGACGGTTTTGCATGTTTAAGTCTCTAGTATATTTCGTTGTAGTGTATACGAGGGATACATAATATTATTACAAAGAAATCGTTAAGCCGCTCGTCTTTACAACAGTAATATACATAACGACAAAATTTCGGCATATAGTTGTAAAAATAGAACTTGGATATAACATGGTTTAAGGGATTTTGCTATGTTATTAAACAAAAGTCACTGGACATTAGATCAACAATAACTATCCGTAACAATCGGATTGGGTCGTAAATATTTAAAACACGGTTACACTAGAAGGTAACTAAAACTTTTAGTAAAACGATATAAGAACTATTTGTGAGCAGTTATGTTTTTTAAACTTTGTAGTGTAAAAGTAACTAGTAGTAGCAAGTAGTATAGCATTTTTATAGACATTGTTTTTCAAAATACTCGCTGTTTGAGACATGAAAATCGTAATAATAGAATGAATATAAATTATGAAAGTACTGTATCTAATTTCTTTTAGTCTTACTCTAAAATATATGCTTGTACTTATATGCATATGGTATTTTTTCTTTTTACTGTCATTGACAGGTGTTATTTGATTATTTTCAATATAAACGGTTTTTAATGTCGATGTCAAGATTTATTTGATTTTTTTTAACATTGACATTTTTGTATTTTCTCTTGTAACATTTATAGTTTAATTTAAATCTAGACTTAACATCACATGCGACCGTGATGCAAGTAATTGTGACCCTTTAAAATATTGAAGTAAAGTATAATGCCATTGTCTGAATTAAAATATGGAGAAATTTTGATACTCTGGAGAAATTTTGATACTTTAATACTCGTATTACTTACTACTTATTCAATGAATTGTTGCCACCGCAATATAACAAAATGGATAAATGTTTATTAATAATTTACTAACATTGTAAACTCATAATTTTTGTATTACAAAACTAATATTAAAAATAAGTACAATCTGAAATGTAAAACAAAGAAATAATTGCTCTCCCAATGGCATAGTTTAATTACTTATTTTGACTTTGCCTCGTACATCTGATTGTGTGTCGTACAATTTGAAAATAATTAGGAGCCGATGCCAACAATTTTGATCTGTAAATTTGAAGTGTAGTTTCGTACTTATTATTGTATGAGATATTCCAATATTATCAATATTTTTTATTAAAATTGTACAAAAGATATAATAAAATATTTCAAGAGTATATGTCAAGTGAATAAAAGGGGTATTTGATAGAAATCATGTCTGTTTTGTTCAGCTAGTTAAATTAACATATTTAATTGCCAGGTACATGGCAAACAGACATGAACCTTTACAGAAACCTTTTATAAAAAAAACTGCCTCATAGCCTAGTGGTATTGGTGTTTGCTTTAGAAACCGGAGGTCGTGGTTCGAATCTGCGGGACTCAACAAATTTTCATTGTTGTTTCCTAGTTGGTTAGGACAGTTTGGGCCGATCACCAAATTGTCTCGAAAGTGAGATGATACATGCGTCGGATGGGCATGTAAAAAGACGACCCACGTACCAACCCGCATTGGACCAGCATGGAGGGATTCGGTCTAAAAACCACCCAAAAAAAGGAGAAGGAGTGGTGGAGTAGGGGAGGCCTATGTCCAACAGTGGACTAACACAAAGCTGATGACGTATGTCACAGGTTAAAGAATTATTTAACAATATTTTTTCATAATTAATTTAAGAACCTTGCCAAAAAAGCTTCTATCACATATGAATTTTATAGCGAGAACTGGCAGTACGCCAAAATAATCTTTTAGTAAAACTATGTAATATTTTTTGTAATGATGGATTTGCTTGCGTTTAGAATACTAGAATAAATCAGTACGTCTCATTTTAGTGTTATTCGGAAAGAATGCTGTTTTCTTTGAAAAAATAGTTTTACTGTGTATTTTTCACACGGTTTAAATGTTCTAGGATTTGTTTTTTTTTGACATTGCTAGTAACGAGTAAATGTTGTGTCTCCGAATGATTTTCCTATTTGTTGAAATTATTTCTGCATAATAATCTACTTTATTTACTTATTCTCCTCCAAATACCGGTGGTAGGTCCTTTTACAGGAGACCGTCTAGGTGGGTACCACTTCGGTGCCTATTTCTGCCGGGAAGCAGTAGTGTGAAAACACTGTTGTGTTCCAGTTTGAAGGGCACCATAGCCAGCGTATTTACTGGGTAAACGAAACTTAACCTTTTATGTCTCACGGTAGGCAGCGCGATGGCGATACCACTTGTATTGCCAACGTCTATGGGCGTCGGTGACCACTTCCCATGAGGTGGCCCTACTGCTCGACTGCCTGCATATGCCATAAAAATGTATAATAGTACCAGTAATTTGAAAATTTTTCGGTCCAATGAGAGTTAGCTTGACTTGAGAGTCGTTATATTTTCCTTTTTGATATTTTAACAATATAATAAAGCCTCATTCAGACCCCTATGGTTTACATACACCATATGCATTGTACAATATGCCAACTATTGCCGTGCACTTATATTTGATAATTATCTTTCCGTATAAAACATCACATAATATTTCTATCGTTAAAATTAATACGAAGCGTTTCTTCTTATCAAACATGTTTTTAATTTATACGTGAAATGAACAAGGAATTGTTTTCAAATAATTGTTTAAAATTATTAATTCAATTTAGGCTCTACTGAGCACTTATAAACGTCAATAATTTACCATTTACCACCGTTTACAAACTCAGACCTCGTCCAGAGAAAACCGGCAAAAACTTACCGATACTTTTTACCGGTATTTTTAAGCATATATATATTTGTAATATATATATATATACATTATTATTAGTATATATATATATATTTGTAATATTAGCAATTACAAAATTTGACCAATACATATTTTTTTAAGTCACCAGGAAATTTCAAGTGCAGAATATAAACACGTAACATTTTTTGATTCTGGTCAGTCTAAATCTGGTAGCTCTAGGGGTTTAATTCGACCCTGCATGGCCTAATATCTTTTAAGCAAACATATGTATATTTTGACGCGCGTACGTAATATTTTCAAATATGTTAACTGCCTCAGCCTAGTGGTATGGGCGTGTGCTTTAGAAACCGGAGGTTGTGGGTTCGAATCCTACGGGGACGCAACAAATTTTCATTGTTGTTTCTAGTTGGTTAGGCAATTTGGGCCGATCACCCAATTGTCTGAAAAGCAAGATAATCCATGCGTCGATGGGCATGTACAAAGTCGGTCCACCCACCAACCCGTATTTTGACCAGCGTGGTTGGATAGGTCCAAAAACCGCCCATAGTACATCCCATAATAATAATCCATAGTACATAAGGCAGTAAAAGCAAGCGTAATAAACTAGGTCTGCAGTTGTCGCGTCAGTCAGCTACCTAATCTTTGCTTATGGCAAGATTGCAGTACTTGGTTTCTTAGAAAGTTTGTCAATATGTATCCCGCTGTATCTTGGAATCAAAAGAAAATCCAAGGAATGCGAGTCTCATCGAGAATTCTAATATTTTGAAAATCCAGAAACTTACAAAGATTAAACGCAAGCATTTGATTTTTTTCGCTTAATCTTAATTATTTCAGTTGGACGCAATATCAATTGCCCTATTTGGTATATCTACGTTATGGTTACTCCTTACCCTAGCACAGCGAAGTGCTCCATTACCAAACGCTAGTTATTTACATAGACCTGGTACAGAAAAGATCCCTAAATTGATCCCTGAGGAACATCCATCCTCACAATAGAATCAGATGACAGAGTGTCATTTACGGTTACATATTGTTTTCTATTGCGAAGGTGAAAGGATAGAATATCAAGACCAAATCCGCGTATACCGCAATACTTTAACTTATTGATTAATATCTCATGGCCCACACAGTCAAACGCCTATCTGTAATTGTTGTATTAAAGGTCTATAATTGGTCTATAAATGGTCTATAATTTTCAATATTAAATGTGCAACCCGATTTAACGACAAGTACTATTTTACTGAATTTCATTAACTGTGGGAATCTACACGTATTTATAAATGCATTGTATGTTATGGCCATATAGGGATATATCTTGAATTATTAAATTTATTGCTCTATGTTCATAAACCCCGTCTACAAGTCTTCCGTTTTCTTTTTATGTATTTTATTGGTTTTCTAACTATTTCCGTATTTATAACTTGACGGGTAGTCTTGATTTTTTTAGTGGACAACTTTTTTTATAATTTAAATAAATTGCCTTATCCGTCAAACAAACTTGTGTAAATATTTTTGAGTATGTCCTCGCATATTTTTATGACTTTTGGTTTTTGATTGTATAATAGATATAAATAATCACTGCTACGCCTAATCACGACAGTAACGCAGTCACTGAAAATCCTTTTTTTATTACTTGTAATAACTTTCATATTAAAAACAGCATTGCATTAACTATAACTAATCTTATATAATGCCACAAGGTCTTTATCAGGATCCAAAGTCGATTTAGGTATGGATGCTTAGCTTTTACATGATACTTAATTTTTTTTATTCTGTTCTTGGTATTAGGTCTATACAAGATAGGAAAGTTGCTCATAGGGAGTACCTAATGGGATCTGTAACTTTAAGGCTTTATGATCTGAACGAATACCGCTTTAGACAGCCTGATCTATAATTTTACAATTTACAAACACATCATCTATACACGAGGCACAGGATGATGTTAATCTAGATGGTTCATTAAACACACATTGAAGATTGAAGCTCTTAAATAGAGTTAAATACAGCAATTTGTGCAGTAAATCAGCTAGATTGTCTATATTACAGTCTCCACATACAACTATATGCTTCTTTGAATTAATACTTTTTCTTAGAGCATACTAATATGTATAAAAATGTGAATGCGTTCAACCGAGTATGTCCTTTATTAATTTATAACATGGTTTTGTGCAATAAAAGGCATCCACCTCCAAAAGCAGTTACTCAGTTGTTTTATAATTCTTGACTGTGAACATACTAAGTACGCAACATTATCGAAGGTATAATAACGAATGTAAAATATGAAATGTATTTAAAGCTTACATTGCTTTAGCTTCCTTTGGCAGTAACTATTCTAAATCAAACCTCAAATTTTGTCGAGGTTGTCAACGGAATAAATTAATGCTGAAACATCGCTAAAACATGTCGTAACTAACTACTAAAAATGACTAAATAAGTTGGATGCGGCAAAATGATATTTAGTTGTAGTATATTTATTCTTATTTCTTACTGCTACGTTAAACAATAGCTGCTTATTAGCAGCTTTTTATTATAAATTCTATTAATAATATTTCTATAAAGAACAGAAAAAGGATTATTATAATATAGAATGCATGGTATTCGTCACTTACTATTCATGGTATTAACACAACATTGGACATTAAAAAATATGACATCCATTATACACATACGATCATATAAAATATTTTAAATGTTAATAATCTTTGAAATACATTGTAATGTCTGTTATATTTTAATGATTCATATAAAATAAGCAAGTAATTAAACCACTTCATACAGTATGTCGTATAGTAATTTTCTTACATCCTTGTTCTTCTGGTACTAAATGAACGAGAGCTTAATCTACATATCATTACGAACCGGTCGCCACTCATACATAATTCAGGGAACAGCCACGAAACATGCTAGGTTTTAGATTATACAACCTACCCGCCTAATATTAAAGATTTTACTTAAGTTACCTTCTCTACTTTTTATTGCAATAAAAAAAAGGATTTCAAGAGTACATATATCTTTAACAAATATATTTTGGGTATTTTGTGCGTTAATAATAATTTTCGGTTGTAGATAACACATTTCATCTGTTATATTTTATAAATACGGCTGATACTGTATTATGATCAATACCACTTAGATAGGAAAAAACATATGAAAAAAGAGAAGAACCAAACTCAATTAGAATTAACTTTAAAATGAAAATAGCTAAGGAAAGAGGGTCTTAAGATGAGGCCATCGTGCTCTTAATTAGAAGGATAACAAGAAATTCCGAGATCGTCAACAGACTGTTTTAGATTAAGGACCGTAAAATCTACAATTCAAATTGCGCGACGGAACCCCACTGAGCTGCCGTACATGCTCTTGTAAGACCTCAAAGAAAAAAATGTGGTACCATAGAAAAAATATGTTTTAAGTTGCAACGAGTATAGGTAATAAATATATTTATTGTTGTAGTTGAGATGGTAATGGGAAGAAAAGATATGTAGATAACACAATGTTGACCATGCAGTAGTGTATAGTTTTGTTTGTCAACTGCATGACACTTTTACGTTTACAATATATTGTGTCGCATGTACGTATTATGTCATGTTAATTTAAACTGCATTAGTTTGATTTTAAAACAATAATTATCAATTTCATCTATGAAATCTTTTATCTTGCTATTTTCCGAGTTATCATGATTGGGCTTGTTATCCATCTAGATTTATATCAAATCCACTTATTTACGGTTTTTTCGCGTTACTTAAATAAGTTTCAGAATCTTTCCAGCATCCCGTGACAATGAATACTGGAATGAAAGAAGTAATCAACTTGATTTATCCAAATAATTGTTTTTACGATACTATATACAGATTTACTGGCATCTAATCCCTATAATCCAAAGGATAAACAGTATTCAAGAGATCAATTAGTTGTAGTTAAGGCACTGACATCGTATGACTACTGCGAAAGATGTCCTTGACAATTGAGATCTACTTTTAAGATTCCGATCCAACACATGGATCATCTTTCTTTTCAGAAAATTGGATGTTGTCTTAATCAGTGAGAAAATAACGATAACGCATAGTTGTGTGCCCACGGGATTCGAACTAACTCCCTCCAGTTTGTAAAGCGAGGGTTAATATCGCTAGGCCATGGAGGTTGTAAAGCCAAATTTGTATTTGTGATATGCCTATAAAAACAGAAAGGCATATTTGACTTTAACCTTGATGATTGCGAAAGAGGACTGAAATCAAGACAATGAATTACATTAAAGCGAGGTCGCTGTTCGAATAGTTTCATTAGACTCTGGATTTTAAAAATAAAAATCATATGGATTGCTTTTGATGGTCTTGATTTAAGATTTATTTGGCTTTTTTGAATTTCCCGCTCGTTTGTACGCCCGAATCATTCGGTAGGCAATCTGCGGTTGAGATTGGCCAAATAATACCAAAAGGAAAATTTGAATAACAAAGGGTAATTTTTGGACTGCGTTTGCGAACCTTTTTTGGTTTATTAGCATTTATACAGTTTGGATTCTCGGAATTTTATACTTGAGGCGATTTTAATAAAAAATTTATAAAAGTATTAGAAGGATCAAATTCTAAATGAAACTAACTCACAAAAAGTCATACGTTGGGTTAGGGTCAATTCCAAATTTAGCAGAATAAAAAGAAAGACAAGGACAAATACGATTGTTTGATGTAGAAACATTACTCTTAATTAATGATAATGTCTATATTATATAGCCACGGTTCGGAAATTAAATAGTCTGAATCTTCATTTTTTTAACCGCCTCCGTGGTCTAGTGGTATTGGTCTAGCCCGTGTTTTATAAACCAAAACCAACCAAAACCGTTTTATAAAGAGGTAGTAGGTTCGAATCCCGCGGGGATACCCCTAGTATTGCCGATGTCTTTTGGCGTCGGTCACCATTCCATTAAATCCCATCTGGTGGCCCGCTGCTCATAAGCCTTGATAAGAAACAAAAAATTACACAACAAATTAAACATATAATAACTGTCACAAGATAAACACGAACAAATAAATCTAAACTTCTAGAATTTCTTTTATATTCTATAAAAATTGTAAAATATAAGTTTTTTAAAATTATACATAATAACAATGGTAAGGTAGTTGCACAATTGTCACTTTCTTTTTAGTTACAAATTATAAAAAATACTTTTTATTAATCATCAAATCATATTTATAATCATTACATTTTATATATTGTAATACAGATGAGCTTTACACTAACATAAGAAGAAGGGTAATAGTTTTCCACTTCTATCATTAGCTTTATAACAAAATTCCTTTATGCTACTGTGGTTCAGCATATTTTCTCGTTAAAGTGCCCCGTTGATAAAATTAACGTTTACAAGAATCTAATTAGAATACTAAAAATCTGACCATGAATGTAATTATTTTAAGACGAAATTATCATTAGTATTTATAAAGAGATTTTTACCTATACTTTACGTAAGTAATTTGGTATGATTTGGTACCAAATTACATTTCAAAATAAACCTAATTTTGACGATGATGATAATAATAATTCTCCAGTACGATTCTAATATTTACCGCAATTAACTTTTATGTCCACTGTATTTTCTTATTGAATAGTTTATATCAATCAAAACTAATGGATTCGGAAATTAAAGCTTCTTAGCTGAGAACATCCAACGTAAGGAACTTAGGTGGACCTATTTCTAGAGCACATGTACCACTAGGCTACAGAGGCAGTCCTAGTACTTCAGTTCACTTAAATAACACAAGTGCAAAATTATAAATCTTTCTTCAGGTAAGCTTTAACATTCTTATTGATTTTCAAAAGCAGATTGTTTCACCATCAACAAAGAAGTGTAATGCACGGTAAATTAATGCAAGCCTTTCACATTAAAGACTCAAAAACCTGTTTTTTTCTTTCTAATAATAAATTGTTTGACAGACATAAATCTAAAAGTATATTTATAACATATTTGTGGCCGTTTGAAATAGACCAAGCATGCAGTCTAATACAGGAGTCTGTAGCATTTAAATTATCATTCAGCAATAACGTATTTTTCAAACAAATGTTTACCACCTTCTTTTGATAGGCAAAAGATGAATTTTTGTCGCAATAGTTACTTATATAGCTTTGTTAAAATAGTTTATAATCATCTATTGTATTTAATTAAATTTTCTAGATACATCTTTTTATCCTTTTTCATTAATGACGTCTGCTTTAAATTAAATACGTAGCCAACGCGTGTTAATAGCACTACTAAACTAACAAAGTGTGTTTTAATAAAATATATTGCTAATTCCAGTTAATTAAACGTAAAAGTGTTATTTAAATTTAGGTTTTGGCTGATCCAGTGAAAAAAATCACTACTAAGCTACTAACAGCTTAATCAGACTGTTACTAAACAGCTTCGTATGGAAATAAAGAGTAACTACAATTTTTTACTCTATAATTATGTTAATAATCAAACATAGCTTTTGTAAATTAGGCTACAGTTTGTTCTAGCGACCTACCGCTTCGCAGTTTTCAATGTTGATAACCGTTACACCGCTATGCCCCTGCATTTTAATTTTGCAATATCTTTGTAAAGTTTCATTTAGATTACATGCTACAAAGAGCCATACTAAAATGTTTTTTCTTTATATTTGTTATTTGATAAGCAACAATGCTGTGTTGCCTAAAATCACTTCGTAATCGAGCCATTTTTTCATGTAAAAGATTTAAAATTGTTATTGTGTGTTATCCTTAAGTAATTGACAATCACCACGGTTGTTTTCGGTGCCCTTTTTGTCGTGTAAAATATTGTAATACAAAATAAAACATTTACTTTTATCTGAGTGTGTGGAGTTCACCCAGCGTTTATGATGTGAACGCAAAAAATGTTTGTATAACCGTATCAGGTTATAGAAATTATCAGACTTTCTCTATAATATTATTAATGTTTTTTACATATAAACCTTCCTCTTGAATCTGTATCTATTTGAAAATACGCTTCAAAATCTTATATTTTGTATTTTGTACTATGTTGTGTTGAGAACAATGTTACTTTTTTTGTATGAGGCGGCTTCATTTATTTAGATAAATAAATTAAACTTTATAATGTTTGGCCGACGCCTTGGCTCAATTCAGACGCTTTCTTAAGGATAAGTTAATAGCTAAAAGGGCTCTTTATGAACTTTAGTACCACTTCTTAAAGCGTTGGCGCTGGGCGAAGAAGTGGCATAAAAACTCCAGTAACGTTCCTATCTAATATGATGTTCGGCTACAGTGTCATACAGCAAAGGGTGTGTAAGTTTGACCTCACTGGTGGGGCCGATATCGTGAGTGCGTGTTTTGTCCTACACACTAAGTGTAGGGTGAGTTTTGCTTATGGGCGTTAATTCAGTTCTTGTATTTCACTAAGTAAGAAAACCTAGCGTCGGCGGCGACGGCGGCGAATGCGTCTGCTGCTTGGTTGAATTCGTCACATCAAAGAGATCTGCGATTTTAGAAATGGCGCCCAGTTATCGTCAGTGCCATTGCTATGGCTAAGCATGCTGGCGGCAGGCAGGGCCTGTGAGTCGGCTCGGTGCTGGTTGTTGCACGCGGGGAGGATGCAAAAGCTTCCCAAGGGATTGCAGGAACTCTGCGTTTTGGTGCCTAAAGGCAGCCGAGGTAGTTGACCGTGTGGCCGGAATTGCGGCACTAACGCATTCAGGGGCTCGTACGTGGCGAGGACTTCTTTGTCCTTGGGGCTGGGACAGTCAGCAGTGCCGTGATCTCCGAGGCATGTAACGCAACGGGGACGGTCGAAACAGTAGAAACAGACACTATCCTGGGAGACCGTTGGAATGCAGCCGCTTAAAAGAGATACAGGTGATCCACACAGTTGATCAACGTCGTATATCGCTACCTTCCTTCGAAAGCTCCAGCGTAACCAGCACAATTTTTTTTTGCCGTTGGAAAATCCAGATTACGGATTCCCCGCCGCCAGAGTGAGGGACAGCAGGAATATGTAGGGCTCCCGGACCAAGATGGAGCGGCTGGTATACCCACATAAGAACCAACGGTTGTTCCTTTCTCGTGTCGTGTAGCGAGGCCGCGGGCGCTGATGACAGTCTTGGCGACCCTAGCGGACGTGGCCTCGCTTCTCTCAGGCCTCTTCTCTCCGGGTGTGTTGGGACCGAGCTAGGTGCCGATGCCGGAACAAACAGCACGCGCTCCTTCTGAGCCCTTCTCTGGGCTGCGGGCACCCTCCTGCTGGCAAACCAGGGGCTCAGTGTCAGGGGAAGGATAAAAATATGGCATCCATTATACACTACGATCATATAAAATATAAATGTTCATAATTTTTGGAAATGTATTCCAAAAATTATGAACATTAATATTAATAAATGTTATATTTTAATGATTGATATAAAATGAGCTAGAAATTATACCACTTCATACAACATGTCGTATGATAACTTTCTTACATCCTGTTCTTCTGGTACTAAATGAACGAGAGCTTAATCTACATATCATTACAAGCCGGTCGCCACTCAACCATAATTCAGGAACAGCCACGAGACATGCTAGGTTTTAGATTATACAACCTACCCGCCTTATATAAAAGATTTTACTTGAGTTACCTTTTTCTACTTTTATTGCAATCAAAAAGGATTTCCAGATTACATAAAGATAGATTTATTTTTAAAAATATATTTTGGTAGTCTGTGCGATAATAATAATTATCGGTTGTAGACAACATATTCCATCTGTTATATTGTATAAATACGGCTGATACTGTATTATGATTATTACCATTAGATATGAAGAAACATGAGAAAGAGAAAACCAAACTCAATTAGAATTAATTTTAAAATGAAAATAGGTAAGGACAGAGGTATTAAGATGAGGCATCGATGCTCTTAATTAGAAGGATAACGTGACATTCCAAGATCGTCAACGGGCTGTTTTACATTAAGGGCTGTAGAATCTACAATTCAAATTGCGCGACGGAATTCCACTGAGCTTCCGTACATCCTTTTGTAAGACCTAAACGAAAAAATTGTGGTTACAAAGAAAAAATTTGTTTTAAATTGCAACCAGTATAGGTAATAAATATATTTATTGTTGTAGTTTAGATGGTAATGGGAAGAAAAGATATGTAGATAGCACAATGTTAACCATGTAGTACTGTATATAGTTTTGTTTTTCAACTGCAAAACACTTTTGTAGCTTTTTTTATTATATATTATAGCTTTAGGAGTAGTTGGCCGTGGCCGGGATTGCGGCATTAACGCATGCAGGGTCTCGTAAGTGGCGAGGACTTCTTTGTTCTTGGGTCTGGAACAGTCGGCAGTGCCGTGATCCCCGAGGCATTTAACGCAACGGGGGCGGGTGAAACAGTTCCGCGAAGCGTGTTGATTGTGTCACTACCCTAGGAGACCGTTGGAATACAGTCGCTTAAAAGAGATACGGCTGATCCCACACGGTTGATCGACGTCATATCTGCGCTTACCTTCCTTCGAGAGCTCTAGCGGAACCAGCGCCGTACCGTAAGAGCGTTTGGTGCGTGAGTTGTACCGAAAAGGCGGGTTGGTCAAGACATTTCGGAAAAGATGGGTATGAACATTGTGACACGATAGTTTTATATATAAGATTATGATATTTGTTTCGCTGTACACGTAACAGGAAGAGTAGATACACTTACTGACAATTTAAAAGTAAAATATTACTAGTGGGCGCTTGTAGTTTTACTGTAAGTCCATACGTTTTTAGAAATACCAAACCAGAAATTAACAATACCTGCTCTCACTACCTTTTACCTACTGGCAAGGGCTTGCGTTTTAGGAACCGGAGGCCATGGGTTCGAATCCTGCAAGGGCTCAAAGGCTTTTCCAACTTGTTTCTTAGTTGGTTAGGGCGTTGCGTAAAAATACGTCGCTTATCCATCCCATCGGACTATGAGGGTGAAGGAATAGGGCGTGTACCTGTGTTTGCACGTATACTTGTGCAGTCTAACATAGATTGGCCGCCGTAGTCGAATTCGACTAGGATCTTATTTCTACATTAAATTATTTTGAGTACATAGCTAATGTAAAGATGCTATGATTAACAGATAGAATAATTCTTTTAAAATATTTTTAAACCGCTTCCTTTACGTCGATTGATTTTTTTTGTTTTAAAAATATATACAAAATATATATTTTGCATAAACATACATATTACAATCTGTGTTAGCATATTTAAGAGAGAATAATTTCGTAGTGAAATTCGTTAGGAGGTAGGAGAAGCTCAAATATTTAGCATCCGCCTCTGATGTATTAGAAAGCAGACGTAACGCACTTGAATTACGAATTAATCTGTGGTCCAAGTTATAAGGACGTAAATGAATTTTAGAAAACATTTTATTTTCTGAAACATTTCATTATTTAATATATTTGTATGAGTAAATGAGAACTATATTCAATATGTTAAACAATTAGCACCAATTAAAAAAAATATTCACATGAAATCAACATATGAGTACCAATGCAATTTTAGATAAGAAATATAAATTTAATAAAACTATTATAATGTGTAAGCTAAATAAGTTTTAGAAAGCAATTCTGGTACAAAAGAGTATCGTATATTTTACTTTGTTAGGTGTCAATAAATGTATTTTGCATTGTACTTATTCCCTCCTAATGCTTGTGTCTTGTACATCGAAATGTACATACTGGAACCTAAATTGACTTTTACACGCGATGAATAACGAACGGAGGTTTGGTAACAAATTACGCAGTTTCTGGTAACATTTATTAGAGAGTGGTCTTTTGCGAAGTTATTCGGAATAAGTTTTCTTACTCTGTTTATTTTCCTCTTATAGATAAAAACGTATTTTTGTGATACAAATATGATGTTCAATGTAATTCGAAACTTATTATCACCGAACAGAATACATTAAGCTCGACGTTATAATAATGCACTCTCTAGACTACACTTAAGCAAAATAATTATTAGAAACAATTGTAAACGAGGAAGTGTTAGAGTTGTTTCAAAGCTTAATTTAAGAGGTATTAATTGTTACAGGAATGATTAATGGATAATTGATATAATAGTAACTAGCGTACAACATTTACAAATTTAACTAAACTTAATAGCGCATTTTTCTAATATTAAATTTGCTACTATACTATGGCAGATATCTGTGGAATCTTGTTATTGCAATTAAAACTTTCGTTTTGTTAGCTTATACAAAATTTTTAATTATAAATAAATTCTCGCAAAGTATACGAAATAGCTCATTTTATACACTTCTTATTTGCGGCAGAAGTGTAAGACATCAAACCGCGATGGGAATGTCGTCTCTAGGAAAATTTCTAGGAAAATTAGGCCTTTAAAGACTGCCTTCTGATATTGCTCAGTCGTCAAATATTATTTATCACAGAAATTTTATCGCATTTATACTGAACATTTATATACAGTAGCTAATTCCGCAGTGATATTTTAACGCTCAAAGAACTGTTTCGGTCCATAGAGCCCGAAAACAGTTGTTGGGATAAAGCGCTATAAGCTTTTAGGCTGTGGGAAATGATTTAGAAAATGTCATCTAAGGACCAACAAAGGAGAAATAACTTATGAATGCAATGCTATGCCGTACTCTTCGAGCAAAGGTGAAGTAATTACGTCTGTATTATTAGCATATAGATTTTACGATGAATTTTTTTTTTTTTAATAATAATTTATTTGTATGTTTTCAATTGCCATTTCTACAAAACAAGGTAATTTACAGTATAAAGGAACTAGATTCAGTCCAGTATGAAAAAAAAAATCAAAACACATTTCAGCGGTTGAATTTGTAAATGTACTAAACTTCAAAATTCACTGAACGACGTTGCTCGAGTGCTATCGATGTCCCATTCAAAATGAATCGACTATCAGAAGCCAAGCAATTTCCGAGAACTACAAACAACAAGGTTAATCGAACAAGTTAGGAGGAATGATGTTTGCGACGTTTTTTCAAATACAAATCCTTTGTATATAATTAATAATATAATTAATTAACAGATGTATCTGTTAATTAAAGATACTTGAAATGGTTTATTCAGTCAAATATTATTATTAAGTTAGATGTTCATGCTAATGCTCTGCTTGTCTCAATGTCTAATGATATTTTTCGTTTCCAAAAAAAACTTTCACTAAAAAGTTATATTATTCTTTGAATAAATTTGTACAAATTTGTTAGAATTTGAAACTTTCACTCCATGGAGTGTGTTTCATTATCTTCTTTTGTACATTATTAACTTTTGGATGAACCCGGGCAAAGTTTGAAAAACATGGAAGTTTCATCAAGGCTGGTTCAGTAAAATTAATTTACACCCTCCTTGAAATTACTTAAAATTTAGAAATCTTATCAATGGCAGCAAAGTTCGTGACAATTTTACACGAAATGTAATAAAAATCTTTAAAACAAATCGCCTTGTTTATTGACATTTCATTATAGCAAAATAGAGTCATTTATTGTGTTAAAAAGAAAGACATGCTGCATTTGATAATGTTACAACTGTATGATAAAACTAATGAAGAGCATAATTTATGTCGAAGTTACGTTATAAAATTCTTTTAGTTTTGCTGCACGTTTTATTATAATACTATTCTATAGATTTCTTCTGTTGAACGTACATTACAGATCTATTAAATATTTTAATTTTACCCTTTGTTTTAGTATATAAAAAAATATAAGGCAGTGGTTTTCCATCAATCTTAATTAGGAAAAATTATTAATATTAAGCTTAATTGTATGTTTTTTTTAAAATAAAAGGCTTTAAAACTAAAATACCAAACGAAATTTGATTTGTAAATTATTTTTAAATTACAAAGTTTTGTCTTAAAAATATTTAAACTAAAATACTTACTGTGGGTAATTATATAAAAAAATGTAAAAAAAAACATAGATATAAGCTCTCTCTGACTTTATTAAAGGCCAATTCATGTAGTACATATACGTAAAAAACGAAAAACTACGTTTTACGTATATCCTTAAAAAATAATTTTCTCACCAAAAATCTATTTATCACAAATTATTACAAATAAAACTAATGATATACTAAAAATGGAAACAAATGATAACTAAAACCAATAATTTAAAAAAGAATTATCAAAATAGCAGCACAAGGTGCAAGCAAACCTCGTTGCAATAATAAAAGCATACGCACATAATAAATAGGTAAAACAACATTGAAGACATTAAATTACAATTACGTGACATATATATCACATTAAAGAAAAATAAATTTTGGAACAATCGTTACAAAATCGAAATTTAATGAACTCGAAAATCCTTATTTTGCAATTCACATTTATGGAAAAAACACAAAATGAAAGACAAAATGAAACCAAGATAATTTAGGCTTTGGGATTCTGGAGTGCAATTTGAAATGGAGATTTTATTGCCTTTAATCTAAAACCGCCGGTACATTTGGTCGAAGTGTTTGCCGTTATCCTGCTAATTAAGGGCGTGATAAAAACCTTCGTCCGAGAGATTTAATGATTCTTCGTTTACATTTGCATAATTATGGTTGTCATTTATTTAATTGTGATTTAAATACTCTTATTAACGATCCTCAAATCTATTTCACGGGACATGAACATTTCTTAGACCACGAATAAAAACTTAATAAGTATATAGAAATATTTTCCCTTTTGTAGTAAAAATGGGACTAGTGGCAGAGCAGCACACGAGGGGGCCGCTAGAGTCAAAGAGGGTTTTTTATCCTTTAGATAACAGGTTTAGGGAAGTTTGATCTGGTGCGCCTTGAAGTTCCTCCAGCACATCTGCTGATAGTCATTCGTCTCTCAACGTCCTCTATGCAGCCTCGTTGGCTTGAGATAATGATTCCAAGGTCATTTCATGTCGCAGTTCCCTATTTTGATTATTTTCGGAAGTGGTTGTTAGCTCTATTGACAATCATTATCTTGGATTCTCCGCGGTATATGCTCAGACCGATTTTTTGGCTGACCCACCCCATCTTTTGGAGAAGTTTTTCCAGCTGGCTGCTGATAGTGGCAAAAACGGTTTTGTCATGTGCATATCGTTATCTATGTCCATATCTTGTTACAGAGTCTAAGGAAAGTGGATACACCAATATCACCCAGAGATCTTATGGATTCTATTGGAATCTCGTATTTTGTTGCAGTCTTTTCAATTTAAAGATGATAAATGGTCCCTCTGATTTCTGAGACAATAATGTTTGGCTCTAGCTCAGATTCGTACTCAGGTTCAATTTTGGCTAAATCCTTTGACTTGTTGTTTAGAAACAGTGACTGATAGTAAGTAATTTCAAGTGCACGATATGCTTTCCATGTTGCATTTTTCCATTACTATCTTCAACGGCCCAGGAATTAAAAGATTGGGTTTTGGTCAAAGTGTGTTTTTTTGTAAATATCTCTGGGTTCGCTCTTGTGTGAGTGGGTATTGATCTCCTTGCATGTTTTGTTAAGATAGGCGTTGTAATCCCGCCGACGTCCAGCTTGGATTTGGGCTGCCAATCTGTGGTCTTGGATTTTTGTTCCTGATGCTTGCAACATGCGCTTTTTTAAGAGGAACTTTCTTTCACTCATCCAGCGCAAGTACGCATTTTACCAGGTCTAGTGGATGTCTTGGCGCAATTCAACGTTAAGTTCTTTGCTTGTTTCCGAAAACTCTCCATCTTCTATCAAGCTATCTGCTTTATCCCATGATTGGCAACTGTACTTTGCTAAAGCGTAAAACTTCAAGTGATGTGTTACTTCTTTCTTTCTTTGAACATTAGGATTTATAGCACTTTTCAGTTTTAGCTTCATTTTGGTTATTAAAAGTTGGTGGTCTGATCCATAGTCTGCTTCAGGTGCAGTATGCGCATTCTATATGGAAGTCTTCCAGCATGATTTAATTAGGAATATAGTCAATGCCAACTAACTCCGTAGCCTAGTCGTATGGGCGTGTGCTTTCGAAACCGGAGGTCTCGGATTCGAATTCTAAGGGGACTCGATAAATTTTCATTGTTGTTTCCTAGTTGGTTAGGGCCATTTGGGCCGATTACCTAATTGTCGGAAAAGCATGATGATGAAGTATGATGATCTATGCGTCGGGTGGGCATATAAAAAGTTTTTCCAACCATAGAATGGTTCAAATAAACTGTATAGTAATGTAAGAGAAGCGTTATAATTATATGTGACTATCACTAGATACAAAAGTTGCATGGTTTTAGCTTCGACAATGACAAATTTCCATTTGGGATTACATCTCCACTTTAATTCCTAGTTCATACCCGTTCAACACTTTAAAATGCTAAACAAAACAACTGATGGTACGTTTCAAGTATCTAAACACAGAATTTCATCGTTTTATGTTCAACTATGTCCAATTTCCATGTAAATTTTAACCCCCTGTTTTAACCCTGTAAACCAGTTTTATTTCAATAATTATTAGCCCATGTCCTTTCTTGGAATATATTCAAGTATGTACCAAATTTTTTTTCGCATTTATAATAATAGTATAGATTTTACACATTTATTTTTTCAGTTGAAACTAAAGGAAACAAACGATTTAATCTTAAGGAAAATATAACTGTTCATAATGATACGAACGAAATGAAAACACATGCTCCGCTTCCTGCAATAAATTTAGGAGCTTAGAGCGCACCGACCACCGGCGCCAAAACGCCGGAACAACGTAATCCTTCAGTTTAGGTAATGGCTTTACATTCCATATTCATGAATACGTAATATGTTCACCCAGCACGATATTCCAAACATATTGATATGTAAAAATACATGTCTCACTTATTTTAAAAGTTTTTTAAGAACTAATATAGAACTGTGCACGTTATTACGACGTTTCATATTCCCTTCAATAAGTCGCTCAAATATCATTGTTAACCGCTTGTTAATTAAATAAATTTACTGTTTATCTTTACTTTGCCTGCTCTTTTATAAGATTATATTTAAAAAAATATAAATTTTTACTTAACAGTATAAGATAAACAATTATAGTTAGGTAAAAAAGTTGGTCCAATAACCTAAAACCGTACAAGGAAGTCAAAACGTAATACACACATGAAAACTCTTATTTTAGTAATAATTGGAAGATAATTGAAAAATCAAACCAATTTTATCTGCATAAACATACTTATTCCTAATTAGAGCATATGCAACATTGATATATTATTCTCTATTTTGATTATTATTGATATATTAGCCTCTGAAAGACATACATTTACATATGTTTAATCCTGTCACGATCTAAAGTTATATTTATAACTCTTTATAAAATTAATGATATTATTTTGATTGCAGGTTTTAAACAACGATAATAAATTAGATGAACGGCCCATCTGTCTCAGGCTATTACCTACGTCATTAACTTTTTTTTATCTACTTTGTCGTTTCCTATAATGTGACGTCAGCTCCAGTCCGTCCTATAAACTTGTCTATAAATTTAACGTTTCTAACCTTATGCCATGTGTTAAACTTTTGTTACGTGACGTAACAAAATCAAAGAAAAACAAAGCTAATCAACACTTAAAGTTCAAATATTTTTTTGTAACCTTGGGAACCAAATAAACGACTTTTATTATGTAACTTATAACTAAGTCAGATACACATATTATTGGACGCTGATTTTTACGTCTATGTCAACGTTGCGACTTGATTGGCAAAAGCGGTCTCTATTGACAAACTTTGTGTGACTGTGTACTCGCCTCCGTAGGAGGGCTCAGCAGAACTTGTTGCAGACTGTATTAGAACGTCATTCTGTCCTTTGGCCTGTTTTTTTGGTATACATAAGAAATTATGTGATCTATCAGAGAAAAAGATTCACCGGCATAGAATAGTCACATTAGCCGCTCTCTACCGTTGGAGTCGGAAAGTTCTGGAGTGGAGACCGCACGGCAAACGTAGTGTGAGATAGACTGCAACAAGATGGAGTGACAACTTTTACAAAAGGGCCAGTGTAGGCTAAATTAGAATAGATGAAATTTAGAAGCCGTGCCATGCATTAGTAGAGGCCTTTTTCTAGCAGTGGACTGAAACGTACTAATAATGATATATTACGAGAACTTTACTACATAGTGTAAGCAGTCACCAGGAAAAACGCAAGGTTAAATGACTACCACTCTATTTGGCAATCGAATTGGTGGGGGCCACTGCCGTTCCCCCTTAAACACTGCCGTTCCATTCTTTACTGGAAATATTTTTCCGCAGGTTCAGGCCCCAATTTGAGAACTTCTAGAAATTCGTGGAAATTCGTAGAAATTCGTCATCCAGGTAGCTATTATAAATTGCTTAAAATCCGAAATTTCAAGTCTGTAAGTCATATAATTCTGAAGTTAAGCGAAAGAAAAGTTACGCATTTCTGACACTTAATCACTCATGATCATCAAATGCGACGATGTTTATTTTTCTGTCAAGTGGGAACCAGCTGCATTTAAGTAGATTACGACATTCTTTCACTACGTTTGTAAACGTTTTCTAGGAATTATCGAGGTATCATTTGGATCATGTGGATATCGCTTTTTATTTCGTAAGGTTTTCTAAGGTTAATTAGCAGATTGTTAATATAACAATTCGAAGATTTAAATAGGTTAGGAATCTTATGATAAATGATTACTGATTATTACTTTATTAATAGATTTAAAATAACTTTTAATTGAATACTTTATTTAATTGTTAATTATTTAGATCTCTTAATTTTCTGTTTTATTTAAAGTTAGGCAGTACTTCGAATCGCGTTTGTATTTATTAGTAGGTACTTTTATAATATTCAAGGTTTTCTTTATTCACATAGATATTATTCAGTTACTTGGCTTCGTTTGAAATTATTTGTAATTAATTTAGCTATATTTTAGTACTAGTTAGGTAATAGGATTTGTACAACGACCAATGATAATTAACTTTATTGACAGTTGTCTAACAGTGACAAATAAAAAAATCGAATAAAATAAACAAATATGCTTATGTTTCTACAATAAGAAGTGAAATCCCATCGAACATTATATGAAAAAATAGCCAAGTCTCGATGAAGCTGCAGTTTATGTCTAAAAAGTAATGAAATCTAGACAAAGTCGTGCCAAGTCAAAGGTTCCTTAGTGCGATTATTTTATTATTATAGTTAATGTTGAATGTCTTGGCAGTAGAACGTTATTTATTCGTTAGTGGGTACAAGTCAATTTTGTCGTCGCGTTTTATAAGCTTAAGCACTACAGATCAAATCACATTGGATGAACATAAGACGAGATTTTCTAGAAGTTTATGAGATATAAAATGGTACATAAAACTAGGAGCTTACGTCTATAGTTTTCCAACATAAAACTTACAATACCTTTAAAGCTAAATTTCTGCAGAAGTCCGAGAAAGTTTTCCTTTCCTTTGGTGTCAAAATGCAATGTCTACTAAATTATTCCGCTTTGAACAATGCATTCAAGAGAAATCTCAAATTATTACACTCCTTAATATTCCTTTCAAGGATTATGCAGACTAGACAAGCCTCAATTTTACTTCCTGTTTGATGGTTAAATGAAATTTATAAAGGCGATTGCCATTTGAAATGACTGCAGAAAAGAGGAATAGTTAAATTAATTTCATTATTCCAAATTTAATATTAGGCTTGTAATTGTTTTTTTATTGTTTCAATTTAATTGTTAAAGATGAGAGCGAAAAAGTACCGCTGAGTTTCTTTTGTCGGTTCCTCACCAAGAAGCGTCCTTTTCTGAACCAGAACAGAACAGCAATAAATAGATATAGAATTCATTATTTATGAGGTTAACAAATTTTTCCATTTAATAACTCTGTTTTCATTATGACTAACTAAAAGGAAATACTTAAAATGTAAACTTAGTTTTAATAACGAATCAGAAAAACTTTTTTACTTTGTGTTGTATGCCACTTATTTTAACGAATATTAATTAAAATGTGCACATGTATCTTCAATGCTATTTAAACACCCCTGAAGTTGCCTCTAGTAAACGTTTTGTAGCAGCTGCGTGGAATACAAACGGCACTGATTTAGAGTTTCGGCACTGTCGATTTAAATTTCGCTGTCTGCGAAACAGGCACTGTCGATCGAAATTTCGTTCAGAACAATTTCAGAAAATTCTTCAAACTTCCTACTTTTGGGAAGTCGGTATTTTCAAAAAATTCCGACTTCCCAAAAAAAGGAAATACTTAAAATACGGAGTGTAATTTTTTATTTTATTTTTAATATTTTATCTCGTTTCTCCGCTAATAGTAATCAGATTTTGTTAATTCTTTTTTTTAATTGAAGGTATTAGCTGTCATTTGGTTCTACTTTTTTTTATAATTTTGTGTAACCCCGTGTGATTTAATTGTAAATGCTGCAAAATCCTTAAAAGATATACTTAAACTATATCCTACATATTTGTACTTCTTAAAATGGTCTATTATAAAGTCCGAAGCGAATTACTATAACGACAACTTTGACACGTTATTAAAAAAACAAACAAGCGATTCAAACAGTGTATCAACACTTTTTAATGCAATAACTTTGATATGAAGTAACACTATATTTCTTTAAATGAGCTTTGAATATGCCTCATTGCTATTTTTAACAATATTTTACATTAAAATGGTTATTGTGGGTTATTCTTCAAACATAGATATGTCTAGCCCAAAATAAGACAATTTTAAGTATATTACATATATAAAAAACATACGCTCCGAGGTGAGTACCTCCTTCTTTTCGGAAGTCGATCAAAAAAGCCGAAACGAAGTAATCAGATATTTTGTTTTGTAATTCGTAAAGTGAATAAACTAAATAAATTAGCTTTGTTTATAAGGATGTTCAGAAAATGTTGGAAAGCACCAGGTTTTTGCGTCGAAGAGTAACAAACATCCATTCACAGATTAGTATAAGAAGGTTATTTTTCTGCAGAAAACTTTAACAACCCTTTTGGGCCCTTTTCCTAAGTTAGGTTTTATTACATGGTACATTAATATTTTAAAAACAGACATAAAATGTTTTGCGTTAATGTTCTCCGGTTACGTTTTTGACAATCGATTGGAAATGCAATAGTCCTACTATTTAGTATTACTGTTTAAAAAAAAGGAATTTAGAATGCAAACCTCAAACGCTTAGAGCCATGAGATGACCTCGTTTTCTTTTGATAGAATTATCAGCTAGAACGCTGACGCAGATGGCGCACAACCGCAGCAAAATTGCTATCCGTATAGACGATCGGAATGGTTTGTAAATATTCCTAACGCGGTTACACTAGAAAGTAACTAAAACTTTTAGTAAAACGAGATTAGAACTGTTTGTGAGCAGTTACGATTTTTAATATTTGTAGTATAGTAACTAGTAGTAGCAAGTAGTATAGAATTTTCATAAACATTGTTGTTCAAAATACTCGTTGTTTAAGACATGAAAATTATAATGATACGATGATTTTTAGTCTTACCCTAAAACATATGCTCGTAGTTATTAGGGTGGTCTTTAAAATTAAATTTCTTGAGGCACCCCCTAAAAAGCTTCCTTTTGATGAAAAAACACCGGAAATTTTTTTATAATTTTTTTAAGTAAAGACAACACGTGCCTCAAAAATGATTCAAGTGAGTTTTTGCATATAATCATTACACCACTAAAATTCGGGCTAATCTGAATTGGTTGCATCGGGCCAACAGAGACATTTAACGTTTAACTGAACACATGGAACTTTCTTGAAACCAATATGGGGCTTCTTTGTAACAAAATTGCTCGGGATATCAACATTATGTAACAAGCAATCTTCGATCAGCTACTCTCCATTGCCAGCGTTACTTGCCATCGATACTACCCATAGTATGTAAGTGCGGAATGGTTTGGGTTCAAATTTGAGGAATAACAACTTTGTGATATCGTTGTTGCCTAGTTAGTTAGGACAATTCGGGCCGATCACCCATTTATCTGAAAAGTAACATGATCCATGCGTTGGATGGGTATGTAAAAAGTCGCTCCATTGGACGAGCGTGGTGGGATACGATCCAAAATCCCCTATTAGATAAAGATGTTTTAGGGTAGGACAGTGTATGTAAGGCTATTTGATAATTGTTATTTTGACTACTTCATTGAACTTGCATATTATTGACCGACTTCCCAAAGGAAGGAGGTACTCAATTTGGAAAGTAAAAATCACCACCTCGTGCGATTAAATTACAAATTCTGACTCAACCTTAAACGTTAGACGAAATCATATTTTTTAAATGGGCATATAGTTATGTTGTAAGGGTAACCCACTTAAACCATTTTAATGTAAAACATTGTTAAAAATTTAAAGCCGTTAGCATATTTAAAGCTAATTTAAGGTATTGTAGTGTAATTTTATCAAAAAGTTAAAGCACTTTAAAATTTATTTATTTTATGTACAGAAAACGTGTCATACGCGACATTTTGATTAAATAAAAACCCTTAAAGATATAAGAGACTTAAAATTCAGTGGCAAAACTCGCGGTGTAGTTTAATGCAAAGGGGACGTTGCCACTCATTATATACTGTTTGAAGTCAGTCATATTTTTTATTTACTGCCTACCGCAATATGACAAGGTGGATAAATGTTTATTAATAATTTACCAATATTATAAATTCATAATTCTTGTATTACATAACCAAGATAAAGGATAAATACAGTCTGAAATAAATAGATTGCTCTACCAATGGCATAGTTTAATTACTTATTTAGACTTTGACTTATACATCTGATGGTGTCTCGAACAATTTGAAAATAATTAGGAGCCGATGCCAACAATTTTGATCTGTAAATGTGAAATGTAATTTCGAACTTATTATTGTATGAGATATTACCGTTTTTTTTGAATTTTTTTATATATTAAAAATTGAAATAATATAAATATAAAATATTTCAAAAATAGATGTCAAGTGTATCATGTACCATGTACATGTAGTACCATGGCACATGACAGACACTGCAAAAAGTATATTTTGCTTTGTAAAAATTTACGTGTTTTTTTTTTACAAGAATGAAACAGCGAAGGAGGTTCTCGTATTTCAAACATTATTAATAGAAATTAAATAAATAAATTTGATTTAAATTAGAAAAATGCTACTAAACAAAATCTGAAATGAAAATTTTAAATGTTAAGTCACCGCATTGTCTAACACTTTCAGCAAGTTGAACCGAAACACTATTTTCAAAATGACCGTTCGACTATCTACTGGTGATGGTTTAGGTCTTTAGCACAAGTTACGTTGTCCCGGAGTGGAGTTCTTAAATCAATGACCTTAGACGTAGCCAATGCATTCTAAATTATTTTGTAGGGCTTATTAATGAAACCGTCCCATTTCTAAATCGGTCCTACATACCTTACACACCAGTAAAAAGTTATTAAGTTCTAATGCTAAGATAGTCCCTTAACTATGGCGCGGCAGCTCGCCTGAACCTGGATGTTACATTTTTGCCTCACGGCTCTTTTGGCGTAAAAAAATGTGGTTCTAGTGCCAGATCCTAGAGTGCCAGTCCCCGTAGCATCAAAACAATATTATTGTTTCCTATGGATATAATTAATTCACTATTTATAAGTACATTTAATAACAATTAAGATATTTTAATATTACCTTGCCTGATTCATCAATATGCCAATAACTTTGAAACAATATATAATGCAAGCAAAATTATTTTAATCACGTTGTTCAAGGATGTTGTTATGCCTAATTATCTCATTAAGCTGACTAACCAAAAGATGAGACAAGAGAACGAACAAAGTAAAAATCAAATTAAATCGTAAAACTTAAGTTTTATTGATGTTTCATAAAAGTTCATCAGTTATTTCCTAATATTTGTTTCATAATATTTAAACATTGTCGGTTATTGCTATCGGCGTGCAATTTAAGATTTTTATTCTTTATTTGTGAAAATTTTAATGTCGTATTTTTCCTTCTTTAATAAAGCCTTTTATTAAAAAAAACTGAACAGTTAAATCATTTATTTATTCATTAACTAACTATGTCTATTGGCAACTTGTGGTGATCACTCAATTGTCTAAGGATATATCGTCTGTATGTAAAAATAGGTCCACCCTACCTAACCCTATTGACCAGCTGGTAGATAGGTCAAAACTCACTATAGATGAGATGTATACTAGGAGGCCATGTCTAACTGGACTAACACAATGATGATGTAGTGTCATGGTTAGAAGAATCATTTAACAATATTTTTCATAATTAATATTTAATGTAACTTGTCAAAACTTCTATCACATGTGGAAAATTTGGATGGCCATAAACTGGCAGTACGCGAAAATAATCTTTTAGTAAAACTATGTAATATTATTTTTGTAATAATAAATTTGAACTTTCTTAAGAAAACTAGATAAAACTCAATACGTCTCATTTAATTACTACTGATTTTCTATGATAAATTCTGTTGCATTCATTCTCTTTATACCTCGCTACCATAGCATAAAAAGTTGCTCATAATAGCGACGCTGAGCAGGCGGATTGGCAATTGACTAATTGTAGTTCTACTGCGGATGTGTCTTATTTCCACCTACGTTATGATTTTTAAACTAGATGGGATAGCTTTTACCAATTATCAAATAAAACAATTTTAATCAACTTCATTAAGCGTAACGTAACTTTAGTAAGCGTTTTTAAATATGACAGTCGCAATATCAGTATTAACTTTTGTCCTCTACAATTAGCCTATTTACAGATCGGCAAACATTTTTGGATTTTTAAATAAGTAGCGTTTACCAGTAATATGCATAAAGAATAAAATTACACTGGCACCCACGGCTCAATGCGCTTAAAATTTAATTTAACGTTATTAATGACATAAACAGTAGTTGTGCGTATAATATTGAATTTTTGGACCGCCTCCATGGCCTATCGAAGTTGGCCCTTGCTTTATACACTGGAGATCTAGGTTTCAAATCCCACGGGAAAGCAACGTTAAAATGTTTAAATTAGTTGATAATTACATAATTTAGTTGATATCACTGTTTTCTGGTTTGTTAGGACAATATGGGTCGATCAACAAATTGTCTGAAAAATAAAATATTTCATGTGTCAAAGGGGCATGTAGATCGGTCCTGGTTGCCAAGACTATCCTAATGTGAGTGCCTTCAAATCTACTGACAACTAATTCATCCTTAATATGCAGTTAACCATTTGTAATGTGCAGGTCAGATGTCAGTCACTCTACATAAAAATGTTATTCAGGTAAATTTCGATAGATTCATATAATGGCAAAGAAGGGACTGGTCTCGTAAATAATCATAATAAGCAATTGTCTTGTGGTAAGGTAATGTAAATAGTCGGTCCTGGTTGCCATGACTATCCTAATGTCAGTGCCTTCAAATCTACTGACAACTAATTCATCTTTAATATGCAGTTAACCATTTGTATAGTGCAGGTCAGATGTCAGTCGCTCTACATAAAAAAATGTTATTCAGGTAAATTTCGATAGATTCATATAATGGCAAAGAAGGGGAATGGTCTCGTAAATAATAAAAATAAGCAATTGTCTTGTGGTAAGGAACAAAATGGAAAAGTTATTATATTTGCTAATGATGAATAAACTCTTCAATTAAGAGCAAATTATAATACTAATTTACTTCATTTGCTTGAAGCAAAATGCAAATCTTCATGATTTGCATTTTTGAAAAGTGAATGAACCCTAACACAATGAACTTTTAAGAGAGAAAAGAGTTATTATGTAGGATAGCAGTAAATTCTAATAATTTGCTCTCGGTTTTAGATTAAAAGCTGCTAAATTTCCATTTTGAATTGTACGACGGAATACCAATGAACTTATTTATTTTCTTCTTTTTTCTCGTGTATATAAACAAGACAAAACTGTTACAAGAATTTGTGTAATATATTCAAACTGGAAAACACTTTAAATCACTCTCGTAACGTAACGTACAGATGCGTTACGTTTTGTTTAAAATGAAATATAAGAACACGAAGAAGAAGAATAAGATAAAAATAATACCTCGTAAAATTCTAATAGTTTTGACTACCGTCATTAAATCTCATTTAAGTGCTTCGCTTTGATTTAAGCCTCTTAGCTGAGAACATGCAAGGTAGGGATCTCAGTGGGAACTATTTATGTCAGTACAAGTACCGTACATTGCTGACACGTAAGTTAAATGTGTCTTTTAACTTACGTGTCTCTCAAATACCATCATAATCATCGTCATCATGTGCTAGTCCAGTGCTAGAAATATGCCTCCTATTTCACACACGCCCAATGCGCCTTCTCCATTAGGGGGTTTTTTGGAACGTATTCCGCGCTGGTCCTATGTGGGTTAGTGGGTGGACCGACTTTTACATGCCCATCCGACGCAAGGATCATCTTACTTTTAAGACAATTGAGTGATTGGCCCACATTGTCCTTACCAACTAGAACACAATAATGAAAATTTGTTTGGTTGTTGTACTAGGCTACGGAGGCAGTCTTAGCACTCCAGTAAACTTAAATAGCACAAATGCAAAATTATAAATATTTCTTCACGTGAGCTTTATACTTTCTTATTGATTTTCAAATGCAGATTATTTAACGATCAACAAAAAAATGTAATGCACTGGTAAATTAATGCAAGTCTTTCACATTAAAGACTAAAGCATAAAATACTCAAAAAGCCTGTTTATTTCTTTCTGTGAATAAATTGTTTTGACAGACATAAATGTAAAAAGTATATAACATATTTGTGTCCGTTTGAAATATACCGAAGCGAGCAGTTTAATACAGGTTTCTGTAGCATTTAAGTTATTAATACAGCAATAATATTTTTTTTAAACAAATTTTTATTATAAACCTTCCTTTGACAGGCAGAAGATGTAAATTTTCTTAAATTTTCTTGTGAAGTTTCCTATCAAAGATTTCGTTTTCTTTAGAGCGTAATTGCTAGATAAAATAGTTTATAATGTTCTATTGTATTTAATTATATAATCGCTCTTGCAATGTTTAACAAAGTTATTCTTATTTTCTAGACACATCGTTTTTATCCTTTTTTATTAATCACGTTTGCTTTTAAGTTAGCCTTTTCATTTGAGAAATCAACCGCTTTAAATGAAATACGAAGCCACATCGCGCGGTAATGGCACTATTAAATTAACAAAGTTAACTCATTTACGTGGTCATGGTATACATATTGAGGATGTAATGGAGATACTTAAAGTCACGGCGCTCGGTTAAAGTTTAAGACAAAGTTAAATATTTACATATATTGTGTCTATGCGCGTGTGTTTTTAATAAACTATATTGCATATTCCAGTACTATTTAGGTAAAAATATTATTTGAATTTAGGTTTTTACGCTTACCCAGATTCCCCGTGAAAAGAATCACAGAAAATTGAGAGAAATTATGTCTCAGCTCATTATTAACAGTTTAATTAGACTGTTACTAGATGAAAAAATGAATTAAAGCTTTTCTTGAAAATAAGGAGTAATCACAATTTAATACTTTAAAATTATATTGATTATCAAATATTACTTATGTAAATTAGCTACAGTTCCTTCTATTTTTTATTAATTACTTGTGTTTTTGTTTTTATATATGTGATTTGTTTAGACTTACAGATAACGGAAGTATTAGATACATTTACCGAAAATTTTAAGTAAAATATTACTGGCGGGCGCGTGCAGCTTTACTGCAAGTTCAAAACATTTTAGAGTTACCACTTACATATCATATAGATAAAAAATTAGAACAACATTGCCTCCGTAGCCTACTGGAAGAGCTTGCGCTTTAGAAACCGGAGGTGGTGGGTTCGAATCCAGCGTGGACTCAAGTACTTTTCTAAGTTGGCTAGGGCATTGCGGGCTGATCGCCCGTTTGCCTGTTAAGTAAGATAATCCATGCATCGGATGGGCATGTACGAAGTAGGTCCTGCGACAGATCTCTCTCTCAGTTCGTCCTCGTCGTATAGACTGAGTGAGAAACAGGTCATGTACAATTGTGCAATCTAATATAGATTGGACGCCGTAGTCGGAATCGACTTGGAGGTCATTATTAGACAAAAACATTTTGAACATATAACATATATGTGTAAGGATGCTGAAAATTTAGCAGATAGAAGGATTCTTTTAAAATATTTTTAACCACTTTCTTTGATTGTATATTTTCGTTTAAAAAATACGTGAAAAATATATAATTTCTATAAACGTATACATTAGAGTCTATGTTAGTATATTCAAGCGAATTATTTCGTAGTGAAATTCATTAGAAGATTGGAGAAGCTCAAATATTTAACATCCGCCTCTGATGTATTAGAAGACAGACGGAACGCACTTGAATTATGAAGTAATGTGTGGTCCAAGTTCTAAACACATATGAATTTTACAAAACATCATATTAAGACTTTAATTCATAATGTAATTAAATATCTCAATATGTTATATATAAAACACCTATTTTAAAAATTATTCGCATAAAATCAACTAATGCAGTTATAGGTAAAAAAATATAAAATTAATGATACTATAATAATGTATAACTTTAAAATTTTTGCAAAAGATGTATATAAAAGTAATGTAATTTTACTTTGTTAAGTGTAAAGATATTAATTTTACATTACATTTTTTCTCTCTTAATGCTTGTGTCTTGTACATCGAAATGTACACAGTTGGAACCAAAATTGACATTTACACGCGATGAATAACGAACGGAAGTTTGGTAACAAATTACGCAGTTTCTGGTAACATTTCTTAGAGGGTGGGCTTTTGCGAAGTTATCCCAAATTACTTTTTTTACTCTGTTTATTTTCTCTTTTACATTAAAACGTATTATTGTGGCACAAATGTGTTGCAATGATGAATAAATAATTGAAAATTAGAATAACCGAACATTACATTAACTCATATGCATTTTATAATTATGTTTTCTGACAGAATATTATAACATTATAATAAGATACGCTGTTGGAAAGCTAATTATAGTAGTATGATTGATAAACAATGTAAGATTTTCACAAAAGATAAATTTAGCATCATATATTTCGTATGCTATTAAGATACTGAAGCATAGCTAAAACATATTTTTACAAAACAAATAACATCTATATATTCAGACAGAAATAGCTAGATTTTTAAACATCACATCTAATTTGTTCGAATGAGGATCAAACTTCTATCAAGTCACGTTGAAAGAGTAAAATGGACGGCTGTCAAAATAAATACCATCTTTAAAAACTACCATATTGCTCAGCCGTTAAATATTTTTCTATCACAGACATTTTATGGTACTTTGACTAAACATTTAACTACAGTAGCTAATTCCGCAGTGATATTTCAATTTATAAAGGACTGTTTTGATATCGCCAATAGACGCTGATGACAATAAACGCTGTTTGAATGTAGGTACTAATTTCCAAAATGTCAACTAGGGTCAATTGTCAAAATGTCACCAACCAATTAGTAATATCAGATTACTGAATCGTAGGCCGTTGATTGGTTCACTGTTTTTCTTTTTAATTTTTCACTCGATATGTTGTGCCTGCGGTGCTCTTGGGGCAAGGATGAAGTAATTATGCCTGTATGTTAAGCACGTAGTCCACCCAAATTTTAGGATGAGATACTATTTTTTTATGAAAACCTTTTATAATATATATAAAAGGTTTATTAAAGGTTTATATAATATATATAAAATTGACTAATCTATTAGTAGGCATGAAATGATGTTGCATGCTTAAAAACAAATAAATTGTAATACCTCATATATATATGAGATGTATTTGAAGAAACATTTTCTTTCATACAACTAACGTTTCAAATTTATGTTATCAGTAATACATAATTACAAAAAATATACTAAGTTTTTTCTGTATATTTTATATAACCATTTGTAACAAAGCAAAATTATTTACAGTATATAAGAACAAGATGCAGTCCAGTATAGGAAAAAAAATGATTGAAAAATACATTTCAGCCGTTGAATTTGTGAATGTTATCAGTTTCAAAATTCACTGGACGACGTTGCTCGAGTACTATCGATGTCCCGTTCAAAACGAATTGTTAATCAGAAGCGAGTTATTTCCGAAGAGGAATGATGTTTGCGACGTATTTTCGAATACAAATTCTTTGTAATATAAATAATTAACAAATTTATCTGTTAATTAAAGATACTTGTAATGGTTTATTTAGTCAAATATTATTACTAAGTTAGATGTTCAGCACTAATTGGGAAACTGTCTCCACAGTGATTATTTCTTTATCATCATCATCAGCCTGTTATAGTCCACTGCTGGACATAGGCCTCCCTAATACACCCCTATCCATTAGGTGGTTTTGGACCGTATCCACCACGCTGGTCCAATGCGGGTTGGTGGGTGGACCGAATTACCATGCCCATCCGACGCATGGATCATCTTACTTTTCAGACAATTGGGTGATCGGCCCAAATTGCCTAACCAACTAGAAACAACAATCAAAATTTGTTGAGTCCCGCAGGATTCGAACCCAGACCTCCGGTTTCAAAAGCACACGCCCATACCACTATACTACGTTTAATACAATGCAAAATTTAAATAATTTGGTAAATTATCTATTTAGTCTTTAAAATTTTGTCAAATTTAAGAGGCCCTCTTTAAAAATATGTCTAAAAATATCTTAGCAAATGCCATTAGAAGTTGGCGCATTTAATCAGGAATCTAAATGGTAGAATATTTATTACTTTTATGCTAATAACAAAGAGTTATAAAAAATAATTATCTCAAGTTAACCGATTTTTGCTAAATAATTTTTATTTAGTTAAAATGCTTTCGATTAGCATAAATAAGTTCTTGGTAACCTACCAAGGATTTTCTCAATTTTACGACAAAATGATGAATCAGGTTAAATTTTTGTTTGTCTGTCCGTTTGTTCTAAGTAATCTCTGGAATGGCTTGTCCGATTTTGATGGAATTTCACTGGAAGATAATGTTAATAGGGTTAACATGCTTTGATTTTCGTTTAAGTTACATATTTTATTTAATCATGCAGGCGAAGTCGTGTTCAACAGCTAGTTATTGAATATACGACATTTAAAATAAAGATAAAGAAGGATTGACGTTGTCTATCTTTATATTAATAATAACAATGAGTAGTACTTGCGGAAGATTCCTTTTTAATTTTTAAAGTCAGACGTAATATGGTAAATAACGACGATTTAAATAAATTTAAAAGTGGCGCATAGATTCAGAAATATAAATAAATAACTTACTTTGAATCAACAAAAAAAAACGAAATGTATTAAATTTGTAACCCCTAATTTAAAATGTGGTAACTTTAAAGTTTTGTTAACTAAAATTTGTTAACTAAAGTTGACAAAAACATTACTACTGACGTGAATACAACACGCTTGGTATATTTTAATTACTTCTACAATATAGAGTCTTATGGCATTCTGGTATGGAGAAATGCGCCTGATATAAGTACAATTTTCGTCCTTCAAAAATGAGCTACCTGGGTCCTGATAAATCACTCAGAGAGAATCACTCATAACGACAGTTAGTTCTCAATATAGTTTCGGAAAATATTGTGTTAGACGCTTTATTAAGGAAATGTAATGCACATCATATAAATACTAGATAGACTGCGATGCATATGTTTATAGGACAAAATTATTTGCTTTTATAACAAAATCCTAATTGAATTTTATTTTGATAAGCACAGTACGTCAGCTCACTATTTTATCAATTATTAACTTTTACGTGTAGTACATGCAATTGCCTTAGAACGATCTTTACTGCAGACGAAAATAAGTAACATAGTTAATGGCTGATTTCAGTTAACGTAAAATAAGGTATCGTTTGAAGATCATATGCTTTGTGGAAATTAATAATGGGAAACTTAAAACTTAGCACGATCCCTAAATGGAGTTAGATTGGGTATAGTAAAAAAGCATGTAACGTACGGGCAATTTAATAACAAGCTATAAAGTAATTACAAGATTTCTTCGGTACGATATTCGGGACGAAACATATGGAATTCTCTAGCTCTGTAAGTTTCGTATTAGCATTATTCTGATTTCTAAAATGCATCTTCAATTTTGAAATTAGATCAAAATGCATAGAGTAATACTTTCTTTAAAGTTTTATGGAAACTTACACGCATAAAAATGCTTTTTACTTACTTTTTTGTGCATACAAAGGCAGGACAGCAGTCTAGCCACTTTATGGAAAGGTCACCAATGCAGATTGACTTAAGCAATATCAATGTTATCACCAACGCACTGCCTACTGTGATTTTTGGATGTTACGTCTCCTTTACCCAGTAAATACGATGGCTCCGGTGCCTTTAAAACTGGAACATGGTAGTATTTCTACACTACGGCTTTGCGAAAAAAATAGAAACCGCGGTAGTACTGTACCAGACGGTCTCCTGTAAAAAGAGGACCTATCACCTCTCAAAGGAAAAAAATATATATTTAAATACTGTGCCAAATGTTACTTTATGTTTGCATTGGTAAGTGCTATTCAACACATTTCAGCCATTTGTGTACGCAGAATTTGAGTGATTATTAAATAAAAATATAGCTAGTACTTAGTCTCTTTATCCAAACCATCGAAGCCAATTGCAAATTCCATTTACGTAAATTTAATAAAATCTATTGTTTTTACTGTATTGAGTTATTTTACATTATTTTGGATAGCTAATACATAACTTGTTAACAAACAAAGTAAAAAATTTTGTAAAACATTCACAGCTTCAAACTAAAATGTCCTTGGCTGTATTGGTATAACTATCAACTTACACAGCTGGCACTTTACACTGATAGGGATAGAAGACCACAAGAAACGTTTTCAACTAATAAGTCACCGAGCTTTACCAAGCTGTGATAAGACTGGATAACTACGAAATTTATTGTGAAATAATCAAGGAATTCTTAGTTTCACGTCAGCATTGCCAAATTTCGTAAGCCGAGAAATATAAATTTCTTTACGATATCAGTCTAAATCTAAAATTCGTTTAGTTTTTTTATTATTTAGGTTCTAAAAACATTTCTTCATGTGTAAAAGAATTATAAACAAACATAATTATTTTACGCGTTGGCAATTAATACAATCTGCCTGATTCATTGTCTGCTTCCTATACCGGATACTAACGGTTTATAATTTAATTTACTTTTATTTATTTTCAAAATATATCTTATTCACTGTTCAGTCAGTTAAGTCATATATGAGAAAAAGCTAAAGATTTATATACCGAGGTCATTAGGCAAGGCTTCGGTTACTTTACAATGTCGGGTGTGTCGAATATAACAATATTCAGAATTGAATTGAACTGAATCTGATAGCATTGTTTCTAAAAACATGGTGCACGCAGTATTTTAACAAAAGGTTTAGTTAACAATGCGCAAACAAAGAAAATTGTTTACCCTTGTGTTTGTATTACTCTTGTAGCTAACGAGAGAATTGTCAGTTAAAATGCAAACAAATAAATATGTTATAGTTTTTCGCTTCAATGCAAAGGAGGTAAAGTCTGATTTTTGTTCAATGTTTGAAAAGAAAGGCATTTTTACTTTTTGGTCTTTAGAATAAAAGGAAATCCCAAAACATATTAAAAGAAAAGTGTAAAAAAAACTGCCTCCGTAACCTAGTGGTATGGTCATGTGCCTTACAAACCGGAGGTCCGGAGTTAGAATCCTGTGGGGACTCAACAATTTTCATTGTTATTTAGTAGTTGGTTAGGGCAATTTGGGTCGATCACCCAATTGTCTGAAAAGTAAGATGATACGTCGGTTGGGCATGTAAAAAGTCGGTCCACCCACCAACCTGCATTGGACCAGCGTGATAGGATAAGGCCCAAAACCCCCTAATGGATTTGATTGTATTAGGGGAGGCCTATGTCCAGCAGTGGACTATCACAGGCTGATGATGATGTAATAAAATCAAAAAGGCGAAAACCTAATCTGTTACACATAACAGATAATAGTTAGACAGATGTTTTTTTAGGTAGCCAAAGGCAGGGATGCGTAATTTTAATTTGAAAACGTTAGTTAAAAAATACGTAATGCAAACAAAGGAAATAATAACAAAAAAACTACCGACCTTAAACATCATACAACTATTTTGCGTGGATGACAACGTGCCAATTGCAAAAACTACCTCGCGATTTCTGCTGCTGCAATTTAAATCTTTAATATCTTTTAAGGTATTAACTGAATCAAAATTTCATGTAAGATACGCTCTATGAACATAGAATGAACATTTTTTAATGCATTAACTTTTATGTAAACTTACACTATATTACCTTAAATGAACTTTGAATAAGCCTGACTGCAATTTTAAAAAATATTTTAACTAAAATACTAACCGCTAATTATATATAAAAATATAAAAAAGATATCTCTGACTTTATTGTATGTCAATTCAACGAAAAACATAGTTTAAGTCGTAAAACGTAATTGTGTTTTACGTATATGCTTAAAAAATTATATTTAATCGCTTTCTTAAATGTCCGTTAATTTATCACAAAATTATAACATAAAAATATAACCTAATGATAGCTAAAATCGTTTAAAAAAGAATTACCAAAATACAAGTACTTTGTTGCTTCGCACATATATATATATATAAAAAAAGATACGCTCCATTAGAGAAAATGGTCAAAAATAGACATGACATTGAAAGATTTACGTACATATCGTGCTTCCTATATCTCAACAATACAGTATCGTCTTAATGACGGAGCCGGTCATTCAAGTACAAAAACAATATCTTCTGCTTCACTGTCCTGGAAAATTGAGGACCAAATACTTGGTCACGTTTTGAAGGGAATATTACAAATGAGAATTTATATCGAGTAAAAATTAATTTGTTAAGCTTTATTAACAAATGTGTAGTATAACAGAATAACACCAAAATTTACACAAAACTACTTTTACCATTATGCCATTAATATTATAATGAAAAAAGATCAATTGACTGCAGTCAAAGTTAATTGCACTGCAGTTTTAAATATCGTCAACAAACAATTAAAAATTTCGTGAGACATTGCATTATAACATGTGGTACAAACGGCTGAACTCACTTGAAATCGATATTCGTGCCGACTCGTTTCGGACCTATCGCAGGTCCTTCGTGAGGACCAACGTTAAGTTCACGTCGTTATCTGCTAAGCGTGACATATATATATCACGCTTAGCAGATAAGCGACTGTGAAGTATAACGTGATATTGCGAGACAGGAAGCATAAAAATCAAAAATAAAAATTTATTCTCAAACCATTTTTGAAATTCGTATAAATTTGTGAATCTCTTCTACACAGACGAAATTAGAAATTTTTAACAACCCACTTCAAATTGTAAATTCTAATAAGCTGTTTCAGTTACAGCTCCATTAATTAACAGTTGATATGCCTGAAATTTATGTTTGTGTTTGCTTTTGACGAAGGTAGACCCATTCAAAATATCATTTTCATATTGACATATAAAAAAAAAAAATTTTAAAATAAAAGTAAGTAAATATACATGAAATGAAGACTGTTTAGTAAATTGTGACAGTCTTAAAATGTGGCAATGTTATAATTTATGTTTTTATTCTTTAATGTTTTAGAAAATGTTGAGATTCTACGAACTTTCTTACTACATGACGAGCGAAGGGCGGAGCCGATGCCATTGGACAATTTTTAACAAAACATGAAAATACAATTTTAATTTAACTTTTGTTAATTAAATGACGGAAGTTTAAACACCATACTTCGAGTACTGCAGAGTAATGCAATTACATACTATTGCAGTGTCGAGCATGGCTATAATCTAAATAAATTTTAATCTAAGAATAAGAGAGCGTAGCAGAAAATTATGAAGACACTTTTACCTATCTCATAATAGCTCTTAGTTATAATTTGAAACCTGGATGCGCGGGCGCGTGGTCACTTAAGTTTCATTAGCCAATTTTGATTGCACCAACGAGCTCGAGTGACGGCGATATGGTAGATCCTACTTACGGACCAGAAGTGAGGATGCAGTTCGAAGGACCATGCGCGTAATCCGGCTAAGACAACATGATTATGAAGCCGGATTGGAAATTGATAAAAGAAAGGATAAATACCTCGTCAGATGGCGGCACAGCTACAGGCGTCTTTGTTGATGCGGTGGTGGCTCGAGGTAAACGTTAAACTATAAAAACGGAGCGTTGGCCATTCGCGTTGCGTGACTTTACGAAATATGTTGCGCTGCGTAGGAACTCCGGAAGGCAATTGTCGACTGCGGTGGCGTTGGCCGCCAACCGTTTCACGAAGTTTTCACCTTATAGCCTCTTTCTTCTCGAGGCGAGGAAAAATAAGAGAAAAAAAGGAGAGCAGGCGTAAAGGAGAGGTATAGTAAAAAGGGAATGAAGATTATTGCGTTACCAATTTGCGGCTGTGTTAGGCGACGAAGAAATGCGTGCAAACAAATCCTCACGTGAAAAGCGAGAATATTGTGAAGAATTTCACCACAGCCAAATAGATCTTTGTTTTATTAAATAGAATATGTATACTGCTTAATTTTACGCTTATTATTCAGATTCGCAGATATCTTATTATAAATTAAACAAACATGATATTTTAAATATTTTACCATTTTTAATCATCTTGAGACAGCTATAAAGAGATATAACTGAAAAGCTATATCGTAGTTTGATATACGGGTATATACATATACACGTATGAGAACATATTTCGACAAACTTTCCAAAAGGAGGTACGCGTACAATTCAAAATATTTGTTTTTTGTTTTTATTATACAGGGGGATTTTTAATTTTTCTATTTAATACTAAGTTATTTTCGATCGGAAGTAGGTCTTCAAAAACAGAATTCGTCCCAAACTTATTCCATTTACCTAATTGCTAGGAGTTCTCGAAAGCTATTCGATTCTGATAGGCGATTTATTTCGTACAGGGTATCAATGGTAATCGAATAACTTCTCATATAGTTTCAGAACTGTGATTAGTTGCAAATTGAAGCGACAAAATAAGGTTTAAAATTAAAAGAGTTTGCCACTACCAGTTGTTCTATTAATAGATTCATAAATGTGTATTTCTAACATTCAGAAATATACCCCTGACATTAAATTTATAGAGTATTTTTATCTAGTTTAAGAGTAATAAAAACTTAAAGCTAAAAGAATCTTAAGTGTAGTTAATCTAGAAACGGAATGATTGTAACGAAATGCTATGCAAACATTAATGGCGACACAATCTTTGTTGTACTAACGACAACATGGGGTTACAATGTAATACGTAACCAACAAAATAATAGTACGATGAAACCTATTATAAATGGACGAAAATAAATGAGGTCGGGAAGTTGGGGGTGGGTCCGTTTTTGAGCGTAAGAAAATAAGATTTTCGACACAACTGTGAGTCCTATGAAAAAAGATTAAATAGCTCCAACTTGCCCTTCTCCAATGTACCAGAAACAAAGTATTTCAATAAAAAAGCATATGGTAAAACCATTAAGCAATTCAAAAATTAGAGAAACACATTAAATACCTGCCACAGCCTGTCTTTTGCAAACATTACTCTAAAGTAAATTAAATCTTTTTGCATCGTTTATCATATTTTCATTCATAAAGAAAATATTATTTAATGAATATATAATGTTAGTTGATTCACCAAATTAGTGTAAGGAAGCAGCTTACACATGAAACAACCATAGGAATTGCAACGTAATCATTGAAAGCAGGTTTCGATCCCATAGGGATAGTGAATAAAGTGCTAGAAAGTTATCCGATATAAATGTACAAATTGCGTAGCTTGCGATACCTGATGCCCAGTGGGACTTGTAATTCGCTATAGTGCTTTTGTACTCCATGCAATGATTTCTCGTAAAAAGCCTATAATATTTTTGCCTCCTGGTATCACACTAGACTTGAGAAGATGGAAGGATTTTTAAACAATATTATTACATTTCGTTTACTGGCACTGGTTTCAATGTTATTAATATTTAAAAAAGTTTACAAAATTTAAATAGTTTACTACATATTAAACTGTTAATAACTACCAATAAGATACTACATACATAACAAAACCAGTGTTAGTGCTGACAGGTCAATAACATATTCATTAAAATTAAATCGGTATAGAGCAAAAACCAATAAAGAACTAATTATAATTGAGTTATACAATTCATAAAAATATACAATCTCTACTTAAACATTATATATTTTAAAAAGTAGACTCGCTTCATGTTTACAAAATGTCGTAATAGTCTATAATATTAGTTGTGGAAAATATCGATCAACATAGAAGATATCGATTACATTAAGTTTTATTATATTAGAAGATATAAAAATGGTGACTTTGGGTAAATGGCGTATATGAAAATAGAAATTGCACAAAATAGGTAAAAAAGAAAAATAAAATATAAGACAAAATATCTGCGACTGATATACTTTTACTTATGAAAACTACAATAGATTTGAATATTTAAAAAGTACACTTTAGCTTTGGTGTGTTAGATTTTAGCCGCTGTTTAAATTTCTGCTTTACAATAATATCTAATATATCTTCAAATAATATCATTTTTAGAATCACTGAAGAGAGTATTGCTTGTTGAAAGTAAAAAAGTTTGAATCAATATAAACATAGCTTATAATATACTTTTTGTTGCTTACGCAAATACTCCACAGGTAAGACCGGCTACAGCAATTTTTTTTTTTAATTGACGGCAGACGGATTAATTCTGACATTATGATGCTTAAAATCTTAGTCTGACCCGTGACAAAGGACGCAGGAAGGTGTTTGAAACGTCGGGTAAATTTATAAAAAGTTAAACAAAAGTCAATCCCTAAAAACTAGTAAAATAATCATATTTTCAATCAGTAATTAATTAAATAAAAAGTTAAATAACAAAGTTAATACATGCCTTGTTTTAAAAAATTTTAATTTGTAAATTAATTAAAAATAAATAATTCCTTATATTTGCTATAAAGCAGGTATACATATGATTTTATGCGTATTTTGCACGCGTATTTCGTGTATATTTTTATATTATAATAAAAAAATATTAGACTAATCAAAAACATCGGACATGTTTCGATTTATCTCTAGTAAATAGATTTATTACTAAACGCTATTTCTTCGTGATAAATTCAGAAAGAATTAGGTATGTTGCTTAACCGCTAACGCAATAATTTAATATTTAAAAATAGGTATTTTTCGTTGTTCGTTATGTATTGTGAAAAATCAAAACTAAAACAAAAATAACTTCAACGTTTTATAAAATAATTTCAATTTTTTTTAGTAATGATGAGTTTATAGCTTTGCAATAAAAGAAACGTTAACACAAAGAGAACAACGTTAACACGAAGTTCGGAAATTAACATTGTTTTAATTTAGTTTTGGATCCAAACAATCGTGTTTGCTGGCAGTTTTAATTATACTTGTTGTTTTGATGTCGTGAATTGATAGACACTGTAATTTTCACGAAACGCTTATAAAGCAAAAAAAAAATTATGTACTATTTTTTCATTAATTTCAGTAACCGTCTTATCAAATGCAAATACTTTCATAATATTTTTTTAAACAGTTCTAACATAAAAAAATACAAAAAATTGGGAGTTCGTATTAGTTTCAGACCCAAATTGTGTCCTACGATTATTTTATAAGGGATCTGCGACTGACCCATTACTTTACGGTCTACGATTCAACGAGATATTATTTTATCAAAACTTAAATGAATGAAGGTTTTAATTGTATAAATATGATATTTGCGACAAAATTAAAATGTATAATCGTTCTTACATAATTACTAAATACTTACACGTAGTAGTTGTACATAAATTATTCAATAAATGATATTAAAATAAAGTAATAAGTCAGATTTAATATTTTTTATGTGGTCTATATAATTTAATTTCAGAAAACCTTTGATATATTCCATTTATAATAATGCTAACTTTTTTTTATAATTTTGTCTTCAAGTTGAATAGACAAACAATTCATTTAAGTGATACTCTAGTTTTCGAGTCTTTTCCACGTTACTTTGTAATAGCACCGAGTTTTATCTAGATCACGTTTGTTTGCACACAAAGAAATGTCGCTTATTGAATTGGAACGATCCGTTTATATAAGAAAATAAAACCATTTTATAAAGTAGGCTTTCTTATTTTCTTACACAATTTTGTACGTTTATATTACCAAGAGATCTTCACTATTTTGGTTGTTATCAAATATATCACAATTAATTATTCGTACCCAATGTTTTTAACTATGTGTATAACTGATAAGCATCGGATAATAATATGTCATGAAGTCATGGAATATCGAATAGATTTTTATTTAGGCTATTCATTTAGTATTTATTGACCTAAAATTGAAGATGAAAAAACTCTTGCAGGCATTAATGACCCAGCTCACAGAGGTGGCCTTATTATCGGCTACACCGCTAGTTCTGTTTCGACAACAGAAAGAAGACATATCGATTACACCATACTAAGTATTTCCTTCATCGTTACCGAATCCGAATGATATATCTTCGTCAATTCACGTAGGATATGAAAAATGGCCTGAGATGTACTGATCACCTAGGTTATAAGTACTACAACGATAAAAAATAGGACTATTTAGAAAAGCCGTTATATAGTCCAGAGCAAATTCTTGTAACATTATATAAAACAAATGACAAGTAGTAAGCATGGTTACCCATGAAAATACAAACATGATAACAGGTGGAAACATGACTCGTGCAAATGTTTATTATTCTTTTGAGAAATAGAAAATGGTTAATTTAATCACAGTTTTACATTATTAACGAAAAAACAGACGTTGATCTGTTAAACGAATAATAATGCGGGTGATGCAAACTTGATGTTCTAATTAACAAATTAGTCATGAAGTGAAAATTGCTACAAAGCATAGCCCTGTCAAAGTCAAAGTATCGTTCACAGAGATCCTATTTAGTATAAGTAACGCTAAGATTCGGGTCAGTTGAGCCCCAATTTAGTTAATTGAGTAGGCATTTGAATTTAAGGATCCGTGTAGGAATAAGTAGAGTGACAAGCCAAATAATAAATATAAATAGGAATCTTTTGTTTCATATATATGGTACAGTCTATAATTAAATTTATTAACTATTTCTTAATAATATATTTCACTCTGCCTCCGTAGCCTACTGGTATGGTTGTGTGCTTTAGAAACCGGAGGACGTGGTTCGAATCTTGCGGGGACGCAACAAATTTTCATTGTTGTTTCCTAGTTGGTAAGGGCAATTTGGGCCGATCACACAATTATCTGATAAGTAAGATGATCCATGCGTCGGATGGGCATGTAAAAGTCTGTCCACCCACCAACCCGCATTGGACCAGCGTGGTGGGATGGTCCAAACCCCTAATGGATAGGGTGTATTAGGGGAGGCCTTTGTCCAGCAGTGGACTAATAAAGGCTGATGATATATATATATATATATATATACGTATAGGATTGTTGATACTCAATACTGGCAATAATAATTATGTTCACCTATTTTGGTGGCTTATTATATTAGAGATTAGCTAACTGCGGAGGACATGTTGTTATACTGCACAAATGTATGCGGAAACCTAGGTGCACGCCTCCTCTTTTACTCTCATAGTCCGATGGAATGAGTAACTAATACGACCGGAAAAAGATCAGGCACATAACCGACTTTTTACAAGCCCATCACCCGACGAACCCATGAATCGTTTTACTTTACAAGCAATAGGATGATCAGTCCGCATTGCCCTAACCATCTAGGAAACTACGTTGAATTTTTTTTGAGGCTCCTATACGTAAATTTGTAATATTACTCAAAGTCGATATACACAACAGTTTTAAATAAATTATTAAAAAAATTCTTGATTCAATTATTTTCTTATAATGTTTTGGCGCCTATATTCTGAAATTAGTGAAAAAATAACAGCATCGACCTTTACTTACTAGCTAATATCGGTGGTAGGTCCCCTGTTTACAGGAGACCGTCTGGCCGCGGTGCCTATTTCTGCCGCGAAGCAGTAGTGTGAAAACACTGCTGCGTTCCGGTTTGAAACGCATCGTAGCCAGTGTACTTACTGGGTAAACGAGACTTAACTCCCTATATCTCAGGGTAGGCAGAGCGTTGGTGATACGACTGCTATTGCCAAATTCTATGGGCGTCGGTGACCACTTCCCATCAGGTGGCCCGACTGCTCGTTTGCCTGCGTATGCCATAAAAAAAAGGAGATCGCTTTTCTTGAGGGAAGCGTATAAGCGCTAGTTCCCAACAATTTTTTTAACGCCCCTTTGATGCCTTAAGCTTTTCAATTCGTGTTTATTACTTTTCTAGAAAATGACTACAGTGGTTGTTCCAGAAGATTGACAAAGAGAATTAAAGAAAATAAGAAGTATTACGATTTATTAATAATTAGTTGGTATTAGGTTAGTAGTTAGTATTTTAGCACACCTTTATGCTGTAGCCGTATTTAACAAGAAACTCCAGTTAATGTAATCTTGACATCGAAAATGTGTTCTGTATATTTACTAGCATACGAACGAGCAGACTAAATGACGTTTATAACTTCTCTAATCTGATTTTTACCGTTTCTCTGATTACATATTCAGAAAATTTGAAAGTTATATTTTATCTTTACGACAAAAATAAAATAATAAGTGAGTGTATAATATAATTAGCTCAAATTATCACCTATATTCAAACTAAATACTTTTTTAGTTAATTTTAATTATAATAAAAAATAATTAAAAATAAAAATAAATTTTAATTACAGTAAGTAACACATTACATGTTCTCGTCTCGTTCATTCGTATTGCTTTATAAGCTAATACTGCAGCAATCGCAACTTTTGAGCTTGGAAAGCATAATACGAAAGGTTTACATTTGATAATGTGCAATAATTAAAAAAACATACTGTTTCAGTTAAATGTTTCAGGGTCCTAAGAATATTTTTAAACTTTTTATGTATCGTGGGTTAAGCTAAGTTAAAATTAAAGAAGCTTAACTATCTAAGGCTACAATTTTATGGTGCACAACGTTTAAGTTCATGTAAGCAATATTTTCTAAACATACACAAACATAGCCCGAGTAATAACAAGCACAATGACAAGAGATTGGCAAAAAGCCAAACAAAGCTAAACACTTCTGTGTGTGCTGCAGCTTATTTAATTTTATTCGTCAACGAGTGATTTTTAAGAAGGTATTTAGATAATATGAATAATTAGTGTGGATTAGTATGTTCCGCAAAGCATATAAATACATTGCTAGATTAAACATGTATTTATATTGTATTGTATAATTTAAAATGATATTTAACAGCATAATTCTATTTATTTAGTAATAACAGAGCATAGAGCTTGATGAACGAATAACCTAAGTACTCGTAGTTTTACCATGTATAGTATATAATACCTATGGAATACTGAACAAAACGGTAAATGATGAAAATAACTTTTAGTTCTATTTTATGTGACAATACTTATTGTTTCTTACGCAAAAACAGTATTAGTACTCTGCTTTCGCATTTGGTTCTATTCTTTTTTAAATATGGACGTTTGAATAAGTCAAAATTACAGAAACATAAAATTATAAAGTTTTATATATTTAATGTTAGATATGTATGTAGAATAGCTAGAGAAATGGTAAAAATATTTGCTGATAATAAATAAACACCTAAAGCAAAGTAAAACAAACAAAACCAAACAGCGGGTAAAATAAGCCATAAGCTCAGAGAATCAAGTAAATTAGGATGAATAGCTTAGCTTTGGTTTTACGGTTAAAGAAAAGACAAAGCTCAAGCCAAGTTTAAAATTTGCATAATCCTCGAAAAGTAGGTCAGTAAAGACGACTTGTAAATTTCACACCACGCAAACTGCACTATATCAGAGCAAAGGAAAACTTTCTTGGACTTCTACAAAAGGCTAACTAAAAATTTTTATTTCTTCAAATCCTTAAAGGCTAACATGAAAAATTAGTGCAATGTTAAAACAATCTTTTTAATTGTAAACGAAACAAAAAGAATTCCTATAAAAAAAAATTTTTCAACATGTTAAATTTCAGACCTATTTTCCTTCTTCCTTTCTTTAGACTTTTCCTTCAGGAAGCGACAATTTTAATAATAAAAAGTTGATTAAAAATGGAGTAAACTTATATTTTTTGTACATTTCATTTTTAAAGTATTGCAAAAACAATTGTATTTATGACTATATTATGTAGTCATAAATACAAATGTTTTTTTGCATAAACAGCTTGCTGCACTACTCATAAAATAAATTCTAATTATTGACTTAACGGAAAACTTCAAGGAATAGGTGCTATGAATTTAATATGTTCATGAGAACAAAGAACTGGTAGTAATATAAAAAACAAACACAGTGTGTTTGTTTTACTGCCACTACATGGCTTCTGCATCGAAGAAGACGCGTTGATGTAAAATTAATGAACAGAAATTTAACAAAATACCGTATTAAATATTCTAATAATATTAAATCTTAATGCTTTAAGTTTTTTAAATTTAAGCATACTTTGTCTAAACCGTTATCAACTTCAAGTTTTCTACAGCTATTCAAATTCAGGTTTCGATACCTATATTGACCAAAGAAGCATTATTACATGTTCTTGTTAAAAACGCTACCACCGGTTCGGAAAAGACGACTTTCACCTGAGAATGTCATATTATTGAAAAAACCTCGAGCGAGCATTCCATTACCATATTGTGTTATTATTTAAAAAGTAATTTACATTGTAATAATATTTAGCATACAAATGATCCTTTATAAATTAAACTTTTTTAATTTATTGTTGGTTAAATTTTGAAACTTTTATGGGTTTAATAGCGTGAGCATTGTCCCATAAAAGGTTTAAATATTTTTCGCTGTCTGCTTTCTAGAAGAATTCCTCTGTTTGTTCCTAGTATTAATATGATGCATATTAATATTAGGAACAAACAGAGGAATTTTTCTTCATTACTTTGCCTTAAAAAAACATTTTATTGAACATATATAAAATTTTCAAATATGTACTGAGAACTAACGGTCTTTACTTGAAATTGGGTGAACAACTCTCTAAGTGAATTTATTTATAACTCAACCAGAAAACAACAATCATACAAAGTTCTTCAATCAAATGATTTTAACCCAAGAGCTCAGTTTGTAAAGCAAAGGTGTTTTTTTTTAATATTTTACCTTGCTTACCTACAATATATAATTATTACGTGAATATTATGACCTAGCAAAATTAATATTATTTACTACGATGCTGCTATTCCTTGATTAAAATTTAAAACCTTCTGCCTTCTGAACGCTCTCCGAGCTGGTGTAATAGCTGGGAATTATTACACAATTCGGTATTTATAACTTCGTTGAATATAGTTTTCGAACTTGAAATCCCTTCCTATCACTACATAGTTAAAAAACAAAGTCCCTTTCTCTGTCCCTATATCCCGAATCACCTGAGAAGAGCCGGCGTAAGAAACTCTGCGGGACTTTTTTATTGTTTTTTTCATTAGGTTTTACAAAATTATTACAATAAACATCACATTTTATTAGTTTGAAATAGCCTGTAGCGAACAGTTCATTACCAGGGTGATGAACTGTTTGCTCCAGATTTGGATTTTATTGCTGTAATGACTACTTGACAGATGTTATCTGTCAAGTAGTCATTACAGCAATAAATCCTTTAACACACAAACGTTCCTTTATAACTTTTTTAAATTTATTTAGAGATAATAGCTGAACTTTTTCTGGGATTTTGTGGAAGAAGATTGTTCCATGAAAGATTTCATTGTTCTTCGGAGCCTAGTTTTTGGAAGAATTGTTCTTCCAACAAATTTATGCTTATTCCTAGAATTTATATTGTGTCACAATGTTTTACAAATTCGTTTTTATGTTTATGAACATACATAATATTTTCAAATGTGTATTGAGAAAAAACAGTCATTACATTGATTTCTGTAAACATTTTTCGTAGCGATTCTATGGGGCCCAGGTAATAGACTGCTCGAATCGCTCTCTTTTGAATTACAAAAATAGCATTTATATCAGCCGTGTTACCCCACAGTAGAATGTATAAGACATTATACTGTGCAAATAACTAAAATATACTAAATGGGTTAGTTGTCAAATTTTTTTGACTGCATAAGTCGCTAAGCTAAGCTTACTCGCCAGCCTATTGGTATGAGGGCCCCATTGCAGTTTAGAATCTATTGTTATGCCGAGAAATACAGTGGAATCTACGTGGTCCAGCGTTTCCCCATCTACGACCACGTCAAACCCAGCTTGAGGAACATTGAAGAGGAAGGTTTATATGTACACATACCTAATATTGTAGGTATAATGTCGACCAGCATAATTCCCATAATCAGCATAATGAGAAGGCAGCTCACCTGATAGTTAATGATTACCGCCGTTCGTAGATACAGACTTAAAATATTAGCAATAAAAATACCGGTACAATTAGTATTAATATAATTAATCAGCAAAGAAATGTTTTCTTGTGTTTGTTCCTTTTGTTGTCATCTCACGCTGTGTAAATCTATATTATATTTCGTTTTCGGTTGGTACTTATTAAAGCATAATTTTGACCAATATATATTAGCAGCACTACAATACATAATTGCTCTCAATTAACGGCCAACAGTTGAATCAATGTTTAATATATTATGAAATTATTTACATGAAGCCTAACGTCATAAGGAAGATAGCATTTAAGACAAGGTAATAGCGAGAAAGATAACTGAAACCTCAAACATTTTTTAGAATTTTTACAAACAAGCAAACAATTCGTCAGATTTAGAACTTTCACCTCTTAAATAAATAAACTCTGACTTAATATTTGATTATTTTATACTGAAATATTCTCTCCAAACTAAAATACTACATTTTGTAACTAAAACCTTCTTTCAGAGAAAAGAAAATACAAGTTCACACTGCTTAGCAGTAACAGATTTAACGTGTCTAGTACTAAAAGTTTCAAAACCGTAGAGGATATTACTTCATAATTTATTACTCACATATTATGGTACGTGTCTTTCGTTTATAAGCGTACCGTTTATTCATGGCTTGGCCCGTCTGAAAACTACGATTCGATTGAACGATTTTGGGATAGAAAACCATTGAACAAAATGTCTATTATGCTATGAATCCTGCCGGTGGTAGGTCCCTTTACCGGTGGTAGGTCCCTGTTTACAGGAGATCGTCTGGTGGATACCACGCAGTGCCTATTTCTAGCCAGCGAAGTAGTAGTGTGAAAACACTGCTGCGTTTTGTTTGAGGGCACCGTAGCCAGCGTATTTACTGGGTAAACAAGACTTAACACCCTATGTCTACACGGTATTGTCAACGTCTATGGTGTTGGTGACCACTTCCCATCAGGTGGCCCTGACTGTCTCGTCTGCTGCGTATGCCATGAAAAAAAAAAAAAAAGAATCCTAATTAGTCTAACAATGATAAATGTAATTGACTTTACAATAAAATGGTGGCAAATTAATTATGTGAATTACCGAATAAAATGACTTTTAACTAATTTTTATCGCGTAGCGCAATGTAGTCAAGTTATCGGCTTTATAAATATAATTAGGTCTGAATTTGTATACCTAAACCATAAGAACTATACATATATCAGCTCCTCCACGATTGTATTCTATTCTATACAAATAGAATAAAAGTTTTGTAACAAAAAAACAATAAACTATTTTATATACTTTTTATTATTGGTATAGGTACAAGAGAAAAAAAAATAAGATAATCAAATCAAAAATATATTCTAATATAGATGCTAAATCTTGGGGCGTAGTAAAGAATAATTATATTCCAACTACAATAAAAATAATTTATGTTGCCTTACTCTCAATGACGATATTTAATAGCAATGCTAAATTGTTTTATCAGCAATTAAATAAAACAGTAAGAACAAAAAAAAAACTGTATATAATTTCCTGTAACATCTTAATATATTACATTTTTTTTTTTTTTATTGAAAAAATAGTTTACTTCATAATAATAACCTGTGCTCGGATTTGTAGACAAAATGAGAGAATTTGAGATACGGCTTTGTCAAGTCAGTGCAACGTCGTATACAATAACATCGCGTTTGGTAAAGAAAATTAAATAATAAGAAAAGAAATTACATCAAATCACTTCTCAAGTGTGGTATTGTAGCATCAATGTACATTTGTTTCTCATATAATATATTTCCAATTTGAAAAAGGACACAACAATGTACAAGAAGCAAATAAAATAAGGCACAACCAATAGATTACTTATGGATTTATAAATTAATTTGTCTCTTACTTAGACCGCAAGAGCAGATAAATCAGTACCGATATCAATTTACTATAAGGTATGGCATCGTGACAGGCTGCTTCATTATCAATAATGATACCTGTTCCCGCGCATTTCTATGTCGCCTTATGCAGCCTAGGAATTGCACCTTTGCACCAAAATTTTTTGAGACCTTGCTTTGCTTAAAATACCCCCGTACCGCTTTAAAGTTTAAAAAAAGCGGCAAATTGTTCTTGCTTGACGGCTTCAAGCTAAGATCACTTAAAAAGATCGAAAATTTTCGATTCTGCTTCCATGTAAGTAGTTGAAATATTATATGTAAGAATCTTAATAGTTTAGCTGCTATTTGCCGGATATTTATTTTAAGTTTACATCTGAATTTTTCTAATAATCCTTTAGGAGAACTAAAACATTGCAGTTTCAGATGCGGTGTACTTAATGTTGATGTATCAATAAAAAGGCACCATAGGAACTAGGGAATTGAATAATTTTAAACGTCAAAATTATATATAAATATAAAAAGCTTTAAAATTAAAATCAGTGAATTAATAGTTTCAGATTAAGCAATATTTTTATTTTAAACTGCCATGGAAATGAAAGGAAATTTTTAAATAAAGCCCGAATGATAAAAAAATTAAAGAGCTACTTTAGGCTCGATAATGCTAAAAATGTAAAGAGTTGAACGTTGTAACAGACCTTTGACGTCTCTTGACAATCGGGATAAAGAACGTGTATTTTCATTTTTCAACAGCGCTTTAATAAGGTATTACAATGTTATCTATTTATACAGTGTTATCTTTTCAGCAGAAATAGAAATTAGTAATTAATGCTTCATTTTTATAACATGTGTTCCCCTCGAATGCTTATCATGCTTTAATACCATAACATCAACACGTATAAATATAACAAAAGTAACAAATTTACATAGTTTTTACTTTCGTTACTTATTATAGTAAGTAGATTGCTTTTTCATTGTGTATGTCGTATAAAATTAAATAATATTATTTAGTGTAACAAAAAAATACTTATCCAAAATAAAATTAAAGACGTCGCTGACTGATAAGAAAAAGTAAGTAACCGATTTAAATTGTCATAAAAATGTAAACGTGAAAAGTATTTACGCTGTAAAAATAACATAAACAATTATTATCCTAATATTTTATATTTTATGAAGTGAATGAATACATAAAACTAAATGATTTTCCAACAAAAAAATGGTCTGAAAGAATGCACTAATTATAAAGCCTAAGCAAAGTAACATAGCATTGTTTTATACGCGCCCGTCAGACCAAACAATGTCACTTGTGAAGCTGTGTAAAAAGTTAGCTTTGTAATAGTTGTGCCTTGTCTCGTTTCAGAAAAAAATCTACGTTTGCAATTTAAAGTTCTATAGTATTTGCTTTGTGTAAATATTACGGACATTTTCCTAACAATTTCAACGAGTAAAACAATAATACATTTTTTGTTTTTCACTTGCTCCAAAAAATATTCTACGCCACGTGTCATTTTATTAGCGTCTACGCCTGTAACGTAATATTTATTTATTTTTCCTATAACCGAAAATAATTATTTCGTTTGTTTTAACCTGAAATAAGTATAGTATTGTAGTGTTTATACATAACACTATTACAATAATAAAAAAATATAAAATTCATATACTTTATACAGGTATTAACCTACAAACCGGTATTAAACCAGCGTGGTGGGATAAGGGCCAAAAATGGAGAAGTCGTGCATTAAGGGGGTTTTATGTCCAGCAGTGGATTAACACAGGCCGATGTTGATGATATAGGTGTGTTAAAACTATAAATATGAATTACGATTTGCACTTTGCTTCGCACAAATAATGGAAGCAAGTAGTTATGGATTTTAATTATTATTAATAAACGTTTAAACTTTTCAATTTTGTAAATTGTTCGCAAGAGAGAACTGTTGTTCTATTCATAGCGTTTGTCAATTTTGTTAAACTCACTAATTAAAATAATTAATCATAGGAACCACTGCATTGCATTTTATTACTTATGTTATGAATGTACATTTTGTTGAAAACACTTAAGACATTCAATCGCCCCTTAAGTCATACATTTGTTAATATTGAAACGTATGTTAGTTTTTTAATGTACCTATCACTCTAATTTTCCACGCATATTTTTTCATATGTAAGAATCTACATATATTAAATAGAATATAAATGTAAAAGAGTGTGCAATTAGGACTTAACAGTTCAAATTTAAAAGCTGATTCTAAATTACTCCTGCAGAGAAAGTAGTTTTCGTATAAATGATTATTTAGCCTACACTGCGGTCAATTATACATGTCCCAAGAACCAAGAAGAAGCCCAACTGACCCTTACCTTAGTTTTACTGATTACACTCGTCTAAATGATCCTTTGTACATAATAGGATTTTGCTTAATTGCAAGTTTCACTTTGAGAATCCATTTAATAATTGGGCCATCAAGATTTAGAGACTCGCAAACGGAATTGGAATAATGATAAGACAAATGCTGTTTGGTTTAAATATTGACATTAATTAAATACTTTTAAATTGTTAATATCTAATAAAAAATATGACTCATTTATAATCTTACCAATAAATAGAGTGGACAGTTTGTATAATTAGATTTTTTAATAAAAATCAAAAATTATTATAACGTACTACTGGCATAATGTACAATGTTGTCGATACATTTACCATATGTTAAAAGTTTTATTTTTCTATTAAAATATAAGAATTCATTATTCATGTACTAGTTACCGTCTTATCTCTACACTCATTTTTCACCAGGTATTTCCTGCGTTTTTTATTTTGTCATGTCGTAGGAAAAATCCACTATATAACTACCTTCGTTAAAAAATTAAAAAAGGGTATGCGTATTTTCCCGGCCCAGATGAAGAATCGGAAAAATGACTAAAATGGCGTCAAGTTAAGAATGAAAACTTACCTTTTGTAATATATTTAATTCCGAAATTGTTTCTTGTACTGTTGTAATTAATTGTATCGTAAATATTTAAATGGAAAATGGAGTGTTGGAGAAATAATATTTGAATAAAAATATTTCCGATTTGCAAAAACAAACACAGATTCAAAATAAGAAGCAGTGTTTCTCAATGAGGGTGTAGTCTATTTACATGAATTTTTATGAGTTTATTATGAACTGGCAATCCGATATGCATAAGTGAAAGACATTTTAAGAGTAAGGTTATTTCGAATACATAATAGTACATGTATTTTAAAGGATATGGGACTATTTTGATACAGCAATAATTTTCTTTTTACTGCCATTGTTGCAATACACAAATTAAATGTTTCAATTCTATGAGTGAGGCTTCTTTGTATTCAGACAATCGGGATGTAGATAAGTCTTACTACTTTTAAAGGTAAAATAACGCAGGCTTACGAGAAACCTAAAACTTCACTCTAGATTATTGCTTTTCTATATTTTGTGATGTGTACGTTTAATAAAAAAAAATGTTTAAAATTGCAAGAACAATTAGATATAATTAACAATAACATAGTTTATACATCTGCGAGGACTCCTAATAACAATTTCTAGGAATTTTGCAGGATTTACAAAGAGTCTAAACCTATGAGACAATTTCGTGATGGCGTCTAGATCTTTCTTTACACTACCAATCAAAATTTGAAGATCATCATTGTGCTTGAACGATTGTTGCTTCATGATCTGTTTCTGTTTTAGCGTTACAAGCTCTTCTGAGGATGACGTGATATTGATGAGATACGGTTGGTACGTAAACAGCGGCGCTTAGTACCAATGTTGCGAAGTCGATTTGAAATATCTCATAGATGCTTGTTTAAAATACTATTGGATGGTGGGTAAATTCAAATCCACAAGCAGGTCGAGGTTGCCAAAGAACCATGGCACACCCGTGGCACTGCGCATGAATCTGTTTAGCAGGACTTGGAGTTTATGGATGTGGGAGGTTTCTGCATGTGCAAAACGGGATTGGCATAGGTCATGACTGGGCAAATGACCATCTTATAAAGCAACACCTTTTTACGTAGCTATTAGTATTGATTAATGGAAAGAGTTGGCCTAGGACATAGGCTGTTTTACCTCGCACAAAATGCAGAAATGAATAATGATCTGTCCAAAGGATAATGATCTGTCTAGGATTACCCCGAGGTATTTGGTCTGAATGACCCTCAATGTCTCAAGGGATTGGGCAATCGAGGTGGCGGATTTTGGCCTTCGTCTAAAGAAAAGAATGGCCGCACTTTTGGAAGGATTAATCTCAATCTTCCCATTCCGAAACCATTCCCCTAAGGTCTTGGCCGCGGATTGGAGTCTTTAACTTTTAAGGACTGGTTGCGTAAATGCAGGTATAGCACTGGATAAGGTTGTGATTTAGTACCCTCTACGCGGTATCGGAACGTTCGATTCCAGAGGAAGTCTCGTATGGTGAGTACGAGGCGATCGGGCACGCATAGCTTATATAACTTTTATAAAAGCCCTTCGAGCCACACTTTGTCAAACGCCTTCACCACGTCGAGGAAAAGGGCTATCCCCGTATCACGTAGGCTAAGATTTATTCCGTGATGCGGTGAATTTGATTGGTGTACGAGTGTTTAGCTTGAAAGCCGAATTGAACTAGAGTGGGGAGCCCTTTAGACTTCATAAAGTCTAAAAAGCGGGCTAGGACGAGACGTATGTATATTTTACTTAAGCGTTCGAGGAAGCTAATAGACGGTAAGAAGTGGGTTGGGCAGGTGGTTTGCCGGGTTTTAAGAACTCTATAACTTCAGCTTCCTTCCAAGTGTTTAAAAAAATACCCTTGGAAAGAGCTGCGTTATATATGATAGCTGTTATAGCTGTTTTTTTTTGGTAACCGTCTAAAGGTTGGCTGTTAGACAATGCCTAAGGCATTAAGCTCGCCTATGTGCAAAAAGAATAAATAAATAAAAAATAAAATAAGAGGATAAGGAGGTTAATTGGGTGAGTCGGTAAGATTTTAATTACGCGGTATACCTTTATTACGGTGACATACCATCGGTGCCCGGGGCTTTCTGTGGTTTAATATTTTTGATTATTAACTTGACTTCGCTTTCCGTTACCGGTGAAGATACATTGCGAGGGGTAAGTTGAATCATCGGTCAACCAAACTCTGTGCCTTGAGCAGGAGAGGGCAATATCAAGTACATCCAATCTGTGTTCCACTAGGTGTGGGTAGTCCGTTTGCTTAAACGGTGCAACGACACTAAAATTTAATAAATCTGATAAGCATCTAGTGCTAGACCTCGCAAGTTTACTGTGTAGCTGTTCCATCGGGTGTGCATCTCCACCACATAGGGAGCATAGCGTCTCGAGGCTCTGTCCACTGTATTTAGCCTATATAAGTGAGTATCATGAGTTTTCCTGTACCTACAGATATATATATAAAAAATAATGTATCTCAATTTTACTATACATTATTAAAACGAATACTATGCCAGTTTTACTTAAAACTTATAAAATATAGGCTGTTAAAAATTTTACTTAACTAGCATACCATGTCCCATTTTTATTTATTTTATTTTTATACTCCCAACAAATAAAAAGTTGTTATACGTTGATTTCCAAAATGTGATACCGGAGAGGGATTATAATTATCAGGATCACTGGAGCGTGTAATACTCTTTTCGTAGATAAAAGCAGATGCAATATCAGAAAGCACTCGTTAATTATACTTTATCTGTATGTTTCTTGTACGCATATTTTATGTTAACTTAAGGTTGTCATTTGAAATTTAGTCATTTAAATATATCATATAAGTTTAAAAATGTGTAATTGTTGCACTAAAGTTATTATGACAAAGTTTCTAAAATTAACCAATAACTATATAGCTACATAAATATAAGCTATATAGCTGCATAAATTTCATTAAAATGTATTTAGTCGTTTGTTGGTCAAAGAGTAACAATCATACATATTATCAAACTTTCTCATTTATTATATAAGTAAGAAATAATATTAGTAGGATCCCAAAAGGATTAACACTTTGTGTCAGAATAGCTTGCTGACGGACAATGTTTCTTCTTACGTCTAATCATCATCGTCGCCTTTTTCCAGGGGATCTGATGGTAATAAGTGGTATCAACATTAAATTGTCCTTAAGAACTCAGTAAACTACCTTAAATAAAAATTCTTCATATTGGCAGGAATTGCATCAACGATAAAAAGTAGCCCAATGGGATGCCAAGGACTAAAAAATCTTCCTCAAAAATCCCGCCTAGTTTTAGTAGGAAGAAAATGTGCTTGATATTTTCCAGGAGATATGATATAACAAACAACAGCATTCCACACAAACACATTAAAAGCGCTGTAAATTGCTTAGACTTTATCAAGAGCGAGAGAAATGAGAAGATGCCGATACAATATCTACTAAGACCAAAAATTTCGCTAAAAAAACGGTTGACTATCATATATGAGTTTAACAACAATATGAGAGTGTAATACGTATTCCAGTGCACATGCGGAGGCAAATGATATTTCACTTACTACCGCGCCGCTTTAAAAATTTGATTATAGAACAGTATGTTTTGACCTTCTATATTTATTTTAATTGTTTTTATTTTTACTTATGGAGTTGTAAAAATAATGTATTTTTAGCAATCTCTAAGAGTATTCAAAAAATAAAAAGGATTGCTATATTTATCCCAGCAGCTGTAATTAGGCAGCAATAATTTCCAAGTTGAGAAATTCGATAAAAAAAGGAGGGAAAGTTTAGGGGTGCATTGTTTCATCACGGCACAGCACCCACGCACAGGACGACAGTGGTGCCATTTAGCAAGCTGGGCTTAAAAACAATGACAAAGCTGGTCAACTAATTCCTTATTCATCAGATCAGGTACTCAGCGATTTTAAACTATTCCTAAATTTAAAGAATACTTAAGAGAAAACAGATACGAAAATAATAATGATGCAATGAATGCAGCGGATTGCTTTTTACAGGTACAATACGAAACAAATAGAATCGAAGCCTTGGAAAAACGCTGGACTCAGTATGCAGGGTGACTCAGAGATTACGTGAAAAATCAAATTATTAAGTTATCCATAGTCATAACATTCTGTCTCATTTTCACTACTTTTTGCTCCGTCCTCGTAAAATCGATGACATATTTTTGCGTATATGCCATGGATTTTTGTTTGTATTGAAAGCTTAATGAATAAATGCTAATATCTGTGTTATTTTTTTTTGCTAACGTTGTTAACACGCCCAACATGGGCGTCAGCATCGGCGTTCAGAAAAAAATCTGTCGACATCCTTATTATCACTTTTTAATGTCCTTATTTGTGTACATCGAATGCTTACTTTTGCATTCTGAAATACCCGCTGCTGCGAAAAGGAATAAAAATGAACAGATAGGAATTTTGAGCTTTTTGGTTCCTGAGCTGGATTTTTTGTACCAGCTCTTTTATCATTTTTATGTATAGTATTAATTTAGAATAACTGGTGATAAATTGTTTATTATTTATATTACGTCCAGTCATCAGTTGCAATTAAAGTAAATTAAACGGCGTTGCGGTTTTAAATGATTTCTTCATCTATTTTAAGTTGTAAACGTTTAATAGATAACAAGATCAAATTAAAAATAAAGATATCTGTTTAAGAAAAAAATGCTTATACACTATTAATATTATACTTTATTGATTAAGTGCAAATTAATTACAAGGACAACCTTAAGGAAGTACATCTTTTGAAATTGAAAATAAAAATCTCAATAAGTTTAGAAATATATAATTTAGCCGCTAGTAAATAACATTTAATGTGATATTAGGACACTTTAAAACAGTAACGTTGCCTGTTCGTATTTTTTATCTTTACTTTTAACTAATTTTATTTTTAATTGTATATAACGTGAAATTTGCATTGCTATATAACTTTACTTAAAGATTTCGTATTTTATAATTAGGGATTTTCTGTATCAAATTCTATAATACGTATTCTATTATAAAAGAAATCCTATATAAAGTATCAAGCATAATATTATAATTACGGTTATCTATATACAAAATTTAGAATAAGACGAAACTTCAGCGTACAATTTGATACTTCTCAACTCACAAATTACACTACCACGCTACGGCCACTGTGCAATACCGCAATGTCGACGTGTACTGGGAATTCCTTGATTATATGAATCCGGAAATACGTTCGTAGTTTTCCTGGCTTATCGTGGTTTCAGTGCGCTTGGTGACTTATTAATTGCGAAAGTTAAATGTGGTCTGTTATTCCTATCAAATTTAGGTTGACCCAGCTTTGTTAGTTGTTGCTTTAACTAATACTAAGGAGTTTTACTCTCAACCTGATAAGAAGGTTTAGATGGATGATGAGGAGTACTTTACACGTTCAAAAATTATTTATAAATTTTTATTCCTAATTTTTCGTTTCATTTTGATATTCAAGTAATTAATACGCTTTTAATAGAACAGTAGTTATGAGATTGTTTTTTTAAGACAAAAAAAAACACATGTTATTTTTTAAGAATAAACTCTGAAATGTTTTAATAAGTTACACATTAAAAGTAATATTGGATAAAACAATATATTTAACAAGTTAAATATATGATTAGGCGATTTAGCTGTTTGCAAATATTACTGTCCACATTAACGCTATTTGTTTTAGAAGTCGGTTTACCCTATCAGGAGTTGTAGGAAGTTATTCGATTTTGAAAGGCGATTAATTTGAATGGAGTATCGATAGTCCACGAACGTCGTTCATAAACAGAAAGATAAAATTGAGATCGGTTACGTATTCAATCGCTGAAGAGAGAATTTATTAAGGTAAATCAGTTTTCCTCTTAAATTTATAGTGTAAATCGTACTAGGAAGAACATGAAACTGTTGATAAAATTCGAATAGACTGTGCTTAGACATAAAATTAATTAATTATTTAGTGTTGTTAATTTTAAAATTAACTTTTTATACAGATTATTAAAAAAAGGAAAGTGACACTTAATAATAATTTAGAACCACTTTAAACGGACATGGGCCATTTTTAGCCCAGCTCTCAAGGATATTAATGAAATATGTATAGAAAAAAGCATAAAAATGTACTAATAAAAAACATAAAAATAAATTAGTATGACTAAGCTACATTGATAATATTGAAGGAGTTGACGACAAACATTACATTGCAAAAAACTAGCTAAAATATCTGAGTTAGTTATATATATTATTCCCTGACGTGTTAGACTCTTATTGATATCTATGATTTAATAAATATGACTGTATCTCAATGTGTTTGGAATAACCGTCAGATTTTATTCAAATATTGACATCTCTATTTTCTCAATTCTGAACATTGCCTTAGCAAAAATTACTTATGTCATTTTGTGGCTGTGAAGTTTTTATAAAACACCGGTAATAATAAATAAATGTATAAAATACATAAATATATATAATATATAAAGAAATATATTGATCCATAATATTGTGGATTTAATATGTATAATAATTGCGTAAATAAAAGAAATTATTTTATCCGAGTCATTATGTTACGCAACAGACGATAAGATATTCATTAAGTAATATATTTTCACTTGGTTGGTTGGTGGCGACGGTAGATTACTGTGTTTGATGAAGCCTACCAAAGACTTGAGTATGGTAGCATAACATCATTGCCTAAAAAAAGCTTACATACAATATGAATGAATAACAATTGTAGTTGAAATAGTGAGATAAAATAGCCAGTGTGATTATAATCATAAGTTAAATGTATAAAATAAAACATTTTTTTTTTCAATTGAGTACCTTCTTTATGAAGTCGGTCGAATATATTATACATATTCATTACATACATACATATTCAGTTAACATATATGCAACTTCAATAAGATAGAAAAACGTAAAAATACGGTACAGCTTCTTTGTTTTACCGTTTCCATACAAACGTGAGCTTCACAGGGTGCTATGAAGGTGTAGTACAATTGAGGGTAGCGAATTAATAATTTTTCTTACTTAACTTCAAATAAAAGTTTTCATATCAGTCGTTTTCAAAAAAAATATATTCGTCAAAAGATTTTTATATATAAGCGGTGACTCTAATAACAATTTTGACGCAACATTTAGAAAAATAAGAGGCGCCTTTGCTTAGTATCGACCAGTCTGATAGTCTCAATTAATTCAAGTTGGTTGTAAAATTGCAAGTTGCTCGTTTAACTAAACTATGATTTCGCTCTTAGACATTGTAATGAAATCTTCCGTCTTTTGCTTCTCCGCTGGATGACTTTGAAGATGACAGACAAATGAGCGTGAAGATTACTGAGCAAGCTACAGTCGTATTCGTCAACAAATATCTACTACTAGCAGTATAAACCTGAGGAACCGTTGTCAGAAAACTCATACTTAGATTACTAATATACAATACTGCACATATTTTGCTCCAACTTCTTTTTATTTTAATATCAAACTCATTTAAATGACATAATAAATATGTTGCATTGTAGGATATTTATCAATGCAAAATAGTAAAAGTTTTATAAGATCTACTTAGGTAAAGGAGAATATGTGATATAGTATGGTGATAGTTTTAAACACTTTTGTATGACCGCGTTGAATGCTACAAGTGTAAACGGTATAAAACCTTTTCACCTCGCTCCGAATTTGTCTCACGTTTGGCAAACAAAGCAATCGCCAATGCGGTCATACAAAAGTGTTTAAAACTATCACCACATTACTTATATCACCAATATATCTCCTTTACCCTAATTGATATTTTAGATAGTTTATTTTTGTTTCCAACTTTTTGACCTTAAAGTTTTATGTATATACGAAAATTCGAGACCGGCCCTCCACGTGGCCTCATATGAACACCCTGCAAAGTTAGTTAATTAACAAAGTTTAATCCCGATATGACGAGCAACGTGCACCGTTACGGGAGCTTAAATTTTCACGCAAGCCAAAGCAAAAAAGTCAGTGTCCTCTGAATGAAAAAATTGCCACGTATGCAATTATGGTCAAACTTTTTTTACCGGATGTAACAGATTTTATTAGTACTTAATTTTGTAATTAATAATGCAGTTTTTTTGTCACGTTCACTTCCTTTACAATCATTTTTAAATGATACCTAAGATTTAAACGCTCCTTAAAATTTATTGATAAAACAGTCCCGTGAACATAAAACCTTGGAAAGTCGTAAAAAGTCGGGCATAAACAATGAGGCTTGAGGTATATAGCTTAATTATCTATCATGTTTAGTTTTCCTAAAGTCAAATGAAGGTTTGGTACTTAATGTCCGTTATTTTAGATAATAAGGTAAGTTACTGGTACATCATACTTTTTAATTGAAAAGGTAAGGTAATAGTTTTTGTGTATTCTCTAGCTTTTATTACACATAAAATTAATATTAGATCTACATTAACGGCATTTCAATGTAATTAATCCAATTTCGATCATAATTGATTAAAGAATTTATAATAAAATAAGACAAAAATATAGATTATAAATAACTTTCTATTAAAATTAAATTTGTTATATTTCTTATTGTATAAAATTCTTATTGTAGACAATATTGAGAGACTTTAACTCTAAATGACTTTAAATAAAACACTTAGGCAGCACAATACGTATAAATAGTTTCTGGAATAACCACAGAAGAAATCGAAATTTAATGTACTAGAAAATCTTATTATGCAATTCACATTGAGGAAAAAACACAAAATGAAAGACAAAAAGACAAAATGAAACCAAGATAATTTAGGCGTTGGGATTCTGAAACGCAATTTGAAATGGAGATTTTATTGCCCTTAATCTAAATTCGACGGTACGTTTTGTCGAAACGTTTGCCGTTATCCTACTAATTAAGGGCCTAATAAAATCCTTCGTCCCAAAGATTAAATGATTCTTCGTTAACAATTGCATAATTATGGTTGTCAATTATTTAATATACGTAATTTCGGGTTTTAATTGCAATTCAAATTCTGTAATCGATGATCTTAAATCTATTTCGGGGTACAAGAACATTCCTCAGACCACGAATAAAACCTTAAAACGTATATAGAAATATTTACCTTCTATAATAAAAACAGGACTAGCGGCAGAGCGTCACACCAAGGGCCGCTAGAGTCTAAGTGGATTTTTTATCCTTTAGATAACAGGTCTAGGGAATAATTGAATAAAAATACTATTCATGGATTTTATTGCACGATAACATTTTAAATTCGATTTTTCGAACATATTTCAGCGGCTGTGTTTACGCGGTAGACTAAGATTTAATGCACCTACTAAAACGCTTAAGTTACTAGCGATCTTATCGAATATAAATATCAAAAAAGCTCTCCGAAAAACTTAATCTTGACGTTAAATTGACAATATCTTCATGTCCCAAGCCCGCAAAATTGTATGGGTTGTCTAAAATACACAAATCTAATGCTCCATTGAGCTCTATTGTTAGCCAAATTAACTCACCCACTTATAAATTGGCTCAACATTTAGTAAAAATCCTCTCCCACTCAGAGAACAAAGAAGTGCATTTACAAAGGATTCTTACCATTTTGTTAGTGACGTAAAACATTTACATCTGACAGTGAAACTATGGTTTGTGTTGATGTCCAATCTTTGTTTACATATTTACCAATAAAAGATTGCGTAAAAATTGTAACAAGAAAGTCAGATGAAAATAACATCCCAATAGAGTATGCATTTTTACGTAAACATTGCTTAACATCCGGCTATTTATTGTGGAAAGATTAGTTCTACATTCAGATAGATGATGGGTAGATACATTAATTTTTATGGAGAGCTTTGAGGAGAAGGCCTTACTTACTGCTCCCATTCATCGATGATGGGTAGATACATTCATTTTTATGGAGAGCTTTGAGGAGAAGGCCTTACTTACTGCTCCCATTCGTCGATGATGGGTAGATACATTCATTTTTATGGAGAGCTTTGAGGAGAAGGCCTTACTTACTGCTCCCATTCATCGAAGATTTTATAAGCGCTATGGAGACGATACATTTACCATCTTACCATATGATAAAATAAATGCATTTTTACCCCATCTTAAGTCCATAAAAACTTATTATAATTATAACTATGGATTTTTAAAATAATAATTCTTAAGCTTTTCTTGATGTATTAGTTATTCGCAATCCTTATAACACCTTGAGCCATACTGTGTACAGAAAACCAATCCATAACAATAAATATTTAAACGGTAATTCACACCATCATCCTTCCCAGTTAGCTACCGAGGGTAAATCTTTGTTTCAGACAGCACGAGGGATCTGTGACGATGGACGTCTCGTTCGGCTGAGCTACAACATGTTAAGCAAATACTTCAAGACAACAAGCGTGCTGCGCTTCGGTAGCGTAACAGTGACCGAGTGAAGGAAGCCACAGTGCAGCGAGTACCTGCTGTTCTACTCTTTGTGAGAGGTATGACTGACAAGGTTGGCTACATTTTGCGGCGGGCTTCAATCAATACTTATTTCAAGCCGCTGAAGAAGATTGGTCAATTCCTCTCACCTACCAAGTGCAATATTTCTGTACAAGATCCAGGAGGGTATAAGCTAGATTATGACTGGTGCAGTCTCACTTTTATTGGTCAATCGAAGCGAGCAATAAAAACCTGCGTGAAAGAACATGTAGCTGACATTAAACATGAAAGAACCAACAAGTCAGCAGTGTGTGATACTTTAAACCACCCAAATCCTCGCTACAGAACACCGATTCCTACCAAGGATGATTAGTGAGGCTATTGAGATTAGAAAACTTACTAGAAATTTCAATAGGGAAGATGGTTTGATTTCACGACCTGCTTGGAACCCCATAATTAATAAATTTAAATTATAACCCAAGCATAATACCACGGCCGGCTGTAATAATAAAATCAGTTTATTTTGCATAGCTCCGACCTGTGTTTGAAACAATAAAATAAACACGATTGAATCCGTTACCGTTATAATGCAGCCGCTCAAAGGAGAAAAGACTGATCCCACAGAGTTGTTGCACGTCATAGATGCGCCTGCCTTGGAGCGCTCGAGAGTAACCAGCACCATTCTTTAAGGCCGTTTGGTTCGTGGGTGGTACAAACGTTGTACCGAAAGGACCATGGGAAAATCTAATTCTCTTCTAGCAGATGCTATCTTGGAGCAAGGGATTTCCTCAGGCAGTCCTTTGACCACTGTCCTTAGTACGCGATCTTCTGGGAGCGCAAATGTATGAACATTTGCGCTCCCGGATGATCGGTGCTCCTTTTTCCCGAGGAAAGAAGTCACCTCCCGAGACTCATTGGATGTGGCCTAACTGTAATTTGATCCCTTGACTGCTATCAGAGGTCTCAAATTGTATATTGTTGTAAAGGGACGAGTGAATCTTGACCCACTTCTCCTTTTCGTGGAGATAGATCGGTAGGCTGGGGTGGCTGGGTGGGGCCAGGAGCCGGAGAATGCCTAGGATCAGCGGGATGGATGGATAATGGTTTCGCCGACTGGGAGGTAGACGGTTGGGATGCCTGCTGGGGGCAAGCAGTGGGAGCGTCCGGCTTTGCAGCCTTGATGGTAAGGACGGTGCAGGTAAAGAGGTGCGTACCTGACGCTTCCTCTTTAATTTGATGGTTTTGATGCCGTCGTCGTATTTGGGATTGATTAGCGCCTCGACCTCGATATCCGATTCCCTGCGGATGCTGACGTTGATGTAGTTGTCGTTGTCATCATCCGCAGGAATTGGCTCAGTCAGTCCAGGTGTTTCGGCAGGGGAGGGAGCCGTAGGGCAATGCTACGCGATAAAAATATACATCAAATCGGTGAGTTTGAGGTACAATTTGCGACCAAGTTTCTCACTGATCACCTCGGTATCAAGAAGAAAGCGATCCTTGAGCTCCCGGCCGACCGTCGTACTGGTTAAGTCCTGAAGCGATGTGTATGACTGGTTCTGTAACAAAAAACAAAAATTTAAACGTTCAACAGGCCTAGTATAGTATAGGAAACATTGCATAGGATTGCTTTGTCAAGCGGCTGACAACATAGTTGCGTAACAAAGCCGTGCGCAAGCCAACCGCTTGAGGCACCTACGCTCACAAAAGGTTTTGTGAGCGCAGGTGCACTCAAAATCGCAGATGGCGCAGCGCGACGACTTCGCGAAAGCGGACAATGGATACCGCGCGGTGAGCCGCGGAGGCTGCGGCGATGAACTGTATTGAATGTTGTTAGCTCTATCGTCAATCATTATCTTAGTTCTTCTGCGCTATATGCTAAGATTGAATTCTTGGCTGACCCACTCCATCTTTTGGAGAAATTTTTCGAGCCAGCTGCTGCTAGTGGCAATAAGGGTTGCGTCATCTGCATATCTTAAGTTGACAATTTTGTATCCGCCCATAGTCATTCCGTTGTCCAGTCCTCGAGTCCAGTCCATCGTTTTATGTTCACCTATGACCAATTCCCATTAAAATTTTAATCCCCTGTTTCAACCCTCTGAAAGTGGTCATTGCAATAATTAGTAGCCTATGTTCTTTCTTGGAATCTATTCTAAGTATGTACCAATTTTATCGAAATCAGTTCATTGGTTTAAACGGTACACACGGACGGACGGACAGACAGACAGAGATATTTTCGCATTTATAATATTAGTATAGATTTTACACATCTATTTTTTAGTTAAAACTCAAGGAATCAAACGATTTTATCTTAAGGGAAATATTCCTGTTCGTAATGATACAAATGATATGAAAACACATGCTCCGCTTCGTGCAATTAATATGGGGGCTTAGAGCGCACCGATCGCCAGTGCCAAAACATTGGAACTACGTAATCCTTTAGTTTAGGTAATGGCTTTACATTCCATATTTAAAATTCGTAAAATATTCACCCGGCACTAGATTTCAAAACATATTAATGTGTAAAAATAAAGGAATGTATTATTTATTTTTATGCTTTTATAAAAAATAAAGTTCTAAACTGTACACGTTATAACAACGTTTCAAATTTTCTTTAATAAGTGGTGGTTTAAATATCACTTTTAATTATTTGCCCCACTTGTTAAAAGAAATGTAGTTAATTTAGTTATTTAACTGTATATATTTACTTTTTTCTCGTTCGCCTTCTACTTCATTGGATTATATGCTTAAAAAGTCAATAATATTTACTTAACAGAATAAGTTAATAATTTAAAGTTTTATAAAAAAGCCGGTCCGATTACCACAATCCGTACAAGTAAGTCAAAACGCAATATACGTCGAAAAACCTCTTATTTTAGAAATAGTCGGAAGATAATTGAAAGTTAAAACCAATTTTATGTGTGTAACCATATGGAATTGCTCTCAGCTTCGCACGGGTGCAGTACTGTAATAATATCTGTAAAATCTATGGAGAAATATAGAAATGTAACTGCATTTCTCTACACTATTATGGATGTGTTATGCATATAAACCTTTCGTTTCAACCACTCTATCTATTAAAAAGCCGCATCAAAATCCATTGCGTAGTTTTAAAGATTTAATTATGCATAAGAATATAGGGACAGATAAAGCGACTTTGTTTTATGCTATGTAGTGACACTGCCTCTGAAAGAAATACTTGAAATAAATTATAGTGAGTGCCAAATTTATTCTCAGAATTTTACTTTAACATACAATTTATGAACTTTAATCTTTCAATCAAGTAAGACACATTTAGATAAAGGTTAAAGACCATTTTCTTAGTATAAAATCTCATGTGATGTGTGTAACATTTTAAAGACACTGTCTACTTTACGTACGTTTAATGTTATGGCTATTTATAAGTTAATATATTATAAATAGTATTTTTATTGCATATTTTAAACAACGATAATGAATAATAAATATAATTAGCAAAGAAAAGCCTAAGAACCTTTTATCTGGAAAAAATATTTTAAACAAAATTAAGATCTCTTTGGCAACAAGGCTAAGATATCGTTTTAAAAAATGAAGGTAGCTGAAATAGGCAATGCGGTGCCTCTTACAGTTCGTTGTGAAAGTTCATGAAGAAGGAGAAAAATTTTAAAGTAGACTTTTAAATTAATCTTAATATCATCCATCAATAAGTATGTTTTTTTCCAAGATTTATCGAATTTAAGCATTAACCGACAATTCATGAACATCCATAGAACGCACAAATAAAAATTTTACGTACTTCAGAACCATCGTCAAACATACTTCAAAGTACAAACAACAAGTTATATTTTACTATATCTTATATTAACAGCTATTGCATCAGCGTTATAAGACACAACGTGTTATTTTCTAAAAAAGAGACAAAATTGGATACGTTTAGAAAAACGTTTATAATGTTGGAAATATTATGTCGTCGGTTTACGTGACAGACCGACCCTTGTTATTTACGAGTGTGATATTCCAGAAACGTTTCACTTCAATATGATTTTAGATAACAATATGAAGGCATTTACGATACTGTGTGGTATATTATTATTTTGAAATGTATTAAAAATATTTTAATATTTAACAACTCGGACCATTCACTACATAAGCACATAAAGAACTTTAATACTAACTTCCTAATTACATATCGATTTTTTTTTTATTGAGCACTGGCTTTTATTTCATTTCATACTGCATGCTGTGAAATCGGAATGAAAAACCTTATGTCCTGATATATTTGGGTATGCGATTTTAATGACTAGCAGCGAGAAGCTATGTTGGAGATTTGCATAATCCTCGAAAACAGGGGTAACGAGTCGATTCTAGATTTTACATCAGCACACTGTTAGAGAGCGGAATAATTTCTTACCTAATGTATAGATTTGATTCAACCACAAAATCCAATGTAAGTCTTTACTTTTTGACTTCCCAAAAAAGGAAGGATTCAATTCAGACCGTTTGTTTTTTTCTATGTGTTATCTCGTTGCTTCGCTCCTAGTAGTCCGATGTTCTTCATTCCTATTTTAAATAATAGATATTAATTTGCCATTGGTCACATTTTTTTTCATTTTGTGACTAAAAGTTTAATAGATATTGGAGAAATAAAAAAAAACTATGGCGCTAAAAATCACCACCACGGGCGATTAAATTACAAACGCTGCCAATATTGTATAAGATTCTACTACTAAAAAAGGACGTCTCTGACCTGAGAAGAAGCGGCGAAAAAAATTGGCGAATAATTTATATAATCGTTAAACACTCAAAAACAAAACGTAATAATTATATTTTTTTATTATAAAGAAAAGCATAAAGCTTTTGTTAATATAATACATTATTTGGTTAATATTCTTCAGTATTTATTACTACATGAGGGCCGAGTGTGTTAACCGTAAAGTTTTTTTGGCTTTGGTTTGTTGACTATGCATTAATAGTTACCGTTCTTGTCAATAGCTGTAGCTGTAAAACTGTATTATTTGATTGAAACAATACCTATAAAACAAATACGAACGAAATTTATTGAAAATTTTATAAAATGTTGGTGGTATAATTTTGATATGTAATAAAAAGTGTGAATCACTTTTCCAATCCCACGTTAGTTAAGAAGTTTTGTTATGGTCTACGTATTGACTTTTATACACAATTTACAATCTATATCTTTATACAATGATTTTCACTTATGTTATAGCAAAACTGTTCAAAAATGGTGAAAAATTTTTACATTAGTTTTATTAACTTATGTTAACTATAGATACTAAATTGATGATATATCAAGTTGCGTGCGTATAAATTATGCTTCATTACAGTTTATAAACGTTGAAACATATGACGAACATGATATGAATAACATCGTTTCTATTTACATAAGCGAATCTAGTATTATAACTTATACACTGAAATATGAGAAATTATCCGTGAATAGAAAACGACGAGCAACCATTATTGCGTCCACCATAACTTCCGTTCGCAATTTTACTGCGGTGCACTCGACACGTAAATATTGCGAGAAAAATCGTTTTGTTGAGGAAACTTCGAGAGTTTTCATGGATTTTCAGCTTTTTCATGTTGTTTTTGTCGTTATACAAGTGGTTTTAAAAATAAGACAAGACAGACAACAGTAAAGGGTTTGGTGACAGTATTACTATCCCGTGCTTTGATGTATATTAAAATGTGTAAGAAACACGCTTCCATAGTTGAAAAAGTTGAAAAATCCTAATGTTTTGCTAGTGTTTAATTGCAAAAACGTTCGATTGCATTATATTGTGAGATTATATATGGTATTTAACTAAACCAAGTCAGATAATATATTTATATGTAAAAGTATACAAAAAAATGCCATTTGTAATAATGTTTCTTACAAAAAACTATAAAGTGGTCAAGGTTTGTAGTATATTTGCGAATACGTAAGGATCTATAAAAAATATTGTTTATACATTACATTGTATTAGTATTAGTTCTTAGTTTTATTTATATTAGTTCTTCAAAAAAACCCATTTCATATAAAGTATTTCAACGCTATTCCTATGCATCGCATAAGGCAGTTCACTTTACTGATTAAATAAATAAAACAATTTCAAAAGTATGAACACAAAAGCATTAACAAATTACATATCTTTTAAAAACCAACCGGCATTAACTTACAAAAAAATTTACATTTACATTAGTGCGCAGCAAAATTTCCTTAATCCTCCGTAACAACAAACGTATAACGGGTAAAATTATTGTCCTCAATTTTCGCTACAAAAACTTTGCTTTTAAAAGAACACCAAGCAAACAGATCGATTTGTTGGTATTTACTAATTTTAAGAATACACTTAAAATTAGTAAATACCAACAAATCGATTAACATACTTAGTTGTTTGTTTCATTTCTTGGTAATTATTTACTATGCTTTCTCTGAATGAAATTTAAAATATGTATATTTTATATTTTTACACGGAAATATAATAAATCTGTGATTTAAATTTCATGATGTACTGCAATTAGTAATTTGAGCTAATAACAATTAATATACGCTTTTAATAATCATTTGTGGGACTCGAGAAACCGTTCTTCAATAGAATGAGGTGAAAAAAAGTCAAAAGCAAAATACATTTAATACAAAAATTTAAACATAGTTTTTATTTAAGACCTTCGTATAGAGCTAAAGCGGTTACATTAATTTAAAAAAATATGCTTTACATATTTTAGCTGTTTTATTTTGTAAATTACTCGTTAAAAGGTTTAGACCATAACTCATTATATCAGTAGTAATTTTAAACGTAATGGCGGAAAAGATAAGGCGACGTTATAATAAAAATAGAATAGCTCATATTACAACCGTAACTTAGCATATTTTGCAATGTAAGCGTACCTGCTATGATAATTGCCGGATTAAACTGTGATGTAAAGTATCACACTTTAATCCGGCTTATAAAGTTATGACTGAAATGTTTTTACTTTAAATAATTTACTCCACTTGGACTGTCTACTTTCATATCAGTTCAGAATAGAATTGGCATCTTACGCTTTAGTAATGGTATACTGGAAATTATAATATCCATTACCACAGCTCTATTTAACAATTTTTGTCTGTTGAAACATTGAACTTTTGTTTAAGTTACCATTATTTTTTAAATTCTATGATAATCTAACAGAAAGTATGTAATATCGTTTATCCTACATAAATATTGGAATCAAGCATTTATAGAAAACAAAATGCAAACATTTATAAATGAAACATTTTAGAAAAGATTGAATGATGACAATCTCGATTGAATTCGATAAAAAAGTTTTTTCGAATTACATACTTTCCCCCAAGTAATTTGTTTTAAATTATAGTCCCGAGTTCTCGGAAGCGATTCGACTCTGAAAGACGGTTCATTATGAATAGAGTATCAACAGTCCTCAAACAACGCCCATGGAATTTTGAAACTGAAAACAGAAGCGAAAAGTAGCATGGAATGTATAGAATGGTAGCTAAGAATCCCAGGGCTACTGATTGCTACCACTAAAAACCTGGCCTAGCTACATATAACGGACGAGCGTTTAGACTTAGCGAACACCTGGCCGAGCTGGAGGTGGAACTAGATAACATCCGTTGGCACGTTTAAGGGTAGTGCGTAGTCCAAAGTCAGGGAGAGGACACGTAACCCTGCCATCGGGTTACCTTTTCTACATCTGAGAGGGCGATCATCCATCACAAGGCGGTGTGGGATTCCTCGTCAACAAATCCCTTGCTGACAACATAATCGCAGTCTCGAGTGTGTCGAATAGGGTGGCGTACCTTGTACTTAGGCTCATTAAGAGGTATACCCTAAAAGTGATATAAGTGTTTTTGCCCGCTTCGGCACACTCTGACGGTGAAGTGGAGGCCACATACGAGGATGTCTCCTGGGCCTTGCATACCACCTACAAGGCCCACTATAATGTTGTTATGAGGAATTTCAATGGCAAAGTGGGTGTACGAACTGGAATCGAATCGTGTTTAGGATCTCACGGTGTCGGAAGTCGGAATCACAGGGGACAAATGCTAGTCAATTTCTTCGAAAAATAAGGCATCTTAATGAACTCATTCTTTAAGAAGTCCCACAGGAAATGAACATGGCAAAGCCCCGATATTACGACAAGGATCGAGATAGATTGCATCATGAGAAACCGGTAACACATATTCCGGGATGTTTCTGCGATCAATAGGTTAAAAACCGGTAACGATCACCAATTGTTGAAAGGCACTGTAAACATGGGTTTCCAGCGAGAGCGGGACCGTTTGATGAAGTCTTCTCTTCTACCTTACTTCCAACAAACCGTGATGGGCTCTGAAAAATTCCAACCGGAATAAAAAAATCGACTCGATGCCCTTAACACATCGAAAACCGCAATAGCAGTTGACGAGATACTCGATGTCGCAGTAGATTGCATACGTGACGTGGGTAGGTTTAGTAGGGTAGGAGTAGGCGTACTGGCAGGAAATCCAAACGCTCCAATGAGACGCTTGGTCTCATGCAGGAACGTCGAAAGTATAGGAACACTATTTCGACAGATGTAAAACTTCTTTTAAAGCGGTTTCGCAAATTGTTACGCCGAGACCTTCTCTGCTCAAATAGGTAATAGATAACTGAAGCGATTGAGCAGAATAAAGGGTCGAAAGTTTTTGTGGAGAAGCTGGGGAGAAGCCATTTGTCGAAGCTCAGATACTTTTCTGACTCGATTGTTTCTTTTTTGTCTGAGATCTTATCTGAGATCGAGGATTTCTATGGCAAACTGTACGTATCACAGGCTCCTTAATCTGAAAACTGGGAAAACGATCCACGTGGCAGTCTGACTCGGCATCTCTCTGGTGAGCCTCCTAACGTCAGCTTTGATGAGGTTATTCTGGCTCTGAAGCTGTTCAAGTAGGTAAAAGCTTACTGCTGTTGTTAAGTGAGTTACGAACGTTATTCGAGTTACTCCAACCAGCAACAGGGTATTTCTCCCAAGACGTGGCTTGAAAGTAAGGTCTTTCTTTTCTTAAGGAAGGGTGACAATACCGTGCTTATGAATTACTTACCATTCACATTTTTATTTAAGCCACACAACCAAACTGTTCACTAATGCATTGGAGGACGTCTGTAAGACCGTAGATAGGACTGGAAGCGGCTTGAACATTAACGGCGAATACCTTTTAAACCTCCGTTTCGACGATGAATTTCGACGATATCATCATATTTCCTGAGTCGTTGGAGTGCTTGCAGGTGATACTGCACAAGAATCATTCCGACGTATCGGACTCAGGAAGAACTTGGACAAGACGAAAGTTACCTTCTCCCAATCCCGATCATTGTCGATGGCGTTACTCTGGAAGTTGTCGATGAATATGTCTACCTCAGGCACTTATTGCAGGTGGGAAGACGCAGCTTAAGAGGGAAGCCGATAGGAGGATTCAGTTGAGCTGGGCACCATTTAGGAACCTACACCACATTCTCACGTCACCGATATCACAGAGTTTAAAGACAAAAGTCTTTTACCCATGCGTACTCCCCGTGATGACCTATGGGGCAGAAACGTGTCCTCTGACAATCGGACTGGTCCACAAGTTTGCCGTAGCTCAACTTGCTATGGAATGCGTTATGCTTGGAGTCTCTCTGTCAGACAAAATTCGTAATGAATTCATCTGACAGAAAAAAGAAGTAACCGACATAGCTTAAAGGATTATCTCGTTGAAGTAGCAGTGGCACGTGGTCCAAAGAACGGATGGCCGATGGGCCCATAAGGTGCTAGTGTGGAGGCCACGTTTAGGAAACTCCCGACCAGGTGGGATGGCGATCTTCGTGCACTGGTCAGTTCAAGTTGGCAGCGAGTAGCAGGGGATCGGCCGTCTTGGCGTTTGTTCAGAAAAGCCTATGTCCAGCAGAGGACTGATAGAGGCTGATTATAATGATGATGATGTAGATATATATTATAAACGTTTTATTAATGTGATTGAAGGATAATAATAAATTCCAATGTAAATGTGGTAAAACATAAACAGCATATGGCAACGAAGTGGCGTCAGGCTTTTAGCTTTCTCATTAATTAATAGACTCGCTAAGAGTTGTTAATTGCTAAATAACAATCGACGCATAAGTAAAGCATGCGCTAGAAGCCGATTCGTTTGCTATGGGTTTCATTGATTAATCATTTCTAATTATAATTTTTCTTATGCCATATCTAGTTATACTAGCTCTCTAAGGTGCCATATGTGCAATCTGCTAAAGTGCCTCCTTTGTTGAAATACCGAGTTTTTCGGAATATCAGCAGTAAATAAGAAAATTTTGTAGTATATAAACGTATGGACGGTATAACAAGCGCGATGATAATGCGAGAAGTTGCAATACCCCATTGCAACTTTTCGCATTATCACCATCATCATTATCAGCCTGTATTAATCTACTGCTGGGCATAGGCCTCCCCTAATGTGCGCCTTCTTAATTTAAGGGGTTTAATCTTTGTTTATAAAGATTATTAAAACTTCAGTTTCTGAAAGTAAAAAATGTCCATATTTAGTTTAATAATTAGATGGTATAATAAAAATTCAATATATTTATAAGAATAGATAAATGTGTGTTTTATTTTGTTACCTGAAACGCTGCTTCGCCGATTTTAGTTGAACTCTTTTATAAATATCTTATATTACGTTATTTCGTTATACAGACTGTGACAGTAAAGGAAGAGGGAATGAACTTGTATTAGCAAGTCCACTTATCCATCAATATAACTTCTACGTAGTTCTAAATAATTGAAAATTGGCCGCTATAGTCTAGATAGGTTTGGAGGAAATTATCACTATTTTTATGTTTCTGTTTAATGCAGTCTGGCATAAGTAAAAACATATAGCTTTTTTTTTCTTTTAAAGCGATTGACGCTTTATAATTTTACGAACTGTGAACAAAAGTTATCGTCAGTTTAATTTATAAATGTTAAATGGAAATTTTAATTAAAACACCATAAATATTTATAAGCGCCATAAAGGCCATTAAACGCGTGTCAATCAAAGTTGCTTTACGTCTAATTAGATTGCAGGGCACAATATATTTTCATCTCATTTAGGTAAAGTGATAGTTTGTTAAATTTTTTTGTAATTTGTTTTCAATTAATTATTAACCTTCATAAATTTCCTATTTGAGTACCCTGTTCACTAAAATACAGTAGAAGGTCAGATGTATGTTAGAAGCCTGATTTACTATGATATCATAATGCTTATCAAATTTTAGGCGTCTCATGACCATAAACAGTAGAAAAGGTGTGAACAATTAGACATATTATTAAAGTAATGGTAAATAAATAAGAATATGAAATTCGTAAAACTGCATTATCTGTTCTGTTGTGTTTTCACTTAAACAAATCACAGCAATAAAATAAATTTGTAACAGTTTTAAATACAATTACAATTCACAAGATATCTATCAAGTCTCTCTTGATGGATATCGTAGATAAGTTTCATAACCTGTTTCGTAGGTTTACATAATTTAGACATCGACATATAACATATAACAGACATACATATAAACTTTATTTTTGACTCAATTTACATACAAGAAAAAAAATGGTAACAAAAAATTTATATGACATACATAAAAGTACAGTTCTTGAATACTGCTCTTTTATGAATATAAAAAATAACATACAGACTTTTCGTCTAAAATGGTCACCATCAGCATAAAATGCTATAATTAGTTGCATCGCTCATTTTGAGTGGAGCCATTGATGTACAGTTAACTATTAAATCCTGGTATGTCCAAGTTTATCAGGAGAACTAATAGAATAATTTAAAAATTAAGTTTAATCGACTATGTAAACATTTCTTTCGCTTGGTTGTTGTTTTGTAGCCATGAATTGCATTAGAAAGCTTTAGCTTGCTTATATTCTATAGCCAATGTTTAAGATGAGATGATTAATACAAACCCATTTTACTTATACTTTGTGATTCGATTATTGTAGATTCATTTAGACAACTATATAAAATCAAATCAAATAACATTTATAATTACAAAAATACAATATTTCTAAATTTATTTTCTCATCCTGTCATATAATTGACGTTCATCCACAGTCCATAGTAGACCACATTTTCGTTTTTGCGTCCGCTGGATCTATCCATTAAAGCATTAAGAAAGCGGGGCGAGCGTAAATATTGCAACGCTTCAAAATTGTATCAAAAAGGAACACGGAATGAGAAAAACTAATTACTTTGGTACAATCAGAATTGGATTTTAACAATTTCTTTTTGGTAGTAAACGACTTGTTAAAACTAGATTCCGACCGAAACTGGTTTTCCGGCCGAAACCGAAACCGAAACCGAAAGTTCGATGAGTTCAGTTTCCGAAGAACCGAAAACCGAAACTCACATGGTCGAGTACCAAATTTCTTAAAGTACTGAAATTTGATGCTTTTATCATTTTCTATATAAACTAAGACATGAAGAGAGACACAGTGTAATTAGTTTCTGGTATTGATTTATTTAAGTTTTTTTTTTTTTATATATAAAAATATTAAATTAAAAAATATTTTTAAATAATATTCTATAGGAAATAAATATCAGTTAATAACAAACAAATTTCTAATTGTTACTGTATAGTGTTAAAACTTACTATTGTGTTTTGAGATCTTACTAATTAATACTCTGGTTTGTATTTGTAGTTTGAGAGGGATCAAAAGTAGTGGAAATGAGATAGAATATAATGAGTATTAATAATTTAATTATTGATTTTTCTATTCCTTACACACCTAACTCTAGCGTCATTCCCAGGCTTCAATCTTTAAAAAATTGTCATGGTCCTGCAAAAGAGACATAACAGCATTCTTTATTTATCTTCGCAAATGTTTCCTATAATATTGTGGAAATTTGTGACAGATAAAAAACAGGTATGCGCTGATCTCTGTTGAATAAGGGCTTCAACCAATTGAATGGCAGCCATCGTTTCTACCAACCTAACTCGGGTGCGATATCAAGTCGAAAAGTACACCTCACGACGATTCTCTTTTACGATTCACGCATTTGCAACTAGGGAATTAAATGTAGTTCCTCGCTCTAGGTAATTAAATAATACCACTTGAGTCCCAACACATTGAGGCCATAACTCCAGTCGATGCCACGGCATAAAGTTCTTCAGGTGAGCGGATGGTGGTTTCATTGCGAACATCAGTTTTGTCTCCAGGTCCAAAGGATAACCCATCATCATGTTTCATCGATCGTTACAAATCGAGACAACAAAGTTTTCCGAATCTTCCTATAACTTTCCAACAATTTTCAAAATGTCAAGTCGATATTGTTTTGATTCTCGAATCTTCGGAGACTTTTCTCATATACAAAAGTAGTGTCAATGTGGATTGACTACCTCCATATGAAAGTCAAAGTCAAATATCTTTATTCAATTTAGAAGCATTACATTCTCTTATTGATTGTCAATAAACTTTCACCGGTTTGGATAATGCAAACCTCTGATCTGAGAAGAACCTGGCGTGAAAACTCAAAGATTTTTTTTCTTTTTCGATTAATTTACAATTTTGGAATAGCCTGGAGCAGAGCTGTTCATTACAGGCGTGTTATCTATCAAGTTATTACAGCAATAATATCCTTTAACACAAATGTTGCTTTCAAACTTTTCAAATTTATTTAAGATAATAGCTGAATATTTTTAAAATGCCCGTTCCTTGAATTAGCTATTCGGATGTAATTTTTGATCCTTAAAACAGTGTTTCGATTTTGCAGCATTTTCTTGGAAAAATGAGGTTGATGGGTGGCCGCAATGTCATTTGTCTTCCGTGCCTGTTCTCACTCAAATGGGACACTCCTTTAATGGAATACCGACAACTGCCCTTGATCACTATTTTTATGTTTCTGTTTAATGCAGTCTGCATAAGTAAAAATATAGCTTTTTTTTTTTCTTTTTAAAGCGATTGACGCTTTATAATTTTACGAACTGTGAACAAAAGGGCAAACAAAAGTTGCAGGGCACAATATATTTCCATCTCATTTAGGTAAAGTGATAGTTTGTTAAATTTTTTTGTAATTTGTTTTCAATTAATTATTAACCTTAATAAATTTCGTATTTGAGTACCCTGTTACTAAAATACAGTAGAAGGCAGATGTTGTTAGAAGCCTGATATGCTATGATATCATAATGCTTATCAAATTTTAGGCGTCTCATGACCATAAACAGTAGAAAAGGTGTGAACAATTAGACATATTATTAAATAAAATTACTTTACGGATTTTATCGCGTTTACTTTACATTTTAAATTCCCAACGTTTCGAAAACTTTCCAGCGGCCGTGGCAACAAGACGCATGACATCTCAGTGTACCCGTGACCACAGCAATAAAATAAATTTGTAACAGTTTTAAATACAATTACAATTCACAAGATATCTATCAAGTCTCTCTTGATGGATATCGTAGATAAGTTTCATTATCTGCTTCTGTAGGTTGGCATAATTTAGACATATAACATATAATACAAGAAAAAAAAATGGTAACAAAAAAAAATAACAATGAACATATATAAAAATACAGTTCTCGAATACTGCTCGTTTTATGAAAATAAAATCACCACTCAGCATAAAAATGCAAGAATTAGTTGCATCGCTCATTTTGAGTGGAGCCATTGATGTACAGTTAACTATTAAATCCTGGTATATTCGTTTATTTAACTTAATTTTTAAACAATTTAAAAATTAAGTTTAATCGACTATGTAAACATTTCTTTCGCTTGGTTGTTCTTCTGTAGCCAAAAATTGCACTTAGAAGCTTTCGCTTATTTAAATTCTATAGCCAATGTTTAAGATGAGATGATTAATACAAACCCATTGTACTTATACTTTGTGTTTCGATTATTGTAGATTTATTTGGACAACTACATAAAATCAAATCAAATAACATTTATAATTACAAGAAATACAATATTTTTTAATTTATTTACTCATATTTTCATATAATTGACGTTCATCATACAAGCCATAGTAGACCAATTTTACGTTTTTGCGTCCGCTGGATCTATTCATTAAAGTTAACAAATGAAAGCGGTGGCAGCGTAAATATTGCAACGCTTCAAAATTGTACCAAAAGGAACACGGAATGAGAAAAACTAATTACTTTGTACAATGGGAATTAGATTTCTAACAATTCTTTTTTTTGTTAGTAAACGATTTGTTAAATATACATAATTAAACCTATTTAATTAAAAAAGGTTAAAAAAACGAAAAGTATTATTAATGTATTAGGACCATCAGTAAATTCTCTGTTTGTTCTTATTTCAACAAAAGTAAAAAGTATTTCTTTCATCACTATCTACCCCTTTTTCTATCTTTTTAGCAGTATATAATTCCTGCGTCTCCTATAATTCCTAAGAATTAAAGCGCTGGTTAGCTAGGCCAAGTGCCATCAAATGAAATAAGTGACAATCAGAATAGACTATGTCAGGTCAAAGTGGTGGGTGAAATATAATTAGTTAATATTGTTTTATAAAAAGTTTGCTTCAGACATCGTGGATTGAAAATTTATGAAATACAGTAGGGACATGGGGTACCAATACGTACATTATTTATGTTAGTATATAATATATATTTATTTAATAAAGAAAAGTAAGTTTATGTATTCATCGGACATCTAGTTTCGACCTACAAGTTTTGCTTAATTTGGGTCTAGATGACGTTGTGTTATTGGCCAAATTTTTATTATAGGAAGAGAGAACAAGTGAAATACACTTGTTCTCTCTTCCTCTGAAGGAGAGAAAGCGGTTCATTCTCTAGCAAAAGCACAGACTGGGGCTGAGGCCAGGGTCCTAAAAAGCACCTTCGCATGATACGTGCCAAGTGCAGTAGCTTAAGTGTTGGCGAAACTGGTTGGGATTAAACCATTGACCGATACCACTATGATTTTATTTCATTGAATACCACCCGTCACATGTCGGTCACCTCGTGTGCAAGATCTAAATATTTTCTTTTCCTTTCTGTTTGGGCTTAAACGAATCGAACGATGTTTTCGTCACAGGGTATGGTGATATCCACTAAAACACCTTCGACTTGATCCTATTACTACAATATCTCTGTTATTACGATATCAGGTTCATCCAAGTATAACCAGTCGCAGTCGCTTTGAGAACCGCCTCCAGTGCGTACTGATAGTATTGCAGCCTTACAGCTAAGAGATGGTGCTAATGACGAGTTCTTGATGGAGTATCCTAGCTACTCAGTAGTGCCTGTTCAAATACTCAGTGTTAGAGAGCGTGAAGCAGCTAGAGAGCACATGCCTGAGTGACTCACCAGGATGGTAACACACCCGATACTTATCCACGGTGCCGTCTTTTAGGATGTGCCTCCAGTAATTGTTCGTCTATATCACTTAATCTTGTATTGCACAGACAAAGCTCTCAGTTTCCGCAAGACGTTTCCCGAAACGTTGCCAGTTTGCGGAGGCTTTAACGTCTACACAAGGCTCATGTGGAGCCTTCATGAACCTTTCTATAGCTCTTCCCTTTTTATACTTCAGAGGTGCTCAGTACCACCGTGTTCTACTAGTTCTCGCTGGCTAGATTGAGAGGAGTCAGTCCTTTATCGCAACCTATGACCTTGCTATGTACATCGCTGTTTACTTTGGACAAGTAGTCCTGAGTTACGGAAGTTATTCGACTCCGTCCTTCACCAGGGCATTTCTCCCAATGTAGATAAAGTGAGGTCGTTCTGTTTTTAATAAGGGTGACAATACCCTGATTAAGAATTACCGACCGATCTCACTTTTAAGTCATATATACAAGCTGTTCTCCAGTGTCATAACAAATTCCAGCCACCAGAGCAGGCTGTATTTCATCGTGGATTTAGCACAATAGACCACAGTTTCACCATGAGGCAAGTTGTATAAAAGACCTATGAGTACAATCAGATACTTTGCCTTGCCTTTAATAATTATGGGAAACTTTTAATCCTGTAAAACCTGGGCTGTTCTGGAAGCTATTCAATGATCACAGGTCGATTATCGATACGTGTTAAGGTGTTGAAAGGTCTGTATAGCGCTGCGTTTATGTCCGTCTTGATCAACCATCGTGATCTAGGGTCTTAAAGACGTCCTCCAATGCATAGGTGAACAGTTTTGGGGATATTATCCCCTGTCTCACTCATGATGCAATAGGGATTGGTCGTTTGACCCCCTAAAATCAGAACGGATATAAACGCAACACTATACAGACCAACATCTCGACCTATCGATAATCAACTTGAGGTCGTTGAAGAGCTTCCGAACAGCCCAGTTTTCTACAAAGTCAAAAGCTTTCTCATAGTCCTTAAAGGCAAGGCACGGTGGCTGATTGTACTCATAGGTCTTTTGTTCAACTTACTTCATAGTGAAAATATGCTCTATTGTGCTAAATCCTCTGCGAAACCCAGCCTGCTATGGTGGCGGGGATCCATCAAGCTTGTTGGTGAGGCGATTCGTAATGACCCTCGAGAAAGCTTGTATACGTAGCTTGAAAGTATTATCGGTCAGAATTCTTAAGCACGGTATTGTCACCCTTCTTAAAAATAGAAAGACCTTGCTTTCAAGCCACGTCTTGGGATAAATACCTGTTGTAGGTTTGAGTAACTCGAATAACGTTCGTAACTCCCTTAATATAGGGTTTATCCCTTTTGCCGTTGAAAATCCAGCTTACGGATTCCCCGCCACCAGAGTGAGAGGGCAGCAGGGATAAGTGGGGCTCCTGACTAAGATGGAGCGGGCGGTATACCCACTAAAACCAACGGTTGTTCCTTTCTCGTGTCGTGTAGCCGGGCCGCGGGCGCTGATCACAGTCTCGGCGACCCGGCTCGAAGTGGCCCTCGCCTCTCGGGTCTCTTCTCGCCGGAGTGTGTTGGGACACCCAGACGCTTTAGGCGCTGTGCTGAACAAACAGCACGGCTATCCCTCTTGAGTCCTTCTCTGGCTGGCGGGCAATAGGGTTTACCCTGCTTTAAGCAGTTCGGTAGTAACTTAATCCTTTCCAGGAGCTCTCCCTACTTGAGCAGCAGCCGGTTATCAGGTTAAGGAGCCGTGTTACGTACAGTTTGTCATTGAAATCCTCGATCTCAGATAAGATCTCAGATATGAAGAAACAGTCGAGTCAAAACAGTTTCTGAGCTTCGACAAACGGCTACTCCTGAGCTTCTCCACAAAACCTTCGACCTTCTATTCTGCTCAATTGCTTCAGTTATCTATTACCATATTGCGTCTCATCGGAGCGTTTGGATTTCTTGCCAGTACGCCTACTCCTGCCCTACTCAAACCCATTACCCACGTAACGTATGCAATCTACTGCGACATCGAGTATCTCGACACCTGCTATTGCGGTTTCGATGTGTTAAGGGTATCGAACTATTTTTTTATTCCGGTTAGAAGTTTTCAGAGCCCATCACGGTTTGTTGGAAGTTAGGTAGGAGAGAAGACTTCATCAAACGGGCCCGCTCTCGCTGGAAACCCATATTAACGGTGCCTTTCAACAATTGGTGATCGCTACCGTTTTTAACCTATTGATCACAGAGACATCCCTGAATATGTGTTTCTCCTGATAAAATCTATCTTGTTTTTTGTCACAGTATCGGGTGGTTCCTATTGGGTTTCTTCTAAAAGTATGAGGCCTGGGAGACATACTCGTATGTGGCCTCCACTTCGTCGCCAGAGTTTGCCGAAATGGGCGCATACACTTGTATCATTTTGAAGATATACCTCTTAGTTAGCCTAAGTACAAGGTACGCCCCCGAACAGGTTCCCGCTTTGTCGTAGCGGTGGGGCTCAGTACCTGCGGCTTCCTGGGTTGGCCGTGGGGAAGCTAAGAGGAACCTGGCCGGCCTGAGGTGTAAGGCCGGCCGTGGAGGAGGCTGCTCCAAGCGGGCTGAATAAGCCCGCTTTGGATGCGCCTAAGGAGGGTGCGAGGGACGGGTTGCAGGAGGTAGGTGTGCCGCCCTTCCTGTCTCTCGCAACCAAGGTGGAGTCGCGGGGGAAGAGGAGTGTCGGTATTCCGTAGGCCGCTCTCCCTATCCTCCGCGACTCGGCGGGGCCGTACCGCTGATGCGGTGTGGAGGGGCCGTGGGAGGAGGGGACATTCGGCATGGAGTCGTCGATCTCTTCTCCTTCTACGGCCGAAATGGAGCTAGCGGCGGAGCTTTACATCCGGGCCGCCGCTGGGGGCTGGGAGTTTGGTCCTTGCGTGGTCAGGGAACTCCTGGCTTCCATGGCTCCTGAGTAACAGACTCGGGGGAGTCTGTTACCTAACTACAGGGGCCGAGACGAAGGGCGCGCTAGTTCCGACGCGCCCAGAGGGAGGCAGATGGCCGTAAGGCCGAGATGGGGCTGCTTCGGCGGCCAGCGCCGGTGGGGTTGCAGATGAGTGCAAAACGTTCCTGCGACCCCACCCTAAAGGCGTCAGGAAGGAACAACGTGGTGGTTTTAGTCGGTGCGAGTCCGACATAACCCGCCCCACCACCCCGCGAGGACGGTATGCGTAGGCATTTCCCACGGTAAAAAAAAAAAAGTACAGGGTACGCCTAGTAGACACACTCGAGACTGCAATTATGTTGTTAGCAAGGGATTTGTTGACGAGGAATCCCACGCCGCCTTGTGACGGATGGTCGCCCTCTCGGGCGTAGAAAAGGTAACCGGATGGCAAGGTTACGGTGTCCTCTCCCTGACTTCGGAATACGCACTACCCTAAAACGTGCCTACGGATCTTATCTAATTCCACCTCCAGCTCGGTCAGGTGGTCGCTGAGTCTCATCGTTCGTCCGTTATATGTAGCCAGGTCAAGTTTTTGGTAGTAGCGATCTGTAGCCCGGGGATTCTTAGCACCCCTTGTCCCACTGTCACCATGGCCCTTACCGTGGCCAGGAATAGTGGGACTACTGAGAACTAGGGGCCGTTGCCTTCTGTTCACGTCAATTGAAACGAGTTGCACATAATTGCCACGCTGAGTAGGCGGATTGGCAATGACTGATTGCACTTGTACTGCGGATCTACCTTACTCCCAGAGTAAGGCAGCTCCGCAGTCAAGTGAGCGGTGGGGTCGTCACATCCCTACGCCAACAAAAAACTTCGCTCACAAAAGTCAAAGTTGTATTTATATAAAACTTTTTTTGAAATAAATTTTGGTTATGTATCATGGTATTTTTTTCACATAAAGTGTAAAAAACGTAACAAAATTCACAGTAGTCATATATCAAAACTATAATAACATAACCTATGATAATATATCATGTTTTCCTAATCGAATCCGACTACGGTAGCCGATCTATTAAGGAGATCAGCCAACTATGCATAGTATATTAGATATTAAAGTGAATAAGTCTACTTATGTGTAAACACAGGGGCACTCCCTCTCATAGTCCAATACGACGGATAACCAACAGGATCGAAGAGAGATCAGGTGCAGAATCGACTTTTTACATTCTTAACTAACACATGAATTATCTTACTTTTTACGGTGACCAACCCACATTGCCGTCACTGGGACAGGGACTGCAGGATATAATAATAAAAATCTCTCGGGAATGGGACGCATGACCTTTGGTTTCAAAAGTGCAAGCCTTTATATTAATGCGACTATTTAATAAGGGTATTTTGTGCCTCATTTTAATAACTGATTATTGAACAAACACAATATACTATAATAAGATAAACAGTTCCGTGAATATATTTTCTATGTTTATGTGTTTACTGCACTATTTACGAAAAATGATTGTCTTGACTTTAAAATATGTCCCTACTTTTTACTGTACCTGAATTTGACTCTCACTACTTATTTAGTGAACTAGTGTATTTTTTTAACATTTAGTTCGAGTAGTTCGAGCTTGATTAAAACTTCTTGCAGTAACTCTACCGCTGTTTTGGAGAGAATGGTAAGCAAAACAAATAATTGAATCCCGACGGCATTGTTTAGTCGCCTGTTTTATGTTTGTCTTATTGCTTCGGATAAGACAATTTATAACAAAACTTTTCTTGTAACGATAGAGAGTAGCAAATACCTTTTATCAATTTGCACCCGATTGTATCATTTTCCAGTTTTCTAAAATAGTATTTATTTACACTTAAAATTTTCCTTTTGTACCAAAATTTATTAAATGTAACGAAGGAAACGCGGTTAAATGTATTAAAAAGCAAAATTCATATATATTTAAATTCCAAATAAAAAACTGAATATTGTTACAGTTTACAAACTATAAATAATAGATTTATTTCTCATTGATTCTTGTTAGCCATCTTTTGAAAGGCGTTTCAGCGACCATAAGGAAAGAAAAATAAGCAAACAATTTATTTTGGTTTTTAAATACAGCTTAGCATTAATATTTTTTATCTAGAGATCTCCGGTACAAAAGTGAATACTTATAATTTTGTTTCTATGTTATTTAAGAGAAAGTTACCATTGTTACTTAACGTACGCTCATTGACTGTCCTACATTGAGCTTCTCTGACAATGCACTATTAACATCAATAATGCTCTTATAATACATATACCGCAAGCATATTTAATGAAATTAAAAAACTAAGTTTTTATCAGAAACATAAACAATAGCCATTGACATTGAAAGGTATTCATTCAATCAAAATGTCTTGTGTTAACTTTGGTGTAAAATTACACAATACTATCTTAAATGAGCTTTAAAATTTGCATACTTGCATTTTTAACAATGTTATATTGATATACTCATAGTAGGTCATTCTCAAAAAAAGATATAATGCGCTTGCGGCGTTTACGGTCGTGACATAGTTAAAGTCTATCTTTTAACGTCTAGCCAGATTTAATATTTTACCACACAAGGCAGTTATTTTTGATGCCCTGTTTTTTTAAACGAAAAATAACTGTAATATTTACCAAATATTGCAACATTTTTACATTTTAACAACTTCTACAAATATTAACAAGACCTTAAGATGACATATTTTCTTAAACTCAGTGGAGCATATCGAGCTACAAAATTACAAATCAAGTTGAGATTTTGTTGAGAACACTCCGAAAGTAAATTAATGACAAGACAGCTTTCAACATGTCATTGTGTGATGTATTAAGTTCGGATTCGGTATGTTTCTAAAATCTTTATTGTTCAATTCACGCTGCACGTTTTTTAATAATATCATCTCTATTTATAAGTGGTACTCTCGAATAAAAAATTAAATTAAACAAAGCTTTATTATTGTCATTGAATAAAACAAAAGTTTCAAACAACTAAGGTATCTAGAAAAACGACTGACTGCAAAATCAAACAGCTTATTATTAATTACTAAAACAAGCAATTTTTTTAAAGATTTATGCTCTTAAAATAAAATGTTAGAAAACGTTTTGCATTTGTCCTTCAAAAAATAAAAAAAAACCCAAGGAGCGTTTGTGTATAAAAGGATATTATTACTTAAATGATATCACATTCGGCTGATAAGCTTATCGTTAACTGATTGCAGTATATGATAAATGTTTCAAATTTTGTAAAGAATGAATATTTTACAAATTATCTTAAGGCAACATTAAAGTTCGTCTGCCATATTTTATTTTAGAAACTACTGCATTTGAAAATGTTACTCGCTATTTACTCAAAGTAGACACTTTGGGAGAGAGACTACACAATGAGACAGTAACTTTCATTTTTTTGTGACTTAGAATTAGTTACAATAATTTTAATGTAAAAAGGAAAAAAATTACAAAATTAAAATTAAAAGCATGATGCCAACAGCAGCTTTCACACATCCAAGTAAATCCGTTGTCAAATTGACAAACTTAAGGGACGCTCTTCCAAAGCTTAACGCGTCTTAATGCGTTAATCTACGTAACAAGCAAGAAATTCCACTAAAGTTACTTTAAACAAATTTTATAACACCCTCGTGCGTGTCAATGAATTTTATGTAGAATATAAACAACTTTACCAAAAGAAAGGAGAAAGATTTTGTTGTCTAGTAGCAAGTCTAAGTGAAATAAAGTAAAATAAAATCTCAACCTTGAAATCTATTTAATAACCTTATCATTTAAGAAAATAATATATCATCGAAAAATTTTATGACCTCAAAGGGAAAAACAAAATTCTATCAGCATGAGCTGGAATGACTGGATGACTCGAATGACTTTCGTAAGCTGACGTTATTTCTACACAAAAACAACATATTTTTACATACCTTCACTCTTCCGGAAGAGCGCCACGCTCGAGCGTTTTCATAAAGGGAATACTGAAAGAGTTCAAGGAAGTAAGCGGCATCGTTCGAGCTCAGCGCTACCCAATTTAACGCGTCCGCAGAATGACGCACCCGCGCACTATGAAAGAAATCGATCTAGTCGTGGTCGATCTTGGCTTATTTCCAATATTTGAAGTGATAACCCTATGTAAACTCTCCGCTATGCAAGCAGAGACCCCGCGAAAACCGGAATCATAGCTCAATGCCACAACTGCCTGCATTTCGGGCACTCTGCCCGTATCTACATGCGCATCTAAGATGCGACAAACGATGGGCGATCACGGCACCCGGAGTGCCCCTCCCCTGAAAAGAATACCCTGACCTCGGTTATGTATAAATCATACAAGAAAAAGACACCCGGCTTATTACAAGGGCTACGAAAAAGCCCATAAACTTTTAAAGGATTTAAGGCTATTATTACTTACATTGTTTTTTTTTATTTGTTAGAAGTAATTATTATTAAAACGAACTTTAAAATAAGTCATGAATAGAAGTCAACTTTTTCTGAGTGAATTCAATAGAAATCCCTTTTGTCTATGTTATGAATGTTTTATGTGTTATTCGATGGTATGAAATATTATGTAACATTGTCTTTTGTGAGCGAAAAAGTAGGTCAGTTCATATCTTCGTTATGTTGGAAAAATTCAGCTCGTTATATTTACATATTTAATAATATACAATGGCATATGACAGACACTGTAAAAATTATATTTTGTTTTGTAAAAAGTATACTGTTATAGTTTCTTCCAATAGACGCGTTTATTAGCTTGCCCATGCCTTGCGCCCTCATATTTTAAACGAAACATAAAATGAATACAAATAAAAAAAATAGTATAAATAAGAAAAATATCGCAAAATAAAATCTCGAATAAAATTTTTTAAAGTAAATAGACTGTACTGTTTAACTAAGGTATCTGTTAACAAGGTGGCAATACATATTCGGTTCGACATTGTTCTAGCTAATTTTTTTTCGATTTTCACAATGGTCGTTCTGCCATCTACTGGTGCTGGCTTAGCTCTTTAGCATGTGCTAAACTCCACTCCAGGACATAAAGAAAATCTGTATTTTCTTTATGTCCTGGAGTGGATGTCTTGAGTCAATGAACTTAGACATAGCCAATATTATTAGGTAGGGCTTATTAAATAAGCCGTTCTTTTTCTATGTCGGTCTTAGAACAATACACACAAAGTTATTTAGTATAACTATCGCAACGTCATGTGAGGTTAGTGCTAATATAGGCTCTAATATCTGGCCCGGTACCTTAATGCCAAATATTCGCATCACTACTCTTTTGGTTTGACGAAGTTTGAACCCAGTGCAAAATGCTATGTCCATGAAGGGACTACAGGGGTCATCTCGGGACTGGAGCACACAGCGCCAACCATTTGATCATCAGGAGAATGTGCTTCAAAATAACTTACTAGGAAGCTGCTACCACAAGTTTTTTAGCTATTCGATTCCATAACAGAAAAGATTATTATTTTTAAAATCTTCCTCGTCGACACCAAGACCCCAGAGGGCTGAAAAATTTGCGTCACACTTTAATTTCTGACGCGATATATTAAATGGCGGTTAACTTGACCCAACACAAAGTTATTAATTAATAAGTAAAGCCGGAGTCACGGAAAATTGTTTTTTTTTAATGTTTTATTGCAGTTATTGTCCATCTCTCCATAAACAATATTATGGTAAGTCAATTTTTGTACAGTTTATTTTTTTATAATATTTATATAGTTTCTTACGAGGGCGGCACTGAAAATTTCGGGAATCAAGGAAGTGACACAACATTACTATTTAAAAATGTTTTTACTGCTTTTCGAAGTAATACCGCGAAAATTGATACATTTTCATACGATAGGACGAATCATTAAAGCAACCATTCCATTAGGAAGATTGGGTCTCCAAAATGGCCGTTTCGTAGGCGTCCACAGCTTCTTAAGGTGATGAAACTCCTCCACGCAATTTATTCTTTATTTTAGAGAAAGTATAGAAATCATTAGGGCTCAGGTCGAGGCTGTACGGGGGATGGTCTAATAATTTTTTGTTTTCTTGCTATAAAAGTCTTAATATGACCTATTTTGGAGACATACGTGGCCACCACTTTTTTTGCAACACTCCGTGAACAAAAAATTTTTGTTGGCTTTACCTCATTTAAGAAAACCCGAACTCGTGACTGGTTTTTAGATACAGTTTCGTATGCGTATACCCAAAATTCGTCACCTAATATGATGTTGCACACAACATTTGAGGATCTTGCGTGGATTCTTTCGAGAGTTCTGACGCACCAAGTAACGCGAGCCGCTTTTTGCTCTTCACAGACGGAATGCGGTATCCATTGGGAAAACAACTTTTTTACACGTAATTGTTCATGCAAGATATTTGTATTTGGCTCATGCCAATGTCTAAAGTTGCTTAAATTTCGCGGTATGTCACATTTCGATCTTCCTCAATCAGCTTACGCACACCATCAACGTTTTTTTGTGTGACTGCAGTTTTTGGGTGACCTTTACGGGGATCATCACTGAGCTTGACACGTCCACGTTGCAATTTAGCAAACCGGGGATAAATTGTGGTTTTGGATGGGGCTTCATCACAAAATGCAGAAATTATCCGGGCAAAACACTGTTTTTGTGTTAAACCGTAACCAAAATTCATAATATGTAATCGCTCTTGAATTTTTGCAAGTCAATTCTATTTTCTTAATGACTAAAAAAGTTTGACAAAACCTTGACAAGACCGAAAACCTTTTTTTAATAAATAAATGGTATTCATAACCAAGGAGTTTGCAATTAAAAAGATTTTAATATGACAGGAATAGTGACAATATTCTATTCCCGATACCTTTAGTGCAGCCCTTGTAATCATATTGCTATGTACAGCTATTATTCCTGAAATTACTATTTCACAAACATTCCTAATCTGTGAATTATAAAATATATATATAACCTATACTGATCGCAATCAGTGCTGTACCAAATCAGTAGTATGTTCTGTAAAGCGTTCTGTATAGAAAACAGCAAGATTCTTTAAAATATTGCCGCACCTTGACAATCCACGTTTATTTCGAATTTTAAAATCAAAACTCAAGGACGGTTTAATAAAATTTAACGCAATGTTTGAATGTAAACAATTTTTTAGCATACAATAACGTTTTCAATATCATCAACAGCGCGTGTTAGATAACGATTGGAACTAAGTAATTACACAGCTTTTACTTGGAAGCCAAAATGCGCACAATAATTTTCATGGCCGGACGGAATAGTAATTTTGTCATTAAATTTTATTGGCTTCCCGATTTCCCATTCTATACGAAATATTCCCACTTATATTACCTCTAAATGGGTAGGGGGAGAATATGGTTTTTTTTTTTTTTGTTCAAAAGAAAGGAATATGGGTATATTATAAATAACAAATGAAAGGCTTACTTATAAATAGGGAATATATAACAATAAACATTTTCTGACATAAAAATAAAAACAATCGAAAAATTTTCGCACAAAGTAATAACCGTATAATGTTTAAAATATCCTAAAACAAATTCGAGTACATAATTGATGGCCAAAACATTTATGAAACATCAATAAAACTTAAATTTACAATTTAATTTGAAATTAACTTTGTTAGTACTCTTTACCTAACTTCCCGTTAGTCCGCTTAATGAGATAATTAGGCATAAGAAAATAATTGAACAAAGTAATCAAAATAATTTTGCGTATGCTATTTAATATTGTATTAAAGTAAATGGAAAATTTTATAGGTCAGTGAAATCGGTATCAAAACCTCTTAATTGTTCTGATAATTCAAGTGCTTTCTCAAGTACATAGTGAATAATTTTTTTCTGAAGAAACAATAATAACAATTTTATGTATTAATTGGTATCATCAGTTATGCAGAGTGTTTTTTTGAACCAATAAATTAAACTGTAAAATGGTTATGTTAAGTTCAAGAATTATTCTATTAATATTGTTCCAAAATTGATATTTAAGAACACATAATCTTGCCAAAAAAGCTTCTATCAGATATAAAAAAAATTTGCACAAACTGGCAGCACTCCAAAATGATCTTGTAATAAAACTAAGTTATATATTTTGTAATAATGAATTTTCTTGCGTTAAGAGACCTAAAATAATACAGTACGTTTCATTTTAATGTTATTTATAAAAAATGGCCCAAAATATGGTTTATTTTTTAATAATCGTTTTTTAACTTTGAAAAAGAAAGAAAAAATGAGAGATTTATAATAAAAATACAAAAACGGAGGGGTCGCTTTTTACCGCTGAGATGAATATTTAAAAAATATTTAAAAAAAGTTTGGCATATAATTTATCCCTTAAATAAAAAAGTTTTAGAATTTAATAACCTAAAAAATTCTAAAAAATTGAAAAGGAAAAAACCACATAAAAACAAAATTAAAGGTATCCGACAAAATAAAAAATGACTTGAAAATAATTATTTAGAAGGAAAGGCTTTAAACAAGAACTTAAAAAAATGTTAATAATAGTAAAAAAATTTGATAAGATGTTGACCTATTTGAAAATTTTTTTAGACATTCCTGTCTTTACCACCGTCATGGTTTTTCTTCAACTGTTGAGAGTCCTTTTAAAAAGAAAATATAAAAGAATGTAAAGATAATTTCATTTTAGTAAAAGGGGATAAAGAAGTTGGTTTTAAACTCGGACAAAAAACTGTGGGGGATCCGGGTTAGTGATAAATTTATTATTGATGTTATATCACCGCCTTGCAGTTTTTTAATGATTGTAAATTGGTAAATTTTGATTAAGGGCAAAAAGTTTTCCAGATTAAAATGGCGTCTAAGCCCAAAACTTTAACCTATTAGATACTGCCTGGGTTTAGTAAATTTTGAGAAAATAATTTTAACCAATTACAAAAATTTTAATTTCATAATATGCTTAATCAAAAGTTGGTTTTACACGGGTTCCACAACGATTTCCATCTATTGATTATTTAGGATGGGGTTACGATGCTCAGGGTGTCTTCAGACTTAACAAAGATTTGACTGTGTACAGATGATACTTTGGTCGGAAATTAAGCCACCTATGGTATCAAAATGCCACTGACCTTCTGGCTTGATTGAGCCATCGAACTCAGAGAATTGAGAAACGGCAGAGACCTCCGGGCCAGGTAGGATAGGAGTGCCACAGGATTATTTTGGAGCCTTTTCTTCTGGTCTATATTAATGACCTACCACACCAGGTTGAGAACAATAACGGGTTGTATTATTGTTGATGATACTTTTATTATTTAGAATAAAACGACATAATTTGGAAAATGACTGTAAATAATATCCTCTCAAAAGTAAATATGTTTAGTGCAAAATATTTAAACAAAATAAAACTAAATGTATAAGGTTTATAATTAATGTTCTCAGTTGAATGCATGGGCCGTAGATGGAGAATCGCTAGACCACGTACATTGCACTGTATTTTCGCACCTAGATTGTAACTGCAATGGGGCCTCATATTCATAGACTGGCGAGAACTTAGCTCAGGGCTTGCAGTCAAAAATTAGACAACTAACGATTGGACAGCCCGTTTAGTATTTTTGTTATTTTCAAGTATAAATGTCTTTGGCATCACTGTGGGAAACGGGTTGATATTAATACTATTTTTATAATTCAAAAAAGAGCGATTCGAGCAGTCATAACCTAATCTCAAAGAATTCCTGAGAAAAAAGTTTACGGAAATTAATGTATGACTGTTTTTTTTTCAATACATATTTAAAATATTATGTTTATTCATAAAAATAAAAATGGTTTTTAAAAAAATACTGACACACATAATATAAATACTAGAATAAGCATAATTATGTTCTTCCAAAACTATGCTCGAAGAACAAAGAAATCCTTCATGGACAATGTATACTTTTCAAAAAAACCAGAAAACGTTCAGTTTTTGTCTGTAAATAAATTTAAAAAGTTGTAAAGGAAACGTTTGTGTGTTAAAGGATAAGTTTGTATTGATCTATTAAGGATAACAACACCTGGTAATGAACTGTTCGCCAGGCTATTTCAAAAGTAAGTAAGGTTTTATGAAAAGTTTTGTAAAATTTATTGAAAAAAAGGAAAAAAAAGTCCCTTGAGTTTACGCCGGTTCTTTCCAGGTCAGAGACTTCCATTTCTGAACGGTGGATTTGACAATCAAAAGAAAGTGTAATGCTTCCATATTGAATAAAGATATTTGACTTTGACTTTGACTATTTATGAAGTCGCGGGATCTATTTGATATTGACGATTTTAATAAAATTGCGGCCGAAATCACCGCCTCAGACTTGAACTTAAGAAAGCGTCTGAATCGAGCTGAGGCCTCGGCCCACCTAGGCAGATTTCGATATAGAATGCTAACGGGAACCATAAAACAACGGCCAAAGCCCGAGGCTCCCCTTCTGAGGGCCCCTGGTGCAGTTATGTCACTCGGTGAAAGGACGCGTCGTGGCAACGGGTTACACACACCCGGTATGTACTAATAGGTTTTATCCACAGAGCAGGAGATCAAATAAAAAAAGTATCGACTCTGTGGCCTATCGGTATAAACCTTGCTTTATAAACCAGAGGTCTTGGTTTTAAATCCATCGCGAAAGCAACGATAAAATGTTTGAATTATTCAATAATTATGTAATAAATTTGTAATCGTTATTTTCTGGTCGGTTAGCACAATATGGGCCGGTTATCCAATTCTCTGAAAAGTAAGATCATTAATGCGTCGGATGGGCGTGTAAAAAGTCGATCCCGGTTGTCAAGACCATCTTTACGTCTTTGCCATCAAATTTACTGACAACTAACTTATCCTTAAAATGCAGTTTACCCTTTGGGTTGTGGAGGTCAGATGCTAGTTGATCTACTGTTTTTCAGTTAAATCAGGATGGATTGAAAGCCTATTTCATGATAACTTGGAAAAATAGCTCAGTGAACGAGACGACAGGTGTCATGAATAATAATAAATAACAATTATCCTGTGACAAAGTACAAAATGGAAAAGTTATTGTATTTGTTATTAATGAATGAACTCTATAATTTAGAGCAAATTATAAAGTTCATATATATAAAGTTTATTAGCTAAGTTACAACTTGTTTAAAGCAAGATGCAATTTATTAGACTTATCAGAAATGTTATTTAAAAAGTTTTAGTCCCGAAGTATATTTTTGTATTAAAATTATGTTAATGATTTAACCTATCTAATGCTTGTAATCGTTGTAATGTTTTAAAAGTAAACAGTATGGTTTTTCTTGAAACCTCTTAATATGCGTACTTCCTAACCTTAAGTAAATTATTTATAAATTTTATTTAAGCAATGAAATACCTTACATTAATTAGTAAATAATTGGTTCGCCGGTATGATGAGAAGTAACGGACTGCCTTTTTCATCGTCAAAATATCGACTAACATATTTCGACGATATATCAAGATTTTAATCCTATAGAAATGTCGAAGACAGTAAAAATAATAATATATTTAAAATTTTGTGCGTCTGTTATTTCATAAATATCCAAAAAAGAGGTAATACGTAGTATAGAAGTATACTCTGACAACATTTGCTGTTAGTTTTTAATTAAGGTCTGTAAAATTTACATTTTAAATTGCATGACGGAATTGCAATTGACGATGTCTGCTGGAGGGAATATTTTTCTTTGTTTTCTTGTTTATGAACGAGATAAAATTGTAACAATTTTATTAAAATTATTTCCGACATACAGTGCCATATTGTTGCCCCTGTGCTCAACGGATTTATATTTATTTTCTCTTTATCGATTGAAGCAAAAAACGAATAGACTTTTGCCTGGTGATAATTGATACGCCTAAATTCATAAAAAATAGGCTAAACGCAAACGCCACTAACAGGTTCACCACCCAGACACATTGATTTTACGTCCTGTTTACCAAGTAACTGTGCTACTTACTATGTTCAAACCAGAAAACAAATCACAAAGTGTTTGTACAGTACTAATTTACGGCAGAAATAGCTATTTCCCCGTGCGATAACCTGTAAAAGGGAGACCTCCTATTACTATTCCAATTTGAAAAATATAACAAGACAATACCTACTTTAATGTACTTTTAAAAACGATATAAACTACAGTCAACGAATCAAAGTGTGCGTAGATTGTTTTAAACAGTCCGAGTGCGACATTATGATTTTGCGTTTTCCGAACGTTTGCGCGCTGTGTATGTAGTAGTAATAACAATAAATGAATAAGAAGGAGTAATTATGATAATTAACTAACGATAGTATTTTTATGTATTCAAAGATAATTTACTGAGATATTAAGATTAAATCGCATTTGCCAAATATGCTTATAACTTATATATACTTCTGAACGTTGCGTTTTGTTTAAATTGAAATATAAAAACACTGTAACAAAGGTCGTCATTTTGGAATCAAACTTAGTTAAGTAAAAATGTTTCAGACCGGTCTTATGTAAGTATATAAAGTATTAGCAGGACCAGAACTAAAATAACTCACAAAAGGTTGTTGGTTTAGTCAATTCCCAATTATAGCATAATAAGTCAAAGTCGAATACCATTGTTTAAGTAAAATAATTGCTCTTTATTAACGATTCTCTACAATGATTCGGAAATAGAGTCCTCTGACTTGTAGCTATCACTTTAAAATAGGCAGAAACGAAGAGTTCTTTACCTATAATATATTTTACATGCAAAATTTCCGTAATGACTTTAAATTTATTGAAACAGTAAAGCAGAATCTCTTTAGGAGTTTGTAGTAAAACATTTCAGATTTCGTTGGTTTTTGGAGTATTGCTGCTGTAACAATAAGTTTATATTTTATTATGCTTATGGCAATATGTATTGAATTCATTGTTATGTTTATGGATATATATTGTTTTTAAGTCTAGTCTGACCGTTACGCCACAAATCCTCTCGCCTTCGAAAGAATCTGTGTTTCCCTTATTCGAACGAATTACACAACCTATCCTTGAATATGGAACACAGCAGGTTAACTGTTTATAAAAACTTTACTAAAATAATTTAACGTTGGCTTAATAAAATAATTTTTTTAATGACAATGTAGAAAATTACATTTATATCCCAAATGCTTTCATGGACTGTAAATGAGCAGTGAAAAAGACATCATAAATTTGATATTAATATACAACGTTCTACAGGAAATTCTCGGAAGTAGAAAATTTAGCTGGAAATATTTAATTTACTTACGATATTTTGAATTAAACAGATTCTTCCGGAGTTAAAAATAGCGAATTTAATAAATCAGCATAATATTTATGTTAAAAAAAAACTGTGTTCTGGTTTGAGAGAAACGTTAGCCAATGTAAGTAGACGATAAAATCGCAAGCAAATTTTTAAGGATTTTCCGATGCAGTTCTCTTGACAACGGTGCACCTTATATCGTCTATGCAAGTTTATATTTGAAACTCTGATATGAATAGCTACTCTTAAGCAATCACAGTCTTTGCATCATGGAAGTTATACAACTAACAAGATTTATAATATAAAAATAAAAGACATAAAAAATAGGTGCAAATTCCACAGCAATGAAATAATGTTCTGCTACTCTCTCGTATGGTAGCTGTTTTGAACTTAACCTAATTTTGTAATTTAAGTATCGATTTTCAAATTTGCCGTTTAAATTAGGTGCTTTTAATAACTTTTAAATTTATTCCTACCTTACACGAAATATATTAGTTAAAAATACACATAATCCCTCGGACTCTTCAAATCCATTTTCTTTATTTTTGATAGAAATAACAAAGAAAGGACCAATAATTTAGGAAAAAAAATTGAATTTTAAGCGTGCAGGTTGTATAACCAAAAGCCTAACCTGTTTCGCGGTTGTTGCATGAATTATGGACGAGTGGCGACGGGTTCGTAATGATATGTAGATTAAGCCCTCATTCATTTACTAACAGAAAAACAAGGAGTAAGAAAGAAAGTGTGTCACGAACCATGTTACATTAATATTTTTAAATTATGTGTGAATTTTATTTCCATTCGTCGAAAATAAACAACCAAAAATGTACTACAAAGATTAAAACTATTAAACAATTATTTTTGACAGGCGATTGATCATACAAATATAAATATTTATATTTTTGTCGTTTTTTTAATATTCAAATGGGCGAAGGTTTATTTTATTATGCTACTAGCGAGCCCCTGCTTCACATGGGTGCTTTACTGATAGTATACCTGTAATATTAAGCATGTGTTATAGATATAAACTTTCCTTTTCAAATCGCTCTATCTACTAAAGAAAACCAGAAAAAATTCATAGTGTACTTTTAAAGCTTTAAGCATACAAAGAGATATAGGGACAAAGAAAGCAACTTTGTTTTATGCTATGTAGTGATGGTATTGTTTTTCCATTTTCTGTGGTATAATTGCTAGTTTATAATAAAATTAATAAGCAGCTGTAACATAATATGAAAAAATAATACCTAACATCAATATCATATTTGCCGCATCCAAGTTATTTAGTAAGTTATAGTTCTTAGTTACATGTTTTAGCGATGTTTCAGCATTAATTTATTCCTGGACGACCTCGACAAAATTTGAGGTTTGATTTAGAATATTTACTGTTAAACGAAGCTGAACCGATGTATGCTATAAATACGCTATACAACATTGTATACTCATTATGTTAATTACATGGGGTATAAAAGTATTACAAAAATGGTATCAAATTAAATGGATAGGTAGAAAACAGAAAGAAATATTATTATTATGTTTTATACAGTATGATAATTGACAAGTGTAGAACAAAAACTAGAATGTTGTACAAACATATTGTACCCCATAGTGCTACTCAGGGTCAGAATGGCAAAAGAATCATATATATCTTTGAACTTAAACAACTGACTTAACAACAAATATCAAGAAGGTAAAAATTGTTTGGAAAAAGTTATTAATACGCCAATACGTTTTATATTCAGAATCCCTAGGCGTGATTTTATTCTAAATTGAATAGTAATATTATATATGAGTATATATTAAGGAAAAACAAAAATAAATAAAATGCTACCTCACTTTGAAATTACTTATCGAGTCTCTTCTTAACAAAGAATTAATTAATAAGAATATCGCTAAATTCTAATGGAAAACTAAGAATGAATTTAAGGAAATTTAATAGTTTTAGCGACTTTTAGCGCTATTAACTATTACACGATACGTCAATTACACGTACACTTAACTCATTCGCGACTAGCCCCAATTTAATCAAAGGTGTACCTAATAACTTTGCAGGTGGTAGGTCCCCTATTTACAGGTGTAAGTCTGGGGCGCAACCACTGCGGTGCCAATTTCTGTCGCAAAATAGTACTGTAAAAACACTACCATGTACCCGCTAGTACAGCGCAGTAGCCAGCGTATGTACTAGGCAAACGATACTTAAAACCCCATGTCATTGTGAGCAGGGCGTTAGTGATAACCCTGGTATTGCAATTGGCGTCGGTCACCACTGCGGCGGCCGGACTGCTCATCTATCGAGGTAAACAACAAAAATAACTACACAACCAATCAAACATATAATAACTGTAACAAGATAAATTGGTGCAGATGAACTATTCAATACTAACTTCTGCACAACCTAGCTAATTAATATTTTTATTTATAAGCAAGGTGATTAGTTTTTTGTCCCAGTATCTTTACAAATATGGCATTCAATAAAATAAATTAGAAATCCCACTAAAAATTTAAATAGTTAAATTCCACCAAAATAAAAATAATTATTACCACTTATTAAAAAATATATATTTATTATCGATATTAAAAAATATATATTTGTATTATTTCTAAGTTTTTTATTAACATTTTTAGATACGTTTATATTTTAATATAAATAATTGAAAATAAAAAAAAATAATTATTGTAAAACTCATTTAATTTAGGTTTTATTGATAATACATTGAAATAAAATAGATTTATGAACCATTTTCCAAAAAGATTGATTTCATTCGAGAATTGAGATTTCGAACTTGGCTTTTCTTAAGATATAAGAAACCATGACAGTAGTAAAATGATAAAAATAAGTTCTATATAAAAAGTTAATTAAATATGTCACTTTATAGCACATAAATCTGAATCGTTATAAATATATCTACGTAACAATTACATATATTTTAAAATTAATATCCATCAGCAATTTGTTTTAATTATATGTAAAAGTAATGATTTTTAATAAAAAATTTAATTGGTGCTGGCTACATAATAATTCGTTTTATTATGACTTGATTAGAGAAAAATTTGGCCAACCTTTACTATTTCACTTTTTATTCAATTTTGTCAACCATTATTAAAACTTATTTAGTGCTTCGCTTTGGTTTGCCAAAAAATAATTTTATAGAGCCTCATCTAATAAATCTTTAAAGTCATACTCAAATATTTTAATTCATTATTATTAGAAATACATATTCTTATTGAATGTTTATGTTCAATACTAACACGGTTAAACACAATAACAGCCTTTGAGCTGAAAAGATTCAGCGTAAGTATCCCATTATTGTCAGTATAGGTAACTAGCCTAGTAGGCCCTTTCGTAGCTAACACGCAAGTTAAATGTTTTTTTTAATTGCAACTTGAAGAAACTAAAATAGCATCATCATCATTATCATCATCAGCCTGTACTAGTCCACTGCTGGACATTGGCTTTCCCAATTGCACGCCTTTTCCATTAGGACCGTATCCCATCACCCATGACTCATTAAGGTATGTTTAGATATCAATTTGAATTAATTACGAACCTCGGGTTGGATCTCATAAACCTTCCCAGCCAACAAACCAACCAGCCGCAGGAAAGCTAAGAGGAGTCTGACGGGCATGTAAAGCTGAAGTCGTGAAGGCAGCTACTTTAGCGTGCCAGAGTAGCTTGATTTAGATGTGGCTAGGAGGATGCGGCGGACGGGACAAGGGTGGCAAGAGCCAACCCGCCCTCTGCAGCTACTAAGAAGTAGCGGCGAAGAAGTGTCGGTATTACATTGGCCGCAAAATGTCCTGGCTTCCATGGCTCCTTGGCCAAGATTCGGTGAAGCGGCTGGTCTTGGCCTCTACATCGAGGCAGCAGATTCCCAGCAACAAGCCGCTTGAGTTGTAGTTTACGTCAAGGCAAAAATGGGGCCATTTCAATGGCTAGCGATGGTGGGGTCGCAGAAGATTGTAAAGCGTCCTTGTGACCCGATCTTAAGGGTGCCAGTAAGGAATAACGTGGTGGTTTTATTTCTCCACGTAAAAAAAGGTATTCACAGGCCTTTCCTATAATAGGTTATAAGTTCCCACTTTGTCGAAGTGTCAGTTTTAGCCACGTAGAGACTTAGAGAAACTTGAACTGCCTGAGAAGTAATGCCGATCAAAGATTCTGTTCCTAGCAGGCGGAATAAGCCTTCTTTAATAATTATCACTCCAGAGCGATTTTTACGGGAAATGGTAGTCATTGTAATCGCAAAGGCAATTCTGAGGATGTCATAGAAATTATAACTATAAAAGCAGGCCAGTTAATACTATAATGTACTGCTTTCTTTCTGTCAATTACTATATCAACTGAGAGGTAGGTTTATGATGCCGCTTCTAATTTAGAAAAGTAATTACACGCTTTTACATATTTTGCCATAAAAATAATTTACGAATTTCTTAAGGTTGTCAAATCCCCTAAACATTATAAGAAATAATACTTCATTTGTATAATTTCGTTAAAATTACTTCATCGCCATCAGCCAGTTGACATTGAGGACTTTTTAATAGATTTGAAATAAAGAATATTTACATCAAATTTGCTTATAAAGTCTCTCAGTCAGTCAGACGGCTTCATTTATTTCTAATATAATTACATCGAATTCGAATATAATTTACTCAAATGTACACAAAAACTAAACAAATTGTACACCTTAACCTTCCGCAAGAATCATTCTATCGAATATTGAAAAACCGTGTGAAAATTCATGCAGTAGTATTTTAGTTTATTAAGATTAGACAGACAGACGCAGCTGGTAACTTTGTTATATAATATGTATAGATAAATAATTTGATATAATAAGTAATTCCATACACCGGTAGACACGTTGAGCTGATAGAGCGGGATAAAAATTATAAAACTATTGAAACAACTATTTAAAAGCAGATGTTAGCTGACAAATAGCTGACGTGGAGACAGCCCCTTGGTATATTTTTCAGATACTTCCAAAGTATAATGTATTATGGCATTCTGCTGTGGGGAAGCGCGGGTGATATTAATACAATTTTCGTCCTTCAAGAATGAGCTATTCTTGCAGTCTATAACGGGTTGTTTACACAAATTAAAATAATTACCGTTAGTTCTCAATATATTTTTGAAAAAAATTATGTAAAATGCTTTTTAACGCATTGTTATGCAAATAATATAAATACACAAAGAAAACAAGCAAAGACTGCGAAGCATATCTAAATATTTTATGATGATCTTTAAGACCATGTATTCGCTTTGAAAACAAAATCCTAGAAAACGTTCAAATCACGCCATTAATAAGTTAATAATTAATAAATAAGCATTAATATGTTTGTATGTTAGAAATTATTTTATTAGGTAATGGAATAAGTCAAGACTTTTTACAATAATGTGATAGGTTTATGGTTGTAATGGTTTGTTTATTGTTATAACTTTATTGTTAAAGATGACGAAAGAAATCCCGCTGAAATTCATTCGCTGTTTCTTCTGTAGAGGCATCCTTTTACAAACCGATGGTAGGTTTCAGACAATCATCAAGTGAGTGTATTGCTCCTATGTTCAAAAAAGATATATGAATTTGAATTTGATGAGCACAGTACGTCAGGTGGCTATTTAACGAGTGATATATGAAATTGCCTTGGAAAGTTAGTAACTTAGTTAAGTTAACAGCGTTTGAAAATAATTAGCATAGTTAAAAGCAGATTTTGGTAAACGTAAATTAAGATATCGTTTGTAGATTATATGCTTTGTCGAAATTAATAATGGGAAATTAATAACTTAGCACGAACTCTGATTGGTATTAGATGCGGTGAAGTAAAGAGGCCATGAATGATAAAGAGACTAATCCCTTTATCCAAACCATCGATGTCAATTGAAAATTTCATTTGCTTAAATTTAATAACATCTTTTGTTTTCATTGTGTTACGTTATTTAACGTTACTTTGGTAAGCTAATACATAACTTAAGAAACAGACAAAGTAAAAAACTATCATCTATTTCAATTTATAGCAGTTTCAAACTAAAATATCCTTAGCTGTATTAGGATAGGTATCGACTACCACAGCTGGCACGTTACACTGATAGGGATAGAAGAGCAGAAGGAACTTTTGCAATTAATAAGTCACCGAGCTTTCCCGAGCTGCGATAAGACGGGATAACTACGAAATTTATAGTTACATAATATAATCAAGAAATTCCCAGTTTCACGTCAGCATCGCAGAATTGCGTAAGCCGAGGAGTATACAGTTATACGCTATATCAGTCTAAATCTAAACCTGATTTAGTTTCTATTATTTAGCTTGTTAGTCCTTCATTTCTTTTTCAATGTGGGAAAATTTGATAATCAAACATAATTATTTACTTACAGCGTATGATTTAATTTAAGTATTAATTATTTTATAAATATATTTTGTCCAGTAAATTAAATCGTATAAGGGAAAAAGGTAACTGTCGTTGATATACCGAGTCCATTAGGCACGGCTTCTGTTACTTTAAAATACAAAATGAAAATGTCGGGTGTGCTTGAACACAACGATATTCAGAATTTAGATAACCGAGTCTGATAGCATTGTTTCTATAAACATGGTGCGTGCAGTTTTTTTAACAAAAGGTTAACAATGCGCAAAGAAAGGAAATTGGTACAAAGAGAATTATCATTCAAACATATTAATATGAGAAAGTTTATTGCTTAATCGCAACGGAGTACAAAGTTTTGAACATATTTAATTTTTTTATTAAAAAACATATTTATTTTTTTATTTCTTTTATATAATTCAATAACTGAAATAGCTTACTAAAAAGTTCATTTAAATTATTCAAAAAAAAATTGAAACAATTATTTAGGTGAATAATTGCAGAATAATCTTCCGTTTTCAAGACAATTTTTTTTGTACTTTAATCATTAGCTTTTAAACGAACCTAATATTTTAAAATCATTTTTAGCACAACAGCTTTATAATATTATATATAAGCCTATAAACTTTGGCACGGCACAAGTGCAGACATTTTTATAAAGGCATATTAATTTATATCTGACCCGTCTTATGTAAGTGCTTTGGTCATCGTCTTACTATGCTGAGGATTTACCACCCCTTATGGTCATGGCGTAAAACTAATGGTCATGCCCCTGCTATATCTACCTGTTCTTGACCCTGACATTGAACATACCACAGAAAACATCTTACATCAAGAACTGTGGAATATTATTTTTCAGAATGAAAACTCGCCACATCAGAGATGCTATCGCATTTAGTCAATACTGAAACTATGTGACTCCTGTGAATGTGGGTAGGTACTACTCCCTTAAAAAGCTAGTCTATATTGTTTAAAAACGATTCTGCAGAACTTCGTATACTTTAGATCAGGAAGGGGTTGCTCGTTTTCTATTACTGCTGGAGTTAGGCTTGAGCTTTAAAAGAAAAAAATATTTTAGCAGTAGTAATTAAGTTTTGTAACATTAATATTTAACTCATTTTTTTTTCTTTTGTCATAATTTATATCTAATGAGGGCACCATTAGGCTAATGCTCTACTCGTCTCAACGTCTTATTATATCTATTGATTCCTAAGGTTTATTTGGCTTTGCCTAAAAATTTTTAATTAAAAATTATTCCGGTGAATAAATTTGTACATATTTGCAAGAATTAAATAAGTTTCACTCCATGGAGTGCGTTTCGTTATTTTCCTTTGTGCATTTTTATCTTTTGGATTCAACCGGACAAAGTTTGAAAACCATGGAAGTTTCATCAAGTCTGGTTCAGTAAAATTAAATTAGACCCTCCTTAAAATTACTTCAAATTAGAAATTGATCAGTGGTTTTTATGAATGTTCATGAACGAAATTGAATAATGTTATGCATAACTGTAAGTTTATTTCATTAAAAGGCTTTAGGGATAAAATACGAGATTTGTTAATCATATCATATCAAAAAATTGTCTTAGATCTCTATCACTGAAGGGAAACCAAAAGCATATTACAAGAAAAGGGTAAAAAATGTTCGCAGAGTCTAGTAGGTGAAAACTCAGTATTTTATAGATAAAATTGTCAGACAGATGTTTTTTTCAGGTATTCAATGGTCAGGAAATGTTATTTTAATTAAATACGTTAGTTATAAAATAAATATTGAATAATTAAAAAATACATATTACAAACAACAGTCAGAATACTATTTCTAAAGTGGGAACTCGGACAAAAGATTCTCGATATTGACGTTATGTCTGTCCGAAATCGTGTATAAAAGACGGGTCCAAAATAAAGCGAGATAGTGTCGTACAAGCGGCTAGTCCACCACTCAACACACTAACACTATCTGTGATAGTGTTGGCGTGTTGAGTTGTGTTATGCATCGACTCGTCCGTACTAGACATCGTGGCTGTTGTCGTGGTCACGTGAGCCATTTCAATGATTTTAGTGTAAGAGACGTTCAGTAGTTGTCATCATTTTTACTTTTGGAATTCTTCTAACAGCATACAACCATTTTGCGTAATATACGTGGATGACAACGTGCCATCTGCAAAAAACTACCTCGCTATTAGTATTTCTGCTACTAATATTAATTAAATCAACGCGTTTTGATGCACAAAGAATGAATATTTTTTAAATGTATTAACTTTTATGTAAACCGACGATATTACCTTAAATTAGTGATGCAACAGAAGTATCATAGCGGAACCAGAAACGGAATCAGATATCAAAGTAAATTTTAGCAGAAACGGAAACCGAAACGGATGCGTAATCGGAAGTGTAACAAATTGAAAAAAAACCAACTTTATAAATATAATTTTTATTAAGAATCAAATATACCATATCTAGATTCGAAATAGATATATAAGAAATCTACTATAGAAAACAACAAAAGGTTTACTGACAAATATTGTCGTACTAATGGCAAAAGATTACGGTATTTGTGTGAATTTAATTTCTATCTACATTTTTTATTGGAATGAAGTTGCTTATCGTGCGTTGCAAAAGGGGGCTAGACGAACAAAATTAAGATCAAAAGTTACAACGACACTTAATTTTATTAGTTTCGAGCAGTGAGTCGTGCACGTGTTTCTCTGCATGTCTCTCTCTCATAGAAAGCGATGCAGTATTTTCATTTTTTCGTGTCGTCTTTCTACTCGTTTTTCGAATTGAACAAAATAGTGTCGCCATGATTTTTTTTTCGGTGTATATAGGTTTTTTGCAAATAAAAAATTATGAAAATAATAAATCTTGGTAGTGTTTCTGCATAAGATCCGGATATTACCGGATATGAGTTACAGAATTTGTACAGACAATAATAAATGATTATGTATTTTTGTCAAGTACGCATTAAACTTTTTTTTCTATTGTGCTAAGGAAGTCATACGCGTTATAATCTCTCCATTATTGTGTGTTGAGCAAGTGTACTCATCATGCCTGCCGGGTGAAAGACTTATTAGCCGTTACACTTCGCTTTTGTATTACCATTCGATGACATTTTTGAGTTATTAAAAATTAAACGACTACATTAATGGAATGACAATTAAAATAAACTCTCCTAAAAAGCATGTTTTGTTAATTTAAAACATTATACAAATCTTCAACGAAAACTTTTTTAATGAGTTTAATAAAAACGCTTCCACTTACATATTACAACTTTAAATTTTATTAAATTTTATTTTATTTTGCGCTGGTCCAATGCGGGTTGGTGGGTGGACTGACTTTTACATGCCCATCCGACGCATGGATCATCGTACGTTTTTTTTTTTTTTTTATATATGCTAGCCTATTGGTCCTATTGAATTTAAATTTTGTGATAAGTATTTTAATGATATATAAAAAATAAAAAAAAGCTACAGCACCAAATATCTCAAAATTCTATTAAATTACAAACGCTGCCAAAACCGTAAAGATAGACATAAATTTACGTTCTACGTAATTGTACTCCTTAAGCTTATAAAGTCTACAATGTAGTCCAGAGTGCATATATCTACGTTTTAAGAATAACGCACATTAACCATTTTAATTTATTCTTTTTTAATTATTTCTTTTAATTACGCGATTATTATACATATCAAATCTAAATTAAACTGCTAGCGCTAAATTAGTAAAAAAATCAAATAAAAATTTCTATTGACCATGAAAATCTATTAATATTACAAACAATTAAATAAAATTTTCCATAGACAGTGAAAAGAAATGAAATACGATATGCATTTAACTACGAGCGTATTTATTAGGATACGACTTAACAAAATTAAGACATAGTACTTTCATAATTTTTATTCATTTTATCATCATGATTCTCATGTCTCAAATAACTTTTATTTTAATAACAATGTTTATAAAAATTCCATACTATTTACTATAGTACAGAGTTTAAAAAATATAAGTGCTAACAAATGGTTCTAATCTCGTTTTACTAAGAATTTTAGTTACTCTCTAGCGTAAGCGTATTCGAAATATGTAGTACCCAATCCGATTGTCTATATGGAAAGCAATTTTGCTGCGGTTGTGCGCCACCTGCGTCAGCGATCTAGCTGATAATTCTATCAAATGAAATTGAGCTCAACTCATGGCACTAAGCTTTTGAGATTTGCATTCTAAATCCATTTTTTTTTTTCAAAAAGTATTATTGCGTTTTCCATGGATTGTCAAAAACGAGACCACTGGATAATATAGGAAGCAACTTACCTAAAAATAACCGGAGAACTTTATATATTTTATGATCGCAATATATTTTATGTCTATTTTTCAAATATTAACGTAATCTACTATGTAAATCTAAATTTTAAAAAACAGCCCATTATCACAATGATGTCATTTAAAGAAATCTGAATATTTTGTGGTATTTATGTTTGTATTCAGGTTTCTCCACATATATATAATTAACTTCTTCATTTTGTCTTCATCAACGACTTATTACTGAACAATTTTTTAAAGAACCGTTTGAGACTGATACGATCTTGTACAATTCAAATGGTAACAAATACAAATACTTATACATTTATGATCATGTATATATATGTGTGCTGTTGGTGTGTGTCTAATAAATAAATATTTACACATTTTACACACAAACACATAGACCCATACACACGCACACACAACACCTATTTACTATATTAACTAACGCCTACTTTGAAAATATCTTTTAATTATTTCCTAATTCGCCAACTATTGGGAAGTCACTAAATTCTGTATCACAATTGATGCTAGCTCTAACGGATCCATTGTAATTACTAGATATTATCTATTACCAAATCATCATTCTTTTTAAGTCATGTTAGTTGATGGGCTTTTCAGCTCTGTATGTATTTTATCAATCTTCCGGCCATCAATTACAAAGGTGACCTCAACTATATAATGCTAGAAATATTATACAGTCTATCAACTTTACTCTTTTATAAGTTAACAAAACAAACACACTAATTAATTAAATTTTGTATTGAATTTATAATATGGTACCGTAGCCTTCATTCGATGACACCAACGGTTTTAATGGCATCTTCTTTTTTTATTTCAAGCAAATTGTTTTCAAATTTTTCTATATTTTGCGTAGTCATTTCTTAAACGGCAACTTGTAGAAGGCAATGTATAGCTTTTCATGTGGTTCTAGTTTTAAAAAATTCGTTATGTACCAATTAGACTAAAAAACCACCTAAATGTTGTAGGGGTTTTTGATTCGAGAATCTACCGTTCAATAATGATAAATATTAAACATCAAAAACCGCATTCCGTCGCTATAATTCGTTCTTTTTAAGTGTCAAAACTCCATAGACGTTGTTCGAGGACTATGGAAACTCTATTCATAATGAATCGTCTGTCAGCATCGAATCACTTCAGGGAACTCAGTACTAACGTAAATCGAATAAGTAGGGGGAACGAATGTAATTCGAGAGGCCGTATTTCCGTTCGCAAATAACTCTTAACGGAAACAGATTTATTTTTTTATCGAACTCAATCGAGATTGTTATCATTCAATCTCATTTAAGAATGTTTCATTTTGTAAATGATGATGTTTTGCAATTTGTTTTTCGAAAATTGCTTCAATTCAAATATAAATTTAGGATAAACGTTTATGTTAGATACTGGTTAAATAATGGTAATATGAACGAAGGTTCGAAGTTCAAATTTGCAAATTTTTTTAATAGAGCTGACAGCACGTGATTAAAATTATATCATAGATTTATTTTATTTCTTAGGAAAAATATAAAAAAAAAATATTGTGAATTTATTTTTGAGAAAGTATAAGTAAATAATTACTAAGGAATGGAATAAAAACACCTGAATACTCTTGAACTTTGAAAACACAAACAAATCGGTTTGTTTGCTTGGTGTTCTTTTAAAAGCGAAGTTTTTGCAGTGAAAATTGAGAGCAATAATTTTACGCGGTATACGTTTGTTGTTTTAAGCAAATTTTAGCTGCATAATAATGGAAATGTAAGATGTAAAATATGTCATTTGATTTTTTGTTTGTGTTGATACTTTTAGAATTATTTAATTTATCAGTAAAGTTAAGTACGTTATGCTACGCATAAGAATAGCTTTAAATACTGAATATACTGCTATTAGACTTAACTACTTTATAGATTCCAGTCTGTACTATGGCAATGCTGGTGTAAAGGATTGACACGAAAATGAAAGCTTAAAAAGTCCGCAATGTAGATTTTTAGTGAAAATTATTGGTATTTTACGAGTACAATCTATGTCTACATTTTAAGACCGAAAAGTTTTATCCAATAATTTGATTTTTATTTACCTATGACTATATTATCTGGCTTGGTTTAGTTAAATACTATATTACATTTTGAAAACATATTGAAATGATACGTATATGCAAATTAGCTCACGCAAAAGACAGAAATTACTATGTCATGAAAGTCGGCATGACGTAACTTTTTCAACAATAGAAAAGTTTTTCTTACACGGTTAAAGCTTTTCATAAATTAATTAAACTACCGCCAAACCCTTAACCGTTGCCTCTCTTGCTGTGTTTATTATGAATCTAGAATTTAAAAGACAAAACAACATGGAAAAATGCGATAAAAATTCTCGGGCTTTCGCATTGAGTTATTCCAGGTATGAAGTTTCCCCAACAAAACGATTTTACTCGCAATATTTACGCGTCGAGTGCACCGCAGTAAAATTGCGAACTTGTAAAATCGAGTTATTGTAGGCGTAATAATGGTTACTCGTCGTTTTCATCTATTCACGGATAATTATTCATTCTTCACAGTGTATAAGACCTAGATTCAGTTACGTAAAAAATATTTTTTTATTAGCTCCTACAATGATAAAATGTATCATGTTTGCAAACTAGTGACTTTACATAATTGTGTATATTAAAGAAACTTTCTGCGTTCGTCTCGTAGTAACCGAGCAGTGGCTTGTTTAAATAATTTTAACTTAATATAAGAATTAACGAATTTTTTAGTACTGATAATGAATTTATAAATTTATGCATAACACTAATTATGTTTTGCTGAGATCTTTCGGATATTTTTATTATGATTAGTATATTAATTCTTCTTTCTTAAATCTATATTTTATAAATAGTCACATTTAAAAAAAATCCTAAATAAAAAATAATGATAAAATCTGGTACGAGAAAGGTAAACCATGAATCTATCTTTATATTTTGAGCACCAATAGTAGCTAGTAAACATTTATTTTACCGATTTTCCAAAAGAATTCAGAGCGTTCGTTATTTTTTAATATTTTAACATAAAGATTTAGCGTTCTTCCCATCTTGAGACACTTTCAAATTATCATAATTTATATTACGGGTCATAAATTCAATACATTTTATCTGTTTGTAGTTCAGTAGTCAATTATTAACACTAAACCAATGCTTTGTTAGAAAGAGTATTATTAAAATTTTCGTTATTTACCGTACTAAGACTAATTTTGAAAGTCGGTGAGTGGTGTTTATAGTATTCTTACAACAATGGTACCATTTTCTGCTATAAAGCACATGGATATGGATGTTTTATGACTAAATTAATTCATTTTCTTCATCTCAGCCTTTTTTAACTACGACTAGCGATTCGAGTTAAACTTTCGTTTAATATTTATGACAGAATTCTAATGCCAATGATATTGTTTTATTTCGTTCTTTCTATCTATCCATTTAAATTAACAAATGAAAGAGGCAGCAGTGTAAATATTGCAACGCTACGAAATTGTATCAAACAGAATTACAAATGAGAAAACCGTATTACGCATACACTGGGAACCGTTAAATTGGATTTTTAAATATTCTCTTTTTGGATTTGCTCTATGTTTATAAAAGTACGGGTCTCCAAAGCTATATTTAAATATGCAATATTACTAAGTATTATTGAATATTATAATAATCTTTTAATTTTGTATCAAGGGTTAGTATTATGTTAACAAATATGAAATTATAATATTTTTCTGCTACTTATACATTATATTATATACTAGTTGTTGACCGAAACTTCGTCTGCTAGGTAATATATGTATATAATTTTTTTTTGTAAAAAAATCTTCCTTGAGTATCTCTTAGTTACATCCCTTTCCATGAAAGTCCCGTGAATCGGGGAACAAGCACTCCAATTTTATTTATTTGTATACATATACGTACATCATACGTATAACTTGATATATATTTACTGTCATTTATAAAGCTGATTTATTTTTCAGATGTGGTTATCCGCTTGGCGTAGTGGTTAGTGACCTTGACTGTTACGCCAGAGGGTGTGGGAGAAAAAGCTTGTGTGATGTGCATAGTGTTTTTCTCGAGTCTGGGTAGTATCTTTATGATATGTATTCATTTTAGGTTTAGACGATGTTATGTTAATCCAGAAAAAACATTATTATTGTTACATATACATGTTTCTGTAAAAATTTCTTTTGACAACTTGAAATGGAAATGCGGAGCGGAGCAGCTAATAGTCAAGATATAAGTAATATAAATTTTAAGTTCTTTATAATCGCCTACGTCTACTAGCTATAACTCACGAGTAATGGTTTCTTAAGAGCAAGTCTATATCACTTTAGAAACTGTAGTTCATGGGTTCAGAACACAATTTTTCGTTTTGCTTAGGCCAATGGGAGCTTGCAACCCAAAACTTACTAAGTCAGACTATCCATGGTGAAAAGAGTTCCGGTGTCTAATCTCTCTATAGATACAGATATCTTTTAAAAGTTAGGCCTAAACATTTTTTTCAAAAGAGTGACCAATAAGTAGAGTGCCTTTTGAAAGTTGTGTTTTCATTACCATAATATTATTCTCTTTTTCATATATTTGAGATGCAGTTAACAATGTATTCATTCTGTGTACAACGTTTTCATTCTGTACCTGACCTACATTGTTATCTCTTACAATGCAACAAGAATATCTGCCACATGCAGGGCAGCTTCCGTTTGTGCTTTTTTAAATAGCTAACCGTAATGTACAAGTAATACGAAGATATTAATAAAAAATGTTTACCATAAATCTATCCTCTTCGTCTCTGACCTCATAATATTATATAAGTCTAGATATAGTTTGAGATTATTGAACTAAAAACGTGTTTTATGATAATAAAATATATTTTGATTATATCGTTGTAATTTAAACAACATATTTTAATTCTTTTATTCATTTATTAATCTTCATTTTTATGTGCAAAAATAAGACCAGCCAGTAATGTAATAATAAATTTGTACGTTACCTAATTCAGTTGTATGTTTAGGCAAACGCATTTAATATTAAGAATATAATTATTATTATATATTTATTTTGCAATTATAATTCACTTAATGATTTAATTTAATAATTTATTTCGAAGTTAGTTTTTAATCGGAAAACATAACCCAAAAATATAGTTTTTCTTAAAGCATATAAGGCAATTGCCTATAAGAGCCTAACTAAAGAGTTATATAAATTTATTTGTCTAATAATCTTCAAACTTTATGACACTATAGAAATTTAATAAACAACCTTGAAAGTGATCTAGATTCATAAACTTTACTTAGTAAAATACAAAAAGCTCATAGAACCAAGGTACTCCTAGTATCGAACAGAATCGGCCATGAGAGTTATACTAAAAGTCTGTTATTGAAGTATAAATGAGCCGTTATGATATATATATAATAGCTAGGTAAAGGACAGGGAAATAATTAAAGAATTCTTTATTATTAAATAAAATGACTTTACGGATTTTATCGCGTTTATTTTACATTTTGTGCCGCTGGAAGTGTTCGAAATTTCGAAAATTTTAAAATGTAAAATAAACGCGATAAAATCCGTTAATTCTATTATTTAATAATGTAAAATACTCGGTAAACAATAGAAATTTCTTAATTATTTACAATAAGACGCGTCAAAACATGAATCAACTTACTTTTCAGCCATTTGGGTTATCGACCTTGTTGACCTAAACAACCAGGAATTAACGACATCACGAATGTTATTTCGACGACTAAAAGTAATAAACACTGAATAAAAACAAAAGTAATAGTCGAGTTACTGTCAAATGACTTCATGTAAATTTGTATGTATGCATTTCACTAAGATCTATTGCATACATCTTCAATTTGCTTACTTAAAGACATCACGAAAAGTATCGTTCATTATGAAATATACTTACTTAATAAATAAATAAAAGTACTATCTAAATGAACGTGTAACAAAGTCTTATTGTTAAGAGCTGTGTGTATTAAAATTTATGTAGATACGAAATCCATAAAAATGCTTTTACTTTAATAATAGTAAGTAAATAATGGTTAAAATCGTTTTCCGACCTACAAACTCTGGTCATACATCGATTACCCATGCCTAGTACTTTGCAGTGTTTTGTAAAATAGTTTTCTTATTGGAACAGCAATGTTTAGTAAGAAGCCAAAAAAATTTAGTAGTAATAAAGATAGAGCGAAATATATGATGAATAAAAGGATATTTTTAGAAGTAAATACAAGTTTAATGGTCATTGAATATTTATTCACGTTTCTATTAATTTAATATGATGCTAAAATAAAACGAAAGTCCTAGACGTTAAACAAGTATTTTAAATATTACATTGTCCACGTAAAATTTAGTGTACCATATTTTGAACACCACGAAAAAATAAATAGTTATTAAATGTTAGAGTAGCAGAAGCGTCTTGCTTAAATATGATTTAACGTACCATTATCATTTTTGACCGACTTTCAAAAAGAAGGAGATACTCAATTCGGACCGTACGTTTTTTTATTTTATGTATCCTCGAGACTTCGCAACCTGTGCCCGATTTTGATCATCTTTTATTAAAAAATACAATCTCAAAACCTCAGTGCGATAAAATGAAAACGCTGGCTTAACATTCTGAGGTAGATTTCAACTATGTTTTATAATTCTACTTCTTCAATTGGTCTATAGCAAGGCCATTAAACCGATTTTGATGAAATTTGGTTTTGATTACATAGTGGTGGCTATTAAATAGTGGTTCTCTCTCTCCTTAGTCGTTCACTCTTGATAAAGTGGTCGTGGTTGATGACGTTACATTGTCTGTTTAGTAAAACTGCCGTAAATTATCATAACAGATTTAATGCGAAAAATCATGCACGTCGTGAAACCATTAAGTCGTGAATAAGTGCAAATTTAAGGCCATCTTGAATAATTATGTTATATCATAATTGCCATTACCGGTTAATATCAAAATAATAAATAATGCATAATGCAAAAATAGTGGGCTAAATTGGTGTCTCTGGTTCTAAAGGTAATATACACTGTGTATCATCAAAGCTCTGTTAATAAATATCTAAGAAAAAACTTATAGGCTGCTGAATATATTGCTTGAAGATGTTGAACGATTTACTAACATTAATTAAACTTAATTATTTTTCATCTGCCTCCGTAGCCTAGTGGTATGGGCGTGCTTTTGAAATCGGAGGTCGCGGGTTCGAAACCTGAGGGGACTCAACAAATTTTCATTGTTGTTTCCTAGTTGGTTAGGTCAATTTGGGCCGATCACCCAATATTCTGAAAAGTAAGATGATCTGTGCGTCGGATAGGCATGTAAAAGTTGGTCCACCCACCAACCCGCATTAAACCAGCGTGGTGGGCTACGGTCCAAAACCCTATAATGGATAGGGTTGCGTTAGGGAGGCCTATGTCCCCCCGAACAGGTTCTTGCTTTGTCGTAGCGGTGGGGCTCAGTACCTGCGGCTTGGGCCAGCCGCGGGGAAGCTACGAGGAACCTGTCCGGCCTGAGGAGTAAGATTAGACCCCATCTCTAAGGCGACAAGTAGGAACAACGTGGTGGTTTTAGTCGGTGTGTGTTGACATAACCCGTCTTTGCCCCCACGAGAACGGGTATGCGTAGGCATTTTCCCACGGTAAGAAAAAAAAGGGGAGGCCTATGTCCAGCAGTGGACTATCAAAGGCTGACGATGATGAAATGATGAAAATATTATTGTTCAAGTACAAATTTCTTGAAATTCGAATGAACATAACGTGATCGAATCGATCGAAAGTGTTAGGTTTGAGCTGTTAAAGATATATATCTCCAGAGTATTATAGTCTGAAGACTCTATTTATGAACTGAGTCAAAGAAATAGAATATATATGATCAATGTAGCCCATGACTATTAAAGTAATGGAATTATACATCTAACACTTTTATTGACGAATTGTCACCAAGATGTCAATCACTCAGTGACGGTTGGCCACAAACAGCGCAATATACGATGTATTGCTAGAAACTGCATTTTCTACATTACTTCAAAATTTTTTTTTGTTTAAGTTTTTTGAAATAAGTATTTTTTTTTATTTTTCCTAGCTAGTTTATCAAGTTATCATTGGGTAGGCCTCTAATGCATCGAAATCTACCCCAACAACAACTTCGATGCACTGTGACTGGCATATATTCACAACCCAAATGGTTGACAGCACACAAATATAAATGATCGCTCGTATTTATCCACTTCTGGACATAGGCCTCTACAACAGCATGCCATTAAACACACCTTTCATAAAATATACAAAATTACATATGCTTTGTGATCTTCCCAACTACTTTACAAATGCATTAGCTTATCTATCTTAAAAACTCAAGAAGTTAAAGCAAGCTAAATAAGAGATAACAAAAGATTAGTTGTAAAGTAAACCATTTTAATAGTTTATTGTTAGAACTCCTACTACCATGTGTAAAACCCTAATCTTATTACTAGAATATTAATTTATCTTTGGTGATAACAGATAAATTCATGTGCACAATATATTTATATGACATTTTATTGTATTAACTTTACGCGGATTTAAACTATATCTAAAATTTTTATGTTTTTATCTAAAATTACTGTCTAATTACATGCTCTCAATTCGAATAATAGATTTAATTTATCATTACCACATTTGTATTGCAATTTCATTTTATTTATCATTATTCATTTTGCATTTACTCTAAACCTAAATACAAAATTGAAATCCGGCACTAAATTAGTGTAATTAATCTGCGTGAAACTAATCTATTGATTTGATAAAAAGTAGAGTATATTCCAAAACATGTGCTCAAATTATTCTGAACGATATTTCGATGTTAGGAGCGAAATTTAAATCGACAGTGTCGAAACTCTAAATCAGTGCCGTTTGTATTCCACGCAGCTGCTACAAAACGTTTACTAGAGGCAATTTCAGGGGTGTTTGAATAGCGCTCAAGATACGTGTGTACATTTTAAATAATTTTCGTTAAAAAATAGAATAGAACACCATAGCATGCGGTTTTCATGATTAATTATTCAAACTAAGTTTACATGTTAAGCATTTTCTCTTAAAGAATGTGATAAACAGTAAATCGTTATAAAAACAGAGTTATTTTACGGAAAATTTTGTTAAACTGAATTTAAATTTTTTAAACAAATGAATGAAATTTGTTAATGAAATCTATCTAACATAGGAGCGATACACTCACTTATTAATTCTTAAAAAGCTACCACCGGTTCGGAAAAGAACGCCACTGATCTCTGAGGAACTGACAAAAGAAACTCAGCGAGAACTATTTTTCTCATCTTTTACAATAAATTTAATAATATAATAATATTTGTGGAAGAATAACACAACATCATCGAGTCCCAAACTAAGCAAAGCTTGTACTGCAGAAACTAGATACCTGATAAATCATGAACTTTCCTTTTTTGTAAATAAATACTTATTATTAGATACAAACACCCAGACACGAGAAAAACACTATGTTCATCACACAATAATTTCCACGGGTAGGAATCGAACCCACACCCTTTGGCGCAACAGTCAGGGTCTCTAACCACTGCGCCAAGCGGGTCGTCCAATTCAAACCAAAAACAAACCATTACAAGCATAAAATTAATGAAACTTGTTCTTTTTTCTATGGGATTTTAAATTGGACAATCGGCTATATATTTTTTTTACCATAAAAATGAAGTAAAATTGAGGCTTGTCTAATTTGCATAATCCTCGAAAGGTAAGTTAATAAGTGTAATAATTTGAGATTTCTCTTAAATGCAGTGTTCTGAACAAAATAATTTTGTAGACATTTCGATATCAAAGGAAGAGAAACTTTCACAGACTTCTGCAGAAATTTAGCTTAAAAGGAATTTGAAACTTTGAGTTGGAAAACTATAGATGCAAACAATTAGAAATCTTTAATTAAATACGTATTAAGTATTGCTTACTTTAAATTTTTGGAATGTATATGAACATATATATTGTACAAAAGTAAAAAACTTTCCTTTAATATACACTTTCTTGTTTATTGCCAAATTATCTACTATCATATAAAAGGGAGTATAAAATATATAATTTAAGAACTTTTGTCACTTCCTTATAAACATCGATTTTAAAAAAATATTCTTTATTATGTCATAACCGTATTTGAACCGTGGACAGTTCATTTGATAAAAAAATAACAATTAAGTATTTTCGACAGAATAGGTACTTTTATTTCTTTAACAAGTTGCTAGTTCTTCATATTAAAATTAAATTATATTGGTATAATTTAACACTCTTTAATTAAAGTGACTTAAGTATTTAAATAATAATGTATTCAAATATTTATAAATGAACGACGACAGCGTCAAGAAATGTTTTAAACCTTGTCAGTTCTTCCTTATTTTAACCCAACTATTAAAACTTTGTTCTTAAAGCAACAAAGTGCGAGAGTGTCAGGTAATTAATTTTCACGAGTAGAACAAACTACAAGATTCATACAAACTTCGTCCAACTATTCAGTATAAGTTAATAATGATATAATGAAATATAAATTGCATGACGATATATTCACGTAAAATCTTAACGTGCATAACTTCTAAACTATATTCTCTTACTTTATATGTGAATAATAGGGGAAGATCCCATGATCTTCCCCTATTATTAATATATATATTACCATTAATATTTCGAATTTATATATTAATTGCTAACGATGTTTAATACAATGTTGCAAAATTTTTATAGAAATGGTGGCTATTAACCTATGCGTTGTGTCGAAAGTTGATGATTTTCTTTTCTTCAGATCTTTATCTTGATCAGTTTATAGTATATTTAGGGTTATGTTTAATTCAAAGTTATTTGTTAAGTGTTTTGATCGATGCGATTATTTTGCTATCGAACAAATTTATAAAATTTGCTATGCAAATGCATTCCACATAAGCTGTAAATGAACAAATGTTCTAAGTCACGTTATTCTAGAGATCAAATACAATAAACTATACTAAATGTCTTGGAATGGTTTGATTTACTAATAAATGTAAATCAAACTTTCTCAAAATTAACAAGAAACTGACGGATAGTGGAACTGTTAAACAAAAGTAACACTTCTGCGCTTTATGTACAATTTATTTCGACAAACTTGTAGATCCCAAATTTCTAAGGTTTACCGACAGTGATTTAATCTGTGTGCTAAGCTACAACGCACGACAAATCTCGACCTCGTATTGTAAGTATAACATACACTAGTTCAACGTCAATCAACCTTACATTTGCAAAGTCTTTAGATTTCATTATTTTTGAATGAATTGTCTCCATTGAGATTTGGCTAGTTTTTATATAATTTTTGATAGATTTCACTTTTACCTACCTAGTGATGAAATACAGCTTAATTAATCACAAATTATTTCAAACGAAAAGTAACTGATTAATATCTATCTAATTAAAGAAAACCTTGAATACTAAACAAGTAACTATCTATAAATACTAACGTGGTTCGAAGTACTACCTTACTGTAAATCAAACAGGAAATTGAGAGATCTATTTAACTTACAATTAAATGAAGTACTCAACTAAAAGTTCCTTCAAATCTAATAATTAAGGAATATCCAATAATCCTCGGTAACTAATCATAAAATTCCTAACGTATTCAAATCTTCGAATTGTTATAATAACAACCTGCTAATTTACCTTGGCAAACCTCACGAAAAAAAAGCGACATAAACATGATGCAAAAATGATCCCTCCATAATTCCTAGGAAACGTTTTCAAGCGCAGTGGAAGAATGCCTTAATCGACTTGAATACGGCTCGTTGCCTTCATGAAAGACAAATAAACGTCATCGCGTTTAAAAATACAGTCAGCGTCATTTAGCGGCGTGTTCGTGTATCACCGCCACTCTTACAATGAATTGTATTTTGGCCAAATTTTCGTCTAGTAGATTAATCATTTATTAAAATCTGCGTAAATTTCCAGGAAAAAGTTCTGTTTTAATCTTAACACGTTTTTAAATATTAAAAAAACAATCATGATTCTCATTCAAATTGTTAATAGAGAATATTTAATTTTCATCGACGCAAGTAGTTAGTGGTTATTTATGATTTTAGCTTTAGTTAATATATTATTTAAAACTAAGTTAACGTATCAGTTCTTAGTACTAAAAGTTGCAAACCATAAAGAGTATTACCTCAAGGTTTATTATCCAATCATTACAGTACGTGATCTGTGTAACTAAGCGGCCGGCTTATCCACGACCACCAACTACTTCTTGACCAGAAAATTACGATTTGCTTTAACAAATGAAAGGCAAAACTCTTAGAATATAAATAACTGAGGTCTAAATATTAGCTCATGATTTAAAATACGTTTATAATATTGCTTTTACTTCGTAAAAATGGATTTTTTTTGGGGGCACTTGAAGGTGTAATTGGTCCATTCATCGATTTAATAAGGCATCAAAAAATGGTATACCAGCTCATTGTTCTCGGCAAAATCTGACTGCATGTCTGTTATGTGTCAATACTTATTCTACAATTGTTATATTGTTTCTAAATGAAAAAATGCTTTGTTTATGGTTTCATATATGTTTTCCTGTGTCGACCATTACTTTCACGCACTCAAAATTCAAGTGCAACATAAAGCTAGAAAAGTATACCGTCGTTTTTGATGAGATGTAGTTTTAATCGACGTATTCAGGTTTCTCGAAGGACTAATTCCTAGACATCGAGACAGCTTCTCATGAAACCATAAATAGTCGCAATGAAGCCACCAATAAACGAACAGTCTTCTGAATACTTAAGTTTAAGTGAAATACTTCAAGAACAGAATAGAGATAGGAAGGGAGGATATGAATTCTGTATATAAAAGGAAAAAAAACAAGCCAAAGGACAGAATGATGCTTTCATTCAGTTTGCAACAAGATCTGCTGAGCCCTCCTACGTAGGCGAGTACATAGTGACACACACAGTTTGTCGATATAGACCGCTATTGCCACTCAAGTCGCAACGTTGAAATAGGCGTAAAAACTCAAAACCCCAAATGATGAGACGAAAACGGCCGGCCCAGTTCCGGTAGCCTGTATTCCTGGCCAAGGCGGCGGCTACGGTAACGATAGGGCGGAGAAGTGCTAGAATCCGGGGAGGACGTAGGCCGCCAAAACAAAACGCAACATACAACGGACGCACGGTCAGGCTAGATTCTCATTTGGCCAACTGGAAGAGGAATCTAAGGTGCATAAGATGGCACGTTTTGGGATTGAGTGAAGTCCGTAGAGAGGGCGAGATACTTAACCCTAGAGTCGGGCCATCTTCTGTACTTCAGGCAGGGAAAAATCCATCACAGGGTGGAGTCGGGTTCTTGTCAATAAACCTCTATTGACAACGTGATTGAAGTATCCAGTGTGTCGGCGAGGGTTGCGTACCGTGATAAAGCTGACCAGTAGGTACAGCCTGAAAATTATTCAAGTGTACGCACCAAAGTCTCATACCCGGATGATGATGTCCAAGATATGTACGAGGACATCTCAAGAGCCTTACATAACACCACCAAGACTCACTCAACGTTGTCATGGGGATTTCAACGCCAAAGTAGGAGTACAGGAATGCAGCGAATCCATGCTGGGATCATATGGCTACGGGAGCAGAAATCATAGGGGCAAATGCTCGTCAATTTCTCGAGGAGAGGGGCTGTTCTTAATGAACTCGTTCTTTAAGAAACAGCCCTAAGGAAATGGACGTGGCAGAGCCCCGATACTATGACCAAAAATGAGATAGACTTCATTATATCGGACAAAAAGCGCATTCAGGGATGTCTCAGTGATCAAGGTTCAAGACCGGAAGTGATCACCGACTTCTGAGAGGCACACTGAATATAGATTTGAAGCTTGAACGGTCCTGATTGATGAAGTCTACGCTCCGGCCAATCTGCTCCAGCCTATCATTGATCCTGGCAAATTTCAGATCAATCTGGAAAATCGATTTGCTGCCTTGGAAAATACAATCGACGTGAACGTTGACGAGGAACTCGATCGAGTGGTAGAAATTCTTCGGGATGAGGGTGCCAAACTCTGCGGTCTGCAACGTACGGGCAAAAGTCTAAACTTTCGAAGAAACACTGATCTCATGGTAAAGCGACGAAATGATCCAACAGTCACTTCGTTAGAACAGCGGTTCTTAACAAGACCATCTCCAGTTGGTAAGGCGCGACCTCCGTCATTCCAATACGCCTCAATACAGAGAGCTATTGAGCAAAACTGGGGTCCAAAGTCTCGACAACAGCTTGAAGAAGCCATCTAACGAAGTTGACCAAAGAGAACGGAGAAGTCGTCGCTCGAGACCAGAGGTTATCTCGGAGGTTGAAAGCTTTTAAAGCCAGTTATACGCGTCGCATTCGGCACACCCGGAGCCGGATGAGAAGGATTCTCGAGCCACCTTACCCGCCATGTGTCGGAGGATCTTCCGGAAATCAGCCTAGACGAAATTGAGCTTGATGATTGACGATCTTGAGCAACTTCAAAATGGAAAGCCCGGTAGAGGACGGAGTCACGACGGAGCTTCTGAAGGCCGCTGGTAAACCGGTGCTGAAGGGACTTCGTCGTCTATTTAACTCTGCCCTTCTTCCGGGAGAACTCCTGAGGCATGGCATAGGGTATTATCGTATTGTTCTTCAAAAAGGTGATAAAACTCATTTGAAGAACTATTGTCCAATATCGCTCCTGAGTCATGTCTATAAGTTGTTTTCGAGAGTCATTTCGAATTGTCTTGCACAGAAACTCAACGAAGCTCAGCCTTGAGAACAGGCCGAGTTTCGAAGGAATTATAGCACCATAGACCACATCCACACAGTGGCAGGCAGGTAATTCAGGAGACACATGGGTATAATCAGCCCTTGTGAATGGCATTTGTGAACTATGAGAAGGCCTTTGACTCCATCGAGACTTGGTCTTTCCTCGAGTCCTTACAGGTGCCAAATTGATTGGCGATATATCAGATGCTGAGATGCTGTACAACGCCGCCACTATGTCTGTCGTAGTCCAAAGTGGGCAGACTGAGCCTATCCCCTGCACCGCTGGTGTGTGACAAGGAGACGTCATGTCTCCGACATTGTTCTCCGCCGTTTGAGGAATGTTCAGGACGCTCAACTGGGAAGGACACGGCATAAATGTGAACGGCGAGTACATCTCACATCTCGATTTGCGGACGATATCGTCATCATGGCTGAGACCGCTAAGGACCTGGTGGCAAAATGGTGCAAGCCTGGCTGAGTCTTCTGCACGCATCGGTCTCCGGATGAACTTGAAAACCAAGGTCATGTTTAACGAGCACGTTGATCCGGGACCGATCACAATTGACGGCACGTCCTCGAAGTTGTTTCGAGACGTTTACCTAGGCAAACGCTCCAACTCAGGGTAAAACAACTTTGAGGGGAGGCCAACAGAAGGATTCGGCTGGGCTGGCAGCTTTTCATAGCTTCGTCGAGTTTTCGTCACCCATCCCACAGTGCCTCAAATCGAAAGTTTCGATCAGTCGTCCTACCCATTTTGACCTCTGCCGGTTTGGACACTTACGGTTCGCTGGTCCAAAATTTAAAGTCCCAGACTTAAGAGGGCTATGTGAAGTATTTGAAGGACGCATCAGAAAGAATATCCGTCAGAGAACCAAAATCCAAAGCCCACCGGGATTGTTTGAAGGGCAGGGCCGGTATATAAGCCGCAGAACTAGACCGTGGGTGTTTGGGTGGGAGAGGTTCGGCAAAGTGGTGGGACGCCCGGGCGATGGAGGACGAACGCAAATGGCCGGTGGGTGGATGAGAATAGAAGATGAAGCGGTGGGTGCATTGGGGAGGCCGTCCGCGTGATACGCAGGCTGATGATGATGATGATGATGATGAAGGAAAATCATATATATTCCATCTTTAATTCAATTAACATCACTAATTTCCTGATCGTAACAAAATCAAATTTAAAAATACTAATATTTTTGTTTAGAATATATTAAAACATATTTTCATGGGAGGATACGGAATGCTGATTAAAAACGGTGCCAACAATTATCTTTGTTTATTTGGTTATTTTGAAAAACAGGAATTTATTGGTTCTTATTCTTAAAAAGCAAATTAAGAAAGAAATAATTTTAAATAAATTTCAATAAAATCATGAAATGAAATTATTTACAAAGTTCCTACATAAAGTTTGTGTTTTATGTACTCATCCATGTATTATGTTAAACCAACAGTTTAAATGAGGTTTCCATAAATTGATTTGGGATTGTGCCTTTTAACTTGTAATTTTCAGGTTCGTTGGGCTAAATCGTTATTATAAAAAACAATACATTGTCGAGGAAAAAGAATTTGATTTTTTGCCACAGGTTACCAGGTGCCAAGCTATGTAATTTGGTTTTGGATTTATTTAATTTTGGAAATTAAACAGAACCCTTTTTATTAAATGTTATATTTATGTTCTATGTCACAAAAAAATTTTTAAAAAAAATATTTTTGTTTAAAAATCTCAAAGAAATTCCAAAAGTAAAAAATGATGACGATAACTAACCTCTTTACTAAAAACATTGAAAGGCCGCGTGACCCCGACAACAGCACGATGTCCGGGGACAGTGATGCATAACACCACCAACCACCAACACTTTCCACAGACGCCAACCTTATACAAAGAGGAGGCCGTTCCGGGTGCGGCTTATAGACCCCTTCATATTTAGCCCCGTCTTTTATCACTACAGAGAAAACCCGTCAATATCGGGAATTCTTTTTCCCCAACCACCCACAATTAAATAGTATTCCAAAATTTATTATATGTATGAAAATTGTTTTTGTGATATATTGTTTTTAGAATAAAAACAAATCGATCATGTTTTGTTTTACGGTATTCATTTATCAATTTTCCCTATTGATTAAAGGTTTGTATTTAAACTTTTGTATCACCAATAAAAAACATAATAACAAAAAGCTTCGCGTGGGATCCTCTAGAATAGTCAGGATGATTTATCTAAACACAAACTTTCATTGTATTTTCCAAGGGAGGCCCAAAGGTATTTAAATATTTTTAACAATCGGATTGAGACCGAATATGTCCCAATTTTATTTCTTATTTTCCAGATATTGTGTAAGTAGGTTCAATGCTCAACTTCACAATATTAACCACCAGGGATGTTTAAAAAATCGACTAGAAGAAAATTTTAAAATTACCAAATATTTTTTATAATTGAATATAAAAGCGTAAAAATTACCTATTGCAAAAATATACAATATTTTTGTTTTGAAATCCATAAATAAACATTTTTTTTAAATGTGGTTTTATTATATTTGAATAACTACTAACAATAAATCATAATAAAAGCTTTAATTATTTAAGTTTAATTAAAACCAAAGAAGTTTTTGAAGGAAAAAAAAAACATCCATCCTCGCATGCAATTTTCTTTGATTTTTGAAAAAAATTGGAGTTAAAAATAGGATTAAACAAGGGTAAAGGTTGAACGGAAGTTTATAGGCAGGTTTATAGGATGGCTGGAAATCGCATTAAGAAAAGCAAGTAGATAAAAAGAAGTTAATAGGGGAATAAAACCAAAGGCGGGCAATTAAGGAACGAAAAAGTCATTCGTCGAATTATTTCACCAAATCCAATGTCATCAGACTAATTCTAAGGATATTGATGAGGATATAAACATGTTATCGTAACACACGTACATTTAAGTAAGAATTTACTTTTATTAACAATCGGCCTTTACTCAAAACTTCGACTCTCAAAACTTTCAGAAAAGTTTCAAGGAACTTCCAGATCGCGTTCACTTACTTTACAATAATTCTCAAATTATAACTAATATTTAAATTCTCCTTAAAGTCTATTGATAAATCTCTGCTGTGAACATAAAACTCTGGGAAGTCGTTAAAACGTCGGGCATAAACAATAAGCTTGAGGTACAGCTTAATTTCCTATCATGTTTAGTTTTCTCGAATGCCAAAGAAGGTATTGTACTTTATTTCCGTTATTTTAGATGATAAGTTAAGTCCTGATTATTTCTTTATTAGAAAAATAAGATAATAGATTTCTCTAGCATTTGTTTCATATAAAGTTAATATTAGATGTATTTTAATGTAATTAATTATAGTGACATTAATGATTGATTAATAAATTTATGATAAAACTAGTTGTTACCCGCAACTTTGTCTGCATGGATTAGGAAAAAAATCCGCGAGGTGTATTCAAATAAGTTGTGTAATATAATACAAATGAAGTCTTCTTATTGTATATTCAATAATAAAGAACACAGTTTAATGGATTTTGTTTTGACGATGACGCATTTCCGTATTGGTTTTATATCCCTATTTCAACCCTTAGTTCATGCCCGTATAGTTTAAAAAACAAAATTCTTAGATTCTGAGCAATTGTATTTTTTGCTTTAAATTTATTTTTCTTAATTCCGTCATAAAAATTTTCTTTCTCTATATGTTGAGAAGACTTTTACTCTAGCACTTTAGACAGCAAACAGTTATTTATTTTAACTAAAATCATAAGTTACCTCTTAAACTTAATAACTATACGCAAATCTGGCTCTACAAGTAACCGGTTAAACTAAATTAAAGACATTAAATTACAGATACATAACACAAAAAAAGTCTTTGGAATAATTGTAGGACAATTCAAAACTTAATGAACTAAAAAGTCCTTTTACTTTGCTATTCACATTTCAAAACAAAATATACAAAATTAAATGGAGAATTTAGGTATCGAAATTCTCGAACGCAATTTGAAATGGAGATTTTATTGCCCTTAACCGAAAACCGACGATATTTTGTCGAAGCGTTTGCCGGTATCCTACTAATTAAGTGCCAGATGAATTCCTTCGTCCGAGAGAATTAATGATTCTTCGTTTATATTAGCATCATAATGGTTGTCAATTATTTAATATTAGTAACTTTTGGGATTTTAATTGCAATTCAAATATTGTACTCAATTTTCTTTAAATATATTCCAGGAGACAAGAACATTCCTCTGACCACGAATATTTGGTTTATTTATCCTTTAGATAACAGGTTCAGGGAAGTTTTTTCTAGCGCGCCTTGACGTTTATTCATTATCTTTAAGCTTGCCATGTCGCATTTGCTTATAGCCATTCGTCTCTCAACTTCATCTATGCAGTCTCCTTGGTTTGAGATAATGTCACTCTCGAGCTCTATCCACAATTATAATCTTGTTTCTTCTGCTGTTTATGCTCAAACCGAATTCTCGGCTGACCTGTTTCATATGCTTGGAAAAGTTTTTCCATCGGTTGCTGCTAGTAGCAAAAAGGGTCGTGTCATCTGCATATCTTAGGTTGGCCATTTCACCAAATCAAATGCTTTCGAAAAACCAACAAAGCAGACATATTTTAGTTTGTTAAATTCCCAAACCTTTTCGATGATTTGGTGGACCATTAAGATTTTCTCCCGGGTTCTTTTACCTTTGACAAATCCTACCAGTTTCGCTGCTATTTACTTAGATAGGAAGTTTTCCAGCCGTTCATTATGGATATGTAGCATGATTTTACTGTCATGATATGTCAGTGACATTATCCAATAGTCAATGCATTTCTTTATAGAACCAATTTTAATCGATGGAGCGAACACCGTAGGACTCCATTATTTGGGCCAGCTACCCGTTGTCCATATCTTGTTGCAGAGACAGTAAGGAAAGTGGTTACATCAATCTCACCTAGAGCTCGTATATATTCTATTGGGATCTCAATGCATCCTGCAGCCTTTCCATTTTTAAGATGATTAATGGCCCCTTTGATTCGTTTTTAGGTTCCATTTTTGAAAAATCCTCTAAAAAGTAAGTACTTTCAAGCGCACCATATGTGTTCCAGTCAAATTGCATTTCCGTTACTGTCTCCAATGGCTTAGGAATGGAAATGTTGGGTTTTGGTCAAAGAGATTTTTTATAAAGATCTCTGAACCTTGTTATGTGAGTGGGTATTGATCTTATCGCACGTTTTATTAAGATAAGCATTGTAATCCCATTAACTTACGTTTATGAGAAAGTCGGCAAAGTTGTTTAGTGCAGGGTTGTCTTTATCAAACATATTAACAATATCACAAAACGAAAAGTTAGCGTGATTATCGTATAATGATTTAACACCATTTTACAATCTATATATACATAATAAACTAAGAACAACATTCATGATGAAAGGACATAGGCCACTTCACACATTACTCGGCCCGCAAGACCAAAATTAAAGACATTAATAAAATATGTATAAAAATAATTTTATAGTGACATTGATGTGACGTGACGTCTTTTAAGTAGCTACAAGATAGGATGGCACTATCGAAAACTGTATCACAGCGCTGCTCACGTTACACTCTCTATAAGCAACCATAAGAGAAAGTGAGAGGCACGCATCTCTCTTACTCGTGTGCAACTCGCCTGCTTAAGTAAAAGAGAGACAGAGAAGGACATGCTCACCAGTTCATGCCTTACCTCTCTTTAACATTCGAGCGTTCTGTCGCGCGATCTGTCAAAATTGATTGTGTGAGTTAGAATCGTCGATTACAACAATCAAAACAAAAAGACGTTATAACGTACAACTTTCGCCCGATTTTACATGCAACCATTTTTTTTAACATACTTTTATTAAATTTTTGGAATGTTTTAATGTTGAGATAGACAAAAGAAAGAAAAAGGAATTGGCTGATCACTTAGCTAAATCGATTATAGTGAGGGGTATTGTTATAGGAAAAAATATTTAATGTAAAAAATACATTGCATTGCTCTAGAAACTAGCAAATTAAAATAGCATATTTCATTGAAATTAATGACAATAGTTATTTCTTCGTGTAATGATTTAAATGTATTAAAAAAGATTTTTGTGTAGATATGTTATTTGTATTAATTTTGAAATTCATTCATCAACTATTTTAAAGTATTTGCCAGTTTTTTTGCAATTTTTTCTCATCCCACAATTTAAATTTTTCTAATTTTTATAATAAGTATACAAATTTAAATGTTTTTTCAATAATGTCATTGAGAGTCATTCTTCATTCAAAATCATTGTCTAATCGAATATAAATTATATCAACAGTTTCAGAATTCTCTTTTTACGATTGTATATGTTATGTACACTTTCTAAGTGATTAACTTTAGTAAATTTTCTACGCATTGTGAAGGAAAATTGCAATTGTCTCACCGATTGAAAATGTAACCGATCCAATTTACCTTCAGTCAGTCTGTATAAACGACGCTGCACTGAGGTCTATCAGTACCCTCTAAAATTGTACTGCCTCCGTAGCCAGTGGCATAGGCGTTTGCTTTAGAAACCGGAGGTCGGGTTCGAACCTGGGGACTTAACATACTTCTTCATTGTTGTTTAGGGTGCTTAGGACAATTGGCTGATCACCCAATTGTCTGAAAAGTAAGATGATCCATGCGTCGGATGGGCATGTAAAAGTCGGTCCACCCACCAACCCGCATTGGACCAGCGTGGGATACGGTCCAAAACCCCATTGGATAGGGGTATAAGCAGAGGCCTTTTTCCAGCAGGGACTTTCACAGGCTGATGATGATGATAATGATAAAAATAAATCGCCTTTCAAAATAACTCAAGCAAGCTAAATCGAATAAGTTGAGATAATAGAATGTTATTTGAACTGTAGTTCCAAACGCAAATAGCGAGAATGTGGAAAAGGCATATTTTTAACCTGTTGTATACAGGGTGTCCCAGAAGTCACGCACTTGTAGGGATCGGAAAAGGACATTATTCTGAGACGAAAAGTCCTTAGCTATTTTTCAATCAGACGCATAGATAATTAATTATTAATTAATGAAAGTGACCAAAATGAGCAGCCAACATGGTTTCAGCATGATGGAGCACCGAGTCACTATGCTGAACAGTGAGATTTCCGCAACGGAGTTTACCTCAGTGTTGGTTGGGAAGAAACGGGACCATGAAGGTTGCCCCTGAGATCACCCTGACTTGACGCCACTGGACTTCTTTGTGTGGGGAAATTTCAAAGAAATGGTCTACTTCGATGAGCCCCAGAACCAAATGGAGACCGTCGCACGAATTCATGGGTCAGAAACAGTCACCCGGAAACGTTGAAATTTCCAAAAAAATCTTCCTCAAGGATGCCAGCCTGCCCCAAGAAAACGACAACATTTGAGATTTACTGATTGAATGTAATATTCCATTTGTTGCCTTAAATATTTCTACTTTTTTTTTTAATAAAATTTGTCTTATTTTATAAATAAAAATAAAATTCAGCCATGGGCGGACTTCTTGACCCTGCTATTATTTTTAATCAAAAATTTGTTAATTTTTTAAATAAAACCAAACAGCCACGGCGCCCAGAGCCCTAACTGATACTACTACCTTTTTAACCAAAATCAAAACCTCAACCCCAAATAAAAATAAAATTTATTCAATCCCCCAGAGCCCTTAACTGACCTTTCACTAAATTTTTATTTAAAATTGTCTCAATTTTCCAAATGAAAAATAAAAATTCGTCACACCCACCCAGAGCCCTCAACTTTTTATTCTTCTGTAGCGCCCCTGATTGGTCACCATTAAAATTAATTATCTATGCGTCTGATTGAAAAATGGCAAGGACTTTTCGTCTCAGAATAATGTCCTTTTCCGATCCCTCAAGGAAGTGCGTGAGGGGACCCTGTATATAGATCGATCAAATTATTAATTGTAACTTATTAATACTTTGTGAGTTTATTATTAATGAAGGACGTTTTTTTATCTTTAAACATTATGTTTTTTTACCCAGCCCATTTAAGGTTTTCAATTACCTCATATCAAAATTGACAATTATTAAACTTTTTATTGCCCATCTAAAACTTTTCACCGGTGGGCTAAAAACTAGTATTAGTGGCCAACACAGTGAGTCCATTAAACTGAGAGGTAAAAATTAATTTCACAATTTCACACCAAGGTACGATAACCAAAACTATGGATTCACATAACCAAGGAACTCCCAGCACGAAATTGGGTTTTGCCAAATGGTCGCCGGTTGAATCGCAAAGATGAAATTGACTAAGTTTCTGTCTGAATTTTGATAACCATGATCAAACATTCTGGTAGTTTTGTGTTCTAGCTTTGTATTATACTATTTGATACATAAAGAAAGGTTATAAAACTAAAATTTTACGACAGTAGAACTTTGTTTAGAAAAAGCAAAGTTTTCATTTACTCAAGTAGATTTACGTTACATTTACAATTTATATAAAATTAGTAAAATTAGAAAAATAACAATTGTTATGGTTTTCTGCGATCTCAGCGCTGACTGCCCAGGAGGACCCGCCTCCGATTTGGTCCACTCCACTTCGGGGCGCATAGAAACATGCGCGCCCTTTGTATTGTCAACGATCTCGCCAAATCTATTAAACAGGGTTGACGGCAGCCAAAAATCCATACCCCTGCACAAATAGGACTGCGTGAGCCCAGTGGTTGCCTTTACGGCTTACTCTCCGTCTCCGATTTATCCGTGAAAAAGACACATCAATTACAACTCACCGAATATCTCCCCCTACGGCTATTCACAGCACATCTTCAGCGTGGTTTCCTTAAGCCGACTAGCTTATTTTTACTTTAAACTATGTATCGGAAAACATTAAATAGATTTTGCTTAAACAAATTATAATAATATTTCAGTCAAAGTTTATATATTGCAAGGCTTTTTATAAGTGTTTGCAAAATATTCGATTATTATTAAGGAGGGTTTTGTGAAGAGCTCAAATCAAAGCTCCTATGAAAATATTTGAATAATAACTAGGCGATAATAACAAATCATACAACACGCATTCAGTCAAAAGGTCTACAAAATATTTATAATTGTCCTTAAATAAAAAGTCTCACAGTCCCACCCTTTAAATGTCACTTCCTCAACAATTTTTGAAAAAAATTGGTTACCCTGTTTTTGAAAAAGTTCTCTCAAAAAGTTCACGTAAGACGTGCTACCAAGCTAATTACACGATTAAAATATCTTTAATTGAATTCTTATACTTTATATTCAGAAGATGCATTTAATAAATAACCAGTTATTATGTGAACAAAATAATCATCTCAGTTGTAATTTGAATTAGGTAAATAGAACTAAACTAAACACGCATTAAACAATATTAGATTAAATATAATGTTTTGTCTAAAAAGTTAATAAGGCCAAAACACAACCTGTATACTGACAATCGTTTATGTCTACTGAAGAGTAACCTGAAATAACCAGGAAATTAGAACCAGACCGACACTGAGCAGGCAATCGAAGGTGCTCTTTGTGTATGAAATTTAGTTGTTTAGCATAATGCTCAACATCAAATATATTTGCAAATAACACTTAATCAAGGAACAAAATATGTGTGTGTTATTTTATAAAATAAAGTACCATCAGATGAAATTATTTCTTCAACTGTTTTATTCTTTAATCTATAATTTTAAAATAATATAGTGATTTTTTTTATTTTGATTACAACGCGTGATCTTCGTCGTACAGTTCATGATAAAACCTATATAAAATAATGGATTCCATTATCCGTCAATCAATGTGACAAATGCTGATTCGGAGGTACCAAATCTTTCTAGGCCGCACACTGATGGCTGTTTGACAGCATATTAAATTTAGAGCTGGTTTGTTTCCGGAAATAATTTATGTAATATTTTAATTAATTATTGAAGCAACGAGATGAGCAAAACACTCTCGGTGGTAATTGATACACTTTACCCATAAGAAAAGCAGCATTCGACGCCACAAGTCCGCTCGCAACCCTAAGACATAGGAGAATTTTGCTACTACGGTGCCTCATCAAACTGTGATTGTTTAGTAAAACACCGCGTTGAAACTGCTCTCACGCAGCCCCTGTAAGAAGGATGCCACAAAGTGTTTTTATTATTATTGTGTGTATTATTTAGTACTATTGTTATTAGTAAAAAAAAACCTGAATATCTTAATCAGATTTCTTTATGCATTTAAATAGTAAGAAATATTCTGAGTACAGTAGAACTTTACTTCACTGTTTTTATTTTTTGAAATCAATATCCGACAAATTGCTTTTAAAATAGTTATAAAGTGTAGACACTTTATAGGTGAGTAAGTTTCAAAATGTTATTACTCGCAGTTATCTATAGTAAAATTATAAAGAGGAAATATTTGTATTTTTCTGTATATTTGTAATTAATAAACTCAAAAACTACTCAGGCAATTTAAAAAAAATCCTTGAGTAATATAATATGCTATTCCTAATTTTTGATAAAAGTGGTCAAAGAGGTTGATATGGGAATGAAAGTTTCAGTGGAAATCGTCTCTGTTGAGCTTTTAAACGATGAAATGTGTAGTTCAGATACTGAAACGAGCCAGCATTGGTGTTTTATTACTACCAATTTTGCAGTTTCAATCTGTACAGGGATGATCAAGGGTTGAGATGGGGGATGAAAGTCAATATGGAAATTTATCATCGTCAAAGCAAAAGATATAAAACTTTCCGTCTAATGATAGGCTTATACAATTGTAACACCTTATTCACATTATATTATACAGTATTTATCAATACACCTCGGGATATTTCTTATATTCCACGCGGACGAAGTCTGCGAGTATCAGGGCGGTTATCGAGTCGAACTTATTTATATTATTTCATATATTGAAATTACTCGATAGGATTCGCTTTCAGAATCACTAAATTGATTAGGACACGGAGACTTCATAACGTGTAAGTAAATGAATTGGTATTGACATAAATCAAATCAATTCCTTTTAAATAGTTGAAATGAAATATTTAGATACACGTGAAACAAAAATCTATAAAGTTTTGACATATTAGATATACATATTATAAAATAACTAAGGAAATCTCTATTAAATAGCAACTATTAAGAAAATATCTATTTAAAACACATGGCAATATTAAATAATAAGGAAAGAACAATTAATTCCATAAATTTAAATAATAAAATAATATTTCTTTAAGAAACCCTTAAATTTTTAAGTTTCAGCGTACTCTATAAAAAACACTATTTTTAATGTATCCAAAATACAGCATGCAGGTTGTGTTAGGAATAAAATAATGTAAACAAAATGGTTTTTTTTAAAGAAGAGTATTTTAAGCAGAATAGTGACCTAAAACAAAACAAATTCCTACTTGATTTTTTTTTTGATAAGTGAAGTTTATTTTCCCGTGAGACAGGATAGTCGACTAGTATAATTAAATTGTGACATAAATAAAATTATTAATGATGTAATATCATTAATAGAATATTATTATTAGTATCCACCACAATAGTAACCAACCCGCATTGGACCAGCGTGGTGGAATGGGCCAATATCCTCCTAATGGATAGGGTGTATTAGGGAGGTCTATGTCCAGCAGTTGATCACAGGCTGAAGAAGTGTATTATCAGTATTATTTCAGAACCGAATAAAAATGAAATAGATGTAAATGACTACCTATAAGGCTTGACCTTTGAGTTTTATTTGGTTTGGTAAAGGTAATTTAATGTATTACTTTTATCATTATGATAGCAATCCAATATTTCGTGTGCAGACAATAGAAAAACCACAGAAATTCGATCAAACTATAGAAAGAAAGCTTCAGACCCATAGAAAAGAGAATAAATGAAGAAAGGTCACATAAAATGTACAAAATTGCGTATCTTACAGGTATCGCTATGTTAAGTGGGACTTGTTATTTGCTTAAGTGCTTTTTGTACAGCTTGCAGATATAAAGAAGCCTTTACGTTGCTTAAAAATATACTGTTTTGGTATACGGACATGTACTAAATCTTATTACTATATCTCACATAAAAGTAAGTAACTTTTATGAAATGAATAATTCTATACGCGGAATGATTTTGATACATTAACCTTTCTTCATGATCGGAAATGGCAAAAAAATTGTTTATAAACAAGCTATCTTCAGAATAATTAGTTTTTATTTGGTTAAGTAGTAAATATTCAATAAATTATATAACAAACAAACAAAAACTTAATAATGAAGGAACGATTAAATATCATCATCATCATCATCATCAGCCTGTGTTACTTCACAGCTGGGCATAGGCCTCCCTAATGCACGCCTTCCATTAGGGGTTTTGGACCGCAACCTACCACGCTGGTCCAATGTGGGTTGGTGGGTGGACCCACTTTTTACATGGCCATCTGACGCATGGATCATCTTACTTTTCAGACAATTGGGCGATTGTCCCTAATTGTCTTAACCAACCAAACAACGATAACATAAAGCTGTTTTCCTGCGGGATTCAAACCCACGACCTCCAGGTAAGAAGTATAAAGCTAAGGGCCCCTTACCCTAGGCCACGGAGGCGGTTAAATGTATTTGAAACATTTAAATAGGAGCTTGTAAAAAACGTATGTTGCATAATTCTTTTACTCTTTATTTTTGTAGAATATATATTCAGTAGAAATTAGGTTACAGCTATAAATGATTATGTTAGTTTACTAATCCTAATAAACATTAATATGCAACAAAGAATATTACTTTTTGTCATTTAGGGTCTACATCTATTTTCATGTTTTGGCTTAAAATTTTGTTTTATCAATTTTTTTTTCTTTAGACAGCTCATTAACGTTAAAATATTAATTCGTTTTATCAACCATCCGACCTTTAAAAAAAATGATAGAACAATCAAAAATAAACAATTTTTGATATTATATTTATAAAACATTTTAATGTTATTACTTCTCTCAATTTAAGGGGATCAGGGTCTAGGGATCACTAAGGTTGCTTCTAGTATTATGCCTGCAAGACTATTTTATCTCCTGGTCACTGGACCTTCGGTGAAAGACCCCAGATAGGCTGTTTCTGACGGGACTCTATTTCAATGGAGATAACGGAGCGAGATTCAAGACCAAGATGGAGCTGCTTCTGTGATAAGCGCAAGTGTGGCTTAGAGGCATAAGGGCAGTAGCTCTGCCAATTTGAGGAGGGTACGCATTTTCTCAATTAAAATTTTTCAATTTTTTACTATTATTGATAGATAAATTGTCCCACTATTTAAGTCAATTATGTAAATGGTAACCACGCCCATTTCTAAAACATTAAATTGTACATTTAAACGTAAAATTTGCGTAACAGCAAACTAACAAATAACACAAATGCCTACGCTCGAATTAGCTGCACAAACTGGGTTTAATAAGCTGCTTTCAGGTACAGACTGCATTTGTGTTGTTAAACGATTTCCGTTTTGGCGGACGTCGTTTATTTTAACTAAACATTAACGCGTAAGTTGGTCCAATGATCGCAACGTTGACTTAATAAATATTTACATTTGCAACAGCTGTGCCAAATATTACTACAAACGGCTGAACTGTCTCGGTAGCCAGTGGTAGCGCGTGTGCTTTAGAAACTGACGTCGTGGCTTGAATCCTGCGGGGACGCAACAAATTTTCATTAGTGTTTCGTGTTGAGCAATACGGGCTGATCACCCGATTGTCTGAAGATTAATATGATCTATGCGTCGGATGTGCATGTAAAAGTGTCCACACCACCTGCATTGATCATTAGATACGGTCCAAAACCCCTACAATAGAAGACGTGCAGTAGGGGAGGCCTATGTCAGCAGTGGACTAACAGGCTGATGATGATGATGATTGAACTCATGAAATCGGTATTGATGTCGACTAGTTTGCATGTATCAGAGGTCCGTAATCAGAGTGGGATAACTTCACGGTCACTTCCGTCTCGCACTGGGGGACGGGAAGTGATAATTCACGTGGTTCAAGCCTTTAGTACATATTTTAAGTGCATGATTATAATCAAGATTATTTCATCAAACAAATCATTGTATTGACATACAACGTCCAATCTTTTGTTTTGTGCCTTAAGATACATAACTAAAACTGCCTCCGTAGCCCTAGTGGTATGGGCTGTGCTAGAAACCGGAGGTCGTGGGTTCGAATCCTGCGGGACACACAAATTTTCATTGCTGTTTCTAGTTGGTTGGGCAATTTGGGCCGATCACCCAGTTGTCTGAAAGTAAGATTATCCATGTCGGATGGGCATGTAAAAGTCGGTCACCACCAACCGCTTTGGACCAGCGTGGTGGATACAGTTCAAACCCCAATGGAAAGGGTGTATTAGGGAGCCTATGTCCAGCAGTGGACTATCAAAGCTGATGATGATGATGATGATGAAGATACATATTTACATGTCAACTTTTCAAATACATTGGAATGTTTTGTTTTATCGTAGGTTTTAATTTTTCATTTTAGCTTTAAGCACTTAATTTTTAATTTTTTTAGCTTACAATAACTTAGAAAGTATCCTTATTAATATTCGCAAAACAGAAGTTAGAAATATTTGCTAACACTGGTCTTTGAATTGCCTGTTCGCCGCGTACCCTATTCTAATTTCCTACTTGTTTCCGGATAGTCATTGTGGTTATGTACACCTGTCAACGCGTTTACAAAGCACATCGTTTCTTTTTACCGGCAGATTGTATTCTGTGAGGTTAAAGCTTTAATTTTTAAAAAATAGCTTTCGTATGCTTTCCTAAAGCTGAGCTCTGTAGAATTAATAAATATCATTTTAAGTTTTAATGTTCGGATAAGTCATGTGTTGTTTATACATATGTATATTTTAGGTTTTTTAATGTAATTTAAATAGTAAAAGATACGATAAACACCACAAAAATTATTTTATTATTAAATTACACATAAAACGTATAAAGTAATGAAACACATGATAAACAGTAAAGAACGAAACCGGCACTACTTAATATTACACAAAGTCGGTTTCTTCAATAAAGTTATAACATATAATCTTAATAAAATATTATGAAACCATGTAATATGGTTAGGTTTTAGTGATGATGGCTTTTAATACAGAGTCCGATATATAAACGTATCTCACATCTATATGCATGTAAAAAAATCAAACGAAAACAATTGACAAAATTTAAACTTGAATCTTTTATATAGTTACAAATGAATAGAAATGTTTACATCGAAAACTAATATTGAACTGTGGTTATTGCAAAACTTTGTTTGTGTTGACGACCCTTTTACTGAAGCTGTAAATGAATCGTACAATTTTGCAAAGTTTTATAGTCACATACAGAACGTTATCGATGAAACTTACTTTCAAATTAAAAAAAAAGGCATTACAAGTTATTTTCTTTGCTACTTACTTAGCTACTTTTATAGCTTTTCTACCGCGAGGTTATGGTAATTTGTACTAATAAAATTACAAATTACATACTTGTAAGGCTAGAGATTTTGTTCCAAACGACAGAATTGATGCAGAAGGCATTTATTTTACAAATTAATTTTTAGTCTAGTCTGCGTTCTCAAACACTGCGTTCTACAAAGAAGCCTCACTCATAGAATTGAAATATTCAATTGTATCGCAACAATCGAATTACAAAGAAAACAATTTGCATCAAAACAGTTCCTATCCTTAAAATACTATTATGAGTGCTACAACATTACTATTTAAAAACGTATTTATTGCTCAAAGTAATCTCCAAATGAGCCACTTTTTCATACGATGGACCAATCATTGAAGCAACCATTCTATTCGGAAGTTCTGGTCTCCAAATGGCCGTTTTGTAGGCGTTCACAGCTTCTTCAGATGATGAAAATCCTGACCACAAAATTTATTCTCAATTTTAGGAAAATATAGAAATGATTAGTGCTCAGGTTTTCAGAGCATTGAGTTTGTAATTAAGATCAACTTTGTTTCACTGGGTTTGAAATAAAGGTATTATTTTAGAAATTGAATTCGAATGTTTGAATTATGGTATTCCAAACAAATGTCGAATTCGTTTACTCATATTGAGTAATTTTAAGCTTCGTTAAATTTGAATAGAACAATGTCGATTCACTAAATTAGAGCTGTTTGTATTCTACGCAGCTGCACAAACGTTTACTAGAACCGGTTTTGAGCATGAAAAACTAAAATTAACTCAAAGACTTTTAATTTGTGTGATATGACATTTGATAGTAGAAATCGTTGTTTGAGATATAAAATGAACTAGAACTTTCAGCTTCATACATCTAGGTTTTGTTTATGGAAATTTCTGTCATATTTATATAATTCAAACACAAAAGAACTTTTAATTGGAATCCTAGAACCTTTTTCTTTAAACGAGACAAGGCTTAACTAACTTGACACACAGCCTCACATATGACATTGTTTGATTATGATGGGTCAGTATAAAACAATGCTATGTTACTTTGTATAGGCTTTATTATAACTGAACGCTTTCAGGGCCATTTTTTTGTTGGAAAATCATTTAGTTTTGTTTATTACTTCACTTCACGAAATAAACGTGATTTAGAGATTAAAAGATTAATGTTTATATTAATACAGCGTACGTATTTACCAGTTCATTTTTTTTTATTAAATCGGTTACTTATTTAAATATCATGCAGGTTGTTGCAACCAGCACCTTGTATCTAAATTAAAACTGTAAATTTTAATTTGACGACGTAAAACGACAAAATAATGTAGATATTATTATATCATCACATCAGCCTGTGTTAGTCCACTGCTATACATAGGTCTTGCAAATGCTCGGCTCCTCCATTTGTTGGTTTTGAACCGTATCTAACCACGCTGATCAAATGCGGTAGGGGGTAGACTGACTTTACATACGCATCCGACGCATGGATCATCTTATTTTTCAGACAATTGGATCACCCCAAATTGCCCTAACCAACTATGAAACGACGATGAAAAGTTGTTGATTCCCACAGGATTCGGAGCCTATGACCTCGGTTTCTAAAGCTACTCGCTCTTACCACTAGGCTGTGGCAGTTACTATTATTTAGTAAGTTATTATACACATAGTTAATAAAATTTATCACTTATGTTACATTGGTTTATGTTATGTCATTATATCACGAGAAGCTTTTAGATGAGCATTTTATAAAAATATAGCGTAAATCACGTATTTATGTTTTCTGGTGACGAAATAACAATAAGTTTAATTTTAGGTAAAATGTGTTTTAGTAAAGCCTTTGTGAAAACTGAAAAGCTACATCTTTATCACCATTGTCAGAAACGTCAAAGGTCTGTTACAACGTTCAACTCTTTACCTTTTAGCATTAAGAGCCTAGTAGCTATTTTATATCATTCTAACTTTATTTAAAAATTCCCATTTTTTCACGGCAATTAAAAATAAAAAGATTGCTTATTCTAAGACGATTTATGCTCTGTTTTCAGTTCTACGCTTTTGTGTTTTACTTTGTACATAATTTTGATCGTTCAAAATGATTTGATTAGCTTTATAACTATTATTTATATAGGTAATGACTATATTAATATATCAACATTACCTGCAGTTTACTCTCGCCAAATTTTGGACTGTAAATTTAAGTTGTTAGGAAGGATTATTAAACTAATTTATATGTAAACTTTAAACAAGTGTCCGGTAAAAGCAGAAAGTATTCAAAATCTCACATTACATTTGTCAATGAAGAAAAATAAATTGCTTAATTTTGAATTTTACATGGAAGGAGAAGAATTTTATGGAATATATATTATGCCTTCCGAGATGGACATAGTCTGAAGCTCAATCAAGAACAACTTGCCGTTTTTTGTTAAGGACCTGAATTGATGCGGAGGATTTTAATTAAAGCAAGTTCTAAAAAATAGCTTGACATGCAGGTGCGATTCCTAGAGAATTGGTTGCAAAAATAGATACTATAATTATTTCTAGCGATTCATGACCAAGTGCAACCCAGTGGCGACTACAGAGTATTGTCTTTAAATTTCTTATACGACCTAAATTGGTCAGTCTAAAGTCATTTACTTCACAGATAAATATAAAAGAAAAATAAATTGAAAATAGACATATTTTTACAGCAATTGTGCTCAAATACTTTATCGGTTTACACGTATTATGAGGGTTATAATTGATTTAAGAGATATACCTGTACTTCATAGCCTTTAACCATCATATTGATTTTTTTTATTTTATTCAACTCATGTTAAACGCTAATCCAATACGTATAAACGTTAAACTCGAAACCATCCTTGCATTACTTGCGAAATAGTAGTCTTACAAATAACATATTACTCTCACAATATAATTAGTCATATTGTTAATATTTGCACTGGTAGTATCTCAATTAATTTATGTCATAATAATAGTAAGAATTATAATTTTTGAATGTATATGACTAATAAGTTAAAACAACCAACCAAAGCAACTTTGTAAATTATTTCAACGTTATACTAGAATTTTATTTCTACTAAAAGGTCTTCTTGAACTATTTCTATATATATATATGAGTAATAATAAACTGAAATCAATATAATATAAACATGTTATGAGGCATATTCAAAGCTGCAAAAATCATCAACACGTTGTTATTTGCTTTTATTTTCCGCAATTGATACACTAGTCGATTCTGAATTTTGTCTTATTTTTTCTTAACTATTTACTTCATCAGATAATCACTACATTAGTGTCAGTACGAAGTACAGAATAAAAATAAAAGGTACTGATTTATATCTAGATATGTTTAAATTAATATTCGAGATACGTTTTTAATGAAATCGAAAAAGTTATCGCAAAGGTACCTCGGATATAAAACGTGAATCGATACAAAATACTCGCCAAAATATAAACTCTACCATCCTGTAACAACCACAGCGCACTGAAGAAAGGGACAAGTAGCAATTAGCTAAATTAAATAGGTGGTAAAAATACATAGTTTTGTAGAACTTCAACGGATTTCAATCGGAATTTTATTACAAAAAAACCTTTATTTTTCAATTCAGGAGTCAGCTAATAGATGCCAAATCTAAGTTCAAAATGAAATTAAGAGTATAACTACTCCCAATACACTGAAGACTAAAACAAAACACAAAAAGTAATCTAAATCTGACAATTTGCTCGTTAGCTGCATAAGCAAAACAAACACACAACGGGTACCGATTCTAGTTGCACGCCGTTTGCTAACGTTTTGTTTAAAACATGTACACATTGATGTAGGGAGGATATGCTTATAAACTAAGTGGTTTGATATTTAAAACTTAAAATTCAAGCAATTCTGTAAGAATTTAACTGTTCAATAAGTTAGAAACGTTGAAAAACAATAGCATCCAGAAATTGTTAGTTTCAATGATCAAATTTCCTTTAAGTAAAACAAAGAGGTAACTAATTATTGTAATATGTTCTCCTCAGATGTGTTTTCCATGTTTTCAGCACCTGCGCCTAGTTCAAAAGAAATAGTCGTTGTAATACATTTAACAAATAAAGTGAAAAGGATTAACAGATTCTATGGATGGATAACATCTTAGATAACTAGAAATCGTGATCACTAAAAGAACTTTTGACGATCAAGACCATTCTAACAGTTTTACCCAATATCATAGTAGTAATAGAATTATTAATAGTAATGAAATATAAATTTAACATTTTTCAAAATTATTTCTAACATGTATGTAAAACCTGTTACTTGTGATACTTTAACCGTTGTAGATTCGATTACTTACCTTATAATAACCTGAATATTACGAGCTAGGTATACCTCATTATTATCTGCGATGCGATGCTATTTCTAGATTTAAATTTACGTCCGCCTCCTGCCCGCTCTACGAGCGGGCGTAATTGCATCACGTTGCGGTATTCTTAAATTATTTAAAATTAGCCATTTAAAGTGAGATAAAGTTCGCTTTCATGTCCTCATTTTCTTATGATTTCTGCTACGTATTATTAACATAATTGTTAATAATTAAACATGATAATAGATCATTACATATTAAGATAAATGTGTTTTGTCTGTGGCTAAAGCTTAATTTGAAATCTTTAAGCACAACCAGTTCAACAAATCCCTGATTAAAAAAATGCCTAATCTTAGTTGTACAATCTGAAATGTATACTTTTCTTAGTTTTATTTCATAGTTGAAGTGTGTAATTTTTTTATATATGTTACCTCGATACTCCGTTTCTAATATTCTACTTCCATTTTTTCGTCCAAAGGTAATGCCTGACATGTGGTTCAAATATTTTTATACTATTTTTAACAGACACTGATCGAAATATTTTAACTCATGCATATATTTATCAAAAATGTAATGGGTTTTCAATAAAATCTGTACAATAAAAACACGCACAGTGAACTATCGTTTATTTTTATACACGTTTTAAGTCAGAATTTTTTAGTTTAATAAGAAGATAGGCTACCTTCAAATAAACTAAAAGTATGAAGCATGATATAAAACAGTTCATTGTTATATTATTTATTGGAGACATTTATTATACGATAAGTTTCTTCTTTTATTCACATTTCTAGTAAATAGAAAATTTTAATATACTCTTATTATAATATAATATTATAGTTTTAATTTTACCAACTTTTCTTTGATTCAGTTAGACCAGAAATTCTCTATCTTTTCAAAGCAAAGAGTTTTATCAAGCACATGTTTGTATGAATGGGCACAAGGGAGCCTTGCTCATTGAATTGAAAGTTTTAGTTTGTGTAACGCAACAACAAAAGTTTGAAAGGGGATTGTATTTTATAATACAAGTTGATATCAAATTCTTCTTAGTTACATAAGTGTGGTATTAAAATAATGTGTATATCATAATTGACTGTAAGGTAAATTTTAGCGCTAAATATGATTAAAAATTTAGTCGTAATAAATGTTTTGTTAAAATCTTTAAACAAAACATTTATTACGACTTAACATGAATTATATATAAGTAGTTATTAAAAAAAAAAACGATAATTTGTTGTATAACGAAAATTTAAGCACAAGTATTTTTGATTGATTTTCAAAAGTACCACATAACACTAGCGAAAAGCCAAGTGTGACAATGTTTTTTAAATATTTAATTTAATACAATTTTGAATGTACATTAAACAGTGATAAAAAAATTGCAGCTAACTTATTTTCAGATATTCTGTATGATTTTAATCATACAGAATATCTGAAAATAAAGTTATCTATCCATTGATTAATTTATATATACAGTTTTCTAGTAGTAAAATAGTCAAACTATTCTGTCAGATTTATGAATTTAAGTGAAAAATTCAACTAATTTGCATTCAAAACCCTGATCAAATCCTATTCATCTTTCCTTAAAATTGCAAGCGATTGCTTGTTTAATTAATGCATTGCATAGTCGCATCACCGTCTTTTCCTAATCCCAAAACATCGCACCAATGTTGCACATCGATATTCTTTTGTACAATCTATTTTGTCTAGAATGAGCTGCCTGTGGAGATAAGGATGGCTAAGAACTTGCTGGAGTTTAAATATAAAGTTCGCAAACATTGCGGATTGATTTGTACGTATTACTTTCGTTATGTACATATTATATGTATATTCATCCGTATAAAATTGAAGAAATATCCTCTAGTTGTTTTTATTGTACGTGCCTAGACACAAACTTTTATAGCTCGACGATATGATTACTCATATTTATTACACATTAACAGATTGAAAATACAAAATTGCGAAAACATCACCACTTTTGGCTCGTATTGACAGATAATTCGAGTAAGCCTTTTCAAAGATGGACTTGATTTTATTATTTTTTTTCATTTAACGATGTACAAAATTCGATATTATAAAAAAAACAATAAAAGCTATTCCTTTATTTCTACTGATTACAATATAAGTTCTAAGTAGTAGAAAAAAATGTAATATCCTTACCTTCTTTTTTTTTTCGTGGGGACTGGTTATGTCGGACCTCGCACCGACTAAACCACCACGTTGTTCCTTCAAGGCGACTTAGAGATGAGCTCACAGGAACTCTTTGGCAGTCTTCTGCGACCCTAATAGCACTGACTGCCGGAAGCAAACCCATCTCGGCTCTACGGCCATTTGCCTACCTCTGCACCAGAGTTAACGCGCCTCAGTCTCGGCCCCTATGTAGGGTGACAGACTCGGCGACTCTATTACTAAGAGGTCATGAGATCCCGGGCCCAGCCCACAATACTCCCAGCTTCCCGCGTGGCCACAGAGTTGGTCTCGCAGCCAACACCATTCGGCTTCAGGAATGACACCATGCCGATTGTCCCTCCTCCTATGGCCTCCCACCCCGCATCAGCGCTGTGGCCCTGCCGAGTCGCGGAGTGTAGGGAGAGTGACCTACGGAATACTGATACTCCTCTCTTATCCCATGATTCCTCCTTGGTTGCGAAGGACAGGAAGAGCGGCACACATACCTCCTGCTACCCGTCCCTCGCACCCTCCTAGGCACAACCAAAGTGGGCTTATGCAGCCCGCTCGGAGCGGCCTACTCCACGGCAGGCCTTGCAACACAAGCCGGCCAGGTTACTTTTAACTTCCCCACAGCAGGCCGTAGGTACTGCGCCCCTCCGCTACGATAAAGGAACAAACAGTTTGGGGGGATATTAACCTTATCTAATTCAACCATAATATGGAAGCACTGTTTTAAGTTTTATGTATGAAAATGCAGTTATGTTTCACGGAATGTAACATAAGGCAAGCTGTCTCCAACGCTAACGCTGTTAATCAACGGTGGACAAATATTTATTCTTCGCATAATGGATAATGTGGCGATATAGACTGAAAGGTTGATGACGATCACGAGAAGTGCATAAAACAACCGTGTCAAACAAACAAGTAGATAATGATTTTTAGATCGAAATATCACATCAATTATGTTCAATTGATTATAGTCCGTTTTATTTGTTGCTCCCTTGTTTTACAATCGGAAGCTTAAAGTTAAGCAAACATCATCAGGGTGTTTGAGTATCATAGGTCAGGTCCGAGCCTCGGCTCTGATCAGCCGCTAATCTGGTCCTTTCCTAACCCGTTAGCCACATGTATCAAGGGCGCCCCTATGTGGGCTGAGCCTAGGCTCGATCAGTTGCTTTTAGGACTTAATAAGGTGAGTTTATGACCGACCTATCTGATTGGTGAAAACCGGCCCGGCACGTGTTGGTACCTAGTGTACGGAGTAAATAGTTGCCCTCGTCGGTGAGGGCAGTATGTATTTTGGACCTGTGTTTTCGCACGAGCTTGCATGAGTGTAATTTTATCGTCCTGTTCTAAGATGGCTTGGCGCGCTCGCCTGCACCAATTGTGATTACTGAGAGATATGTTTGGTACGTAGTCGGCGGCGCTACGTTTTAGGTATTGTTTAATGGTTGAAAATTCCAGATCCATGTGTAGGTTTTCTTTAATTTTTTTTAAATAGTAAAATATTTAAATTTGGAAAAAGGTTCATAAGTGGTTGCGAAATGTTACTTGTAGATGTGGCTAATTATACCGTCATTGACTTTTATGTATCAGTTGTGTTGAAAGACAGTAGTTTCAACAAGAATTTTAATTACAATAATTTTCTGAGTTTGTCTAGATTCTTAATTATAAACAAAATAAAGTGTAGGGGCCATATGTTTGCTTTTAACTTTGAGTAGTTAGGTATCATTATTTGTAATGACGCTACCTGTAACGATAGCATACGTGATAGGAAATTGATATCGTTACTGATTTATTTGCTCTTGAAAATCAAAGCAATTTAAAATCCATGGGTCATTTTTGGTTGTGCCTATTTCTTGCTTCTACCTACAATACCACACATTGAGATGGGATTTAAAGTAATTTACATAATTTATTTTCTCATAATTAAGTTAATTTTAACTCTTTATTTATCATATGCAATCTGTTTTGCTTAAATACACTCATTATGTCTAAAATTGGAGCAGAGTGGGGTAAGTAAAGTAAAGTGAAGGTGGTCATAGTCAACGTTACGAATTAAAAAACGTCAAAGTCTGTCCATAGAGTTATCACGCTAATTCTGATCAATAATTGTGTGTGTGTGTGCGTGTGCGTGTGCGTGTGCGTGTGTGTCCGTGTGCGTGTGATAGTAACATCCTTACAGATAGTAACATAATGAGCATTACATTTTTTTTTTCTTGTAGTTAGAATAAAACCAAATATTCTTTATTACGTGATCGGCCTCGGTCAATCGGCCCAAATGCCCTAACCAAATAGAAAACAACAACGAAAATTTGATGAGTTCCCGCTGAATTCGAACCCACGCCCTCCGGTTTTTTAAAGCACACACCCTTACCACTAGGCTACGGAGGCAATCTAATTACATAAGAGTATTAAACTTTGCATAAAACTTTAAATCTGACTTAACAGGTCGATGCATTTGAAATTTTTGTTACATTTTCCCACTCTAGCAGAATGGCAAACAAGAGTAGAATAACAAAGGAATATTAGGATATAACGAACGGAATTGCGAATCTATACTACTCACACTTTTCAATTACAATTTTCGGTTTTGATTCTTTAAAATTTTGGAAATTTGCATATTATTTGCAGATTAATGAACCAATCATTGGTTGTGACAATAGATTAAATTAAATGCGGTATCATTAAAAAGCTCACTTTTTTATATTATTTCAGTTTTCTGAAATTAGTAAATAAATAATAAATTTTAAAAAATTGTAAGGGAATTTTCTCTGTTAGGAGATATTAATTAAAGCTCTTATGTCCACCTAAAACCTAACATGCGCAGTTAATGAACTTTGTTCTCTAGGCTATTTGAAAGTAATAAAATGTGTTACGCCCTGTTTAAATTTGCATTAATGACTTTTTAAGCCGGTTTTTATAAGTCAGGGGCTTCTTTTTCAGAATCAGCCATAAAATATACTATATTAAAAAAAAAGGAAAACATCCATAAATAAATATATCTGACTTTGACTTTTAGTTTTGACGTGTAATTAGGATTTAAATTTTATACTTTTTTTATTTATTACTATAAAAATATTATAATGAGGTAAAAACTAAAAAAAAGTATGTAAATGGCTCGCCACCCCATATGACATTAAAATTAGCCTACGTAATAGAATTAAATTTTAAAAAGCGGCTTTTGTTTCAGCAAATCGACAAATAAAATCTATTACGAAGCAGCGTTCTGCTCGCTCGCTCCCTAGAGACTGTTTTAAAATTTATGACCCCAAACGTTCTCCTCGTTACTGATAGTGTAAAAATTTGCTTAAATTTTATCGGGAAGTGTCCCAAAATGCTTTACTAACTTTTGTTCAAATACTAAGTTGTAAGGACCTTAAAAGCTTAATATGTTTTGAAGAATATTTTACAGTCAACGTGGTTTCTTCGTTACCTTATTATATTTGTAAACATGTTTTATTAAAATGTAGCGATTAAGATATTGTCTTCCATTGCAATTGGAAATATTAATGAAAAGAAAATGTTTTCAGAGCCCTTTTAAGTGATCGTTGTCCGATATTTGGGATAAACTTTTCTATTTTAGGTTTAACATTCATAAAACAAATAGTAAGGAGATATATTGGATATAATATTTGGTGATAGTTTTTAAAAACTTTTGTATGACCGCGTTAGCGATTGCTTTGTTCGCAAACGCTGAGACAAATTACGGAGCGAGTGAAAAGGTTTTCATACCGTTTACACTTGTAGCAATTCTTAACGCGGTCATACTAAAGTGTTTCAAAACATATCGAAATTACTTATACACCAATATATCTCCTACCTAACTCAAAAATATTAACACTTATTCCTGTACTAGTAAAATATGTGTTGAAATTTCTGCACAAATACACTTCAAATACAGAAAAAATTATATGTTCTATTATGTCGACAAGACTATATATATACAAAATTTACTTCGTTAAAAATGAATGATGTAATTATATATAAGTTAATAGCAACAATAAAAGATGATTGAAATGTTTTAAGCAGCGAGCTGACGGATTATATACTCTGACAAGCACGGCGATCTGTTTACCGAAAGTGCCATAGTAGTAATTGTGTGTTAAGTGTCTTTTGCAGGTTATATTTATTAAAATTTACATTATGTTATTAGCTTTGATGAACTTATATTACGAAATGTAAAAATGTTTAAAATGTGAATATTCAATTTGTTGTTAAATTCAACTGAAACAGTATCAGTTTATAAAAAGTGAAGAAAGTAGCGATTGTTAATAAGCTGAGATAAATAAAAATAGTATAGTATCTTACATCATGCTTTGTCTTCATGTAAACTGCTTATAATGTATAAATTATTTAAAGTATAAGCCAAGCATTACTTTGGTTTTGTATTTATAATTTTTTAATTATATATACGTGGTTAAATTTTAAAAGTTATATTTATACCTGCTGCCTATGGTCAATAACATATGATTATATAACTAATATGAGATTTTCTATCAGTTTAGGAGTATAAATTATCCCTTATCATATTAAAGACAACGTTACTTATATTTCCATATTTTGTGGTAGCAAATAATTTTACTATTTTTCATTGTTTCCTTCAGTGAATGGTTCAGTGGAAACGCGATCAATTCTGTAAAACGTCCCTGTATTTAGTAATTCACATAATTATGTGAATTAATGAATAGAATATACATAACCACAATGAATTTATCATTTCATTCAATTATTTTCAATCCTAAACTTTTTAAATCGAATCGTAGTATTCAACGAGCTAGTCATGAATAAGCGATACGCTTATAAAGGCAAGACACGTACCATAATAATTGGGATATAAACCTTGAAGTACCCTCTACGGTTTTGCTACATTTAGTACAAGAAAAGTTAAATAGTATGGCATTATATCTTCTCTACACTTATGGTTGAATTTGCGAAATCTTATATTTAAGTTTTGAAAAACACTTGAATTATAAAATATTTAAATGAAGTTAGAGGAATGACCAATTGTTTGGTTGTTTGGCAATATTCTTGAAATTGTTTCCGGTTTTAGTTACCTTTTCTACATTTACTTTACCTGCCTTAAATACTATCTACGTCATTACTTTAGGTTACTTTATGTAAATAATTTTATTCCATTCCAAAACACGTGATGATTAAATATTGAATTAACATTTAGCGGTTAGTTTGTGCATACATCATGCATCATCGTCATCAGCCTTTGATAGTCCACTGCTGGACATAGGCTCCTAATACACCCTTTCCATTTGGGGGTTTGGACCGTATCCACCACGCTGGTCCAATTCAGGTTGGTGGGTGGACCGACTTTACATGCCCATCCGACCGCATGAATAAATAAAAATTTATGCGTCCGCAGGATTCGAACCACGACCTCCGGTTTCTGAAGCAACGTCCGCTACCACTGAGGCTACGGATGCAGTAGTTAGTTTGTAGCAATATGTTTTTACCGACCTCCTAATAGAATGATGTACTCAATTCGAAGCGAATGTTTTATTTTTATTTTTTACCTAGTTCATTGCTTCTAATGCTTTTGTTCCTAAACATTGCTCATTCCTTTTTTCAAATTATAAATATTAGATTCCCATTGGTCCTATTTTTAATAATAATTTTGTCATAATTAGTTTAACAGATATTTGAGAAGTAAAAAATAACGGCACCAAAAATCACGACCCCGTGCGATTAAATTACAACTGCTGCCAAAACCGTATAAGAAAGATATTAAGTTTGTTTAACATAATTGTACTTCTTAAACTGGTGTACAATGAAGTCCGCGATAGCATGTATCTATATTTTAGGAATAACCCACGATAAGCATTTTAAAATTGCAATCAGGCATATTCAAAGCTCATTTAAGATTCAGTTTTAGTTCACAAAAAATTTATCGCATTAAAAAAAAAATTATATATGTTACCTCAATGCTTTGCTCCTGGTGGTGCGACTTATCTTTGACTATCTTTGGTTGTTAAATAAATTTGGAATAAAAATTGCAATAGGCTTATTCAAACCTCCTTTTAGAAAATATTGAAGTAACTTTACATAAATGTTAATGCATTTAAAAAAGTCTTTGGACATAAAACCTGTAATAAATAAACGTGTAATAAATTATGTAACATTTCACAAAGTTATTAGAGATATAAAATGCAGTGGAGGAAAACGCGGCTAACATTGGACAAAATGGTTATGAACTGTTTGAAGTCAGCCATGTTTCTATGTAATTCTTTTTTATCTACTATACAAAACAAGAAAGTCTTTAATTTTGAAAGACAAATACCGCTCTTAGAGAGTTGTCGTAACCTAACCAATTACGTTGGCTATCTTTTATCTACCTGCCTACTTGGAATGGTAGCATTTTTCGAATGGACAGTTTTATATTAACGATAACTGCAATTTATTAACAATTATGTCAAATATAAATTGTATTATAATGAGCATTCGTAAAAAATAATCTCAAGTTCGAAAACTAATTACAACTAAGTTATGTATACCGCAACGTGACGTAATTCCCCGCTGTTACATGGGCTCGGAGAGAGTTCAGGAGGCAGGAACTTGTAAATTTTAATCTAGAAATAACAGCATCGTAGTAAATAATACAGATATATAAGCCCATAATATTCACGTTATAATTATATATTGTGGGTAAATAAGCTAAGTTATTTACAAAACAACTACCCACTAGCACTAGTAGAACTGGCCCGTGCTATACAAACCAGCGGTCATGAACTGAGAACAACTTGTAACATCGATATTTTCTAGTTAGTTTGTTCAATATGGGCCCCAGAGGCCTTAAAGATGAAGAGTATGTAGACAGACAAAGATGAGAAAAGAATGCGAGAGATATAAATCAAATGAAATGTATAAAAGACGAAACGGGTAAGATTTTTACGTTAACGTAGGAAGAGCCATTTTAATAAGTTAATGAATGAAGAAAATTTATAAAATAAAATGATTAAAAATGTACGAAGTACAGGTATGGTGAATAGAGATAAATGAAAGGATGTGAAGTCCAGATTATGAGGAATGGTAAAATCGTTTAAAAAAGTATGGAAGTTTTTCAAACCAGATAAATGGAAATGGCTGACTTTATTCTTCAATCAGTAAGATGAAGTATTGCCTGACGATTGGTGCAATAGTCTGCAACAATCACCGAGGAATAAAGCTCATGTCACACGGTATGATAATATGGGAGAAAGTGATTGCGAGACGAATGCGAGAAGAAAATGCAGAACCAATTTGAGCTAAAGTCAGGCCGGGGGTCGATAGACGCCATATTTATTCTTCGCTAACTCTGTGAGAAATATCGGCTTGCTCAGAATATTCTTCATGTTGTGTTTATTGACTTAGAAAAGGCTTACGACCGGGTTCCTTGGAAGGTTCTGTGGTGGGCTATGAAAAGGACGAAAACAAAATTGCCTTTAATGGTGTATCCTCACCAGTCTGCTCCAACTTCAGGTACTCAAGGTCATTAATTCCAAATGACGGCAATATGGTCTATATTGCCGTCCGTGAAGTGAACAATTATATAAATGTGGGATGGATGTATCAGCAGCAGGTTTAGGCAACATCTTGTGATCTACTAATGCCATTTATAATACGATCATAAGACATGTCATTATGTATGGATCGAAATGTTGGTCTATGAAATTGAAGGAGGAAAGAAGAGTGCATGCATCGGAGATGAAAATGTTGAAATATATAATCAACATTCTCATCTCCGATGTGGAGTGACAAAGAAAGATAAAATTAGAATGAGCATATAAGGGGAACTTGGAAAGTTGCACCTGTGACTGAAAAACTAAGAAGTAGGAAGCTAGTGTAGTAGCTAGCTAGCGTGGTGCGGGCATTTTATGAGAAGGAATGAATTTCATATACATAAAAAAATGCTAGAAATAAATTTTGATGGACGAAAAGTGGTAGGCTGACCTAAAAAGCGATGCACGGACTTTGTATGAGAGAGTATGAGGAAGGAATAGAACAGGAAAACCTGTTGCGCCGACCCTGCGTAAGCAGGATAAGGGCTGGTGAATGAAAAAAATATGTAAGAGATAATAATTCTATCTCTCTCAAAAAATCATGAATTTTTCTGGTCCTACGTTATTATGCATTTTTCTTAAAAAGAAACGGAAAAATGTGACGCGTAACTAGATTTCATAAACACAAGTTCACATAAACATAATAATTCAGCCCATTAATTTCAAGAAAAAATAAGATAAATAATTATTAAATTAAACGTAATTATTGTTAAAATTTTAGTATGCGACTTTAGCAAAGTTCGTTAAATTAAACGCTAGATGGTGCATAACATGATTGCGCTGGAGGCGCAAAGATGGCGCGTAACGGAAAAATGTGACGAGTCACGAAAAAATGTTACACTAATTTTTTTTCCAACCCCGATAAAGAAGTTTCACTTCAATAATATTAAAAGGTGGTAAGGTTTGAAATATGTCATTTTTGTTAAAGTAATAGTTAATAAATTTTATAACAGACTGTTACTTTCCTATACTACCTTTTACGTATTATGACGACACAGTGCGGTGGTTTTAGCCAGTGCAAATAGGACGTTACCTGTGTTTTCTCGCATAATGATATGAATAAAAAAAATATACGTAAAAACAGGAAAGATAACAGCTGCTACTCATGGAATCCTCAATTTTATGCCATATAAATCTAAATGAATAGCTTTAATAAAGATTTAAATATTAAAAGCAGTTAAACTTCGTGTCGCTGTTGTTGATATTCCAAGACGTCATGCCATGTTACTATCCGATGCGATTTACTTACACACGTAGTTGATAAAATTGTGTAACTAACTTTAAATTTGGTACCGTTCACCAACTGTCTTCGTGATAGACACAAACAAAAATTGTTTAAGAGCGAAACTCTAAAGTAGACGAAAATGTTTTTATTTCTTATTGAAACGGATCTTTCCAATTCAATAAGCGACGTTTCTTTGTGTCCAAACTGATGATCTAGATAAAACTGTGCTTCTACAAAATAATGTGCAATAGACTCGAAACCAAGAACATCACTCTACTTTATTCCATACGAACAACTGAGCACAAAATTACTACAAATATAAATCGATTGTTATGTAATATCGTATTAAACAAAGGTGGAATTATTATATTTGAAAATATATTGAATTAAACGTTATATTCTAAAAATAAATTATTTAGATCCTTTACACAATACTAGATCTAATTATTTACTTTATTTTAATATACTTTATTTCATAATTTATGGTAAATTTATAATAAAAGAACATTTTTATCAGTAGAAATACAACGCAGTTCCATAATTTTATTTTGTGATTACTACATGCTGGGTACGACTTAAAAGATATGCTAAAATATTTTTTTTATTTAAGACGTGCCTTAAATAAATTTTTTGTAAAATCATAATACATACAACGCATATTAAAAGTATTTAAAAACCAAAAGAAGTATTGATCAATCAAAATTATGCATAGAAGTCCGTTATTTAGTTATTATGTAAGAAAATTTAATAACATATTCAACATTTAACCTTTCAATTATGTTAGTTATGAAAATTATTTTGTTAAAATTATTTCATATTAAATCGTACTTCAGAAATCACAGGGCCGTAATAAAAGCGCACGTTGTCCGTTTATTTTGCGTATGATGACTTAATCTTACAAGATAAAATAAAAAATATGTTGTACAACATAAATCAGTAAATGGCATATCTATTATAAAATAATCGTAGGTGCCAATTTAGTTTTAAAACTAACATGGACCACTATAATAAATATGTATTAAAGTTTATGTTATACTTACAATAATATTTTCCGCATTTTAGCTATTTGATAACGTTAATATTCAAGTGAAATTTTATCAAAGAAAAATGACCGACTTTAATCGGGAAATAACCACTTTGCGTGTAATATTAATGGATAATAAGCTGCTCTACGAAACGAAGTAAGCAATGGAATCGCAGTTTCCGCCACTGCATTTTAAATCTCTAATATATTTTGATGTATTCATTTAACCAAAATGTCATGTATCAAACCTTTTGTGCACATAAAATGGAGGTTTTTTTTAATACATTAACTTTAATAAATATCTCCACTACATTATCTTAAATAAGGTTTGAATATTGCAATTTACTCTATTGGAATTTTTAAAAATGTTTTATTTTAAAAATGCTTATTATGGGCTATTCTTAAAACATAGATATATATTATTAATCATTTAAAGAAGTATAATTATGCATCACATAGTTTAAATCTATCTTTTACAGTGTTGGCAGAAGGGATTTCAATTTTCTAATACGTAACATTTAAAAGAGGAATGATCAAAATCAGAACACAAGAGACGGAGCAACAAGGTAACATACATAAATATACTCCGAATTGAGTAGCTCATAAAAAGACTGCTTTTGATTAAATGTGTACTTTCGGATAAGTAAATACAAGACATTAAATTTTTTGCCATGTTATCGTTTCGTGAAAAATTTGAGTGTTAATCAATTCACGAAATAAAAACAACAAGCATAATTAAGACTGCCAGCAAACACGATTGTTTGGATCCAAAACTAATTTAGAACTTTGTTAATTGCAGAACTTTGTTTGTGTTAACGTTCGTTTTATTGCAGAGCTGTTAACTCATTATTTCAAATCGATTATGAAACTGTTGTATAAAACGTTGAAGTTATTTTAGTTTAACTTTTTAGATTTTAATACATATTACATTATATTATTAATAAATGCCAATTTTAAATATTGTAATGTGAAGCGGGAAAGTAACATAATTCCTTCTGAATTTTAAAGAGGAAATAGCTATTAGTAATAAATCAATTCAATAGATTATTTAAATGAAAACATGTCCGCCACTTTTAAGTTATCCTATTTTAAAATACTTTTTATTTTAACATATTTATAAAGTACACGTACTACAGCGCTTTTTAAAATAGGTGAGCCTTCTTTGAAGCAAATATAAAGCAACCTTACATTGACTCTGTAATTTCTGGAAAAAGGCATAACAATTTTTCTAAAACTTTGTTATTTATTTACTTTTTTGAATCATTCGTTGCTGTCATTAACTATGTTTATTACAAAAATTATTAGGGATTTATTTTTGTGTTATTATTTAATAAATTTAACTGGCGTTCCAAAAAATTACCTGCGGTTGTGGTTACAGGTCAGACTAAGATTTTGGGCGTCATTACGTCAGACTTGATCCGGCTGACGTCAATTTGAAAAATAAGTTGTAGCCGTACGTAAGCCGTTTCATTTTTAAATTGAATATATATTTTTTAAATATACAAGCACCACAAAAATTAATAAAATGGTTTTAAATGATACGATGTTTCCAAGTATAGTATGACCGATACCGCTCCTCGTTGCGTCGCGTTCTTGACGTTCTGAGAGTCGTGACCACCTCCTTCCATTTACTTCATTCTTATGATGTAACGCCATTTTAATCTATCTCTAGCCATTTGGATGGCATCTATGATGTAGTGTGAATTTGGTCGGCCCAACGCATCAGGGTACGTCCACGCGACCTTTTTCTTTCCGCCTTGCCAGATTATCTACACTAGACTATCATAAAGGAGAAACATGAACTAATTTTAACAATCTAAAGGCTCCTTCTTACACGAGAATTCCTGTGCGCAATCCGAGAAATCATTGCAAGCAATACAAAAGCACTTTAGCGAATTACAAGTCCCACTGGGCATCAGGTATCGCAAGCTACGCAATTTTGTACATTTATATCGGATAACATGAAACCTTTTTAATAATTAGATTGGAATTCCTAGGGTGGCTTTATGTGCTAGCTGCTTAAGTACCCTAATTTGGGAAATTGACTTACTATATACATTCACTATAATATATCTAATTTGTGAATTAAATATGATACAAAAAGGTTCAACTTTTTTAGAGTAATGTTTTTATGAGTCACCAGTATACTATTATTACATATCTTTCGATTTTAATGCAAGAAAAAGGTGGTATACGGCTTGTAATGTATATTTTTTTAAGTATTTAATGGTATTAGGAAATGCTTTTCTAATCGAATACTTTCTATTACACATTGGGCTAGGGCAAATATTGTCTACTGAGTAATTATTTTGTTCTATAGAAACTGTAAAGAAATGTGTATAATTATTTGGATGTTTTAAAATGCATAATTATTTCTTATTCTAATAGTTTTTTCATTGAGTGATAATGTGATGTTTAAATTTGTTTACATTTATAAAACTTATATCATATCATCTTCGTGTGCAACTCCAAGACCTACATGTCATTGTAAATACTCCTATTAATTATATTAAATAATAATATTTACTTAAAAATATAAGTGAAATTTGTAATGTTTTAGCCTGCTAGAAACATAATTGTAAGAATTAAATAATATTATCTACATTGTGTACCCTGGTTATAAGCGTCATCGTGTTTATACGGTGTACGAAGTCTAGCTGTCACTGCGCAGGTAACGACTTTTAGTTTAAAATAAGTTTATTGTCCCTACATCCTCGTCAAGAGCTCACATTATAATTTAATCTTATAATTTTCATATCAATTATAACATAAAAATGATGACCCGCAATACCAAGGCCCGTCAGGTCGAGGAACAACTCCATTTGACTCTGAAAGAGCTAAAGGGAGCCAAAATGCAGTGTGAGCAATTGCTGAGGGAAAGGGATGATAACGAACATGAAACTTTGCAAATTATTAACAAAAATACAAAACTAAAACAAGAATTATCTCAGTTAAATTTAAATTATTTAAACTTACAAGAACAAAATAATAATTAGCAAAGTATAGTTGATGGGTTTTACTAGTGTAGGGGTGAATATGAGAAGGCTCTCGGCCTCACCTCTAAGCTGAGGTCTGAATTACATAAGGCTCATAAAACAATTAGATTACTTGAACTTAAGGACCAGTCAAACCCAAAGCCTTTATAGTAATTAGTTGAGGAAGTACAAGATATGGTATCCCCAGTAACAAATATTAGTAACAATATTAGCACAATAGATTTGACTGGTGATGACTGCGAGCCTACCGTCCAGTAATCAGCAAAAAATAAACAAAAGAAATTTAAAAATATTAATAAACACATAAGGAAGACAGAGAAATTGTTGAAATGTAGGCATAGTATTTGTAAAAGCTATGGCAAAAAATATGTAAAGATAGAATAAACTAAAAGCAAAATTAAATGTATGCTACAATGAGGCTAAGATAACTCATTTGTCTCGTGAGGCTAGTGTCAGTTCACTGCAGGCGGATATTGCATCATTAATGCAATCCTTAAATGTCCTAACAAAAAAATATGAGGCATCTCAAAGATAAATGTCTGACCAAATTTCGGCTATGAATGACGTATTAGACTTATGTAAAAATAACTCAGACCGTTTTAAATCCTTGACCAGAAACTGTGTATGCAATTGTCAAAGCATACAGGTTCATTCAGAACTGGAATGTGATTCTAAGACTCTGTCTCAGAGTGTGGTGCCTCACGGTAGCCTTCTAGATAATAGTAAAGAAAAACATATTTCTTCCCATAATTATATTAAAATATACAGCGATGAACTGGGAAGAAGTATGGGTTCATTAATTCTAGATAAGTGTATGGGGGAATCAGTATCTAATTATTGTATGCCAGGAGCAACCTACTTACATATTATGAAAAAAATATTGACTGATACTCATTGCCCCAACACTATCTTGATTATCTTGATTGGGAGTAGGGGAAATGTTAATAGACAACACCTCAACAATTTCCATGAAAGACTCAATAAACTAGATGTAAAAAGGTAATTTTGTTCACATTTCCCTACATTAAGGAGTTGCCACAGGAAAACCAACATAGATATAAGTTAAATAACTATTTGTATATGTTATACAATAATAATTGTAAACATTTAACCCACAAATATCATAACAAAATTGATATTATTGACATTAATAATATATTTAATTGTAACAATTTTCATTTGACATATGGTAGGTTGCACCTATCAAATTTTTTTAGAAAAAAGTTAGCTTGTATGCTATATTATTGTATTTTAAATAATTCAGCCAAATGTTTGGCTAACTTGACTCCTGCTTCTATTGAACAGGAACAAATTGTGACATCTAATAATTTGGAATCCGTTCCAAGCAATAATTTAAATTAAATATTGAGACAACGGAGAAAATCTCTTGCATATTAAACAATACCTTATTATTATCAAACAATAATGTTATTAAAAATAAATTTTCTAATAAAAGCACACAGTGTATGAACCTGGTACATCAAAATATTCAGGGAATAGCCAGTAAAGAACTTGAAATTGAACTCTTCTTGAATAGTTGTAAAATTGATATATTATGTATACTGAGCACTGGCTACAAGAATATCAGTTAATGTTAAATCTTGGATGTCACTAGGTTGCTAGCCTGTTCAGTAGAGATAAAGCTATACGCGGTGGCTCTTTATAATTATTAATAGTACTTTAAAATTTAAAAATCGTAAAGATATTGTGAGCTCTCTGTTGAACGGACTATTGAGATAGCCTGTCAGAGCTTGAGCACTTCATTGTTGTATGTGTGTACAGACCTCCCACAGCGTTATATGAACCTTTGAAGTTGTTCTAGAAGAAATATTGGTAAAACTATCTGAATCTAATAAGTATATTATAATTTGTGGTGACTTTAACATTAATTTATTAGATAATTGCAACACCAACTTAGATTCAGATCATTGTTAAGTTCATATAACCTTTAAATTTATTTATTGAACCAACAAGAATTACTGCGACTTCGGCAACATGTATAGATAATATGTATAGAAATGGTCAACCTCTAAATAAATCAACTATTTAAATGATAACTTCTGACCATTGTAGTCAATTTGCCTCTTTTAAAATAGATAAAATGATATATAACAAAAGTTCGCAAGACACAAGAATGTTTGTTCCTATGTATAAAAAGCGTATTGAGAAGTTCAGAAGTAATATTTTACAAAAAGTTAATTATTTACATTATGATGAAAATCCACATGTACTTTTTAGCATTATTCACTTTAATAAGAAAAGAATTTAATACTATATTTACTTCTAAAACGGTTAAATCTAAAGGTTCTGCAGTGTTTAGTGAGTGGGCAACAGTCGGAATCCATAAAAGCAGGCGGAGATTATATGAGCTTTATAGTCAAAGAACATATAACCATAATAATAACTTTGTTGCACATGTTAGGCCTATTCTAAAATATTTAAAAAGTGTGTTATCTGGCTAAATGTTTATACTTTAAAAATAAAATTAAAAATTCATCAGATAAAGTGAAAATGACTTGAATATTATTAATAGCGAAACTGGAAGGGCCGCTAGGAGCAGCTCTAAAATAACTTTAATTGTTGATGACCAGAGAATTGAAGCTGACATAGATGTTGCTACCTATTTCGAGAGATTTTTTTCGGACATTCCGGTTTCGACTACCAAGTCACTTTTGTCTTCTCCAACAGTTGCCGAATCACTATTAAAAGATAATGTTATTGAATGTACAAAAATGTTTAATTTTACTAATGTATGTAGCAAGGACATTATAAGTGCATGTAGACAATTAGATATTAAAAAAACTGCAGACCTTTGGGGAATCTCTGTTAAGGTGATAAATTCGATTATTGATGTAATATCACCTCATCTAGCAACAATATTTAATGTAAGCATCCAGAGAGGCGAGTTTCCTGACCTAATGAAGCACAGTAGAGTTATACCGGTTTTTAAAGCAGGGTGTAATATGGACCCAAATAATTTTAGACCTATATCTATTTTGCCTACTTTTAGTAAAATATTTGAAAAACTATTATTAAACCAATTAATGAAACATTTTAACAGTAACTGTCTCATTAATAACAAACAGTACGGCTTCACTAGGGGTCGCTCCACGATTGATGCTGGCGTTATGCTCATTAAGAGCATCTTTGAGGCTTGGGAAGCGTCGCAGGATGCCTTAGGCATTTTTTTGCGATCTCAAAAAAGCTTTTGATTGCGTACAGCATGAAACTTTGGTCAGGAAATTACGTCACTATGGTGTAAGAAACGCCGCACTCAATCTTCTGTCTTCGTACTTGAGCCACCGAACTCAGAGGGTTGACGTGAATGGTAAAAGATCTCCAGGGGCGCCGGTAAATATGGGTGTCCCACAAGGGTCTATTCTTGGGCCTTTTCTCTTTCTCATCTATATAAATGATTTACCATATGTTATTAATAAAAACGACGAGATAGTATTATTTGCTGATGATACTTCCTTAATTTTTAAAATTAAACGACACACATCAATAAATGACGATGTAAATAATACTCTCTCTAGAGTGGCGCACTGGTTTAGTGTCAATAATTTGCTACTGAACCAGAAGAAGACAAAATGTATTAAATTTATGACTCCAAATGTAAGACCGAGTAAATGTGAAGTGTTTATAGATGAGGAAGAGATAGACGTTGTTGAGTCAACCGTGTTTCTGGAAATAAAATAGATACCAGATTGCAGTGGGGCCTCATTAATAGACTGTCGAATAAACTCAGCTCTGCAGTATATGCTGTCAAGAAAATCAGACAATTAACTGACGTGGAGACGGCCGGTTAGTATATTTAGCTATTTCCACAGTGTAATGTCTTATGGCATTCTACTGTGGGGAAGTGCAGCGGATACTAATACGATCTTTGTCCTCCAAAACGAGCTATTCGAGCGGTTTATAACCTGGGTCCTAAGGAATCCCTGAGAAATTGTTCCAGAGATTAAAATATAACCGTTACTTCTCAATACATTTTCGAAAACCTAATGTATGTGCAAAAAAATAGAAATGATTTTCTTAGACATTGTGATGCACATAACATAAATACTAGAAACAAACATAATTTAATTCTTCCAGCAACTAGACTGCGAAGAATAAGTAAATCTTTTATGGGACAATGTATACGCTTTTACAACAAAATCCCAGTAAACGTTCAGAATTTAACTGTTAATAAATTTAAAAAAGTAGTAAAGGAACGTTTATGTGTTAAAGGTTATTATGACATAAATGAATTTATAAATGATAACACAGCCTGGTAATGGAATGCTCGCTCCAGGCTTTTTCAAGTATAATATACGTATGATAGTACTGTATGTAGCTCATAAGAAAATTTATATGTATATATTTGATTATTTTAAAAGATGACAAAATAGGCCCGCTGAGTTTCTTTCGCCGGTTCTTCTCAGGTCGGAGGCGTCCTATTCCGAACCGGTGGTAGCGTCCTTGACAATCAATAAGCGAGTGTTACACTTCTATATTGAATAAAGATATTTGAATTTGAATTTGAATTTGAATCAATCGTATCAAAAACTATTCCATATATCGTGGACTCCGGCACCACCGTACTTTCTAAAACTATTTTTATAACAAGTTAAATAAAATGATAATTCTATGATTTAGTTAATTAACTCCAGAGGTGTACTTTAAGATTTAAGCTCGTGTTTCCTCTATTTCGACTGTCAAAAAGGGAAGTAATTAGTACCGCTGAGTTTCTTGCGGCGGTTCGTCTTAGGTTGGACGCTTCCATTTCTGAACCGTTGGTAGTTTATCTGACAATCAATAATAAAGAGTAATACTTTCATTGAATAAAGATATTTGGCTTTGGCTTTATACCATTGCCAAATAATAGATGGAGTTAACATAAACAAGACTGTTAAGAAAGTCCGGCACTTTTATAGGTTAAATATCGCTCGGGAATTAAAATGGGTCGTGGTGTACCAATAAGACGGCTTTAGGCACCGTTATAGTTTGATATTGGATTTGTTTACTATCATTCAGGTTCTGAATTGACTTAACTTCAGGTTCTTTCAGAACTAGATAAAAACAATCTTGGGAATTTAATGTTAGGATGTCTTTGTGGATGTTAGAATTAGACGTTTATAAAACTTTCAATGGAACAATTCGTAATAACAAATTCTTTAAAATTTTAACCGTGCTTCGTCGCTTTAATTTGTAACTAATCACAGTTGTTTAACTAAATGACACTTTATTCGAGTATCATTGATACCCTATTCGAAATAAATCGCCTATCAAAATCGAATAGCTTTCGAGAACTCCTCGCAATAAGGTAAATGGAATAAGTTTGGGAGGAGCGAATGTTATTGAAAACCTATTTCCGATCGAAAATAATTTAGTATTAAAACGGATTTCTATAAATTCAATATTTCTCACACTGAAAAACGCCAAGTATTAAAGCTTCGCTACATTAATTACGTTATTTTATAGGAACTTCTTGATCTGTATGATAATGAATAAGGCATTAAACGCGCTATTTGTACTATTTGTGAAACATATTATAAAATAAATAAAGTTTCATTTCCTTTTATAATCTAAATAATCGTGTTGCGAAAAAGTTGCATAATTTTCTGGTAACATCATATCATTACTATTATCATAGTATCGAGAGAAAATATAATAATACAGGGTGGCCCATAAGTCCTTTGTGCATATGTAAATCTTTCTTCAAAATCCATTGTAACGATGTCCTGGATACGTTTAATGCTCTGGCGCGCTTACGAGTTGACTGTGTCGGATTTTCGCCAATAGACTGTGTCACTGTGTCTATGTTTTGTTCCGTACGTGACGTCCTTGGGCGACCAACCATGAGTTTATCTAACGTCGAACCAGTCTCCTCGAACTTAGCAACCGAGTTCTTAATCGTTAGAGAGTTGGAGTGTCGTCAAAGTTGTAAAATCTTTGTGTTCTCGAAGTTTACGCCGCGCAACGTTGCTGAATTGTCGTTTTATAAAACTCGCGCACACAAAACGCACGGTCCGCTCCGGTAAAACGCTCCATCGCGATAAATTCCCAGAAACCGAGTTACTCCCCGCTTCTCTGCACCGCTCACGCGCGCCCTGTTCGTTTTATCACAATTTTACTTTTCAAAGGACTTATGGGCCACCCTGTATTATTCTTCAGATACATTTAATTCCCTTCTCTAAAAGGTATTCTAAGCAGCACTCAAAAGTAGGTCATCTCAATATGTCGTATTTTTAAGTGCTGCTATATAAATTACTGTGGAATGACCCGTCCTTTTATCCTTGTTAAAATCGTAGTAAACGTTCTAATGACATAACGCTGTTATTTAATGCTGAGGTGCATAAAAAATATGTTATGATACGCTCGGTCGTAAAGCGGACACTATTATCCTTTTAGATTAGATAAAAGTAGATTCTCGCTGCCTCCGTAGCCTAGTGGTATGGGCGTGTGCTTTAGAAACCGGAGGTTGTGGGTTCAAATCCTGCGGGGAAACAACAAATTGTTGATTCCTAGATGGTTATGGCAATTTGGGCCGATCACGAACTGTCTGAAAAGTAAGATGATCCATGATTCGGATGGGCATGTAAAAGTCAGTCCAACCCACACATTGGATCAGCGGCGGATACGTTCAAACTCCGAATGGATAGGTGTATTAGGGGAGGCCTATGTCCAGCAGTGGACGAACATAGGCTGATGATGTGATGTGAGATTCTCTCACATCTACTTAAGAAAAATTCGCAGTTTTACCAAACGCAATTGCGTTCTATCTGTTATGGTAATTCACTAATTATGATGAGGTATTTATAAGCTCTGCGTAAAATTTTAAGATATTTAATTACACAGCTTGTAAATGCGTTCGATGTAACTCCTCCGTCTGCTGCACCAAAGGTAAATTTGCCGTTGCATTTGCCAATAGTTAATAGTTACATCTGCGGTACGAGAATTATAAATCTTGAAATAGCGGCACTGTAATTCTTATTTATAATGCAATTCATTGGCAAATAATTGTAGTGCTAAAGGGAAATTTTGCACGTCAATCTTTATCGATGCGATATCGGGGTTAGTATTCAAGTTTTTAGATTCATGACTATTCTTTTCGGACATGGATTTTATAGACCTTTATCATCCTTTCTCGGTTTATAAACTGCATGCATGCTGACATTGCATGATAATAATACCTTGGCACTTTAAGAAGTAAAGTAAGCCATTAAGATACATACTTTGCAAAGTTGTATTCTTGGTGGGCACGCTATTGTGTTCAGGTGTATTGGTGTGAATACTTTTAATTTAATATTTTTACAATCACCCTTGGGCACAAAAATGTCAAAACCAACTTGTTTTCCAGAGGTACGATTATCACGTTTTGTATTTTAAGTAAATTCCCTAACCGTTGCTAAGACTTTTTTCACTCTATGTTTTTATATTAAAAAATATGAACGGTGTATGTACCATACAACTTTCATATTTTTGTTATAATAATCCACACATAAAACTATGTATAGTTTTTGTTTAATTGCAGTATGATTACAACGATTTCTTATAAATCGATTCTTTTGGTGTATAGCGCTATATTTTTTTGTTAATTGTATTGTTTCTAGAATAAACGAGGGCGCTTAGCTGTGGTTTTTCTTGGTTGTGGGTTTTGAGAGGTACTTGAGACCTCGATGTCCCTTAAATAATCCAGTACTGGAGATTTATTTGATGAATCATTACTACTGCTATAAATAATGTAAAATCTACCTTTGGTTGCTGTAGAAGTAGGTGAAGAACCATTTTCTTCTGGTGACAAATTTCTTGATGTGCCGGCAAAAAGGTGTTTACACGGGTGATCAGCTCTATCATAATTTATGAGACCTTTGTGCATATGTGCTTTGCGAGGTAGACATAATTCGTTCTCATTTTTATGTGGTAAAGGTTGCTTCTCCAAATTCAGAACTCTATTGCTTTTTTTTGCTTTTTTTCATTGCAAATCATACAAAAGAACAACGTGTACCCTTAAAACTGTAAAGGCAATAATATTATATGAGGATTAGAGGAAACAAACAATAACAACGGTTTTCTCGCTTCCACGTTCATATTACGAGTATATCGCAACGCTAAAGCATTGAAAAACAAAGAGTCAGCCATATCAACGCTTGTTGTTATTAAATTTCGTATAAATAAGCTAAGATAATAACGTGTGATAAAGTAAATAGTATTTATACTACACACTTAGCTTGTTTTAGAGTACCGGCACTCAAGGTTCTGGCACTGCTCGCGGTCAAATAAAACATGTGTGGCATATTGCCACATAGCACATTTATTTTCCACCAATGTTTATGATAGGGTCATAGATGTTCTTTCATATGATGAATAAGGCAATGGGTTATCCGCTATGGTCAAAATCTCAAAATATAAAAATCACACATTATTTTACAGGTTTTGGTTTGACAACGACGGTATGTTGCTTCTTAGTTCCACGGTCCAAAGAGATAACTGCATTCGATGGATGACTTTTTTGTCAAAATAGCCGTAGGTACTGATATCCTATAACGAATACCAAAGATGGTTCCGACATCTGAGTCAAGCATATGATCGCGCTAATAATATAATTTTTCAGGCAATTAGATGATCGGCCTTTATTGTTCTAACAATCCAGAACACTCAAAGTTGATTCCTTGAAAATGATTACAATCCACGTCCTATATATAGGGTTAGAATACCACAAGTAACTTTTACAATTAATAAGTCAGCGAGATTCACCAAGCTTCTATAAGTCGGGATATGTACGAAATTTATTCTGTAATAAAATAATCAAGATTTTCCGAGTTTCCCATTACCATTGGTGAATTTCATGAGTCGGGAAATATAAAATTATTCACATATAAATCTAAATATAAATTTGTTCTGTTTTTAATATTTAGGCTCTTAAAATAATATTTTTTAACCTGAAAAAAATAGATAATACAACATGACTATTTTACGTGTTGGCGTTTCAATAAATCTGCCTATTAATTATTTACTTTTGACCCCGTTTACTAACAGTTTATGACATAATTTAAAATTATTAATTTTATAAATATATTTTCTTTACAGTCAGCCGTTAGACTTAACTGCTGGAGACTGTGTATATGACTATATAGAGAAAACACAACGATCGTTAGTATACCGAGGCCATTAGGCAAGGCCAAAATGCAAAACGAAAATGTCGGGTGTGCTCAAATATAACAATATTTAGGATTAAGATAACCGAGTATGATAGTATTTTTTCTAAAAACATGGTGCACGCAGTATTTTTACAAAAGGTTTAGTTAACACTGCGCAAACAAAGACAATTGATACACTAGCTAACGAGAGAATCGTCAGTTAAAATACAAACATGTCAATGTGATATATATATATATATATATATATATATATATATATATATAATGGAAAACACATTTCAGCGGTTGAATTTGTAAATATTCTGTATTTCAAAATTAACTGGACGTCGTTGTCAGTATTTATATATATATATTTAATATACATATTCAAACTGTTTTTAGGTTTTTTTTGAATATTGCTATACTGTCTGCCATAATGTAACAAATACATCAGTATCCGTATGAAAGTATTTGCATTCGAAAATACGTTGCAAACATTCCTCCTTATTTATTCGTTTTATCTTGTTGCTTTGAGTTCTCGGAAATCACTCGCTCCTGATCGTTGATTCATTTTGGATGGGACATCGATAGTACTCGAGCAACGACGTCCAGTGAATTTTGAAATTTAGAACATTAACAAATTCAGCCGCTGAAATGTGTTTTTCAATATTTTTTCTTGCATTCTAGACTGCATCAAGTTCTTTTTTACTGTAAATAGTTTTGTTTCGTCAGAAATGGCTATTGAAAACTTACAGTTAAAATTATAATATTTTTTAAAAAATATAATACTGATTACATTAATTTGAAAAGTTACTTGCATAGAAGAAAATATTTCTTCAAATACCACTCGTGCTTATCTGACATACTCACTATATATTATAGGATCTATATATATGACATTTACTTGATAATAAATTCATTTGCTAACCGCCTATTCGTAGGCTGGTCAAAATATTTAAGGTTTACATAAATATATAATTATAATAAACATTGGGCTTAAAGTATCCTGTTCAGTGATAATAATTTTCGAATTATATTGAACAACACCTTTGTAAAAATACGTTTTAGGTATAGGAGGAACATAAACAGAGTAAGAAAAATACATTTGAATAACTTCGCACCCTCAAGCCCACCCTTTAATAAATATTACTAGAAACTGCGTAATTTGTTACCAAACCTCCGTTTATGATTTATCACGTTTAAAAGTCAATTTTAGTGACCACCGTGTACATTTTGATGTATAAGACACAAGCATTAGGAAAGAATAAATTTAATGCACAATAGAATTCTTTATTCATAATAGAGTAAAATACATTACTTTTATTTACATAAATTTGATTCTAAATCTTTTTAAGATATAGATTATTATAGTATTTTTGATTCTCTATTTTTTTCACCTACTACTGCATTGGCATTCATATGTTGAATTTATGCGAATAAATTTTATAACCAATCAAATATTTAACATATTGAATATAATTATCATGCTCATCCAATTATATGAAATACAATTCTTGTATAATCGAATATATTACTATATTCTTATAGATTAAATGTTTTGTAAAATTCATATGCGTCCCTATAACTTGGACCACAGATTAATTCATGATTCAAGTGCATTACGTCCGCCTTCTAAAACTTCAGAGGCGGATGTTAAATATTTGAGCATCTCCAATCTCCTAATAAATTTCATAACGAAATATATTAAAATGTTTTTATTTATTTACACTTGCGGACTTTATGCCAAATGCATTGTCTCCCACTCAACCATTGGGTGAGATAGAGAGATTAATAATAGTTGCACAATCTCGTGAAAGTAAAAAAACTTCTTACAACTATAATACAAACTAGAAAAATAAACATATTAACATACAGTACAGGATATAAAAAAATATAACTACATATATACACATCATTTTAATACACGTACATACAAAAAATACTTACATAACTATAGATATCAGATTCTGAAATATATTCTGCTGCTTAAATTTTACCCAGTAGATGCTTATGAATTTTGCTTTTAAATTCAGTGCGGGTTTTAGCCATCCTGATTTCCAGTTAGCTCATTTCGCATGTGAACTGATTTTATAAGGAAAGAGGAATGGGTGAAATCAGAACGGTGAATGTGAAATTGAAGTAAACGATTGTGCATTGAACGAAGGTTTTTGATGCTGACTTCACATAAATGCTAAAATTGTAAAGAAATGTAAGTAGGAGTAAGAGGAGAATATAGAAAAGAATAGAGCGTTGTAAGAGCCCGTCGTAAGGGAGAACATCTTTGGCATACGCCAAAGAGGTTCTCTACGGGCTCTTTGGTAGCCACTGAAGTTGAGTACAATAGGAGGATACATGGTCTAATTTCCGAAGATTGAATACGAATCGAATGCAGTTATTTATTTATTTATTTATTCTTTATGCACAAAACATTGTACAAAGGCGGACTTAATGCCGATGGCATTGTCTACCACCAACCTTTGGGTGGTGAAGAGATAACAAGGTAGGTGCACCAAAATAAGCAAAATGAAATATTTTAAAATGAGTTTTTCCATAATATAATAAGATAAAGTAAATAAATATAACACTTTATATATATATACATATATAGCAATAAATATCTGTATATATATCAACATATACCAAAAGCATTTATAGAATACATATATAAATATATATATATATATATATATATGTATGATGTATATATATACACATATATATATATATATATATACATACATACACATATATATTAAGTACATATATGCCATTGTATAACCATATGTATTATCCTGTTGACAGTTTTAAACATATGATCATGAACTCTTTTCTTGAAGGCGAGATAACTTTGTGCCAACCCGATTTGATGAGGTTACGCATTCTACAGAAGGATGGACTGAACAAAAAAAGAGGAGTGTGTAAAGTTGGAACGATGGCCCGGATATAAGGGAAGACGGTTATTCGTCGAGCGAAGATTTTATCATTTACAGTGCTAAGGTATTGAAAATGGGAGGATAGGTAAGATGGAGTAAAAGTTGAATTAAGGAGAGAAAAAAGAGTTGTTAGTGCTCTTAATGAACGCCTTTCACGGATGGGCAACCACTGTAATTCTAAACGATGTAAGGAAACATGGTCATATTTCCGAAGGTTGAAAACGAATCGAATGCAGTTGTTCAGAAGTCGGTCAAGTTTATTGAGGAGATCTGCATTCAGGTCAAGATAGCACACATCACCATAGTCGATTACAGGAAAGATTAAGGTCTGAACGAGCGTTTTCTTAGTTTTAATGGGCAAGAAATTTTTTAGTTTGTAAAGCAAACGCATTGTGTTCGTTACTTTACGACTTACGCAGCTTACTTGGTCTCTCCAACTGAAAGTACTGTCAATTATGAGACCCAGATTTTTAACATTTTGGCTTATCGGAATACACGAATTATGAAAAAATATAGGAGGTAGTACGAGAGAGTTTACAGCTTTCATCATCCGTGAACTTCCACGATAATGGCTTGACATTTTGCTATGTTGACATTGAGCCCAAATCATTACTCCATTTTTGATTAAAGATAAATCTTTATTTATGTTTACAATCGTTTGTTGCAGACCATCAATTGTAGATTGAGCATACAACTGAAGGTCATCAGCATACAGATGATACGCACATTGAAGTTCATGAGTAAAAGTTTATAAAACAGAAAATAAAATAGGAGAAAGAATGCCGCCTTGAGGGACGCCACTAGGCACATCTAACCAACGAAGTCAAGTCGTCAGAAATCACTGCCTGCCGGCGCCTCGAAGATATGGGAAAACCATTCCAGTCCTTCATCGGAAACCATTGAATAGGAGAGGATGGCTAATAGGATATCATGACTGACGGCAATGAAGGCATTGGAAAAGTCAATTAAGACCATTACAGTCACCATTGAATTCTCCATACCTGCTCTAATGTCGCCAGTCACTTTGAGGAGAGTAGTGGTTGTACTATGACCTGGGCGGAATCCGGATTGAAATGAACATATTAAATTGTTACTAAGAAAAAAATGAGAAACTTGATTTAGAACACAGGACTCGACTATTTTTGACATGAAAGGCAGGATAGTGAGAGGGAGTGGAAGGATTAGAACACTTAGGGAGAGGACGTACAAGAGCATTGCGCCACAATGAAGGAAAGGAGCAAGTATCAAGAGAAAAATTAACAAGATGAGTGATAGCGGAAGTAGGAAATCAAGGATAGGAATAGTAGTAGTAGGATTTAGTAGTCAGTCTTAGTTTATTGAGACGATCTGCGTTCAGATCAAAGTAGCACACACCGCCATAGTCGATTAGACGAAAAACCAAAGCCTAAACGAGCATTACTATTTTATTATTTATTTATTTTTATTTTTCGGGGCAAAAAGTTCTTAAGCCTATAAAAACACCGCATGGCTCTAGTAACTTTTTTACATACAGATGCTATTTGAGTCTTCCAGCTGAGAGTACTGTCAATAATCAAGCCAAGATTTTTGACGCTATGGCCGATGAGTATGGGGGAACTGTCAAAGATGATCTGTGGCAAATGGGCTAGATCTACTTTAGCCAGCATTCTGAGCTTCCTTGCACTATGGCTTAACATTTTGACGGATTGACAGTTGACACAAACTCATCAGACCACCGCTTAATAACCACCAAATCTTGGTTGACTTGACAAAATGCATCTGCTAGATTATCAATATTTTCTCGGGCATACAACTGCAGATCGTCAGCATACAGATGATACGCACTCTGAATATCATTTACAATGAGATTAATATACAAAGTTAGCATGTATATAATTGATCCATCTGCTAAATTGTCACCATCCTTGCATATGCTATATGTTCAAAAGAATTTAATCTAATAATGCGATCATAGTCAATTCCGACTACGGCAGCTGATCTATATTAGAATACATAAGTATACATGCAAAAAAAGATGCACTCCCTATTCCTGCACCTTAATAGCTTGATGGGACCGATAACCGACATACTTTTAACATGCTCATCCGACGCAAGATTCATCTAACTTTACAGACAATCGGTTGATCAGCCCGCTCATTACTAACCAATTAGGAAACAACTTACAAAACTGGTTAAGTCTGCATGATTCGAACCCATGACCTCCAGTTTCTAAAGCACAAACCCTTGCCACTAGGCTACGGGGGCAGCTAATATATTGCTTGCCAGTACAATATACGTAAATGTGTTATTTATTATAAATAATAATATTATTGCAAAAGTAAGATGATGGTATGTAAGTAGTGCCATTACCGCGTGTTGTGGCTTCGTATAAATTTTAAAGCGGTTGATTACTCAAATGAACAGACAAAGTTACGTCTTTAATAAAAAAGGTTAAAAATTATGTGTGTTTACAAGATTTAAACTAATATTGTTTAATATTGCAAGAGCTATAATATAATGAAATATAGATGATTATAAACTGTTTTATACATCCATAACATCTTAAAGAATAGCGAAATCTTTGATAGGAAACTTTTACAAGAAAATCCAAAAATATTGCTTTTGCCTGTCAAAAATATAGGGTGTGTAAGAAATATTTAAAAACAATATTATTGCTGTAATATTTAAGGGCTGCGGCATAAGAATTCAGCCTCCCCATTGAGGGTAGTAAGAGGCGACTACGGGAAAAAGCTGATATCTACACGACGACAAGTTACTCCATCCAGTGGTGGCTGACATATGGCGGGATAATTATCTCAAAGCTAGATTCAGCCTAGGCGTAAATGACTTTTACAGCTTGCAGCAGGCGACGATTTTACGGTTGCAAATATTTAATTGAAGACTATGGACGTGGGCTATACCAGATGTTAAACACCGAAACCAGATTGACTATATCCTAATAAAATGAAATGAAGACTAACATACACAATGCTCATACTTCACATGAAGCGGTATGCGGATCAGAACAACAAGATTTATTAGCTAAAATGAAGCTAAAACTGAAGATTGCTAGAAATCCTAAAGTTCAAAGAAGACTCACTCAGTGTTCGTTCCATCGCATAAAATTTTTCAAAGAAATGCAAATCAAAAGATCATACTATATATCTTTGATGAACGACTGAAAAGCTTCCTATCTAAGAAAATACCAGCATAACAGGTAGGAAAGATGCGTCAAATCATCGAAAAAGCTCATGAATTTGACAAGGCAATATTTATAATGCTTTCGTTGACTTTTTGAAAGCATTAGATTTAGTGAAATGGCCTAAACTGCGGGATAGATTAATGCAAATGTGTACACTATAACATGTAGTGCATTTACTTAGACACCTTTACGAAAACGGAACCACATCAGCGACAACAGATGATGTCTTTTAGGACAGCTTCCATTTTGTTTGAGCTTAAACCGCTGAAAAACAATTATAATTGTGGATAGAGCTAACAACAACCTCTGAACATAGTCAAAATAGGAAACTGTGACGTCGAACAATCATATATTGACCTTGGAGCCATTATCTCAAAACAAAGAGACTGCATAGATGAAGTTACGAATGGCTATAATCAGATGTGCAATGGCAAGCTTAAAAATAATGAACGAATGTCAAGGCAACGTCAATCGCAAAATGAGAACTTTCTAGTTCATTAAATTTAGATCTTTCCTCGTTATTCTTATATATTTATTCCACAAAATTTTTTGTCCTTTCTCTATAATATATGCGCGTTCTTTAAATTGTTTTTATATAGTTTTAACGTTACTTGTAGATTTTCTGTATTTGCGGAAAGATTATTCATTTTATCTGCTTTTATACGTGTTTGCTGTCTAAAGAGTTTCATTAAAGTTATTTTTACTTAAAGTCTTTCAACATTGGCGACTATTTTTAAAGAAATATTTTGATTGCTCAGAAGCTTAACAATTTTAATTCGATAATACAATTTACATATTAATAAAAGTTATTTATAATAAACATTTTTTAGAGTACAATTCAAATTGAAATGCACTTAAATCAGACCTAACATTAATTTTATATGTAACAAAAGCTAGAAAGAACTAGTATCTTACCTTCCTAATTAAAAAAAATAATATGGAATCAGTAACTTACCTTATTATTTAAAATAAGGATAATTAAGTAAAACACCTTCTATTTCATTCGGGAAACTAAACATGATAGGTTATTAAGCTATACCTCAAGCTTAATTGTATACGCCCGACGTTTTTAGGACTTCCCAGGGTTGTGTGTTCACGAGACATATTTATTATTAGATCTAAAGGAGAGTTTAAACATTACGTATCGTTAAAAATAATTGTGTAAAGTAAGTGAAAGCGGTAAAAAACTGTATTATTTATCAATAATTGAGTAGTTATATAATGTATTACTCCCGGTAAAAAAGTTTGACCATTATTGCATACGTGGAAATTTTTATATTCAGAGGACAACGATTTTTTCCCTTGGCTTGTGTGAAAATTTAAGCTCCCATAACAGTGCTCGTTGCTTGTCATTTCGGGATTAAACTTTGTTAATTAACGAAATTTGCAGGGTGATAGTACGTGGCCACGTGGAGAATGGAGCCTAGAAATTTTCGAATATATAAAACCTTAACATCGAAAACTTAAACGAATACACGGTTAATGTGATAAAAATATAAATTGAGTATTTACTTATTAAAGCTCTTAGTATTTGACGTTGATAGTGCAGCATTTTTTTTGTAATTTAAATATTAAAAGCAATTATTATTGACTTTAACATTTAAACAAAAAAAAACAAATCAATTGGAGGTAAATATGTGCAATATGATATATTACTAATCTCATATCGTTAACCTTTATATTAATTTTGCTTATACGGGGTTTCTTGACCATGGTTCCTCAGGTTTATACTGCTAGTAGTAGATATTTGTTGACGGATACTTTTAGCTTGCTCATTTATTTTCACGCCCATTTGTCTGTGTCTCCTTCAAAGTCAATCAGCAGAGCAGCAAAAGACAGAAGACTTCACTATGATGTCTAAGAGCGAAATCATAGTTTCGTCTAATGAGCACCTTCACAAACCAACTTGAATTAACTTTTCATGCCTACTTTACAAACGCAGACTGGTTTAAACTAAGCAAAAGCGCCTTTTATTTTACTTAAATCTTGCATGAACATTGTCATTCTCTGATTGAAAGTGTTTTTTGTACAATAGATTGAAAAATAAAATGTTCAATGCCTTAAGTGACATGAAAAGTAATAAGACAAAGAATATGAGTTCATGTGAAATAACGATGAACCTGGTATATTTCCCGCTTGTTTCCTGAATTATGGATGAGCGATGACAAGGTTCGTAATGATATGTAAATTCCATTACCTTGCGTTTATATAGAAACGGTAAAACAAAGGAGCAGTACGATATTTTCAAGTTTTATACCTTATTGAAGTTGCATAGGCTGATTGAATATGCATGCATTGTAAGTAGATTTACCGACTTCTTAAAGAAAAGGCTACTTAATTTAAAGGTTTTTTTTAGTTTTCGTTATTAAATTTATGACTATTATCGCACCGTTCATTTTATGTTATTAATTTGCAGTACATTCTCTTAAATAAGCAAAATCTTAGAACTTTTACATAATCACTGCTAATTACTTGGCTCATCTGCTGCCATAACATTATTAAAGTAATAAAGTTAAGAAAGAAGAAAGTTAAATATACTTACGTCACTTAGGGAGACAGAACAATTATATATATTTAGGAGTCGGCCGACTTGTTTGGTACAGGCCTCGTAAAGCATATTCACAAAATCACACAACGAATGGTTACTTTGATTATCGTATACTAATAAAAACCACTTTATAATCAGAGTATTAAATAATTTGATGTTGATTTTGAAGTGAGTCATATTTAATGTGAAAACTTTACTTGCATCAAAATTTTGGTAATGTGAATGCTCCTGTAAATAAAAATACGTTTTGAATCAATAAAATAAGTCAACGAATAAAGTTCGGACGAGTAAAATACCCTTTTTCATTATCCATCTAAAACTTCTCACCGGGTTGAGACTAAAACTACGTACTATTAGTTGATGCAACACGGTTGAGTCGCATTAAAGTGATGGGGATAGCGGACCACATAAAACTTTTTTAATTTATAAGTCACCGAGCACATTTACTTCTAGAAACATAGAATCGAGGAATTCCCAGTACGCAACGACATTGCGGTATTGCACAGTGGTCGCAACGGTTGCAATTTGTGAGTCAAGAAGTATCGAATTCATTGCTGAAACAATGTCTGAATCTGAATTTTGATAACCGTGATTATAATATGCTCTTTATTATTTTGCTTACATTTTTATATGATTACAATTTTGTTTCATGGGTATTGTTTTAAAATATTTAATACAAAAAATTCAAGGTTACAAAGTACGAAATATTACACTTAGAACTTTAAGGAACATTTTATAAGTAACTAGCGACCCGCCCCTGCTTTGCACGGGTACTGTGCTGAAAATAAACCTACGATATAAAAACTATATTAAGCAAGTGCTATACATAAAAATATTCCTCTTTAATCATTCTATCCAAAAAAAACTGGATCAAAATTCGTTGCGTAGTTTGAAAGATTTAAGCATACATGAGGATATAGGGACAGAAAAAGCGACTTTGTTTTATACTTTGTAGTGAAGCTATATTGTGATGTAAATTTAAACCCCACCTGGCTACTTTTTATCATAGTTGGCGCAACTCCTGTCAACGCGAAGAGTTTTTATCTGATATTGTCTACTAAATGACTGCATTGTGAGGGAGCCGTGCCCCATTTCAAGCCAGCACTGTGGAACGGAGCGTATGCCAGTCGTAGCATCCAAATCTGGCCAGGGATTACCTACCGAGGCACGAGACGCTCAAATTGAGCGCAATACCTGCATTGACGGTATAGGATCAAGCCAAAATGTTTCACCGTTAATTTAGCGTCGATGCGGACACCGAAACAATAATATTGACGTGGTCTGAGGCCCATAAAAGTACATGTCTAGACTTGTAATATAAGCCTAGTAAAACATCCTTGTAGTAGGAAACTGCCCCGTGATTTCGGTTGTTGCGTTAGATTTTTTTTAATTTGTTAATGTATTTATTGTTACGTTATTCTAGGCATGTTATTCTACTAATATCATAAATGCAACTGTTTGTAAGTATGTATGTTTGTTTCTCTTATACTAAAAACGACTCATTTGATTTTTGAATATATACCTTATCATACAGCTTACTTATCAGAATAACTGATAGGCTATAATGTATAAGGGTATATGGCATAATACATGGCATTGTAGGAAGAAAAAAACCTGCCAACTGCAATAACCTTTGGGCTTCTTATAAATGCGAAAGCCCTTAATTATTGATGTTTGTTTGACTTACAAACGGCTAACTAAATTTTAATTAAATTTTGTGTGAATAAGCTGATCTATCAGTTTATCCAAGATATAATAAAAGTATGATGTATGTAAAAAAATCGGGCATAAGCGAGCTAATCTGCTATATACTGCAAAAATTGGGCTAATACAAATATACTGCGATATAATTACAATCTCAAAACACAAGTACCACGCGTGGAAACCGCGTGGCGAAGCTAGTATCTAAAAAGTTTTTGGTTTCTGTTGTTATTCTATAAGATTATAATACTACTAAAACAAAACAATTCAAATCATAACTTATGTTAAATATAGCATAGGTGTACAAGTAACAGCCTTATAATACATAATTGACAATTGCTTTCTGATATTTCTTTTATCTACGTAAAGAGTATTTCACGCTCCAGCGATCCTGAAAATGACAATCCCTACCCTATATCACATTTTGGAAATCAACGTATAAAAAACTTTTGATTTGTTGTACTGTAAAAAAAAATATAAATAAAATTGAGACATGGTATGCTGGTAAGGTGAAATACTTAAAATAGCTTATATACTGTAAAAGTATAAATCTATTATTATCGTTTTATTAAAGACAAGTAGAATTTAATCATGAAATTTTGTCTTTTAAAGAAATCTGTATAGTGCAGGAAACATCTTTGTTATCATAAAAATATAACAGACCTTTTAGTAGGGAGAAACATCCGTATTCACATAGACCTAATCATGTATACGTAGCCTTTATTGAATAAAGCCACCTTAAACTCCTCAGTAACCAGTTTGACCAAATACAATAAGCATGTTTTGTATAACAAAAAACGACGTATTAAGCTTATTATTGTGCATTTTCAATATTAATTTAATGTGCACAGCTTTTTGTTAACTATACTTATTTTTAATATAAGTTTGTGTCCATATTTACATTCATTTTACATGAGGTAATTCCTTCGCATGGATGCAATCTCGTTATGTTATATTAAGAAACTCAATAATCTCTCAGTACGTTGTAATTTTAACTGACACGTTGAACTGAACGAATTAAGCAATATTAATGAAGTGACTGATGAAGTTGATAAGCGAAACACAGTCTCTGTATTGACAATCGTTGAAGTCTACGAAGAGTGACCGGAAATAACCAGGAAATTAGAACAGCCTGACACTGAACAGGCAATTGAATGCTTGCCTGTTCGTGTATGAAGTTTAGTTGTTTAGCATAATGCTTAAAATTAATACGCAAATAGAACTTAATCAAGTAACAAAATAATGTGTGTGTTATTTTTTTAAATAAAGTACTATTAGATGAAATTATTGATTTAAACTGTTTTATTCAATATCAATCTTTAACTTAAAAAAAATACACACATTTTTTTTTTATATTGGTTACATGTGACATTTTACTATAGTTTATAATAAAAACCCATGTAAAGGACTGAATTCCATTATCCGTCAAACAATGTGACAGATGCTGGTATAGAACGTACTATAAATTTTTCCCTAGCCAGTAAATATATAGCTAGGCAGTAATTATGAAATTTAGTGCTGGTCTGTTTCCACAATATTTTTATCTATTTCATAATTTTTTCAAATCAAAGACTTTTTATACGTAACGGTATGCAATGTTAACTTCATTAGTTGGAGAAACCGGAATATCGTTATCAAATTTCTTTATGCATTTAAATAGTAAGAAATATATTCTCAGTACAATAGAAATTTAGTTCTGTTTTAAAGTATGTTTTAAATCAATAACACGAGAAATTAATTAAAAAAAGAATTAAATTGTAGACCTGTTATAGATTTCTGTTTAATTTAATTTTAATTATCTATAGCAATATTATAAAGAGGAAAGATTTCTATTTTGTGTGTATATTTGTAATGAATAAAAACAACTGTGCCGATTTAAAAAATTCTTTTTACTTTAAAAGCAGAATAGTTTCACCACAGGGTAATAGTAACATAACAAAATCTAGTTCATAAATCTGAAAATAACACGATCAGAGCCATGAACGCACTGCTAGTGTTTAATGAATTGACTAACTTAATAAACCAAGTTTACCCATTGAATTATTTTATATATTATGATTAATTGATAGATTCGCTTTTAGAATTATTTAACTGATTAGGACACACAGGCTTAATAACGTGTTAGTAAACAAACAAACTGATAAACGAATTGCTATTGATAAAAATCAAGGTTAATGTGTTTTTATATGAAATATTTTGATGCACGTTAAGCAAAAACGTATAAAGTTTTGACATATTATCAATAACAAAGAAATTCTTTCATTAATTAACAACTAATAACAAAAAATGTACTTAAAAATCATGGCGATATTAAAAATGAGGAAAGAAAAATTAACTCCATATGTTTGAAAAATAATCTTATTTATTCAAAGCCATTTTCTGCCTGTCAACCTTGGGGTGATATAAGAAAGTGCAGAGGTGCAAATATTTGTAAGTTAGAAATAGAGAAAGTAATTTAAATATATACTAATACACAAATATATTCAATAATACAACAAATACGATATACATATAAACGTTTATATGTAAGCATTTAAGACATTTAATATATACTACATAAATATAAATCTGTTTATATATATGTAACTGCCTCCGTAGCCTAGTGGTATGGGCGTGTGCTTTAGAAACCGGAAGACGTGGGTTCGAATCCTGCGGGGACGCAACATATTCTTATTGTTGTTTCCTAGGTGGTTAGGGCAATTTGGGCCGATCACTCAATTGTCTGAAAAGTAAAATGATCCATGCGTCGGATGGGCATGTAAAAAGTTGGTCCACCCACCAACCCGCATTGGACCAGCGTGGTGGGATACGGTCCAAACCCACTAACGGATAGGGGTTTATTAGGGGAGGCCTATGTCCAGCAGTGGACTAACAAAGGCTGATGATGTGTGATGATGTGATATATATGTAGATATATATATCTAAAAATAGTAGTATAATATCTGTAAATATATCTGACCATATGTTAAGTTTGAGATAAGTTCATAAGCAACTGCCCTTTTATCTTTCTCTTAAAAGACACAATAGAGGACAGACTGTATGAAAAAGGAGGAGTGCATGAAGTCACAACGATGAATAGGGCTTTGGAGTATACGAGTATGCGTCTAACATTTTTGTAATCATTCTTATTATTAATTCTTTAATATAGAATTTCAGCTTCACCTACAAATACATATTTTTTCTAGTATTAGAAAATACAGCGGGCGGGCTGTGTTAATCTAAATAAAATAGGATTTTTTTAAAGAAGAGTATTCGCAGCATAATAGAGACCTAAAAAAAAAAATCCCTGCGCTCCAATTACCTACACAAACTAAGTTTAATAATGCCGCATCCAGTTAGAGGCTCTAGTTTATTCAAGGGATTTTTGTTTTGACAAGCTAAGTTTATTTTCCCTGGGAGACAAGTTATTGTAAAATGATTGCGATGCAAGCTAGTTTTTACAAGTAACGTTAAGATGAACAAGTAGTCGGTAAAATTGTATCTTAATAATAATTTATAATTTCAATCCAGGGTTTAGTTACAATTTTGTAATCTATATTAAAACAGGTTATTGCGTTAACAAATCAGACGTGTTTATATATTGGTTCATGTGTCCTCGTGAAATAAGTGGCATGGGCGCGACGTGTATTCAATATTAGAAGTCTAACGGTATTGGCCCTTGCTTTATAAACTGGAAGTCATGGGTTCTAATCCCGCAAGGAAACAACTTTGTGTTATCGTTGTTTTCTAGTTGCTTAGGACAAATTTGGGCACATCACCCAATTATCTGAAAAGTAAGATGATTTATGCACCGGATGGGCATGTAAAAAGTGGTCTACCCGCCAACCCGCATTAGGGAAGGCCTATGTTCAGCAGTAGACTAACATAGGCTGATGATGATGATGAAGATACTGCTATAGATGTGTTAATTAACTTAAATAAAATATTAAAATGCCACAAAAAATATAATTTTTTATATAGCGCCTACGTCTATTTTTGTGATTAGGGTTTTAATTTTGATAACATGTTTTATTAATTGGTTTATTTTTTTTAGCACATCTCATTTACGGTAATAGATTCGCTAAAAATAATGACAGAAATGGAAAAACATATTTTTTTGGAGTTTATTTGTAGTTGAGAACAAGTTTCAATGTTATTTGCTATGCTTGTTCACTTTTAGCAACTTAATTTTCCAAAAATAAAAAAAACAAATATTTAAAATTAGCAATCAATATATTTTGTCTATCCGATTCTCAATTACCATTGTGGAATACTTTGTGTGGTGTGATCGATCTCTCTTCCTTCTGTGGCCATAAGAGGGTTAGGGCCCAGGAATCACTAAAGTGGCCGCTAGAAACTGGAAACACTGTTCCTACAAGTTTATTTATCTCCTGGCTCCCACTGTCCCTATTTAACAGTTTTTTTTTACCAAAATGAGGCTATGTCTCAGAGGCCGATACAAAGGCTATTTTTTTTTGTAAAAGCTCTGTGGTGGACAGAGCATTAAAACTAAGATGAAGCTGCTTCTGCGGTCAATGCTAATATCACTGTTACTTTAAGAATATTATTTCCTATTATTAACTAGTGTATATGTGTAGTATTTTATTAATTTTTGGTTATATATTTATATCAACGGTTTCAATTTCTAAAAGGTTTCAATGGGCACCTGCCCGTTTTCATAAGTTCCAAGTTTAACTAGCAGAAAATGGCATTAAATCTCTGTACAAGTTGATGTGATAAAAAAATGATAAAAAAAATAAATAAACTGAGGGCGGATGACTCTTAGCTATGTGAGACAGGTTATGACAAGACGATTATATTTGTTTTCTTATTCTATTACGTTTTAAACATTTGTCCTTCACAGGTAAGTTTAAAAGGGACGACTATTCTTAAAACAAGAAGGGAAATTTTAAACAAAATTTTCAAATCCGAAACGGACAAACAAAAAACTCCTATGGAAATTTCCTTTAAAACAGGGTTTAAAAAGCTTTATTTACCCAAGACTGGCCTTTTGGTGTTTTGCCGATTTACTTTTTGCAGCGTCGTTTTATTTAAACTAATAAATAATATTTGTATTATTGTAGATTTTGTTTCTATAGTATTCGCGTAAATAAAAAAATAAACTTATCTGCTTAAATAACATAATAGGATTTTTCTACATAGTAAAAACTCAAATTGTAATTGTCAACGTTGTGCGACCAAAAAAGGTGGTGGGTTCGAATTCGTTGAGTTTTTGCTGTGATCACTCTTCAGTGGAACATGGAAAAGCACACAATAAAAATAATTTTGGTGCAATGTCAACCGCAAAAAGAAACAGAAGAACAGCATAACGTAATATTACACAAACTCCCATTCTTTTATAAATTATATAATTTTTAAAATAATTTTAATAAAATATGATGACCAAGAGACATGGATTAGGCTTTTAAGGATTTATTCGGATGTAGGCTGCGATTAATAAAAAATCTTTACTATAAATAAATCAAAGGCAACCAATTGATAAAGCTTAAACTTCAAGCTTTAATACAGTTATTAACAAATAGGATTCAAACAATTCAAAAATTGTTAACGTCTTTTTATTTCTTTTAATTAATATCGATTTTTGCAAGATTTTTATAGTCTAAGATTTTAAGGTTTTAGTCGTCATAGAGGCTTTTATTTTTTAAAGACACACCAACAGCAACTCAAATATAACATTCAATCCTAAAATTAACTGGTATTAAAATAAATTTTAATTTGAAAAACCAGTTTTTGGGCATTTTAAAGCCTCATTGCACTATGGACAAAACAAGAACTTTAAAAAACAAAAAAAACTTAATTGTTAACGTAACGTAACAATAAAACCAAGAAAAAAATATAATAAACTTGTGAAAAAAATTCATTGAATTCTCTGATCAATCTAAAACAAAAGAAACAGGATAAAGTTTATTTTTTGGAAAGAACCGCGTTGAAAAAATATCGTGCAGTCTGTGAATGTTTTATAGATAAAACTTACTTTAAATTTACTAACATACTAAAAGATTCTAAGTTTCTAGATCCCAATTATTAAATATTTAATTACTATTATATAAAACCAACCTTAAATTTTGATTAAAATTATTAGAATTTGTTATGATCTTGCGTTTGAAATATCTTTCCTTATCATATTAAATGCAAGTTTAAACCAACCTAATAAAAAATTTAAAAGTTACCAATTTCATAATTATTTCTTTTTATTTACGCGATTAGTATACATATATATATGTGTATATATATATATATATATATATATATATATATATATATATATACCTTCCTAATATACCAACAAAATTCCCGGATCATGGATGCCGGAAAAGAATCCGAAAACGCCGAATAAAATATTTAACGCCAAAAAGTGGATTTCCGAAATTAGTGGATTTGAATTGGTTACTCCTTTCCATTAAAAATTAGTGTTTCATTAAAATTTAAATCTGTTTGTGTTTGCATATCAAAAATATTTTCTTTAAACTATTATTTCCATAACATTCCACTTTCCATTTAAATTTTATTTACAATACCATTAAATACAAAAAGTACACGTAACAATTGCAAATTTAAACGTATTACAAAAAGTAAAGTGTACCAAGCGCTAAATGTCAAACCTAAGCGGCCATTTTGTTTTTTTTTCCTGATTCTCCATCTTGGCTGGGAAGTTACGCTCCTACCCTTTTGCTCCTATTTTTAGCGGAGTTAGTCACATAGTGGATTTTTCCTACAAGCCAAAAAAACGTTGCTACTAGCAACAGTTTTTTCTTTTTCTTGTAAAACCTTATAAAGAAAAATTAAACCCTTTACATGAAGAAAAAATATTTTTTAAGAAAAAATATAAATTTATCTTAACATATACACAACAATTAAACTTTGTCCAAGTTTTTTACATTAATAATAGATTTTTTTGCAAAAAAAATATTTATATCTACAAACTATCAACACTACTGATTGGTACGATTGTAAATAAATCATATTTTATTTTAGATAATAACCATATAAATTTGTATAATTAATGTCAATATTTAAATCAAACAGAACTTGTCTTATTATTAATCCAAGTACAGTTTCGAATCACTAACTTGATGACACAATTATGAAATGGATTCTCAAAGAGAACCTTGGAATTTAGCAAATCCTATTATGTGCAAAGGATCATTGACACGGATGGTATATAGAAAAACAAGGTAAGGGTCCGTTGGACCCTTAGCTTATTTGATAGGAAAGGCATTGAAATCCGTTTTTGGGATATGTAGAATTAATGAAAGTGAAAGCTAAATAAGAATTTAACTGGAACTACTTGTATTAAAATTTATTTATTTTTATCATTTATTTTTTTATTGACAAGTGGCTTGCAATTGTCAGCCGAGTGACGAAATGATGGAACTTCTGATTTTCTCTATTTTAAAATCTAATAGTATTCAAACGCAGGCTGTTTACCTCCTCTCCACCTCTATTACCCTCTCGTCGGTCTTTTACGTCCGTGTATTGTGTGATGCCAGGTCCAGTACCGTAGATGGTAGCTAAATTCCATTTGATGATCCCTAACATCGCCTGCCCGTATATGGACTTTCTTTCACCTAGTTAGTTTTCCCAAGTTATCATGAGGCCGGCTTCTGATCTATCCTATACATGGAATAAAGTTTTGCCAGAAAGCCGGGAATCGGCCTCCAAACCCAAAGTGTAAACTGCATTCTAAGGATGAACTAGTTTAAATTTTAAGATTCTGACATCCTACAACAACTGCCAAAGGTTATGGTCTATACAACTTCAGCACCAGTTTTTGGAGAAAAAATTAAAAGACTTTTTAATTATTAGGGTATATAAAATTTAATAGTAAAAATCGATAACTTATCTATCTATATATTTTTCCTTATCTACAATATATTTTTCCGTCCATGAAGTTTAAAGTTACATTAATTATGGTGGTAAATTGTTGAAATACTCGTTGTAAACTTTCGACTGTTTACAAGGGGCCGTGTTCTTTTATGAAAATGTCTGTAATATTTACACATTGCAAATATCACTGAACTTTTTTTCTGAAACGAGACAAGGCAACTTTTACAAAGCTTACTTGTCACACAGCTTCATATGTGACAATGTTTGGTCTGACGGGTGCGTATAAAACAATGCTTTGTTACTTAGTTTAGGCTTTATAATAACTACATTCTTTCAGGTCCATTTTTTGTAACAAAATCATTTATTTACATTTATTTTTAGTGCATAAAATGTACTGTTTCCGTAGATTAGTGGTATGGGTGGGTGCTTTAGAAACCGGAGGTTGTGGGTTCGAATCCTGCGGGGACTCAACAAATTTTCATTGTTGTTTCCTAGTTGGTTAGGACAGTTTGGTTTGATCACCCAATTGTCTGAAAAGTAAGATGATCCACGCATCGGATGGGCATGTAAAAAGTCGGTCCACCCACCAGATCGCATTGGACCAGCATGAGATACGGTTCAAAACCCCCTAATGGAAAGGGGTGTACCAGTAGAGGCTTATTCCTGCAGTGGACTATCACAGGCTGATGTATGTGTGCGATGTTAATATAAAAGATTAGAATAATTGTTAATATTGTTATTATAGCGTAAATACTTTACGTTTACATTTTATTACAATTAAAATCGGTTACTTACTTTAATTTCAAATAGAAGATATTTCCAATCATCATCTTTAATTTTATTTAGGATAAGCCTTGTTGAGATACATTATAATTATAAATATTAATTTGTTAACATCAACATAAATAAAAAAATCTAGTTACTATTATATTCTAAGTAACGAATACATAAGTTAATTAAATTTGTTACTTATGTAAAATGTGTACGTACTGATTTATATTATTAAATTATTGAAGTTTAGAAGTAACATATTACGAAAATTACTTGTTTACATTATAACGACTACTTAAATGTACTATATTCCTCTTTATTTACTTTAATCAGGAGACAGTTTAAAGCAATATTTACACCGGAAAAGTTACAAAACGCAACAATGAAATAATTCTGAAAATAAATGATCATCAAATTAAAGCTGCACTTATTTTGCACAAATGTTTTCAGATATTCCAGTTTCTGCTACTAAGTCTCCTGTATCATCTCCGACAGTTGCTGATTCACTTCTAAAGGAAAATGTCAATAAATGCACAGAACTTTTTGAGTTCACTAAAGTAAGTCACAAAGATGTCATCAATGTTTTTAAATTTCTAGCCATTAAAAGGCGGGCCTTTGGGGGATCTCTGCTAAGGTGTTAGGTGCCGTTTTCGATGCCACCTCAAGTTTAAACTATTTTCAATGTGTGTATAAATAGGGTTAAGTATCCTGACCTTGTGAAGCATAGAAAAGTAATGTCAGTTTTAAATTAAATAGTGAAAATAATCAAAATATTTTTAGAACAATATCCGTACTGCCTACTTATAGCAAAATCTGAAAAATTGGTATTGGATCAATTAGTTAAACATTTATGTGGGAAAAACGTTCTAAATAATAAGCAGTACGGCTTCATTAGAGGCTGTTTCACTAGTGACGCCAGCGTTCGGCTTGTTCAAAGTGTTCAACATGCGTCTTTGGTCAGGAAACTTTGCGACTATGGTGTTAAAAATACCGCACTCGATCTTCTGATTTAATATCTAAACTATCGAACTCAGATATTAAATCAGAAGATCGAGTTAGGGACGGTAAGTATGAGTGTCAAACTAATAGAATAAAGTAATAGATCCTCTATTCTTGGACTTTTTCTCTTTCTTGTATTTATAAATGATCTAGCACATTTAGTTAACAAAACAAGTAGATAGTATTAATTGCGGACGATATCTCTTTGATTTTGAAACTCATACGAAATACAATACTTAATAACGATTTAAATAATACTCTTCAAAGTAGCGCATTGGTTCGGTGTGAACAATTTACTTTTACACAACAAAAATAAAAAATGTATTAAATTCATAACCCCTAATGTGAAATATGATAATTTTCAAGTGTCTTTGGATGGGGAAGTGCTAGATCTTTTTTTTTTTCTTGACTCGAATGTTACGCTTCCAGGCTCTTGTCATTAGTATACTTCATCTAACGTAGAGTTTGCGGAAAGCTCCCGTCCTCACAAACTAGGTGATCATCATTTTTTGTTAAAAATGAGGGCCACACGTACAGAAGGTACGAGGGTTAGGCATTTGTGTATGTCTCCTAAGGATCGTCAATGATTGGTTTACGAACCGGGACGCCGACAGTCTGGCTACTGTATTATTCGGTAGCGGGGGCGGCTAGAACCACCCTGGAACATGGGTGTATCTAGTGTACCGGGTGATCGTGATTCGCTGTGCTCGTAAGCGAGGGTGAACTACAGGTGAGTTTATGCTATCTCTACTTGTATGGTGTGAAGTGTTTGATGTCTGGACCCCCTTTGGGTCCAGTGTCTGGGCGACGCCCTCCTTGTTTGGGTCGATGAGAACGTTTTGCTAGACTTTGTTAACTGTACTGTGTTTCGCGGCATAACAATAGACACTTAGTTGCAGTGGCCCCCATATAAAGGAACTGGCGGATAATCTTAGCTCCGCGGCACATGCTGCAAAGATAATTGGAAAAATAACCGACGTGGAAACAGATCGCTTGGTATATTTCAGTTACTTCCACAATATAATGTCTTATGACATTCTACTGTAGGAAACGCGGCTGATATTATTACAATCTTCGCCCTTTAAAAAAAAGCTATGCGGGCATTCTATACCCTAGACCCTGAAGAATTACTCATTAGCATTGTAATGCACATCAAATAAATACTAGGATAAAACGTAGATTAATTCTTCCAGCAACTAGACTGCGAAGAATATCTAAATCTTTTATGAGACAATGTATTCGCTTTTACCACAAAATCACAGAAAAACGTTTAAAATTTGACTTTTATTTGAATATTTTTAATTATTTACGGATTTTCGCGTTACTTAATAGATTTATTCCGACGCTTTCGATTCTTTCCAGCATCCATGATCACGGGCAGACTTGGATGCTGGAAAGAATCCGAAACGTCGGAATAAATCTATTTTAAGTAACGCAAATCCGTAAATTAGTGGTTGATATGTATAATAATCGCGTAAATAAAAGAAATAATTATATTTTTAACTTTAAATTTAAAAATTGCTAAGGAGTTTTTGTGTATTACAGGTGATTATTTAAACGAGTTTTTAAATAATACCACACTCTGGTAATAGAATTCTCGCTTCAGGTTTTTCCAATAATATGTTATTTTATGCTTGTAATTGTTATTTTATTGTTTCAATTTACAATAATCTATAAGATGACCAAAAAAGTCTCACTGAGTTTCTCTCGTCGGTTCTTCTCAGGTTAGAGGCGTTCTTTTCCGAACCAGTGGTCGATTTTTGACAATCAGTAAGTGTGTGTATCGCTCCTCTGTTGATTTATATTTAAATTTGATATAGAATGATTAACTTTAGATATAGTTCTGTTATAAAAATGTTCATAAATCACTTATTTTTATTTTCTGTTAAAAAGATAAAAAGACACTATGTATAATTTAAGGTACATTATATTTTTTTAAAACCTAATTAAAGCGCTGCTGAAAAATGAAATCCCCATTGTCAAGAGACGTCAAAGGTCTATTACAACGTTCAACTCTTTACATTTTTAGCATTAACGAGCCTGAAGTAGCTCTTTACTTTTTGTATCATTCTGGCTTTATTTAAAATTTGCCTTTCATTTCCACGGCAGTTAAAAATTAAAAAAAATGCTTAATCTGAAGCGATTCTTTCTTTGATTTTAATTTTGATGCTGTACTTTTATATTGTATATAATTTTTCCTGAGTGATTTGTTTTATTAATACATCAACAAAACCTGTGCATTAATGAAAATTGAAAATATAGATGTAAACTCCAAAAAAATGTGTAAAAAGCAGAGAAATCTTTAGAAACCTTATTTTTTTTATTGTCACTAAAGGCAGACGACCAGTCGGTCACCTAATGGAAAGTGGTCACCGATGCCTATGGACATCGGCAATACCAGGGAAATCACTAATGCGCTGCCTACGTGAGACATAAGATTTTACTTCTCGACTAGCTAGTAAATAAGCTGGCTACGATTCCTTTCAAACTGAAACTCAATGGGATTTTACACTATACTCCTCTGCGGCAGAAAAAGGAGCCTCAGTGGTACCGCCCCAGAAATATTCCAGAATAATTATTATAATCAATGCAAAATTTATAAGATTTTCAATTACAAAAATACTAATGCTACCACATTAGTATTGTATGCAAGCAATATATTATTTCAAAGTTTTCATTTAAAAAGTTGTTAACGTTAAAAAAAACTTTAGCCACTAAGCATTGTTAGTTTTAATAATCAATTTTCTTTTGAATAATACTTTATATTACTAATAACTATGCTTCGATAAATTTATTCCCACTTTTTCGTAGTGGTAGGTCTCAGAATCTGCGGCTTGATCCGGGGAAGCTAAGAAGAACCAGATCGGCCTTAAGTGCAATGCTGGCTTCGGAGACTGCTCCTAGCTAGCTGAGAATTCAGCTTTTGCTGTACTTTGAAAGGTGTAAATGACAGATGAAAATAGGTAGACCCCGATCATTGCAACCAAGGTAGAGAACTGGTTAAATAAGAGACTGGTAGTTTAAAAGCGGCTTAAAGCCCGTTATTCTTCGTGAATAAGCGGTTTTTGTTATTTTTTCATGAAGTTACGCTTTCAAGCTATTGTCTTTGGTAAGCTTAACTAACACAGAGTTCGCGGGAAGCTACTGTTCCCAAGACCTAAGTGACCAACACTTTTCGCTAAAAGTGTACGCTGCACGTACAGAAGATGCTTGAGTTAGGCATTCTTCTTGGTCCCCTAAAGATCGCCGAAAATAGGATTGCAACGACGTGACCGTGACGACGACGATCTGGCGACTGTTTTTAACCGGTTGCTGGGGGCGATGAGAACTGCCCTGTAATGCGGGTTTAGCGAGTGTACCGGAAGTGAGTGTCTCGCTGTGCTCGTAAGCGAGAGCGAATTACAGCTGCTATCTCTATTTGTGTTGTTTGTAGAGTTTGTTGTCTGGACCCCAGTTGAGTCCAGAGCCTCGGTGACCCTTTCCACGTCCAGATCAAGAAGTACGTTTCACGGCCTAAGCTTTTGGCAAGAAGCGTTTCGATCGGCTATATACGTTGCTGCTTTTACTAGCAGAGGGCTACTGTGATTAATGACTTTGTCCACATGTTTACGAGGTAACTTTTTAAAGTACTCACGGATCGTTCGCAACTTGCAGTCGCTATGCATGTCCACGTCACGTATATACCACTAGAGCCTCGGTGGTACCGCGAATAAATTAATTGTTCACTACCTGTAGTTTGTTATGTAGTGCGGCGGTGCCGTAATGCAATGCTTATCTGTTGAGGACTGTTGAAGTAATTTTCGGCATGGTGTCGTTGACCTATCATCGTTCAGGTCGTTAAATCAACAGTAGAACCAGGTACTGGAGCCGAGACAAGGAGTACGCTAATTCCAACGCGACTAGATATGAAGAGGGCTGTGGGCCCGAGATGGCAAAGAATCTACCATAATTTTATCGAACAGTTATTTTTTATGATATTTTCAGATCCCCTGGTAATCATAAAATATTTTTGTTACATATTTAACCAGAATTTTAAGTATAATATTCAAATTAACTTGATTAAAATTATAATTTCTATTTTCAGTAAGTTTACAAGTTATAATTCATTTAGCATGTACAGTGAAAAGGGATTAACTGCATTGCATAGAAAGATAAGATGATAGATAAAGAAGAAGTTTCACATTTTTTCCTAACATAGTAGTTATACTATCATTAAATTAATAAGTTTTAGTGATAAAAACGAAATATTAATTGACAAAATTTCCATTTTATATCTAATTCTTAAGTTAAGTCTGCTATAAATGTGATACTTCAGCTTTTGTAAATTCGGTTACTTATTATGACCTGAATATTACGAGCTAGGTATACCTTCATTAGTTTCTACGATGGGCCGCTATACCTATAATTAAATTTATATACGCCTCCTGCCCGCTCTAGGAACCGGCGTAATTACATGTAATTGCGTCACGTTGCGGTATTCTTGAGTAATTTTAAATTAGCCTTTTATTACAAGAGATTAAGTTCGTTTTATGTGCATACCGTGTTTAGAATTATGCTAACAAAAATGTTTATAATTGTTCATAAATAATTATGATACCAGTGCTAACATAATTGTTCAAACAATTTTTAATATTATAGTTTGTGCTAAGTACATGTCATTTATATTACCGAACATAAATAAAGCTATACTTAAAAGTTTTACATAAAATTGTATTATTAACTAATTTTAAATCAGTTTTTCGCTGCATGATTTTTGTTTATGCCTAAAATTATTACGAACTGTATAAAACCCTTTTTTACTTTTTTCTTGTTGGTGCCCATAGGTAGATTTTTACATATATATATATGTGATTCTATGTAACTATTAAACATACATATTCAGGTTCATTATTTGTTTTAAGCTTATCAGTAATACTAGCGAAATTATGATATGATTTGCTGATGTAGCTAAAATTCTGCGTAGAGTTATCTTTGCCATCGTGGTCTAAATGTGTTAGCTCGCTTTATGAACCGGAGGTAGGGGTTTGATTCCCGCGGATAAATAACTTTGTGTTGCCGTTGTTTTCTGGTTAGTTAGGACCGTTTGAGTCTATCACCCGATTGACCGAAAAGTAAAATGATCTTTGCGTCGGATAGGCATGTAAAAAATCGGTTCACCTCCCAACCCGCATTGGACCAGCGTGGTGGGATACGGTCTAAATCTCCATTATTGAGTGAGCACTAAAATTGACAGTTTTAATTTTTTTTCGATACAATTTTATAAAACAGATTAATAGATTATTTGGACACGAAATTAATAAGAAATACTGTAATTATTAATTACAGTATAATTTAGTACTTTGTTTGTTGGTCAATTTTAATTTTAAAATTTTAGTATAAAAATATGACCGACTTTAAAATGAGTCAGACCATAACTTGTCCGACGTACTCAGCGATGTAGCTTCATCTAAGGTTTTTACTTCTTTTTGTAATAACGTTAATAACGTATTATTGCTTTTATAATGCATAAAATTGTTATTTTACATTAAAATAGACTATGTGATAATAATATTAAATTAAAGTAGAATCTATTAAACCAAATTATACTTTCGATTACTCGGAAATAAAACCAAGAAATATAAACATTTTAGATTGTATACCAAATATAAAGATTAAGGTTTTACATATTAAAGAATTTCCAAAATTGTTGTACCTAAACATCGTTTAATTAATTAGTAATAAACAAGTCATTCCTACAAACTTAAGGCTAGACGTTGAACAAAGTGTCCAAAAACAAAATCACCTGTCTAAATAACACAATAGCAATCAGGGGCCAGATCCGGCGAACAGTCTGTTACCAACTGTCAAGCTAATTGGGGCATGGGATGCGTTGTTAGTCAGAGCGCTGTTTCAAAAATTCAAAGTTTTTCCTAGTTATAAATAACGACTGACTAGTTAGTTAGACAACTATTTATTTAAAATTTATATTTTAAACATTATATATTTTTTGACAGTATACGGAATTTTTTAGTTCAATACATCTTCGATAGCGTTTTTCTAAACGTGAAAAGTTATTTAATCGCTGTAACATAAATTATATATTCATAGATATATTATATAAATTGTTATTGCTACTAATATGAGAAAACTAGGAGATACCATATGTTTTTTTTTTCATAATGTAATTCATTTTAGTAATTATATATCGTTATGTTTACAATTTATATTTATAATTCTACTAAGCCTTTTCAAAGATGAACTTCAATTTGATTTATTTTTTATTTATCGATGTACATAATAAAATATGTAAAAAATCTATAAAACGAGCTACTCCTCTATTTCTATTGCTAAGAATATAAGTTCTAAGTAGTAGAAGCAAAAACCCATATTAACCTTACCTAAATCAACACATTGTTTTACATATAAAAATGCAGTTATGTTTAACCGTATGTAAAATAAGTCGCATTGTCTCTAACGCTGTCGCTGTAACTCAACGGTGAATAAATTTTTGTTCATCCTGTGATGTATAAGATGGCAATATAGACTGACAGGTTTATTGCAATGACAAAGATTAAGATCGAAATTTCACTCTTATTCTGTTCTGTTTTATAATCGAAAGTTTATCGTCAGAGTGTGTTTATGTATCATAAAAGTATTCATTAAAGCAGCATGGTTTTCCTAAAAGCTTCTATCAACTTATCTTCCAAAAATAGCACATAGTCGACCGTTAATCCGTCCAGAATTACTTGAATGACAGTGTTAAAGCATCTGAAATCTACAACCTGAAGGGTAAACTGCATTCTAAGGATAAATTAGATGTCAGTAAATTAAAGGCATGCTATATACTACTACCATGTTCTTGACAACCGGAACCAGCTTTTTACATGCCTATCCGATCCATGAATCATCTATTTTTTCCGACGGTAGGTGATCGGCTTATATTATTTTAATAAACCACCAAAATTTGAACCTACGATTTTCAGTGTTGTTCCTAGTTGGTTAAGGTGATGCTGCCTGATCACCCAATTGTTATTTTATTATAGTTATGCCTGTTAAGTACTAATAAGTTCTTAAATTAAAAACCAATTTTTTTTGTCCTAATAAAGTGTAGGGGCAATAACTTTGCTTTTAACTGTGAGTATTTAGGTATCTTTATAAATAATGATGACGGCTTCCGTAACGATTGCACTCTTAATAGGAAATTAAATTCGGTATTGAAAAATCTGCTCTTGAGGTTTAAGTGAAAATGAAAGCAGTTTATAAAGTCACAGCATATCTCTTGGTTGTGTCCAATTGGATAGTCTTTTTTACATTTAAATACAAGATATATTATATAAAAAGTAATTAATTTTGTTTATAATATTTTATATAAAAAATTTGTGTGAAGTGACGCGACGTTAGATGTCGTAGATGACGTTGCACTGACTTACCAAAGCCGTATTTTTTTTGCTAAATTCTATTTCCCTACGTTCGCAAACTGAGCGCGGTCAACGTTATGAACAAAAATAAAGCTAAATTGCGTTATGTATGTCAAACTATCCATAGAATTATCAAGCTCATTTCTGATGAAAATTAAAATTGCGCTCGTCATGTAGTATGACAAATTTATAGAATCATTGCATGTTCTAAATGGCGTGTGTTTTTTTATAAATTTTGTAATATTATAGTGTAGTAAAAATTATTTAATCGCGAAATAGGCGAGAATGGCATTCTTTTACAAAATATATCATCATCAGCCTCTGATAGTCCACTACTGGACATAGCCCTCTCCTAATACACCTTCATCCATTAGGGGGTTTGGACCGTATCCCACCACGCTGGTCCAATGCGGGTTGGTGGGTGGACCGACTTTTTACATCGCCCATCCGATGCATGGATCACCTTATTTTACAGACAATTGAGTGATCGGCCCAAATTGCCCTAACCAACTAGGAAACAACAATGAAAATTTGTTGAGTACCCGCAGGATTCGAACCCACGACCTCCAGTTTCCATAAAGCCCGTACCACTAGGCTACGGAGGCAGTTAAAATATATATTCTAAATAAATTATAACATTGCCACATTTTAGACTATCAAAATTCATTAAACAGTCAAAATTTTATCTATAATTAACATATATTTTAAATAAATAATTTTATATATTTTAATATTAAAATGACATTTTTAAATGGGCTCTACCTTCGTCGAAAGCAAACACAAACATAACTTTCGGGCATCAAATGCTAATTAATGGAGCGGTAATTGAAACAGTTCATTAAAATTTACAATTTGAAGTAGGTTGTTTAAAATTTCTAATTCCGTCTGTGTATAAGAGTTTCACAAATATAAATGTAAATAGAATTGGAAAAAAAATTGTTTTTTTATTTTAAATTAATGATGAACCGTGAAGTTATCTCACGCGTGAAGGACCTCCAATAGGTCCGAAACTAGGCGGCACAAATCTCGATTTCACGTGAGTTCAGCCGTTAGTACAACATGTTTTAAATGCAATGTATCACAGATAGAACAAGTTTTAATTGTTTGATGACGATATTTGCAATCGTAGTATAGTTAACTTCGTATGCAGTCAGTTCATCTTTTTTCATTATAAAATTAATGTTATAATCGATAACAATCCGCTTTTTTAATTCTTTTTTTTCAAAAGAAATAAATTAAGTTATCATTTATCCAAATTTTGTTTAAAAGTTTTGTGATAAGCACTTTAATAGACGTTTGAGAATTAAAAAAAATACGGCATCATTAATCGTAACCTCGTGCGATTAAATTACAAACGCTGACAAAACCTTAAAAGATAGACATAAAGTGTTACATAATTATACTACTTGAATTAGTCTACATTAAAGTCAGCAAGAGAATATATCTATATATGCTTTTGCTGACTTTATTCAGTCATGTATATGTCTTAAGAATAACCCTCAATAAGTAATTTAGTATAAACATTTTTAAAAATTGCAGTCAGGCATATTCAAACCTTTTTAAGGTTATATAGTGTCATCATCATCATCATATCAGCCTGAAAGTCCACTGCTGGACATAGGCCTCCCCATGAGCCGCCAAGAAGTACGATCCTGCGCCACCTGCATCCACCGACTTCCCGCACACTTGCACAGGTCGTCACTCCATCTCTGGGGTCGTCCCACTCTGCGATGGCCAGTACGAGGCTGCCACTGAGAACCTTTTTCCCCATCGGTTTTTATAAAATATAAAATAGGTTTATATAAAAGTTAATGTTAGTTGTCATTCACGTATATTACGCAAAATGGTTGTATGTTGTCAGAAGTCGGTATATTTTATGGTTAAAATTTAATTGTGTGTATTATATATTTTTTAAAATTGAATGTTTATTTTATAACTAAAGTACTTAAATTAAAATTACATATCCTGACCATTGATTACCTACAATAAACGTCTGTCTGACTAATTATCTATAAAATAGCCTTCTAGCCTCTGTGAACATTTTTTACCCTTTTCTTGTAATATACTTCTGGTTTTCCTTCAGTGATAGAGATCTAAGAACTTCTTGCAATTTTAGATATGATATAAGTGACAAATAAAATTTCGCACTTCACTCTTAAAGCCTTTTAATGAAATAATCCTACAGTTAAGAATAACATTATACAATTTCGCTCTTGAACATTTATGGAAAACCACTGAATTATATTTTTTATAAATCAAAAGCAAGGGTATAATTACAAATATTTGCTTGATCTTTTATGTACGCTGTTTAGGTAAATCTTAGATACATCTTGAGAATGATAATATTATAAATACAACAAAACTAAGAGAAATATTTAACGTTACTGTTCGCGCGCATTTCTATGTCACCTAACACTGCTGCAAATTGGTTACGCAATAATCTTCTTTCCCTTTCTTACTACTGCTCCTTTCGCCTACCCGCCCTCCTTTTTCCTTTAATTTTACCTTATCTCGCGATAAGAAGAGGGTATAAGGTGAATAGTTCGTGACGCGGTCGGCGGCCGGCGCCGCCGCTGTCCACAATTGCTTTCGGGAGTTCCTACGCAACGAATCATATTTAAAATCACGCGACGTGAATGGCCAACGCTCCGTTCTTATAGTTTTAAGGTTACTGCGAACCCCAACCGCATCACCGAAGACGCCTGCACCTGTGCCGCCATCAGACAAGGTATTCATCTTTCTTTTATTGCATTTCCAATCCGGCTTCATAACCACGTTGTCCCAGCCGGATTACGCACATGGTCCTTCCATTCGCATCCTCGCTTCTGGTCCTTAAATAGGATCTACCATATCGCCGTCACTCGAGCTAGTTGGTCCAATCAAATTGGCTGACGAAACTTGAGTGAACAAGCGCCCGAGCACGCAGTTAATCAGATAAAAATATGATCTTCATTTATTTTAGTATATAGTTGTAACATTATCAAATACAGCATGTTCTTCTATTCTATTATATATTTATACTCTAAAAATTAGATCTAATTTTCTTTAACTAAATTTCAAATAAACAAGGCAATGTTTGTTGGAAGAATTGTATTACATTTCGAGTAAAATTGTCTCAAACTTCGCAGGCTTTGATAAGATTTCTAAATTTGAAGTAATTTCAAGGACGGTGTAATTTAAATTTACGGATCCAGCCTTGATGAAACTTCCATGTTTTTCAAACTTTGCCCGGGTTAATTTGAAAGTTAAAAATGTTCAAAGGAAAATAATGAAACGCACTCCATAGAGTGAAACTTATTTAATTCTTGCAAATTCGTAAAAAAAATTAATTAAAACTTTTTAGTTAAAACCAAATAAACTTTAGGAATGGAAAATTATTATAGACGTTGAGACAAGTAGAGTATTAGCCTAATGGTACCCCCCATTAGGCAAAAATTATAACAAAAGAAAAAAACCGACCCGCCGTTTAACATTACATAAGTTTACATACAAATGAGATATTAATGTTACAAAACTTGATTACTACTATTTTTTTCTCTTTTAAGGTTTAAGCCAACGTGCACACCCGTCCGGATCTAAAGTATGGAAAGTTCTGCAGAATCGTTTTTAAACGATATGGACAAGTTATCGAAGCCCTACCAACATTCACTGGAGTCACATAGTTTCAGTGTTGATTAAATGCGACTGCATCACTGATATGGCGAGTTATCATTCTGAAATATAGTATTCCGCAGTTCTTGATGTAAGAAGTTTTCTATGGTATGTTTAATATCAGAGTCAATAACAGAGCGGTAAGGATAGCGGGACATGACCATTACTTTTAAGCCACGGCCATAAAGGGGTGGTACATCCATAGCATAGTAAGATGATGACTTAAGAAGCAGCTGTCCAGATTTCCTACAAAAAGAAAAATCTAACCCTTTTTCAAGCTTACTCCTTAATGTTTAAGAAGAGGTTGCTTAATGTCCTAAGACAGGTAAGGTATGAATTAAAATGGCTGTATCATAATGTCTGCACTTGTGGCATGCCAAAATTAATATGCTTTAGTGGGGTCCATTATATATTATATTATCAAACTATAGGGAAAACTGTTACTTACTGGAAATCATTTTCAAATTTTAGGTTCGTTTAAAAGCTAAAGATCAAAGTACAAAAAAAATTATTATCTTCAAAACGGGAGATTATTCTGCAATTCACCTATATAATCGTATCAACTTCGTTTGAATAATTGAAAAAAACTTTTTAGTAAGCTATTTCAACCATTAAATGACATAAAAAATAGAACGAAATATATAATTTTTTAAACTTTAATGATATATGTTTAAGTATCAAAGCATTTCTTTTCAAACATCGAGTATAACTCAAAACTTTGTACCATGTTGCGATTAAGCAATGAACTTATTATATTTAGATGTTTGACTGATAATTCTTTTGTTAGCTACAAGAGTAATACGAACACTAGTGTACCAACTTTCTTTGTTCGCGCAAAATTTTAACATTTTGTTAAAATACTGCGCGCACCATGTTTTTAGAAACATTGCTATCAGACTCGGTTAAACTCCGAATATTGTTATGTTCAAGCACATCCAACATTTTCATTTTGAATTTTAAAATAACAGAAGCCGTGCCTTATGTTCTCCGTATTTCAACGACAGTTGCCTTTTACTCTTATTTGATTTAATTCGCAGAACTTTATTAACATAAAATATATTTGTAAAATAATTAATATCTAAATCATACGCTGTTAGTAAATTGTTATGTTGGATTATTAAATTTTCCCAGATTGAAAAAGGAATTCAAAAATAAGAAGCTAAATGCTAGAAACTAAATCAAGTTTAAATTTAGACTGATGTAGCGAAAAACTTTACACTCTTCGGCTTACGCAATTTTGTAATGCTGACGTGCCACTGGGATTTTTTTGATTATTTTTAACTATAAATTTCATAGTTATCCCGTCTTATCCCAGCTCGGTTAAGTTCGGTAACTTATTAATTGCAAAAGTTCCTTGTGCTCTTCTATCCCTATCAGTGTAAAGTGCCAGCTGTGTTAGTTGATACCTATACTAATACAGCAAAGGACATTTTGGTTTAAAACTGCTATAAGTTAAAAGTGATGATAGTGTTTTACTTTGTTTGTACTAAGTTACGTATTAGTACTAGTACCCAAAGTAACGTATAATAACTTAATACAGTGAAAATAATGGATTTTATTAAATTATGTAAATAGATTTGGCAATTGATTTTGATGGTTTAGATAAAATGACTAAGTAATAAGAAAAATATAGTTTGATATTTTTCTTTAATATTTACTCAAATTCTGCGTACACAAATGGCTGAAATGTGTTGAAAAGCACTTACCAATGCAAACATAAAGTAACATTTGGCACGCTGTTTAAATAGATTTTTATTCATATTAGAGGTGATACGTGCTCGTATTACAGGGGGCCTTCTGGGCCAGTAACACCGCGGTGTCTTTTTCTGTGGCAAGGCGTTAGCGAGCAAAATAATACCGTGTTCCGATTTTTATGGCACCGTAGCCATCGTATTTACTGGGTAAACGAGACGTAACTACCAAGACTGACAGTAGTGATAACTCTGATATTGCCGTGGTCAATCGGTATTGGTGACCTATCTATAAATTGGCCTGACTGCTCGCCTGCCTTTGTATACATAAAAGAAAGGCCGAGAATTTTCATGTTTGTAAGTTGAGATAAAAAAAGTACTTGAATCACTATCAACTTCACTACAGAAACCCCTATAAGTATTATTTAAAATGTTATTTTTACAAAAATTACGCCGAAACAATGGTCAAAATCTATAATGTGTATAATATATACACAAAAAGGGGACAGAAGTGTTCTTGGAAGTTATAGACTTATCAGTCTTACGACCAACTTCTATAACGTATTCTCTAAGATAATTCTAAACAGAATAACACTTAACTTACGAGAAAATCAACCGAGGGAACTAGCAGGATTTCAAAAAGGATACTCAACAATAGATCACATACAAGTTATAGCACAATTGATAGAAAAAGTTAAGAATATAAATTCTCTACATAATTGTAGAGAACAAAACATTAGAATACGTATCAGAATACATTTACCTAGGACAGTTTGTATCATTTGAAAATAACACTAAAAAAGGAATACAACGAAGGATAGCTGCAACATGGAAAAAATACTGGAGTGACTGAATGGAAAGAATAATGGACTTACGTGAAATTATGAAAAAAAACACAGTGGGTATAGATGTAAAAAAAAGAATTTATGAAACAACAGTATACCAAACCTCCACATATTGGTGTCAGACATGGTCACTAAGAGAAAAGGATGGAGAAAAAATTTCTATTTGCCAAAGGAAAACGGAAAGGAGCGTCAGGGCTAAAACTCAGAGATAAAATTACTAATATTGATTTAAGAAGAAGGAAATATTAGTAGATATAAGAAAAAAGATTAGATTATTAAAATGGCATTGGGCAGGACATGTTTGCAGAATGAATAATAAGTGGACAAAACGTCTAACCGAATGGATACCACGAGACAGGAAAAGGAAAAAAGGAGACCAAGTAAAATATGGAGAGACGTATTCAGTCACAGATGCGGTGAATAGTGGATGCAAATGGCTAAATGATAAAAAGATGTGTGGAAAGGTTGAGGAGAGGCCTACGCCGCAGAGGCGACTACTAATATCGTATAGCATACTCTATTTTACGTCCATATGTGCAATATAGAGATAAATTAAATTACATTTAGATGTAAATTAAAAGTGATGATATATATTTATACAAAACAAATGTAAACAAATTATAAGTAAAAAATAAAAATTAATACTAATTATTTATAACTACAATTATCGTTAAATAAATTAAATAAAAGTAGATTTATATATGTAAAACTTAACTAAATTAGTAAGAAATTAAGGCTGTTTTTATTTTATTTTTAATTTACTTTAAGTTCGAAAAACTTTAAATAAAGTATTAATTTAGGCAATTTCATCAGATGTCAAAATCTTAAATGCATAATAAAAGTCAGAATAATGCTCAATACGAAACTTACAGAGCAAAATAATTCGTCATGTTCGTCCTGAATATCGTGCCGCAGAAATTTTACAACGAGGTTATATTTGTTATTAAATTCCTTGTACGGTACATGGCCTCTTTACTGTAACACACAAACGTTCCTTGATAATCTTTTTAATAATTTAATATTGGTTATTTTTAAAATATTAATTTATTAATGGTTAAATTTAACTTTAATAAGATTTTGTTGTCAAAGCGATACATTATCTCATCAAAAATTTAGCTATGTCGCAGCCTAGTTTCTGCAACAATTAGTTTTTGCTTACCCTAGTATTTATATTTTGTGCATAACAATACATTAAAAAAACATTTTACATAAAATTTCCAATAAATATATTGAGTACTAACGGTAATTATGTTAATTTGTGTAAACAATTCTCTGAGTGATTCTTTAGGATCCAGATACTGATCGACTTACGTACGTCGTACTGGATCAGACTGCAAGAATAGCTCATTTTTCAAGGACAAAAATCGTATTAAAAGCAGCCGCGTTTCCCCACAGCAAAATGCCTTAAGATAAGATATTATTTTCTCGGAGTATCTAAAATATACCAAGCGGGCTGTTTTCACGCCAGTTTTTTGTCTATTTCTTTAGAGCATATGCCGCGGAGCTAATTTTATTTGCCAGTCCATTTATATGGCAGCCCCACTGCAACTTGACGTCAATTTTAATGCTTAGAAACATAGCACATCAAAATCCAAACACACTTTAACAATAGTAAATGATTTAAACTTAACTAATGCGCTACTTTAGAGAGAATATTATTTACATCATCATTAATTAATTTATAACGTCTGATTTTAAAAATCAAAGAGGTATCGTCCGTAAATAATACTAGCGCATTGCTATTGTTAACTATATGTGGCAGATCATTTATAAAAACAAAGAAGAATATAGGTTTAAGAATAGATCCTTTTCTCTCTCTATCTCTTGCCAGCTGCGACAACTTTCTGTCATCGTTCATTTAAAATTAAAAAAATATTTTAAATATCGTATTATAATCAGTAGCTAGCTTATGCCGCGACTTCATGCACATGGTAAAAAAATTGTTTATCTTTTTAAAAACAATAAAAACAGTATCATAAGTTACTCCCAGATACATAAACAGCGTTATCTCCCAGTGAAAATTCCGTCAGAATCGGATAAACCGTTTCACAGATTAGCCATAAATTTTACTTTTAAATAAATAGTTTAACATTTTTTTAAACTTTTGCCTTGAGTTAAACATCTCCTATACCTTATATAGTGTGTTCCAGTTTGAATAGAACCATCGCAAAGTTATTAAGTTAGCGATGGTTCTATTCAAACTGGAACTCACTATCTTCATACTATTGCTTTTTTATGAAATAATCACGGTTGAGACACATTCTTAATCAGTGCTGAATATAAATATATAACTCAATTTCTTCAATTAACAAATACATATGTTTCCATTTCAAAGGATTTGCTTTAAAAAAACGTTGAAAACATCATTCGTCCTAACTAATTCGATTTGCCCTTGTTGCTTGGAGTTCTCGGAAATTCCTCGTTTCTGATAGTTGATTCATTTTGGATGGGACATCGATAGTACTCGAGCAACGTCGTCCAGCGAAATTTTAAATTGAAACATTCATAAATTCAACCGCTGAAATGTGTTTTCAATTTATTATTATACTAGACTGCATCTGATTCTTTTATACTTTAATTAACTTTGTTTCGTAAGAAATGGTATAGAAAACTTACAGTAAAAACATAATTTATTGTAATTATATTAAATGACTATATTTATTTAGAACCTTACTATTATCGAAGAAAATATTACGTCTACTTTGTGTTTTCCTAATATACCCTGATTATAAAATCTAAATACTAGAAACGAGCTATCAGTGCAAGCTATAAGTGCGAGCTATAATTGCTAGCAGTTATGTTCTTACAAACTGTACCGGGCTGAACTAGAAGTTAGAATGGGGATGAAAGTCAATATGGAAACACGTCAGCGTCCAAGCTAAAGCCATTAAATATTTGTGTCTAATTATAGACTTATTCAATTAATCAGAATCAGAAAAACAGTCATCCGATTACAGGTGTTCAATTAAATAATTTGCCATCACTAATTTATTAGTCCGTAGGTGACATTTTCGAAATTAGTACCGACATTTTAAAAGCGGATGACACTTTATCCAACGATTTTCATCGACTTTTATGAACCAAAACAGTTCCTTGTGAGTTAAAATATTACTGCGAATTTAGTAACATTAGATTTTGGTTCAGTTTTAATGCCAGAAAGTGCCTGTGGTAGACAATAATTGACAGCTGAGCAATATGGTAGTTTTTAAAGGTAGCACTTCCCTGTTGGCTCTCTTCAAAAGGACGGCTAACCAAGGGACGATATTTCCATCATGGTTTGTTATGTTTACAATTTCTGCGAAAAACAGTAAGAAAACTAATTTCGAATAACTTCGCAAAGCCCACCCTCTAATAAATGTTACCAGAAACTGCGTAATTTGTTACCAAACCTCCGTTCGTTATTCATCGCGTGTAAAAGTCAATTTTGATTCTAACTGTGTATATTTCGATGTACAAGACACAAGCATTAAGCATTGTTATTAATTTCTTTAAACATAACAAAGTAAAATACATACTTTTATAATCATAAATTTCTTTGGAAAACTTTTTAAGTTATAAATTATTATAGTATTACTAATTCTATATATTTTTCACATATTAGTACTCATATGTTTTAATGCGAATAATTTTTACCATTCGTGTTGAATTTTTAACAAGTTGAATATAATTTTCATTTATTTATGCAATTATAGTAAATAAAAGTCTTATATAATAAAATGTTTTGTAAAATTCATATATGTCCTTACAACTTGGACCACAGATTAATTCATAATTCACGTGCGTTCCGTCTGCCTTCTAATACACCAGAGGCGGATGTTAAATATTTGAGCTTCTCCAATCTCCTAATGAACTTCGACGAAATAAATCTCACTAGATAATACTAACATAGATTGAAATGTATATGTTTATACAAAATATGTATTTTGTACATATTTGTTAAACGACAAAATTCAATCGATCCAAAGAAAGCGGTTTAAAATAATTTTGATCGAATTCTTCCATTTGCTGAATTAACAGCATCAATCATTCAAAAGATCTTAATCTAAAAATGAGATCCTAGTCTAAAATTCAATCGATCCAAAGAAAGCGGTTTAAAATAATTTTAATCGAATTCTTCCATCTGCTGAATTAACAGCATCAATCATTCAAAAGATCTTAGTCTAAAAATGATCGATGAATCGACTAGTATCGATTCTGGATACGGCAGCCAATCAATTTTAGATTGCACAAGTGTACGCGCAAACACAGGTGCACTCCCTATTCCTTCACTCTCATATTCCGAGGGGACGGATAACTGACACGATCTAGCGCAGGACCTACTTTTTATGCAACGCCTTAACTAGCTAGGAATCAAGTTAGAAAAGAAGTTGAGTCCTCGCAGGTTTCTAACCCATGACCTCCGGTTTCTAAAGCGCAAACCCTTGCCAGTGGGCTACGGAGGCGGCTTTTTTCTTCCAAAAAATTTATTTAAAAAAAATTTGCATATTCAATAAGTCTGAGAATTGCGTTAATAAGGTATCCACTCCTAATTTCTTTATTATATTTTTTGTTCTATATTTTATTATTTTGTGGCATTAAAAATACATACAACCATATTTTTTTACTTTGCTTTAACCAACACCTGCTTTTAAATAGGTATTTTATTAATTTTATAGTTTTTATCTCGCAAATTAATCATCATAACAAATTATTTATCTGTACATATTATATAACAAAGTTGCCAGCTGCGTATGTCTGTCTAATCGTGATATACTGAAATACTGCTGCATGAATTTTCACACGGTTTTTCAATATTCGATAGAATGATTCTTCCGGAAGGTTTAGGTGTACAATTTTTTAGTATTTATGTACATTTTAGTAAATTATTTTGATATTTTTCAGAGATGTCCGAAATAAATGAATTACCTGGCTGATGCCGATGAAATAATTTTGACGCAAATAAGAAAGATGATGTATTATTTTTTACAATTTTTAGGGGATCAATAACCTTAAGCATTTCAAGTAAATTGTTTTTGTTGCAAAATATATAAAACCGTGTAATTACCTTCCTAAATTATAAGCTCATCATCAACCTACCTTTCCGTCGATATAGTAATTGACCGAGAGAAAGCAGTACATTATATTATTAACTGGCATAAGCCTGTTTTTTAGTCTAATAATTCCTATGATATCCTCAGACTTGCCTTTGCAATTACAACGACTATAATTTCCCGTATAAAATTCAACTCAACTCAACTCTAGCGGCCTGCTGAAGGGAGTATGATGCCTCGATGTAGCGACCAAGACCGGCCGCTACAACAAATCTTAGCCAAGGAGCCATGGAAGGTAGGAGATTTTACGGCCAATGTAACACCGACACTTCTCCCCCTCTACTTCTCATTCGCTGCCGAGGACAGGAATGGCTGCACGCCTGCCACCTTTGTTTCCGTCCGCCCTCCTAGGCACATCTAAATCTAGCTTCTCAGGAAGGTGCGCGCCTAAGTCCCAAGCGGCACGGTTTTGCATCGCTCCCGCTACTAAAAATCAGTTTGAGTGGTCAAGTTCAATGAAACCATAAGTGTGATACCTTAAAAGTTGCGCGCTAACGCAAGGAATAGTGCAGTGAAAACCGTTTCTCAATATGTGAAACGAGAAAAAAGTTACGAGTGAAAAACCACAAATTCACACCAGAGGTGACCTTCCCGGCCGTGCGCTGGTCGAACGGTCGCTTTGCCCCACGGATTTTGGACTGCCATCCTCAAGACATCATTGAAGCCTAGGCCTGGGAAAAATTTGGATTTTTCCGGCCACGATTTCAACACGTAAATAAGAAAAAACAAATTGGACACGTGCGCGTGGTCACCGTCCCGTGACCGTGCGGCTAAAACCGACAACTGCATCAACTAGCTGCCATCGAAAGAAAAAGGAAACCGTTTAAAAATCGAAAATCGGTGAAGTACAACCAGAGTTATAGACATTTAAGCAAAAATTAGGTTAAAAAAGTTTGTTTACTAAATTCAAAGAAGAATATATAGGAAAGTAAATCTATAACATATACCTTTTATAATGTAATATAAAGCAGAATATAGTCAAGATATTAGATACAAAATTTAATAAAATAGATGCAGTAATTCTTTAGTTATAGCCAATTAATCATAAGTTTTAAGCAAATCTTACGTAATTTTAAACGTAAAAACACTTTTTTAATTTTGAGTTTTTTTTTTTTTGTTTTTGAAAATATTTTTAGATAAAAACATGGATCTTGTAAAATAAATACTTGTACAATAAAGAAAAATTAGAATACTCGTTTAAATCACAAAGAAAAACGAATTTAAAAATACGAACACGTGGGATTTGCAAGACGTTTGAGAACCCCTACGTCTGACGTCATTGGGACTTAGCAAAATTGCAGCAAGTAGCAAAACTTTTTGTAAATTATTTTTTAAAAATATTTTTCGAAAATTTTGGTTTTAAATTTCTAAATTTACTAGAGAAACCTTTTCAATACCTTTATTCTATTTTTCAACATTTTATTTCTAAAATTAATTAAAATTACTTTTTCTAACAAAATAAATCGCTGTGACGTCACACGGACTTAGAAAAGTTTCGCGAGAAATATTTTTAAGAAATTAATGACGTCATATTGACTTAGAGAAATTCTCTTAGTTCTAATTGTATACTGGACTTAAAAAAAAAAAAATTTTTGACATTTTAAAATAAATTTCGTTGAGAAAATTGACAAGTCCAAGGTAGAGCAAGGGTAAAAAAAAAAAAACTTTCATAAGTTATTGAACTTATATATTTTGGACATAGAGCACCGAACTCTACATAGAGACTTAGAAACCCATTTTCCCGTTGAACCGGCTGTCGTGGAGGGGTGAGACTAGGAGCGATCTGACGTCCCCAGAGTCCGTCATCGAATTCACCACCTAATCCTGCTCTAGCACACCAAGTGTCACACACCTTCTCCTAGAGCAAAGAAGCTCCTGAGGTGTCAAAGGCTACCTGATACGCATCTCTTCGCGACCCAGGATAGCCCAGATACGGTTGTCCCAGGTTTGGCGGCCTTCAAACCGGTAAACTTTGAGCGTCCGTATCTCGGAAACCCATTGTCCGATTTAAACGGGGTTTTGGAAATAGCACTCAACACAAAAGGCTGCATATAGAGGCTACAATTTTTGGTAGAGCAAGAACAAAATTTTTTGTTGACTTATTTAGCTACTTTTGTGTATTTGTCTTATACATATCTACTTATTGATAGATGACTCTAGGCTGCGCCTAACATAGAATATTCTATTCTTTTTTGTAACACAAAGTATTATGTTAATTTTGTCTGCTTTACCAAACAAAGCCTTAGTATAGTTATATAGACCAAAATCGAAATATTGTTTATACAAGCTGACGCATTCCCCTGATATATAAAATACTCAACAAATCAAAATGTTTGGCCACCGTACACCGAAACAAAGGGGACCACAACCGGCACAAAAGGAGAAGAACACCTCCGTCAGTGAGAAGGCAGGACCTTCTAATAAAGAGGAAAAAGTAGGCGTCCAAACAAGGAAGGCCACAGTAGAGACGGAGAGGGAACAGAAGAATGCTGACAAAATACAAAAAGGGAAACAAAGACCTCACACCACAACGAAAATAACGTTACCTGCCAGCACAAAAGCAAAAGAAACCACGCAAGCACCAAAAGTGACGGAGGAGCCGGAAATAGAAATAGAAGAAAAGGGCGAAATTGAGGGCACAAAAGAATCAAAAGAAAAGGATTTTTGGTTAATAGACTGGGATGAGGAACTCGTAGAGCAAGACAACCACTATATCCCTGATGAATTATCCAGAAACTGTGCAAAACATAGAGCAGAAAGAGCAACGGAATTAAAGAAAGAACTAACAGACATAATTAGGCTGAAAACTTCGCAGACAGGAAAGATAGAGAACGAGTACTATATCTAATCAATGAATACCACGAGAACTACGTTGTTTCTGAGGATATACTAATTGAAAATTGATTTAATAGAAAGATATAGAGCAAAAGATAGAAGAATAAAAACGTTAGTGAATATGGAGAAGAAACTACTCACAAAGATGGAAAAGACTGAGAAAGCAGTAGAAGAAGGCAGGAGAGAAACAGTAGAAATAAGTGAAAAATTTATACAATTGGAGAAGTGCATACAGAGTAAAATCCCGAAACAAACGAAAGATGAAATCACAAAATTGAAGGAAGAATTGAAAGAATACAATATAAAGGAAAGAAAAAAGATACTAATGGAAACGAAAGAGGAAATAAAGAAGCTAAATGAAAATATATATAAACAAATAAAAGAGGGACAGAAAAAGTTACTAGAAGACAATAATGCAGAGTTAGTCAAACTTAGAAATAATATAGAAAACTTAAAAATAGATGAACATAAACAACTCCTCAAACAAAACAGAGAAGAGATCATCAAACTTCGGGAAAACTTACGAGAAACGGAAGAAACACGACCAACAACGACTTAGCCGAAGCTAGCGAAGAAAATTCCATCCCACAAACCAATGGCGTACCACTCGGTGGCCATTACGTCCTGGATGAAATGGAAACCGGGGACGAGGTGATAAGCCGTATAAGAAAGGTAATAAACCCGAGGAGTGAGGGACTGAAGATCGACATGATACGAAAGGCAAGAGACAGGAAGATAATTATAGGATGCAGAGACAAAGCAGAAATAAAGCTGATAAAAGACAAAATAAATGGAAAAGACACAAAATTGGTAGCAGAAGAAATGAAAAATAAAGATCCGTTAATAATGCTCCGGGACGTCGTGGGCTGTACAGATGAGGACCTCATAGAGTCAATAAAAAATCAGAACCAACAACTTCTGGAAGGTGTTAGTGAGGAGGACTTCAGAATAGAGATCCGATTCCGGAAGAAACGAGGAACCCGCTCCGACCCACGTAATACTGAGAGTCTCACCCCTGTCTGTGGGGCTCATGACGGCCAAGGCGTAATATATATCGATCTACAGAGGGTGAAGGTGGTCGACCAGTCGCCGCTCGTCCAATGTTCACGATGCTTAGCATATGGACACACGAGACGGTTGTGTACGGAAGCCACAGATACATGTAGTCACTGCGGAGGACCCCACCTTCGTGCAGACTGCGCGGAATGGATGAAATTAGACAACACCCAGCACAACCCTTTTAGCGAGACTTGGACAGGTCCAATTCGTAGAAAATGGGACGCATTGGCGAGGTCTTCAGTGGCTTATCACTAAGCCCCTACCAATCCGATCCCAACCTCAGTCTGGCAAAGGAACCGCCTGCAGCTAGTGTAAACACGAGTGACACAAATGAGGCATCGGACTAGACAAGTCGCAAAATACACCTAAACAACAACCATAAACCCCTTGTATCACGCACCACTAGCTAAAGAGCAACACTTAATTCTGAGTAATTAAAGTGGAACAGTGCAAAAATAAAGAAAGGGAGAACCAAATTACAGCTAGATCACAGATATATAATCACGCCAATAAAGCTCAAATAATCAAAAGTAGAACTTGTAGTAAAACAGAAAATAGAACAGAAAATAATATATAAATAAAAATAGACAAATAATTAGAAATTGTATCATGCATTGTAATATGTATGATAACAGTTCGCAGATTTAATAGCACAAAATAAGATAACAGAGGGGATTGCTAAAGTTTTCTAAACAATATCAATATATTCATTATTAAAAGCAAGAAAAATCATTATCACAAGCAAAAAATACAAATGAATTCATTCAGTAGACAAATTAATGTATAAAATAAATGTAATTAAAAGAAAACAGTAAAATGTACATGATACAAAATCTGTCAAATTATGATTAAAATTATAAGACGGTAATGATGTAGCAGCATAAATCAGATAATATAAGTGTTTGAGAACAATGTAAGTTGAAGTAAAGAAAAATGTTGTAAGCTAGATATAGAATTAAGATGTAAACGGTAAATTAGAAAACATTGTGAAACGTAATTATAGTATTGGTAAAATTTGAGAACGAAAATAAGTAAATAAAAGTGAAAATAATGTTGTAAAATAGATATAGAAATAAGATGTAAAACGGTAATCAGAGAATATTGTGAAAAGTAATTACAGTATAATAGTAATGTATAAAGTCACTTGTAAAGAAAATGTATAAAAATAAGAAAAGAAAATTAAGAAATGACAGAATCTGTCGTAAGCATAAAGAAAGAATGCAAACAAAGTCCCAGATCATATATGTCCGGGAATAGGAAAAAAAAAAAAAAAAAAAAAAAAAAAAAAAATCTAAGCTTCTCTGGCCCGCTTAAAGTAGCTGCCTCCACGGTCGGCCTTACGCCACATGCCCGTCAGATTCCTCTAAGCTTTCCTGCGGCTGGTCCATGCCGCACGAACTGAGCTCCACCGCTTCGACAAAGCGAGAACCTCTTCGGAGGAAAGAAAACCTACCCCGAGGTACGTAATTAATTCAAATTGATATTTAAACATGCCTTAATGAGACTTGATGGGATACGGTCCAAACGGCGTGCATTAGGGAAAGGCAAAGTCTAGCAGTGGACTAGCATAAGCTGATGATGATGATGATGCTATTTTAGTTTCTTCTTGTTGCAATAAAAAAAAATAAACTTAGGTGTTAGCTACGAACGGACGGGATGATTGAAGGATGACAATAAGTACTTATTTTGTTCTTCGGTTTTGTAGTTTTTATATCATTGCCTTTAATTTTTTAAATTATCGGATCCCAGAAAGGTGGCAAAGACCGTAAATTAGTGGATTTGATATGTATAATGATCGCGTAAATAAAAGAAATAATTAATAAAAAACTTATACTAATAAATATTTTTTAAAATTGATAAGTGGTAATAATTATTTTTAACTTGGTGGCATTTAACTATTTAAATTTTTAGTGTAATTTTAAATTTATTTTATTGAATGCCATATTTTAAAGATACTAGGGCAAAATATTATAAATAAAAATAATAATCAGCTACGTTGTGCACTAGCTAGTGTTGAATAGTTCATTTGCAGCAGTGTTTGATTGATTGTGTAGTTTTTTTTGTTGTTGTTTACCTGTATAGATGAGCTGCCGAAATAGACGAAAAGTGGTGACCGACGCCAATTGCAATACCAAGGATATCACAACGCCCTGCTCACAATGACATGGGGTGTTTAGTCTCGTTTGAATAGTATGCACGCTGGCTACTGTGCCCTACAAGAGGATATATAAATGTGTTTTCACAGTACTACTTTGTGACAGAAATAAGCACCGCAATGGTAGCGTCCCAGACTGACACGTGTAATTAAAGGACAACCACCTACCTACAACACTACCACCTGCAATGTTATTAGGTACACCTTGATTAATTTGGGGCTAGTCGCGAATGAGTGAAGTGTCATATATAATTAACCTTATCATACGGCTATGCAAATATTAATAATTGACGTTCCATGTAATAGTTAATAGCGCTAGAAGTCGCTGTAACTATAAAATTTTTGTTGATACAATTTACAAAAATTAATTAGCATTTGAAAGTATGTATATACCAAAATGTATAAGAAAAACTAAAATAAATAAGATAATTATTTATATTTCAGTTGTAGCTTTTTAAAATCAATTAACCACATATGTTCTTGACATCGTTTGTTAGATTATATTCATTTCACACTAAACGTATTTTTGTCGGGCAGTTGTCTTGAATTATTATTTCTTTTTATAGTCACTCAGTATTATTTTTCTTCCAAGTGCGAAACAATTTTTTAAGTTTCATGTGCTGATACATTGAACTTGTCAGTGTTTGCGGATGTAGATCGGACGTCTGAATGATGTTTCGTAAATACAGTATTTTATCTCCAGAACTGCCTCCGTAGTCTAGTGGTAAGGGCGTGTGTTTTAGAAACCGGAGGTCGAGGGTTCGAGTCCTGCGGGACTAAACAAATTTTCATGCTGTTTCCTGGTTGGTTGCTGTTGGGCTGATCACCCAATTGTCTGAAAAGTAAGATGATCCATGCGTCGCATGGGCCGAAAAAATCGGTCCACCCACTTACCCGCATTGGACTAGCGTGGTCGGATACGGTCCAAAACCCCCTAATGGATAGTGTATTCGGGGAGGCCTATGTCCAGCAGTGGACTATCACAGGCTGATGATGTATGATGAAGTTATGAAATAAAGCTGTGATCGTTGTTTTCTGCGTGGTTAGGACAATATGGGCCGGCCATCTAATTCTCTGAAAAGTAAGATCATTAATGGGTCGGAAAATTAAATAAAAAAAAAATATAATTAAATTAAAAAATGGGCCCCGGTTGTCAAGACCATCTTTATGTCTCTTTCCTAATTTGCTAACAACTAATTCATCCTTAGAATGTAGTTTACCCTTTGGGTTGTGGAGGTCAGATGCTAGTTGCTTTACTATTTTTCAGTTAAATCTGGATGTTTTGGATTATGATAACTTGGGAAAATGGCTTAGTAAAAGAGACGACAGGTCTCATGAATAATAATAAATAGCAAATGTCTTGGGACAAAGTACAAAATGGAATAGTCATTATGTTTGTCATTTATGAAGTAAGTCCATAATTTAGAGCAAATTATTATGCTAAGTTCCATAATTTGTTTGAAGCAAGATGCAAATTATTAGACTTATCAGAAATGTTATTCAAAAAGTTTTAGCCGCGGAATATACTTTTGTATTAAAATGATGTTAATAATTTAATTTATGTAATGTTTGTATTTGTTGTAATGTTTTATAAGTAAACAGCTTGGTTTTTCTTGCTAAATCTTAATTTGCGTATTTGCTAACCTTAAGTAAATTATTTATACAACTTATTTAAGGAAATAAAAACCTTAAATTAATAAATAAATAATTTTTTTACCAGTATGACAAAAAGTAACGTACTGCCTTTTTCTTCATCATAATATCGAACAAAATATTTTGACGATATATTATAATATTAAACTATGGGCTTAATGTCAAAAACAATAAAAATAAAAAAAAAATCTATAACTTCATATTTCATATATATCAAAAAAAATGAGTGCGTGTACTAGCTTACACTTGTAAGAAGTGAAACTTCTTTATGAAGTTATTTTTCAAAAAAATAATTAATTTATCAATTTACGAAAATATATATATATTTTCAAGTTATTTAAGGTTAAGCTTAAATAACTTGAAAACTTGAAAAATAAATAACATGATTACGCCCACGTGTTAGTACTCTTATGGAAGTCGATGCAATCGCCACCTGGATTTTAAAAATGTAAGTTTCAATGCAACAGAATGTCTAAATAGATACTTAATGCGTCCACTAGGTCGCTCAAAAAATGCCTTAAATAAAATTGATCGAATGTGTGGGGTCTGTTGCCACAGGCGCGTCTCCCCACCGAGTGACCCAACTGCACCAAGGGCACCACGAAAAACAGCCTCGGCTTAGGCCGTCATTTTATGGTTCCCGTTAGCATGCTGTATTATGCTGTATTATGCCACCTAGGCAGCCTAAAATTCAAGTTTTTCAAAAGCCTTTCTAAAGTTCAAGTTTTTGTAGCTTAAAGAGCTCTAAATAAGCTTACTACAACTTCTTAAAACGTTGGCGCTAGGAGAAGAAGAGGCTCAAGAAACTCCAGCAACGCTTTTATCTAGTATAAGGTTAAGCTAATAGTGTAATATCGCCGAGAGACGACGGCCCCAGGTGAAGCCTCGGTAGCCTGGACCGAGAGCTGCCGAAGGAGGCGGCAATAGTGCAGTCGTGGGTTTCTGCGCCCAACATTGTTGATGTGGAGGGGGAGGCACAATGCAAGGCTTAGTATTCTTGTTAATACAACACAATACGCTGAGCGCGCTAGCAGTCGGCTCCAGTGTCGGTTTCCTCCCGAGATGGGATTCCCATGCCTTGGATAAATGAAGGGGTGGGAATGTGGTGTTCTAGGATGGGTTAGGTGATGGTCGCATTTATTTCAAAATTTAGGTAAGTAGAATAGGCTCACGTCCGAATTTATGGTGTGATATTTTAATAAAAAAAAAACATATCAAAAATTTACAAAAGTATGAGCGCAGATAACGAATATCTAAAATTGAGAGGTTAAGGAATGCTGAATTTATATTAAAACCATCCGGTAAAATAAAAAAAATATCTACCTTGATAAAAATAACTGTAAAAACAACAAAGATAGTTTGGTAATGTATATAAATTAATGTTTTGTTTAAATGCTTGATTTACTTTACTTATAGCATTTATGCGCGTGTCAAAATTTTAAACTTTTTTTTTTAATTAGTTATAAAGGGATATAGCCAAAGCATATTTTTAAAATATTTTGTTAAATATGTCATCTCAGCGGCAAAAAGTCGACGCTACTCCGTTTACATGCACTTATTGCCTAAATCGTCTCATTGTTTTCTTCTTTGCTCAAGTTAGATACCAAGCGATTATGTAAAAAATATAAAAACTACATATTGTTTATAGAAAACGGCACTGTTTATGAAAAATTTTAAAATAAAACGAACTGTATTATTTTAAGACTCTTAACGCAAGAAAATTCATCATTACAAAAATCTATAACATAGTTTTATTAAATGTAATAGAAGCTTTTTTGGCAAGGTTATGTGTTCTTAAATATCAATTTTGCAAAAATATTAGTAGAATAATTCTTGAACTTAACATATCCATTTTATAGTTTAATTTATTGTTTCAATATCTATTATCAATAACACCCTACATAACTGATTATACCAATTAATGCATAAAATTATTACATTGTTTTCTTGGGAAATAAATAATTATTTATATACTTGAGAAAGCTATTGAATTATCATAACAATTAAGAAGTTTTGATTCTGATTTCACTGACCTATAAGATTCTCTATTTACTTTAATACAATACAAAATAGCGTAACATCTTCAGCCTTAGTTTGTCCACTGCTGGGCACAGGCCTCCTCTAATACACCCCGATCCATTAGCGGTAGAGCTGAAAAGTAACAACAGCCAGCGTACCCGTATGTGTTTGTTACCATGACAACCAGTAACCGCACGTTTCGCATCGTTACTTTCGCATCATCGCATAAAGTGAAGTCGTATCGCGTTCGAGTTCGGTATGATGTAATGAAATTTAAATATTTAAATAATGTAATAAAAAAATAGAATTTAAATATTTTACTTTTAATAAAATTATAAATAATAAATCAACTTAAATATAAATAATAAATAAATAAAATAAAATAAACCGTAATCATAGAATTTAAATAAAGTATATGGTTTTAGTTAAAATACAAAACAAAACAAATTCAAGAGTTAGAAACAATGTCATACAAGATTAAATTAATTACAAAAATAATTTTTAAATTATTTCAACCACCTAAATTCATGACATAAAAATAATTCTAGTTATTGAAGTTATATTAAACCTTATCTAATGGCAATTATAAACTAGTAAGCGTAAACTAAAAAATTTCAATCAAAACGTCTTGAATTCAGTACAGTGAACACATTATACTGTTGTTATGTCATTAAAAGTGCGAAACATACGAAACGTACGAGTAACGATCTGGATTCGTGAGTAACGTTTCGCATTTTGATACTAGAGGGCGTACCCATTACTCAGTACCGAATACATACGGTTCGCTACAGCTCTAATTAGCGGGTTTAGAACGTATCCCACCACGTTAGTCCAATGCGGGTTGGTAGGTGGACCGACTTTTTACATGCCCATCCGACGCATGGATTATACTTTTCAGAAAATAGGGTGATCGGCCCAAATTGCTCTAACCTACTAGGAAGCAACAATGAAATTTGTTGAGTCCCCCGCAGGATTCGAACCCACGACCTCCAGTTTATAGAGCAAACGCCCATACCACTAGGCTACGGAGGCAGCGTAAATAGCACAAGCAAAATTATTTTGTTTACTTGTTCAAAGATTTTATTATGCCTAATTATCTTATTAATCTGACTAACGAGAAGTTGAGTAAAGAATACTAACAAAGTTAATTTCAAATTAAATTGTAAAACTTAAGTTTTAGAGATGTTTCAAAAATGTTTTGGTCATAGATTATTTACTCAAATTTGTTTTAGGATATTTCCAACATTGACGGTTATTGCTTTGTGCGAAAATTTTATTTTTGTTTTTATTTTTATTTCAGAAAATGTTTATTGTCATATATGTATTCCCTATTTATAAGTAAGCCATTTATTTGTTATTTATAATATACCCATATTCCTTTCTTTTTGAGCAAAAATAAAGAAAATCATCTTCTTCCTCTACTCCATTTAGAGGTAATACAAGTGAAAATATTTCGCATAGAATAGAGAATCGGGAAGCCAATAAAATTTAATGACAATATTACTATTCCGTCCGGCTGTAAAAAATTATGTGCGCATTTTAGCTTAAATTTAAAACCAGTGTAGTTAGTTCCAATCGTTATCAAACACTCGCGTCGGCTTAATGATATTGAAAACGTTATTGTATGCTAAAAATGTATTTACATTTAAACATTAAATTAAATTATATCACTCCGTCCTTGATTTTTTGGCTTGAAAATTCGAATTAAGCGTTGATTGTCAAGGTGCGGCATTATGTTGAAGGGTCTTGCTGTTTTGTATAAAGAACGCTTTACCTACCACAGAACACAGTACTATGTTCTGTACAAATAGCACAGATAACGGTCAGTATGGTCTAAGCATATTTTTTATAATCCACAGATTTGGCATATTGTGGAATAGTAATTTTAACGTGAAATAATAATTATACATAGCAATATGATCACTAGGGCTGCACTAAAAGTATCGGGAATGGAATATTTCCACTATTCTTGTCATATTAAAATATTTTTTTTTGCAAACTCCTTGGTTTTGAAAATAGAATACCATTTATTTATTTAAAGAAGATTCTCGGTCTTCTCATAAGGTTTTGTCAAACTTTTTTTGTAGTTAAGAAAATGGATTGACTCGAAAAAATTCAAGAGCGATGAATTATTATGACTTTAGAAGTGGTTTAACACAAAAACATTTTGTTGATAATTTCTGCCTTTGGTTATGAAGCCCTATCCAAAAACACATATTAATCGATGGTTTGCTCAATTTTAACGTGGACGTGACAAGCGCAGTGATGATAACGCCAAAGTCGGCCAAAAACTGCCGTCACACAAGAAAACGTTGATGCTGTGCGTAAGCTGATTGGGAAAGATCAACATGTGATATACCGTGAAATTCAGGCAACTTTAGACAGTGGGATGAGTTAAATACAAATAATCTTGCATGAATGTGAAAGGTGTAAAAAAGTTGTTTTCCCAATAAATACCGCATTCGCTCTGTGAAGAATAAAAAGCGGCTCGCGTTACATGGTGCAGAGTCAGAACTCTCGAAAGATATCACGCAGGATGCTCAAATGCTGTATACAACATCATAATAGGTGATGAATCCTGGATACACGCGTACAAATACGTAACAAAAAACCAGTCCCCAGTCGTAAATGAGTTAAAGCCAACAAAAGTTGTTCGTTCACGGAGTGATGCAAAAAACATGGTGGCCACGTTTGTCTCCAAAATCAGTCATATTGCGACTATTCCCCTTACGGGACAAGAAACGGTTAATGCAGAATGGTATGCTAGCATTTGTTTGTCACAGGTCGTTTTTGAACTCCGTAAAGAGAACTGCAACCGCCACATCATCCTCGATCCCGACAATGCGAGTTCTCACACCGCGCACAGAATAAAAGAGTTTTTAGAGCAAAAAAAACATACAATTATTATACTATCCCCCGTACAGCCCCAACCTGAGCCCTAATGATTTCTATACTTAAGTTCCGAATGGAATTGTGATTCAATGATTGGTTCCATCGTATGAAAAAATGTGTCAATTATAGCGGAAATTACTTGAATAAGCAATTAATACATTTTTAAATAGTAATGTTGTGTTACTTCCTTGATACACGAAATTTTGAGTGCTGCTCTCGTAAGAAACGATTCATTGCCGCAAAATAATATTGGTAATGGAGAAATAGACAAAAACTGAAATAAAATATTTTAAAAAAAAGAACAATTTTTTTGATTCCGGCTCTACTTATCAATTAACGACTTTGTGTTGGGTCAATTTTAACCGCCATTTAATATATCGCGTCAGAAATTAAATTGTGACGCTTTTTTCCCGATGCTTGTCTGGTGGAAGGGCAATTTTGTCAGCCCTCTGGAATCTTGGTGTAGACGAGGAAGATTTTAAAAATATGAATCTTTTCTGTTATGGAATCTGATAGCTAAAGAACGTGGCAGTAGCTTTCTAGAGAGTTATTTTACAGCACGTTCTCCTGATGATCAAATGGTTGGCATTGTATGCTCCAGCCCCAGACAACTCCCGTAGTCTCTACATAGACTAGCATTTTGCACTGGAACCACACTTCGTTTCGCTAAAAGAGTAGTGATTCGAAAATTTGGCATTAAGGTACCGGGCCAGATATTGGAGCCTATATTAGCACTAGAACCTAACATGACGTTGCAATAGTTAGACACAATAACTTTATGTCTAAGACCGACGTAAAAAAACAGCTTATTTAATAAGCCGTACCTAATAATATTGGCTATCTAAGGTCGTTGACTCAAGAACTCCACTCTAGAACAACGTTGATATAGAAAATGTGTGCTATATAGCTAAGTCAGCACCAGTAGATGGCAGAACGACCATTGTGAAAATCTAAAAAAAATTGGCTCGAACAATGTCGAACCGAATTTGTAACATTCATTGTTTGTTAGACAGTACGCACTTTTTATTTTTTTTCCAGATTTTATTTTGCGATATTTTTATAATTTCTACTATATTTTTTTTATTTGTATTCATTTTCTATTTTGTTTTAAATATGAGGCGCAAGGCAAGGGGCAAGCTAATTATCGCGTGTATAGGAAGAAACTATAACAATATATTTTTTACAAAACAACATATACTTTTACAGTATCTGTCATATGCCATTGTATATTATTAAATATGAAAATCTGACGAGCAAATCATTTCCAACATAACAGAACTAAGAACTGACCTACTTTTTTGCCAACAAAAGACAATGTCATACAATATTTCATGTCACCGACTAACTTTTTCTACTAGTTAGGGGTGACTTTACTCATAAAACATTCATGACATAGACAAAAGGGAAATCATTTCTATCGAATACACGCAGAAATGTTGGCATCTATTAATGACCTATTTTAAAGTTCGTTTTATTAATAGTTATTTCTAATAAATAAATAAAAAAAACAATATTAATAAAAATAGCATTTAATCCTTTATTTGCAAAAAAAACGATGTTGCATATTATTCCTTTTAAAAACATGTGCAATACCACACTTTATATTTACAGATAAAAATTGTTGGCATCCGCTCCTCATAACTTTAAAATTGTACGAAATACAATCAGATCTACGGGTTAAATATAAATGTGTAATTAAACAGTGCCGTTGCAAGAGCAATTATTTGTTTGTTTAACAAACTATTTGAATTTTATTACGGAAATTTGAGAACAATCATCATATACGTCGTTCGTCATTCCTATAATTAGGACATTTAATTGGAGGTATTTTAGGGGCGTTTTCGTAGCCCTTTGCCGGGTGTCCTTCTCTTTGTACATGACCAAGGGTTGAGGGTATTCTTTCCGCGGGGGCACTCCGGAGTGCCATGATCAACCATCTTGGGCGCACGTAGCAATTACGGGCAAAGAGCCAGATATGCAGGCAATTGCGGCATTTAACTATGATTCCGGTTTTCGCGGGGTCTCTGCTTGTATGTTTTAGAGTTTACATACGGTTTTTATCTAAAATATTGCCTTCCTCTCGGGATATAAGGCAAGATCTAGCATGACTAGATCGATTTCTTTCTTAGTGCGCGGGTACGCCATCCTGCAGACACGTTGGATTGGGTAGCGCTGAGCACGAATGATGCCGCTTACTTCCTCAAACTCTTTCGGTATTCCCTTTATAACGACTCTAAGGTCGCGCTCTCCCGGAAGAGTGTAGGTATGGAAATATATATATTTTTTTCTGTAGAATTAACAGCTTAAGTGAAAGTCATCCGATTCATCCAGTCCTTTCAGTTCATACTAAAGGAATTTTGATTTTTCTTCCAAGGTCGTAAAATTTTTTCGATGATATATTGTTTTTTAAAATGATAAGGTTATTATATAGATTTAAATATTTAGATTTTATAACTTTATTTCACTTATACTTGCTACTAAACAACAAAAATCAATCTCCTTTCTTTTCATAAAATCATTTATATTCCACATAAAATTCATTGACACACACGACGGTGTTATAAAATTTGTTTAAAGTAACTTTGGTGGAATTTTGTGCGTGTTACGGAGATTATTATTAAGATGCGTTAAGCCTCGGAAGAGCGTCCCTTAGGTTTGTAAATTTGACAACGGATTAACTTGGATGTGTGAAAGCTGCTGTTGGTATCACGCTTTTAATTTTATTTTGTATTTTTTTTCCTTTTGACATTAAAATGATTGTAACTAATTTAAAGTCACAAGTCGTACAGAGACATGCAAGTTACAGTCTTATTGCATGTATTTAAAAAAGTGTCTAATTTGGGTCAATAACGAACATTTAAAAATGCAGTAGTTTCAAAAATAAAATGCGGCAGACGAACTTTAATGTTAAATTCATTCTTTACAAAATCTTAAATATTTACACATATTCAATCAGTTAACGATTAGCTTATTAGCAGAATGCTTTATTATTAATGTTATAATATCCTTTTATACGCAAACGCTCCTTGGTTTTTTTTTTAATTTATTGATGGACAAAAGCAAAACGTTTTCTAATATTTTATTTTATGAGCATATATCTTTAAAAAAAAATGTTTTATTTTAAGTCTTGTTGTAGTAATTATAAGCTGTTTGATTTAGCAGTCAGTTGTTTTTTCAGATACCTTAGTTGTGTGCAACTTTCTTTTATTCGAGGAGAATAATAATAATATATAAAAATAATAAAGCTTTATTTTAATTTATACAGTTTTCATTCGAGTCTACTTCTTATGAATAGAGACGATGTTATTGTAAAACGTGAAACGTGAATTTAACATTTTCGAAACATACCGTATCCGAATCTAAACATAACTTAATACATCACACAATGACATGTTTACAGCTGACTTCTCGTTAATTTACTTTTAAAGTGTTCTCAACAAATTTGGATTTGATTTGCAATTTTGTTGCGTAATATGCTCCAATGAGATTAAGAAAATATGTCATCTTAACGTCTTATTAATATTTGTAGAAGTTGTTTGTTGATCGCAAGCACTTGGTTAAATGTTGTACTGTTTGGTAAATATTACAGAGTTATTTTTCATTTAAAAAAATAGGGCGTCAATAATCACTGCCTTGTGTGGTTAAATGTTAAACACTGGCTAAACGTTAAGAGATAGACTTTAACTTTGTCATACAAAATTGTATTTATTGTATTGGTTATACTGTAAAGGCCGCAAGCGCGTATATCTTTCTTTTAGAATGACCTACTATAACTATATCAAAATAAACATTGTTAAAAAATGCAAGTTAAATATTTTAAAGCTCATTTGAGATAGTATAGTGTAAGTTTACACAAAAGTTACATGACATTTTGATTGAATGAATCTTGCAATGTCAACGGCAATTATTTATGTTTTTGATAAAAACTAAATTTTTAGTTATGTTATATATACTTGCGGTATATGGGTCATTCCATGTCAAATCGACCAATAGTTGGAATCGACCCCTTTTGATTTCGACGAATTTTGGTCAGAAGTTTTCTCTCATCATATAACCAAGTTCTGCCAAGGGAAAATTTTTTTTTTTTTTCAAAAGTTATGCAATTTTGAAAATTTAACTAATTTTCCTGTTTCTTATACTTATTCTTTAAATATCTCAAAAACTGTTACAATTACTCTAATGATCTGAGCTAGGTTTCCACTATCAAATTTTACGCTCAAATTTTTTTCTAGAGTACCTCAAATAAATTCAAAAGATCCTGAAATTTTTGAGTAGGGGTTGTTTTTTGTTTTTGAACCCAACTGGTCTTTTATGCACCTAATTGTTTATGCATGATTATTTGTATTTAACTCATGCCAAGGTCTAAAGTTGCTTAAATTTCGCGGTATGTTTCACGTCGATCTTCCTCAATCAACTTACGCACAGCATCAACGTTTTCTTGGGTGACTGCAGTTTTTGATCGACGTTGACAGGGATCATCACTGTGCTTGACACATCCACGTCGAAATTCAGCAAACCACTTCAAAAGTCATAATAAATCATCGCTTTTTAATTTTCGCGAATCAATTCTAGTTCCTTAACGACTAAAAATTTTGACAAGACCTTGTTACAAAACCGAGATTCAAACCTTTTTTAAAATAAATATATTGTATTCTATTTTCAAAACCAGGTAGTTTGCATTTAAAAACATTTTAATACGACGGAAATAGTAGAAATATACCATTCCCGATACTATTAGTGCAGCCCTTGTATATTTATACAATTATAACCACTCATATGATTTAAAATTTAAACAAGAGAAATTATAATGTATATATTTATTATTTGATATAAAGTCTTTATTATTTGTCTCTATTATTTAAAATAATATATATATATATGGATATTAAAAAAGACCGAATAATTTCTTGCCTGATATACTATGGACAGGTCTGACTTTTTGAGCCGGTGCTAATTTTTTGACATACATAAACGCTTAGTAGAGTCCAATTTGAATAAATAAACTATGCAACCATTTGCATCAGATTTGGACTTTTAGTATTATAGTGTTATGTTATGATTCAAATGATGATTTTCTGTATTTATGTATGTGTCATGTTTGAATTTACTGACCAATACCAATGCGTTTTAACTACATTCAAAATATTGGTGCTAGTGTTAACGTTAGTTTTTACTTTATCTAAAAAGCGTTAACACGCTGAAAGGCAGTTAAACCCATTCATATTACATTTTTACCAAAGTAACGTTACATCATAAAAATATCTTCATGTTTATAAGTTAACTGGCAGCATTATAATTTAATCACTTCAAAATTTTAAAGAGTTAAAATTACTTGCTACGCGGTCGCATGTGGTGTTTAGTCAAAATTTATATCAAACTACAAGAGCTAAATGTTATAAAAGAAAATTGAAATCTGTTAATGTTAAAAAAATAAAATAGAAATTGTCATTGACAATGAAACTCTGTTTATCTTAAAAACAATCAAATAAAATTTTCCAATGCAAGTGTAATTAAATGAAATACGTTTTAGCTAACTGCCTTCGTAGCCTAGTGGTATGGGCGTGTGCTTTAAAAACTGGAGGTTTTTAAAAACTTATCACGATATCTTTCTAACCAAACTTACACACCCAAAAGATTCCGATGAAATACTAGATTGGTTTTCTTCATATCCTCTCGGTCGTCAACAGTCAGCCTCTGTTGATGAAGTATTATCAGCATAGCTTGATCTTTAGAGTGGTGTTTCTCAAGGTGGAAGACTTTCTCCAATTTTTAAAAAATTTTATAGCTCACGATTTTCAATGATGACGATTGACGATTTGCTATTTTATATTCAGCGATATATATAATACACAAACTCACTAGTTTGATTTGACAGCTAAAACCTTGACATCATTAGAAAGTGGTCTATTAAGTTTGGATTTACTATTAATACAGCTAAGTGTCAGATAATTATTTTAGAAAGTACTTGAACTTCGAGTGAAGAAAAATTACCGTCTTTCCACCATTATTGTTCAATAGCACTTTAATCAATCTAAGTAGGTGTGTTTAGAATCTTGTTTTGATTCTTGACCCAACATTCAGTTGAATAAACCAACTTGCAAGCTAAGGAAACGCTTAATAATAATAGAATAAAAAGCCTTTACTTGACCATGCTACATCTCATTTTTCTAATTTTACAAATCTAATGGTAAAGTATCGAGTATAGTGTATATAAAATAATTTCATTATTAATTACTAATTCACCTTTTTTTTATTAATTAACTTCTATTATTTCCATTATTCATGTTGAAACAGAAGTCGCCGGATAGGTTGGCCTCGAAGCATTTCACTTCTTTCTATTTTGCGCTACATGACCAGTTTTCTTTTTTAATTTCGTCGTCCCATCTTGTACAGGGCCTTCTCTCTTTCTTTTTCTTTTGAAGCTTAAAGCGTCAGTTGATTTTGTTACTGTTCTTATTCTTGTATGCCGAATCTTACTAGTTTTTGACCTTCATTGTAGCTTCTCTTCATTCTTCGCTGACAGGATGTGTTTTTTGTTGGCTTTTGAGTAAAATTTCCATGTTTGACACCATAAGTCAAAGCATGGTAGTAGAGTTCGAGTTCATCATCTTTGTTTTTAATTTTATAGGCATATTACTTTTGAAAATTTCTTTCAAACTCAAAATTGTTTCATGTTTGTTGCACTCTTCTTTCAATCTCCACCTTATTGTTTCTATTTCAAAACTAATTGTTTTCCCTAGGTATGTGTATTTATCCGTGTATTCAGTTGGTTCCCATTGATTTGAATTTGTTTTTGTAACCGTTAGACATCATCTTGGACTTTGGGTAGATTAATTTCTAATCCGACATTAGTACCAGCCGTTTTAGATCTTCAATCATGAGCTGCAATTGTGATCCTATGTCATTACGTCAATGTGTGTTTAATTTATTATATTCTACCGTTTTTTTCATTCGTTGAATAACACTTGAATACCATTAAAGCGAGCCCTTGGTTTGGATTACTTCTTTGTTTTATTTAAAACAAATAATTTGTCCTAAAATAGAATTACAAATTCGAATCAAAAAATTAGATTGGTTCATTCTTCTCGTTGTTTCTTATATTTGATTAGGCTTAAATTATTATTAAAATAAGTTGCCTAATATAATAAAAAAAACTTCTTCCAACATAACTTATACTTAATACGACAAATTTACTATTGGGACCGGGTGTTCAACTTTACAAACATCTCTTTTTTTAAAGACGAATATAATTTTGACTAAACAACCATGTATAATTTATCGGAGTAAATAAAAAAACTATTATATAATTTGTGATATTTCCAAAACAATACATTTATAAGTACGGTTCATTGGTTAATTGACATTAAACTAATTAGCTGCCTCCGTAGCCTAGTGGTATAGGTGTGTGCTTAGAAAACCGGAGGTCGTGGGTTCGAATCCTGCGAGGACTTAACAAATTTTCATTGTTGTTTCCTAGTTGGTTAGGGCAATATGGGCTGATCATAAAATTGTGTGAAAAGTATGATGATCCATGCGTCGGATGGGCATGTAAAAGTCGAGTCCACCTACCAGCCCGCATTGGACCAGCGTGGTGGGATACGGTCCATAACCCCTAATGGATAGGGGTGTATTAGGGGAGGCCTATGTCCTGCAGTGGACTATTACAGGCTGATGATGATGACATTAAACTTCTGAACAATCCTAGATGTTCACTTGTAAATAAAATATGTATCAGAATTAAGTTCATTTCATAGTTTAATATAACTTACTTCGTATTAGGAGAGCACTGCAGTAAGCATAATTATCATTTAAATTAAAGTTAGCGTCGATTTACTTAGGGTGGCAGTCGTACTTGTGTCCTCTTACACAATTATATGAGATCGTCTCGTTACTACATTAAATATAAAAAAAAACACAAGGTAATATTGACAAACCAACATGAAAAGATTTGTTTTTTTACAATCAATACATTTGATCCGATTGTTTCTTTCCATTCAAAGTTAGTGCAATATTTTGTACAACAACTAGTAATGACAAATATTTTACATCGAAAACCGCATTCCGTTGCTACGTTTCACTTCTGTTTTCAGTTTCAAAACTCTATGGACGTTGTTCGAGGACTATTGATACTCCATTCATAGCGAATCGTCTGTCAGAGTCGAATCGCTTCCGAGAACTTGGGACTATAACGTAAATCAAATAAGTTGGGGGAACGAATGTAATTCGAGAGGACGTATTTCCTTTCGCAAATAACTCTTTTAGGAAACAGATTTACTTTTTTATCGAATTCAATCAAGATTTTCATCATTCAATCTTTTCTAAGAATGTTTTATTTATAAATGAGTTGCAATTTGTTTTTTTATAATTGCTTAGATATAATATAAATTTAGGATAAACGTTTATGTTAGATACTTTCTGTGAGATTATTAAAGATTTGCAAAAATAATGGTAACATAAACAAAGTTGAAACAGACAAAAAGTGTTAAATAGAGCTTTGGTAATTGACATTATAATTTTATTAAACCATAACTAAAGCCAATTCTATGTTCGAGGAATGAATTGATATAAAAATAGACAGTCAAAGTTGAGTAAATTATATAAAGTAAAAGCATTTCAATAATAACATTATAAATAAAGCATCACAGTTTAATCCGTCACTTATCTGAACAGGTACGCTTACACTGCAAAATATGATAGGTTACGGTTGCAATACAAGCAATTCTATTTATATCATGAGGTCGCCTTTTCATTTTCTCCATAACGTTTTAAATTACTACTGATATAAATAGTTATGGTCAAAACCAAGCTTCTAGTTGAACTCCTACTTTAAATGAGTAATTTATCAAAATAAAACAGCTAAAATAGTCGAAAAAATATGTAACATATATATATTTTTTAATTAATGTAACCTCTTTTGCTCTATACGAAGGTCTTTAATAAAAAAATTATTTAATTTTTAAATAAAAATATATTTTAGCTTCTACTTTTATTTCACCTCATTCAATAGAAGAAGGTTTTCTCATGTCCCACAAATGATTAGAAAAGCGTATTTTAATTGTTATCAGCTTAAATTACTAATTACAGTACACCATGAAATTTATATCATAGATTTATTATATTTCTGAGTAAAAATATAGAATATACATAGTTTTAATTGCATTTAGTGAAAGCATAAGTAAATAATTACCAAGGAATGAAACAAACAACTAAGTAAGTATGATACTCTTAAACTTAGTAAATAAAAACAAATCGATTTGTTTGCTTAGTGTTTTTCTAAAGGCGAAGTTTTTGCTGCGAAAATTGGGGCCAACAATTTTATCCGCTATACGTTTGTTGTTTTAAGGAAATTTTTGCTGGATAATAATGTAAATGTCAATTTTTAAGCATAAAAAAAGGTTTGAAATTAAATTAATTGATTTATTCCGGGTAATATCTGTGGAAATATTTGTAGTAAGAAAATTTTTAAACGACATGTTTTTGTATACTTTTACATATAATTACCGGTGGTAGGTCCCTTTTTTACAGGAGACCGTCTGGGTGGGTACCACCACGGTGCCTACTTCTGCCGCGAAGCAATAGTGTGAAAACACTGCGTTCCGGTTTGAAGGGTACCGTAGCCAGCGTATTTACTGGGTAAACGAGACTTAACACCCTATATCTCGCGGTAGGCAGCGCGTTGGCGATACCACTGGTATTGCCAATGTCTATGGGCCTCGGTGACCACTTCCTATCAGGTGGCCAGACTGCTCGTCTGCCTGTGTATGCCATAAAAAAATATATTGTTTGACTTGGTTTGTTTAAATACCATATTATAATCCAAAAATATATTGCAATAAAACGTTTTTGCTGTTAAACACGAGCGAAACACTAGGACTTTTCAAGTTTTTCAACTATGAAAGCGTATTTCTTACACGTTTAAACATTTTAGTATACATCAAAGCACATGATAGTAGTACTGTTACCAAACCCTTAACTGTTGTCTATATTTCCTTATTTTTAAAACCACTTTAATAACGAAAACAACAATAGGGAAAAACTGAAAAGCCATAAAAATTCTCGGGCTTTCGTATTAAGATATTCCGGGAATAAAGTTTTTCTCGCAATATTTACGTGTCGAGTGCACGCGAGAGTGGACGCAGAAACGATTGCACGTCGTTTTCATCTATCACGGATAATTCCTCATTTTTCACAGTCAGTGTGTTTCTGTTAGTTGACCGAGTAACACGTGCCTTACGTATTTTTATATTGAATTGTCGCCTTGTTTACGATCTACCGGTTTGAGCTACCGCAAGCAAGCCGCACACCTGGGTGGTCCATTGCAATGCGTAAACAATGTCGAGCTGTGACTCATTATCGACGATAAGAATGAATAATAACTATTCGGAGATGAACGTGCAAGAAAATGATTAGACTATACGACAAAAAGTGCATGCGGCGGAGAATAAAGATCTTCACGTACAAGAGTGTTGGATAAACTTGATGATGATAATGATGAAAATTTGAATACTGTCTCGATGTCAGGAAAACGACGTAGTCTGGGAAATAATACCCCTTGTTAACCGCTAGTGTCAGTTCTCTGCAGGTTGAGATTGCATCATTAAGGCAATCCTTAAATATCCTCATCAAAAAATATGAGGCATCTCAAAGAGAAATATCTAAACACATTTCGGCTATGAATGATATATTAGACTTGTGTAAAAATAACTCAGACCATTTTGATTTGTTGACTAGAAATTGTGTATGCCAGAGTAATAGAGATTCAGAGTTTGGTGCCTCATGGTAGCCTCTGAGATAATAATGAAGAAAAACATATTTCTACCAATAACCATATTAAAATGTACAGCGATGAACTGGAAAAAAATAAGGGTTCATTTATTCTAGACAAGTGTATGAGGGAATCAGTATCTAATTACTGTATGCCAGGCGCAACTTACTTACATATAATGAAAATATTGACTGATTTGCTCCAACACTATCTAAATTATCTTAATTGAGAGTCGGGAGGAAATGTTAATAGACAACACCAACAACAATTTTATAAAAGACTCAATAAACTAGATGTAAAAAGGGTAATGTTATTCACATTTCCCTACATTAAGTAGTTGTCAAAGGAAAACTACCACAGATATAATTTAAATAACTATTTGTATATGTTATACAAATAGTTATTTAAATTAATACAAACAGTACTTTATTTTTACCAAATAATAATGTTATTGATAATAAATGTTTAAATAAAAGCACACAGTGTATGAATCTAGTACATCAAAATATTCAGGGAATAGCCAGTAAAGAACTAGAAATAAAACTTTTCTTATATATTATTGATGAATAGAATATCAGTTGATGTAAAAATCTTGGATGTCACCATGTGCCAAGCCTGTTCAAAAGAGATAAAGGTACAGACGGTGGCTCTTTAACCCTTATATGTGTGACAAATAAAACACCTTTATTAGAGTGATGAGGTGCCTGGGTACCTGGTACATGGTTATCGGCGCGCAAGAAACGCTTGAATCCATTCAATGCATCGTGCTTGACATTGACACTTGAGTGCTTACTGTGTTCGTACTGTACGAGTTTGTTTCTATTTTGTGAGTTTAACTATTTCATTATGAATATTGACGCCAATATTTATAAACAAAGAGCACGTGTTCGAAGATATAATTCAACAGAATTACAAACGATATTAGCAGAATCATCCAGTGACAAAGGTGAGTTTTGACAATTCCGAGTTTTGAAGGAATCGTTTGAAAACATTTTTATTGCAAAAGATGGAACGCGGTGGCAGTCAGATCCATTTTCCAGAACACAGACAAGTAGTCGAAACATTGTTCGTCAACGGGGCGGGGCTGCATCTTTGAGTTAACTTCACAATAAAATGGAAATATTCAAAAATATATTGTCCAATGAAATGTGTGACATAATTTTGAAGGAACCTATTCGGAAAGTGACTAAAATTACTGAAGCATACAATAATAAACTGATAGAAAACAACCCTGATATTAGCGAAAAAATATTTAAACCATTCACAGAACAAGAACTGGATGCATTTTTTGGCATTCTAATATTTGGTGGGGTGCATAGATCTAATAAAGAGCATTTGACTGAATTGGAAATCCAGTCGCTTACCATTATTTCGAGGCTACAATGTCCCATGACAGATTCAAAATGTTGTTACGCTTCAGGTTACACGGTTCACGTTAAGGTTTGATAATAATGTAACGCGCCTTGAACTTGAATGTAACTACGGATAATTTTTACGTTTCTTCAACTGGCTAATTCCTTGATTTCGTGGAACATGACACTAGTTGGAACGGTGAAGAAAAATAAACGGATTCTTCCTCCAAATATGCAAGCACACAAGGAGAGGGTGATTTATTCTTCTGACTTCCTTCAGCAAAGAAGCAACTGTGTGCTCCTATGTATCCAAAAATCAGTAACAATGTTGTCATCAAAGCATATGTTACCAGTTATTGAAAGTAATAATGAAACTGCCAAGCCGAAATAATTTTAAATTATAATAAAACCAAAATGGAGTGGACAATATGGATAAGCTGTTAGCAGAATACACCGTTAAACGTAGGACCAATCGGTGACCCTTAGCACTGTTTTTCAATATCATTGACATTACAGCCTTGGCAGCATATATCATTTACATAGAACATAATCCACAATTACTCGAGTGACAGACGTAGAAAGTTTTTAAAATCATTGAGTCCACAACTGTGCAGTGGTCGAAAGTCCATGTGCAGAGAACTCAAAGCTAGCAAAGAAAAACACGAAAAGCTTGCACTAGCTGTAGAAAACCAGTTTGTGATGAACATGCAGTAACTCGTTCAACATGTAACACCTGCTTCGAGAGCTGTACTGCTTCCGCATAAACAAAGAATTTGTATTTTTTGTAGAAATAAAACATCATAGCAAATGTTTATTATTTTATTTTTGTATGAAATTATAAATACATTTTTAATTGTCATACAAGACACAAAGAGGTACCCGGGTACCTTGTCACTCTATTGTGAGTTTAAAATATGTTTTGGTTTCCACAAAACATTGTAAATAGTTGACTGGGTCAAAACATTAAAAAATATAATTTATAAATAGTTAAGAGCTCTCAGAAAATCACAGCTACCTACAGAGCATAAAACATACTTTTCGTTAAATTTGAAAATGCTAAAGGTACCCGGGTACCTCGTCACTCACATAAGGGTTAATGATTATTAATTACTTTTAAATTTAAAATCGTAACGATATTGTGAGCCTCTCTGTTGAACGGACTATTGAAATAGCCTGTGCAGAGCTTGAGCACTTCATTGTTTTATGCGTGTACAGATCTCCACAGCGTTGTATGAACCTTTGAAATTGTTTTAGAAGAAATTTGGTTACATCTATCTGAATCTAATAAGTATTTTATAATTTGTGGTGATTTCAACATTAATTTATTAGATAATTGTAACACCACAATTACATTCAGATCATTGTTAAGTTCATATTATCTTTTAAATTTATTTATTGAACCAACAAGAATCACCAAAACTTCTGCAAAATGTATAGATAATATATATATATGTACTAATTGTCAAACATTAATTAAATCAATTATTAAAATGTTAACTTCAGACCATTGTGTGTGGGGGCCCTCAAATTAATGGACTGGCAAATAAACTTAGCTCTCGCAGGCATTGTGACACATAGCATAAATACTAGAAAAGGACATGCTTTAATTCTTCCAGCAACTAGACTGCGGAGAATAAGTAAATCTTTATGGCACAATATACACGCTTTACAACACCAGTAGTAGGTCCCTAAATACACCGGTGGTAGGTCCTGTTTAAACCGGTGGTAGGTCCCCTGTTTACAGGAGACCGTCTGGGTGGCTACCACCGCGGTGCCTATTTCTGCCTGAAGCAGCAGTGTGAAAACTCTGCTGTGTTCTAGTTGAAGGCACCGTGGCCAGCGTATTTACTGGGTAAACAAGACTTAAACCCTATGTCTCACGGTAGGCAGCGCTGGCGTTGGCGATACCACTGAGTAAGGCCAATGTCTATGGGCGTCGGTGACCAATTCCATCAGGTGGCCCGACTGCTGGTCTGCCTGCCATTAAAAAAAACCCAGAAAGCGTTCAAAATTTAACTATTAACAAATTTAATAAAGTTAGTAAAGGAACGTTTATGTGTTAAAGATTATTATAACATAAATTAATTTATAAATGTAAACACAACTTGGTAATAGAATGCTCGCTCCAGGCTTTTTTAAATTTAAAATATGAATGATAGAACTGTATGTAGGTCAAAGAAATTTTGTATGTTTATTGTTGAGTTTCTTTTGCCGGTTCTTCTCAGGTCGGAGGAGTCCTATTCCAAACCGGTGGCAGCGTCCTTGACAATTAATAAGCGAGTATTCACACTTCTATATTGAATAAAGATATATGAATTGAATATGTAGTTTGGAAATTAGTATCAAAGTTGTTATTTTCATATGTACGTAATGGTATGAGTACCTAAATATTATAAGATTTTAAATACATTTTAAAAATATAATTTCCGACACAATATCATATTGTTATCTAAAAACATATTGAAGTGAAATTTTTCTGACTGGCATATAATTTCCAACAATATAAAAGTTTTTCTAAATGTATCCAATTTAGGGTCTACTTCAATAAAATTGCGCAATGTGTCTTATTACGTTGATGCAATAGCTGTTAATATAAGATAATGTAAAATATAACTTGTTGTTTGTATTTTGATGTCTGTTTGACGATGCTTCTGAGGTACGTTAAAATTTTTATTTGCGTGTTCTGTGCGTCCGTTAATATTTTAAATAGATAAAAACTATCTCTTTTTATAAATAAAAAAAAATTGTCATGTGATGGAGTAGATAGAACCTTTAGGATTTTCTGTTTTTTTTTTCACTCATTTAGTTCATTTGGTATGAGTTCCTTTTCGTATGGGTGAAGACACAGTTTGTAATAATGTGCAAGATTTTATATATGATCTTAGCAATCCATTCAAGATTCAACCCCGCGTTATTTTAAAATTTTAAGATATTTTTTTTCTGTGATAAAAATAAATCTATGATACTCAACATTAATGTAGCTTTCTAATGGTGGAAGTCAGAACAGTACTTTTTGAGTTTAGTCATTACAAATACACAAAAATACAATTTATTTCTTTTTGTAACATTAGTATAGATAAATCATGAAATGAACCGAAATATAGATAGTTAGAAAATGAATCAATATTTAACCTAACTAAAGTATTCTTTTTATAATAATCGTATGCTTAAATGACGTCTAATTATAAGATATAGATGTTTTATGACTACATGAATTCGTTTTTTTTATATCATTCTTTTTAAACTATGACTAGCGGTACCCTTTAAATTTACATTGAATATTTAAGACTGAATTCAAATGGAACCAATTTTGCTTTATTTAATTTTTTCTCTTCATCTACTAAAATTAACAAATGAAAGAGACGGCAGTGTAACTATTGCAACGCTACGAAATCGTACCAAACGGAATAATAAATGAGAGAACCAAATTACGCATACACTGGGAACTTTTAAATTGGATTTTTAAATATTCTCTTTTTGTATTTGCTCAATGTTTACAAAAGTACGGATCTTCTTTCTAAAACTAAATATTTTAAGTTACTCCTAATTACATAAGCTATCTTTCCGTGAAAGTCCCATAAATCGAGAACATTAAAATATGCGCTGATATACATCAGAACATCATCATTTAAAATCGGTTATTTTAAAGTTACCAGCAGACTCTCCAATTTTATTTATTTGTATAGATATATGTATATAATATATCTAATATCATATATATTTTTGTCAGAAACAAATTCGCTGTTATTGATAAAACTGAAAAATGCGAAAATGAAAAGAATGAAAGAATGTAGGAACATTGTAATTTATTGATACGTTTGACTGGTTTTACATATTTTTATTTTTAATTTTAATAAATAAACAAGACACAACAACTTTTCGTTTTGCTTAGGACAACGGGGCTTATTATCCGAAACCTATTTAGTCAGATGATTCATGATAAAAGTTATTCCTGTAGCTCTATGAGACTTTTAAAATTAAGAATAACGGAGTGCACTATTGTCAGTGCGTACTATCATTTAATGTTTGATGAGTGATCAAAAATTAGGAAGGATGATAATAGAATATAATGACTATTGATAACTTAATACTTTATTTTCCTACGCCTCAGTATGCCGTTTAAACTTCTTATAAAACAGTAAACAATTGCCTTTTGAAAGTTGTGTTCTCGTAACTGAGATATTATATTTTTCATATCTTTGATGCAGTTAACAATGTTACACAACGTGTTCATTCTGTAGCATACATATATTATATTCTCTTACAATACAACAAGATTATCTGCCATCATACGAGGCAGTTTCTGTTCTGTTTTTAAAATAGGTAACCGTGATTTACAAGTATTTATAAGGTATAAATAAGAACTTGTGAAGAAACTATAAATAAATTATCTTGGTCTCCGACCTTATAATATTTGTATAACTCACGGTATTGTAAAAAGACCGAAAACATAGACATATATTTCAAATATGTTTGCTTTGATTTTTTTTACATTTATGTGTTAAAGTCAAGACCACCCAATGATTTAATAATAAATTCGTATGTTGCCTAAATTTATATGTACATATACATATATCATCTGTACGTATAAATTATACTAAGTAAAATCTTATAATAATAAAGGATGGAAATATTATAATCGATTGAGTTTTAAATGTTATAACCAAACGTTTTATTTAATAATATAAGATGAGGTGGGATGTTATTCGAAAAACATTACGCAAGAATAAAGTTAATTCTTAAATCAGATTAGACTGTTGTGTTAAGAGCATATTTAAACTTTGTTAATCTTCAAATTTAACGACACTATAGCAAATCAGTAAACAACCATTAAAGTGATCTTAGATATATAAAATTTACTAAGAAAATTTAACAGAAAAACTGGACCGACTTCAAACAGTACAGAACCATTTTACGCAATACTAGCGGATAACGAAGTTAAATTGCCGTAATATCTATACCGTATTTTAAATGACTCATAATTTTTAAGATATTAATATAAGCAAAATTTCGTGTAGAACATGTTTTATAATAAAAGAATGGAGAAATTTTAAATGTGTTACAAATAAAACTACAAGGATATTAAAAAATATTTATATTCTTAGGTTTTCTAATGCGTTTCGTTTAATCTACGCACCTTACCACTTAATATCTTTACGCTACCTTATCCAAATTTACTGATAAAACATCATTCTACGCCCCCCTTACGTAGTAAAGGTAGTGGAAACTCTTATCAGAATAAAAAAGCAAATCCGGATGGATACTAATGGGTCTCAGTATACAATTATTTAGAATATAAATTTATGAAATTTATAGATCTATTAAAATTGTTGAATTAAACATCTGTAATTAAAGTATGAAAGAGCCGTCTAGCCATGTATGTATGTAGGTTTGCTTAATGACCAATATTTATGCTCCCAAAAACTTTTTCCAAATAGTCTCATAAACCTCAAACCTAATTTAAAATGACACTTTATCATCTTAATTTTCAGGCATTTAAGTTTTTAGCCTGTATTGCCCAGATCAACAAAAAGAGACCATAGTACAAAGTTGTTTCGCCGACCATGAAGTTATTGGTACAGGATAAAATTAAATTGAAAAGTTTAAGCATTTTATGCCGTGGCTGCTGCATAGAATTCAGCTTCCATTTCTTTCCGCGGGTGACATAAGAGGCGACTAAGGGAAAAGTTAGTCACTACAATACCATACTATGGGGCCGGCAGATGGGGGATAACCATCTCACCTTCAGATCCCAAAATGCCGAAACCCTCAACGGGCAGCAGCGTTCCGGTGTAAAGGATCTGAAGGGACTGCGGTTGCCAACCCGCACGCCAAAGCGAGGCAACAATGGCAAAACACCCTCGAAGAATGACAACGACGTGCGGCCCCTAGTTCCGCAGCCCCACTATTCCTGGCTACGGTACGGCCTTAGGGCAGGGGTGCTAGGAATCCCGGTGCGATTCGGCTACCCCAACGACGACTCGACCTGGCAACTTTCAACGCACGGACATTGAGGACCAACGAGAGGATGACGAAGCTGGAAGAAGAGGTAAACAGGCTGCGTAGGGATATCATAGGATTAGCGCGATAATCCTGAATCCGGCAACCTGTTTTACCACCGGGAGGATGACCAACTATCCCAAGGAGGTGTCGGATTTATTGTCCGCAAGTCTCTCATTAACAACATCGTTAAAGTCGATGTGTCGTCAAGGGTCGCATATCTTATACTCAAATATCCAAACGATATTCGTCGAAGGTCACAGGTATATACACCGACATCGACACACTCGATGAGGAGGTCGAAGCAATGTATGAGGATATTTTAAGCGCCATACCTTCCTCCAAAACTCAATACATGGTGTTGGTGGGAGATTTAATGCAAAACTAGGAAAAGGAAGAACAACGGAAAGGTATGAGGGAGAACCCAAGGGCAACAGCTGGCTGACTTTATTGAGAGGGAAGAACTATATATGATGAACTCTTTCTTCAAAAGCAGCCCTCAGAAAGTGGACCTGAATAAGCCTGATGGTTCCGTAAAAACGAGATTGACTTTATCATGACGACCAAACTCCAAATATTCAATAATGTATCTGTGATTGCAAGGTTTCAAACCAGGCAGCGATCACCGACTGGTAAGGGCATTGAATCTTAACGTTAGGCTGGAAAGATCTCGTCTAATAAAGTCCACGCTTCGTCCGTCCTCGTGGTCTTATTCATAATGCCCAGGCTTTCAGCTCGAACTAGCAATCGCTTCCAAACCCTAGAACAATGCAACACTGAGCTCGTGGAGACTGTTCATGGTGTGGGTTCTAGGTTTTATAAAACACACGCAAAATTGGAACCCAAAAACTCTCCGATGCCATTCTTAACCTGCTGGATACAAGACGGAAGATGCGCTACAGTCTTTTTCTGATAGTGAGATTCAGATCAGGCAGCTTAATAGACAGATCTCCAAGTATTGCGGCGGGACTTGCTTAACTTTACAACGTTTCGTATAAAGAAGCAATAGAACAAAACCAAGGTTCTAAAGTCCTCGCCAGAGATCTGTCTATCGAGGCAAATCAGTTGACTAAATTGAAGACCGATAATGGGGCCGTCATCTCCAGTGGCCTGGAGGTTTTAAGTGAGATTGACAGGTTCTATGGAGTTGTACACATCGTCGTAGGAGCCGCTTACCCAAGTGGTCATGACCTAAGAACAAAGCTCAGATATCCCGAACGTTAGTCTGAGCGAGATACGAATGGCTCTCGACCAACTTAATAACAGCAAAGCGCCTGGTAAGACGGAATTACTGCAGAGCTTCGAAAGCGGGTGGAGAACCGGTCTTGTAGTCCTTTAGAGGCTCTTTAATTTCGTCCTACAGGCTGGTATTATGCCAGAAGCGTGGAGCGAAGCGGTAGCGGTTAGTGGTATTGTTTTTCAAGAAAGGCGATAAGAGCCCATGAAAACTATAGACGATTTCCTTCTGAGCCTCGTTTATGTTCTGTTCTCGAGAGTCATCTTGAATCATCTCCTTCCAGAATAGACGACTTCAGACACCCGAACAAGCTTGGCTTTCGAAAAGGCCTTAGTACCATAGACCACATATTTACGCTGCGGCAGATTATATTAAAGACTGAGGAGTATAATTTGCCTTTAGCTTGAGCGTTTGTGGACTATGAGAAAGCTTTGATTCTGTCGAAATTTGGGTACTAAGGTTTTCAACCAGTGTGTGTTGCCAGTGATGGCCTTCGGAACTGAGACGTGGTCCTTCACTGCTGGCCGTATAAGGAAGCTCACTCAGTCACTCAACGAGCTATGGAGCAGGCTATGCTCGGAATTTCTCTGCGTATGAAGTGTATATACAGACATCCGCAGCAGAACGATGGTGATCGACATAACCTCGCAAAGTTACATAGCCAAAGTGGCAATGGGCGGCCAATGAGCTCGTAGAGCCGATAACCGATGGGGAAAAAGGTTCTAGAGTGGCAGCTTGTACTGGCCATCGCAGTGTGGGACGACCTTCTACGACCTGTGCAAGTGTGCGGGAAGTCGGTGGATGCAGGTGGCGCAGGATCGTACTTCTTGGCGGCTCATGGGGGAGGTCTATTTCCAGCAGTGGACTTTCGCAGGCTGATATCATGAAGCATTTTAAAATAAAGCAACTGGTTAAAATGCAGCTGTGACTGAATATATTGAGTTTCTATCGAATGTATGTTTTTACGTTAATTATTTCACTACGATCTGCTTTGTACTTTTTTTGATTTTCTCCTTATTTTTTGTAATGTATATGCTGAAATTATTATAGACTCTTTACCTAAAGAAATATTATAAGTAGTGTTATAAATACTAGCAAAGTCTTATGTGCAAAACTATTTAATGTAACAAAGTACACATAACAAAATAGCGTAAAATGTGATTTACAATTTACTGATATACGAAACTCATTAAACGCCGTTACTTCATTTACAGGACCTATGTATTAAGTAAGAATGAATGATTTAAATCATTTTTCGACCACAAAACTCTGAGAATACAATCATTACCCTTGCCAATAACTGTTCAGTGTTTCATAAAATAGTCTTTTTATTAGAACAAAAATTGTTTAGTAATTAGCTAACAATATTTTTAGAGCTATACCAAAAAGAGTTAATATACAAAAACGACATATAGTTAATAAGTAAATAAAAGTTTTTTGGACATTGAACATTAATTTCCAATTAATTACTTATTTATGATATAATATGCAATATAGGAAATTATATGCAGTGGCAAACTTGTGGATCAGTTTTGTGAAGAGAGCATGTTGTCACCAGATTGTGATATTGCGTAAAATAGTTATAGAGTGTTTGAAGTCGATCAATTTTTTTTATGTTAAATTGTAAAATTTTAAAACATATGACTACAGTGATTGAAATTTTCAAATTTCAAACCGTATACTTATCATAGATATTTAATTTAATAATAAACCTTCCGCTTCTGTTTTTAATATTTTTGAATTTTAACGAAATGTTTACCCGTTTATTTTTGTAACAAGGCAGACTTGTTGGCATAAAAAGATAATTGTTTTATTACTGTACAAACTGCAGTAAAATTCTGTATAATTGATTGTCCTTGTTAGGGGTTTTATATTTAACTAAACCAAACAAAAATCGCTTATCTGCAATGATGGATAAAGCTCAAATGACGTCCGGTTATTGATTGCACGACAGCAATTAATCTTGCTCAAATGTCCTCATAGCCCGAAAGATTAGTGAGACAGTGCCACTGACCAGTTACGTAAATCAATATATAACTCATTACCCAATTTTAATTGAACAGTTATATTGCTTAATGAGTTATAATAAATCTGCTATGTTAGAATTATTACTTATAATTGGGCGGGGTATCTCAATGCTCAAGTTTAATTGGCCGTCAGTTATTATAGCTCGACAATAAATCTTGTCTTAACGTACAAAAGTTGAAAGATTATGGGAATTTCATATTGAGTTTCATACACATGGTGTGTTCTATTTCTATTTACATCTAAATAAAAAACTCATGTATGTCTTAAAGTACTTTATCCTCTATCTTGAATCCATCATAGGCTTGCTCGGTTATAATTCTTTATATTTAGTTACTGTGAATGTTAAATGAACTAACTAGACATGATTTCAGTTATATTATGTCATATAAAAATACTGCCGATGTTATCTGTTGTATTTTGTGTAAATGGTTGTAAATCTTATAAAAGGATACAGATTTATATGCTTGTAATAAGATCATACTCCTCATCATCATCAGCCTGTGTAAGTCCACTAGACCAACTTTACCAAGAAGGTGGTTTGGTATGATAATAATATTTAAAATTTATTATTATATAGTATCATTATCATAGCGCTTTTTACCTTTTAGGTGTAAGAGTGTAATTCACTAAGAAGAACTGCCAAGCTGCGTAACATAAAAGTTTGTCTCGTGCATAAATTTATGGATTGTTTCATATTGACCTATTTATAAAGCGGTCGTGAAGTATCATAATAAATTTAATGCGATAAGTCAAGCACGTCGTGAACCCATTAAGTCGTGTATAGTGAAAATATAAAGCCATCTTAAAGATAAATGTTATAACATAATTGCAATTACCGGTTGTTTTCAAAATAATAATAGTCGAAAATGGCGTAATGCAAAGTCAAAGTCAAAGTCAAATATCTTTATTCAATGTGGAAGCATTACACTTTCTTATTGATTGTCAAATAATCTACCACCGGTTCGCAAATGGAAGCTTCTGACCTGAGAAGAACTGGCGTAAGAAACTCAGCGGGACTTTTTCTTTTTCCTTTCTTCAATAAATTTTACAAAACTTTCAATTAAAACCTTACATTTTACTACTTTGAAATAGCCTGAAGTAACAGTCCATTACCAGGGTGTGTTATCTATCAAGTAGCCAATAGTTACAACAATAATGTCCTTTAACACACAAACGCTCCTTTACAACTTTTTCAATTTATTTACAGATAAAAGCTGAACGTTTCCTAGTATTTTATTGTAGAAGAGATACATTGTCCCTGGAAAGATTTCGTTGTTCTCGGAGCCTAGTTTTAGGAAGAACATAATTATGCTTATTCCTAGTATTTATATTATGTGTGTCACAATGTTTTACAAAATCATTTTTATTTTTATGAACATACATAATATTTTCGAATATGTATTGAGAAAAACAGTCATTACATTGATTTCTGTAAACATTTTCATCAGCGATTCTTTGGGGCCCAGATTATAGACTGCTCGAATCCTCTTTTGAATTATAAAAATAGTATTAATATCAGTCGTGTTTCCCCACAGTAGAATGCCATAAGACATTATACTGTGAAAATAATCTAAAATATACTAAACGGGCTGTCTCAACATCGTTTAGTTGTCTAATTTTTGACTGCACAAGCTGCTGAGCTATGTTTACTCTGCCAGTCTATGAATATGAGGGCCCCATTGCAGTTTAGAATCTATTGTGATGCCGAGAAATACAGTGAATCTACGTGGTCTAGCGCTTCTCCATCTACGACCACATCACACCCAGCTTGAGGAATATTAGGAGTCATAAACCTTATACATTTAGTTTTATTTTTGTTTAACAATAAATTATTTGCACTAAACCAGTATTTTACTTTTGAGAGGGTATTATTTACATCGTCATTTTGCAAGTTACGCCGTTTATTCTAAATATTAAAGAGGTATCATCAGCAAATAATACAATCTAATTATTGTTCTCAACCTGGTGTGGTAGGTATACCTAATATAGACCAGGAGAGAAAAGGCCCTAAAATAGATCCCTGTGGGACTCCATACCTACCTGCGCCTGGGAGATCTCTTGCCGTTCACGTCAACCTCTGAGTTCGATGGCTCAAGACGAAGTCAGAAGGTCGAGTGCGGCATTTTGATACCATAGTGGCTTAATTTCCTGACCAAAGTATCCTGAATAAAGATATATTGTAGTCTATATCGGTGTCTCTGGTTCTAATTCGTAATCGTAACAATCACTAGAGAAATAAAGGGATTTTATAATTGGGACACGGTTTAAACCCCCTAACGGATAGGGGTGTTTTAGGGGAGGCCTTTGTCCAGCTGTGGACTATCATAGGCTGATGATGTGAAACAATTTAAATTTTTTAATATCTAGTTACTTTTCAGTTTAAATCAGAGATATAATAAGAGATAAATTTATTTGCACGATATATTTAAATGATATATTATTGTTTTAACTTTACGCGGTTTTAGATTGAACTTAAATAATTATTACTAAAATTACCATTTAATTACATACTCTAATCACGAATAATATATTTAATTTATTATTACCATTTAGTATTACAATTTTTTTTTTCATTATTAACTTTGCTCTAAAACTAAACACAGGAGTGTAATAATTTGAAATTTCTCTTGAATGCATTGTTCAGAGTGGAATAATTTAGTAGATATTGCATTTCGGCATCAAAGGGAAGGAAAAAAGTTCTCGCACTTCAGCAGAAATTTAGCTTTTTAACTTTGAGTTGGAAAACTACAGACGCAAACTATCTAAAAACTTTAATTGAATGTGTATTAAGTATTATTTATTTTTAATTTTACTATGTAGTAGTATATAAATATATACATTTAACAAAAGTCAAATACTTTCGTTCAATATGCACTTACTATTTTATTGTCAAATAATCTACCACTATAGAAGAAGGGAGAGTAAAATATCTAATAAAATAATTTATGTCCCTTCCTTAAACACAAAATTGTTTTTTTTTTAAATCAATTTAAAAAACAATTTTTATTATATTATAACCGTACATTAACCGCAGACAGTTTATTTGGTAAAAACACTTAACAATTCAGTAATTTAAACAGAATACACACTTTTATTACACAAGCATATAGAAAAGTATCTAGTTCTTTATATTAAAATTAGAATATATCTGTAAAAGTTTATATACTCTTAAATAAAATTAAACTGCCTCCGTAGCCTTGTAACTGCCTTCGAAGCCTAGAGGTATGGGCGTGTATTTTAGAAACCGGAGGTCGTGGGTTTGAATCCTACGGGGACTAAACAAATTTTCATTGTTATTTCCTAGTTGGTTACGGAAATTTGGGCCGATCACCAGTAAAAAGTCAGTCTACCCTCCGACCCGCATTGGACCAGCGTGGTAGGATACCCTAATGGAAAGGTATGTATTAGAGGAGCCAATGTCCAGCAGTGGACTATCGCAGGCTGATGATGCCGTAAATAAAATGACTTCATTATTTAAATAATAATGTATTCAAATATTTATGAAGTAAACGATGAATGCGTCAAGAAATGATTTAAACCTTGTTATTTCTTACTTATTTTAAACCAACTATTAAAACTTTGTATTTAAAGCAACAAAGTGCGACAGTCTAAGGTGATTACTTTTCACCCGTAGCAGTAGTTAAAACAAGCAACAAACAAGATCCATACCAGCTCCGTCCAACTATTCAGCAGAAGTTTATAATGATATAATAAAATATAAATTGCATGAGGATTTATTCACATAAAATGTCACCGTGCATGACTTAACTATATTCTCTTATTTTATATGTGAATACTTTTAGATTGTTTTTTGTTTAAAAAAGGAAGATTATAGTTTTATTTCATGTTTCTTTTCTTTTCGACACAAATTTAATTACAATTTAAACTTTACTAGAAAAGTCATTGCTTAAAATGTTTAATACAATGTTATAAAAAGCTTTTTTGTTAAAAAATTGTGGTTATTAACTTTTGCGTCGTATCGAAGGCTGAAAAAAAGCCTCTTTATTAGATCAGCCTAAGCAATTTAGTATGTTTACGGTTACTTTCAAGTAAAAGTGATTTGTTAAATATAATTTGTTTTTGACGGGTTTTTGATCAAAGCGATTATCTTTGCTTAAAACAAATTCTGATTTTTGCCATGCAAAGTATTCACATAACAATTTCTCAATCAATCACAATTGGAATCGCAAAACCACGTTCAGCCAAGAAGAGCTAAATCTGATTGCCATGATTTGTAGCACTGATAATCTTATCCAAGTCTTAATGCGTTATATTCATAGGCATCACATATGACTAGCAGAACAAATAATGAAATTAATTAAGGAAATAAAAGGATAACATACGTACCAAGAAAATAACGTATTTTCGTTGCAATTTTTCATAGCTTCAGATTCAACTTCTAGAAAATCTCTTCTTATGCTCATCCAATATGATTTAATTTGTAGTGCTTAAGCTTACAAAACGCAGAGTCACATTTTACAGACAGTTTTAACTTTTTTAGGTACCACCAGCACCCTATCTTTCTGTTCATCCAGAAACATATTAATTTCTAATTTTCTAGTTGTCCCCCATCTTGCAACTGGGATCACATAATTTCTGATGCGGTTTATCAGAGATACTCCGACTAGTAAATGTATAAATTGTATAGATTCATTATTCATAAAAATCTGCTTAATTTCTACGAAAAAGTCCTGCTTTAACCTTAATAAACTTTAAAATATTGAAAAGTAACCATGTTTCTTATCAAATTGTTAATAAAGAATATTTACTTTTATTAACACGAGTAGTTGTTTATGATTTTAACTTAAGTTAATGTCATAGTAAAAACTTAATTAACGTATCGGTTCTTACTACCAAAAGTGGCAAACCATAAAGAGTATTATTTCAAGGTTTATTACCCAATTATTACAGTACGTGATCTGTGGAACTAAGCGCCCCAGTTTTTCACGACCAGTAACTACTTCGTGACCAGAAAATTACAATTCGATTTAACAAATGACGGCAAAAACCTCGGAATAGAACTAAGGTTAAAAGCTAATTGTTCAAAATAGGTTTTTGATACTGCATTTTAGTCCATTAAAATCGAATATTATAAGAGGGGCACCCGTGGGTGTATTACGCCAGCTATCAATTTTTAATGCAATAAACACCAAAAAAATTTGATATATAAACTTTTTAACCTCATAAGATGTTTGCACGTCTGTCTGTTGTCGTTTAATACATACTAAAAAAATTGTTTGTAAAACTGTTTACATGTTTATATGTTTTTGTTGTTGTGATGTCGCGTATTTTTGAATGGTACTCACGTTTCCTGTATACCTTTAAACGGCGGAATTCTACGGCTGAGTTGTAAAACTAGTTGTTCTACTCTGTTGCGGTAGTTAACGATTTGATTATGTTGTGGAGTAAAGTGAACGCATCCTTTAGTTTATAGTGGATGAACGTTTATTTCTACTTCAATAATAACATTAATCGTGATACTAAAAACCTGTCACAAGCTGTTTTTCATATGCATACACACCTGTGTGAGAGATTTTCTCGTTTTTTTCTTTTCGTTAAATAAAAGACTGATAGATAGTTAATCCTCTCGGTGAAGTAGTATCATCGTGAGCTACCTTTAAATTATTTGTCTATTTAGAGGGTTTTGGTTCAAATTGTACTTTGAATACATATACGTGACACGTGCAGGACTGTAAAACGATTTGGTACACAAGTATAACGTGCATTGCATTCTTACTATTCATACATCTGAATATGAATGAATATACATATTATCTAAATTGTTTATTTGGTGGAAAGCACAAATGACATTGATACTTATTTTTAAAGAAAGCTTTATTAAAAGTTATTATAGCAATAAAGATAAATAATCGTTTGAGCTAAAAGTTAAAAGAAATGATAACTATCTTTTGAATAATAATTTAAGAATATGAGTTTTTACACTACTTTATTTATATTATGGTTTGTCGTTTTATGAATAACTTCATCATCGCACCGTATTATGTTAAGACTACGCATCAGTTCGAAATAAAGTTTCAAATAAATTGATTTTCTGATTTGGGTATCAGATAACGGTTGTAATTTTCAGGGTCGCTGGAGCGTAATGTACTCTTCTCGTAGATAAAAACAGTTACAATATCAGAGGAAAATAGACGTTTGTTTCTGTTGCCTGTAGTTTTAGGTAGGATACAATATTTTCAAAAGCTAGGCGCATAACGGTTTGTGATATTATGTTTTCTACAGAAATATAAATGATAACCTTTGTTATTATATCTTCCATGTATTATATTAAAGGAGTTATTGAATAAAAATAAGAATATACGATTCTTAACTATCACATATAAAATCACAAACCGTTATGCGCCTAGGTTTCAATAATATTGTATCCTACATAAAACTACAGACACCAGAAACATTGTATTACGCTCCAGCGACCCTGAAAATTACAACCGTTATCTGATACCCAAATCTGGAAATCTTATTATTTTTTGTTTTGCCGCTATTACTATTTATATTAAATTCATTCATGGTTTTAATAAAAACCAAATGTTTTTGTTTTGTATAGTGCATAGATTCGAACAAAATTTATTTATTATTACTAATCAATAAACATAATAAGCTTTCTCTTTGATGGTGGTACTGTTCAGTTTTGCGCAAGGAATACCTCAATAGGTATGTAATTATTTCAAGGTTTATCAAAGTAGTAATCCCATATCTGTTCCAATTATATTTACTTTATTTTGCACTAGGTATTGTACCTAAGTAAGTTCAATGCCTAAAGCATTAAACAAAAGCCAGCCAGCCAATCGATGCGTTGCTTAGAAAAACTCGACATAGTAGAACAAAATTATTTCTTTTATTTACGCGATTATTGTACATATCACATCAAGTAATTTACGAATTGTTCGCATTAGTCATATATATTTATTTCAGATGTTTTGTTAGTACTTCGTGAAAATGGATTTTGGAAAGTGTAAAATAAATATACATAACTAATGCAACAAAATCGTAAACAAGTGGATTTGATATAGAAGAACAATTTTAAAATTACCACATTATTTTCTTTTTGTAAAAGTTATGATAAATGTGTTTGCGAAATAACTAGGAATGGCAGATTTTTTCTACACATTTTATTACATAATGTAGCCAATTAGTTATTCAAATATATACGCAACATTATAGTAAAGTTTAATTAAAATATAATAAGAAGTTTTTAAACAAAAAAGGAATAAACGTCCATCCTCGCAAAAATATAAGGTATAAGGTTAGAAACGGAACATTTATGAGCAGATTTATAGGATGAACTTAAGTTTACATCACATTATAGGAAAAGAGCAAGTAGGTAAAAAGAAAATAATGGTGTTAATTAAGGACCGAAAAAGTCACGCGTCGACATGTTTTGCAGCATCAGTTAACGTAGGGACACGTACATTTAAGTAGGAATTAACTTTTTTTTATAACAAATGACAGAAGTTTCAAAAACGATAGTGTAGGTCTTCTGAAAAAATAGAGCTATAAAGCTTTCAAAAACAAAATTTCCAGAATAGTTGAAAGGAACGTCCAGGTATCAGCGGAACAAAAGAAAGCAATACTATTAAAATATGATAGCGTTTGGCATAACTACCTTGATGTACTGGTTTCTGGCTACTTTACAAGGAGTGTATACAACATCTTACTAATTTTTAAGCTTACGAATTGCACCATCTATTCGTCTTTAAGCTAATCTAAGATAATACACTAGTTTTGGTACTTGGACGTGGTGCTGTCGGACGTTTTAGCCCCACTCACTTCCTCGACATGGGTGTTAATATCACAAGATTTAGTCAATGTTTTTTGTATTTGATTTATCTCAACATTCATGGTAACAACCATCAAAGACTATCATGTATCTTTCTTCACGTAGAACCGCAAATTCTGCCTTTTTTAAATGTATACATAGAAGAAAAAATGTCGTAATATATTTTGTCTTGATTTTTTTAGTTGCATGCATTTCATTTTTAGCCTTTATTTGATTTGTGGAGCATTATTTACTCAATTTGTAAATTATTATATATCATAAATTTATAAACCTGATAGTATCTAGCATCGATACCAGGATATCACAATAAATTAGCTCTAAAATATTTATCACCTTACTTCTTAACTTAATTAATATTAGGTTAATAAATTAACAAGTTGATTAGTCAAGCCATATTAATTTATTTTTGGAAACAAGGTAGACACGTGGTTCATAAACTTACTAACAAACTGCAAACCGTGTGTGCAGTTAGTGAACAGTTTCTAGTAATGAGATTAGCAAATCTTTAATATTGTTTGTTATTAAAAATTTCGTAATTTTTTTGCCTTGATTTTTTAATATGCATGCATTGCCTTTTAAGCCATAATTTGATTTGTAGAGCGTTATTTACTCAATTTGTAAATTATTAGGTATTATTAATTTTAAACCTGCTAGATAAGTTAAATTTCTGTTGATATTTACTGTTGATATTTACTGTTGATATTACCTTACTTCTTAACTTAATTCAGATTTGGTTAATAAATTAACAAGTTGCTTAGTAAAGCAATATTAATTTGTTTTTGGAAACAAGGACGACACGTCGTTTATGAACTTACTAACAAAGTGCAAACAGTATGTGCAATTAGTGAACAAATGTTTACCCTATTCCAGTAACGAGCCAATTTACAGTCGGAATTCATTAAAATTTATATGTTACTTTTGTTAACATAACAATCATATGTTTTTCACTTTACAAAATATGTCTATTTTAAAAACATACCCTTGCATGTACTGTAGTAATATATTATTAAATATAAATTATTTGACATTTATGCATAAATATTATTTTTTTCACATGCTAATTCTGTCATTGAATATTTTTTTAAGGGTGTTTCAGTATAATTTTTATCTTAAAGTGTCTATTAAATACATATTTCTTACAAGGATATTGATTTAGTTTTTACATCGAATTTATCTTGTACTGAATTCGCTTGTACCTTAATCAAATTAGGCAATAAATGCCTACCCATTAATTAAGAAATGTGATAATATGGCTGTCACGTTTAGAGCAACTAATAACAGTGCCTTGTGTTCGAGAATCTTGAAGGATTAAAAGTTCAGATAATGGCTAAATAACGCTAATGCTTTCGTCCCAACGCCGGTCATATTTCGTCACGACTTATCTTTACTTTTTTAAGTCCTGTTTTCTTTATCTGGTTAAAATTATTTTAACTTAAAAACGTCATTTTGAAGCGTTCCTTTCTTTTTACTTAATGTAATAAAATGTATAAGATGATGCAAAATCTTGGTTACCTCTTTTTTGGTTCCCACTTTAATGGTTCTAAAATATTTTAAAGAAATTGCTCCTGTACTGGATTGATATCAAAAATCTGAATTATGTTAAATTTTTCCGGTGAAAGTTTTGGTCTTCTTTGCTAATGAAATTTTTAGTCATTATCAAATTTAAAACTAAATAAATTTATCAAATGAAAGTGTTTTTAAATTTACATCTTCTTTGATTTTACTAAAGAAAATGGTCTTTTCCATTGTCTTACTCATTGATGGTTAAAGTCGACAAAATCATTTAAAGTAAATTCGGGTATATTGGCCTCAGTATTTTTTTTAAGTATCTCTGAGTATTTCTTTCAGAGGCAGTATAATAAATACATTTTGCATATTCTCTAATGAGGAAAAATGGTTATACACATTATAATTGGTTTTGACTTTCAATTATCTTCCAAATATTTCTAAAATAAAATTTTGTATATTACTTTGACAATTTCCCTTTTAATCGGACCGACTTTTGAACAAAACTTTAATTTATTTATCAACTGTTAAGTAAAAATTACTTTCTTAAAGTATAATATAATGAAATAGAAGGCAAAGTAAAGATAAACAGTTAATTGACTTAAAATAGACTTTTTTTTAACAAGCAAACAAAAAGATTAAATGTTTTCCCCTCATTAAAGAAAATATGAAACGTTTTTATAACGTGTACAGTTCTTATTATTTCTTATTAGACCATAAAAATAAATAATACATATATTTTAACACATTAACTTGTTTAAAATCTAGTGCTGGGAGAACATTTTACGAATGTTACCTAAACTGAAGGATTACGTTGTTCGGTGCACCTCAAATTTATTGCCGGCGGGACGTGTTTCATATTATTTTGTATCTTCAACAGTAATACCTTAAAATAAAATCGTTTTCATTCATTTAGTTTTTACTGAAAAAATAAATATGTAAAATCTGTCTGTCCTTCCGTCTGTACCGTTTAAACTATTAAACTGATTAGATGAAATTTCGTACATACTTATAACAGATTACAAGAAAGGACGAGGGCTAATTATTGCAATGATTATGATAATGAAAGTTAAAACCAGGGAAATTTTGGTTTTTGCAGCTTTTTTTAAGTATTAAATTCAAGGGTGAATAGGGGTTGAATGGAAATGTAATTAAATTGAAATTTTTTTCAAAAACCTGAAACTTCGTATCCAGTGTGTGGAACCATATTTTGACGACTCCTTATTTACTAACAGTTTATTTGAAATTCTATTTTTTGGTCTAAGGTATGGTAAAAGCCTGGGTATTTCCCGCGTTATCATGAACGAAAAAGCACAAGTTTCCAGGACCCAACCAGCAAAGCGATCTCTGGGGCAGACGTTAAGCCATGGGCTGGGAAAACCAGGACCTTTGAAACTCCTCTGCCTGGTGAACCTGGTTTAACCTACCCCAAAATGGGACGTGGGTGTGCCCTTTTATCTCTGGTAACCTGGAGTCCTAAGGGCTGACCAGATGGTTTTGAAATATGGGTTTGGAATTATTGGAAAAAACGGACATTTCCTTACCGCCAATCACATAAGTAAAGAAATCAAGCTAGTAGTAGTAATGGAATGGCCATGTTCCAATCAAGAAGAACGAAAAACAGTGCCTTTGAACTAGTCAAACGGATCTGGTGTCTGACAAAAGCGTCACAAGCAAATCAACGAGTTTGAAGTATTGATTATGTACACTAAAATTCCCAACCGAGAATCGCCGTTTTCTCGCCAAAATTGGATGAAAAGATGAAAGATAAAAAACAGTATTTTTTAAGGGGCATGAAAAAGTTTCGGCAATAATTGGGTTGCAAATTCAGTTCCCCAACCCTTGGAACTATGGTGTGGATTACAGATGTGAACACCAACCAGATTTATATATCCCTGTTCCAATCACGCTGAAAACCCTACAGATTGCACCGAGATATCTACTAATCCCGGTTAAAGGCGTGTTTTTTGGATGGATGATTGACAAAATCAAAGCTCGTCGAAGAAGGGAAGTTTAAGATAGAAACGAAAATCCAAGACTAGAACCGATTGTCAGCCCAAACAAAAACCAGATGTCCCGGTTCAAGCCACTTAATTCGCAAGGAGATCATGTGTCTTATATAAAAACGAGTTCAGAGATATTTATAAAAAAAATTCTCTTTGACTAAAACACACTCTTTAAATTCATGGGCCGATGAAGTTAGTAACGTAAATATGCAATGTGAATTGGGAAGCATATCGTGCACTTGAAAATACTTACTCTCAGTCCTGTTCCTAGACAACAAGTCAGAAAGGTTAGGAAAATTTAACCTAATTGAATCCAAGTTAGGAAAAAATTATTGACTCAAAATCAGAGGGCCTTAATCTCCTAAAATGGAAGGTGAATTCTAATAGAATCCATAAACTTTGGATGATATCGGTGTTCCCCCTTGACTTGTAACAAGATAAGAACAACGGTTGAAAGTGGACTCATGGAACTTCAAAAAGTCAACCTCATCGGTGAAATGGACAAAAAATTGTTACTCACGGCAAAAAAGTTTAACCATAATTGCATCTTAAAGTTTTCCCATTCAGAGGACCTTTTTTTGGCGTTGGAAATTTTACACTCCAAACAGTAACAGTGCTCATCTTTCATTAAACTTTGAATTAAGAACTTTGCAGGTTTCTATTAACGTAGATGTATGGGCCTCTTTTAAATATATAAAACTTTGGTTTAAAGTTGGAAATACGATCCCAAAGCATGATCAATGTTTTGAGGTCGAACGGTCAAGTTTCTGAAATGCGATAACAAACGCCGGGTTCTTAGGAACGCAAGGTGATTCAAAAATAAAACTTATCGACTCGATTTGACTAAATTAATTTGGGATTGTAAAATAGTGTTAAATCACTATACAATAGTTAAGCTCAAAATCCCTTCGTTGTTTGATTTTCAGAATAAAGATCACCCTGAACCAAACTTTTCTGCCGACTCCCCTATATTTATACAACTATTTTGTCTTTCTTGTAAACGTAAGCCACATCCACTATTTTCGTGTTAGTTATATATATTAATTACCGACGTTTCGGACTCTTACAGCGTCCATGATCACGGGCAGACTAAGATGGTATATTCTAAAGCTAATATCTCAATGAGCTTGGAATAGCTGTCAGGGTTTTTTCCTTTAAAATTTGACATATCACTCCATTTTTTCTTTGAACTTTAACTTTTAAAAATTTCTTATTGTGGGCTTTTAATTTTTTAGAATGGCAACACAACTTTTATTCTTTTATTGTTTATTTAAAATTTTTTGCTTTTTGTTTAGGTATATTAAACTATTAATGAAGTAGTAAACACAAACATCATATTTTTATTTTATTATGTAAGCGACAATTTAGCATTCAACTTTGGGCTAAATTATCTAACTTTTTAAATAAAAATGCCTTTTTAAAAAATGGGTATGGTAAAAAAAAAAAAATTATCAATATTACAATGTTCCTTTCAATACTTTAAATTAAACTTATTTTTTGTCGTAAAAAATCAAATTTATAGTTATAACTTCTTATTAAAAACTTTGAACAATATCAAAAGGACAAAAAAATACAAATAATATTTGAACGGTAAAACCCCAATATCCCTAAAACTTTTTTTGAGAGCTCCTACTTACTATTAGTTACCAGCACTGCCAGGTCGGTTAAACGATTAGGATAACGGTCCACAATAAACTTTCACAATTAATAAGTCACCGGGAAAGCAACATAAACCAAAAACTAAACATTTTCTGGTTCAATAATCAAAGATCCCAGTACTCTTCGACATTGCGGTATTGCATAGTGGTCGCAACGGTTGCAATTAGTGAGTCGGGAAGTAACAAATTGTACGCTGAAGTTTTGTTTGAATCTGAATTTCGATAACTGTTATTATAATATTCGTCTAAACTTGGTTTTATAGGTATTGTATTAAAGTATATAATATAAAAAATTCAAGGCTATAAAATACGAAATAATACAATCATAACTTTAAGGTAAGTTTTATAAGTAATGATATAAGTGATGTAGTTTTCTTATTATGCCCAATCCAAATAAAATTGTAAATAGATTACAAAAAAAATCAATTTTAACGTAACTGTTTCTTTGTTTCTATTATCTTCAAATCTTAGTACGCATAAAATTATTTACTTCTTATCTTTTTAAGGTTTTTGTTGAAATTTAGAGAAATTTGATTGTTTAAGATTGTCCTTGTTGGTTCTATGCAAAAATAAATTAAATCTTTCATTCCTCCTTTCACAGCATTTTTTCAGAATGCAAAACCAAAAATTTCATTTAAGAAAATTTAAAAGGGTATTGAAGAACTGTTTCTGAAAACATGGGCGCAGTTAACAAAGGGAGCAAAATAAAAATAACACAAGTGATTGTATTTTATTGAAATCAAAAATTTGTCTTTTCAATAAAAAAAGTTCTGGCATAACTTAAGAAAGATGATTTTTTTGTAACTTACTGATAAATATATTGAGATTTGCTTTCTGATTTTGTATCTTCTTTTATCTACCCTATCTTAAATTAAAATCACTATCCGGTGTCACATATTAGGAATCGACGTGTAGAAAACTTTTGATTTCCTGTACTGTATAAAAATAATACAAATAAAATTAAATCATGGTATGCTAGTAAGGTGAAATACTTAAAATGTTATTCTAGCGCAGTAATTTTAATAATCGTTTTTTTGAAGACAAGTGGGTTTTAGATAAATTTTTTTACAGAAATCTGTATCGAACAGGAAACATCTTTTGTAATCATAAAAATATATCAAACCTTTTTAGTATCCCATTCCATAGAAAATCCCCACATGCCTTTTTATAAAGTCCCTTAAACCCTCACCCTTTTGAAGCAATTGCGTGTTTAGTATAACAAAAAACAACACAATAAGCTTACTTTTTGCGGTTTTTATATTAATTTGATTAACATCTTTTTAACTTTCCTAATTATTAATAAATAATTAATATAAAAAAAACTTATATAATAAACAACAAGAGCGGTTCTGTTAAATATTAATGCAAATCCAAAATAATGCAGTGTTTTCTTTCAAAAAATCCTCAAATAAATTTACTTAACGTTTTTTCATCATGTCCTACTTTAAAATTATTATACAAGTTTTTTTTTTTTTTTTTGGCATGTGATAAATTAACTTTTACGTATGTTTATTTAAAAACCCATTAAAGGACTGAATTATTTATCCATCAATCAATTGACATGCTGATTCAGGGGCCCCCCTCGCGTCCCTAGCCCTCACATAAAACGTTGGACATAATTATAAAATTTAGCGTGGTCTTTTCCAAAATTTTTTCTAACATATTTTCAAGTCAAAGACTTTTTATAACTGGTTTCAATGTTAATTTCATTAGTTGGAGAAACTAGAATATCGTTATCAGATTTCTTAATCATTTTAAATATAAAAATGTATTCTCCCTACACAAATTTTTAGTTCTTTTTCGTATTTTTAAATCAATAAGAAGATTTTATTTACAAAAGCAATAAATTGTAACCTTTTACCAAATTATTTTAATTTTTTTTAATTTCTAGCAATATAATATTTAGGAAAATTTCTATTTTGTGTGTATTTTTGTTGAATAAAAAATATTTCCGTTTAAAAGAATCCTTTCTTTAAAACTTCACTGTCCTTGGGTAAAAAACCACTATAGGTTGGAAAACATAAAAATCCAGTTCATGGATCAAAAATAAACGATCAGAATAAGATTATGTTTTATGTTAACAAACAAAAATCAATTTGAAGTTGGATTTTTTTTTTTGGATTAATCTAACATTACTTTAAATTATTTCCGTTAGGAACAAAGGCCTAAACGTGCCATAATTTATAAAATCAATCAAGATTGATTTCTTTTCAAAAATTTAAATTAAATATTTCAAGACACATGTTGAACAAAAATCTATAAAGTTTTGACATAGGGAATATAGAATCAATAACAAAGAATATCTGTCATTAATTAACAACTAAGAACAAAATGTCTGCTTAGAACTCATGGCAATATTAAATAATTAGATAAGAAAAATTAAATCTGAATTATTAGAATGATAATTCTTTAAGAAATTCTTAATTTTTACATACAGAATTTCAGCTTTACCTTCAAAAACATATTTTTTTCTAGTATTCCAAAATACAGCAGGCGGGCTGTGTTAGTCTAAATAAAATCGGATTTTTTTAACGAAGAGTATTCGCAGCAGAATAGAGAACTAAAAACAAAACAAATTCCTACGCTCCAAGTACCTACACAAACCGAGTTTAATAATGCCGCATCCCGTTAGGGGCTCTCGTTTATTCAAGCGATTTTTGTTTTGACAAGCGAAGTTTATTTTCCCAGGAGACAATTTTTTGTTACATGAATTTGATGCAAGCTAGTTTTTACAAGTAACGTTAAGATGAACGAGTGGTCGGGAAAATTGGTAGTACCTAAATTTCAGTCCAGCATTTAGTAAAAAATTATCTTTGCTTTTGAAAATAAATCTTTGTTAAAACTGGTTATTGAGTTAGCTAAGCAATTTTATTTTAAAAAAATTTGACATGTCCGCGACGTGTTTTCAAAAAATACTTAATATTAATACAAATGAGGTGTTTTAGTGTATTATTTTAATATCAAAGAAAAGATTCACACTTCGACTCCAATTTCCATATTGACTTTTACCCTTATTAAAACTCCTAGTTCATCAACGTACAGCTTTTTACAATACTGTCAAACAAAAATTTGATCCAAATTGGTTTAGCGGATAAGACGGTAAAGACAGACTGTCAAACATACTAAATTACTGTCGCGTTTATTATATTAATATAAGGTCTGAAGAGTATGGAAATCGCCTCACAATGTATTCATACGTTACCTATTTATTAAAGTTTCTAACCCAAAAATAAGCGCCTTATTAAATTAAATGGTTATTAAATAAAAATATTTAATCTCATCTTATACTATTATTTTTCATTGTTTTCCCCCCTCCCATTCTGAGCCGCCGTAATTGTATGGAAATGCGTACGTTGTGGTATTCTTTAATCTTTACGACATTCCATGATGCATCCATTCTAAAGGTTAAAATAAATTGTCCACCTGCACCTTGGTTAACCGAAGTCATCCGCATTGCTATGAAGCGCAGAAATCGTGCATTCAGGGAATTTAAATTGAAACGGACTGACAATAATTGGGCCGCATACAAATAAGCACGGAATCGGTGTAATCAGATGAAACGCAATGCTAAACAATTTCCAGGCAATTCAGTTCTTCACCTGCCGATATCTGGGTTTCTTGGCATTTTGGGTTATGGTAAATCCGAACGTCAAGCCCTTACTGGTTCCCTTATCGGATATTTCATTTGATTATTTGAGAATTTGTTATCCCAATTCTCTACCCTTTACTTGTGATCATTTAACGATACGTGACACCATTTCTTTTAAATGGGCGGACGCGACCTTTATTCAACCGTTCAAATTTTCTCCAGTTACTTGAATATATCAACTATTTTCTATAAAATCGGATGCAGTTGGATATGATAAAACCACGAATGATTGTTCTATCCTAGTTTCCTTCTCCTGTCCCATTTATTTTCCGTTCTGGAACATTTCCATTTCCCGGCGTAACTCTAATTCGTCCACTTCAAAGTCTCAACACCGTACTTCTTTGACTTTACCTTCTATTTTGTCCTTACTATCTAGGCCTAAATTCTGTGTTCTAAACAACTTTCTGGTTTATTTTCGTAACAATCGGTTATCTTGATGAACTACCATCTTAGTGGCCCCCTAAATCTGGTTTCCTCAAGGCGATATTCTTTCTCCCTTTTTTCCCTATTTATTCTTTTATCACCTTTGATCATTGCGTATCATCTTTTTCCGATGACCTGCGGTTTATGCTGGTCAACCAATAATCAAAAATGGCGTTCAAAAAATTAAGGACTTCCCCAAAAGGACTTTTTGTGACTAATTTGTTTCCTTTAAACCCCTCTAGGTCCAAAACTATAATTTTGGCAGTCCACGATTTGGGCAAAGTGGACTTTTACTGCAATCCTATCATAAATTTTGCTTTCAACCATCACATTTAGTAAAACTGTAAAGAACCTAGTCCTCCTTATAGACAAAACTCTAAATTGGAACACCAAAAAGTGTTGTGCAGAGAGTTAAAGGTATCCTGCGGTGCTTATTTCGATTCAATAAGTCTTTGCCTATTAAAACAAAAGTGACGCTTGTGCAGGCCTTGATTTTTCTTATTATCGACTATGGTGACATGTGCTATCGATTCGTTTTTAACCTTTGTAAATGTCTCTGCGCAACGTTCCCAACTTAAGTAGGAGCCTCGCTGGCTCCTTACGAGCCCCAACCACTTTATATTCCTTACTTAACTCTCCGTTTGCCCCGTTTTACATATATTCTAATTTTCAATACTTATGTGATGTGAGCAACAAGAATCTTCGTTCGACGGATACTCGTCTACTTCATTACCCTGTTCACCGTTCTGACATCATGCACTCCTCCTTTTTTGTCCAATCTATTCTCCTATGTAATGCGCTACCTCTCGAAATCAAGATGGCAGAGAGTATTAGGACCTTTAAGTGCAAGGAAAAAGATCACCTACTCAGCGGAATATCTCCAGATAAATTTATCATTATATTTATGTATATATATAACATAAATATATATATATACTTGCTTGCACCTCCCCAGTTTTATCTCAGCATCACCCCAAAGTTGACTGGCAGAAAATGCCATTGGCATTAACTCCTGCCTCGGAATTCAAATTCAAATATCTTTATTCAATATAGAAGTGTAACACTCGCTTATTAATTGTCAAGGACGCTACCACCGGTTTGGAATAGGACGCCTCCGACCTGAGAAAAACCAGGCAAAAGAAACTCAGTGGGCCTATTTTTGTCATCTTTTAAAATAATCAAATATATACATATAAATTTTCTTATGAGCTACATACAGTTCTAACATACGTATATTGTACTTGAAAAGCCTGGAGCGAGCAATCCATTACCAGGCTGTGTTATCATTTATAAATTCATTTATGTTATAATAATCTTAACACATAAACGTTCCTTTACTACTGTTTGAAATTTATTAACAGTTGAATTTCTGAACGTTTACTGGGATTTTGTAAAAGCGATACATTGTCACAAAAGATTTACTTATTCTTCGCAGACTAGTAGCTGGAAGAATTAAATTATGTTTGTTTCTAGTATTTATGTTATGTGATCACAATGTGTAGAATGCCATGAGACATTACACTGCTAAAGTATGCTAACCGGCCGTCTCCACGTCAGTTAATTATCTGATTTTTTGACAGCATATACTGGAGAGCTGAGTTTATTCGACATGTCTATTAATATTAATATTCCCAGAAACACGGTTGACTCAACAAAGTCTATCTCTTCCTCATCTATAAACACTTCACATTTACTCGGTCTTACATTTTGGAGTCATAAATGTATACATTTTGTCTTCTTCTGGTTTAGTAGCAAATTATTGACACTAAACCAGTGCACCACTCTAGAGAGAGTATTATTTACATCGTCATTTATTGATGTGTGTCGTTTAACTTTAAAAATTAAGGAAGTATCATCAGCAAATAATACTATCTCTTCGTTTTTATTAATAACATATGGTAAATCATTTATATAGATGAGAAAGAGAAAAGGCCCAAGAATAGACCCTTGTGGGACACCCATATTTACCGGGGCCCGGGAGATCTTTTACCATTCACGTCAACTTTCTGAGTTCGGTGGATCAAGTACGAAGACAGAAGATTGAGTGGCGTTTTTACACCATAATGACGTAATTTCCTGACCAGAGTGTCATGCTGTACGCAATCAAAAGCTTTTTGATATCGCAAAAATGCCTAAGGCATCCTGACGCTTCCAAGCCTCAAAGATGCTCTTAATGAGCATAAGCCAGCATCGATCGTGGAGCGACTCCTTAGTGAAACCTACTGTTTGTTATTAATAAGACAGTTACTGTTAAAATGTTTCATTAACTGGTTTTATAAGTTTTTCAAATGTTTTATTAAAAGTAGGCAAAATAGAGATAGGTCTTAAATTATTAGCGTCCATATTACACCCTGATTTAAAAACCGGTACAACTCTACTGTGCTTCATTAGGTCAGAAATGCCTCTCTGGATGCTTACATTAAATATTGTTGTTAGATGAGGTGATATTACATCAATAATCGAATTTATAACCTCAACAGAGATTCCCCAAAGGTTTGTGGTTTTTTTAATATCCAATTGTCTGCATGCACTTATAATGTCTTTGCTACATACATCAGTAAAATTTAACATTTTTGTACATTCTATAACATTATCCTTTAATAGTGATTCGGCAACTGTTGGAGAAGACAAAAGTGACTTGGTAGTCGAAACCGGAATGTCCGAAAAAAATCTATCGAAATAAGTAGCAACATCTATGACATATTATTATTAGACATATACTTTAATCCATACTTATATTATAAATGCGAAAGTAGCTCGGTCTGTCTTTCTGTCCGTCTAAAATAGTAATCCACTGAACAGATTTGATTGAAATTTACATACATACTTAGAACAGATTTCAAGACAGGAATTCTGTCTTTCTGTCTGCCTGTCTTAACTCTCTAAGCCACTGAACGCTGATTTAGATGATATTTGGTGCATACTTAGAACAAATTCCAAAAAAGGACATAGGGTAATAATTATCCCCCCAAACAGGTTCTCGCTTTGTTGTAGCGGTGGGGCTACGATAAAGCGAGAACCTGTTTGGTACCTGCGTCCTGCCCTGCCGCGGGGAAGCTAAGAAGAACGTGGCCGGCCTGTGGTTCAGGGCCGGCCGAGGAGGAGCCTGCTCCAAGCGGACTGAAGAAGCCCGCTTTGGATGCGCCTTTGGAGGGTGCGAGGAACAGGTTGCACGAGGTAGATGTGCCACCCTTCCTATGCTCCGCGACTCGGCGGGGCCGCACCGCTAATGCGGTGTGGAGGAGCCGTGAGAGGAGGGGACATTCGGCATGGTTTCGTCGATCTCTCCTTCTTCTACGGCCAAAAGGAAGCTAATGGCGGAGCTGAACATCGGGGCCACCGCTATGGGCTGGGAGTTTCGTCTATGCGTGGGCTGGGAATTCCTGGCTCCCGTGGCTCCTGAGTAACAGACCCCGGAGAGTCTGTTACCTATCTACAGAGGCCGAGACGAAGGGTGCGTTAGTTCCAACGCGCCCAGGGAGGAGGCAGATGGCCGTAGGCCAAGATGGGGCTGCTTCGGTGGTCTTTGCTGGTGGGGTCTCAAAAGAACGTGACAGAGCTCCTGTGTACCCATCTCTAAGGCGATAGAAGGAACAACGTGGTGGTTTTAGTCTGTGGGTGTCGACATAACCCGTCTTTGCTCCCGCGAGGACGGGTATGCGTACGCATTTCCCACAGTACAAAAAGAAAGAGGCAAACCGTACGGGTATGAACTAGAGGTTGAAAAGGAAATGCAAGTCAATATGGAAATTTGTTATATTCCAAGAAAAAGCCATAAAACTTTGTGCCAAATAATATTGAAATATTCTGTATGGTACAATATGAATAAGTTATTTGTATTGTATGTGCTTATCATTCGACAAAAAGTTCTATGCTTTTGATTTAACGATAACTTATATCTATTTAAACTTTCATCCTTTATTGCAACCCCTTTATCGCAATATTTATGTTCTTTTATTGGACATATTTTATTGATGAGTGCGTACCAAATGTCATCCAAATCAGTTTAGTGGTTTAGACAGTAAAGTCGGGCAGACACACAGACAGAGTTTCTTTAGCATTTATAATATTATTGAATGGGTAATACAAAGTAATTGGTTTTATTGTATGTGCTTATCATTAGAAAAGTTATGGCTTTGTTTTGAATGTCGAATTTCCATATCGATTTTCATCCCCTTTCAACCCCTAGTTCATACCCGTACAGTTTGAGAATAAAAAATTCTAAAAACTTTTGGCTCGTTTTTAATATCTAGACTACACTACATTTCATCGTTTTATGTTGAACAGAGACAACTTGTATATAAACTTCATCCCTATTTCTACCCTTTTATCGAAATGTTTAATAGCCTATGTTTTTTCTTGAATCTGCTCTGAGTATGTATCAAAAGCTTTTTCAAAACGGTATAGATGTTTAGACAGTAAAGACGGACAGACAGATAGATAGGGTTACTATCGCATTTATAATATTAGAATGGATTGAACAGTCATTAAGTTTTTAATTTTTTTCTTGGCTTTTTATGAAGTTTTTTCCTACAAATTAAAAGCTAAGCAGATCTTAAAGCAAAGTCTGCTGCAGAAACAAAAATCGTTCCGGTCACATCCGAAGAGCAGACTGTCTAGCTATTTGGGATATGGGATGTGATGTTAGTCAGACCGCTGTTACAGGAATCTATAGCTCTTCATGGTTATAAATAACGACTAGTTAGTAAGTTGTAGTAAGTAAAGAATTAGTCTGTACATTTTTATTTGAAAGGCAAGACTGGGTACTTTTTTTAATTTATATTTGTAAAGCGAATAGATAAATAGTTTTTATAGTATATGGAAAGTAAAGTATAAGAAAGTGTTTTATAATATATTGCATATTTCGTAGTGCCTTTTCCAGATGTGTAAAGTTTTTCGACTGCTGTATTACGAATTATATACTCATACATATATTATACAAGTTATTAGCATAATGTTTGAACATTTCAGACTATAGGGTAAAGGAGATATATGGTGATATAAGTAATTTGGTGATATGTTTTAAAACACTTTTGTATGACGCGTTAGCGAATTGCTACAAGTGTAAACGGTATAAAACCTTTTCACTCGCTCCGGTAATATGTCTCAGCGTTTGGCGACAAAGCAATTCCTAACGCGGTCATACAAAAGTGTTTAAAACTATCACCAAATTACTTATATCACCAATATATCTCCTTTACCCTACTTTTAGGAATAGAATCTCGCAAAGATCCAGAGTCTGCAAACACTATAACAGAATCGTGCATTCATACACAATTATGTTAAACAGGATATTACCTGCTGGTTTAAAAAGGATACCTAAACTTGTTCTTGTTATGAAAGATAAGGTCGTATTCACTCTAGGATGTAAATAACGTTCCACTTACCTGCAGAGTGGGCTATCGTTTATTTCTATATACGGATAGTATTAAGTTAGCCTTTTTTAATAAGAAAATTAAATATTATGATAAGTTTTTTTAACTTATTTTAATAGAAATAAAATAGAAAACTTATTGTACTTTATTTTTAAATATATAAACTGTTTTATATAATTATATAGTTTTCATTTTACCAACTGCTTAGATTCAGTTAGACCAGATATTCACTTGCTTTTCAAAGAAGGGTTTTATCAAGCACATGTTATAGTGTTTGAATGACCACAAAGCAGCCTTGCTCATTGAATTGAAAGTTTAAGTTTGTTTATCGCAACAAAGATTGTAAAAGAAACATTGTTATTTATCATAAAAGTTGATATAATATGAAATAATTTTAATTTTGATGTTATTAGGATGCTTAACATATTCTCCTTACTAACGTTCCTAAATGTTAAAAATAATGTTTACATTATATTTGATTGAAAGTTAAATTCTTTACGTTAATATCGTTTAACAGAATAGTTATCAATAAATATTTTCATAAAATATTCAACTATTATTTGTCATAGTACATTACATAAGTATTAATTAAAAGATTTCAAGCAGTATTTGATTGTATTAAATAAAAAAATTCTACATCTATTTTTAGATAGGCAACACGAGAAGAACCAGCGAAAGGAGATCGTGTTATTTAAAAGATTTTTGATCGACTAAATTTAACTTTATTCGAAGCGTATGTTTTTTTATTTTATGTTACCTTATTGTTCTTACAAATAAGTGAAATTTTAACAAAAAAAATTACCAATTCGAGCGAATGCCTACATACTCTCAGTAAGAAACTCCCCGCCATTTCTGGAACAGTATTTAAAATCTATAATATGGTAATTTATAGAATTCATTTGATTAAAATGTCATGTATGACGCGTTTTATGCACATACAATTTAGATCTTTTTAAATGCACTAACTTTTATATAAACTCACACATTATTACCTTAAATCTGCAATTATTCTGATTTACTTTACTAAAGATCTTAAACGCTCTTATATTTTATTAATAATTTATGTTGCAGTTTTTAGTATATAGATTTTCTAAATTGGTCTAGGTTCTTAATTATAAACGAAATAAAGTGAAGAGGCTTGGGTTTGCTTTTAGCTTTGAGTACTTAGGTATCATTATTTATAATTACGTGGTCTGTAACGATGGCATACGCAATAGGAAATTGATATCGGTGATTTGTACCGATATCAATTTCCTCTAGAGGGCTAAGTGAGAATCAAAGCAATTTATTAATCCATAAGATATCTATTGTATCTAATTTTACTTGCTTCTTGTACATTGTTGTGACCTTTTTCACATTTAAAAACTTATGAAAATATTTTATATAAAAAACAAATCTATATCGATGCACTTCAGAAGTGATTTGATGTAATTTATTTAATTTTCTTTTCTCATAATTAAATCTTTTTTACCTTCATGATGCCATCGTAAACGACCTTGCACTGGCTTGACAAAGCCTTATCTCAAATATACTCCATTTGTCTACAAATCCGGACCAAGATGCAGTGATATGGTTATACTATGACGAGGATTATCATTCCATTGTGTACTTGTCTCTATGTTCGCAAACTGATGGCAGTCGTCGTCAACGTTACAAATAAAAAACCGTTAAATAGCGTTGTGTTCTTAAGTTTGTCCATAGAATTGTCAAACTAATTTTTGATCAAAAATATAACATATTAAGTTTTCACAGGAAATTATTTACCTGTTTTTTTGTTCCTCTATTCGCTGGTAAAACAATTAAGCATTGCTAGCAGTTTTGTCTTCATAATACAAATTAAAACATGGCTTGATCAATTTATAATATTGCTTTAATTTAAATTATGTTCGTTTGGTTTGTTATGTCCCTTTTGCTTCTACGGAGTTTAAAATGTGCAAAAAGTTATGCTAGCAAACATATTTCGCGACGTTAATACGCCCAAATGCTTAAATAAATCAAAGTAAACATATTAAGTTTCATTTTGTTAATCTGTTTGAGATGTAATATTTAAACTTTTAAATATCCTCGTTAAGTTAGGTAAAATATTTTTATTGTAGTTGGAAAATAACCAATTATTCTTAACTACGTTCACAAGCTTTAGCTTATATATTAGAATATGTTTTCGATTTGATTATCTTAATTTTTTATTCTTTTGGACCAACTTGAACCAACTTATACTAACAAAAAATTATATAAAATAGTTTATTGATTATTAATTTCAAAACTTTTATTCTATTTGTATAGACTAGAATACATTAGTGGAGGAGCTATATGAATAAAGAAGAGTGTTAATCTTATAAGTGGATTGTAATTACATAAAAGTATTAAAATTTTCCTAAAACTTTAAACCAGATTTAACAAGTAAATGCATTTGAAATTTTTGATACATGTTTCTACCCTTGCAGTAACGCAAACAAGCGTAGAATGACAAAGGAATATTTGGATATAGCGAACAGAATTGCAGATATATGCTACTGACACGTTTTCCAATTTAAATTTTTTATTTATATGATTCTTTAAAATTTTGTCTATTTGTAAATTTACTTTAATTCATTGCTTGTGACAATAGATTAATTGCGGTCTGATAAAAAAGTAAAATCTTTATACGTTGTTGCGTCCAATCTCCGATACTACTGGAAAAAATTTAAAAAGCAATAGTAGTTTAGCAATAATGTTTTTTTACGCCTGTTTTTTTTACGTAAAAATCTTCCATTTAAGAATCAGTAGTAAATTAATTGACATCATCATTATTATCATTATCAGCCTGTGTTAGTCCTCTGCTAGTCATCCCCTAATGCACTATATCTATATCGTACCACGCTCATCTAATGCAGATTGATGGGTGGACCGACTTTTAACATTCGAAACCCACCGAGAAAAAACCTTGTGTCATCGTAGTTTTCTGGTTGGTTAGGGAATTATGGGCCGATCACCCAAGTGTCTAAAAAGTCAGATGATCCATGCGTCGGATGGGCATGTAAAAAGTCGGTCCACCCTCCAAACCGCATCGGACCAGCGTGGTGAGATACGGTCCGAAACCGTCTAAACGTAGAAGCGTGCATTAGGGGTGGCCTTTCTCCAGCAGTGGACTAATGATGAACGATTTCATATAATTAATTAAAAAAATAATGATATATAATTTGAATATGATTTCTGTTGATAAATTCAATTGAAAGAATAGAATCAGTTTATTAAAATTTTGAATTTATAAAAAGAAACAAGTAACTTAATTAGATATGGTAAGTAATAATTGAATTGTATTATGGATATGTTGTATAAGAAATTATATATATATTTTACGTCATGTTGTATCATATATTTAAATTTCTGCAATTACTTGCGTGTTTTGTGGTAGCCGATAATTTGAATTTTACTACATTTATATGTTCAGTGATATAATTATATATGTAAAAAACCTCGATAAAATTAGTTTGAACTCCTTTTATTCAGTAATTCACATAATTATTTTAACACCATTTTGTTTTACAGTCTATTACAAATATAATTTTTATACTAATAAGGATTCATAGCAATGAATTTGTCATAACATTCAATGGTTTTCTATCCCTTATTCGTTTAATTAAATCGTAATTTTCAGACGAGCTAGTGGTACTGAATAAACGGTACGCTTAAAAACGCAAGACAAGTATTGGTTGCACGGGCGCGTGGTCACTCAAGTTTCGTAAGCCAATTTTGATTTGACCAACTAGCTCGAGTGATGGCGATATGGTAGATCCTATTTAAGAACCAGAAGCGAGGATGCAGTTCGTAGGACCATGAGGCGTAATCCGGTTTGGACAACGTGGTCATGAAGCCGGATTGGAAATGCAATAATAGGAAGGATAAATAACTCGTATGATGGCGGCACAGCTGCAGGCGCCTTCGTTGATGCGGTTGGGGTTCGCGGTAAACTTAAAATTATTAGAACAGAGCGTTGGCCATTCGTGTCCCGTGACTTTAAAATTTGATGCGCTGCGTAGGAACTCCGGTAGGCAATTATACTACTGAGGCGGCTGGCCGACCGCTTTATGCAGTATTTTTCTTTTACCACTTTCTTCTCGAGGTGAAGAAAAATTAAAGGAAAAGGAGGTAGGCAAAGGAGCGGTAGTAAGAAAGGGAAGGAAGATTATTGCATACAAATTTGCGGCTGTGTTAGACGACATAGAAATGCGCGTGAACATCCTCCCCCGCGTTGAGAAAATGTTAGTTTCTCAAAATATATGCGTAATACCAATTCCTTACACTAAATGTAAATTTTAATTAAATACAGCGTTTTTAGATAACATGCGGTTTAAAAGTTTAAAAATATTTTTAAAGCGATATTTTAAAGGCGTGTTATATAATACTTAAGTTATATAAAATACTTAAAGACGAGGTTATAATAACCAAAGCGAAATTAAATGATAATAATAAACTAAAGCGGTAACTATAATTGTAACTAAGTATAAATGAAAACTTAACTAAGAATATTTAAATAATATAGATTAATATAACATGAAGAAAACTTAAATACTATTAACTTATTGTAAGGGAAGGACTTAATTTAACCACGGAACCAGTAGCTGTTTTAACTAAAGCTACACGTACAACACCATTCGCACCAGGGTAAACTTCGGCAATAATCCCATTGGCCATCGCAATGGTGGAATATCGTCCTGGTGTATAATTACTACTGTTCAAAAAGCAAAAAGCAAAATTTGACTTTTGTTGAAATATTTCTTAATACTAATTCACTATTACTAGGCTATTTTAATAATTGGAATCCACCGGCGTTAAACAAATTAATAGGTTGATTTAAAAGTTCTATAGTTTTCTAGAATATATGCGGATAACTTTTTTTTAAAAAACAAGGCCTGTATTAACTTTGTTATTTATTTATTTAATTCAAAGCTAATTAAAACTATGGTTATTACACTAGTTTTAGGGATTTACTTTTGTTTAATTAATTTATAAGTTTACCTGATGTTTTAAACATTTCCCTGCGTCCATGGTTACGGGTAAAACTAAGATTTTTAGCGACGTAATGTCGGAATTAATCAGGCTGTCGTCAAGTTTAAAAATTACTTGTAGCCGGACGTAAGCCGTGAAATGAGTAGTCTGTGTGCAACCAACAAAATATATGACGTTAGAGTAATTGAGCCCCTTTTATAAAGGACCGTCTGGGTTACTACCTCCTCGGTGCCTATCTCTGCCGCAAACCCATAATAACTATCATAATAACATTAGAATTAAAGGTAAGTATAAAATTTTCAAAAAATTGTATACATATATCCCTTTACACTATAGGGTTTTAAACTTTTAAAGTATTGTATAGGATAGTATATTTCTGCATTTATAGAATAAGATGTTTTATAAAGCTAATGGAAATTTTCATCTTTTAGGTTATATTTTTTTGTCGTAGATACTTTCAGTATAGCTTTAGTTTTGCCTTGCCTTGATAGTATAGTATTAGATTCTGTACAACTCAATTTTCAACCCATCTTTACCAATTGACGCCTCGTAGCCTGGGTGTAAGGGCATGCTTTAGAAACCGGAGGCGAGGTTGAACTTCGAAATAAAAGAAATAGAATAGAAACATTTGATATTTCGTCTTATAATATTCTTGGCTAATACGACTATTTATAACATGTAGACTAGTCTTAAAATTTGCGATCGTAATTTTTGTGTACGGTAAAACTCATTCATAAGTCCGTTTTTAAGAGTTTCATTCGCAACCCATTCAGTTTTAATTTCAAATATTATATAATTGGTCACATCATTTAACTGAAGTTTAGTTTTTAAAATAGTTTTGAATAATTTTTTGTTAACTCTTTATTATTTTATTTTTAACTATCGTTCATTCCATATATACATTTTAAAAATAATATTTCTTTTTAAATATAGTTCAGCAAGTCCTCCATACTCCTCCTCCTTCCGTCGCGTTCCTCATGTCTTGAAGGTCGTGACTACCTCCATCCATTTACTTCGTTCTTACGATGTTACGCCATCTTGTTTTATCTCTCGCCATTTGGATGGCATCTACGATGTAGGGTGAATTTGAGCACCAACGCTAGAATTGCGTCCACGCGATGCGTTCCTTTCACTTTTTTTTATTGCATACGCAGGCAGACGTGCAGTCGGGGCCACCTGATGATGGTCACCGACGCCCACAGACATTGGCAATACAGATATCACCAACGCGCTGCCTACCGTGAGACATAGGATGTTGAGTCTTGTTTACCCAGTAAATACGCTTTGTGATATTACCTACACTAGACTTCCGTAAAGGAAAAACATGAAGTAATTTTAACAATTTTAGTCTCATTTTTACATAAGAGTTCGTGTGCGAAACCCGAGAAATCATTGCAAGCAGTACAAAAACACTTTAGCAAATTACAAGTCCCACTGGGCATCAGATACCGCAAGCTACGCAATTTTGTACATTTATATCGGATAACACGATCTTTCTGTCAATTTATTCACTATCCCTATGAGATTGAAACCTTCTTTTAGTGATTACATTGGAATTTCTATGGTTGTTTTATGTGTTAGCTGCTTACGTACCCCAATTTGGGGAATCAACTTATAATCTATATTCATTAAAATAAATTTAATTTGGGAATGAAAATGTGATAAACGATGCAAAAAGATTTAATTTACTTTAGAGTCATGTTTTTAAGATTCACCAGGGTACTATAATATTATATCTTTAAATTTTAATAAAAGGCGCAGGTTTTGGCCGGTTTTTTATGTGTTTCTCTAATTTTTCAATAACTTAATGGTTTTATGATATGCTTTCTCATTAACTTGTTTTGTTTCTGGTACATTGAGTATGGGCAAGTTGGAGCAATTTAATTTTTTTCCATAGGTAACTATGAGTAGTTGTGCCAGAAATAGAGATACACCGTTTATTACGCTCAAAAACGGGCTCTTCCCGCAGTCCTTCTCTTCATTTATTTTCGTCTATTTATAATAGGTTTCATCGTACTATTATTTTCATGGTTACCAATTACATTTTAACCAAATGTTAATGTAAGTAATAGAAATAATTCCTTTTCGTTAGTGTTTGACATTGCATTTCTTTACAATTATTCAGATCCTAAATTGACTAAACTTAAGATTCTTTTAGCTAAAAAATTTTATTACTCCTAAACTAGATGAAAATACTCTAAAAAGCTAACGGCGGGGTATGTTTCTCAATGTTAGAAATACACGTTTATAGTATTAATAGAACAATTGGTAATGTCAAACTATTTTAATTTTAAACCGTATTTTGTCGCTTCAATTTGTAATCACAGTTCTGTAACTATATGAGAAGTTATTCGAGTACCATTGATACCCTATTCGAAATAAATCGCCTATCAGAATCGAATAGCTTTCGAGAACTCCTAGCAATAAGGTAAATGGATTAAGTTTTGGACTTAATGTTACTGAAGACCTATTTGCGATCGAAAATAACTTAGTATTACATCGAATTTCTGAATTCAATTGACAACATGTCACACACTGTATTATATCAAGTGTTAAAGGTTCGCTGCATTAATTAAGTAGCTTCATAGAAACTACTTGATGTGTATTTCATGCGCTTGAGTAGTTAATAGTACTTTAAAGTAAAAATAGAAACAGACGTATTCCATTCCTATAGTTATACAATCGTAAATAAAAATAAATGATAATATACTTTTATTTATGGTGATGGTAATGAAAACCATGGCGTTGAGAGGAGATGAAGATAAAATAAAACAAACGATTTAAAATCCGAATCAGTTAGTACTTACTATAATAATTATACATGGGCTAAAGATTGCATTTGTTATGAACACCAAGGAAATAATGAAAAACCTAACAGATCTGGTAATTCCTCGATAATTTTAATCGTAGTGATTTCCAGCTTATCGCTTTCGCTTAGCGATTTGTTAATTGCAAAACTTTGATGTTGTCCATTGTGCTCAAGTGTAGTGTAACTCAGCTGGATAGCTAGTATTGAAACTTGTAAGGCTTAGGAAAGTTGTCAAAAACTTTTAGATTAACAATTATGACAGATCCTTTTCACGGTCTTTATTACTTTTTCTTTTTTTACAGATCTTAAAACAATGTCGTTGATCAAAAATTAATGATTGACTGACGAATAATTGATCTTACTTTTTAAACAAGCTTGCCTAAAACATTTGCCACAGTTATATATAAATGTAATCTAATTACTCCTCTTAGCCCGAAACTTACTTCTCTAGAAGTATATCTGAATATTCTATCATGCTCCATTTATGTCATTACAAGAAATTATCAAAAGGAAATACGTCTCAAATAACATTTGATAGTTTCAACTTATTCGATTCGAATTGGAGCTATAGGGATTCATTCAATTTTGAAAAGCGATTAATTTGAATGGCTTATCGATAGTCCTTGAAACGTATTTGAGGGATTACAAATTGGGAAGGGTTATTTGTTCTAATGAAGTAATATGTCTTTGAAACGATTTACATCCTTTTAATCATAGACGCACATTTTCCCGTAAAAACCTACGAATTTACTTTAAAGTCTAAAAGACAGGAATATATGCTTTCCTACATTTTTATTTTACATAACTAGATAAATTAAGCCTAATCATTATATCATTACGAACTCAACATCATCATCATCAGCCACTGCCTGTAGGCCTTAGGCATATGTCTAATGCACGTTCCATTAGGGGGTTTTGGACCGTTTCCCACCGCGCTGGTTTAATGCAGGTAGGTGAAAATCAACTTTTTACATAACCATCCGGCGCATGGATAATCTTATTTTTCAGACAATTGGATGATCGACCCAAATTGTTCTAATCAACCAGACAGCAACGATAACCCAAAGTTGTATGCCCGCGCGAATTAGGAAAATTTGTTATTATGGTTGTAATTTTAGATGTGTCAGTCTTTTTGAATTCAAAGTAGGATTGTGTTGATCACTATCGATCAAATCACTTTGATTTAATCGTAACTCATACGCGAGTGAGCGGGTGCCGGATTTCGAAAAGATCCGATTTCTTTTTAACCTGATAATATATACATGAAGCAAAAAGTAACCTTGCAAAATTTTGGTATAACGCTTATATTTCATTACGTGTCAAAAAAACTACCAAGATCCCGCAACTTTCTATTTCTTTTTTATGCCAAAAGTAAGCAAAGGAAGCCGGACCATCGGTATCCAATGACCCACAGTTATAATTACGAACTAAGGTGAATTTAAATAATTTGGTTCTTACGTAATGTTTTCTGCAATTTGTCTAAAGTAGTGTTTATAATTAACGTATAATTGGGAATTTGGTGATAACATTTATTTATTATCTCAATAAATACGTATAGAGATGTAATTATTTTAATTCTTATATGGAAGACTTATACATAATAAAAAACCATTAGGATTTGAGACGTACAATAACACTCGCGATCGTTGACTAGCACAAAGTAACTAAATACCGCGTATACGACTTACGATCTGCTAGACGATCGAATTTTTGTGATTCGATCATCTTGTAACTTGGACAAATTAACATAACCCTATTAAAATATCACACACTATTTAAAAAAAATATTGCATGTAATATAATAATAAAAATCCATAATTTCAAATACTGGCTCTTTAAGACCTGAAATCTTCAGACGTATGAGCATAAGCGGCAATGTCACCATTGCATTCAATATAAAAATACCATAGTATCATGCGACAAACAAAATTGCTGCTGGTGCGCAGTCTAGAGTTTTCCATCTTTCCGTACAGATCTATGCTTTAGAGACTTGGACAACCAACCAATAAATTTTACAAAATTATTACATAGAACATTATATTTTTACAGTATTAAATTGCCTGTAGCGAACAGTTTATTACCAGGAAAACAGAACATCGAACCAATGCATCAATACATACGGAACTAAGTGTAAACATCAGGCTCTTAACGTGATGTTTACCGAGGATATTTAAATAATTTTTCGGGCTATATAGACATATGGCCCGAAAAACTATTGCTTAGTAGCTAGAGCCAAGGACAGAGAAGAGGACGCCAAAAACCAACGCGTTGGACGCACACGTTCTTGCGCAATTGTCTTAGCGAAAGTATTGACTGATATTTTTGACAAAAGTTAACCTAGTTTGAAAATAATTTCGAATATGTCACTGATTCTGATCAAACTACTTTCAGGTTTGTACTAAAAGATCACCCAGTTTATAAGAAACAAAAATATATTCCGAATTGAGTACCTCTTTCTTCGGGAAATCGGTCAAAAAGAAACGTACGCTCCGAATCGCGTACCTCCTTTTGGGAAGGCGGTCAAAATACGATATAACTTTTTTAGTTTTATCTCTTTATAGCTGTCTCAAGAATATTAAACATTGTAAAAGATTTTAAATATTATGTTTGTTTAGTGTATAATAAGATATCTGCAAAGTACTGTAACTTCTCACGAATCTGACTGATAAGCAAAAGCTTAAGCGGTAAATATTTTCCATTTAATACAACAAAAAGGCTGTGGTGAAATTCTTCGAGAAATTCTTGCTTATCACGTAAGGTTTAAAATTATAACTAAGAGATATGAGATACGATAAAAGTGTCTTCATAATTTTCTGCTACGCGCTCTTATTGCTAGATTAAAATTTATCTAGCTTTTAGCCATGCTCTAAGAAAGCGCAATTGTATGTAACTGCATTACTCCGCAGAACGCAAAATATAGAATTTAATCTTCCATCCTTTATTTGACAAAAGTTAAATTAATATTGTACTTTCCTGTTTTCTTTAATGTAGTAAGATAAATTCGTAGAAACTTCGCATTTTCTGAATGTCTTATGCGTGTTTTTTTCATGTCATGACCTAATATTAAAATGACGTAAAATCGTTATAAAACATTATTATCGCAATTTATCGCATATTAGACGAGAATTCCATCCATTTACAAAATAAAAAAAATAAAAAAATTATAACATTGCCACATTTTAGGCTATCACAATTTTTTAAACTGTCTAGATTTTATTTATATTTACTAACATATATTTTATAGAAATCATTTTTAGAATGGGCTCTACCTCCCTTCGTCAAAAGCAAACACAAACTATTATTTTCTGGTATCAACTGATAATTGACTGATATATATTGCACATGAATCTAAAAAAGATAGATTGGAGTTTGATTAAACATATGTCCTCACCCAATGATATATATTATTATACTAGGCAACTAAAGTAAAAGTTTGTATAAACGACAATCGTAAAAACGTAATACTTTGCCATGGATCGATAAAAATATTCTATATTTATGTAAAAAGTGAGAAAAAATATTTGGTCTTTGGAAGTATGATCCAACAAATTTTATATTAGGATTAGAATATAATAAGCTTAGGGATAAAATTAATAGAATTCTTAAATATAAAATAAACACTTATTACAAGAAACAAATAAAACAACACTAAAAATATCAAATAAAAGTTTATCAAATTGTCAATGAAATGCTTGGAAAAATGTCATTATCTAAAGATGAAATAATTGAAAAAGTGTTTGTTTCACAAGACATCGATATTAATAGTATCGTTGAAGACTTTTCATCGAGTTTTGATAAAATTGTGAAGGATATAATACCAAAATGTACGACTAAACAAATAAAATCCATTGCATCTGTAAAGTTGTACATTGAAAATTGTTTATCATATAATTAAAGATCTTAATACTAAGGCACCCGGTTATGTCATCTCTTATATCTATATTAGTTCAGTTAAGTTCTGTCTATCTTATATCTTCCACTATAGCTCACGTTATTAATACAAGCATTGATTGTGGTATATATCCTAATAATTTAAAAGCAGGATGCGTAAGACCAATATTTAACAAAGAAAAATAAAATGATTACCTTAACTATTGTTTTGTCAACATTATTGCCTTCGGTCGATAAGACTGTAGAAAAATATATAACAAAATTTATTTACAATTTTCAAGCGTGAAGTAATTTGTGAAAATCAGTTTGGCTTCCAAAGTGGCAAAGGTGCGCCTGATCTTTTGGCAAAAGTTACAGATGACGCACCTTAATAATAAAACAAATTTTGCTCTTTTCTTTTCACGCGCTTTTGATACTCTTAACCTTATAAGCAATTGGCGCATTGGCTAAATATGTGTGGCATACGTGGGCTTACTGAAATGGTGTTGCAATTACGTAAAAAATAGAATTTATACAGTAAAAGTCAATAAAATTAGGACCCTGACTTAAAGAATAGCTCAAGGCTCTTTTCTTATCTTGTTACATTTTTAACATACGTAAATGATAGCAGAAATTCTTGCCAACAGTACATGTTACTAATTTACTGATGACACCTGTCTTTTAATTACCCATAAAGATCCGGTAGAATGGAGGGAGTTATTACAATCCGATTTTAATGCTCTAACAAAATGGTGTCAAAACGCAGGAATGGTAATAAGTGTAAAAAAAAAAACAAAATTGCTAGTAATTAAATCCTCTTTTATTAAATCGGTATAATTTAGTAAAATGGTTTCTCATAGTCACAATTGCTTACATTCTAAGAACAATAAATTTACTTGTCCTTGTCCATCACTTGATAACGTTGAAGCTCATAAATATCTCGGTGTATATATTGACAGTAAATTAAACTGGAGTACACATATAGAACATGTATGCAATAAACTAAGAATTTTTTTGGCTATAATAAAAATTCGACTTTGAACTCGCTAGCCGAATCACATATCCAATATGCACTTTGTAGTTATGGCCGTACCTATAAATCATATCTTAATAAAATTTGCGATCTCTACAAATAAAAACTACTACAAATTTAAACTAATTACTCCTAATAATTATAAATTCAGATTACGAAATATTTTAAACGGATTATTTAAACACTTTTAAACACTGCCAATAATTTAACGAAATACAATCTACTTAAACAATACTACTTTGACTACTTCTTACAAAAATATGTCGCCCATCCTATATACACACGATCTGTCGATCGAAACCGGCTTTGCACTACGATCGCAAATAATGTGTATGAAAAAAGAACAACTGCCTATCTTATTCCCAGATTAATTAATGAAATACCCGCCCCGACGTAAAAATAAAATTGAAGAATGCAATGTTAAGCCCGTTTTAAAGCATTTTTATTATAAATAACCTTTAAAATTACTTGCTAATTAATAGATTTCTTCTCCTTTTTATTTTCTCGTACTATAAGTTATTATTTCCAATAAATAGTTGTAAGATCTTTGGTTTCTGCACTTTTTTTTTAGTATAGATGATTTTTAACGAAAAAAAATCTTTGTAATATTCGTATAACAAGACGCATACTCTACTGTACATAAGAAATTTTAGTATTTTTTAATTAAAATTAATTTATGGTGTTCACTAGTTTTTAGCATTAGCACTAACCTTAGTGGTTTTTATGCTATCTTATAAACCTCTTTTTAATCTATGATTAATTATAAAAAATAAATAAATAACTAATAACAGTTAATTAACGGAGGGGTAATTGAAACAGCTCGTTAAAATTTGCAAATTAGAGATTGGTTGTACAAAATTTCTAATTCCGTGATGTAGAAGAGCTTCACAAATTTATATATTATTTTTTATTATTGTATTAAAATAAATTTTAGGCTTTTTTGTTCAGATTGACGGTACTTCTTGACTTGCACTCTGCCAAGCGACCGAGAAGTTATCCCAATCGTCCTCACAAAGGACCTCCGATAGTTCCGAAACTAGTCGGCACAAATATCTATTTCTCGCCGTTTGTACTACATGTTTTAAATGCAATGTCTCTCTTAAGTTTTAATAGTTTGATGACGATATTGGAACTCTAAAACAAATAGCTTGAAATGCAGTCAATTATTGATCTTTTTTCTTTATAATTATCATCAGCCTGTGTTAGTCAACTGCTGGCCATAGGTCTCCTCTAAAGCAAGCTTTTTCCGAGTGGACCGACTTTTTACATGCCCATCATAGATCATCTTACTTTTCAGACAAATGGGTGATGAACCAGAAAGTTGTTATCCCGCTGGATTTGAACCCACGACCTCCGGTTTCTAAAACAAGAGGCAATACCGCTAGACTTTAATTTTAAAGGCGATGTTTTAATTTAATATAATACTTTCATTATGCTGTTTAGATTTATATTATCTTAGATTTATTGACATGCAATCAAGTCGTAGAGAGCATATATCTATGTTTTAAGAATAAAACAAAATAATTCTTTTAGTCTAAACATTTCTAAATATTGCAGTCAGGCATATTCAAAGCTCGTTTAAGGTAATGTAGTGTAAGTTTACATAATAGTTAATGAATTTAAAAATTATTCAATGTACGTGCATAAATCGTGTCAAACATGACATTTTGATAGATGTTGATTAATAATACAGACATCGCGAGGTAGTTTTTTCCAGGTGGCATATTGTTACCCACTTCACGTTAAATGGTTGTATGCTGTTTGTAGTTGGTCATATATTTTGATTAAATTATTACTTGTTTGTATTATGTATTTTTTAAATAACTAAATTAATATAAATTAATATTATACATAACGTGCAACAAAAATAAGAGAAATATTTAACATAAATGAGACATAAATTATGCTCTTTATTAATTTTACTATACAGTTGTAACATTATCCAATGCAGCATATCCTTCTATTTTACACAATAAATGAGTCTATTTTGCTATATTGATGTCAAATCAATAAACAAGGCGACGTTTTATTAAAGAATTTTATTACATTTCGTGGAAAATTGTTTCGAACTTCGCAGGCTTTGATAAGATTTCTAAATTTGAAGTAATTTCAAGAAGGGTGTAATTTAATTTTATTAAACCAGTTTTGATGAAACTTCCATGTTTTTTAAACCTAATGCAAAGCCCGGGTTAAGTTATTCCATGGAGTGAAATTTATTTAGTTATTGCAAATTTGTACAAATTTATTCGAGGAAATAATTTTTAATTAAAACTTATTAGTTAAAATTAATTTTTGGGAATCGATAGTAATCATCAGACATTGAGACCAGCACAGCATAAGCCTAATGGTGCCAACTGGCAAAAAATGTAACCAAAGAAAAAAACCGTCCTGCCATTTAACATTTCATAAGTTTACATTGAAATATGATAAATATTAATGTTACAGAACTTGATTACTACTGCTACAAGTATCCTTTTGTTTTAAGCCAACGTCCAGCGCAAATAGAAAACGAGCCACCCCGTCCTGATCTAAAGTATGGGAAGTTCTGCAGAGTCGTCCTTAAACAATATGAACAAGCTATTTAAGAGAGTAGTACCTACCCACATTTACAGCAGTGACTCCCGTAATGTATATTGTCAGTATCGACTAAATCTGACTGGCCCACTGATGTAGGAATTTTCATTCTCAAATATAAGATTCCTTATTTCTCGATGTAAGTATAGATGAACAACAGAGCAGGGCATAACCGTAAGTTTTATGGCGGTCATAAGGGAGATAGTAAATCCATAGCATAATAAAAAGATGACTAAAGAAGTAGCTGTAAGTTTCACAGAGGCCACCAGCTAACTAAATATCCAAAAAAAAGGAAAAGCTAACCCACTTCCAAGCTTACTACCGCTCTGGTACTAGGCCCCCCAATGTCTAAGAAGAGGTTGCTTACTGTCCACGGACGGGTCAGATATAAATCAATATGGCAGTATAAAAATGTCTACTTGTGCTATGCCAAAGTTTACACGCTTTAGTTTAGTCCATTATATACCATATGATAAAGCTGTAGGGAAAACGAAATTTTTTACTTACTGGAAATCATTTTAAAAGCTAATGATCAAAGTATATAAAAAATTACTTGGCTGGAACATTATTCTGCAATTAAGCTTAATAAAAATACCAATTTCGTTTGAATAATTTCAATAATTTTTTTAATACGTTATGTCACTTATTGAATTATATTATATATGAAATAGAATGAATAACAAGTATTTATTTTCAAACACTAATCAAAACTCAAAACTTTGTACTCCATTGCGATGAAGCAAAAAACTTTATCATATTTATATGTTTGACTTGCAATTCTCTCGTTAGCTACAAGAGTAACACAAACACTAGAATACCAATTTTCTTTATTTGCGCATAGTTAACTAAACCTTTTGTTAAAATACTGCGTGCACCATGTTTTTAGAAACAATGCTATCAGACTCGATCTAAATTCTAAATATCGTTATGTTCGAGCACTCTGGACATTTATGTTATGCATTTTAAATTAACAGAAGCCTTGCCTAATGGCCTCGATATATAAACGACCGTTACCTTTATCTCTTATATGACTTAACTGACTGAACTGTAAATATGATATATTTCTAAAATAATTAATACTAGAATAAAATCAAACTGCCTCCGTAGCCTGGTGGTGTAGCCATGTGCTGTAGAAATCGGAGGTCATGGGTTCGAATCCTGCGGGGACTAATTCATTGTTTTTTCCTGGTTGGTTAGGGTAATTTGGGCTGATCTCCCAATCTTCTGAAAAGTAAGATGATCCATGTGTCGGATGGGCATGTAAAAAGTCGGTCCACCCACCAACCCGCATTGAAACAGCGTGGTGGGGTACGGTCCAAAACCCCATAATAGGGGTGTTTTAGGAAAGGCCTATGTCTAGCAGTGGACTATCAGAGGCTGATGTCGTGATGTAATGTGAAAATAAAATCATATTATACGGAAAAGAAAGTAGATAATAAATTAGGCAGTTTGTTTAAAACGCCAACATGTAAAATAATTATGATTCATTATCAAACTTTCCCAGATTGAAAAACAAATATCCTAATAAGCTGAATAATTGAAACTAAATCAAGCTTAGGTTTAGACTGATACAGTGCATAATTTTATGCTCCTCAGCTTACGCAATTCTGTAATGCTGGCGTAGAACTAGGAATCCCTTGATTATTTTTATTGCAGAATAAATTTCGTAGTTATCCTGTCTTATCGCAGCTCAGTGCAGCTCGGCGACTTATTAATTGCGAAAGTTCCTTGTGGTCTTCTATACCTATCAGAGTAAAGTGCCAGCTGTGTAAGTTGATACTTACAAATACAGCTAAGGATATTTTAGTTTGAAACTGCTATAAGTTGAAATCGATGGTAGTGTTTTACTTTGTTTGTTCATAAGTTATGTATTAGCTACCCAAAGTAACTTAAAAATAGTGAAATCAATGGATTTTATTAAATTTAAGTAAATGGAATTTGCAATGGTCTTCGATGGTTAAAATAAAAAGACGAAGTACAAGCTATATTTTTCACAAATTGCAGAAATATGTTGAAAAGCCCGATTTAAATTGATTTTTTTACATTTAAGAGGTGATAGGTCCTCTTTTTACAGGTGGTACTAACCCAACTTGGGTTAGTACTACCGCGGTGTCTTTTTCTGTCGCAACGCGGTAGTTTGAAAATACTTCCTTGTTCCGGTTTTATCTCACCGTAGCCATCGTATTTATTGGGTAAGTGAGACGTAACATCCAAGAGTCACAGCAGGCAGCGTGTTGGTAATACCTCTAATATTGCCGAGGTTAATCGGTATTGGTGATCTTTCCATAAAGTGGCCCGACTGCTTGCCTGCTTTTGCATGCAAGAAAAGTAAATAACGAGAATTTGTGGGTAAATTTGTATAATACTTTAAAGAAAGTATGACTTTACGCAGTTTTGTCTGATTTCAAAATTTAAGATGCATAATGCAAATCAGAACAATGCTTGGTACGAAACTTTCAGGCAAAATAGTTCCATACGTTTTGTCGTACCGTAGAAATTTTACGATTAGGTTATAACTTGTTATTAAATTCCTCGTACGTTACATGACCCCTTTACTTCACCGCATCTACTTCCAATCAGGGCTCGTGATAGGTGATTAATTTGCCATTATTAATTTCGACAAAGCATATAATCTTCAAACGATATCTTAATTTACGTTTAATGACATCTGCAATTAACTATGTTAACGTAAACAGCGTACGTAAACTAAGTTTCTAAGGCAATTTCATATATTACTCGTTAAATAGCCACTTGGCTTACTTATTTATTCAACTTATAGACTACAGGTACAACAGATAGATTTATACAATTATAACGAGGTTCGCCTAATTTGCGTAAACAAAGTACAGAAAAACAGTCAATCGATCGCTGGCGTTCGATTTATAATGTGGTATCGTTAATTTATTGGTACTTAGCTGATATTTTTGAAATTACTACCCACAACTTAAAAGCGACATTGACGCTTTCATCCAACGATTGTCATCCAGTTCTATGAACCAAAGCAGTTCCTTGTGCGTTGGAATATTACTGTAGATAAATGTTCAGCTTGAATGCCATGAAGTGTCTGTGATATACAAAATTTGACGGCTGAGCAAAAAGGTTGGTTTTTTTTAAAGGACGGCTAACAAAGAGACGATATTACCATCAAGATTTGATATGTTTATAATTTCAGCCGCAAATTAGAAATGTACTGTTATATTAACAAGAGCTTTTTTGCATATTCATTATTAATAATTTAAAAAACATTTTTTTTCGTGTGGCAACTCTAAGACCTACACGTCATTCTAAATACTCCTACCTATGAATTATATTTAATAAATATATTCTTTTTTAAATATAAGTAAAATTTGTAACGTTCTTAAATCTCTAAACATAATTTACTATCAAATATGTGTACTTACATTGTGTACCCTAGTGATAGCATTATCGTGTTTATACAGTGTACGATGTCTAGCTGTCACTGCGCAGGTAACGACTTTCTGTTTAAAATAAGTTTATTGCTTCTATATTCCCCAAGAGCTCATATTATAATTTAATCTTTATTTTCTTATCAATTATTTCAACAAAAATGATGACCTGCAAAACCAAGCCCCGTCAGGTCGAGGAACAACAAGAGAAAAATGTTCTCTTAAAGAGTTAAAGGGAGACAATTATTTTATAAACATAAATTCCAAACTAAAACAACAATTAGCTCAGTTAAATCAAAATCATTTAAACTTACAAAATAATAATTTGCAAAGTATAGTCAAGGGGTTTGACCAGTATAGGGGTGAATATAAGTAAGCTCTCGGCCTCACCTCTAAGCCGAGGTCTGAATTTAATAAGGCTCATAAAACAATTCCGTAGCCTAATGGTAAGGGCGTATTCATTAAAAACTCGGTCCACCCACCAACCCGCATTGAACCAGCGTCGTAGGATACAATCCGGAAACCCACTACGGAGAAGGTGGTGCATTAGGGATTTCCGGTTCCGGTTTTTTTGTGTAGGTAGACCTACCTACAAAAAAAACCGCACATGGTATTCTCAGTTACAAATACTAGAAACAATATTAGCACAATAGATTTGACTGGTAATGACTGTGGAGCTCGCCGTCCCGAAATCAGCAATAATATACAACTGAAATGTAGGCGTAGTACTTGTAAAAGCTATGGCAAAATAATAGAAATAAATTCAAGGAAAATTAAATGTATGCTAAGATATGAGGCTAAGATAACTCACCAGTCTATTGAGACTGGTGAGTTATCTTGACTAGGCTTAGGCTAGTGTCAGTTTACCGTATGCTGAGATTGCTTTATCAATGCAATCCTTAAATGTCCTAGCTATAAAGCATGAGGCATCTGAAAGACAAATATCACTGGGAAGAAATATGGGTTCTTTAATTCTAGACAAGTGTATGGGGGAATCAGTATCTAATTACTGTATTCCAGAAGCAACTTACTTACATATAATGAAAAAAATATTGAACGATACTCATTGCCCCAACACTATCTTAATTATCTCAATTGGGAGTCAGGGAAATGTTAATAAACAACATCCATCTATAACAATTTCATGAAAGACTTAATAAACAGAATCTCAAAAAGGTAATGTTATTAACATTTCCCTACATTAAAGACATGCCACAGGAAAACAACCATAGATATAAATTAAATAATTATTTGTGTATGTTATATAATAATAATTGTATACCATTAACCCACAAAAATCATAATAAAATTGATGTTAATGACATTAATAATATAATTAACTATAATAATATTTATTTGACTTATGGATGCACCTATCAAATTTTTATAGAAAAAGTTATTTTGTATGCTATATTATTGTATTTTAAATAACTCAGCCAAATGTTTAACTAACTTGACTCCTGCTTCTATTGGACAGGAACAAATTGTGCATCATCACGAACGTTTACATATTTTAATTTGGAATCCCGTTCCAAGCAATAATTTAAAATAAATATTGAGACAAAAGAGAAAATCTCTTGCAAATTAAACAATACTTTATTATTACCAAACAACAATGTTTTTAAAATAAATGTTCTTATAAAGCACAGTGTATGAACCTGGAACTTCAAAATATTCAGGGACTAGCCAGTAAAGAACTTGATATTGAACTTTTATTGAATAGTTGAAAAATTGATATATTATATATTACTGAGCACTGGCTTCAAGAATATCAGTTAATGTTAAATCTTCGATATCACCAGCTTTGCTAGCCTATTTAGTAGAGATAAAGTAATACGTGGTGGCTTTTTATTAATTGTTAACAGTAAAGAAATAATGTAATATTTACTTCTAAAACGGTTAAATCTAAAGGTTCTGCAGCGTTTAGTGAATAGGCAACAATCGGAATTTATAAAAGCAGGTGAAAATACATGAGCTTCATAATCAAAGAATATATAATCATAACAACAACTTTGTTGCACATGTTAGCGCCTATTCTAAAATATTAAAAAAGTGTGTTATCTGGCTATATGTTATACCTTTAAAATAAAATCAAAAACTCAGATAAAGTTAAAGTGACTTGGTATATTATTAATAGTGATACCGGAAAGACGCTAGGAGCAGCTCTAAAATAACATTAAATATTGATGACCATAGAATTGAAGCTGACATAGATGTTGCCACTTATTTTAAAGATTTTTTCCGGCTTCCACTACCAAGTCACTTTTGTTTTGTCTCACAGTTGCCGAATCATTTTTAAAAGGTAATGTTATTAAATGTACAAAAATGTTTAATTTTACTGATGTTTGTAGCACAGACATTATAAGTGCATGTAGACGATTGGATGTTAAAAAAACCGCAGACCTTTGGGGGATCTTTGTTAAGGAGATAAATTCGATTATTGATGTAATATCAACCCATCTAGCAATAATATTTAATGTAAGCATCCAGAGAGGCAGTTTCCTGGCCTAATGAAGTACGGTAGAGATATACCGGTTTTTAAAGCAGGGTGTAATATGGACCCTAATAATTTTAGACCTATCTCTATTTTGCCTACTTTTGGTAAATTATTTTAAAAACTATTATTAAATCAATTAATGAAACATTTTAACAGTAACTGACTAAAGTAGGGTTTTACTAGGGGACAAAAAGTAGGGTTTTACTAGGGGTTGCTCAACTACTGATGCTGGCGTTATGCTCATTAAGAGCATCTTTGAGGCTTGGGAATCGTCGAAGGATGCCTTAGGCATCTTTTGCGATCTCAATATAGCTTTTGATTGCGTACAGCATGAAACTCTGGTAAGGAAACTAAGTCATTGTACTTGAGCCACCAAGCCCTTTGACGTGAATGGAAAAAGATCTACCGGGGTAAAATGGGTGTCCCACGAGGGTCTATTTTTTGGCCTTTTCTCTTTCTCATCTATATAAATGATTTACCATATGTTATTAATAAAAACGAGCAGATAATAATATTTGCTGATAATACTTCCTTAATTTTTAAAGTTAAACGACATATATATTAATAAATCACGTAAATAACGATGTAAATAATGCTCTCTCTAGAGTGGCGCACTGGTTTAGTGTCTATAATTTGCTACTAAACCAAAAGAAGACAAAATGTATAAAATTTATGACACGTTAACAAAATTCTTTCTTCAAGACGCTCTTGTACGTACATGTAAAGCAGCTCAGTGGGATTCCGTCGCATAATTTGAATTGAAGATTTTACGGCCCTTAATCTAAAACAGTCTGTTGACGATTTTGGAATGTCTTGTTATTCTTCTAATTGATAGCCTTATCTTAAGACTCTCTCTCTATACCTATCTTCCTTAGTTAGATGTGTAAGTCTGGTTTTGCTAAGTTTTCTGTTTCTAGCTTTTCTAATATAAGGGATAATCATAGTATCAGCCGTATTTGTACTCTTAACTAGATGCAATCTGACGTTTTTAACTCAAAAAAGTAGGAAATCAGTATGAAATCATCCATTATTAACGCACAAAATACATAAATATAGCTCATTATGTAATTTTATGTACTCTTGAAATATATTTTTTTTATTCAATTGCAATGAATGTATGAACAGAAACTAAAATATATACATTAATATCAGGAGAGAAGCTTGTATAATATAAAACCCAGCTTGGTTTGTGTTTGTTCCCTGAATAATAGATGAGTGGCAACGGATTCGTAATGATATGAAGATTATCAAAAAACAAGGATGTAAGAATGTTGTCATACGACATATTGTATCTATCTGCCTAATTACGAGGTCGGCACAGAAAATTTTGGGAATCAAGAAAGTGACACAACATTACTATTTAAAAATATATTTATTGCTTTTTTGAAGTAATCTCTGCGAAATTTGAGACATTTTTCGTACGATGGAACCAATCATTGAAACAACCATTGTATTCGATGATTGTTGGCTTTAACTCATTATTTCAGGTTTGTAGGTGTATATCCAGGATTTGTCACCTGATATGATTTTGTATACAGCATTTGAGGATCTTTCGTGATATATTTCGAGAGTTCTGACGCACCAAGTAACGCGAGCCGCGTTTTTGCTCTCAATTTTTTTACACCTAATTGTTCGTGCAAGATTATTTGTATTTGACTCATGCCAATGTATAAAGTTGATCTTCCTCAATCAGCTCACGCACAGCATCGACGTTTTTTGCGTGACTGCAGATTTTGAACGATCTTGACGGGAATCATCACTGAGCTTGACTCGTCCACGTTAAAATTCAGCAAACCAGAAATAAATTGTGGTTTTGGATGAGGTTTGAACACCAAATACAGAAATAATTCTGTCAACACACTGTTTTAGTGTTAAACCACTTCGAAAGTCATAAAAATAATAAATGATCGCTCTTTAATTTGTTCGAATCGATTCCATTTTCTTAACGACTAAAAATTGACAAGACCGAGATTCCTTTTATTAATATTTTTTTAAATTTTCAAACCAATAAGTTTGCAATCAAAAAGATTTTAATATGACAGAAATAGTGGAAATATTCCATTCCCAATACTTTTAGTGCAGCCCTCGTATCCATGCATTTTATATTGATTTTTTAAAAATAACAAACAAACAAAATATATCCCAAAGATTATGAATATTTAATACATTTGATATAACTGCCTCCGTAGCCTAGTGGTATGGACATGTGCGTTAGAAACCGGAGGTCGTGGGTTCGAATTCTGCGGGGACTCAACAAATTTTCATTGTTGTTTCCTAGTTGGTTAGGGCAAATTGTCTGAAAAGTACGATGATCCATGCGTCGGATGCGCATGTAAAAAGTCGGTCCACCCACCAACCCGCATTGGAACAGCGTGCTGGGATACGATTCAAAAACCCCCTAATTGATAGAGGTGTATTAAGAGAGGCCTATGTCCAGCAGTGGACTATCACAGGCTGATGATGATGAATACATTTGATATGATGTACATAACTCATGTGTATAAAAGATGTTATATTTTTTATTTGTGTAATTTATATGCAACAAAAAAGTGACCAATTTATACAACAATACAAATGATGCATCATACACTTTGATGATCTTTTTCTTTTGTTGTAGAAATATAGAAATATTATTGGTAAAATTTACAATTAAAAGCTGCTAAAAAGCTGCTGTATGATAGCGTTGAAAGTAGAAAATATTAGTAATTATGCTAAAACTAAATATAATTTTTGCCGCATCCAACTTACTTAGCAATTTATAGTTACGACAGTTCAGCATTAATGATAGGCATATGACATAGGAATATCTTATACAATAACAAGTACAAAACTACACTTCACATTTAAGGATCAAAATTGTTGGCATTGGCACCTAATGACGTGAGCAATTATTTGTTTGTTCAACATTCTCGAGACGTTTTTACTTCGAACGTAAGTACCGAAAGTTGATTACAATCACCATATACAACGAGTATTACTGTACCAAATAAATAAATTTTGAACACCACTGATCACTTTCTTAAATAGAACTTCTAGTGAAGTATAACAGCGTTGCATAGATCCGCCGAAAAATGGTAGTCTATAAACACTACTGTCTTGTTAATTTGCTGTAGCCAGCGTAATAAATGAAATAAATAAGGCTGGGCTTATTATTAAACATCAAGTGGACAAAAATTATCTTTTAAAGCTACTTGCGATTTACAAAAAATATATATTATACCAAAATAATTCGTATAATATTATCATAAAGCTCTAAGAATCCAGTCAGTTCTAAAATAAAACGGACTAAAATTGATATTGATTTCATGATACAATGGAAGAATATATTTGTCTTAAAGGTAAATATTTATATATTCAGTAAAAAGCACAAAAATATTAGCGAAAACATAAAAATCGAATAATTCCAATAGCAATAAGAATAAATTTCAATTATAAAGTATTATACGAAGTTGGCATTCGATTAAAACTTTATTGCAATATACGTCAATTATATACGCAAAATTTGTGCATTTTGGATCCTAATAGATAAGCTTACATCACAAATTGCTTTTGGTTATCCAAATAAAAACAATGCATTTTTTTGTACAACAAAGCAATGAAATGCTTCTAGACGTTGCTTTTATATACTTCTAATAATGATGACGATTCTGATAATGAGATGTATCATAAAATATAAAATTTCGTATTTACATGTGTTTACCGATTTTTACTAATATGATAGCATAGATTTGTGATATGGCGAGCATATATTAGCATAATCATGCTAGTTAAATCAAAACAATGCTTAATGATAGCGTAACATAACAAAACTGCATCTGTCCGGAGATCGATGGGTTCGAATCCTATGAATTCTCAACAACTATTTGTTCATAGTTGCCCGGGTCAATACGGGCTGATCACCAAATTGCCTATGGAGTTAAACGATTCATGCGAGTTAGAAGACTTTATTTACTTATATAGGGCTACGTGGCGATTACTGCCGGATTTCTTGCTAACCTATCTACAAGAATTATATGTATAACTCAATATATATATATATATATATAAATGAAAAATTTTATTAATAAAAGAATATTATACAGATGAGACAATTTTTAAAGGAATAACAGATATATGTAATCTGTTATTCCTTTCAAAATTGTCTCATAGAAAATATGATCTCCAGCTTCGCGCTAAGCTTGCACCAAACATGTATTATGGTTAAACGCGACGCATATATGCTGTCTGTTATTATTATTATTCTATCATGTTATTATTACTATCACCAAACCATGTTCATGGAATAAGTTGTAATTTTATTTTCCCTCACTCTATTAACAGGCTTTTGACAAGATGATTAAATTAATGATTCTGAATTCACTACTTTCAGGGAAGCACTATACGAAAAATCACGTTGTATATCAAAAGTATTAGAATATATTTTCTTAATTAGTGAAATTACACTTGCTACTAAACAATAAAGTCCTTCTCTTTTCTTTTACTCCAGGGAAATTTAATTGGCGCACACGACGGTGTTATAAAATTTGTATTAAGGAACTTTACAAGAATTATGTGTTGGTTTCGCTGAGTATTATTAAGAAACGTTAAGCCTCGAAAGAGCGTACGATGCTGTTGGCATCATGTTTTTAATTTTTATTTTGTATTTTGCTTTTTTATAATAAAATTAATAAATTAAATACTAAAACTAACTCTAAATCTCTAGTCACACAAAAAGGCGAAAGTTACCGCCTCGCTGCGATATAATCTGCGATTATATTACAATGAAAAGACTGCAATATTTTTTTAAACATCTTTACAATTAACAAATAAATTTTAAATAATTACAAACATATATGCATTTTAATAAAAATTAAAAATTATTTAAAAATAAATGTTTTGGGAACAAACCGCATCCGAATCTGAACATACCTTAGTACATCATACAATGACAACACAATGTTTAAAACAGTCTTGTTATTAATTCACTTTTGGAGTGATCTCAAAAAATTTGGACTTTGCTTAGTAATTTTGTCGCGTAATATGCTTCTGCTAAAATATGTCATCTTAAAGCCATAGTGATTTTTGTAAACGCTGTTTGATAATCGCAAGCACTTGGTAAAATATGTTTTCTTTGGTAAATATTACAGAGTTATTTTATGTTTAAAAAATAGAGCGTCAAAATCACAACCTTGTGTGTATAATATTAAACACTGGCTAAACGTTTGGAGTTAGATCTTAACTATGTCATTGAAAATTGTATTTATTGTACAGGCCTATTGTCAAGCCGCAAGCGCATATATCCATATTTTAAGAATGACCCACTGTAATCATTTCAATGTAAACATTGTTAAAAAATAAAAGTTTTTATATTTAAAGCTCATTTAAGGTAATATAGTGTAAGTTTACACAAAAGTTAAAGCATTGGAAAATTTTTTTATTTTATGTGCATTAAAAGTGTGATACATGATATTTTGATTATATGAATACCTTAATAGAAGAATGCATAAAGAAGGCACTTCGTTTTCACAGGGTGCAAACATACGTGCAACAATTCATCGGGGCCTACCTGTCACATCGATGTGTCTAGTATCCGTGCCGTAATGGGCTCCGGACGATCGAGGTGTCGTGTGGAGTAGAACTTCATAGGGGTCAGCGTTGAGGCCACGTTGGAATTGAAAGGATGCTACGTGGCAGCAATATCGAGGGTTTCAACTTTACTTATAACGCGAATGACAACCGTCACCGCCCGTGGCACCAATTTTCTTACGGCAGCGATTCTCGCCAATGCCGGAGTCGCTCAAGTCATTGGGCGCATCTGGCGTTTGGGAGTAGAGGTGGCGCTGCAAAAATCCTAGGCACTGTATTTCCATGGGGCTCAGAAAGCCACCTGCAGATGCCCACCTCACCATTTGTGGGGTCCAGGTCGACGTCAAGCCGACATACAAATATCTCAGCCTAGACCTAGACCGCCGATGGAGGTTTTGCGCCCGTTTTCAAACGCCTCGCGCCTCGTTGGTTAAAAGCAGTGGCATTTCTCGGCAGGCTGCTCCCCAATTTTGAAAGACCTAACATCACCTGTATCCGCTTATATACCGGAGTCGTCAGGTCCGTGGTCCTGTACGTGGCACTACGTGGTGGAGAATTAGGGGAGGCCATGGCCTATGCCCAGCAGTGGGCTAACACAGCTGATGATGTTGACCCCATTGCAACTTCTCGCATTATCATCGCGCTTGTTATAACGTCCATACCTTTATACACTACACAAAAAATGTTACTACGAACATTCCGAAAAAACTCGATATTTTAGCCACGGAGGCACTTTAGCAGATTGCACATGTGGCGCCTTAGACAGCTAGTATAACTAGATATGGCATAAAAGAAAGATCATAATCTGGAATGATTAATCAATGCAACCTATAACAAACAAATGGGCTTCTAGCGCATAGTGTACGTGGATTGTTACTTAGCGATTGACAACTCGTTAACTATTTATTAATAAGAACGCTAAATTCATGACACCATTTCGTTGCCATATGCCGTTTATGTTTCACACATTTGCTTTAGAATGAATTATCATCCTTTAATCACCTGAATAAAACGTTGATAATTTAGAAAAAAAGAGGTATTTTGAGTTTTTGTTAATTTTAGTTTAGAGAGCTAAAATAAGTAACAGATAAATTTAATAACAAAACTGTTATTATTTTAAACGAATATTTTTATAGAAGCTACGTGCCTAGTCACGTTACGTGCTACTTAAAAATTGTCAGTATAAAAAAGATGACCTTGCAAAACTGCTTAAATAAACAATTAACGACACTAGTTATAGTTTTGTTACAAAAATTAAAGTGAGAAACGATATTTTAAACTACTTTAGTACCCTCCTTGTTAATACAGCAAATATTAGCCTAAATGATTAATAAGAGACCACATCCATTGATTTGTAATGAACAGCTTGCGTTTTTATTTACGAGGTGTGTACGTGAAACGATTTAAAAAGGCAATGGAAAATAGAAAGCAAGAAACAAATACTTGACAAATTTTAAAAGAAGTGTCGTAAGCATAAAACTATGTGCAACATTAAAACTCACTAGTTATTTTAACAAATATATTCTTAACAGTGCATTTAGGGCATTGCTTCTTTTAAATATACAACACACTTGAGGAAATGACTATTTTTGAAAAGTTGGAAACGGAAAGCAACTCTTATTACATCCGCAATAACTTCTATTTGCAATTTTACTACTTGACTTATATATATATTGCATTTCTTGCAATATATATAAGTCAAGTGCATCGTGCAATCTCTTTCTTAAGGAAGCTTTGTTTTCAAAATAATTCAATTTAAAAGTTTTTTCTGTAATAGACATTTTACAAAGTTCAGCGAGTTAGTTGTATTATTAAAAATAATTCTTTACTCGAAATGTTTAAACGATTAGAGTAATATGTTTATAAAAATAATATTACTTTTGGCATTAGATTCTATTTTTATTTCATTAGGGTAGGTATTTGTTCTCTGGACCTGATAATGAATGTAACTGGTGAGTAATTTGAGTCACCACTGCTGGCTAGTGAATTTTCTTGTTCTCTTTTCGTGTTACTTTTCGATGACACTTTTATGTAAATAAAATTGGAACGACTACATTAACAGAATGACAATGAATAAATTAACTTCTAAAAAGGATTTTTTTATAATTTTAAATAGCTTAAAATCTTTTAATAAAAACTTTTAATGATAAAAAAAAACGCTTTCACTTATATATTAGAACCAAGAATTACTTAATTCTTTTTCTGACTTATTTCTTTGAAATGATGGAATTGTAAGAACCATCAAGATTGAATTTGATGAAAAAGTAAATCTGTTTCCGTTAAGAGTTATTCGCGATCGGAAATACGTCGTCTCAAATTACATTCATTCCCCCAAGTTATTCGATTTACGTTATAGTCCTGAGTTCTCGGAAGCTATTGGATTCCGACCAACGATTCCGTTCAAATGGAGTATCAATATTTCTTGAAAAACACCCGTTAGGTTTTGAAACGGGAAACGTTAAGAAATTGCAGAGTTGAGATGTGTTTTTTTATATACCTGGAGGCATATTACAGGTATATAAAAAACTGTATTTTTTTGTTATCACCATCGGTTTTAAAGACGTCTTCTTTTTTTTTATTATAAAAAAATAGTTATAAATTCTACTTATCTAACCACTGATCTATATTTAGGGTATCAAATTGGTAAAGGGCAACTCGTAAGAGACAGTATATGGTTTCGCATAACTTACTTATTTTTTCTTATTCACAAATATGTTTCTAGCTTTTCATATGGTTCTGGTTTAAGAGCAATCGATATATTCTAATCATTATTAAAAAAACACCTAATTCTTGTTGCTGTGTTTAATTCGATAATCAATCGTTCAGTAATGAGAAATATTAAACATCAAAATTTCGTTGCGTCCCAATAATTTGTTTCTGTTTTCGGTTTCAAAACTCCATGGACGTTGTTCGAGGACTATTGGCACTTCATTCATAATGAATCGTCTACCAGAATCGAATCGCTTCCGAGAACTTGGGACTATAACGTAAATCGAATAGGTTGGGGTTGTCGTTATTAAATAACTCTTAACGGAAACAGATTTACTTTTTTATTGAATTCAATCGAGACTATTATCGTTCAATATGTTATTACAAAGTTTCATTGATAGATATTTTGCAATTTGTTTTTCTATAATTCCTACAACTGAAATATGCAGTAAGGCTAAACGATTATGTTAGATACTTTCAACGAGATTATCATGTAATTGCAAAAATAATGGTATTACAAGCAAAGATTCAAAATTTAAACAAACTATAATTGTTAAATATAGCAATGGGAATTATAATTTCCATAAAACCATCATACGTAAGATGCCCATTCTATATTTAAGGAAAAAACTGATATGAATGTAGACAGTCAAAGTGGAGCAAAAGTTTTTCAAAGTAAAAGAATTTTATTAATTAATTTATTATTAAAAAGTATTACAGCGTTTCATACCGGCATTTCTCTTAACAGGTACGCTTACATTGAAAAATATGCTGGTAATAATTACGATTACAATATAAGCGCACAATATTCAATTTTTCTCATGAGGACGTCTCGTCAATTCCGCGATCACGTTTAAAATTACCGAGATATTTATTTTATTGAAAGAATCAATTGTGATCACAACCAGGCTTCCAGTTACACCCTGTCTTAACTATTTAGTTAAGAAAAATATTTTAAATTATTTAATTTAAAATATTTTTTTGAAATGAAGAAAACCACTTTTGCTCTATCCGAAGTTGTTTAAGAAAAATTATGTCTCAATATTTTTACTTTTTCTGATGATCTCATGCTCTGTGGATTAAACCTATTAATACATAACCGTGTGTGGGAAGGCCCGTTGCCTCAGCTTGGGCTTTATGGTTCCTGTCAGCATGCTGAATCGAGATGAGCCTCGGCCTTGAGGCCTCGGCTTGACTCCGACGTTTTTATAACGATGTTTTTACAGCTTTAAGAGCTCTAGCTAACTTTACTGCCACTTTTTAAAGCGTTGGCGCTGGAAAAACAAGTTGCGTAAGAAATTCCAGCAACGCTCTTATCTAATATGATGTTAAGCTACAGTGTCTTATAGCAAAGGAAGTGTAAGTTCGAGCACACCGGTGGAGGCGATGTCATTACTTTCTGTTTTGTTTTAAACTTCTAAGTGTAGGGTGTGCGTGACTAGTGTTGGGTGTCGCAACCTATTAAACCTTAAGAGTGTTAATTAAATGCTTGTACCTAAAAACAAGTTAAAATCTAGCCATTGCGTCATCGGTGGCGGCAGCAAATGCATCTGCTGCTTGGTTGAAGTTTTCTAGAACAAAGAGATTTAGAGATTTTAATCATAAACCGCCGTTTTGGCCAGTGCTGCCATCGCTAAGGCTAGCATGCTGGTTGTTTGAGGAGGCGGCGGGCCGCTGTAAGCAGGAGTCGGCTCCGGCGCAGACTGTTGCCACGTGGGGTGGAACTGCCAAGCGTTGGAAGAACGGAGGAGTGGAATTGCGGTGCTAAAGAATCGAGTTGGGTGATGGTCGCCTAGAAGATGTTTCCCTGTTGATTGGGACAGCCAGGTAGTTGCCGTGTCGCACACGGCCAACTACCCTGAATTGCGGCAGTTAACAAACGCTGAAGGGTCTAAAGTACCCAGGACCCAAGGGTAAGGAAGTCGCAAGGTCTGGGGCAACCAGTACTGCCGTGATCTTCGAGGCATTTAACGAAATGAAGGTAGGCAAAATAATTACGCGAAGCGTGAACGGCAGTGTGAAATTGCCCAGGAGTGCGTTGGAGTGCGCCGCAAGAAATAGGATGACCGATCCCACAGAGCTATTCGACTTCTTATATGCGCTTCCTTGGTGCACTCTAAGGTGACCAGCACCATGCCATATAGGCGTTTAGTGAGTGGGTGGTACAAAAATTTTACCGAAAGGGCTGGGATGGTCTGTGTTTTAATAGCTTCGGCTATCTCTGAACATGGGATCTCAGGCAGTCCTTTGACCATAGTCATAAGTACACTAACCCGGGAGCACGAATCTATCAAAGTTTTCCGGGTTTCATCGGTGATGCTAGTTGCAGCTTGGTCCCCTCTTTGATATCAGAGACCTCAAACTTGATGTTATTTGTTAGGCTGAGCGAATTTCGACCCACTTCTCTTTGTCGCGGAGATATATCGGTAGAGATCTTTTTCCTACAGGGAGCCGCACCTGCGATGGCGGGCAGGATCAGAAGCGGGAGGACGTCTGGGATCGGTGGGATATATGGAAAGGACGGATGCTCGACTAGGATGTCGACGGTTTGGAGGCATGCTGGGGGCAGGTGGCTGGAGCGTTAGGCTTTGCAGCCATGACAGGAAGAGCAGAATGCTGGGTAACAGGTGCGGACTTTGCGTTTCTCTTGGATGTGACGGTTTTATTGCCACAATATTTATATTTAATATATTTTAGCTTTAACTTTTATATCACATCATTTGAAAGATTACTAAAAGCGTAATTTAAATGTTAACGGCTCAATTACTAACTACAGGACATGATTAAATTCATATCAGAGATTAATTATATTTGTAAGGAAAAATATAGAAAAATCATATTCTAAATTTCTTTAAGAGAAAGCATAGGTCAATAATTACAAAGGAATGATAAAACAACAAAGTAAGTTTGATACTCTTGAACTTTGAAAATGCAAACAAATTGATTTGTTTGTTATGTTTTCTAAAGGCGAAGTATTTGCAGGTCAATAATACACCGTACACGTTTATTGTTCGAAGGAAATTTTTAGTTCCTGCTTTTAAAAACATGTTATTTAATTGTATTTTTGTGTCCATACTTTTAAAAGTATTTAATTTATTCAATCAATAAAGTGCGTAACTCGTTGTTAAAACGTTGTCATGAAAGTCGGTGAGATAACTTTGTCAACGATATAAAAGTTTTTCTTTCACGTTTAAACCTTTTTTTTTTAATTTATACATCAATGAGCCACCACCAAACCCTTAACGGTAGCCTAATATTTTAAAATGATAAAAACAACAAAGAAAACTGAAAAACGATAAAAATTCTCGGGATTTCGAATTGAGTTATTCCGGGAATGAAGATGTCTCAACAAAACGATTTTTATCGCAATATTTACGTGTCGAGTGCACCGCAGTAAAATTGCGGACGGAAGTTATTGTGGACGTAATAATGGTTGCTAGTCGTTTCTATCTATTCACGGATAAAACTCATCTTTCTCAGTGCATAAGACCTAGATTCGCTCACGTAAATAATAATTTTTGATGTTGTTAATAACATGTTCCTAATATAAGTCAACGTTTGTAAACTGAAATGAAACATAATTTATACGGACGTGACTCTTACCTCTTAAGTTAGTATCTACAGCTAACATAAATTTATAACTAATGTAATATTTCGTTAAACATTTTCCAAAACGTATTCGTTACTTTTATACCGAAATTTAATTTTTATTAAAATTTGTTAAAAACTATTGCATAAAGGCGTGGATTAAAAATTGTGTAGAAAAATCAATACGTAGACAATAACAAAACTACTTTAAACGAAGAATTGAAAAAGAAATTCATACATATCATTAGATATCAAAATTATTCCTATATTTAAAAAAAAACTTGTATAATTTTATTGGTATTACAACAAATATTACAACATAACAGCTACAGCTATTGACAAGGATGGTAACTATAAACGCGTAGTCAACAAACTAAAGGCAAAAAAACTTTACGGGTAACAGACTCATATTGTAATTAATACTGACGGATATTGACTATATAGTATATTATATTAAAAAGAGCTTTATGCTTTTTTATTTTTTTTAATTAATAAAGGCAAAATGAATTATGAAGTACTGATTATTAACGCATAATACTGATTATGGTGCTAATCCCTAACTTTACTCTCATTTAAGCGTTCTAATCACTCACTTTACTCTAATTTTTGACCTATCTCTATTTTGCCCTTCCTTTCTAGGTGCTCGAATTTTGTGTTAATAAACAACTTTCTTTCTTCATATTCAGTAACAAGCTGATCAGTCCAATGCAATTCAGACCCGGTCACAGCACCACTACAGCCCTATTAAAAGTGACTGGGGACATAAAGGTGGGCATGGAATCAACCATGGTTACTGTTTTGGTTCTTATAGATTTTACGAACGCCTTTAATGCCGTCAGTCACGACATCCTTCTCGCCATCCTCTCCCCATTTGAATGTTTCGAATGAAGTGCTAGAATGGTTTTCCTCGTATCTTCAAGGGCGCCAGCAATCAGTTTATGTTGATGAATCTTGGTCACGTTGGCTAAAACTTGTATCTGGTGTACCCCAGGGCGGAATTCTTTATTCACTCCTTTTTTCTTTATTTATTAATTTTATCCTCTATGATCTTCAATGTGCGTATCATCTTTACGCCGATGACTTACAATTATATGGTAAACCAGGATTTAACTTCGGTTAAAAGGTGGTGTGATAAATTCAGTTTGGCCGTAAATCCTTCCAAGTGTCAAGCTATCTTGATTGGAAGTGCGCGCACTTTGAGCAAGCTGGATATTACCACGCTTCCTCCAATAACCTTTGATAATTTTCACTTCACAGCATGCAGTATGAAATGAGGTAAAGGCTGATGCTCAATAAAAATTGATATATAATTTGGAAGATAGTATTAAAGTTCTTTATGTGCATATGTACTGAATGGTCTGAGTAATTGAATATTGAAAGATTTTTAATACATTTTAAAATAATAATATCCGACACAGTATCGTTAATGTCTTCATATTGTTATCTAAAAACATATTGAAGTGTTACATTACTGGAAAATCACACTTGTAAATAACAAGGGTCGGTCTGTCACGTAAACCGACGACATATCATTTCCAACAATATAAACGTTTTTCTAAATATACTCAGTTTCGTCTCTTTTTCAGTAAAATTGCACATTGTGTCTTATTTACACTGATGCAAAAGTTGTTAATTTAAGATATTGAATAGTATAACTTTTCGTTTGTATTTTGAAGTCTGTTTTACGAAGATTCTGAAGTACATTAAAAAAAAATTATTAATTTTTTCATAGAACGGTCTATGGTTGTTCATGAATTGTTGGTTAACGTTTTATTTTGATAAATCTCAGGAAATAATGTATTTATTGATGGAGCGCATATTAAAATTAATTTAAAAGTTTACCTTTAAATTTTCTCCCTCTCTCTCTCTTCTTTTCCTTTTCACAACAGACTGTAGTAGTACCACCGCATTGCCTATTTCTGCTATGTTCTTATTTAAAGGATATCTTAACAGGCGTAATATCCTACTGGGTAAACGAAACGTAACATCTCTTGTAACAACGGCAGGGCATGTTACTTACGATCACGTTAACGTCCTGTTTGTCTGATCGCTTTAAGTAATAAAAAAATGTGAATCAGTCATTTAATACAGGAGATACTTTAAGATTTTATGGTATTTTTTCCACTCATTTCTGTTCATTTAGCTTTAGCTCCTTTGCAAATAGGTAAAATTATAGTTAAACATAATCTGCAAGATTTATTTAATATACTAGCAGTCCGTCCACGGCTCTGCCCGCGTTCTATGACCTGGGGTAAACAGTAGCCTCAAGAAGATTGTAGCTTTCTAATTATGTAAGATTATTTTTTTTAATTATTTTTTGTAATTAATTAATTTATTACAAAAATACACATGTTTCATTTTTATAGATAGTCAAGTAATAAATAAATATTTAACCTAAATAGGAAGTATTATTTTTATCCTATGCTTAGATGTCTTATTTTTGTAATATATGAAAGTTTTATTTTTATATGAATTTATTATATTATTTATGATATTATTATTAATGATATTCTATGAAATGGACCCAATTTTGGTTTCATTCCATTTTTTATATATCCATTAAACAATACATCAGGCGGCAGTGAAAATATTGTAACGCTACGAAATCGTACTAAGCGGAATAATAAATGAGAAAACCGAATTAGGCATACACTGGGAACCATTAAATTGGATTTTTAAATATTCTCTTTAAGGATTAGCTCTATGTTTACAAAAGCACGGATCTTCAAAGCTATATTTAAATATGAAAAAACAGTAAGCATCGTTAAATAGTACAATTTTATTTTTTAAATTTTGTATCATAGGACATTATTATATGAACAAACATGACATTAAAAAATTAAGCAACATGTCTATTAGACTATATACTAGCTGTTGCTTGCCGCTTCGTCTACTTGGTAATATATATTTTTTTTGTTTTGTTGTAAAATATAACTAGGTTGAGTGACTCTCAGTTACATGTATCAGTGTGAGTCCCGTAAATCAGGATTGACAAAATATGTATCAGCTAAATATCAGAATGTAATTATTTAAATACGATTATTTTGAAGTTACATACAGACACTCAAATTTATATATATATTTCGAACTCATATGTATATTTCGGAACAAAGGCAGGGCATTATTTTTATATATTTTACCTCGTTATTCCGCTTCTAGGGCTTCAATTTTGTTCATTCTTTTTTTTAATGATAGACTTTCTATCTTATCCAGTGTCCATCCGTCGCTTTTTAAGCCAAGCTATTGCATTAATTTCTAGCATTCTTTTATGTATATGACATTCATTCCTCCTCATAACATGCCCGTAACACGCTTGCTACTCCATAGTTTTTCAGTCACAGGTGCCACTTTCAAACTTCTCCTCAATTCTAATTTTATCTTTCTATGACACTCCTCTCAACCATCTCAACATTATCATGTCCGCTGTATGCACTTTTCTTTCCTCCGTTAATTTCGTTGCCCAACATTCAGATCCACACACGTACATAATGACAGACTTATAACTTATTCTTAAGCCCAAATTTTTTAATCTTTCCGCCATTTTTCAAGTCTTCTCTGGACCATAGAAGCATTATGTCCGACAAGAACAATATTGTCGCAAACAACATACACTAAGGCGCTTCCTCCTGCATGTCCGATGTTCGAGTATTCATGACCTGGAGGAATAAATACCAGCTTAAAGCCGAACCCTGTTGTAAACCTACAGACACGTTGAACTTGCCGGTTCTCGTAAAAAATAACTCTTCCAACGCCCTTTTCTTTCCTTGTTATCCGTCAAAATCTTACCCAATATCAATGCCTTTTATGCATTTAATGTGATTAATATCTCTTGCATTCATTTCTCTCTCTCGACAAAATCAAAGACATCTTTTAGGCCTCTGGACCCCTCCAGTGAATTGCACAACTTCTGTTGTGCCTTGGCCCTCTGAATAGAGACTGCTTCCTTGGCTTTCTATATCGATATAATATTCTAGCATTTTCATCTCTTTTATTCTTTCATTGCCATTTTTTACCATCTGCCATTCTTTAAACGCTTTTTTTCTTTCGAAACCATTTGCACTTGCTGATTCCACCATCACGTATCCTTAACAATTTTCTTTTGGCGTTTCGTTTCTCCAAACACAGCTTTCGCTTCACTTAGAACACAAGGTGTTCATTAACTGTCATATCTCCCATTTCAATCATTTTATTGACTACTTTTCTTCTAATTTCTGCTGCTAATTCTATATTATCCAATCTGTACCATTTCGATCTCTCTGGGGGTTCGAAACATTTTGTCACACTTTTAACTTTTAAAATAGCAGATGCCTATGCTGGGACACCAGACACTCACCGGGTATAATTTTACAGTTCTTGGCGGAACGAAGCCTGTTTCTTTTTAAAAGTATGTAATCGATTTGAATCGAATATTGCCCACTTCGGTAGGTTCTTATAAGTTAAGTTCTTTTGTTTTTGGAAAAAAGTATTTGCTATTGCTAGGTTAAACGCCAAGGCTGCCTCCAGTAGAGCTTCACCATTGATTTTCAACTCTGTACTCTCTCATACTCTTCATTCGTTTTTTCCACATGCTATTCATTTAGGGGGTATTTGGACCATATCCCACCACGCTGGTCTAATGCGGATTGGTGGGTTAACCGACATTTTCCATACCCATCCGACGTATGGATTGTCTTACTTTGCAAACGATTAGGTGATCGGCACAAATTGCCCTAACCAACTAGGAAACAACAATGGAAATTTGTCGAGTCCCCGCTAGATTAGAACTCAGGACCTCTGGTTTTTAAAGCACACGCCCTTATCACTAGGCTACGAAGGTAGACTATTAAAAAACATACGTTCCGAATTGAGTACCTACCGTGGGAAGTCGGTTAAAAAGATAAAGAATAACACAAAAAAATAAGTGTAACATAGCATTCAAAAAGTATGCCTTTTACATTTCTTTCAAAACAGTGAATAATAGTGTTGTAAAGGTTTTGTTTCAGTACATATGATATTATTAACGTTTTCATATCTTTGAGATTCAGATAACAATGTAATGCTACGTTTTCATTCTGTAGCTGACCTACATTGTTATTCTCCTACAATGCAACAAGAAGATCTGCCACATGCACGGCATGTTCCGTGAACGTTTTTTTTTAAACAGCTAACCGTAATTTAAAAGTATTTAAAATGTATAAATGGGAAATTTTGTCTTATAAATGCAATTCTTTTGGTCCCTTTAATATATACCTTATATATTTTATAATGTCCTTAGTTCACATATAGTTTAGATCAAGATCTATCAAATATTAAAAAAACTTGATAATGTTTTTGCAATCTGAACTGCAGGCTTACTTTCTATACCTTTTTTAGTTTTTACTTTTATGTTTCAAAGTAAAGACCAGCTAATAATTTATTAACAAATTCGTATTTTGCCCAAATTAAAATTTATTTATAAGGTCAAGGCAAAAATAATAGAACAGTATGAAAACTTATAATAACGAAGAATATGAATATTTAGAAGCATTATTATATATTTAATAGTATTATTTTACAAAACATTTTCTTTAATCATTTATGATGAAGTTAGTTTTAGTCGGAAAACATAACGCAAAAATATAATTTTCTCTAAAAGCAGATAAAACTATTGAGTTAAGAGCATATTTGAATTTTATTAATTTAGAAAACAACCATGAAGTGATAAGAGAGTTATAAATTTTGCTCCGTAATATACAAAGCGTGTCATCTTATTAAAATTCTCAGAATTTAATAGATATCATAAACAATATATAGTCACAAAAATCAAAGATAATTATTTATTATATTTACGCGACAATTATACATAACAAATCTATCATTTACGAAAAGACTCAGATGAAAATATGGTAATATGGAACAGTGATATATGTATGTGTAACGCGTTTAGAACCTGAAATATATAGACCATATTCGTTAGAGTGGGTAAAAATTAACAACATTCCTTTGATTTGGCTATTAATAACTCGACTCAACATACAACACATGGACTCGGGGGTGACGTATCTGTATTAAGAAGAAGAAGTAAACATACTGCGTTGGAATGTTCTTGGAATATTCTAATGACAAACACACGGGGAGAACATGCTGGGAGGTGGATCAATTTTCCTTACAATATAATGGCATTACTGTTCGCAAGTGTCCGCAAGTCTCTCAAAATTAAGATTGGCTTTGTCGTCATAAGCAAAACTTCAAAAAGTTTATAATATTATTAAGACCACTAGGGTGTAAATCGACTAGTAAGAGGCACATTAAATTTTAATATAAGGCTGAAAAGAACTCATACGCTAAACACACGTTTTCATCACTTTATCTGTTTCGAGGCCATATTAGAAAACCCCATAAGACTAGCCCGTAGATATAGAAGAAATTTGCTATGAATTTGTGGAACTTGTTCATGGTATAGCTATTATGAAGTAAAATACCAAAAAAGAAATAAAATTTGCACCTGAGATATAATATTTGTGCAGTGGCAGTCAGTAATTAATATAGTAAGTTTATCTATTTGCTTTAAAAAGCACATAGAAGGTCTCCAGCGTATAACAGATGTTCACATTACATTGTTAGATGTAATGTGAACATATGTACTTACATCATTAGTAGCTAGTTAATAGAAAACCTCAAAGTGCAATGTCAGCTGCAAAGACTTACATTGTATAACATTGTAAAGCTTAAGAAAAAAATGTCAGGGAAAACATAATTTACATGGTACTAATATTTAGTTTTGTTTGAACATTTTTAATATTGGCAGTATCTTTTTTTTTGTCGTACTTGTGGTTCCTTTTTGGACTTCCTGTACAAGTAAAGCTACGAGAGAATAAAAGAAATATAATAATATTCATAAATTTATCTAAGGCGTTTTGTTTGATACGTTCACATTCCCACTTATTATCTCTACACTACCTTATCCAAATTTACTAACAGTACATCCATTACGCCTCTTTAAGTAGTAAAGTTAGTAGAAACTTTTATTCTGGTAAGTCCGGATAGGCCAGAATTTTACTAGGATCTACTTTGTACTTCTTTATGCTCAAATTATTATAGCTAGCTATAGAAATACTGGCAATAACTTATTTGCCATAATATTTTATGTAAATGAATGCTCTTAAAATAACATGAAAGCATAACGAAAACACCATTCTCAATAAAAAAAATTATTGCCGAAATCAGTCCACCAAAGAAATTATTCACGTAAAAAATTAAGGTGGTAATGGCGGTAGTTTGCCAAATGAATATAGAATGAACTCTCTTTGTTAAAAGCTGTATGTATTACAATTTACTGAGATACGAAACCCATAAATCTCCGTTATTTTATTTATAGGACTTGAAGAATGGTTCGAATCGATTTTCGATTACGAAACTCTAAGCATACAATCGTTGCCCTTGTCAAGTAGTTTTCAGTATTTCGTAAAATAGTTTTCTTATTGTAACAACACTGCTCAGTAAGTTGCCAATAATATTTAAAGAGTTTTAAAGATTGTCTTACCAGAAAGAGCCAATATAAAATTGCCATATTGTTGAGAAGTAAATACAAGTTTATTGGACATTGAATATTTATTTACGTTAGATTTAATTTCATATGAATCCGAAATACATAAATATAACGACTCGACGTTAAATAGGTAATTTGCATTAACTTTAACGTAACATTATTATTTTTGACCGACTTTCCAAAAATAAGAGCAACTCAATTCGGAGCTTTTTTTTATTTTATATATGTTCAAATTCAAATTATTACACCGATTTTAATCATCCTTTAATTAAAAAACTACGGTCTCCAAAACCAAGCTTAGTGCGATAAAATGAAAACACTGACTCAACTTGTAGAGATAGATTTAAACAATGTTCTCCATAATTATACTTCTGGAATTGGTCAGCAAAGGTACAGCTAAGACCACGAAAGCCAATATCTCGGTTTCAAGAGAAACGCACAGTAACCATTTTAATATATACGCATAATTTAAACTCATTTGAGGTAATACAAGTCTACATAAAAATTAATGTATGTAAAGAAAATAGTTTTGTGTGCATACATTTCGTTTATATTGTACAATCAATATACTGTTTAGACAGTCATATTTTTTGTTAAAATTTTACTTTAGTAATCCGTTGAGCTTCGAATAGGTTTTGAATATATTTTGCAAAAGTAAGTTTACTGATTTTTTTCCTATATATAATACAGCCATTAAAAACCTTGATTTTATCCATACAAATATTTTAAATGTAACTTTGTCTCTTTATCTGATTATATGTCTGTCTGTCCGTATTTATTGTCTAAAACATTGAACCGATTTTGATAAAATTAAGTTATTCTTTATAACAAAAAATGTTGTTAAAAGGGTTGAAATACGGGGAAGAAAGTATTAAAGTAAAGTTCCTCTTGAACATAAAGCGATGAAATTTTGTGTCCCTAAAACTCGAAACGAACCATAAGTGGTGTTTTCAAACAATTTTGCACTTTCAAACTGTGCGAGGATGAACTAGAGGTTGAATTAGTGATGAAAGTCGAAATAGAAATTCGTCATCTTCGAACCAAAAGCCATCGAACTTTGTGTCTAATAGTAGACACATTCTAAAAACACCTTTTTGTATTATTATCCATACCATACATATTAGACCGTCCGACAAATTAAGACTTTTCGGAAGTTGTCTTGACATGAGTGATAAATATAACTAATTTATAGTATTTGAGACACAAATGACCCACATAATTGCTGTATCATATCAGATTTTTACAGAAAAGAACAATTTATTTTGTTTTCATTTTAAAAATAAAATTAAATATTATGTAAATAATACATATAATTGAAAACTTGTACAGAATATATCTGCCTCCGTAGCCTAGTGGTATAGGTGTGTGCTTTAGAAACCGGAGGTCGTGGGTTCGAATCCTGCGGGGACTCAACAAATTTTCATTGTTGTTTCCTAGTTGGTTAGGGCAATTTGGGCCGATCACCCAATTGTCTGAAAAGTAAGATGATCCATGCGTCGGATGGGCATGTAAAAAGTCGGTCCACCCACCAACCCGCACTGGACCAGCGTGGTGGGATACGGTCCAAAACCCTCTAATGGTGTATTAGGGGAGGCCTATGTCCAGCAGTGGACTATCACAGGCTGATGATGATGACAGAATATATTATGTACAATAGTTGTGATGAAGTTATTTTGAAGACAGGACTTTGCGTTTATCTTTAAAATTATGTCTGGAAGTAATTAGTTTATGGGAAACGTCAATAATATCACGTTTCTAATTCATTAATTCACGGATTTTTCGCGTTGGTTATATATATTTATTCCTGACGTTTCGATTCTTCCCAGCATCCGTGATCACGAGCGGACTAAGTTGGTATATGTTTATATCTCAATGTTTTGAAAAAACCGTTAGAATTTTTATTTAAAATTGACCATTTTCTTAATTTTAAACATTGGTTTGACAAATATTGCTCATGTTTTCTTGTGGCTTTGTATTTTTTTATTTCTTTGGGTTTAATTTTTAAAATTATTAGATCCCATGTAGGTGACAAAACCAAACATCCTCTCTATTAAAATTTAAATTACTTCTTTATTTCTATTGCTTCCTGATACATCCTTGGTATTTCGATGTTCTTTTGCAAGTATTTTTGGTTCATCAAATCTAATGATTGGTCTTGTCTAGAACATGGTGCAAATTGCAGATTTCTTATGGCGTCGGTGCTTAATGTCAGCTATATGTTCTTTAGTCTGATTATTACTGGTATTTTGGTTCGTTCAATGTAAGAGAAACCACAATCACAGTCTAGTTTGTACACACCCGGATGGTAATAATTCGTCAATCTTCTTCAGCGGCTTATAATATGTTTTAATAGAAACCCGCTTTAAAATGTAACCGATTGTATCGATGACTCCTCTGATGTAAGGTTAGACATCAGGCACTCTTTCGACTCACACGGTGACTGGCATCATTAGGTTTACGTCTAGATTCAATTTGTCCGCATAGTTCTTCACAAGATAGCTTGTTGTTTTAAGCGTTTTCGGTGTGAGGTCTGTTTTGTATATACCAACTTAGTCTGCCCGTGATCATGGATGCTGGAAAGAATCCGAAACGCCGGAAATTAATACATATAACTAACGCGAAAAATCGGTAAGTTAGTGGATCTGATATATATAATAATCGCGTAAATAAAAGAAATAATTAATATCACGTTTTATTGATTAGCAGTAATCAGCCATCATATTCACATTCTATTGCATTTGGTACCTTATTAGTTATTTATATCCATAGTTTTAACATGTCGGAGAAACTTTTTACCCTATTCTTCACTATAATCACCACGATTATTAAGGAAAAAATTAAAATGTAAATATAAAAATATATAGTTTTAGACTCATATTACACCCCAATTTTTAATACTTATTTAATAAATTTATTTATTATATATTTTATAGTCTGGTAATTTCCTAGAATATATTTGACAAATTTCTGATCGCCCACAAGCTTCTGATTAAGTTGCATTTAATGTTTCATCAAATTTTTCATCGTTTATCAAAGACCTTATTCTTGGTTCATTGAACACTTTCTTTCATTTTTGCATCTGATAACCTTGAAAATTTTATTCAAGAATTTAAAAGTATCGTTTTCTTTATCCAATGCCTTATCAAACTATTTGCTTATGCCGAGTTTAATATAAAGCGGAGTATAAGTCTGACTTTTACGTGCCGGATGGGCACGTAAAGTCAGACTTTACACCAACCCGCATTGGACCAGGCTGGTGGGATACGGTCCGAAAACCCCCTAATGGAGAAGCCATGCATTATGGAAAGCGTATGCCCAGCAGTGAACACAGGATGATGATGATGATCTTATTACACACTTACACCCCAATCGATTAGGGGTTTTGGACCGGTATCCCACCACGCTGGTCCAATGCGGGTTGGTGGGTGGACCAACTTTTATCATGCCCATCCGCATGGATCATCTTGCTTTTCAGATTGTGTGATCGGCCCAAATTGCCCTAACCAACCAGGAAACAACAATGAAAATTTGGCTTATATATTTTTTTTTATTGTCGTTGGAAAAATCCAGTGGGGCTCCCCGGACCAAGATGGAGCGGCCGGTATACCGACTAAAAAACCAACGGTTGTTCCTTTCTCGTGTCGCTGTAGCCGGGGCCGCGGGCGCTGATGACAGTTTTCGGCGACCCCGGCGCGACGTGGCCCTCGCCTCTTTCGGGCCTCTTCTCACCGGGTGTGTTGGGACACCCGGAACGTCGCTTTAGGCGCCGTGCCCGAACAAACAGCACGGCGCTTCCTCTTGAGCCCTTCTCTGGGTGGTGGACACTCTCTTGTCGTACGCCCAAGGGCTCAGTGTCAAGGGGGAAGGTTGCGCGCGTACGCCTTTCTTCGGCACACTGGCCTTCTTCTGCAAATAGCCAGGGCGCTGTAGGCCTCCTTGTCCCTTTCCGCGGCTTCCTTCCGGACCATCACATCCTCGCAGAATGCAAGGACGGCCCCCCACGACCTTTCGCTCTCTAACATTCTGCGCACTACAGCAGGAAGCAAAAGGTCGTGCACCATGACACTACGCAGCTCTCGGCGATGCTCAACCAAGACTTGGTACTCCTCCAGCGCGTATTGGGCCGTCTCCTCGCACATACGCTTCAATGGCGGCACTCCTCTGTAGGCTCCCCACCGGCCACGCGGCAAAGGTACCTCCCGAAACAGCCGTGTCGAGAGAACCTGCGTCGCGCGGAATGTTAGGGTGCTGTGTCCTCTTTCTAGCCACCATTTTAAAACGGGGCGTATGGCCACTACTGTTGGATGGCCGGCGCTAGGATGCTCCAGCCGCAGCTCCCAATCCTGGATTGCAAGAGAGCGCAATTTGTCTCTGATCCTCCTTAAAACTGAACTAACTGCCTCCGTAGACTAGTGGTATAGGCGTGTGCTATAGAAACCCGAGGTCCTGCGGGGACTCAAGAAATTTTCATTTCTGTTTCATAGTTGGTTAGGGAAATTTGGGCCAATCACTCAATTGTCTGAAAAGTAAGATGATCCATGTATCGGATGGGCATGTAAAAAGTTGGTCCACCCACCAACCCGCATTGGACTAGCGTAGTGGGATACGGTCCAAAAACCCCCCAATGGAAAGGGGTGTATTAGGGGAGGCCTATGTCCAGCAGTGGACTATCAAAGGCTGATGATGCATGATGCAAATGTAATTGGAAAACATATTTGTAAGAAAATTAAAAATAAGTGGAATATATTTTACCGATTTCCTTACTCGTCGTCTAATCCTCAAAAACTTTGGTCGTCTCTGGCAGCATTGAAGTGTTCTCCGTCTTATTTTCCTATTATCAGCAGTAGACTGTAATTTGGTTCTCATGCCAGGCCAGCATTCGTTTTGATGGCACGAACAGCCTGTACCTGTAAAAGCGGTATTTAAGCCAAAAAACACTAACTGCTAATTTTACCATATAAAATATATGACAATATACTTATGTATTGCAAGTAATTAAAGGCGTAGGTGTCTTTATAAAATTTTACATTATTCATCTTTGATATTAATATAATTTAGACTTTTTATTTTTATTATAAACAAAAAAAGTGAAATTTATTAGTTTTATTTTTTTTTTTAAATTGTACCCTAATCTTCATTAAAGTGAACAGAACATAAATAACAGAATTTTTAGAATATTAATGACCTTTAAAGTAACTAATTTGAATGTGTCTTAACCTCTCAATTTCAACTATATTGACAAAAAATTTATACGTGTTTTAAATCATTAGACCTGAAGTTAAGACACATAGTGTTTCCATTTTTCCATCAATTTTTTGGTATTCAATGGGTGTTATAAAAAAAAAATGTTAAAAAATCATTAATGAGACAATATTCATGACATTTTTATACCAATAATATTTAAGATAATAAAACGAAAAAATATCCCTTATTTTATCAAACCACAATATAGGATTTTTCGAAAAAATATTTTATTCCCGACGTTTCGGGTTCTTTCCAGCACCGATCACGGGCGACGTTGCCATAAATATTTTTGAACCAAAAACCGTAAAAATTTGTTATATCGCGAAATAAAAAAATAATTATCCTTATTCTCTTCAAATGAAAATAATCCGTAGTCACATTTGAAATTAACAGGTATAATTTTTCATTAGTTAACAACAGGGGATCAAAGTAGAAACCTATTCCTCCTCAATAACGGACATTATAAATAATATGTATATAGCTAATATATTCTGAACAATATCCGGAACGTTTATTATTTGGGGTTTTACCCTTTTTTATAATGACCCCTTTTTATAGAATAAAAAAGAAATATAAATATTATTTATTTATCTAAAACATTTATATACAAACAATTTTTTAAAATTGCGTTTTCATGTGCCTTTTTTTATATGATTTTTTATTTTTTGGTAAAATTCTAGTCAGTCCCTCAATTGACCATCACCAATCGTATTACAGGATGAAAATATTTTTTATATAAAATTTTTATATTAAATATAATTTGGAGGGGTTTGAAAGATGGAAGTGTGATTAATTAAAAATTTTTTTTTTTTAACATTACAATTCTTTGCAGTAAACTATAGACTTATCAAAGTTTAAAATGTTGTAAACATAGGGTTTCTTCTTTTCCCCGTTTTAAGGAAATTGACAAAGTGATTTGCAACTATTCCTAACCGATAAACCTTATATAAAAAAAAGATAATTTTTGGAGTATAAGATATAAGGTTGGCTAAAAAAAATTGGGGAATTGGGTTTGATTTTTTAAAAAAAAGAAGTATTGTGGGTGAATAAGAAAGAGGTTCAGGAATCATCCATGAAAAGGACGCAGATTGTGGTGTTGGCTCCTTCGTCAAAAAGAATATTTTTGTTTATGAAATTAGGATAGCGCTATAGAAAGTGTAAAAGTAGAAAGTTAGGCTTAGTTCTGAGCATTATTGGGGTAATGTTTTTCATTATTAGTCCTATTTTCATATTATTTTTTTTGGTTCTTCAAAGTGCCGAAATAATAGTGGGGATGTTATGAATTGTGTACACTGGTGGTGTGTGTGTAGCTACGTTGGAATTCAAATATTATGCGTTGGGCGTTAATTCAAATCTTGTATTTTACAAAAGTGAAAACCTAACCATAAAGTCACCGGGGTGCGGCGATCTCAAATGATAGATGCAAAGAGATCTAGAATTTTAAAATGACAACATTTTGGCCAAAACTCGTCTATTGAGGAGCCGGGGGATGTGGCTCGGTTTAGCTCCAGGCTGGCTTTCTCCGTTCGGAATTGCCAAGGTTGGGGACGGAGGGGGGAAGGTTTAAATTGGAGGATGGCATGGTTGTGCTATTAGATGGGTATGGTGGTCACCGTAACCGGTTCGCTGGGGTTCCGGGGTTCTGCATTTGGCGCCTTAGGGCGGAGGAGTTGCCATGGGCTGGGATTGCGTTGTACGCTGTGGATATTCGCGGCGCTGGTTTTCTTATTCAAAAAAACCAAAAGTGTGGATTGCTGACATACTTTTTTTTTTTGTTTATCATGAATAAAAGATGGGGTAATATCTACGGAACCCGCATTTTGTCAAAATTTTTGTCTTATTGTAAAAATATTTGGAACCTTTCTGTATCAAAATATAGTAAATTAAGTATTTAGTGACGAAAAGTGATATTTTTTATCGAATACAGAGACGAGACGGGGTCCATCACCCTGATGGTAAGTCGCCGAAACTTTAAGGCAAAGGTACGACCTGGTCGCCCGCAACAGGCCGAGGTATTAATATAATTTATATGTTTGGATAAATACAACAACACATTTACCTGTTGAAACTGGACGACTATATAACATATTTTTTTCGTAAAAATCTACATATTATAGATTAAATAATATAAATAGGCACACTAACTATTACCAAAAAAATAATTTTATTTTACATTTCCATTACTTTTAAAAAGTCAGACTTTGGTAAAAAGCAAATCCTTAATGTTAATGGTTGGTTTAAAAAACAAAAAAACCACGAAATTTTTCAATTAAATTCAAAAATTTGACGTAGACAATATATAAAAAAGACGTTAATTTTTTATTAAAGGTAATAAACCATATAATATAACCTCACCTCTATCATTATTTGGACCCATCGACAGTAACCGTGGTGCTGGTACAACGGGTTTGTGGGTGGACCGATTTTTACATGGAGCCGGCGAGCATCAGATTGTCTTCTTAACTTGAATGATCGGCCCAAATTTCTAACCAACGAAAACAACGATAAACAATGTTGTTTTCCCCGGGATTCAAACTACCACTGACCACGGATGCGGCATAATGAAAATTTAAATATTTCAAGTAATATATATTAAAAAAAATAAAAAACTATGAATATGATAATGTAAATGAGATAGATAACTTCTGTTGAAATTCTCGCGTCCCTTCTCAACCTGATAACCGGTTTAACGATCCCTGGCTAGTCTAATTCGGCATCACTCTGGTGAGCTTTTAATTCCTTTGATGAAGTTATCTGGCTTTAAGCAGAAGAAGGAAGGGCTCCTGGTAACCTTGGAACGACCGAATTGCTTCGGCAAGGGGTGAGTTTTTTGCTATTATACTATTAATGTATAATTTTTGATTGGGGAAAAAATTACAAGGACAACCTTAAGGAATTTTTTTAAATTAAAAGTAAGAACCTTAAAAGTTAAAAATATAATTTTGGTAAAATACATTTTATATATATTAGCCACAAAAAAGCGTAACTTGCCCATTCGTATTTTTTTTTCACTAATTTTATTTGTAATGGATAAACGTAAAATTTATTTGTTTATAACCTTATTTAAACATTTCGAATGTTATAATCTTGATTTTTCGTTATGTATTATGAAGAATATCAAGAAGAATATTATAATCACGGTTATAACTTTTGTATCAGACGAAATTTCAGCGTACAATGGATCTTTCACCAAAATTGCAACCGTTGGCCCACTATGCAAACCGCAATGTCCGTTTGGGAATTTATTAAGGGAATCCGGCAATACGCGAGTTTTTCTGCCTCATCGGCTCGCTTGGTCAGTGACTTATTAATTGCAAACAATGTGGTCGTTAACCTATCATTTTAATGCGCCCAGTTTGGGGCGTTGTTTTACTAATCTAAAGGTTTTAGTTCAGCCCGGTGAAAGTTTTAAGGGATGATGATAAAGGATAACTCGTCCAAACATATTTGTAATTTTTTGTTTCATTTTGATATTAAAGAATCAATAAGCTTTTATTAGATTAGTACTTATGATTGTTAATAAAAAAAATAACGAACGTAATTTATTAATTAACACTGAAAATATTAATAATTTCAAATTAAAATAATTTAGATAAAACAACATATTTAAAAGGTTAAATATTGGTTGGGGCGACTAAGCTTTTAGAATTTTACTTCTTCATTTCCACATTCACGCATTTGCGTTTTGGAACTACGGTTCAAATAACATTCTATCATCTCAACTTTTCGATTTAATTGCATTAGGGTTGTAGGAAGTTATTTTTTAAAGGGATTAATTTGAATGGGATATTGATGTCATCGAACGGTTGTTTAGACTGAAAGAAAATTAAAACTTACATATTCAATAGATGAAAAGTAATACAAATTTCTTAACAACGGATCGGCGTAGAAACTTTAAAGTTGATCCACTCTTAAATTTAATGTACATAATTGGGAAATCCAATGAAATCTGAAACTTTGACTAATTTTAAATTACGAGAATTATAAACTTTGGGAAATTTTGTTTGGGGATGGGAAAATTGCAAAAAAATAAAATTTCAAAATATTTAATAAACCAATTTAAAATTAAAAAAATATTAAATCTAACCAAAATCTTTTGAATACATTTAAATCACGTAGATAAATAATTATTCTCGTTAATTTCTGGTTTTGTAATAAAATTTTTTTTTAAAGTTAATGTTAAATATTAAAATTATATCATTATATCCCATACCAACTCCCAATTTTAATTTTATATCCTACTATTAGAACATCCTAAATTTAAAAAAAGGAGAAAGAAATGGTTCAAAACTTTAAACTTATATGACAAGTTTTTTTATTGTCAATTTCTACAAATGGACAAATGGGTGACAAATAACTTTCGTTAAAAATATGAATAAAGACATATTTGTTTACTGATAACAAGAAAACCCAAGTTTTTCAGGTCTTCTATTTGAACCAATTAAAAGACGTAAGATTTTTTAATTTTTGATCTAGCGGGCAGAGCAATGTTGGAAAGTGGATGTCCTTTTTTTTTTTTTTTTTTTAGGCATCGGCGACGACGTCGGGCCACCTGATGGGAAATGGTCACCGACGCCCAAACTTGGCAATATGTTATCGCCAACGCGCTGCCCGTGGACATATGGTGTTAAATCCGTTTACCCAGTAAAATATGGCCGGTGCCCTTCAAACCGGAAAAAGTGTTTTTCACCTACGCTTCCCGGCAGAAATAGGCACCGCGGTTCCCCAGACGGTCTCCTGTAAACAGGGGACCTCCACCGGAAAACATGTCCTTTCATGAATGTTTTGCTGGGTTAATTATCTATATAATAAAAAAAAGAAAAAATATTTTAGGATTGTAAAACGGTGTTAAATCTTATGATAATCAAGCTAACCAGTTGTATTTTGTAAAAATGTTGATTAAAGAAACTTACCAAAATTGCCGACCCTCTATATTTATAATTGTTTTGTCTTTCTCATAAACGTAAGTTTATCTTAGACAAATCCACTATTTTGCGGATTTTTTGCGTTTGTTATGTATGTTAGTTTACCATTTCGATTCTTTTCAGCGTTCATGATCACGGGCAGACTAAGATATTATATGTCTGTATCTCAATGCGTTTGGAATAACCTTCAGAGTTTTTTATTGTTTGGTATATTTCTCTATTTTCCTAATTTTGAACATTGCTTTACAAAAATTACTCTTTATCATCTGGGGTTAGTGGTTTTATATAAGTGGAATAAATATAAGATAAGCAAAAATCCTTAAATTTGTGGTTGATATGTATAATTATTCGTGAAAAAAGAAATAATTTTATCTTGTCATTATGTTAAAAAGGGAATAATACCTGGTTATGGGATGAGCCTCAAAACCGTGTAAAAAAAGCAACCAAAGAACTGGTCAGGAAAGCAAAACTCCTTCCAAAAAAAACAAATATACAATATGAATTATCGCAATTGGAATTGATGAATAAAATGGCCTTGATAATAGTTAAAATTAATTAAATTTTTTTTTTAATTTTTACCCTCTTCTTTGAAATTCTAAAATATTCCATTTTCATTTTTTTAATTAACCTTTAATTCTAAGATAAATAATGTAAAACTTTTTTTATAACGTTTCCATAAAACAGGGTAAATGAATTTAATATCATTACAAACCCTCGACGTCCTCCATAATTCAGGCCGGAAAATGCCGGGTTCATCGTTATTTTACCTAAACTTATAATTTATCTCAACATTTATATGCCACTAATGTTGATTATTTTACTTTTCAGGCTATTGGGTTGGGTAAAGTTGTTTTCTTTTAAAAATTACAAAAGACATCGAAATGATGTAATGTCCAAAAATTGATATAGCCTACAGTTGCAAAGTTCAAATAAGACATGACTACGCGTTGGAAAGTTTCATGGAGACCATTCCAATTGTAGTGTAGGAACCTTCGCAAAATGTTGACGACATTCTGGGTGGCCAGTGGATGGATTGAATAGCCAAAAATAGGAAGCGGTTATATTTTTTTTGATTAGCCATTTTTGCATGGTATATATGGGGTGACTTGATGAGTCCCGGATTTAGGAAAATAAAAGGTCTTGCTTAGTTGAGGCCAATCTGAGTTAGTTAATTCAAGTAGGTTGGTGAAGGTGCACGTTTGATATTAATAGTTGCTTTAAATATTTGAAGAACAAAGAAAAGAAATTTACTAAAAGCGCCAGTAATTAAATACTTAATTAATACTTTTTTTTAATTATACATTTACATACATTTCAAAGGCATATTCCAATTTTTTCACCCAAAGTTTTTTATATATTCCCAAATTTAGGCCCGATCCTCCATTGGCCACATACGCCCCCTGCAAAGTTTGATAATTAACAAAGAACCCGAAATGACGAGCACCAAGCCGTTCGGGGCCTAAACTTCCCAAAGCCATGGGAAAAAAAATGGGCCTCTGAAGGAAAATTGCCACGCATGCGATTATGGTCCAATTTTTTACCGTGAGTAACACATTTCATTACTACTCAATTTAGTGATAAATAAAAGCAGTTTTTTATCCTTTTGCTTTAAAATTTTTAAAATGATACTAATGTTTAAATTTCCCAAGGTCTACTGATAAACCTGTACCGTGAACGTAAAACCATGGATTGTTAAAAGTCGCTAAACAAAAGTAAGGTATAACAATTATCAACATGTTTAGGTTTTCAAATAAAGAAAGGTATTTCTTTATTTCTTATTTTAGATAATAGTTAAATGACTGATCATTTTTCTTTTTAAATAGAAAAGTAAATAATAGATTTGTCTAGCTTTTGTTAATTAAAAATTAATTTTTAACGGCATTTTAATGTAAATAATGCCATTTGTTATTTGATTTGATTCAATAAAGAACTAGCCACCCGCGATTTCGGACGCATGGATTAGAAAATAAGTAGGTGTATTCAAATAAAATGTTGTTTAATATAAATTAAATGTTCTTTTTATGGACGAATGAATTCAAAAAACCAGTTTTATGAATTTTTATTTCGACGATGGGAATTTTCATATTGGTTTCATCCCTATTCAACCCCTAGTTCATTCCCCGTTGTTTAAAAAAAAATTTTGAAAAACCACTTATTGAAATTTCATCGTTTTATTCTAACTAATTTCCCGTCCTTTCTTGGAATCGATGGTAGTATTATAAATTTTAATCGGTTGGTTAATGCGGTGGTCCAGACAAACAGACAGACGGACAGAGCTACTTTTAAAAATTTAGTATGTATATCAAGAAATATTTTAAATTAAATCGTATAATTTTATATCAAAACAATGAACGTTTATGATATAAAAACATTCATTAAATTGTAAAGTTTCGTTTTTTTTTTCTTTATTTCCTTATAAAATTAGTCGCAATGTTGAAAGCTTTAAACAAAACGCCTTAACAAGAGGGAAATTTAACTGGTATCATGTTCCAGTTAAAATAAAACTATACGCAAATCTGCTATCAAAAAACTTAAACTAAATTAAAGACATTAGTAATTATAATAAGTGACATATATAAACAAAAAAAAAAAAACCTTGGAATAATTGTGGATAATCAAATTTATTGAACTAAAAGTCTATTTACTCAAACCACATTTCAGGACAAAACACACAAATTTAAATAGAGGTTTAGGCGTTTGGTTCTGGAACCCAATTTGAAAGGGGTTTGGACGAACCACAGGAGTCCATTATTTTGAATACCCCAACACGACCAATTTTCATGTAAATTTTAATTTATTTCGACCCTCTAAACCACTTTCTTTGCAAAATTTTACTCATGCTTTGGAATCTGTTCTAAGTATCAAATTTTCTAAAATATACTTAATATACAAACAGACGGACAGGGCTACCTTCCCCATTTATAATATTATACAATTTACTTTTTTCTCAGTTAAAAATAAATAAATAGAACATTTTATCATAAGGTAAGTTTTACTCCAGTAAAATATCCTGTTCAGTAAAAACGATATGAAAAAATTCCACTTCCTGCAATAAATTTAGGGACTTAGAGGGAAACGCCACCGGCGCCAAAACGCAACAACGTAATCCTTCAGTTTAGGTAATGGCTTTAATTTCCAATTTCAAGAAACGTAATTGTTCCCGCACTTATATCAAACATGATATTAAAAGTTTTATCACTTATTTTATGGTTTTAAAAAAAAATATGAAAACTGTGACATTATTAAATTTTTCAAATTTTCTTTAATAAGTCGCAAATTTGCAATTTTTGTTTTTAAACAAATTAACTGTTATCTTTACTTACCTCTCTTTTATTGGATATTATAATAAAAATGTTAATTTTACTTAACAGTATTAAAATAATTATAGTTATAAAAAGTTGTTAAATAACCTGACCGTGGTATGGGCGAGTGTCGAAACCGGAGGTCGGGTTCAAATCCGCAGGACCAACAAATTTTTATTTTGTTTTAGTTGGTGAGGGCAATTTGTGATCAATTGTGAAAAGTAAAATATCCATGCGTCGAATGGGCATGTAAAGTCTTCCACCCACCAACCCGCATTGGACCAGCGGTGGATATGGTAAAACCCCAATGGATGGGGCGTATTAGAGGGGCATATGTCCAGCGTGGACTATCCGGGCTGATGATGATTATGATGAATAACCCCAATCCTACATGGCATCAAAACGTACACACAAAAAAACTCTTATTTTTAGAAATAATCAAAAAAAATTAAAGTTGAAAAATTTTATCTTAAACTTCCTCATTTTATTAAGAAGTATTGGTATATTATTCGTCTCTGAAAGACATACATTAACATATGTTCAATCTAATAACGATTTAAAGTTATGTTTATGACACTTTATATAACAAAGAATATATTTAAATTGCATGTTTGTGTTTAAATTACATGTTTTAAATAACGATAATAAAATAAATGGAATAAACGGCCAACTTGTACTGAAGGAAAGGCGCCAATTTTTTTTATCTTTAAAAATATTTTAATCATAATTCAGATTTTACGTTCTATTCGAGAAAATAAATAAAATATGAAAATTGTACCGCAAGGAAATATTTTTATATAATAATAAAACTAAAAACTATCTGTTAAAAGAGTACTTTTGGGACCCCTAACATATAAATTAAAGTAACCAAAAATTTGTATCCCTTTATAATTTTTATCACTTTAGGCAATAAGATTCACACTGTAAGATGATGGTATAAAGTTAATTTAATATTGTTTAGATGAAAAAAACAGGCGATTCTAAATTGATAAGTCATCACGAAGTAATAAGTAGTATAAAAGATTAGGGTAATTTAATCGTTATCTGAAACATCACATTAAGAACCTCAAACGCAAGACCTGTTTCATAAAAACGTGGAATATTCTCACATCTCTAACTACCGTCTTAATCTTTTACTTGATTAAGGTATAAAATGGGTGCGATTAAATTGATTTGTATTGTAACGATTTTATTTGGAAATTATATTGTAGATGAACTAATATCTTTCATTAAAATTATGAGATAGACACTTTATGTTGAAAATTTTGCTAAGATTAAAAAAAATATACAATAATAAAGAATGAAATGTGATAAAATCTTGAAATTGGCTTAAACACATTGTTTACTGTCTCTTACTAACATAACAATGCATCTTCTTGTTTAAAAAAAATTATTGTTGCTTTCAAACAACTTTTTAAAAATCTTTAATTTTTTCCACAAATAATCAAAAGAAGTTAAGATGTGTTAAATATTGTTTTAAAATATTTATTATTTTTATATATATATATATATATATATATATATATATATATATATAACTGTTTTATTACAACTAATAAAACAAGATACTGAAAGTCTTTAACGATGGTTTGCAAGGCTATAAATGTTGAGATATAGGAATACAAATAATAATACAAGTGGAACTTTACTATTTGAAATATGATCGACTTCAATCAGTATATAACTATTTTGCTCGCTATAAGCAACAACGCCTCTATACCAAAACTGTCCCTGATTTTTGCTACCACTTTTTCTCTGATATCTTATAATTTCATTTCATCAAAATATTTATTTTTAAATACATTCCTTTTATGGGAAGTTACACTGTTTTATCTATTATACTATTAAAAAGTTTTCCTATGCCTCATTTGCAACATAAGTCACTATATATTAATAGTATTGTTTGCGCCATTCTATGTCCCTAACACACCCAAATTGGTTCCAATAATCTTCCTTCCCTTTCTTACTATACCGCTCCTTTTCCCTGCCCTCCTTTTTTCCTTTAATTTTTCTTAACCTCGAGAAGAAATAGGGTATAAAGTGAAAACTTAAAACGGTCGGTGGCCAGCGCCACCGCAGTCGAACAATTGCCTTCCGGGGTTCCTACGCAACGCATCATATTTCTTAAAGTCACGCGTGCGAATGCCAACGCTCCGTTCTTTTAGTTTTACGTTTACCACGAACCCTAACCCATCAACGAAGCGCCTGCGGCTGTGCCGCCATCAGACGAGATATTTATCTTTCTCTTTATCGCATTTCCAATCCGGCTTCGTAACCGGGTTGTCAGCCCATTACGCTCATGGTCCTTCGAACCGCATCCTCGCTCTGGTCCAAAATGGGATCATATCCGTTCCTCGAGCTAGTTGGTCCAATCAAAATTGGCTGTCGAAACTTGGTGACCACGCTTGCGAACCAAGTATTGCTTTCCCACCTTCTGTAGATTCTAAAAGTTCCTAAAAACTGTTATGGAAATTTTGAGAAGTCAAGTTTTGAAACCATTATGGCTCTATTTCTTTAGAAGACCCTAAACTATCGTCTTTTACTTCTTCAAGTGTTTTTCTTAAATTTTCAAAAAGTGTTCATTTCTCATCATATCCTTACAATTAAAGTCTAACGACAATGGTGCGGCAAAATAAGTTGACGCGTGACTTTTCGTTCCATAAATGCCACTTCAGACCACCATCATTAACTGTTCTTTATGTACTTGTTCTTTTCCTATAATGTGATATAACCTTTACCTTTTTGTTACCAATTACCTCAGGTTTTTAACCACCCATATAATAAATGTGAAAGTTTGTATGTGTGGATGGATGTATATTATTGTTTTAGTTAAAATGTGTAATTTTTATTTAATTTTTATTAAAAGGTGAAAAAAATACCTACCCTTGCCGGTTTTTGCACCAAAAACCGTTTGGCATTTTAAATATATGGTGAGTTATGATTATTACCATTACACAGGTGATACCCGGGCAAAAGCTAGTAGAAATATTTAGGCATCTATTAGTATTATTTCTTGATATATGGAACTATAAGAATATATTTTTAATATATTATTTTTTCCCTTAATCTTATGTTACTAATTTTATCTAGTTATATTTGTGTAAAAATAATTTGGTCAATATATAATTCTCTTCCTACGTTGATTAACAACATATTATCAGTTCTCAGGTCCGCGGTTGTACAATGCTTAAGGCACATTGGGGTACAATTTTAATGCAAAATAATATTAAAGAAAATTGGGGCGATATCGGTCTACTACTCTGATCTCCTTAAAATATTTAAATACCTATTAAGGATTCCTTTTATATAACACAATATTATAGGTTGCCGTTAACAAACCATCCATGTTATACTCCAATGGTATCACCATCAAGGAAAAAGCTTTTATGTTTATTATTTGGTGATAATAAATAAATTTTTTTCAATCCATGTACAATACAAACCAAAAGACATTTAGTTTAGTTTTCTTGAATCCATGATGAATTGAATATAAATAGTAATACGTCGGAACAATAAAATAATCTCATATTCTTATATTTTCAATAACCCTTTAATGTAACATAGAATATGTTGACAACAATTAGTCCTTTATATTTCCGTAAAATACTTAACATTACAAACTTTAAAACATATAACTTTTGAAAATTTTGTATTCTACATAAACCTACTGGGACCAAATCAAATATCTATGTTCCTCTGATATTGTACCTGTTTTTATCTACGTGAAGGTATATTACCTCCAGTGAACCTGAAAATTACAACCGTTATCTGGTACCATAATCTGAAAATCAATTTATTGAAACCTCATTTCAAACTGTTGCGTTCTCTTTTATAATACCTGCGATGACAAAGTTACAAAAAACACAAACCATTCTATAAATAGGGTGGTTCTAAAATTCATGTTCTTAGGTTATTAATTTATATCTTAGAATAATAATTTAACTTACAATATTATTATTTTCTTTATAATTATTATAACATAAACTTCGATAAATAAGGCTTTCTTAAGAAATAAAGTGTTAATCAATTCATATTTTTCACAAATAAACAATTTAGATAATAGAAAGAATCAATGCACGTTGTACTTGTCTACTGAACCGTTTTCAGTCTTGCTGTCACGTATCGCCACAGGGTGCGTATGCACTTTGAATATACAATCGGTACACAATTTGAATGCATCAGTACCGATTAAATTTGATCTTGTTACTTGCTGCAAAATTATGATAATGTGGTGCAAAGATAAAGTAGTGACGTGATTATTCGTTTTAAGTTAAATTAAACTTATGTTACGAGACCTAACAAATTCAAAGGCAATCAAAGTTAATCAACACTAAAGTTCAAAATACTTTTCGTGACTTTGGGCTTCAAATAACCTCTTTAACTATTTAACACATAACTAAGTCAGATACAAATATTTTGGACGCTAATCTTAACTCCCTTTGAACCTTACAGGATGGTCTCTATCCGACAAACTATGGGTGTGACTGTGTACTCACCTACTAAAGAGGGCTCACGGATCTTGTTGCCAGACTGTATGAACATGCGTGTGGGCCCGGCCTCCACAAGTATAGTACTTCCGGTACTAAACGGAATCCAGAGGTGTTGGCGATCCGGCCGGACAGGGCTACTGGATATATCGGCGAGGCGGCATGCCTGTTGGCTGGCTCCCTACCTGGGACCTGAGACAGAAATCCTCGCGTCACTGTTTTCTGGCGCAAAGGCGAGTCTCCGGGGCTGCAGGCCAAAACCAAATAGGGGCGCAGAGATTAATTCAATTAAGTATTGGAGTTGCGGTTTGGAAACCCCAGTGCCAGCCGTCGAATGGTGAAGCCCGCCCCGTATAAGTGGTGGCTGGAAAGGCTCCCTCCATTTCGCGCGACGCAGGTTCTTCTGGGACACGGCTGTTTCCGGAGGTACCTGTGCCGCACGGCTGGAGCCTACGAGGAGTGCCACCACTGTGTCTTCGGAGGATACGTCCCGCTTGCGCTGGAGGGTGCCGCAGCCTGGGTTTGGCAACGCCGAGGCTGCGTATGTCGCCGACATTTTGCTTCCTGCCGTAGTGCGCGGGTGTTAAAGAACGAAGTTCGTGGGGCCCTCCTTGCGTTCTGCGGGACGGGCGGAAAGCCGCGGAAAGGGCAGGAGCCTACGCGCCTAGATATCCGCAGAAGAAGTCCAGGGCGCCGAAAGTGGTGTACGTGGCAACCACCCTGACATTTTAGCCCCTGGGTGGCCGGCAGAGGGTGCCCGCTGCCCAGAAGGGCTCAAAAGGCGGTGCCGTGCTGTTTTCTGGCCGGCACCTAAAGCATAATGGTAGTGTCCCACGAACCGTGGAGAAGAGTCGCGAGGCCACGTAGCGCCGGGCCGCCGAGACTATCATCAGCGCCTAGCGGCGGTACAACGACATGGGAAGGAGGGAACCGTTGGTTTTGGTGGGTATACCGGCCGCAACATCTTGGCCGGGAGATATATCCCTGCTGCCCCTCACTCTGGCGGCGAATCCGTAAACTGGATTTTTCAACTTTAAATTAAAAAAAATTGTATGAAAACGTCCTTCTGTTCTTTGGCCTGGCTTTCCTTCTTCTATCTATTCTGTTCCGGAAGTATTCCACTAAAACAAAAGTATCCAGAATCCTGTTGGTTTTATTGGCTGCTTCCTTGCGTTTATTATAGTTTCAGGTAAAGCTGTTTTTGATGTCTGGGGTTAGGCCCTCGAGAAAAAAGGATACGTTGATTTAAAACTACACCCATAACGATAAACAGAGGTTACAGAGACACATAAGAAAACCATAAACAAAAAATTTTGAACTTTGGAATATGTATAATAATTGTATAGTAAGTACTTACACAACAGACAGACGTACCAGACAAATTTTGGCCGAACAATGACTTTACACACTTCGCCGCTAATAAATTGATGAGTTGACAAATTACACCTTCAAGTCCCTTAAAAGAATCGATTTTACTGAGTAAAAAGCAATATTATAAACGTATTTTAAATCATTACCTATTATTTAGCCCTCAATTAGTTCTATGCCAGGATTTTTTGCCGTCATTTGTAAAACTATCGTAATTTTCTGGTCACAAGTAGTTAGTGGTCGTAAATAAGCGGGGCGTTTAGTTACACAGATCACGCTGTAACGATTGGGTAATAAACCGAAGTTATAAAATTTATGGTTTGCAACTTTTAGTACTAAGAACTGATTAGTTAAATTAGTTTTTACCAAGACATTAACAAAAGCTAAAATTATAAATAGCTTACGACAATGAAAATTAAATCTTCTCTATTAACGATTTGATACGTTAGAATATCAAACATGATTATTTTAATATTTAAAGATTAAAGCATAACTTTTACTGGAATTTAAGCAAGGTGTTATAAGTGATAAATCTATACATTTACTATTCGGAGTATCTCTGAAGAATCGTATCCAAATGATTGATCTGAGACCCAGAGAACCAGATTCACCGCCATAGCCCACTGGATTAGTAAACTGAAGTGGCAGAAGGCTTGTCACATTTGCCGCTGAACTAACCGCCGTTAGAGTCGGAAACAGTAAGCATAGTATAAGTTCTGCAATAAGATGGAGGCTACATTTACAAAATGCCAGTGTAGTAATTAGAATAGATGAAATTTATAACACTGACCGTACTAATCATGATACATTACAAGACCTTTATTACATAGTTTAAGCAGTCACCTGGAAATAAGATTCTTTGGGGATAAATGTCTACCACCCTCCAAGTCAAGCGCAGAAGCAGTCCAGCTTTACGGCGTCCGCACGTAAAAGTCGAACTTGGATCAACTTTCAGATACGGGCGCATAAGCGAAATTTCATAACCAACGAAAACAATAACAACCGAGTTGTTTCCCGCAGAATTCGAACCCAGGTCCTCAAATATTTCACCTTTTATAAAGCAAGGGTCAATACGGCTGAACCACGGAAATAGTTCGGTGTGATAATAATATTTATTAAAGATTATTATTGAATATCACTACCATAGTGCTTTTTACCTTTCAGGTGTAAGGGGCTAATTCACTGAGGATTATGCCAAGCTGAATAGCATAAAATTTTGTCACGTACATTAATTTTTGTTTTATTTCATGTTGATAAATATAAGCTGCTCTGAAGTAAAAATAAATTTAATCCGATATTTCAAGCACATCGTGAACCTATTAAGTCGCGATATATTGCAAATATATTGCCGTGACTGGTTAATGTCAAAATAATATATAATGCGTTATGCAAAAATAGTAGGCTAAATTGATGTATCTGGTTCTAAAGGTAAATTTTATTGTGTATCATCTAAACTCAGTTAATAAATAGCTAAGAATAAAATTATAGAACATTAAATGTATTGCTTAATTGTCTGGAATGATATGAAACTTTTGCATATATTAAACCTAAATCTTTTTCAATTACATGTTTTGCGAAGTTATTTAAACATAATGTGATCGAAATGGTGGTAAGTTTTAGCTGTTAAAGATGTCTCCAGTTTTATAGTTTGAAGACCCAATAAATGAACTGAGCCAAAGAAATGGAATAGATATGCACAAAGTGACCCATAACTGAGTACTTTTTACTGTGAAAGTTTAATACTCTTTAAAATAAAGTGACTTCAGTATTTAAATATTAATGTATTAAATATTTATAAAGTAAACGAAGACAGCGTCAGGAAATGTTTTAAACCTTGTTAGTTCTTTCTTATCTTAACCGACACTATTAAAACTTTGTATTTAAAGCAACAAAGTGCGACAGTCTCAGGTAATTACTTTTCACCCGTTGAGTAAACTACAAGATTCATCCCAACTTCCTCCAACTATTCAGCAGAAGTATAAAATGATATTATAAAGTATAAATTGCATAAGGATTTATCCACATAAAATATCAACGTGCATGACTTGACTTAATTCTCTTATTTTATATGTGAATACCGTATCATTTTTTCTGTTTATAAAGCGAAGATCATAGTAATTTTTCTTAATATATATTATTTCTTGAATTTTATGGCATTATTTTTTTTCGCTATCGTCACAAACTTAATTTTTAGAATAGTAATTACTTAAAATGTTAAATACAATGTAGTAAAAAGGTTTTTTTTTTAAAGAAATGGTGATTATTAACTTATGCGTCGTATCGAAAGTTGTTGATAAGCCTCTTGATCAGATTTCTACCTCATACATTATTGTATATTTACGGTTATGCATAATTCAAAGACATTTGTTAAGTATAATTTTTTTTAAGGTTTCTTGATCGAAGCGATTATTTTGCTATCGAACAAATTTAGAAATATGCTATGCAAAGGCATTCCACAAAAGTTGTAATGTGAAGTAGTAAAATGGGACAAAAATACGTTCCTAATTCATGCCATTCTTAACAATAAACAGATTACTTAAATATGTTCGAGTAAGGAAGTTTGATTTACTAATAAATACTAAATCAAACTTCCTCAAGACTTCAATTTCTTGTTGTCTTGAGAAGTTTGATTTAGTATTTTACGGAATATTACGGAAACGTGTTAATGAAAAGTGACAGCTTCTAGTATTATGTACCCTTTTTCTTCTGACAAACTTTTAAAAACTCTCTTCTTATGCTCATCCAATATAATTTTATCTCTAGTGCTTAAACTTACAAAACACGATAGCAAAATTGACTTGTAGCCACTATCTTATAAATATGTTCAACAGCCAAGTCACACAACATTAACTATAATAATAAATAAAGCACACTAAGTAACCTTAGGCTTGGTACGTCTTTGTCTAGATTCCATTACTTTTTTGACATAAACAGGCAGCTCCATCAGGACTTAGGCTAGTTTTTTATATAATGTTTTTCATGGGATTTCTAACTATGTACGAAATCTCAGCTGTCTGAGTTATGGAAGTGATAGTTATATTTTGAAAATCATGAGTGTCATAAATGCGAAACTTTGCTTTTGCTTAACTTCATAACTACATGTAGTTACGCTGAAGCAAAAGTAGGTCATGACCTACAGACTTGAAATTTTGGATTTTAAGTATTTTATAGTAGCTTACTGGATGAAAAAAAAATTCTATGTTGTGGTCTTATCTAAGGGTTCTCAAATTGGGGCCTGAAAATGCGGAGAAAATGTTCCAGTAAAGACTGGTACGGCAGTGTTTGCTTCGCGCTTGACTTGGAGGGTGTGGTAGACATTTATCCCCTAAAGTAACGTATTTCCAGGTGACTGCTTAAACTATGTAATAAAGGTCTTGTAATGTATCATGATTAGTACGTGTCAGTGTTATAAATTTCATCTATTCTAATCTAGCCTGCACTGGCCATTTTGTAAATGTTGTCGCTCCATCTTATTGCAGTAAATCTCATACTACGCTTACCGTGCCTCGGTTTTCAGTCTAGAACTTTCCGACTCCAACGGCGGTTAGTTCAGCGGCAAATGTGACGAGCCTTCTGCCACTTCAGTTAACTAATCCAGTGGGCTATGGCGGTGAATCTGGTTCTCTGGGTCTTAGATCACATCATTTCTGATACGGTTCTTCAGAGAAACTCCGAATAGTAAATGTATAGATTTATCACTTATTAACACTAGTATAGATTTATCAACATTGACACCCTGCTTAAGTTCCAGTAAAAAGTTCTGCTTTAATCTTTTAAATATTAAAAAATAATCATGTTTGATATTCAAATCGTTAATAGAGAAGATTTAATTTTCATTTTCGTAAGCTAATTATAATTTTCGCTTTAGGTAATGTCTTGGTAAAAACTAATTTAACTAATCAGTTCTTAGTACTTAAAGTTGCAAACCATAAATTTTATAACTTCAAGGTTTATTACCCAATCGTTACAGTACGTGATCTACGTAACTAAACGCCTCGCTTATTTACGACCACTAACTACTTCGTGACCAGAAAATTACGATATGCTGTACAAATGACGGCAAAAATCTTGGCATAGAACTAATTGAGAGCTAAATAATAGGTAATTATTTAAAATACGTTTATAATATTGCTTTTTACTTCGGTAAAATCGTATCTTTTTTTATGGGGGCACTGGAAGGTGTAATTTGTCAACTCATCAAATTTATTAGGCGAAGGCGAAGTGTGTACAAGCTCATTGTTCTCGGCCGAAATTTGTCTGTACGTCTGTCTGTTGTGTGTAAGTACTTACTATACAATTATTATACTTATTCCAAAGTTCAAAATTTCTTTGTTTATGGTTTTCTTATGTATCCCTGTAACCACTGTTTATCGTTATGGGTGTAGTTTAAATCAACGTATCCTGTTTTCTCGAGGGCCCAATTCCCAGACATCGAAACAGCTTTACCTGAAACTATAAATAAACGCAAGAAAGAAGTCAATAAACCAACAGGTTTCTGGATACTTTTGTTTTAGTGAAATACTTCCGGAACAGAATAGATAGAAGAAGGAAAAAACCGGGCCAAAGGACAGAAGGACGTTTTCATACAACTTTTTAATTTCCGTTGAAAAAATCCAGCTTACGGATTTTCCACAGACATGTCCCCGCCGCTCAGGATTCGTTGGGACACCCCGACCATCGTTTTAGGTGCCGTGCCGGAAAAACCGCACGGCATCGCCTCTTGCGGATGGCCGCTGCCCAGAGAAGGGCTTCTCTGGGCAGCGGGCAACCTCTTGCCGGCCACCCAGAGGCTAAATGTCAGGGAGTAAGGTTGCGCGCTTACGCCACTCTTCGGCGCCCTGGCTTTCTTCTGCGGTTATCTAGGCCACTGTAGGCCTCCCTGTCTCTTTCCGCGGCTTTCTTCCAGGCCTTCACGTCCTCGCAGAACGCAAGGACGGCGCCCCACGACCTTCCGCTCTCTTACAACCTGCGCACTACGGCAGGAAGCAAAATGTCGTGCGACACTACGCAGCTTTCGGCGTTGCTCAACCCAGGCTGGGCACGCTTTCAGCGCAAGCTGGGCCGTATCCTCCGCGCATGAGACACAGTGGTGGCACTCCTCTGTAAGCTCCCAGCCATGCGGTACCTCCCGAAATGGCCGTGTCCCAGGAAAACGTGCCTCGCGCGGAATGTGAGGGAGCCTCCTTCCAGCCACTACTTTAGTACGGGGCGTATGGCCACCGTTCGTTGGCTGGCACTGGGGTCTCCAACCGCAGCTCCAATACTTATTAGCAATTCATCTCTGCACCCCATTTTTTCTTGGCCAGACCTCGCCTCTTTGCGCCAGAAAAACAGTAACGCGAGGATTTCTGGCTCTAGGTCCCAGAGTAGGGAGCCAGCCAACAGGTATGCCGACTTGCCGGAGATGATCCAGTAGCCCCGTCCGGCCCGGATCGCCAACACCCTCTGGATTTCTTTTAGTACCGAAGTACTATACTTGTGGAGGCTGTCGGCCCACACGCATGTTCATACAGTCTGCAACAAGATCTGCTGAGCCCTCCTTAGTAGGTGAGTACACAATCACACCCATAGTTTGTCGATAGAGACCACTCTCGTCGTAAGGTTCAAAAGGGAGTAAAGATTAGAGTACAATAATATGTGTATCTGACTTAGTTATGTGTTAAATAGTTAAAGTAGGTTATTTGAAGGCCAAAGTCACGAAAAAATATTTGCAATTTTAGTGTTGTATAACTTTGATTGCCTTTGAATTTGTTAGGTCTCGTAACATAAGTTTAATTTAACTTAAAACGAATAATCACGTCACTACTTTATCTTTGCAATTCACATTATCATAATTTTGCAGCAACAGTAACAAGATCAAATTTAATCGGTACTGATGCATTCAAATTGTGTACCGATTGTATATTCAAAGTGCATACGCACCCTGTGGCAGATACGTGACATGCAAGACTGAAAAACGGTTCAATAGACAAGTACAACATACGTTGCATTCTTTCTATTATCTAAATTGCTTATTTAGTGAAAAACATGAATTGCATTAACACTTATTTCTTAAGAAAGCCTTATTTATCAAAGTTTATGTTATAATAATTATAAAGATAAATAATAATATTTTAAGTTAAATTATTATTCTAAGATATAAATTAATAACCTAAGAACATGAATTTTTGAACTACCCTATTTATAGAATGGTTTGTGTTTTTATGTGTAACTTTGTCATCGCAGTGTATTATAAAAGGGAACGCAACAGTTTGAAATGAGGTTTCACATAAATTGATTTTCAGATTATGGTACCAGATAACGGTTGTAATTTTCAGGCTCACTGGAGCGTAATATACCCTTCACGTAGATAAAAACAGGTACAATATCAGAGGAACATAGATATTTGATTTTGGTCCCAGTAGGTTTAGGGAGGATACAAAATTTTCAAAAGTTATTTGCTTTAACAGTTTGTGATGTTAAGTATTTTACGGAAATATAAATAACAACCCAAGAATATGAGATTATTTTATTGTTCCGACGCTATTACTATTTATATCCAATTCACTTTAATAGATACAAGAAAAACTAAACAAAATGTCTTTGGTTTGCATTGTACATGGATTCAAACAAAATTTATTTATTATCACTAAATAATAAACATAATAAGCTTTTCTCTTTGATGGTGATACCGTTGGAGTATACATGGATGGTTTGTATACTCCAATGTTAACGGCAACCTATATTGTTCTGTTTTATGAAAGGAATCCCATAACAGGTATTTAAAGATTTTAAGGGAGATCAGAGCAGTAGACCGATATCCACCCCAACCCCATTGTGCCTTAAGCCTAGTACAACTGCCGACCTGACAACTGATAAGATGCTTACATGTAATCAACGTAGGAAGAAATTTATACATTGACCAAATTATTTTTTAATAAAAGCATACACACAAATACAACTAGCGTAAAATTAGTCACATAAGATTAAGAAAAAAATAGAATATATTCTTATAGTTCAATATATCAAGAAATAATACTAATAGATACCTAAGTATTTCCTGCTAGCTTCGCTCTGCGGTATCACCTGTGTAATGGTAATAATCATAACTCACCATATATTTAAAATGCCAAAAGTTTTTTTGCGCAAAAACTCGGCAAGGGTAAGTTTTTCCACCTTTTTAATACGTTGAAAAAAAAAATTACACATTTTAACTAAAACAATAACATACATCCATCCACACATACAAACTTTCACATTTATTATATAGGTTGGTTAAAAACTCTGAGGTAATTGGTAACAAAAAAGGTAAAGGTTATATCACATTATAGGAAAAGAACAAGTAGATAAAGAACAGTTAATGATGTAGGTGGTGGCCTGAAGTGGCATTTAAGGAACGAAAAAGTCACGAGTCAACTTATTTTGCCGCATTCATTGTCGTTCATTGTCAGACTTAATCGTAAGGATATCGATGAGAACATGAACATTTTATTTTTAGAAAATTTACAGAAAACACTTTGCAGAAGTAAAAAGACGATAGTTTAGGTCTTCTAAAGAAATAGAGCTATAATGGTTTCAAAAACTTGACTTCTCATAATTTCCAGAACAGTTTTCAGGAACTCTTTTAGGAATCGACAGAAGGTGGGAAAGCAATACTTGGTTACGCGGGCGCGTGGTCACTCAAGTTTCGTCAGCCAATTTTGATTGGACCAACTAGCTCGAGTGACGGCGATTATACCCTATTTCTTCTCGAGGTTAGAAAAAATTGGAGGAGGGCAGGCAAAAAGGAGCGGTATAGTAAGAAAGGGAAGGAAAATTATTACGTAACCAATTTGCGGCTGTGTTAGGCGACATAGAAATGCGCGCAGACAATACTATTAATATATGACAGTGACTCTATGTTGCAATGAGGCATATGAAAACCTTATAATACTATATATAACAGGTAAGACAGTGTAACTTCCCATAAAAGTTAATGTATTTAAAAATAAATATTTTGCTGAAATGAATACCTTATAAGATATCAGAGATTTAAAATGTGGTAGCAAAAATCACGGGACAGTTTTGTGTACTGAGCGCGTTGCTTGCTTATATTAAGCACAAAAAAATTATATACTGATTGAAGTCGATCATATTTCAAATAGTAAAATTCCACTTGTATTATTATTTGTATTCCATTTATCTCAACATTTAAAGCCTTGCAACCATCGTCAAAGACTTTCAAGTATCTTGTTCACGTAGGAGCGCAGCTTTTTTCTTTTTATTAGTGGTACAAAATCAGTATCATATATAACAATAATAAATATTTGTTAACCACACATTTTTTGTTATTGTATGTTATTTAAAAATCTGTTTAGGAAATTTCTCGCCGCCATTTTTGGTTTCGCATGTAGCCTTAATCCAATTTATAGAGAATTACTTTCTTAATTATTATTTATTATTAATTAAAAAATGCTCTAGATAAATAAAAAAAAATTTTCGTTGCTACAATCAGTACCTGGATTTATCATAATGAATTTGCCTTAAAATATTTATTGACTTACATCTTAACCTTTCATTGATTATTTGTGTAAGTGAAAAAATTACACAGATATGGTTAACAAGTTGCTTTGTAAAGCAACAATAATTTGTTTTTGGAAACAAGAACGATGCATTGCTACTGTCAGTAACAGACAGTGCAAACAATGTGTTTGAGCCAGTTTACAAGATTCATTAATATTTATATGTCACTTTCGAATCATTCGAAAAATATGTTTTATTTTCACTAAATAAAATATTTTATTTTTTATTTTGTACACATACTTTTTCCTTTAACAATATATTATTTGAATACGACATTTTAAACGTTAACAAATAAATTAACGTAGTCATACATTTTATCACATTTCATTCTTATTAATATTTTTTTTAATCTGTGTAGCATTAATGATTTTCATCATAAAGTGTCTATCAAATGTATAATTCTTAGAAATTTGCCTACATAAAATCGTTGCACAATGCACAAATCAATTTAATCTTGTACCCAATTCCTTTGTACCTTAATCAAGTAAAACGATTAAGACGGTAGTTCAGAGATGTGAGAATATGTCGGCTACGTTGTTCTACTGATAACAGTGTCTTGCGTTTGAGGTTCTTAATGGATTGCATAGTTCAGCTAACGATTAAATGCTTTCGATACTACTTATTACTTCGTGATGACTTATCAATTCAGAATCAAGTCCTGTTTTCTTTCTATCTAAACAATATTATTTTAACTTTATATCATCATCTTAAAGTGTGCATATCTTATTGCCTAAAGTGATAAAAAATGGTGCGTGTACTTATGTATGCGCGTGAGAAGATTATACTTCTTGGGCATCATTAAAATAGTTTTTAATTGCATGCAAATAATTAATTACAATAAAATAATAGAAAGGATTGGAAAAGGATAATCAACAAAGTTCAGTTTAAATTTGAAAAATTAAATAAATAAATATTTATTATTTATTAAATTGTCTTATTATTCAATTGTATTTTAATTAAATGATGTCCACTTCCATAGTATCTTCCCGTAATGTCTGAATCGGAACTTCAGTTATCATTTTTATCAAAAAGTTTTCATTAAATTTATTTAGTTATTTTTATAAATATTTATTATTTATTCAATTTAATACATCATACATAATACATACATCATCAGCCTGTGATAGTCCACTGCTGGACATAGGCCTCCTCTAATGCGCCCCTATCCATTAGGCAGTTTTGGACCATATACCACTACGCTGGTCTAATGCGGGTTGGTGGGTGGACAGACTTTTACATGCCCATCCGACGCATGGATCATTTTACTTTTCAGGCAATTGGGTGATCGGCGCAAATTGCCCTCACCAACTAGGAAACAACAATGAAAATTTGTTAAGTCCCTGCAGGATTTGAACCCACGACCTCCGGTTTCTAAAGCACTCGCCCATACCACTAGGCTACGGAGGTTATTACTAACCAACTTTTTTACCTAACTATAATTAATTATACTATACTGTTAAGTACAAATTAACATTTTTTAAAATAATATCCAATGAAAGAGTAGGTAATGATAAGCAGTTAATTTGTTTAAATAACAAGATAATTAAAAGCAATATTTAAGCGACTTATTAAAGAAAATATGAAAATTGGTAATAACGTCCACAGTTCTACATATTTTTTTAAAAACCATAAAAATAAGTGATAAATAATTTTTACATATCATTATGTTTGATATATAGTGCTGGGTGAACATATTACGTATTCATGAATATGGAATGTAAAGCCATTACCTAAACTGAAGGATTACGTTGTTGCGGCGTTTTGGCGCCGGTGGCCGTTGCCGTCTAAGCTCCCAAATTTATTGCAGGAAGTGGAGCATGTGTTTTCATATCGTTTGTATCATTACGAACAGGATATTTTACTGGAGTAAAACTTACCTTATGATAAAATCGTTTTATTTATTTATTTTTAACTGAGAAAAATGTTTACAATTCGTACTAATATTATAAATGGGAAGGTAACCCTGTCCGTCTGTTTGTATATCAAGTATATATTTAGAAAATTGTGTATACTTAGAACAGATTCCAACAACATGAGCTAATAATTGTTGCAAAGAAAGTGGTTTAGAGGGTCGAAATAGGGAATTAAAATTTACATGAAAATTGGTCAGTGCTGAACTGAAAACGATGAAATTTGGTGTCTGGGTGGTTGAAAGCCAGAAGAACGTAATGGGCTAGTAGCTAGTGGCTCACCAGTTTGTGGCAGAATCTTGAGTGTCACACTTAAGGCGTCACCTGTCAATCTAAACATCATACAAGTCTAGGCTCCTACGAGTTCGGTGAGTGAACAAATCACTTGAAGTTTAACGCTCTAGCAAAACAAAGTTCCCAATCATAAATGAAGCAGATAGCTAGATGGAAACGTCTGATGGTGTTTCGCACCAAGCGACGAGCTTAGTAGTGAACTAGCCAAGGGATCCGCTAGACTTGGTAAAACACGTGCTCACCGGTGCTGGATGGGTGACAACACTCAAAGCTCGTCGAAGAAAAGCGCAAGTTAAAAGCACCAGGAGCAAAAATCTAAGACCCGAATAGATTGTCAGCCCAAAACCAAGCTAGGTGTAAGCAGGATGACGTGCGAGGTTATTAATATCCTTTCTCATAGGAACGAACCCAGAGATCTTTACAAAAAAAGTCACTCTTTGACCAAAACCCAATATTTTGATTCCCGTGCCGTTGAAGATAGTAACGGAAAAATGCAATAAGAGCCGGAAAGCATATCGTGCACTTGAAAGTACTCACTGTCAGACATTCTTCCTCGACAACAAGTCAGAGGATTTTGCCAAAACTAATCCTAAGAACGAATCTGAGTTAGATCCAAAAACTATTGAACCAGACATAAGAGAGGCCATTAATCATCTTAAAAATGGCAAAGCTGCAGGAAGAGATGAAATTTCAATAGAATCTATAAGAGCTCTGGGCAACATTGGTGTAACCACTTTCCTTAGTCTCTGTAACAAAATATGGAAAACGGGCATCTGGCCCAAATAATGGACTCACTCGTGGTTCGTCCGAAATCTCCCTTTCAAATTGCGTTCCAGAATCCTCTATTTAAATTTGTATGTTTTGTCCTGAAATGTGTATTGCAGAATAAATTGACTTTTTATTTCAATAAATTTCGATTATCCAACTATTGTTCCAAAGATTTTTTTCTTTTTTGTGTTATATATGTCACTTATTAGTAATTACTAATGTCTTTAATTTAGTTTAGCCGTTTTATTGTATAGCTAGATTTGCATATAGTTATTATTTTAACTGGTAACTTATAATACCAGTTAAAATTTACAACTGTTTGCTGTGTAAGGCGTTTTGTTAAAAGTCTTCTCAACACTGCCGACTAATTTTATGAGGAAATAAAGAAAAATAAATAAACGAAAAACGTTGCAATTCTAATGCAATAGTTCAATTTATATCATAAACGTACGTTATTTATAATTAATAAATATTTCTGTGATATACTTACTAAAATTATTAATGCAAAAGTAGCTCTGTCCGTCTGTCTGTTTGTCTGGGCCCTGCATTGAACCGACTCTGATTAAAATTTATACATACCTACCATCGATTCCAAGAAAGGACGTAGGCCATTAGTTAGAAGGTTGACACAGGGGATAATTTTTATATAGAAATCGTCTCTGTTGAACATAAAACGATGAAATTTCGTAACTAGATGTGGTGTTTTTCTAGAATTTTGTTGTTAACCTATAGGGGAATGAACTAGGGGTTGAATAGGGATGAAAGCCAATATGAAAATTCGCCATCGTCGAAACAAAATTCATAAAACTGTGTTTTTGAATATGGGACATACAATAAGAACACTTAATTTATATTAAACTATACATTTTATTTGAATACACCTCGCGGACTTATTTCCTAATCCATGCGAACGAAATCGCGGGTAGCAACTAGTTTATTATTGATTCTTAAATCAATTATTGCCTCTATCGACTGCCTCCGTAGCCTAGTGGTATTGGCGTGTGCTTTAGAAACCGGAGGTCGTGGGTTCGATTCCCGCGGGGATTCAACAATTTTTCATTGTTGTTTCCTAGTTGGTTTGGACAATTTGGGCCTATCACCCAATTGTCTGAAAAGTAAGATGATCCATGCGTTGGATGGGCATGTAAAAAGTAGGTCCACCCACCAACCCGCATTGGAGCAGCGTGGTGGGATACGGTCCAAAACCCCCTGATGGATAGGGGTGTATTAGGGGAGGCTATGTCCAACAGTGGACTATTACAGGCTGATGAGATGAGATGAGATGAGAAATAAAATATTAACAAAAATTGCATTATTTATATTAAAATGCCGTTAAAATATTAATTTTATATGTAACAAAAGCTAGACAAATCTATTATTTTACTTTTCTATTTAAAAAAAGAATAACTGATCAGTCATTTAACTGATTATCTAAAATAACGGAAATAAAGTACAATACCTTCTTTGGCATTTGAGAAAACTAAACATGTTAGATAATTAAGCTATACCTCTAGCTTATTGTTTATGCTTACGTTTTAACAACTCCTATGGTTTTACGTTCACGGTACAGATTTATCAATAGACCTTGAGTTAGAAATTTAAACATTACGTATCATTTAAAAATTATTGCAAAGCAAGTGAATGGGATAAAAAAACTGCATTATTTATCACTAAATTATTTATCACCATAATCGCATGCGTGGCAATTTTTCCATTCAGAGGACACCGATTTTTTTCCCATGGCTTGTGGGAAGTTTAGGCTCCCGTAACAGTGCTTGGTGCTCGTCATTTCGGGATTAAACTTTGTTAATTATCAAACTTTGCAGGGTGTGCGTATGTGGCCATATGGAGGATCGGGCCTCGAAATTTTCGAATATATAAAACTTTGAGGTCGAAAAGTTGGAATATGCCTTTGAATATGTATGCGTTGGAATATGTATAATTAAAGAAAAAAAGTATTAATTAAGTATTTAATTATTGAAGCTTTTAGTAAATTGCTTGTCTTGCTGCGTAATTGATTATTTTTACTAAAGAAAACAACTTTACCCAACCCAATAGCCTGAAAGTAAAATAATCAACACCTTAATTAGGCATATAAAATGTTGAGATAAAGTATATAAGTTTAGGTAAAATAACGATGAACCTGGCATATTTCTCGCTTATTTCCTGAATTATGGAGGAGCGTCGAGAAGGTTTGTAATGATATGTAAATTCATTACCTCACGTTTGTATGGAAACGGTTATACAAAGAAGTTTTACGATTATTCTATCTTATTGAAGTTGCAAAGGTTAATCAAATAATTGAATATGTAACAATGTGAACATTTTAACCGACTTTCTAAAGACGAGGGTAAACAATTAAAAAAAATTTTTTTAATCATTTAATTTTTAACTATTATCACACTGGCCATTTTATGTCATCAATCTACAATTGCGGTACATTCATATTGTATATTAGTTTTTTTTGGCAAGGATGTTTTTCTTTCCTGACTCATGTCTTTGGTAAGCTTCTTTTTACACAGTTTTCGCGGGAAGCTGCCGTCCCCATGAACCAGGTATTATCTGCTGCTGTAACATAATCACTAAGATAAAATTATTTCTTTTATGATTTTGAGATACAGACATATAATATCTTAGTCTGCCCGTGATCATGGACGCTGAAAAGAATCGTAATGGTAAACTAATATACATAACTAACGCGAAAATCCGCAAAATAGTGGATTTGTCTAAAAGTTATAAATATAGAGGAGTTGGCAGAGTTATTTGGTGCAAGTTTACTTTCATCCAGCATTTTTACAAAATCACACAACGTAGAGTTAGCTTGATTATCGTATAATGATTTAACACCGTGTTACAATCCTAAAATATTTTTTTCCTTTTTTAATATATAGATAATAAACTAAGAAAAACATTCATTAAAGGACATGGGCCACTTTCCATACATTGCTCTGCCGCTAGATCAAAATTAAGGCCATTAATAAAATACTTACGTCTTATTAATTGGTTCAAGATAGAAAGACACTCTCTATCTTGAACCAATTAATAAGACTGGATAACAAGGCCGCTCACATAACGCTCTCCATAAGCAACCATAAGAGAAAGTGAGAGGCACGCATCTCTCTTACTCGTGCGCAGTTGGCCTGCTTAAGTGAACAGTGAGAGACAGATAGGGACATACTTACCGGTTTATGCCTTGCGTCTCTTTTACACTTGAGCGTTCTTGTTATCAGAGTAAACAAATTGTGTCTTTATTCATATTTACACGTGAAAGTTATTTGTCAAAACTGATTGTGTAGTGAAAATGTGACAACGATAAAAACGTTGTCACGTATAAGTTTTGCCAGATTTTACAGGCAACCATTTTTTTACACACTTTTTATTAAATTTAGGGATGTTCTAATAGTGGGATAGTAAAATTAAAAAAAATAGGAAATGGCTAATGACTTAGCTACCTTGATAATATTGGAGAGTTGGTATGGGTAAATAATGATATAATTTTTAATATTTAACATTAACTCTTCCCAAAAAAAGCATTGTATTACAAAACCTAGCAAATTATAATAGCATATTTTATTGAAATTAACGAGAATAATTATTTATCTACGTAATGATTTAAATGTATTCAAAAAGATTTTGGTTAGATTTAATATTTTATATTAATTTTGAAATTGGTTTATTAAGTATTTTAAGAAATTTGCTAGTTTTTTGCAATTTTCCTCATCCCACAATCAAAATTTCCCTAAGTTTATAATTCGTACGTAATTTTAAAAATTATGTCAACAGTTTCAGATTTCTCTATTGACGATTTCATGCAATTATGTACAATATAAATTTAAGAGTAAAAGTGATGAACTTTAGCAAGTTTTCTACGCCGATCCGTTGTTAAGAAAATTGTAGTTCACTATTCATCGATTGAATATGTTACGGATTTTAATTTTACCTTCAGTCTACGAACAACGTCGTTCGAGGACTATCGATACCCCATTCAAATTAATCGCCTTTCAAAATCAAATAACTTCCTACAACTCCTAATAGCAACGTAAATCGAATAAGTTGAGATGATAGAATGTTATTTGAACCGTAGTTCCAAACGCAAATAGCGTGAATGTGGAAATGAAGACAGTAATAATTGCTAAAAGCTTAGTCGCCTCAACTATATATTTAACCTGTTAAATATGTTGTTTTATCTAACATTACTTTTAATTTGTAAACTATTAATACTTTTCAGAGTTAATTAATAAATTACGTTCGTTATTTTTTTTTTATTAACAATCTTATAAGTACTGATCTAATAAAAGCTTATTGATTACTTTAATATCAAAATGAAACAAAAATTACAAATATATGTTTGGACGAGTTAGTACCCATTATCATCATCCATCTAAAACTTCTCACCGGGCTGAGACTAAAACTACTTAGTATTAGTAAAAGCAACAGCTAACACAACTGGGTCGCATTAAAATGATAGGGATAACTGACCAAATTTAAGTTTCGCAATTATTAAGTCACCGAGCGCAAGCGAGCCCCGATGAGGCAGAAAAACTACGAACGTATTGCCGGATTCATATAATCGGGGAATTCCCAGTACACGACGCCATTGCGGTATTGCATAGTGGCTGCAACGGTTGCAATTTTTGAGTCGAGAAGTATCACATTGTACGCTGAAATTTCGTCTGATACTGAATATTTATAACCGTGATTATAATATTCTTCTTGATATTCTTCTTATAATACAATATAACGAAAAATCCAAGATTATAACATTCGAAATGTTAGAATAAGGTTATATAGCAATACAAATTTTACGTTATATCCAATTACAAATAAAATTAGTAAAAACAAAAAATTACGAATGGGCACCGTTACAGCTTTTTTTGTAGTCTAATATCATATGAAATCGTATTTACTAGTAATTTAAAAAAAATAACTCCTTAAGGTTGTCCTTGTAATTATTTTCACTTAATCAATAAATTATAACATTAATAGTATAATAGCAAAAAATAAACATCATCCCTTGCCTGAAGCAATTCGGTCGTGATTCCATGGTTCCCAGGAGCCCTTCCTCCCTTCTGCTTAAGAGCCAGACTAACCTCATCAAAGCTGACATTAGAAAGCTCACCAGAGTGATGCCGAATTAGACTAGCATGAGGATCGTTAAACCGGTTATCAGGTTGAGAAGGTTGTGACGCGTAGAATTTGCAACAGAAGTCCTCTATCTCATTTACTTTATCTACTATTCTATAGCTTTTTATTTCTTTTTCATTCTTTTTTAATATATATTGCTTGAAATATTTAAATTTTGCATGCTCTTTTGTTCGCGTTTGCGTTCTGAACCGCATCCGTGGTCTAGCAGTAGTAGGTTCGAATCCGCGGGGAAACAACATTGTGTTATCGTTGTTTTCTGGTTGGTTAGGACAATTTGGGCCGATCATTCAATTGTCTGAAGTAAGACAATCTGATGCTCGCCGGTTGTCCATGTAAAAAGTCGGTCCACCCACAAACCCGCATTGTACCAGCACCACGGTTACTGTCGATACGGTCCAAATAACCTGATAGAGGTGAGGTTACGGCTATATGTGTTTATTACCTTCATTAAAAATATAACGTCTTTTATATATTGTCTACGTCAAATTTTTGTAATTTGAATTGAAAAAATTTCGTGGTATATTTTGTTTTTAGCACAACTCATTAACGTTAATGGATTTGCTTTTACCAACAGTCTGACTTTTTAAAAGTAATGACAGAAATGTGAAATAAAATTATTTTTGGTAATAGTTAGTGTGCCTATTTATATTAATTAATCTATATAATATGTAGATTTTTACGAAAAAAATATGTATATATCAGTCGTCCAGTTTCAACAGGCTAAATGATGTTGTTGTATTTATCCAAACATATAAATTATATTAATACCTGCGGCCTGTGTGCGGGCGACTACAGTCGTACTCATTGTAGCCTATAGTAAGCTTCGGCGATTTACCATCAGGTGGACCCGTCTCGTCTCTATATTCGATAAAAATATCACTTTTCGTCACTAAATACTTAATTTACTATATTTTGATACAGAATACGGTTCCATAATATTTTTACATTTATAAGACAAAATGTTGTGACAAATGCGGGTTCCGTATAATAGTTACCCTATCTTTTATCATTAGAAAGAAAAAGAGAGACATTTTCTGCTACAGATGACATGATAAACAAAAATAAAAAGTATGTCAGCAATCCTACACTTTCGGTTCTGTTTTGAACAAGAAAACCAGCGCCGCGAATATCCACAGCGTACGTAAACTGCCGCAATCCTAGCCACATGGCCAACTACCTCGGCTGCCCTAAGGCGCCAAAACGCAGAACTCCTGCGAACCCCAGCGAAGCCACTTACAGGTGAGTACCATACCCATCTAATAGCACAACCATCCCATCCATCCAATAGCACCACCTTCCCACCCTCCGTCCTTCCAACGCTTGGCAATTCCGAACCACGAGGCAACAGTCAGCGCTGGAGCTAACTCGAGCGCACACTCCGCCGCTGCCTAAAATAGACAGCAGTTTTGGCCAAAACTGTATGTCATTTTAAAATCTCTAGATCTCTTTGATCTAAATGAATTCAATCAAGCAGTACATGCATTCGCCGCCACCGCTGGTGACTTTATGCTAGGTTTTCACTTCTTGTAAAATACAAGAATTGAATTAACGCCCTAACGCATAATACGTTTCGATATCCAATCAGTAGCCTCACACACTACACTTAGTGTACACACATTCATAACATCGGCCCCACTATTATTACTAGGCACTTTGAAGAACCATAAAAAATAAAATGAAAATAGCGACTAATAATGCATAACAACAGTTGCTCCGTAATAATGCTCAGCACTTACTATAGCCTAGCTTTCTACTTCTACTACTTTTACTATAGCGCTATCTTTCTTAATTTCATAAACAAAAGCATATTCTTTCGACGAAGGAGCGACACACAGCTGCAATGCTGCGTCCTTTTCTATGGCACTGGATACGTTCCTCGGACCTCTCTTTCGCATATTCAGCCGCACTAATATTTCGTTTTTTAAAAATCGACTACCGGTATTCAGCACCAATTTTTCACAACCAACCTTACATAATTATACTTGCAATAAAATGATCTTTATTTTGATATAAGTTTTATCGCGTAAGTGAATAGTTCCAAATCACTATTGTTAATTTACCTGTATATACCTGCCTATCTGATAATTGCACCGGGAAAAGAAGATAACCCAATGTTTACATATTCTATAAGCTATATACTTTCGATAAGTCTATAGTTTATTGCATAAGAAGTGCGTGTAATGTTTAAAAAAATCTCTTTTTAATTATTAATTAATCACACTTACCATCAAAATTTTCAGCCAACCTCCTCGAAATTAATATTTTAATCTAATAAATTTTATATACATATTATTTTCGTCCCGTAATACGATGGGTGATAGTCGTACTGTAGTGGGATCTTAGACTAGAATGTTTACTCACAAAATATAAATCATACGTAAATAAAAGGCACATGAAAACGCAATTTTAAAAGCAACTCTATGTTTGGTAGATAAATAAATAATATCTATATCTCCTTATTATTCTATAATAAAGGTCTGGTTATTATAAAAAAAAGGGTAAATTTAACCCAAATAATAACACGTTCCGCGATATTGTTCAGAATATATTAGCTATATACATATTATTTATAATGTCACCAAGTCGGTAATTTTTATATATATTTATTCACAACGTTTCGGATTCTTTTCAGCATCCAACTTCTAGACAAGCCCAATCATTATAATAGATTTGATGAACCAAAATATTGGCTAATGAACATCGATTTATACCAAGGATGATTTGGGAAGCAATAGAAATGAAAAAATATCCAAATTTTAATAGAGAAGATGGTTGGTCTTTGCCATCTTCCTGGGATCAATAATTTCAAAATTAAACGCAGAGTATAAAACTACAAAACCGAAGGACAACATAAATACTTTTTGTCAAACCAACATTAAAATTAAGAAATCGAGTAATATGTCAATTTTTAAATAAAACTGACGGTTATTCGAAAACATAGAGATACAGACATATACCAACTTAGTCTGCCCGTGATCATGGATGCTGAAAAGAATCCGAAACGTCGGGAATAAATACATTTAAGTAACGCGAAAAATCCGTAAATTAGTGGATTTGATATGTATAATAATCGCGTAAATAAAAGAAATAATCATATGCCACGTTATTGAGGAGGAATAGGATTTCTACTTTTACGATCCCCTGTTGTTAACTAATAGTAAAAATTATACCTGCTTAATGTTCATGTGATTATTTTCTTATGTGACGAGAATAAGGATGTTTTTTCTTTTTTATTATTTTAAATATTATGGTGGTATAGAAATATGTCTATGAATATTGTCTCGATTAATATCATTTTTAACATTTTTATTTCTTATTACACTCTTATTGAATATCTGAAAGGGCATGTGATGGCAAAAATGGAAACAGCTATTTGTCTGTATCTTTGCAGGGTCTAATGATTTAAATACACGTGACTAATACTTATTTGTCTACATATATCTGAAAATCGAGTAGGTTAAGACACATGTCAAATTAGTTACTTTAAAGGTCGTATTGGGCATATTCCTCAATAAATTCTGTTCACTTTAATGAAGATGGGTAGGTACATATTTTTAAAAAAGTAAAACTAATAAATTTCACAACTCTACATTTTTTTGTTTATAATAAAAAATAATAAGTCTAAATTATCTTAATATCAAAGATGTATAATGTAACATTTTGTAAAGCCACCTACGCCTTTAATAACTTGCAATACATAAGTATGTTGTCATATATTTCATATTGTAAAATTAACAGTTAGTGCTTTTTGGCTTAAATACTGCTTTTACAGGTACAGGCTGTTCGTGCCATCAAAACGAATGCTGGCCTGGCATGAGAACCAAATTACAGTCTTCTGCTGATAATAGGAAAATAAGACGGAGACCACTTCAATGCTGCCAGAGACGACCGAAGTTTTTGAGGATTAGACGTCGAGTAAGGAAATCGGTAAAATATATTCCTCTTATTTTTTAATTTTCTTACTAATATGTTTTCCAGTTACATTTATTATAACGTAAATATTTTTTGAATAGGTTATAGAATTAACATTGTTAAGTAGCCAAAAGGTTGTTCCATTTTTACAAGGGACCGTCTGGGTTACTACCTACACGGCCTATTATTGCCGCAAATCAGTAGTGTATAAAGTGTACTATCTTCCGATTTAAAGGGCACCGTTGCCGGCGTAATTACTAGGTAAAAAATACATAACAATCCATGCCTCAGGGCGATGAATGGATCACTGGTAACCATCCTGATTCTCTTATTGCTTAAACTAAAATTAAAATAAAACAGAAGCACTTAAGCTTCTAAATGTTCAACCAAACATAAATTCTATACATGATATATTTTTTTTATAATACAATGGGTATTGTCAAGAACAAACTTTTTTTACAAAACGATCATAACCAAGTCGAATCATTCAAATTGCTTTACCCAATATGTACTTTACCATTATTTACATAATTTTATTGTTTTTTAAATCTATATGTCATAGCCGTGTCGTTGCGAGCCTAAAAGTAAGGAAGTTGAATGTCAACAAGCGCATGTTAAATCTATCATCAAGTCGGACAATACTAAACCCTGTCAACAAGTACATTTTTGCAAGTCGCATGGAGAACCAACAAAATGTTGCGCGCAGAAAGCAGCAGAAACCAGAAATATATGCAGATTCACAGTCGATGCCTATTTTGCTTAATATTTTTTGCCCGAGTATAACCATGGCTTATTTTAAAATATATTATTAGATTGGATATACAAAATCAAAAGTTATTTTTTTTGTGTCATAAGATACATATCCTTTCCTACCTTACTTTTACCATAGAACGGAAACTGAAATATCTTCCCATTTATTTCTAATAATTGTTTTTTAATTTTTGTTTAAGCTTATACATATTATAACAATATCTTGCATAGTAAGTTATGCACATTGCAAAACAGAAGTTAATAACATTTGCGAACTCTCATACTTCAATGGCCTGTTCACTGCATACCTTATTCCAATTCCTTATTGCCGGGTAGCCATTGTGTTTATGCAAATTCAAATATCTTCATTCCATTTAGAGGTTTACACTTGTTCATTGATTCAAACACGCTGCCACCGGTTAGGAAAAGGACGCCTCATGCTTGAGAAAAACCGGTGAAAGAAACTCAGATAACTAGAGATAAGGTGATAACTAGAACATGAATAATTAATTCTGATACTTTAATAATAAAATAAATTTGTTTAAACAAATAGTAAACGTATCGACAATATTGTACACTATATCCATAGTATGTTATAGTAATTTAAGATTTTTTAAATAAAAACCTAATTATACAAATTATCCACTGTTTTGATTAGTATGATTATAAATTAGTTATATTTTATATTAGATATTAACAATATAATTTTTTTTATTTAATGTCAAACTTTAAACCAAACAGAATTTGTCTTATCATTAATCCAGTTACGATTGCGAATCACTAAATCTTGATGGTTTAATCAATAAATGGATTCTCGAAGTTAATCATATTACGCACAAACGATCATTAAGACGGAGGGTATTTAGTATAAAATTAAGGCAAGGGTCAGTTGGGCCCTGATTTATCCGATAGTATAGGCATTGGAATCGGTTCTTGGGATATGTAGAATGGATCAAAGTGTAAGCTAAATAATAATTTAATACTGAAGTTACTTGCATTAAAATTTATTCATTTTTCTAGTTGAAAAATTACTTTTTTAACTGGAACATAAAACTTATTTGACATTTTTAATTTGTTATAATTTTAATATTGATATGACTATAAAATAAAAGCTGCTTATTCACCGCCGCAGTCATTTCAGATCCTTTGCACTACCAAAGCTAATTTGAAGCCTCAGCACTTCTCGATCTATAAGCGTTAATGTGTTAATCTGCCGCAACATATGAGCCGCCACTTGATGTTCGTAAGCAGTGATCTTATTCACCTTAGTCGCCTTTTACGACACTCATGGAGAGACAAATAGATGCTTAATTCATATGCCACAGCTTCACAGCAAACTTCATAAGACGAATTAAATAATGAATTTTTGAGTTTGTAAAATTAGGAGAAAGATTCACAAAATTGGTGTGAATATTACAAAAATATGATAAGAAGTCAATTTTTAATAGATTGTTTAACTACAGAATCAAAAGGTGTAAAACCATTTGAAATTTTATTTTTAGAAATGTTGACAGCATTAAAAGTTCAGAAAAATTTTTTTGTAAAGTATGTCTGTGTCCGTTATGAGCTATTTGCGATCGGATATACGGCCCCACCGATTGTATTCGTTCGCCTTATCCAACTATTGTTATGGTCCTAAGTTCTCGAAAGCTGTTTGATTTCAATAGACGATCCATTTTGAATGGAGAATCAATAGTCCTCGAAAAATGTCTATAAAATTTTGGAACAATGGAACAAAAAGGGATATAAGGGACGAAATGTAGTTTTGATGTACGATATTTGTCATTACAAGGTTCTTTGTTCGCAATGAGTCGCAAATCTGGAACTGTCCACGGAAAGATAGAATTCACTCTGGGGAATTGAATTCAAACAGAGATGACCTCTTCATTGCTTTATCTACATGCATAATGAAATTTGACGTATTTCAATCCTATCTTTAAATGTTTTTCTTTGTCTTTAATAATAAAATTAATGTAATGATCTCATTGAAATAGATTAAAAATTCATTTCCTAACAAGAAAGTGAATTTTAAAATTCATTACTATTTAGAATTTGCTTTCAACTTTGAGCTGTTAAGTCTTTAAAGGCACACTCTTCTCAATTTATTTACATATTATTTAAACATAACACTTCTAAATTCTTTAATGAAATATCTCAATAAGTTGCAGTGTATTTGTCAACATTTTAGTCTAAATTGTCCTTATATACTGAAATACGCTAACCAGTTTTAGATTATTTTATTTGTTTTAGTATTTGTCATGAAAAGATATTAATGGAATATTAAAGCTTTTCGTAGAAAAGTCATTGTTTAAGATATTATCAGACGCATAATTTAAGGGACGTCTAACTGACTTAAGCGATCTTAACAAGGCTCACGTAAGAAATAACATGCAATGTATTTATTAGTTAGTATGTAAAGTATTTATTAATTATTAGTTCTTATGGTTTATTATTTATAAATTAAGTAAAACAAAATAAATAAACTTGATAAGCTATAATATAAAACAGTTCTTTTGTGACCAAAAAAAACATGTTCTGATTTTTTTAATGTTTATTAATAATGAATCAATTATATAATTATCAGCAATATTAGTATACTTTCATTATTTGCACGAAGTAATATGCAAATCGTGAAACTTATAGGGAATATTATGCATAAACTGTTAACAGACCTGTATAAGTTGTGCAAATTTATTATAAAGTAAAATTATACTAGTGATACAAATTACGTGATGTTGTTTAAATTGTAACGCTCGGCTGTTGAAGAGAAGTAATGTAGTATTTTCGTATTTGTGTATTTTCTATATATTTTCATACCCTAAATTAATATGTAGCTTATTCAAATATTATTTCGACACGATAAAAACTTGTTGTCAGTTGGAATGTGCCGACCTCACCGCCCACATGACGGCGAATCTATCTTATAATGGGTTGTAAGACAGATCCGCAGCACACGTGCAATCAGTCAATAGCTAAGCCGAATGCTGTGCGAGACTTTTATGAGCAACAAAATGGACGCCGTCTCGGCGTTCATATTGAAGAGTAATAAAGGAAAATAACTCAATGAACCTTAACTTTTAAAACATATTAGCACATTCACAGAATTTTAAAATAGAGCTAAAACATGCAGCGTCTTATAGCATTTTCATTGTTTTTTTTTATATGGGATATTTTACGTGAAGTGGACAGCTAAATATGAGGTAGTGGATTTTGTTTAAATTCTGGTCAGTTGTACTCTTAGCAGACGTGGATATTTATATCGCATTTTTATTTCGTGAGATGCTATTTTACTGAGTTATAAGCTTTTATAAATAAACAAGCAATGAAGTAATGAATTTTTGGATGCTTATTATATGTATCAATTAATTTGTAAAAAAAATCTAAAAAATATTGATTCTTTTTCTAGTGAAAAAGATGAAGTTTTTTATTTCTTTGTAGAGTTCTGAATTTAAATGTTTTTCCGTACAGTTAACCGGAAGTGAATATTTCAAATAATAAATAGATATTTATGGAACTACGACACTTTTTTTTCTTTAATTTTGCTTGAATTATAGTTTAAAATTAATTTATTATAAAAAAAAGGTTATACCGTGATAACCAATAGTTAAAGACTAAAAGCACTTACCAAGCAATCGAAATTATTAGCATACAAGCTTAAAAACTACGCTATTAATATTTTATTCCTTACTTCTTACATGCAAAATTTAAAAGTAATTATTTTTTGGGGTATAACATACACTGGATAAGTCATTCGTTGTGGATTTACGTTTGATATATTCATAAGAATATGCTATAAATCTAAAAAAAATGTTTATTTATTGGATAATGAGTTAAATAAATAATTAAATTGTTGTATTTTACAAGAAGTGAAAACCTAGCCATAGCGCCGCCGGCGAATGCATCTGCTGCTTGTTAAATTCATCTAGATCAAAGAGATTCTAGGAATGACGTACTGTTTTGGGCAAGGCTGCTATTGCTATGGCTAGCATACTGGTTATTTGAGGCGGCAGTGTACCACCGTGCGCTCGGAGTCGGCTCCAGCGCTGGCTGAATCCACGCGGGGTGGAATTGGCAAGCGTTGGAAGGACGGAGCGGTTGAAAGGCGGTGCTATTGGATGGTCTGCGTATCGGCTCCTTAGGGCAGCAGTTTACGCACGCTGGGGGTTCGTAGGTGGCAAGAACTACTTTATCCTTGGGTCTGGGCCAATCGGTACTGCCGTGATCCCCGAGGTATTTAACGCAACGGGGGCGGGCCGAACGGTTCCGAAGCGTGACCGAATATCTGGCAGTTGTGGCACTGCCCAGGGAGTCCGTTAGAATGCGGCCGCTCAAATGAGAGACAACTGATCCCACAGAGTTTTTGTACTCTATAAATGCGCTTGTTGAGTTGCCTCGTCAGTTAGCTGTCTAATCTTGCGTATGGCAAAGATTGCAGTACTTAGTTTCTTAGAAAGTTTGTCAATATGCGCTCCCACTTCATCTTGGAATCAATAGAAATCTAAGAAAATTAGTAAAGCTTTCGTACCAAATTACCTCATCGTCAATTTTAATATTTTGACAATCCGGCAACGTATCCAGAGTAAAACGCAATCATTAGGTTTGGTTCGCTTTAAGTACTAAATTATTTGTCGCAAACCAGTTTGACATAATATTAATAGCCCTATTTGGTATCTCTACGTTATAGTCACTTCTTTTTACTCTTCAATCAGATGACAAAATGTCATTTCCAGTTATATATTGTTTTCTAATACATAGTTAAGAAAATAGAAAATCAAGACCAAACCGCGTACACCGTAATTCTTTAGCTTATTGATTTATTTATCATGGTCCACACAGTCAAAAAAAAGTTTATACAAGCATTTACTGTTGATCTACCTCTGGTAAAGCCAAATTAGTGATCACTTAAAGTATCATGTTTGAAAAAGTGTAGTAAATTTTTTCTAACATAACTATTTTAAAAAATTTACTAAATGCTGACAGTATATAGATTAGTCTATTATTTTTAAACTGTACAACCCGATCTAAAGAGTATTTAGTGGTACTATTTTACTGAATTTCATTAGCTGTGGATACAACGTTAAGTGAATATAAGTACCTGTGTTACAGGTACTTATAGATGCATTGTATATTAATTTGTTTCCTATTTATTGCCCATGCTGATAAGCCCCACAATCCTTGCGTTTTCTTTTTATTTATTTTATTAAATGCCTTCACACGAAACACGCTCTATTCAATTGTTTTAGATGTGGTAAGACTAAATCAGAAGTGTTTCTTAGTTGCATGAGCTATGTTTGTAAAGTAATTTCAGAACTCATTAGCTACCCTAGCACTTTCCTTAACAGTTTTACCATCTATATTTAATTCTAGGTCATTCTTCTATTTTGTGTTGGCTACGGAGGCAGTTTCGTTTCAGTAGTTTCGGCAGTATTGGATTTACCAAACAGAACAATATTTTACCAAGTGCTTGCGATCAACAAACAACTTCTACAAATATTAATAAGGCCTTAAGATGACATATTTGCTTAAATTATTGGAGAATATTACGCTACAAAATTACAAATCAAAGTCCAAATTTGTTGAGACCACTCCAAAAGTAAATTAATGACAAGACAGCTTCAATCTTATCATTGTGTGATGTACTAAGTTATTTGTAGATTCGGATGCGGTATGTTTCTAAAGTCTTTATTGTTAAATTCACGTTGCACGTTTTTTAATAACATCGTCTCTATTTATAACATTGGAATGAAATAAAGTAGCAAATAACTAAGATATCTAGAAAAACGTCTGATTGCAAAATCAAGCAGTTTATAATTACTAAAACCAAACTTTTTTTGAGAAAGTGAACATTTTATGAGATATAATGCTCCTAAAATAAAATATCAAAAACGTTTTGCTTTTGTCCATCAATAAATTTCAAAAAAATGCCAAGAAACTTTTGTGTATAAAAGGATATTATTACTTTAATGATAATGCATTCTGCTAATAAGCTGTTCGTAAACTGATAGAAATATGCGATAAATATTTAAAATTTTGCAAAGTTAAAAAAGGACTACCTTACTATTGGAAGATTACTTAGCACTGGTAACGCTGCTGCATTAAAAAAAACTGTTAGTTATTTACTCAAATCAGAAACTTTTTTAATGCATACAATGAAACAGCAACTTCCATCTTTTTCTGTGACTTGTGACTTTTAATTAGTTACAGTAACTTTAAAGTGAAAAAGAAAGAAATATACAAAATTAAAATGAAATACATGATGCCAACAGTAGCTTTCACACATTCAAGTTAATCCGTTGTCAAATTGACAAACCTGGGGGACGCTCTTCCGAGGCTTAACGCATCTTAACAATAATCTCCGTAACAAGCTCCAAATTCCACCAATGTTACTTTATACAAATTTAATAACAACCTCGTGTGTGACAATGAGTTTTGTGTGGAATATATATGACTTCATAAAAATGAAGGAGAATGATTTTGTTGTCTAGTAACAAATGTAAGTGAAACAAAATATAAAAAACTCTAAAACCTTTTATATATATAATAACCTTTTTCATTTAAGAAAACGATATATCATCGAATAATTTTATGACCTTGAAGAGAAAAACAAAATTCCAACAGTACGCATATATGTTGTAAGGTTGATTGAGACTTGTAATATTGAACAGGTTTTCGAAAAGCCCGGCAGCCATTGCCATGTAGCCCAATTCTGCAGTAATTATTTCTGGTTATACTCTCAAACTCCGATGGGATGGATAAACGACACGACCAGAAAGAGATAAAGCACAGGACCGACTTTTACGTACCCACCCGACGCATGGATAATTTTACTTCACAGGCAATCAGCCCGCACGGCCGTAACCAACTAGGAAATAATATTTAAATGTCATTTCCTAGTTGTCTCTGCAGGATTCTACCCCACGACTTCCTATTGCTAAAGCACAAGCGTATACCACTAGGCTACGGAGGCATTTGAGTTGATCCTTAAGTACAGGATAATGATTGTGTAATGTTGTCATTCACATTGTTTTCATTAACTAATATATGCTCGCCATATCACGAATCTAACGAAAAAAAATCGGTAAATATCACATTTAAGCCAAATAAATAAAGCAAGTTAGAGAAATAATTGCAACGTTGGTATTGGATAACCAAAAGCAGTTCGTGATTAAAGCCTTTCTAATAGGAGCCAAAATGCATGCTTTTTTGCTTGTATAATTCACGTGTATTTCCATTATGCGAATGCTGATTTTCTATACTACACCTAGTATTGGTATAAAACTTTGGTGTTTATGTTTTCGATACTATTTTGTTCCTTTTTACTGAATTAGAATGTATAAATATATGAACAGATCCTTTAAGACAAATAGATTCTTCCATTGCGTAATTAAAACAATAATAAGTTTAGTCCCTTTTATTTCAGAAATGGTTAATGACACCTTATTAGAGCTTTATAATAATATCACACGAAATAGTTGAGTATAAACCATAATAATTTTAACAATTAAAGTAACTCTGTCAGTCTGTCTGTCTGCCTGTCTATCTGTCTGTCGGTCTGTCCGTCTTTACAGTCTAAATTACTGAACCGATTTAGATGATATTAGGTGAATACTAAGAACAGATTTCGAAAAAGTACATAAGCGAAAAAAGGGTTTGAAAGGGTTAAAATAGGCATGTAAGTTTATATAGAAATCGTCTCTGTTGAACATAAAACGATGAAATGTATTTATTTATTCTTTTTGCACAAAGAACACAAAAGCTTAATGCCCTAGGCATTCTGTACCAGTCAAGCTTGGGGCGGTGCAGAAATTAAAAGTCGGGAGGTGCAAAGAAAAGCTTATTATTAGAAAAAAATATTTTATTATTAACAATTTTTTTTTTCTGTATGAAAATACGTACATAACATTAACAAAAGTATATATATATATACACAAAATACGCATACTTATAAATGTAAAGGTATATAAATATATGTACTATCAGATACATAAATATAAAGTAATGACTATTTCATTGGTTTTTTAGATTTTTTTAAATTGATGAAACTATAGGCCACCCTGATTTCGAGAGGTAGTGAATTCCATAAAAAATCGCACTGGATAAAGAAAGAGGAATGGGTGAAGTCAGAACGGTGAATGGGGCATTGAAGGAGACGATTATGCGTCGAACGAAGATCTTTGTTTCTGACTTCACATAGTTACTGAAAATGAGGACATGTATAAGCTGGCGTTGTGTTAAAATTAAAAAATGAGTAAAGAGTGGTAGTAAAAACGTAGTCATATTTACGCAAATTAAAAACGAATCATATGCAGTTATTCAGAAGACGGTTCAGTTTGTTGAGGAGATCTGCATTCAGGTCAAAATATCACTCATCACCATAGTCGATAAGGGAGAAGGTCTGTACGATGGCTTTCGTCCGACTGGACATAAAATTTTTGAACCGACAAAGGTATCGCAGGACACCAGTTACTTTCTTTACAACACTAATAACTTGAGTTTTCCAACTCAGAGTAGAGTCGAAATGCAGGCCAACAAAAAAAAAGGCCATTGGGACTGAGATGAATAAGGCAGTTGTTTAAAAGTGATTAGAGAAAGAGTAGTAAAGTTTAATTGACGTAAGGACCGTAAGGATTTACGGCCAATCCAAATTTCTTATACCAGTTTTCAATAGCAGCTAAATCGTTGTTTGTTCTATGAATTGCTACGGTAAGTTGGTATTCAGATTGCTGAGCATAAAGTTTTAAGTCATTGGCGTAAATATGATAAGCACAATGAAGATCATAAACGATGAAATTAATTAATAAAGAGAACATAAGTGGAAAAAGTATACCACCTTGAGGAACACCAGACCCAAGATAAAACCAACGTGATGAGGATTCATTTATATGTACTGTTTAGTGGCGCCCTCGAATATATAAAGAAAACTATTATAGCCCTTTATCTGAGACTTTAAAATGAGACAGGATTGCAAGGAGGATATCATAACTGACAGTACTAAAGGCGTTTGTAAAGTCAATGAGAACTTGAACAGCAATCAACGTTAATTCCATGCCCGACTTGATATCGCCAGTCACTTTTAGTAGGGCTTTGGAGGTGCTGTGTCCAGGTCTAAAACCTGATTGCGTAGGACTAATCAGCCTATTACTGAATATAAAGCAAGAAAGTTGTTAATTAAAAAAAAGTCAAGCACATTAGAAAGGAAGGGTAAAATAGTGATAAGTCTAAGATTCGAGCCTATAGCAAGTGGCCGGAAAAGATCGTTTAGTTTAGCCATAACAATGGGAAAGTCCTAGAATCTAAGGGAAAGACAACAATATGTATAAGCGGTGGGACAATGTGATCTAGAATGGGAATAATCATTCGACGATACATATGATAAAAACCAACTGCATGGGAACGATTAAATGGATACTAAAAATGAACAAAAGTATTTTTTAATTGAAAACTGTACGGGTACGAACTAGGGGTTAGACTAGAGGGGATGACAGTCAATATGGAAATTCAAAAACATACAATAAAAACAACTCATTTGTATAATCCATACTAATAATAAAAACGCGAATGTAACTCTGTTAGTCTGTCTGTCTGTCCGTTCATCTTTACTTTTTAAACAACTAAATTGATTTAGATTAAATTTGTTACATACTGAAAATAGACTCCGAGAAAGAACAGATTAATATTTATTTCGATGAAAGGGGTTGAACTAGGGATGAAAGTTTATATAAAAATTGTCTCAGTTGAACATAAAACATTGAAATGTAGTGTCTGGATACTAAAACTGAGTCAAAAGTAATGTTTTTTGCTTTAAAGCTAGTAACGAGGAGTACGAATTAGGAGTTGAAGAGGGGATGCAAGTCAATATGGAAACTTGTCATCATCGAAGCAAAAACCATAAAATTTTGTGTCTAATGAATGGTAAATGCAATAAAAGTAACTCTTTTGTATTATCCATTATAATATTATAAATTCGAAAGTAAGAATCTAAACCACTCACCAAAACACCGATTGATATGTAATTTGATATATATTTAGATAAAATTCCGAGAAAAGATATAGCTTTATAATTTTTGTTATTGAAGAGGTTGAAATAGAGGACGAAAGTTTAAATGGAGAACAGTCGTCGTCGAAGAAAAAACCATAACAATTGGTGTCTAATGATAGACACATACAATAAAAACATTAATTTATATTTTACTATACAATTTTTTTTAATACATTCCGCTGACATTTTTCCTATTCCACGCGGACAAATCGCGACGGTTTATCATGTTTGTAAATATGTCATGTAAACATTTAAATCGCTTGTAATTTTTAAGAAATTCTTGTAAAGCGTTAAAACGTGCATTAAGTTGACCCGTTAGTTAATTATAAGCCCTGTATTATTTAAACAGTGATTACAATGGCAACAATAGTATTATTGGTCAATAGTGATTATACACTACTGTTTTTCGGCAGAAACAGGCAGCGCTGTGATACTTATATTAAACATCTTCGGCCGTTAAATATAAGTTGGCACAGTATTACATGTTGTATATGTTGATTGTACTCAATTTTCCGTAATAAAGTTCAAATAGTTCTCGAAATTTTGAACAAACAATATTTCAGTATAACTCAAAATTCATTAGGGGCCGATGCCAACAATGTTGATCTGTAAATATAAAAGCGTAATTCTCAAGTACTTTTATTTGTTAGAAATAACTGTTATTAAAACAAATATGTCACGAATAGATGTCAACTTCTTCCGCGTGTATTGATAGAAATGATTTCCATTTTGTCTATGTAAAAGTTATTGGATGGTATGAAATATTGAATAACGTTGTCTTTTGTTAGCAAAAAAGTAGGTTGGTTCATATCTCTGGCCTGAAATTTTCAGCTCGTTAGACTTACATATTTAATAATATACAATGGCATATGACAGATGCTGCAAAAAGTATATTTTGCTTTGTAAAAAATATATTTTTTTCCTATGCACGCGTTAACTAACTTGCCCCTTGCCTTACGCGTTATTTTTCAAGTGAAATAGAATGGTTGTTCAACCATATACTAGTACTGGTTTAGGTGGCTCCCTGCCCTGGGACCTGGATGCAGAAATCCTAGCGTCACTCTTTTTCTGGCGCGAGGAGGCGAGGTCTCGGGGCTGCAGGCTAGCCCCAGAAGAGATAAGGGGGCGCAGAGACGAATTGCGTTCCCTTGCTATACAGCAATGGGAGTGGCGGCTGGAGCACCCCAACGCCGGCCGTCGAATAGATGGCCATACGCCCCGTCTTAAAGTGGTGGCTGGATGAGGACACGGCTCCTAACATTCCACGCGACGCAGGTTCTCTCAGGACACGGCTGTTTTGGGAGATACTTGCCGCGTGGCGGTAGAGCCTGAAGTCTAAGAGTGCCACCACTATGCGTATGTGCCAAAGAGACATCCCAACACGCGCTGGAAGAGTGCCCAGCCTGGTTGAGCAACGCCGAGAGCTGCGTAGTTCGTGGGGCACGACCTTTCGCTTCCTGCAGTGGTGCGTAGGATGTTAGAGAGCGAAAGGTCGTGGGCGCCGTCCTTGCATTCTGCGAGGACGTGATGGCCGGAAGAAGCCGCGGAAAGAGACAGGGAGGCCAACAGCGCCCTGGCTATGCCCAGAAAAAGCCAGGGCGCCGAAGACTGGCGTACGCGCTAACTTTCCCCTGACACTGAGCCACTGGGCGGCCGGCAGAGGGTGCCCGCCGCCCAGAGAGGGCTCAAGAGGAGAACCGTGCTGTTTGCTGCGGCCTGGCACCAAAGCGACGGTCCGGGTCCCAACACACCGGAGAGAAGAGGCCCGCGTGGGCCACGTCACGCCGGGTCGCCGAAGACTGTGAGCACCGTGGCTCCGGCTACAGTGACATGAAAAGGAGCAACCGTTGGTTTTAGTGGGTATACCGGCCGATCCATCTTGGTCCGGGAGCCCCATATCCTGCTGCCCCTCACTTTGGTGGCGGGGAATCCGTAAGCTGGATTTTTCCAACGGCAAGAAAAAACGTACTGGTTTAGGTCTCTATGACAGGATACATTATCCCGGAATGGAATTCTTGAGTCAACCTTAGGCTTTAATAATGCATTCAATACTATTTTGTAGGGCTTATTTAAAAAGCCGTTCCATTTTTAAGTCTGTTCTACATACCACACGCACACCAGTAAAATGTTTTTGAGTCTGACTATCTCAACGTCATGTATGGTTCTAGTGCTAATATTGGCTCCAATGTCTGGCATGGTACCTTAATGCTAAAATTTGCGTATAGAGACTACGGGAGTACTCTCGTGCTAAAGCATTCCAGCGCTAACCAATGTACTTCAAAATAGCCCACCAGTAAGTTCTTACCACGAGCGCTTCAGCTATCTGATTCATCACAGAAAACATGACACTGAGCATGCATCAGTTCTATTTATTTATTGGGGTGCTGTTATTAAATAACATTACCTGTTGAAAACTTCACAACCTGTATTAAGCACAAGCATTCGTAATTCGTAGATTATAAATTATATAGATACTGCCTTTTATCTCTGCTGCTAGTGCTAGCACTTAGTACTATTTTCTGTAATAGCTATAGATATTGCCCACCTAAAGCGTCCACATATCATCACATTTTTAAAAACTAAAAACACCTTTGTCATCAATAATAATAAAATTTTATTTTATTATTAAAGACTAGCTGTCGCTCGTGCCTTCCATGTCCCAGTTTTGTTTGTAGGGTGGAATTCCGTAAAACACGTTACTAACTGATGTCTACTTAGCAAAAGAAATATTCATACAAAATTATAAGTCAATCGCATGTAAAAAAATTGCTTTTTTTTGTTAAACAATTAAAACAAACAAAATGCCGTAAATATATTGTAAGCATACAATAACGTTGTTAATATCATCAACCTGACGCGAGTGTTAGATAACGATTGGAACTATGTAATTACACAGCTTTTAAATGGAAACCAAAATGCGAATATACATTTTAACGGCCGGACGGAATAGTAATTTAGCATAAAACTTTATTGGCTTCCCGATTTCCTATTGTACAAAATGTTTCCACTTAAATCATCTTTAAGTGGAGTAGAGGAATAATGTGATTATTATTTAATTTTTCCTTAACGGAAAGGAATATAGGTACATTATATATTACATATAAATGGTTTTATTACTACTAGGTTAATGTATGACAAACATTTTGACATTAAAAATCATAAAATGTACGTACAAAGCAATAATAGACAATGTTTAAATTATTCTGAAACATATTTAAGTAAATAATGAATGGCCAGAACTTGTACGAAACTTCAATAAAACGTAAATTTTACCATTTAATTTGATATTAACTCTGGTTGTACTTTTAACTCAACTTTTGGTTAGTCAGCCTAATAAGATAATAAGGCATAAGAAAATCTTTGAACAAATTAATTAACGTAATTTTGCTTATGATATATTTTTTTTTATGGCATACGCAGGCAGACGAGCAGTCGGGCCACCTGATGGAAAGTGGTCACCGACACCCATTGACATTAGCAATACCAGTGGTATCGCCAACGCGCTGCCTACCGTGAGACATAGGGTGTTAAGTCTCGTTTACCCAGTAAATACGCTGGCTACGGTGCCCTTCAAACCGGAACACAGCAGTGTTTTCACACTACTGCTTCGTGGCAAAAATAGGCACCGCGGTGGTACCCACCCAGACGGTCTCCTGTAAACAGGGGAATATTGAATATATTAAATAAGTTGCAAATTTGTTAGGTCAGGCAAGACAGTATTAAAATATCGTGATTGTTATAAAATCAAGTACATTTTATAGAATGAATTATAGAATATAGAATTAATTCTAAGTTGCAAATTTGATAGGTCAGGCAAGACAGTATTAAAATATCGTGATTGTTATAAAATCAAGTACATTTTATAGAATTAAATATAGAATATAGAATTAATTCTATATTGCAAATTTGATAGGTCAGGCAAGACAGTATTAAAATATCGTGATTGTAATAAAATCAAGTACATTTTATAGTATTAATTATAGAATATAGAATTAATTCATTATTTCCAGAGGAAACAATAATAAGACATTTATGTATCAATGGGTATGATTTACCATCGGAAGAATGTCCGGTTCGTATTGATGTAATTTATAAATGGTTCAACATTTTATTTATGGATGTAAACTATTGCTTCTCCTAAAGTTGTACAGTTTTTGTTATTCACTTATGCATATTGACGTTGATTTTGGACTTTAAACCAGTGATATACTGTAAAATAACGTAAGGTTAAAGAATTATTCAACAATATTTTTCCAAAATTGATATTTAATAACCTTGCCAAAAAAGCTTCTATCACATTGGAAATTTGATAGCGAAAACTGGCATCACTCCAAAATGATCTTTTAATAAAACTATGTTTTATTTTTTTGAAATAACAAATTTGCTCACGTTAAAAATATTAAAATAATACAGCGCGTATCATTGTAGTGTTATTCGGAAACAATGCTGTTGTCTATGAACAATGTCAAGTTTCCTTGTGTGTTTCTTCAAATATTCACTTGTTTTCTAACTTAAGTTTAAACAAAAAAGATTAAGATGACGTAAGCAATAAAATCCATGGAAACGGAGTGCCGTCATGCTTTTATCGCTGTGTTGATTATCACAATCGACGCCATTTTGTTGAAACTGGTTTTGTTTTGCTTAATTATTTCGATATCGATTGCGGAAAACCAAATAGTTTAAAATATACATCGACCTATGTGTATATTTTATATTTTAAAGAAATTATTATTCAAAGAAATTTTTTTTGAATATTAATACGTGTAAAAAAAATTACATAATGTAAAGCTCTTTACAAGACGAGACCAGACCTGAAGGCATTTAAAACCAAAATTTTAACTGTACATTTAAAATTACATATATAGTTATCTGTAATCTGGCAGACTACTTTTTTTTACGTTAGGTTATAAAATAAATTCTGCATTTCCAAATCTCTGAATTTTAGATATCGGTTATCTGCGCTTATACTGTTGTAAATTTTGTCTTTTTGTTTCTTTTTGACCAAGTTTCCAAAAGAAGGAGGTATTCGTTCAAAGCGAATGCTTTTTCTTTTTCAAATCTTCCTTGTTTGCTGTTAGTTATCCAATTTTTTTCATTCTTCTTCCAATTCGGAGGACATTTTTTTATATATGTTACCTCATTCCTCCGCTCCTTGTAGTCCGACTTTATTTGTTCTGTTTTGAAATGATAGATACTTGCTGTCATTTGGTTCTGTTTTTTAACGAGTTTTAATAAGTAGTGGTTATCAAAGAAATTGATTAAATTTTCTGCGTCAAAATCTACAACGTCGTGCAATTTAAATGCTGCCGAAACCTTAAAAAATAGACTTTAACTATGTTAACCATAATTGTGCTACTAGAATTGGCCTACAATTAAGTCTGGAAGTTTATACATATGTTTTAAAAATATCGCAAAATTAGCATTTTAATGTACACATTGTTTAAAATTGTAATCGGGCATATTCAAAGCTCATTTAAGGTAATATTGTGTGTAAGTTTACATAAAAGTTTAAGCATTTAAACAAAAATCATTCTATGTGCATAAAACGAGTCATACAAGACATTCTGCTTAAAAGGTATTATGATTATAAAATGCAGAGGCAGAATACTTTCTTGCACGTTGTTTCCGTCTTTATTTACACAAAATGGTTTAATACGCTGTTTGAAATTGTTCATATTTATTAAGTTAAAATATCACTCATTGTACAGATTTATTAACAGTTTTATTATTCTACAATAAATTCTTATGTAACCATGAGACCAGCCTCCCAAACTAAATTCTGAAGAAAAGCGTGTAAAATTAGTCTATCAAAGTTAAGTACGAAAGCTTCAATATAATATGTCATTGAAATCATCCAGATATAATGAGTTTTTCAGGTTTTGGACCGATTCCCACCACGCTGTTCCAATGCGGGTTGGCGGGCGGACTGACCTTTACATGCCCATCCAACGCATGGATCATGTTACTTTTCAGACAATTGGGTGATTGCCCAAGTTGCCCTAACCAGCTAGGAAACAACAATGAAAATTTGTTGAGTCCCCGCAGAATTTGAACACACGACCTTAGGTTTCTACAGCACATGCCCTAACCACAAGGCTACAGAGGAAATATATGACAATATATGAATTGATTGCTGATCGTATTAAAATAATTATAAAAGATGACAACAAGAAAGTCCCGCTGCTGGTTCTTCTTAGGTCAGAGGCGTCCTTTTCCGAACTGGTTCATTGTTGACGATCAATAAGTTAGTGTAACACTATTCTCTATGTAAAATTAAAGATATTTTAATTTAATATTGCTCATTCTATTATAAAATAATAAAAGTGTCGAATATACTTTTACGCATATTTTTTAATACTTCTCGTTCTTTTATAATTTATTGAGCGATTTCAAGTTTAAAGTTCATGAAAAATAATTATTCTGCAAATTTAAATCTAATAGGTGTGTTCAGCGTTGCCACCACCAATGCTTTTTATCTAGTCTGCAAATCTAATCTTTAGCTGCGGTTTTAATTAAAATTTTAGTCGTGTAATCACTTTGCTACTTAAGCTTGATTTATGCTTGAACGGACTTTTTAATTTTTTAGTCTAAAAATTAGCAATGTTCTAGGTTTTTTTTTTCATGCATCGATGTGACACTAACTCATTTTATGATGTGTGGACATTTTATGTTTAATTTAAAAATACGATTTCTTACAAGCTTTTAGTCCAGAAGAGGATAGATCATAAAAAGCAACTGCTCAGTTTGAAGGAAAATATAAAACAGTAATCTTTGCAAACCATGTCATAACACTAGTACTTTTACGACCGAACTATGAAATAGAAAAGAAAGATTTTAAGGAAATCACGTATATAAATAAACTTTAATAATTGCATCTGTCATAATAAATTTTCCTTAAAACAAATACTTATTATTAATATTAAATTTTCGAACCCTAGCTAAGTAGAATATGAGGACTTAACTGCAAAAAATTAACAGCGATAATTTTCGTTGATCCGTTAAGCTTTTTAGCCTTTAAAATAAAGTTTATAGTATTTATACCAATGATTTTATTCTCCTTTCGTCGAAAGAAAAATAAATTAAAATAAAAAAGAACCTTTAAAATCCGTGAACTAATTCTTTATACATATAGACTCATTAAATAGTAACACTCCAATCAGTGCCTGAGTTAAGCTCAGTCCGCTCGCGTTGTATCTCATTTTCAATTCCTTCTGTCTGAACAGATTACTTTGCCTTTGTTCCAGAACGGAATCGCAAATTCTTTTAAATATGTTATTAGCTTGGTTCAATTTATCTAACGTTGTGATGGATTAGACTTTGATGGGCTTGATCGCAATTTTTAATTTATTAAAAAAAAATGTATTTCATCATAAATATACGTTGAAATTACAATAATAATAAAGTGAGCTACGTTTATAAATTTAACAGCAATTAATATCTGAACTACGCCGAGTTTCTGAGTTCTGTTTATGAATAGCATAAGATATTTTAATATCATGAAAGATAAATTTGCATTTATAGAACATTGTTTTATTGACGTGAAAAAATTAATATTAGCATAGTAGCTAATATTAATTGATTCATAGAATTGACGTGAAATCCATTCAAACTAGATGTTTAACAGTTAAGTCCAGTTTATACACTGCTAAATTTTATGGTATCATAATTTTTAAATATAGTCTTCTCGTGGTGTTAAATTTTTATAGTAAGAAATATTCAAACAGCATTATAACGTTGCAGTCTATCAATAATGGATGATGTTTGCCAATTTCATGTCTCAGTATTTGTCCAAAGCTATCAAGTCTTGAGTTATGCCATCGATTCCAGTTCCAACTTCTAAAGCTTAGTGCTGTCGGGAATCCGTAATAAGTTTCGCATTTCCAACAGATGTTGAAATTTCTGATTGACTTGGCAGACGATTAAAGTTGTAGACTCTGGATTTTAGCCGAATATTTGTCTTATTATAGAACACAAACTGCATATAATCTAGCGTGGCAGACAGACTATTTAGTCATGAGTTAATTAAAGAGCAATAACTAATGCGTATTCCCTATCGCTAATAAGCAGTTAATGTTTAGGTATAGAGTCAGCATAGTTATAATATTTATCTAAGATGATAAATAATATAGTTTGCAGATTTCGTCGCGTTAAATTCAAATATTCTGAAATTTGTTCAATGGTCACTAGACAGATGGCTGTCTATGGATTCTCGATGTCGAACAGGGGGTATAATTTAAAACAGTAATGCTAGGCATTTTCCTAAGTAACCTTGAAGTAGGTTTCTAATCCATACATATTTCACCTGAACAATAATTTTACATAGAGCGACTGGTGTCGGTCCTACGCAACGTTAAGTGTTAATTGAATTAGGTATCACTAAATTTGAAAACACTGTCATCTTGTATAAAAATACCGGTGTTAAAATTGTTTATACCTTGTGGAATGCGAACCCACGATCTCTGGTTTTTAAAACAATGGCAAGTACTACTAGGCTACAACAGCGGCCATAGGAGTCGCGTAAGCTATTTCCCACCTTTTTTAATGCGAAACCACTTAAGTAGCAAAATTAGTTGTGGTAGTAAAAATCGAAAGATTACCCTTTACAATCTGATGGCATAATTAGTTTTGATAATACAGTTTCTAGATATTATAAAGATAAAAAAAAATATTAATAGACTCGTAATTATTAGAATTAAAATGGGTTGCTGGCTGCTATATATATTTATCTTCTAAAAATATCTTTAAACTCGCTTCAATTTTCAACACTGAACCTTCGGAGCTAACCTTATTTTAAAGTAATCTAAATGTTAAATTATATAATTTCTTTCAAAACCACAAACATCTAAGCAATAAATAAAAATGTAATCACATCAACTCAATACTAAATTGACACAGCGTTTACAATCAATCTTAAATCATCAAAAGATATAACGTTGACCCATTAAGAATCGTAGTAAATGATCGGTAAATGAGTTTACATAGAAACTTGGCAAAATAAAGTCCCACACGCTACCCGACCATTAACATTCGAGAAAAACATCTATCTGGTCCATTAAGCGGGAACAGATCGTAAGTCCTATAGAAAAACGAACAATATTATCCTTAAAGCTTGTCGCACACTCTCAGAAAGGCGATATGGTAGTTTTTATTCAATATCCTATTTTCTAAATGTTTTTTAACTATTTTTTCAATTAAATAATGCATAATAGAATTAAATAACTAATAGTTATACGTTATTAGAACATAAAACTAATACAAAATCGTCAATTACGTATAAAATATTAAATTACATTTTTGTTATGTTATGAAAAAATATTTTCGTATGTCCTTTAGTGGATAAATATAAAATTAATCTTTTTTAGAATTGAATGCAGGGATTTTTTCTAATATACCGATGTAAAAAGATTTTACTGCCAGAAATCTTTCAACATAAACACAACATAAAGGTTACAGTTACTATTATCGCGAATCAGCAGTGGACGGAATCTTTAAATTCTTTACCCTCTTCAGAAATTAGCACATACATACGAGATACTATTACTGAATGTGGACCAAGATAGGGTCCGTATAATTGTGTAAGCTAGTCTAGGCTAGTTTTAGCCTGTGTTCGCACGAGATAAGGACATGAATGTGGTGTAGTAACATTTCCGAGTTCAGAGGGGTTGTGTTGACGTTATCTCGGGGTTGCCCTATTCAGTTCGTACCGAAATTTCGCGGAGGGCGGACGTGTTTTCCCGCCAACAAAGTTACGCGTAGCTCTCGATGTATAATACGACAGTTCGTTGGATAGTCTGTGCTATTTTGGAACTTGAAATAACTTTCTGAACCTGTTAATGTTTTTCTTGTAAAAATCGGATGCTTTTTATTGGAATTTAGAATAGACTGTGTATTAATAGTGTGTTAATTTAATATTTAGATTATTGGATTACAACTGTCACGGTAAGTTTCTCTATATATATTTCAGGTAACAAAAAACTTTTGCGTACGTAATTGCACAAAAATTCAGTTAATATTTATTTGGATATTATAAATATGGCTCAATTAGAGTACATTTACTCATAACTCGCGGGATTATTGTTATATCTATCTTATGTTTTAGCAGTCAGTTGTTTCAATATTATTATTATTGTTTAATATTAATCCTTTTTAAAAGAAAATAAATTTTACTTTGTTAAATGTACAAGTTTTTGTAATAAAACTTAGAATAAACCATTGAGTGTTCAATTCAAACAATATTATTAATAAAAATAAATGATACAGAGATGAGATACACTATAAAAATGTCTAGTATAAAGGTATAGTATAAAATAAAGGTCCTTTGATCTTTTTATTTCTGCTTAAATATTTTTTTTGTATGAAGTATCGAAACAAGCAGTCAATTTAACGTTGTACAACTTTGTTCTCTTAAGATTCGTAGCATAAAAGTTTAAAAGCCCGCACCGTGACCTAAGACACTACATGTTACGTCTCATTCACCTTATTCCTGATCTATGTTGCCCCTCAAACCGGAGTAGGTTTTTAGAATTTCGGGGGGAAGCAGACATTGTCGTGGCATCATCCTAGTCAATCGACGGCGTCCATTAAAACTATTACTATTTATTTTTATTTATACAACTGTAAACAAAATTAGCGTCGTGTAAAACCTGTTTCAAGGGTTTGACTCTGAAGTCAAGAGAAGTATAATTATAACTTAATATTATTAGCATACTGTGTCACTTTTTTTGTGCATAGATATACAGTTGTGTCAAAACTATAGCGAATCAATTATGTTTTTTTTAAATATTATATATCATGTATAGTTATTTAAAAATAATTGTTAGGTAACCTTGAAGTTACCAGATATACTTTGTTTTTTTTTTATGGCGTACGCAGGCAGACGAGCAGTCGGGCCACCTGATGGGAAGTGGTCACCGTCGCCTATAGACATTGGCAATACCAGTGGTATCGCCAACGCGCTGCCTGCCGTGAGACATAGTGTTAAGTCTCGTTTACCTAGTAAATACGCTGGTTACGGTGCTCTTCAAACCGGAACACAGCAGTGTTTTCACACTACTGCTTCGCGGCAGAAATAGGCACATCGGTGGTGCCCACCCAGATGGGCCCCTTGATTTGTTTTATTTTAACGGTGTTATTATTTAATTATTAATTAAAAAAATATTAATTAGTATCCCATAAATAGACAAGTAATAGTAATTATTTTCTTTAATTACCATATAAGACAAAACATTTACTTTTTAACTCCAATTTACTTTTTATTCCAAAATGATCGAAAATAGATCAAAAATTTTTACCTATTTTATGTTCAATGTGCAATTATCAAATATTTCATTATAACTCCTTTATTATATTTGTTATAGATGTATAATAAAGTGAACATATATCATGCTTTATCACATTCTTCACTCATATATAAAACCCAAACGCAATTACCACTCAGTTGTAAATGAGGACAAACAGTTCTAATATAATACGGGGTCTGAATTCATCGGTCCCTTAATTAGCAGTATAACGGCACACGTTCTAGAATCATCTGCCGTCGCTTTGAGATTAAAAGCTGCAAAATCTCCGATTCAAATTGCCGGACGGAATTCAAATGAACTGCCTCCCCTACTTTCGTCCGGCAAAAGCGAAATAGAAAACGTTATATGTATTCTTTAAAATGTATTTAACTTTAGTTTCTCGGCTTTACACTTTACATTGTTTTTTTTTATAAATACTTATATAGTTATAATAGAGTTAGAGTGCTCTAAATGTCGCTGATTAAAACCTTTGTTTAAATATAAATTCATACAAATCTTGAAATCCTATTTTATTAATTAATATCCGTCTTGATAATAATTATTATAAAATATATTTAAAATGAATGTTACAGCCGTCACCAGAAGGTAGGAACAATAATAATTTATTGTTTATCATAATCATCATCATCCTGACTTAGTCCACTATTGATCATAGGCCTCCCCTAATGCACGCCTTCTCCATTAGGGAGTTTTTGGACCGTATCTCACCACGCTAGTCCGACTTGGGGGTGAACCGACTTTTTTATTATCTTATTCTTCAGACAATTGAGTATTCAGCCTGAATTGTCCTAATCAACCTAGAAAACAATGACAATAAAGTTGTTTTCACGCGAGATTCGAACCCACGACATCTAGTTTATGAAGCAATGGCCAGCACCACTAGACCACGGAGGCGATATTGTTCTAGACTTCCAATCAAAATACTAATAATTAGCAAGCCGACCAAAACATAAATACGCGATAAATATAAACAGCAAACGAATAAAAATCCGTTATAATCAGCAGATAGAAGACTTTTATACAAGATTTACGAAAGATTTTTATACAATATATTTCAAAGGTAAAATTTTCGCCACTTCTACAAGTATAATTATCTCGGAAAAGTCGATAAGAAATTTGAATTGGTAAACTGCTGAATCTCGTTTCGGGCCACCTTGGTAGGGGATGGATTCCGCTGCGGAATAACATTCCACAGTAAACTTCTCGTAAATCGCTACGGAGCGCCCGGCGCGAGATTTATTTCGGTTTTTGCATTTTACTCTCGTTTGAGCGCCGCGGTATTTGAATGACAATCTGTGGCGTTGATTGCCTTAATAAAATCGAGGCATGAAAAGCGTTCGGCTATTGTTCGTGATTTACGAAACAAAATATGTAAACTATTATTATTAAGAGGAAAGCTTAATACTTTTGTATGTATATTTGTAAAAAATATATTCAAAAACTATTGGGTTGAGTTAGAAAATTTGTTCATTATTAGAAAGCTATTTTTAACTTAAGTAGCACAGGCTAATAACCCTGACTATGTTATTAATAAAGCATGCTATGATTTAGGACAATAATATAGTACCAACTTTCTCTAAATTAAAAGGTTTCTAAAACAGTAAACTAAAAGTGAACTTTATTATTATAAAGTTCTATAATACTTTTTATATTATTAGTACAGATAGCCTGAGATACGAGGGCTGTTGAAACAATGGCCATTTATTTTTCTTCTCAAACGACTTTCTAATTCTTTTTTTTTCTCCTATACGTATAACTTGCCGAGGTTTGCAAAAAAGACGTTTACAAGCGACTATACAATTTTTATTTATCCCAAAATTTTTCCCCGAGCCATTTTTTAAAGTGGGAAGTGATCACAATATTCTACAGTGAATACGAAGCATGCCAAACTCTAATCGAAATTTGTGAACTTTTGTCTATGTTATAGTTTAGATGTATGTTTCATATAGAAAATAAACTCTTTTGTGGGATAAGTTTCAGCCAATAACTCAGTATTTAATAGATCTAATAAATCTTTAATGCCATTGATTTTTTTCCCCGTTGCCAAGCACGCAAAGATCATTCCTTCGCTATCCAGGAAATGTCACCATTACCTTCTTAGTCTACATAACGGCACAATCACCTGTAGCTATTTTTTTAAGCTCTTTCGGCTCTAGTGCATAACGGTGAAAGCAAGAATCATCGACAGTGGCAAATCGGTGATCATATCCACACATAGCTTTGATTTCGCTTTTATTCAATTTGCCTTAGTTTTAACGTCAACAAACGTGGGGTACAACATATGTGATGACCCCACGTTTGTCGTTTTTAGTGCAAGATACTCGTACAGTTCAAATTCTTATGGTTTAATATCCCAGTTTGGTCTTTAATAAAGCGAACAGAATAAGGAAAATTAATATTTTAATTTTTATTATATGTGCTTACAAACTGCGTTATAAATACGTTTACTAGTTATTAATAAATTAAAACGGCACGTGTACCCTCGTAAACCACCATATTTTAGGGAAATAATCGAGATTTTAATGGTACAGTACTGTCAATTTATCACAGAAATCGTTTCATTATTATTGATTATTGCATATAAACTGCTTAATGCACCAAAATAATATTTTTATAAGTATAATTTCACTAATGGGATTCGAACCTCACAGCAAACTGGAAGTCGCGATACGTACACAAACTATGTATACGTATCACTCATATCCCTAACTTCATTACACGAGCAACAATTTTATAGGACATTATAATGACTTACATTTATTTCGCCGCTCTTTCTGCTGGCTCTATAATTTTTCAACATGATCACATTTTTTAGCTTATATTTATGAAGCTTTTATCTTGAATACAATTTTACATCCAATCTTTGCTTGAATAAACTCTATTACATATTTGATTTATTAAAACTAAAAATGAGCTTCAAAAGTTTAATCGTTCATTACTATCAGGATGCAAATTCTGTGCTCTTGTGACAAACATATTCCTTTTTATGTTAATTTTGTACACGTATATATTGTAGGTAAAGGAGTTATACACTTAATAATATACAAAGCCATGATATAAATTGGGAAGACGGAGCGTTGGTCACCCCGACAAGGTGGAACATCGATCTCTGTGCAGTAGTCAGCTCAAGTTGATAGCAAGTAGCAAAAGATTGGCCGTCGTGGCATTTATTGAAAAAGGCCTACATCCAGCAGTGGACGGATAAAGGCTGCTGATAATGGTGACAATGATGATGTATTTTTATAACCCTTACTAAAAGTATTAAATATATTTGGCGATATATCGGTTACGTCACGGTGAATGTCTAAAATGTTTATCCATCGCAAAATAAAATGAAACGCTTCTAAAGACAATTCTTACTTGTATTAACGCGAATATGATTAAATAAAAGACTTGATTTTCAGATACTTTACTGAATACGTGGTCAGTTTTCTGTAGGAAATATTGTGAAAAAAGAAAAATCCTTTAAGTGTCTTAATAAAATCACGGTTCCAAAGATATTCACGTGAACAAAATAAATTGAATTGCTCCTAATGAAGTTTTCGTTTTAAAAATAACGAAATTTACCTACACAGGTTGAATATTTTCCGTCGCGTAAAGGCGGCTGCTGTATCGATCGGAGTTTTTGTTCGTTAACAGAAAATTTAAGCTCCTTGTTAAACCGCTCGACGCTCGTCATTTCGGGATTAAACTTCGTTAATTACCACATTTCGTGGGGCGTTCAAGTACGCTCGTGTAGGGTACGGGATTTTTGTCTATGGAAAAGTTGGAGACGTTATAAAATGTGACGTGTAGGTTTTTATTGTAGCGGAAGCTTTGTTAATGAGAGTTTTTATAATTATTAAAATTATTTATTTCTTGTATTTATCCTATCATGGTACATAAATCACTTCAAAGAACATTTTTACGAATTAATGCGTTGGTTGCTTAAATTTTATGGTTGCCGCGTAGACTAAAAGTCTGGTAGCCTGTCTTATGACAATGGGTAAGAGTCCTTAGCTTGAGGTACAAAATATACGCATCTAACGATGCATCGAAAATAGTCGGATAAATTTTACTATGACGTAAAATGAACTTAATTAAATATTTTACCTGATAGATAACCTTATGGAAACAAGACGGAAGATGCGGCTACAGTCTTCTTCTGACATGTTAGGCTACAGGCAGCTAAATAGACAGATCTCCAAGTGTACGCGCGTGACTAGCGCATTTTAATACATGTCGTATCATAGAGGCGATTGATCGGAACCAAGGTTCTAAAGTCTTTGCCAGAGATCTGTCTGTCGGGCAAAGCCACCTAACTAAATTGAAGACCGATAGTGGGGCCGTAATCTCGGGTAGACCAGAAGTTTTGACTGGGAGACTAAGAGATTCTATGGACAGTTGTACACATCGTCGTCGCAACCGCTTACTGAAGCGACTGACGACGCAAGAGCAAAGATTACGCAGCACAACTCTGGAAGTCAGTCTGAGCGAGATACGAATGGCTCTCGAAAAATTTAAGAACAGCAAAGCACCTGGTGAGGACGGATTTAAGCAGAGCTTCTGAAAGCGGGTGGAGAACCAATACTTGTACGTACTTCAAAGGCTCTTTAATTTCGTCCTTCAGGATGGTATTACGCCAGAAGCGTGGAGCAGAAGTTTTGTGGTGCTGTTCTTCAAGAAAGGTGATAAAACCTTTGAAGAACTACAGACCGATTTCCTTCTGAGCCGCGTTTATGTCCTGTTCTCGAGAGTCATCCTAAATCGTCTCGCTTCCAGACTAGACGACTTCCAGCCACCCGAACAAGCTGGATTTAGAAAAGGCTTTAGTACCATAGACCACATATTTACGCTGCGGCAGATTATACAGAAGACCGAGAGTATAATCTGCCTTTATGCTCGGCGTTTATGGACTATAGAAAGCTTTGGATTCTGTCGAAATTTGGGCTGTGCTGCAGGCTCTTCAGCGTTGCCAAATTGATAGACGGTACATCGAGGTTCTAAGGTGTTTGTACAGCAAAGCCACGATGTCCGTCCGAGTACAATCAGTAGAGTGAAGCCTATCCAATTGCAGAGAGGTGTAAGACAAGGTGATTTTATATCCCTGAAACTTTTCAACGCTGCATTGGAAGACGCCTTCAAACTTATGAGTTGGAAAGGTCGAGGTAAAAGCATCAACGCGAGTGTATTAACCACCTAAGATTTTCCGACGATATAGTCATCATGGCGGAGTAGCTATGGACCTAAATGCTATGCTCAATGACCTCGACAGTGTTTCTCAGCACGTGGGCCTTAGGATGAACATGGACAAGACGAAAGTTAGTCTAACGGTCATGTCATGCCTACGCCGGTGGTTGTTGGGAGGCTGTGCTTGAAGTTGTTGACGAACATATTTACCTGGGACTAGTAGTCCGATTAGGTAAGTCCAAATTCGATGCTGAGGTCCACCGACGAATCCAGCTCGGATGGGCAACGTTCGGGAAGCTCGACATATTCTCTCGTCCAAAATTCCTCAATGCCTGAAGCCTAAGGTCTTTGACCAATGTGAGTTGCCAGTAACGACTAATGGTACTGAGACATGATCCTTCACTGCCGGCCTTATGAGGAAGCTCCAAGTCGCTCAGCAAGCTATGGAGCTGGAAATGCTCGGTATTTCTCTACGTGATAAAGTGCGTAACGCAGCCATCCGCAGAAGAACCATGGTAACCGACATAGCCCGCAAAATTAGCAAGCTGAAGTGGCAATGGGCTGGCCACTTAGCTCGTAGAACCGATAACCGTTGGGGAAGAAAGGTTCTCGAGTGGCAGCCTCATGCTGGCCATCGCAGTGTCGGACGACCCTCCACCAGATGAAGTGACGACCTGTGCAAATGTGAAGGAGGTCGGTGGATGCAGGTGGCACAGGACCGTACCTCTTGGCGACTTATGGGAGAGGCCTATGCTCAACAGTGGGCTCTGACAGGCTAAAACGACGACGATGACGACCTGATACATACCACACATAAAAATGCACGTGCAGAGGACACACCACCATAGCGTATGACTGCTTATGGAACTTATTAGTCATTTTGGTCAGTCTTTTAGCCGTTTGTTTCCCGTAATAGGGCTCAATACAAAAATATCATCATTAAAATTATATTTTGTATATTTGTATTACTAAATGACATTAAATAATACGTCATATTTATTTTTGATAAGTTACTAATGAGATGAGTAACTAATCATAAATAATTATGACGTATTATTGAGATTAAACTATTTCTCTATGAAAAAATGTCAAAAACTGTGAAAACACTACTGTGTTCCAATTTTACATGTCTCAAGGAGGACTCATGGTCACTTAGGTTGCATTTTCTATGCACACAGTGTATCACTTGCCATCAGGTGAGCATCCTGTACGGTTTGATATAGCAAAACATATAAATAAGTTATTTTAACTTCTTAGATACAAGATAGATTAATCTCGTCTCATTAATTTGTATGTAAATCTTAACATCTTTGACTTAACGGCAAATATTCCTGTCCTTACATTTTCTTTTTAAATAGTAGCTCTAAATTACATAAGGATCCTCAAACTGGAAAGCGTTTGTTCCTAATAATAGAACCTAGTTTGCTTAGATGTACTACCCTTAAGATTTTTATGAAAATTGTTTCCTGATATTTTATGCATAGTAAGTTAAGTATTTGATACAATAATTAACATTAAATTTTAAAGAAACTTTTAAAACTGCCAAGTAATATAAAATTATAACGTACTGTAATAAGTGTAATTATACTCTGAGTGCAGGTGTATGTTTTCCATTAAGTAAAATTATAACAATGCTGTTGAAAATTTTTGAAAGAGGAGGGTTAGTTAAATATTAAATTCTAAAAAGAATAAAAGATTATGTTTAGATTATAACTAAAACGACAGTGAAATACCGTGGGTTATGTTAAATTTTAATTATTTAGTACTTTATAGTGCTAATTTAAGTTTTCATAATCTTGATGTTGTTATTAATGAAATTTGAATAATCATCAACATCATCATCGTGTCAGTCCACTGCTGGACATAGTCCTCCTCTAATACACGCCACCGCCTATGATCTTTGGCTATTCTCGTCCAGCCCACACCGGCAGTAGCCGGTTGCGAATGTAATGCGATGTCACAATTGTAACGTTACAAAAATCATATTTGGAAAAATAACTGCTTAAAAACAACACCACAACCACACCACACCTAAATAAAAACCGTTAATTTAAATGTTTAAGAATAATACTTTTTTTTTTATTCAAACTTTTTAGTAAATATCTTGCTAAATTGAATGTGCATATCAAATATCAATGAGGAATTCCTTGATAAGGGTTCCCGTTTCTGGAGCCGTATTATTTTAAATAACTTGATTAAATTCTTAGCATTTTTATAAGAAATATTTTATTAATTTCGCTAATAATTACAAATAATATTTAAAGTCCAATTTGTAGAAATATGATCTAAAAAGAGTTCTTAAAACATTATATAATAGGCCAACTTTTTTTCTACTCTTACCTTATGATTAATATATTTTCTATTCCTTCCTTAAATTACTTATTTAATTGTATCTTGAAAAATAAAACAAAATGTTTTTTAATTTGGTTTTAGGTTAATTAACAGTTCATAATTATCTAGCTTTTTGTCGAATCAAATAAAATATGCGTGCATAAATGAAAAAATTACTTACTCAATTGAATATCAAAGAGAAAACTGATGTAAGATTATTTATAAAACATTATTAATTGCGAAATAACATTGCCAATTACAGTGCCCAAAAATTATATTCGTAACTATTTTTACATATATTTGTATTTCTATGATACGTCTTCTTTAGTTACTACATTTTTAAGTACCACCCGGATGTCCCGGTTGTAAGGGTATTATGTAACCAGCGTAATGACATGGTGAACAACCAAACATCCAAAAATTTTACCAACGAGTGAACGTTATGTTCGTCATGTTGCTATATTAAATCAACAAAAAATGTTTTACGATCGTCTGCTGAGCCTATGCCTTCTCCATAAATTGCCACAAGGCACAATCTTGTGCCACCTGCATCCACCGACTTCTTTCTTCTTCTTTACGTTTGCACAGATCATCGTTCTATCTCCAAGGGTGGCCAACTGACATTGCGATAGCCACTGAGAGGCTTATCAAGATTCTTTTAATGATTCTCATCATCATCATCATTAGCCTCTGATAGTCCACTGCCGGACATAGGCCTCCCCTAATACACCCCTATTATCCATTACTGGGGTTTTGGACCGTATCCCACCACGCTGTTCCAATGCGGGTTGGTGGGTGGACCGACTTTTTACATGTCCATCCGACGCATGGATCATCTTACTTTTCAGACAATTGGGTGATCGGCCCTATGGACTATGGACCGATCACCAATCGTACTACTCAACTACGAAACAACAATGAAAATTTGTTGAGTATCCGCAGGATTTGAACCCACGACCTCCGGTTTCTAAAACATACGCCCATACCACTAGGCTACGGAGGCAGTTAATGATTCTATGTCATAATAATTAAGAAACAGAAAAATATCCAAATTTTTATATAATTTTCAAGATTCCTTTGAATAAAATAGTAAAATGTCGAGAACAAACTTAGCTATAATCAGAAACGTACATCCAAGTTAATGGTGGTCATTTCTCTAGGGATCACAGCAATATAGTTATTATACGGCAACAAATTCTCCCCTTAATTTGTCGAATCATACAAAACACGCAACACGGACACCGATAATCGCTTACGCTCGAATGGCGGCTGGTTATTGATGACACGTCGATTAATCTTGCTCCTCTGATGGCCGAATATTGGTGGATTTTCAGCTTCTATTCGGCAAACTATAGCCTATATTATATAATACTAACAGTCCATCCACGGCAGTGTCAGTGTGATTATATATATTTTACATATAGTCTACAAGATTAAATATATCCTAAAAATATGTTATTCAATCTAAATGGTGCTTTCTAATCGTTAAAGAATTTTGAAATCGGCATAGTAGTTATTGAGTTTATTTGCTATATTTGTGTAGGTTTTAAAATTGAAAGTTGTTCACCTGTAAATCCTTTTACTTATGGCTACTACTAGTGTATTTTGACAACCGATTTAAAATATGCCGTATTACTTTTAAAAATATATACGATTAAATATGTAAGGATGATAATAATCTTTTAAGTCGATTATGACTATGGCAGCCGATTTTTTTAATTAAAAATAATAGTGAACAAGTTTACTCAGCGGATGCACTGTTTTTAATCTCATTCGTCACTCTGCACAAGATATAAAATTATAACACCTATACCAATCACGAAATAGTACCAAAATTGTCAAGATAAGGCAAGGTTTGAATCCACGACCTACATTTTCTAAAGCACAAGCCAATTGCTAGTTAAAGGTGCCTCCGTAAGTTTAATTAAAGAAAGTATCTCAGCTTATTATACTTGAAAACAAATATCGAGTCACCACAACTACATAAAATCGTTTGAAATTTTTACCAGGATACATTCATGTAAACTTTTTTGCAAAACGTTAAAATCAAGTTGTAGCATTGCAAGTGGGCATTATCTTCCAATCAGCCCGGAGTGTGGGGAAAGATTAATTTAGATACAATGTTCAAAATCATCATTTAAAAATCTTCTAAAAATAACTAAAAGTATACATCAAGGTAATGTTTTAATGTGCTGCAATAAAGCTTTACATGTTCGCAAAACTGTAAAACTGTGTCACTTGTGAAACAGTTTATCGCATTAACTTGTTTTAAAATTCCCAACGTTTCGAATACTTTCCAGTATTCAAACACGGAACAGACTGAAACGTTATGCTAATTTTAGTTTAACTCTATCTCTGTGCGCTTTAAATGAACAAACAGATTGTTATTTTTTTAAAGTTGTATGTTAATTTCTGTTGCAAATTTTTATTACTAAAGTTTGGTTACGGTTGATACAGGTGAAGATGAAGAAGTTGTATATGTAATAGGACTATCGATTTGTATTGACAAATATAAAATGTTTATATGTGAGTGATCAAGATGAATACCTATTCCTCAATTTTAAAAAAAATATTAACTATGGTATCTATGCCAATTTAGTAGAGGATAAATAGTAAATAATAACTACATACAGTTTTTTGGATTTTATCTCGTTTTCAGCACGCTGAAAGGAGTTAAAAACGTCAGGTTTAATTTTTAAATGATTTTAAACTACAACGTATTCTGCATGTATAATAATAAAGTACATATTTAAACTAATGTGAGTTAAAATTATATATACATAATTTTTTATTTTTTTCCTTTTTCTCATTATAAATGTGTTACCGTACCCGAATTGAGAAATCTTTCGACGCGTCTTTTAATTAAATACAGCGGCAGCAATTTCAATAGCCGCATCCCTTTGAATCTCAAAAATTTCTCAAGACGTAGCAAACAGGAATCTCAAAAAGACGCCATAAGATCTTCAAGTGCAGATCTTATGGCTTAAGCTGCACTCGTCAGAAGCGAAGGGGCCGCTTTGAAACGAGATGAGACATAACGCCCCGTTGCCATCTAGATTTCAACTCGTAATATATTTACGTCGACGATACGTCCCCGAGAATTTTTCACAAGGAAAAGTCTTAGCCCACTTTGGACAAAGTATTTAAGTTAGATGTGAAAAGATTACGACGGTTACAGGTTAGTCACAAGATTGATAGACAACATGATTGGGAACCGGATTTGATTATAACTAATTTGACGAAAATAATCAAAAACTACATGTACTTTTATCTGTGATATATATATGTTTCTTAATGATGTTTGCGTTTTTAATAACCTCCTTAAAGCGTCTAACGTTTCTAATTTTTTTATTTGATAACATCATGATGAGAAATTTCAAATTTACACAGTCAAACATATATTTCCGACAAAAAAGTATCTACAAAACAATCGAATTTCAAAAAATTTTAAAATGAAGTAGTACGTCTTTTTATTTTTGGTGCAGTTTGGCCCTTTAGAAGGTACCTACAGATTTCAACAAAAATCCAGTTCACGTAACGAGTGACGAGATTCGAGCCGATTCCAATCGAATAAGTGCAAAATACGCGAGAAATTAGTCGAGCTCATTCCGTATACAGCTTCCGTGCGGCTGAGCATTTTGTGTCGCTGTGTACGAGCATGGAGATGCGCCATTAATATCGCTGAGTACTCGTGTGACACTACCGCCGAATCGGATAGCAGTCTCTCATTAATTAAAAAGCGTCAGGAACAATTTTTTTTTTCACGTGGAAAGACGCCACGGATTTTTTTTTCCGGCTGAAGGTTCAGTTAATGATGTATCGGTGTCTCGATATGTATTCAGCTTTTATGTTATACACTAAATTAATTTTGTTTTAACGAATATAATTATGTAATTTGAGAATAGCTACTAGGTATCCTGTTTAAACAACCGATTATTTATATCAACGAAGTTTTAATGGTCCTTTATGAGCCACGTACTCGACCGTACAGTAGAACAGATTCTTATCTAAAAAGTTGGCCAAGTGAAAGTCAAACTTGGATTTCAGGTTTTAAAATAAATTGCAAATCTGTTACACATATGGAAGTCCCTTTATGCTATCAACAGTTATTGATATTTTATCAGTATCAGTAAAATATTTTGCAATATTTTTGACTTCACATTAAGCTTGATGATGTACAGTTTGCTGAATTGCGAATGCATATATTTAAATCCCTGCATCAAGTATGGAACTTTTACAAAATTGATATATTTGACACCTTTAAAGTATTTAAGGCATGCTGTAAGGCTGGTGGATGGCAAGAGATTTTTATTTTAACTTTGTTATTCATTTTCATTTGATTTGTCTAATTCAATATAATATCAGGAGATGAATGCGTTGATAATAAATGGTTAACATCGCTGTAATAGATTATCGATCGCTTTAGGCTAGCCGTCGGAGTAAGGTAGCAACTAAATGAACCTATGTAGGTTCGAAGATGGCAAGATAATTGCGAATTGGATTACGTTAGGAATACTAAAATAGATTGTAAGGTAGCTTTTAGCTTTAATATTGTAAAGTAATAAGTACGGCACAAATAATGATATTTATAAATATTAAAAAAACTTAAAAAAATGGCCTGTAAAATGTAAAAATGCACACATAATAATAATAATAATAATTTACACCTAGTCGAATGCGACTACGGCGGCCGATCTAAATTAGAAATTACATCATTTTCTTACAAATATTATAAAATAGGTAAGCAAAAGACTTATTTCAAAAGTAATATTTCTTTTCATAGATATTAATGATAATAATGTCCTCCAGTTGATAACTACTACGGAGATCTATCTATATCAAAGATCAGCCAACTACGCAGGAGATATTACAGTACATATGTGTACGCGCAAACACAGGTGCACTTCCTATACCTTAATATACATAGCCCGATAGGAAGAAAAACCGACATGACTAGAGAGGGATAATGCGCAGGATCTACTTTTTACGTGCCTCTCCGACTCATTGATCATTTTACATTACAAGTAATCGGCTGATCAACCCGTATTACCCTCACCAACTAAGAAAGTAAATTGAAAAGTCATTGTTAAGTATCCCGCAGAATTCGAACCCACGATCTCCGGTTTCTAGAGCGCAAGTTCATACCACTAGGCCACGAAGGCAGTTTAAATACTTTAGATTCTACTTTATACAGATATTTCGTATGTACTAACATCGTATTAAAAATGTATTCTGGTTGCTTGATTACATTAATTTGGTATTGGATTTATGTGAAATTGGCAAAATGAGCATTCACAATGTTTATATTCCTTTTTCGACAGAACACAATAAAGTGGATTTATCAACAGAGTTGTTTTGTTTTATCACATAAAAGCGTAAAAGTTCGTATCGGAATATGTTCCACTTCTTACGACGAAAAAACATAAAGTTTGTCACTTCCAAATAGTTTATTCAAAACAAATTTCTTTTCTTTCCGTATATTTATTTGCCAGCCGCAAGCGTTACGAATCACATCCTTATTCTGCTATGGAACTTTTATGTCTACATAAATTGGATTTATTTATTTCAGAAAGTTAGTTCGTTGTTTGCCATATCCTGTGAATTTTGCTTTCGATTGCGCATATTTTGATATAACCTGATAAATAAAAAAAAACCTTTTTTTTGTTTTCGATACATCGTAAACAAAATTTACATTTAAATTTTAAATAAAGTTTAAGATGGCTGCTTACTTCGCATGTAACTTGATTGTTTCATCATCAAAAAAGAATGCTTTGGATTCAAATCCTACTTTGAATCAATATAATATTGTCTATATTATATCACTAGTTTTTAACTCGACAGCATTTCGCATAAATACATTTTCAATCGTCGATTTAACGAACAGCTACTGATTTTATTTCTGCTAAAAAGCAAATGCGTTGAAATTCTTGTTTTAAGGCTGTATTATCTTCTAGGCATAAATAGACAAAAATTGCCGCACACTGTCAAATTTATCACTAATATATTATGAATATTTTTATCTTCTATTAAAATTAACTAACTGCTGAAATAACCCTTATTTATATTTTCGTGCTGACTAAAACCTTTAACTCTATTTTTAGCAGTTAATAAACACCATATACGACAAATTTGTTTTATAATAAAACTTGTCGAAATCTCATAATTGCCGAGCTTCGTTTTATAGTTGTCGTAGGCAGAAATATACGACCTATAACTATAAATCAAGAAATGAGTAAATCGAAGGTCTTTCCATTTTATGTTTTACGACCGAATGTTATTTTACGCTCTTTCGCGTTGAGTATTCATTGATGATATAATAACATCATAGCATAGATCTAATAATATGAATAGCTGTCATAAAAAGCCTTAAGGGTTTTTTTACTGTGTGAGTTGGAAATAGTTATGCTAATGAGTCATGAATATTATTTAATACTATTAAATTTGAAGTACAGGCTAGTGGAAAAATCAAATAAAGAATTGCAACTTCATGGTCTGCAAATTAACGAAAAAATTGCAATATGTTTTCTTCGTGTTTTTACTTTCATTAATAAAAAAATGTACTGCAAAGGGCATTTATGTATTACATATTGTTTGGCTTTTTAATATATAAACAGCAATAACTTGCATAAAGCTATGAGTAGTGATAGTGATGTTGAATAAAAGATTTTTTTGATTTCCTCTGTAGATTAGTGGTAAGGGCTTGTACTTTGAAAATCGGGAGTCGTGGATTCGAATCCTGCGACAACTGAACAAATTTTCATTGTTATTTCGAATATTACTAATAATAAATTATCGCCTTGTATAACATCGTACCAGAAAACACGGATGAGCATCTAAAAATCGATCCTGTGCCTGATCGTCCATCCATTCGCCATATTGGACTATAGGATTTATCATTAGGGAGTGCACATGTATCTCGCGCGTATACTTGTGCATTATAGTATCTCCAGCGCAGATGGCTGATCTCTAATATATATCGGCCGTCGTAGACGGATGCTACTAGGAAGACATTTTACAAGAAAACAGTGAGAAATTATTTTAAGTGAATAAGAAATTACTCCTGAATTATTTATCAATGCTAGCTTTGCTACCTGCTCATAAAAAAAGCAAAAGTATGTTTCGCAACCACTTTAGTACCGTTCTTAAATCTTAGGTCGTACTTCAATAAGTGAAGTACCCCCTTTAGGACACAGTAAAGCTCTTTGAGCGTTTGCTACCTGCGCTCTGATAAAGAAAATTAGTGCATTTTTTCTTACTGCTTTTACTTTGGGCCCTTTTTCACAAACTTTGCAGTATATCAAGTATTAGAAGTCTTTTTAGGCCAAGTCCTAAACAGTTATCATTCTATTTAAAATATAATGATAACTGTTTAGGACTATCCAATGGACTACGTACCATTTAAACTATAAATATATAATATATCGTGCCCCAAAACAATAAATACCGATAAAGAACCTCTATTTAGGTCTTTATTCATTCGCCATGAACACAATATCAGTTATTACTAAAGAAATTTGTAAATAAAACATAAGCATGTAATTATAGTAGTCAAAAACAAACGTTATTTTTTTTTTTACCCTTTTCCGTCGTCTCTTAAGCTTTATTATATTTTCAGACTAATTGTAATTACTTGTACGTATAAATCCGTATTTACTAAACTTAAATTTAAAGCTTAAGTTTATATTAATTTGCCATTGCTAGTTATGTTGCTGAGTAACCGAAATACCGATGCTGAAATACTTGAAATATACACCGATCTTCTATTAAACCGCGGCATTTCCCCAGGCGAATCTCTCCTTGAATCTGAACCAGTGTTTGTTGCATTTCGATACTATGTTGCCAATTTGAATGTTAATAATATTCTGTAGAGCAACATTGAATATCAAGATCGACTCGAAATGTCTTTAACTTGACTTAATTTAATTAAATATGTATAATTTGATGTCAGTCAAGATATGTAAATAAATCGGTACCTAACCTTTCTTTTTTAAATATTTTGGATATTTCAAAAGGAAGGTTAGTTTAGGTGCTGCTGTAATTATGAGAAATTTTGCAAAATTGTTAGCTCAAAATAATTTGATATTATTACTATATTTGGTAGTAATTTAAATTATGTAGCACTTTCAATAGGTAGTAAACGGCTAAAAAAATATTATTAAACCATATTCTGCCATTCTTATTTATAATATAGACCCTAATCCATCACTGTTTATAATTAGCATTTCCTTTACATTACAAACTGTTATTTGTCGATTCACTTGCTTAAACTGCACAGTATAGTATTATTTTATAGTTTTTTACCATGTACGCAACGAACGCATAATATAAAGAAACTACTTTTAGGTTTGTTTGGTTTAGAATAGCATAGCTCTAGCTTCTTAACCATGTAGTAAACTTTTAACATAATAATAACGATATCCGAGAAATCGTTTTTATTAAATATATTGTTATTATTTAAGATTGTCCTGTATTCCGGTTAACGTCATATGTTTATTTCATCATGACGAATATCCGTATTCATCATAGACCTCAAGGATTCCATTTATAACTGGATTTAATAAATCCCCAAGCTCGTCACATATGGTTTAAACTCGGTTAATTACAAAAGTTTGTAGCTCAACCGCATCTGCGCTCATACAGTACCGCAGTTTGGGGAAATTTCCTGAATAAACCTCTTTCGGGGGGTGTGTTCTGTGTAGTTATTCTCGTTTGCGTCAATGGTTAAAGTAATTTAGCAGAAATCATTTTGAATGGCAAAAAAATTATTAATGGCAAAGATTTTATTAATATGCTTTTTGAGCTTTTTATTAAATTGCAAAAAGTTAAACAATGAAAATTGTATGCCTGCTCAAAAGTTTTCGAATGAAAATGCAATTGAACCACAAAAGAAAGACACAAATAACTTCTTGTGACAACTTCCTCTTTAAACAACAATAAATACAAAATGTTACAGAACGTGAGAAACTTCTTCATCAGAAATGAGAGTTTTTTTTAATTACAGAAATGCTTTAACAGCATGTACAAGTAACATTTAAGGTACGAGAAATCGATATATCTTACATGCTGATCTCTCACGTCGCTGATCTCGCGCGTCTTGACTTTCATATCACAGTTTTTTAATATCAACTCTTATTAAACGGTAAATGTAGTTTAGTTAAATACCATAAACCGGTTCTGGTTCACACGTAAGCCAAATAAGCCATGGGAGTGACGGTCAAAATCCATACTAATATTATAAATGCGCAAGTAACTCTGTCTATTTATCTGTCCGTATTTACTGTCGAAACCATTGGACCAACTTTTATAAATTTTTAATGAGTCTTCTAGAAAGGACATAGACTATTAATTATCAAGATAAAAGTGGTGGAAAGGGTTCAAATTTTGATATGGAAATCGTCTGTGTTTAACATAAATCGAGGAAATTTTTTCTTTAGATACATGAGACGAGCCATGAATATTGTTTTTCTAGCAATTATGTAGTTTCAAACTATACGACGATGAACAAAGTGTTAAAGTGGGGATAAAAATCAAAATGTGAATTCGACATCGTCGGAGCAAAAGCCATAGCACTTTGTGTCTAATGATAAGCACATACAATAAAAGACCTCATTTATGTATTATATTATGCAATATACTTATCAACTGCCTCCGTAGCCTAGTGGTATGGGCGTGTGCTTTAGAAACCGGAGGCAGTGGGTTTGAATATTGCGGGGACTAAATATATTTTCATTGTTGTTTCCTAGTTGGTTAGGGCGATTTGAGCCGATCACCCAATTGTCTGAAATGTAAGATGATCCATGTGTCGGATGGGCTTGTAAAAGTCGGTCCACCCACCAACCCGCATTGGACCAGCGTAATAAGATACGATCCAAACCCCTAATGGATAGGGTGTATTAGGGAAGCCTATGTCCAGCAGTGGACAATCACAGGCTGATGACTTTTGAATTATTTTCTATAATATTATTACTATTAGATGGCTTAAGATTGGTATGTTATTACACCTAAGTAAATAATGCTTCAAGCCATTTTCCTAAGTAATCATCAGGTCGGCTTCCAATCTATCCGGATGTACCTGATTACCAGTTTTCTAGGTTGAGCGACTGGCATCTGATTTTATTCTAGTAACTGTATTCGATGTATACATTAGCTGTCATTAAATATCATTGAGACCCGATTGAGGAGCGATTTTTACATGCGTATCTGATATAGCAATTATCTTACTTTTCAGACGATTGAGAGACCAGGCCATTTTTCCCTAAACCATTAGAAAACGTGGAGTTGTATTTATGCAGAGATTGAATCCACGACCTGCGATTTCAAAAGCAAATACCACTACCATTATGGGGGTGACACGACTTTAACAGACATTGTTTGTTATTTTGGAAAATAGCTGTCTTTATATTATTGTATGCTAATATTACAATACAGACATTTAGATCCACACATTTTTTACTTACCTCCAAGTAATAAGTTACGATAGAGCAAGATCAATATGTTTGAAAAGCAATTTCACTATGCAAGCACAAATATTGTGCCAATATATTAATGCTACAACTTTGTATCGAAGTACACGAAATATATTGATGGTAAAAAAGTGTATTTTATATCCAATATTTACTCAGTACGGCTGTAGTAAACCTAAATTCATGTGTGTTTTATTTCTTTTACAGGAAAACTTGACGAAATGGCAGCCAGAGCCATAATCTTCCTTGCTTCTGTGTCGGTGATAAATATAGGTAGGTAAATATTATATTAACTATAAGTTACTATATTTTACTTATTTTATTTATTTTTCTCTTGAGGTACAGAACCTCTTACAGGATCGGGTATATGGGAATGAAATATAATACAGCATAAGTATATACAAACACAAAGACGCAGCTACTTTTTTTTATGGCATACGAAGGCAGACGAGCAGTCGGGCCACCTGATGGGAAGTGATCACCGACGCCCATAGACATTAGCAATACCAGTGGTATCGCAACCGCGCTGCCTACCGTGAGACATAACCACTCTTGTTTACCCAGTAAATACGCTGGCTACAGTGCCCTTCAAACCGGTACACAGTAGTGTTTTCACACTACTGCTTCACGGCAGAAAAAGGCACCTAGACGGTCTCCTGTAAACAGGGGACCTACCGACGGTAGTTGTTACTTGCACTACCTTGCCGTACGTGTTCTAGTATGGTGAGTGTAGGTTAATGGCTTGAGAGTAAAAGGAAGATACAGTGCACCTGAGTTTGCCCGAACACTTGGCCGCTATAATATAACATAGTTAGCTGATCTTTAAAATAGTTCGACGGAAGTATTAGAAATCGGCTCGTAGAAAATTATCTAAATTTCCCTTAAAACGTACTTGAAAAATACTTAAAACGTAATTGTATCTGCAATTTAAATTATAACTTGCAGTTTAAGTTACAATTTAAAAGTTTAATTTCAAAGAAAGCTTTTCTATGTCAGTACCTTGAGAAAATTTCTTGATGAAATAATTATTTTAAAAATTGAAAAGAATAAAAGCTGAATATAACATAAATTTTGATGTAAAAATTGTTTCTGTTGCCTACGCGAATACCTTCATGGATTTTATCGTGATCTAAACCCTTTCCAGGGTCCATGGTCACAGGACAGACTATAATGTTGGGCGTCGAAATATCAGCGAAATTCGGCCACCATAAACGTTGTATATAAAATTGTTGATGTATTACTATGACAAAGTTTTTGTTCCGAGACAACAAAATCTTTTAAGCAGTCATCATTTCACTAAAATTTTAATAATTTCGAGATGATCCGTAGAATTCTTTTTAGTTAATTATATGTAGCATTTATGTGAGTTACAGACTTAACAAAATTTATATAGTTATAAAATTTAAACTTATAAAATAACACTTGAATAATGTTATTATTTCATCATGACGTCAAGTGCGCTTGTTACATAAGCGTTCGTCCGATCTTTTAGGAACAGCTATTAATTTTAATGAATACAAAGGGCATTAAATTTATGCCCTTTGTACTGTTATTATCATCATCATCAGCCCGTGTTAGTCTTTTGCTGGACGTAGGCCCCCCGTAATGCACGCTTTCTCTATTAGGGGATTTTTGGACCGCATCCCACCACGCTGGTCCAATGCGGGTTGGTAGGTGGATCAACTTTTTACATACCCATCCGACGCATGGATCATCGAACTTTTTAGATAATTGGGTGATCGGCTCAAATTGTCCTAACCAACTAGGTAACAACAATAAAAATTTGGGGAGTCCCCGCAGGGTTCAAACCCTCGACCCCTGAATTATAAAGCACACTAGGCTACTGTGATATATTTGTTTTAATAAATTTTCTATGATTTTATTAATAAACCAAAAAAAATAACTGTTTTTATTCATTTTAGATTTATAAAACGGATCTAGTACTGCTCACATCGGTAAAGTGTTTAGTGTATACAAAACACTGTTCGGATATATTCTTTCATAATTGCATAAGCATTTTTAATAAAAATACTAAACAGCTAACATGAAAAATACCACTTCATATATGATTTTTATTTCTTTTTCTCCTTTCTCTTCTCTTCATACATGTATTTGAAAAATTCTCAGACAGGAAAAATGTATAAAAAGGCAACTGAATAAAGCAAGGAATAAATGCATCCGTGCGTTTTTTCATATGGCCGGCATCAAGTGTCCCGCTCGTTAAAATATCTTTTTCCCATCTTTTATTCAGCAGGATATAGCAACGTGTTTTTTTTTTCTTAAATGTATGTTCGTACTTGTTATTAACTCTTTGATCAAATACAAAACTTTTTTAAAATTGTCACATAAAGTAAAGAAAGATTATTTAAACTTATCATTTAACATCGTCATTCTGCGTCAGTTTATGCTAATTAACAATTGATTCACTAAATTATGTGTAGTATTCGATAATATTTTATTGCCATTACTCGTCCGAAAATATTATCTTAAACATTCACATCTATTTTACGTCAGTAGGTTAAAAGATAAAAAGTTCTAGCAGACTCTAACCGAAAAAAACTGTCATGGTGTTAGTATTTTAAATACATTTTCATATTCTTTTTTGACCTTTCATTTGGGGGGAATCAAATCAGGTCTCGCAACAGCCCACTTCACCTTCAGGTGCGAAAAATGTTAAACATCTCTTTCCTGTCTTAGCTTAGTAACTGGGCAATACAAACATATACGCAAAGGGGCTATAATAGCTAGGGAATGAAACTTTTCGAGAACCATACTCACAGCTCCACAGGCCACGGTATTAAAGTCATCCGTCACTGTAATCACGAAAAGAAAAAAATAGTGAACAACATACCCTACAAACCCTCCACCTTAAATTTGTTACATAAACGTGGTAAAGGGTCTTTCTAACTTAGCTGCAAAGGGAGAGGAACGGCTAACATTTATTGTCTATACTCAAAAGGTTGTGCAAACAAGGGGCTTTGTAGCTCGCTTAGTAGCCTCAACAACTGACTCTACTCCTTAGGCTGTCCAGGTTACCCTCAGGTAGTATGGTCACATGGCATACGTAACGTTGTCCTCCTCATTATAAACAATTTTAAATTCATGATTTATGTTCTTAATCACATTTAATTATTTTTTAGGCTGCTACATTTACACTACTTACATCTATTCATTTCGTTTAAAAATATCTACCTATTTGATAAAAAGGCACGCTACATATTTGTAAAGAAAACATAGAAATATTTTGAGTAAAATATTTTTCACAGATAGGTGCAAAGCTTTGCGCAATAAAAGAATATTTAAAAATAACGTACTCGCACACTGCACGAACACAGAAAACAGTCGCAGGTTCCTACGATGTTTGTGTATAGACTTTACTTTTGCGTTCATTAAAATGCATGAGCAGATGCAACGGATACAAGTGAAAGGATTTCCTGTACATTTTTTAAAAGGCAAACGAATCGCATATTTGTATTCAACATTACGCATTTATAAACAAAATGCTTTTAACTCAGTTGATGCATTTCGTATGTATTTTTTTTAATATTGAAATGAGAGGAGGCTTTATAACGTACCATTTAGCGTAATTTAATACTTTCTGTTTGTTACCCAAATCTATACATGATAAGTACAATTATTTTACAATTATATTTGTACTAGTGACGCACCCCGGCTCCGCACGGGTGCTAAATGCATCAAAATTCGTTGCGTATTTTTTAAAGATTTAAGTATGCATAGGGACAGAGAAAGCAACATTGTTTTATACTATGTAGTGATGATATAATCGAATATAAAAATGATTGCATTAAACGCGACAAAATCAGTAAATCAGTCTTATTTTTAATAATATCTTTAACATCATTTCTTATATCTCTGGAGATTCAGTAAACATAGACCCATCAACATATTTCCTTTTAATTTAATATTATAGAAATGTCAAAGCATTACACATCATAAAAAAATCGTACATATACTTTAAATATCTATTAAATTTTATTGTAACTAAGCATAATTAATATTTTTTGTGTGTTAATACTTTTTTACAAATGATTTAATACAATCTTCATTTTAAGTCCTTCTCAGTCAATACAATTTAAATAATTATACGCTTAAAAAAAGTGTATTATGTTGCTAGTAAGCAGAATATGATGTTGCATGTATCAAATTCACTATTCAAAGGATTTTTCGCGTGTGTTATATACATACATTTATTCCCGACGTTTCAGACTTATATATGTTCCAGCATCCACGATCACGGGCAGACTATGTCTGTATCCAAATGTGTTCGAAATAACCGTTAGGGTTTTTTTATTTAAAATTTGACATACCTATCTATTTTCTCAATTTTGTACATTGCTTTGGCAAAAAGTACTTGTGGCTCTGCGGTTTTGATATCTCTGGGTTTAATTGAAGCTCTTTTCAAAATATAACCAATTTTGTCAGCGACTTCTCTGATGTAAGCTTAGATGGCAGGCACACTTTCGACTGTGGCTGGCTTCACACGTTGACTGAAACGTAGACGTGGAATTTGGAGTTTGTTAACACGTAAGCATCTACTTGATATTCTCCAATTTGATACCGGTAACGTTATAATTACACGAAACCTCAAGGAAGATAATGTAACGAGTTCCCTTAAAATAAAAGTAAAATTCTTGATTTTTTGAGGTCTACAAATTTCTAATTTTAAAATTAGTTTAACATTACTTTTCAACACATAAGAAAAGTTAAATTGAGCTTCATTTAAGACTTTCGTTTACAGTAGTGGATCTCAAAGTCGTTATTCCAGTTGGTTTCAATATAACGAAAACTAGTTTCTCGCCGTTTTAAACTTAATTTAGAAGAATTTCCATTTTACCTATTTACTTATTTTACTAGTATTGATTGTAGTTCAGAGCCAAAAAAAATAAAATTTTATATATTTATAATTAATGCCTTAGATTTTACACATTAAATTAATAAAACATAGAAATCAACACACTGCCACTAAAATTGGAATCATTACCTCTATTTACGTTATTAAATAAAAGCGAGATTTTTAGGTTAGGTCAGTTTTTAATACATGTAAACACAAAATTAAATGAAATTTTACTGTACAACCTTCTATTTTCGATGATTCAAGAAATAAACAAGTAAACGTACTTAAAATATACTTATTTGGAAATGGAGTATCAAAAGGCACATAATTGAAACAAGGCATAAATGCATCTGGGCGTTCTGTTAGCTTGTGAAATTAAAATCACTTTTTATGAAGGTATTTTTTAATAAGGATATACCTTATGGAGTGTGTCTTCTCGTTCTCAAAGATCGATCCGAACTAATTTCCTGGTTTTGGTGCCCTCACAGAGGTTATAATGAGATACAGGCTTTGTAGCTCAGGTAGCCCCTTTGCTTATAGGTTAGGAGTGTAGCAGAATAACTCCACCAGCACTGAAAACTGAAACCACCCTCTCAGGTTCAACCTCAACGAAACGAAACGAAGTTTACATACCAAATCAACCACTTCATCCTCTCGTTACATAAGGTGATAGTTTTCTCCCCCGCGCGTATGTTTGCTCGCGTGTATTTAAAACCACATATATTGATGCAATGTTGAATGTTGTTCTATATAGCGAAATATTCTAAACAAAAATTAACACAGTATAATAATTTCGTAAGAAGATATTATTGTATAGCTAATGTTGCAATTTCAAAAAGTCATTGCAAATGTTTCAAGTTTTGCTATTAGGACCACCATAACCAATCGCTTTAAATTACTTTTTTGTATTCGTCGCGTTTATTTCATTCTTTGTTTCCCTACCGACTAATTTAAATATAGTCAGCATAATAAATAATATACTTTTACAGAATTTATCGCAATTAATTACCTCAAAGTTTATTACCTCGTAGTACGTTGCGTTTTAAACCATTCTCGGGGTCCATGGTCATGGGAGCCGTATTATTGCAGTAAGGAACAAAGGGATTATTGTCAGTACGTCTTAGAAGTTAATTTTTTTTATGATGCAGTAAGTAAAAACATAAAAATGCTTTGTTCAAATTCTTTTAAAAAAATTAACCTTAGTAACAAAATACTGTGCTCACAAAGCTGACGAATATGTTAAGATATACAATATATCTTCGATTATCCACAAGCAGAATATGCTTTTCTAATTTCAATTTTTATTTGCACTGTAAATAATAAATAGTAATTTTGTTTCTCTTTTAAGTTATCTGAAAACCTTTGAGTGCCTTGCTCTGTAAAGAGATGATGGACGAATGAAAAAAACCCTCTATGTGTATAAGAGCAATTACAAACGCACCGTTCCATGATAATTTTAATGAATGTACCAGTGCGGTTACTTTAATATTTTTATCTGTTTTATTATATCTTTCTCCTTGTTATCATTTTGTATTGCCCTTATAAGAAACCCTTTAGGATTCGTATAAATCAAAACAAATAGGATCTCTCACCATTTAACTTTGTTCTTTTTTTTAAAGGTTATTTTTTTAAGTAAATTCCTTAACGATTTCTTTTCACAATAATGTGAAATATAACAACTTTTAGTGCCTCCGTAGCCTAGTGGTATAGGCGTTTGCTTTAGAAACCGGAGGTCGTGGGTTCGAATCCTGCAGGGACTCAACAAATTTTCATTGTTGTTTCCTAGTTGGTTAGGACAATTTGGGCCGATCACCCAATGTCTGAAAAGTAAAATGATCCATGCGTCGGATGGGCATGTAAAAGGCGTCCACCCATCAACTCGCATTGGACCAGTGTGGTGGAAACGGTCCAAACCCCTAATGGATAGGGGTGTATTAGGGAGGCCTATGTCCAGCAGTGGACTAACAAAGGCTGATGATGTGATGTGATGTGATACGGAGTGCAGCTCTTACGTAGCGCTGAGAAAACTATCAATTTTCATACAAACAGGTGGGCTCCCCGGACCTTAAGACGCCGAAAAGTAATTTTGCGAGATGGAGAGTCCGCCAGCTGGAAATGTTGAGCAAGTCATGTCGGTTAAGGAAAAGTGCAATTTGCTGATCGACGCGGTACAGTGAAGCAGAAACGCGCACAGGCATTTTGTTTTACAAGTACGTTTATGCAAAAAGTTATTGGCTGTTTAAGCTTAAAAGAAGTCATGTCTTGTTTTGACTTTCATCATCATCATCATTAGTAGCCTTAATCCCTTTGCCGCTGGACATTGGCCTTTTTATTGAACACCAAGACGGCCGATCCTTTGCTACTCGCTGCCAACTTTAACCGGCTACTCCAGGGAGATCGGCATCCCACCTGGCCGAGACTCAAACAAGGGGGCCTTTACTCCTGAATCTTATTGGCATATCGACCATCGGTTCATCTAATCTCTATTAAAGATTTGACTTTATATTACTATAATAACTGACAAAAACAGGTTAAAACAAACACAATTATCGTCATCATCAGCCTGTGATAGTCCATTGCTGGACTGCCTCCCCTAATACACCCCTATCCATTAAAACATTAATTATATTTGTAACCACAATTAAAGTTTTTTTTAAACTTTTTACAAATAATTTAATACAATTTCATTTTATTTCTAGAAGCAATCAAATTATTTTGTTTGTGTACAAATTTCTATAAGTAAATATTTCAAAAAACATGACCATGTATCAAATTCACATTTTGGATTTTTTGCGTTTATATAATACACATTCCGACGTTTCAGCTATATATGTTAAGATCCATATTGCCTAGGACAAATTCAGTTACAAATGTTTTAAATTAACTGTCATTTTTTATTTAAAAATTAATAACCTTTCATTTTCCATTTGTAAATTTAAATACTTTACTCGCTTTTTTTATCTCTAGTTTAATAATTTTCTTTTTAATTATAACCACCTTTCAGCGATCTCCGTGTAGTTTAGATGCAGGCACATAGACTGGCTGGCTCATAATGACTTTAAAATGATTAATTAGTTTTATCACAAGCATATTAAATTCTCTTATTTAATACCTAACTTTATAATACCGAAACCTCAAGAAAGATAATAACGAGTTCTTTCCTTAAAATAAGAGTAAGCAAATTATTTGATTTTTAAGTCTAAATTTAATTCAAAATTGTTTATATATTACTTTCAACACATTAGAAAGTTATATTGAAGCTTCATTTGACTCCTATGCTGATTCAAAGTTTATTCGTTGGTTTAATATTAAAAGAAAACTTCATTTTCCGCCTTTAAACTGAATTTAGCTTTCTTTTATATTACTATTTTATAGTATTGGTTGTATAAAATAAAAATGGCATTATTATTTTAATGCCTTAAATTTTCATGTGTAAATTCAATAAAACATAGAAATCAAATACAACTCACTTTAAAATTTGAAACCATTCTTTTACTAAATAAATAAAAAGAGATTTTTAGTTAGGTTTTTTTAAGTGATTAACAAAACTAATTTGTAAATTTTTTACTTACAACCTTCTATTTGAGTTCAAGAAATTACCGTTAAGTAATGAAAATTACTTTATTTGTTATATAAGAAATTCCGAAACAAGGCATAAATGTATTACGTTCTGTTGTGTAAATTAAAATCACTTTTAATAAGGTTTTTTTAATTAATAATACTATGGATTTCTTCACATTCCAAAAATCTGAAACCATTCCTTTTTTCCACAGATTAAATAGATAAGGTTTTTAGCTTGTAGTTTTTTAAGGCAGGGGTAAACAAATAATTAAGATTTTAAAAACCAACATTTTCAGGTTCAAATTAACGAAACGGAAAGAAGCCACTACAACATAAAAACATCCTTTCGTTACATGTGAAATAAAGTTTTTCTAGCGGTTTTTTCATGTATTTAAAACCTATTTGATCAATTTGAATAACTGGTATGATCCAAATTATTCAAAAAAATTATCAAAGGGTAATTTTCGGTAAGAAGAAATATTGATAGCTTAATAAACACCTCAAAATCAACAAAGTCTTAAGTTTTCAATTAGACCACCATTTAATCGTTAAATTACTTTTTTATTTCGTCGCGTCTATTTTAATTCTTTATTTCCTAGATAATTTAAAAATTTTCATATAAAAAATAATTTTTACGGAGTTATTGTTAATTACCCCAAGTTATTTTTTATTACCATTTTTAAATCATTTTGTGTCCTTCATGGTATTATTCTAAGAAACAAAAAGATAATAATTCAACTTAGAAGAATTTTTTTATGATGCAAAGTTAAAAGATTTAAAATGCTTTGTTTAAATTTCCTTTAAAATTTACCTTAGTAACAAAATACTGTGCCACAAAGTTGACGAATTTGTTAAATAAATATATCTTCGATTATCCAACAGAATATGCTTTTCAATTTAGTCAGTTTTATTTGCATGTAAAACAAACAGTAATTTGTTATTCGAACAGTTATCTGAAAACCTTGAGTGTTTTATCTGTAAAGAGATGATGGGGAATGAAAAAACCCTATATGTATAAGAGCAATTACAAACGCAGTTCCATGATAATTTAATGAATGAACCAGGCGGTTATTTTAATATTTTTATCGTTTTATTATATCTTCTCTTTATCATTTTATTGCCTTTATAAGAAAACCTTTTAGGATTCATATAAACAAAAAATAGGGTCTCTCACTTTAACTTAGCTTTTTAAATATTTTTTTAAGTACATTCCTTAACGATTTCTTTAATAATAATGAGAAATATAACCTTTTACTGCCTGTAGTAATGGTATAGGCGTTTGCTTAAAACGAGGTCGGTTCGAATCCTGTGACTCAATAAATTTTCATTGTTGTTTTAGTTTTAGATCACTCAATTATCTGAAAAGTAAGATGATCCATGCGTCGATAGATGTAAAAGGGGTCCACCCACCAACCGCATTGACCAGTGTGGTGATACGGTCCAAAACCCCTGATGGATAGGGTATTGGGGATCGCCAGCAGTGACTATTAAAGGTGGTGATGATGAATAACAACTTTGAGTAAAATATATACAGTAATAATACATAATAATTTCATATAATTATATATCATATTATAATAAAAAAAGTAACCAACTTCTAACTATTTTACGACAATAGTTGGAACTTCTCCCTGTATGAATTTGGTCGCGTTTTCGGTCACCGATTTAAATCCCTGATAACCTTTAAGGCATTTCTTCATCAAAATTTCGTCTAGGACAGTTTTATAGTAGATAAAATTTAATGCACTTTTTATGTAACTTAAATTATGTTATTTAAATAATCTTTTAATGTGCTTTTTAAATTGATTGCAATTTTTAAAATGTTATCGCGGGACTTTATTGACCAATTCAAGTAGGTAAAAATATTTATGTCTATCTTTACGGTTTTGGCAGCGTTTGTAATTTAATTGAACGTTGTGATTTTTGGTGGTATGATTTTTTTTATTTCTCAAATATCTATTAATGTGATAATTATCTGATGACGACGACGAACTAAGAGTGACGGATTACTTGAAGAATCACAAAATTTGGAAAAAGTGATTTTATGTATAAAAAAGCACTAAATGAAAATTTCTCTCGTTATACTATTATAAAGAAAGAAAAACATATTAGTCATTTGTTCTGTATTTGTTCACCTTTTAAAAGCAGTGTGACCTTTGCTTGAAAACCATTGTTTTAACTTTAAATTAAAATTATTTCTTTTATTTAGCGATTATTATTTACAACCATTATTTCGGATGCGTCTTTGTTTGAAACCTATTTTTAGACAGGCATTGAGGAGTTCGCACGCCGTCAGAGCATTGACCCGATTCAGCCGTTTTCACGGCTTAAAGTTTATTGCGTTTAATTTTTGTTGATCCATCCTCGGCAACCACGCCAGCCCTTATGACGCTCCATGCTTTGCACATCCTAATTATGACCGCGGCCTTAATTTAAAGCGGTCGCAAATGCAGATTTCTATACCCGTAAAATATACGATGTTACCACGCTAAGAAATCTGCAATCCACCATGTTCTAGACAAGCCCAATCCATTATATTAGATTTGATGAACCAAAATACTGGCTAATGAACATCGATTTATACCAAGGATGATTCGGCAATCGAAATTAAAAAATATCCAAATTTTAAAGAGGATGGTTGTCATGCACCTTCCTGGGATCCAATATTTCAAAAATTAAACCAGAGTATAAAACTTTTTAGAAACCACTTAAAATTAAGAAAACGAACGATATGTCAATTTTAAATAATAACTCTGACGTTATCGAAACATTAAAACAGACATATACCACTAGTCGCCCGTGATCATGATGCTGGAAAGAATCGAAACGTCGGGAATAAATATATTTTAAGTAACGGAAAAACCGTAAATTAGTGATTTGATATGTTAAATTTAAACGTTTGATTCGAGTGTAAGTTCTTTATTGGAGGTGGGGAATCGTTCCAGCACTTGATGGCAGCGATTCTAAAGCTGCCATGAAAGGAAGCCGTGTCGTACTTTGGACAACAGATACGGAGTGCAGTACTTACGTAGCGCTGAGAAAACTCTCAATTTTCATACAAAAGCTTGCCCAACTTATTACGCCTAAAAGTAATGTTGCAAGATGGAGAGTCCGCCAGCTAGAAATGTTGAGCAAGTCATGTCGGTTAAGGAAAGGTGCAATATGCTGATCGACGCGGAACAGTGAAGCAGAAACGCGCACAGGCATTTTGTTTTAGGAGTAGCAAAGATTGGCTGTTTGCTAAATGAAGTCATGTCTTGTTTTGACTTTCATCATCATCATCATTAGTAGCCTTAATCCTTTGCGCTGGACATTTTTTTGAAACCAAGAACCGATCCTTTATACTGCCGAATTTTAACGGCTACTCCAGGAAGATCGGCATCCCACCTGGCGAGACTGAACAACGGGTTTTTACTCCAGAACCTTATTGGCCTATCGACCATCGGTTCATCTAATCTCTATTAAAGATTTGACTTTATATTACTATAATAACTGACAAAAACAGGTTAAAACAAACACAATTATATATCTGACATATTTTACAACATTGAAAGTAAATGTAAAAACAAAAAACCAAAATGCAGAGTTCTAGTTCTATTTAAACAAAGGCTAGCTAGTATCCTTTGTTTAAATGAAACTTAATTTTATTAGCAAAGAAATAAAGTTGTAAATTAAAACATGTTATTTTTTATTAAAAATAAATACGCTAACACACTGCTTAGGTAAAAACAATTTTAGTCGTGAAATAATGTATTATCATTGGAGATTTATTTTGTAAGCTCTTAATGTTAAGAAAACGGTAAAGAAAATAGTTAAACTAATGATAGCGGTCCCTAACCTAGAAAATTCTGTAATCTTGGCTATACCAACTACTATTACAATACTTTAGCTTTGATAAGAAAAAACTGCTATCGCAAGAAGTGTCCATTGCATGCGCGGAGTGAAACTAGATTTTGTAAAATCTAGCGGAATAAATGTTTTCTACATTATCAGGACAACGCCAATACTATATTGGAATATCAGTTCCACTTTAACATTAATGTTTTTATGCGAAGTCATATTTTCTAAAGTATGCGTCTAAAACATCATCAATTACTTCGAATAGTTTAAATTGAAATTTCACCTTCTCAAATGTGTTTCTCATCTTATTGTTTTACCTACATTTAAAATTTTGTTTACATGTAATAATGTCGTTCACGTAAGAAGTTAACGAATTAATAAAATATTTCAAGACCTTTTTCTGTTATCGTAGCGTAAAAATGGTCTTTGGTAATCATAATGATCTTAAAAATAAATTTATATAGATAAAAAAGAGACACTATAAATTTACGACGAACAACAAGGAAACAAAACAAAGTATCACTTATTATAAAAAATACATATATTTGTTTATTTCTTCTTATGTATGTAACTTAAGTAATATTAGTGCAAAACAAAGAGAACAAAAGTGTCTAAAAAGCAAATTCAATTAAAAGACTCGTAAAAATACATTCAAGTACTTCGTTGGTCCTGGACGTTTGTTACAAATACAAAGTTTTCGGAGTAAACAAACCTAACTGAAACAATCCTGGAAGAAGTCGAATCCAATCGGAAACTAGATTTCGTTGTATCGGATCTTAGTTGAATAACAACTTTGAAAGATATCCAGGAAACGTAATCGGAAGTCTTAATCGAATCTCAGTTGAAACTCTTTGAGCGCATTTGAAATAAATTGGAAACGGCTTTCAGGCGGAATTAAATGCATAAATTAAGCACTGGTTTTATGGAAATTAAAGTTTTTTGCTTGAGAATAGATGTACTATATATTGTACAGTATTTTATTATAAAAAAATAATATTATAAAGGTGAAAGTATGAATGTCTTAGACGACATACCACACTATGCACTTAGTCGGTTTGGCCGACTTTTGGTACAAATATAAGTGTAATTCATTATTTTTTTAATTCTATATATAAATTAAGTCAACCAAGTATAACTCATACGATACAGAACCATAATATGACTTTATGTCAGAACATTAAAAACTAGATAAGCATAACTTTGGGTGTAGCCAATATAATTTAACGTTACATTGAAATTTAAATTTATGTGAGAAACTACACAATAAAAATAACTAGACGTCCGTTTACGATTTATGAAATAGATTTTCCTGGGTAAAAAACTAAGCCTACTAGAGGATTATATAACATTCTTAGTATCAATTCGGCTTAAAAGTTTCAGACACACAAACAAACACATCTTCGTCATCATCATGACCGCCTTGTACCAGTTCACTGCTGGACCGAGTATTTTTCAATGAACGCCAAGACAGCCGATCCCTTGCTACATGCTTCCAACGTGAACTGGCTGCACGAAAATCGGTATCTCTTCTTACGGCCGTCTGCCCCTTTACAATCAACAATATTTTAAAGATGTAAGCAAATCTTACCTCCTTAAGATTTTGATATAGATATAACAATGCTGGATTAATCGATGCAAGTATTAATACGATAATGTAAATCACAGCAGTACCAACATAAACCTGGTACTTGAAATTAACTTTGTAGTATCAGGCGTGTCGGACTAAAGATTACATAACATCGGGCTTACTTAATTACAACCGCGCACTTTAGCAGCGATGCTTCATGCATATTGATGAGACCGAAAACATCTTCAATGTTGCTTGCTACGTAACAAGTCGTTTTTTAATCAATATTATGTTTAGTTTTTAATAATACCAGTACTTAATGAAAATATATTTGACGAAAAGTGTTTTAGATTTACTAACATTTCACCGACTGAGCACCTAAAAGAAGGTGGTGTTAATTATGGTCCATTTTAAAAAGTATATGATCGTTTAGCACTTGTTATTGCAATGATTGTGTTTTTTATTTTTCTAAAATCATTATTAATAAAACTTTTTTAACTCATATCAAATAAAAACAGCTACAAATAAAAGTCATGCAACACAAAATCAAGAAGGTGTTTTTGTGAAACACTTGAAATAGAAGTTGCGGTTCCCCCTATTAAATGGAGTTTATTGGCACAGAACGGACCACTGCGATGCCTACATCTGCTGTAAATTAATAAAAAGCACTAATGGCTAAAAAGCACTTATTCTAACCTCAAGGGCACAAAAGCTGCGGTATTTATTGAATAAACTTAAGTTACAGTGTCTCAAGGCAGCGTGCCATTGCCAGTGCCATTTTCCATGACCGGATAATGAGTTTTTTTTCTTTTCATTAAAAATGTGTTTTATACATATTTTCACTCATATTTGTAGCATCAAATTAATAAGTGCGTACTAAGTATGGGACAGTACAAATTTTAATAACTATTGTACGTGTAAAGAAAGTGGGAGCTCTGCATGTTTCAGTATGAATTACCAGTTAAAGCTTTTCAAGCTGTCTATGTTAAAATAATAAATACAAAGTCCACATTTCGCTACAAACAAAAATATGAGGAAGTTATGAGCATACAAGAGGCGTCTCTTCAAAGTACTGCTAGTACGCAGTTCATTTTATATTCGGTATATTTAAGTCTGGAATCCCTTTAACAGCGTGCCGTCAAAGGATTCATTTTTTTTCGGTTTTAATTAACATTAACTAAACATTAAAGACTTTGTGAAATATGTTTCGAAATATATCCTTGTAAATCATTTTTGCGTAGCACGTATAGCACGATGAAAATATAATAATTTCTCAATCTCATTACTATTACAACAAATCATAAAATATTTTTCTTAACTTTAATTCTAACATTAATTAATAAATCCAAGCATTATTTGTTAAACTAATTCTTCTATAATTCTACTGAATTTTTAAAAAGATTATAGTAATTTTTTATGTTACAGCCACTAGTCTGTAACAAATATAATATTATAGGAAACTTTATTACACAATCAATTTCATATGATGTTTTATATTGCAATTATGTTGTTCCTTATAGCCCTTTATATGTAAAAATTAAAACAATGGTCTGAATGGCTGATCTATGAACGAATATCGTTAAGTAAAGTTTGAAAGTTAAGTTTTATAATTTAATCGAAACGTTCAATCAAATTCAATAAATCGATACTTTAATAGTTAAGAGTAAGCTGTAATTTTTTTTGTCAACGGTATAAATGATAAAGTGATGATAATTCAACCTAGACAAGTTTAAATAACTGTAAACGTGCAAGTAATGAACCTAACCTAAGAGGACCTAACTGAACAAGCCAGAATGGAATGCACTGTGGTGGATGCGAGGAACGGGTTTAAGGTGCTAAGCGTGCCGTTATCTCTAACCGCTGCCAAGGTGGAGTTGTTGGAGAAGAAAAAATTCAGTAGGGACTCAGCGGGCTGTAACGCAGATGTAGTGTGGACTGCATTTCTCTTCCTTAACTTTATTATTGGTTTTACTAAGTGCAAGTCAGAAATAATCCGTCCTTATCCTCGCGGGGATGGAAATGCGTAGGCATTTCTCCACAGAAAAAAGATGATGCCTTTTTCCATACGCAAAGAGCAGGATCTCTAACATGCGAAGTGCCAACTGACCAAACCGACCTCACCAAAAGAGGCGAAGTACAAAAGTGAAGGCAAACCCAACACCCAATAATTAAAAGATCATCGTTAAATAAAGAGAAGCGGGAACATCTGGGGAAATTCCCACAGGAAAGACTGACAGGGCAGAGGAAATTACGAAACAGATCTCGACCTCCTCGAACAATCACGTAACCTAAGAAATGATATAAAAGCCGGCATAAAGAAAAGGATAAATGAACTATTAAAATTAACTAGTGTAAAAAGATGGAAGGAATGAAAGAAAAGTATGAATGTAGAAATGAACGAGAAAAAGGATAGCGAAGAAAGGAAATGGGAGACGAAAGAGAAATTATGAAAGAATTAGTGAAAAGTATGGAAGAAAAAATAGATAGTCATACAAGTCGTTGAATGAGCAGTAAAGATGGAAAAACTAAGGAAAGAGATGAAAGAAAGAAAAATTGAAAGAATCGGGGTGTGACGGGGCACGACACCGTTGGAAAATGGACTGCACTCAGTCGCCCAATCCACGATGAAAATGAATAAGGAACTGGTGAGAAAAAATAAGAGAGACAGTGAATGAGGGCAAGGTCGATTTAAGTAAAAGGGAATAGAAAATAAAGGATGAATGAAAGACGAATTAAAGAAAGAGAAAGACTGAAAGGAGCGGAAAAACACTAAAAGTCGAGGAGGTAAGAACAAAAGACCGCTCGTAATAACTAAAAGATGTGTAAACTATAACACTGACGAGGAAACTAAAGACTAGAGTGCAAAACAAAGGACTGTGGAAGGAAATGGAAAGAAGAGATGGGAATGGAATGATAGGAGTGTGGGGCACCTGAAAAGGCTTTGTGAGTCAATTGACGGCATTCTGTGGGCCCACCTCAGGAGCGAGGTGCGGAGGGTTAGGAGAGTTATGCAGAATTGCAGAGAGCAAAGGCTGACCGCGTGACCATAACGCATTCCGCCCGAGTGCCCTGTGGTAGAAGTGGGACGTCTGCCAGATCATCAGTAGCGTGGCTGAATGGTCTGCCGGACAACAGGAGAGGTCTTCCGCCCGGTACCCGATCCAGGCGGAACCTAGAGAAGGGGTGTCAGCCGAGCTAATTATGGAGGGCAGCAAGGCAAAATAGTTTCAGCGCGGTGCAAGAACAATCGGCGATGGAAAATGCGGGCAGTATCCAGGTGCACGAACGGCGCAATGAGGAGAAATGAGACAAGTGCGAAAAGCGCCATTTGTTGTTCGATGACACCCAGACCGACCAATAACAACAAACGGTCGCAGTCGTGAAATTGAGAACGGTCTGGGGTGGGAGGTGGTGCAGGTACCCAACCAGATAAGCCCATATCATTACACACTTAAAACACTGCTGCTTGATTTGAGGACGGTAAGGGTTTGGGGACCCAAGGAAGAATTCGTGGTGAAGTTTAGGAAATAGATAAATAGAGATAGCGGAATCCGAAAGACCATTATCTCAACGGGGACGAGCCGACCTGACACCTTAGAGGAATGTCGAACAGCAGCTGGTGACGACGCTGCTCGGGTGCCCTACTCCGAAAATGTGAACTGGGACTCTGACGAGATTTGCCCGGCCAAGGCAACCTTTCGACATAAGCATGGAGAGTGCGGATACAGACGTCCCAAACACAACTGAAAATATAACCAAAAGGGTAGTGGGAGAAACACCCAGGGTACCAATCAAAATTTAACATCAGAAAGAGAACAAATAGATAAGGGAAAATTTAGATGACTTATATCAATTAGGTAATATTCAACGGAGTCTGTGAAGTTCATTCCCAGCTAAGAGAGCGGAAAGGATGCCCTGGTGGAAAAAGTCTCAAGAGAGAGGTCTCCAGATCAAAGCGCCGCATATGGGCGGCGGCGCCTGTCAGAGGGAGGGGTGAGGGCGGACCGGCCCAAGAGCAGCATCTGCTGGCCGTCCGGAAAGCCAGACTCCAGTTGGGAAGACTCTGGTATCAATACAGAGTCCATGGGATGGAGCTCCAGGGTGACATCAAGACAGCGGTCACGAAGAACCTCATTTATGGGGAAAAACCCAGGAGACAGATGGCCAGGGCAGCCGAGAATTTTATCCGAGACGGGTTGAAAGGACAAGGGATCATAAAGATGGGAGAGAGGTAGTCGAAAAGTTAATAGAGTGGACGATGATGAATCATGCGACCCACCTTTACGGCGGAGGAGCCAAGGGTGGCATGAGCTTCAATCCCAAAAGGCCCTGACACGACGGTTAAAGAGAATATGGTCTGGCCGAATCACTGTCCACTGAACTCTTCCGCAATCCGAACGATGTTTCGCTCGACACTTTCAGAAGGGAAGAGGCATGGTGTTTTTGAAAGCCGGAAAGGAAGACTATACGGACCTCAAGTCCTATCGACCCACGGCTGCCAGCCTGGGAAGACCTTTGAGAAGATCCTCAAGGCGTATCAAGGACGTCGTACCCGGCCACCAGCAAAGGATATGGCTTTTGCTAAAGGTCGATCGAGGACGCCCTTGGATTAGTAAACATTCAGGAGTCGTTAGCGGAAAAGGTGACCGTCGCGATATCAAGCATAGAGGGCGCTCGACAAACGCTTTGCTGCCGCAAAGATGCAGGCTGGCGGAGACTAAATGCCCGGTAAACCTGGAGGCGACTTGGTGGGAATAGCTATCTTCGCGATAGAAAGTGGGGTCAGGTTGGAGAAGAGGGTCAGGACCATGACCAAGCTAAGCCAATCGGTGGCTACTTCGAATCTCTCCAACCCTCTGGAGAGTTGAAAGAGCGTTTTGTACAGGCATTTGCGGACGATGTCGTTCTTGCGTCCCTCCGGAGATCGGGCGGGGATGTACAAGGCAGGCAACAGGCCCTCGCCCAGGTAGAACGTGCAGAACTGGGGAAAGAACAAATTAAGATTCGCGCCACACAAACCAAGGCAATGCTTTTAACACCAAATTAAAATATGACACCCCGGTTCTCATGCTTGGCGGAGGACATCGAATTGTAAAGAAATAAAGATCCTGGGCCTCATAAAGATAACAAATTGACGTTTAATAGTATCTCAAAACGTCGTTGAAGGGTCCAGGGTATATACAACAACTGGCTAAGCCGCCAGATCCACTGGGGCCTGAATGGAGGTCACCGGACGTAATACAGCAGTCATAGAGCGTTCTTGTAAGCAGCAAGCGCCCGGCCTCATCGACCGGGAAGGTTCAGGCGCGGCGGCAACAAACGCGATTCAACGCGGCTTCGTGGGAAGATCAATAGGGCGACAGACAGTCTCCTAAACCGGCCCTTTTCTCGCTGGGATTCTCCGATCTTAGATTGGAAGCGGCCACTTTACGAGATAAAGAGAGCCGTTCTCATGAGTGATAGGAGACCGGAAGAGTCCAACCGCCTATACCGAGCTGCCAACACCCGGCTGAATGGGTAGTTCGTCTGTCCGGACGACGCGGATTTTCAACATGCCCCGCCATAGTATTTACAGACGGGAGAAATATAAAAAGAGGCGGCACCACCATTTGGGATGGGCGAGAAATTAGAAACAAAAATTAAAGTTGGGGATTTTCCACGTTTACGGGCGGAGCTCTGCTCCGCAGGCCATAGGGCATCGATTACTCCGACGGGGCTGCAAGATTTATAGCGACCAAGGGCCCGCCCTTGAGATGTTAGAGTCTCTACACCGGATGGCAGGGAGTAAGGGGAGGATATCGCCAAACTGAAAAATCGGGCGGCCTTGACCCTACTGGGAGCTCATGCGTGTGGAATAATGAAAGGGCGGACCTCTAGCGAAAGAGGCCGACCGCGAATTAAAAGGCGACCGGATATGAAGGTGCCCGGTTTATCTGTCAAGAGGATTCTTCGGCAAGAGTCCATGACGAGGGAACCGGCGCTATAACTGGACAACCGCCGACCACCGCTCTTCTTCCCCGAGCGTCGAGCGTACCACACAGGGGACTGGATCTGGGGCCACCGTCGTGCAGATTTTGAAGGGCAGGAGGTTTGCGGGTACCTCACTGCTTCAAAGCCGGGATAGCCCGGCGGCGATTGCGATGGGAGACCGCAGAGCCAGTAATAATAACTGAGTGTCCGGCAACGGTAGGGACAGAGAGAGCTGGAACTCAAATCAAATTAAAATTACCGCATCAAATGGCAAAATTATAAAAAATATAAGAAAATTAGTCAAGTTCATAAATTAGCACAAAGATCATGCAAAGTGTAAATAATAAGAATAGAGATTAAGGATTTGGAACACAATCGTAAAAATATGTTAACCATTATCAAGCATTTAAGTTTAATAGGTTAGACTAGAATAGAAGATAGACATAAGATAATAATGTAAAATAGTATTGAAAACATAGAATAGGAAATTAAAATATTTGAAAGAGTGGGTGTTGGAGAAGCTGAGAATGTGTAAAAAAAATGAAGTAAAAATTGTAACAAAGAAAGCAAAATAAAATCAAATAAGTAAAAAAATAAGATTGAACAAACAGTAAAACTAAAATAAGTAAAATGTACAAAAGAACACGTACAGATAAAGAATGTCTGCTCAGGTTTTTACCAGTTGGTACTAGTCATCGCTACAATAAAACCTAGTCTTCGCAGCTTAAAAAACTGTATAAGCATTGTTATTGTTTTATATTACGGATCAGGTATTTAATGTTGCAAATCGTATGTATTTTATTGAAAAATGTATTTAAAAATAGGCGCTTCAATTTTAAGTTCACTTCAATTAAAAACATTTTAATTGAAGGTGGTGCAAACCTTTTTGTAATAAATAATATTTAAAAATCACACCTACCATAGGACACAAAACAGCCGCAGGTTTCTACGATGTTTGTATAGAGACGTTACTTTTGCGTTCATTAAAATGCAAGAGCAGATTGCACAAATACTAATGAAAGGATTTCCTGTATATTTTTTAAAACGCAAACAGACTGCCCACATATTTATAGAACAAGAAAAACATCGTATTTAGAAATTTTGGTTTAAGCGAAATTTGAATGTTTCATTTCATTTTAAATATTCAGATAAAGCGTGATAGTAACGTAACGTTAACAATTTGTTATACTTACAAGGTAAAACAAATTTATAAATAATATATTTTTAATATAATAAAGGCTAGGTTAATTGATATTGATAGTACATTTTTTTATTTATTTACTGTTTTTATTTATTATTTAAAGTATGGTGTCCCACAGTTCAGAAAAAGTCTCTGCTTAATTTCATCATCATCAGCATCTGCCTGTGTCAGTCCACTGCTGGACATAGGCCTCCCCTAATGCAGGCCACTACTTCCGATCTTCGGCTACTCTATCCAGCCCATAAATTAATTTATATATATTTTACAGTTTTAGAACAGTTTTTTGTAGTTCATTTATCAAACCACTTTGTGTATTAAAACACTTTATAGTCAAATGCTTTAATGCTTTGCTTGCAAACAATTTAAAACTTAGTATAAATAAATGTCATACCATTAGCTTTTTACCAAAAATAGAAAGTGTATTAAGTTTCCTTACACACTTCTCAATGAGATACTGAACAGGGTGACATTATTAAAAGATCTTGGAATAAATTTAGATAACGAACTTTCTTCGGACCTGCATATAGAAACATCGTTAATGGGTTTAAAATGTATGATTTTATAATGAGAACCTCAAGAATTTAAAAATCTTCAACTTATATGACTATTTAATGCCCAGTTCGTCCTCAGGTTGAATATGCCTCCTTAATTTAGAACCCAATGTATGAAAATAGTAGAAAAAATTTAAAGAATACAATTAAAATTTTTCAAAACCTTAATTAAGATGACATAAAAATAAAATTTGCCTATTTGGCCTATAAAAAATTTGACTGTCCATGTTTAGTGAGTAAAGGTTTTAGCCTCGAACGGCAGACACGCTCACAGCGCTTTTTGTCGACCCTGCCGCTCTAATGTGGCAGACGTGTTCCTGCCATCTAGTGGACACATATAATAAACACTTTTATAGACATTGATATTTTTCCTACCGGCAAGTTTAAAATGCATTATTGATATATATATATATATATATATATATATATATATATATATATATATATATAAATATATAAAAATTAAGAAAATAACTATACCATAACTGTTCAAGCAAAACATCTTGAAATAATTTTATTCAGCATACTTTTATTACCTTTGAACCTTTATGGTTTGGTGTTTTAAAATCTTTCTTTAAATACCAACCTTGTCAAATTGTCAGGTTAATAGCAGTAACAATATTCGATCTCCTTCCGATCCGTTCATATCATTCTGGTTTCAATGAATAACTGTTTTGCAAAGACAACGGCACTTACCTGCACAATCTAAACAGTAAACTTAAATTAATGAAAAAAGCAGATTCATGGAAAATAAAGACTGTCGTTTTGTGTAATCTATGTGAAAGATTGTCTTGATTATTGGGACCGGCTTTTACATGACCAAATTTTGGGAACACGTGGTGGTCTTCACATTTGATTTCGGTGTTAACTACACCACTTTATAATCATTGTATAATTGAACCTTGATTCTGTTTTAATTTGATTACTTTTAAAATAGTTTATTGGTATCTCAAAGTTGTTGTCCAGATTAGTGCCGATACTAAGAATTCAAGTTTCTGTTCCTCTTAATTTAATAAAGTAGCAAAGTATTTGTGGTACACAAACTAACAGTTTTCAATTTCATTCGTTGATATTTAAGGCATAGGTAAAAACATCTATTATTCAAAAATAACGAGGTACGGTATTAAATTTAATACAATACACAGTTTATGAAGTCCCTAAAAATTGTAAACCAAATTTATTCAAAGTGGTATTAAAGTAGAAAGTAATATGTAAAGTGTTGGTACGGAATACATAGGCAAACTTTGTATGGGATAACAGACTTTAGTCAGTTTACTTTAGAATTGTTATATAGATGATGTTAGGTGAATAAGAAGTCGACTCCTAATATCATTCGACTAAGTGATTCTCTGAGACCAAGATTAGTAACTGTAACAAACTTTTTGGTGGGCTTTTTCGGTTCTAGCAACAAGCTAGTACCGCGAACGCGTAAACAAAAGTGTATTATTTGTAGGTATGTGTCTATGGTATGACACAAAATTTAATTAAACTTTAAATACGATGTATCGAAAATCTATTGAGAAGCCAAATTTAACATAACCTTTTTTTACGGTATAAAACTTTTCAGTTGGAACTTATAATAAACAAAATTTATGTCCCAAAATATTTTATAAAACTTTTGATATAAATCTGTTCAACGGAGTTTTTTACAACTGAATAAGTTATGTTGGAGTTTATTTGCATTAAAATACGTGCAGTAAATCTTTTCACTTGTATTTTTTGTATTATCTCGAGGATTTTAATTGAAGCAAATATAACATGTGTTGCAAAATACGCTACTACACTCTTCCTTGCTATATGCGAATACTTCTATTATTAAATATTCTTTTATGACAAATATTTTTGTGAAAATATATTATATATTTTTATTTTGAATAACCTTACTTATCACATGTACCTACTAAAAACCAAATATAAATGATGCAATGTAGAATGTTTTTTTTATATTGTGAAATATTCTGAACAAAAATTTGGTTTACTTAGCTTACCAATCTACTGAAAAGAGAACCTTGTATAATTTTTTTATTGAATATAAGTTATCTGTGATGTGTTAAACTACCTCCGTGTTATCCTTATTGGCCTTTGCTTTACAAAATGAAAGTTATAAGTTCAATTTCTGCAGGGATACGACTTTGTGTTTTTCTTCTTTTATAGTAACGTGTAGTGACTATATTTATGGATGTAATTACAGGAATTCAGTGTGAAGAAATTTAGTGACAACCAATCTATCCAAAGAACGGTTTTACCCTTTAATTTGTGGAAGTAAAAGTTGTCATTTTAGTAAGTCTATATTTACTAGAACAAGAACACAACAAACAAGCCCACACTATAATAACTTCGTAAGAAGAAATGATTGTATAGCTCATATTGCAATTTCAAAAAGTCATAGCAAATGTACGAAGTTTTCTATTACTTATCACCATAACTAATCGCTTAAAATAACTTTTTCGTAATCGTCGCGTTTCTTTTATTCTTTATTTTCCTATCGATTAATTTAAATACTGTCAGCTTAATAAATAATATACTAATCCACATATTTATGGTATCCATATGTATAATTAACGCGAAAAATCCGTAAATTAGTGGATTTGATAAATAATGTACTTTTACGGAACTTATCGGTTAATTACCTCACAGTTATTTAAAATTATTCCTAGCGTTTTAAACCCTTCTTGGAGTCTATGGCTATAGGACCCTACGTATTATTCGCGTAAGGAACAATAAGGATTATTGTCAGTATTCTTAGAAGTTAATTTTTCTTTATAACGTAGTATTCGCTTAACGATATCAAGTAATAACTAACAAATAGCTTTGTTAAAATTATTTTGCAAAAATAACCTTAGTAACAAAGTACTGTGCTAACGAAGCTGACGAATAGTTAAGATATACAATATATCTTCGATTATCCACAAAGAGAATATCCTTTTCTAATTTTAGTTAGGATTTGCACCGTAAATAATAAACAGTTATTTTGTTTCTCTTTTAAGTAATCTGAAAACCTTTGAATGCTATACTCTGTAAAGAGATGATGAGCGAGTAAAAAAGCTCTTTTAAGAGAATTAAAACGAACTGTTCCATGATAATTTTAATGAATGTACCATGCGGTTACTTTAATATTTTTTATTTGTTTTTATTCTTTCTCCTGTTATCATTTTGTATTGCCCTTATAAGAAACATTCTAGGATTTGTATAATTTAATGAAATTGAATCTCAACCATGTTACTTTTTACATTGTTATTTGAGACTATTTGTTAAGTAAACATTCATGATTTCTTTTAACAATTATGTGAAAATGATAACTTTTGAGTAATTTAATTATACAAAATAAATTTATTGAATTGAGTGAAGATAATGACGGTGGGTTTAACGATCCACATGCCAGTCTAATTTGTCATCTCTCCGGTGAGCTTCCTAACGTCAGCTTTCATGAGTTTGTCTGGCTCTGAAGCAGCTCAAGGAGGGAAGAGCTTCTAGAAATGATGGAAGACACGAGCTCCTTTAACCAGGGCAACCCTGTTTTTGGTGAGTTACGAGTTATTCGACCTCATTCTTCAATAAGGTAATTTTCCTCAGGGCTGAAAGAGAGGTCGTTCCGGTTTTAAGAAGGACGATACCCGCTTAAAAATTACCGACCGATCCTACCTTTTGAGCTTAATATACAACTTTTTTTTCGTGGGTAGTGATCAAAGGCAGACGTAAAATTTTAACCCTTTATTTTTTATAGAATAATTTAAATCTTATTCAGTTAAAGTCTTTAATAATTTAATTAAGTTAGAAAAATTGAAATAAGGTAACTTGCATTTGTTAAACATTTTATAGTTTAATACTGTTTGACATTTTCACCTGCCAGCACTACTATACACAAAATTAGGACACTAAACCTTTTATTGAACAACATTGACTTGCATAAAGATGTCCAACTTGTCTGATGTAATTCCACTAGCTGCTAGAAGAGAAAAAGAGAGATGATCTACAGTCACAGATCACAAATGCTGGTTCTTCAAAGGACACTGTTTCAAGATTGGTGAAGAGCCTAGGAATTTGGGAGTTTATATTTGGGATCTCGTTCTGCGCAGCAAATTAAGGAGGTGCAAGGTGGATGACATAGATGCAAAGGCCGCCGAAAGTCGCTTCTGTTATTAGGCTTGCCAGAAAAGGACACCGAATGTTGCCTGAGGGTATGGTCGATATTATCAAATAAGCTTTCTTGCTAACTCACAAGTGTATCGATCAAAACTTGTCATCGACTAGGTCAAAAAAAAGAACATCATAGGCAATATTAGTTAGTTCAATGTTATGACATAGAATGGATGGAAGGGAAGTCAAAACGAAAGGTCTTCATTTTCTCCAAGGAGTTCTTGACAAGTTAGGCAAATAGTTTTACTAAGCCGGCTTTCTTCGGAATGCGCGCGGTCTGGTCCGGGTGTTATTTTTATAAAACGTCGGTGGCAAGGTAAAGATAACCAAGAGGAGGAACTGCCCCCTTTAGTAAGATCAAAGATGCGGGCAAGCCTTAACGAAGACCACAAACACTGCGGGAATAAAAGCTGAAAATAAAAAGATACCATTTTAGTTGTTTTGTAAGTGATAACAGGTGACTATCCACCTAAAATATGTTGTTTATTTTGTTGTTTTTATATCATATTCTAGTATCTAAGCACTTTGTTTTATTATTATGGAGGTAGGTTATATTTCATACAAAACTTTAATTTGTTGTATTTTGATGTTTTTGATTAATTGTTTAATGACTTCATCAAATGACAGTTCTGTGCCAAATGTCAAACCAAAAAGGTACATGTTGGTAGAGGATGCGTTCTTTATTTCTTATTTTTTTTTTTTATTTTTTTTTTTATGTTACTTAATTTATTCTTGTTTTATTTTAAATTTGATTTGTTTCAAAATTTTATACTGTTCTTTTATAGTTATAATCTAATTTTGCATGCTGGCGGGTGGAACGAAGAATAATTTATCGTTAAATTAAATTTTATAAATATTTTAGTTTTAATATAATTATATTATTTTTTATATACATATAATATTTATTTTTATACTAAATATTATTTTGTTAAATTTAATGTTCTAGTTCAGAGAATATTATTATTTGCAAATGAATCTGCTAGTTGTATTTGACAATAGTTTTGACTCATTACCGAACCTCATTAGGAGTCTCCTAAATGAACGTTTTTTCAACTGCGAACCATAATTTAAAATTTGTCACATTAATGCTCAAAGCATTCCAAGTCACTTCGTTGATTTGCGATGGCCTCAAGTTGTAATGTACACGCCGTCCCAATTTCGGAAAGCTGGTTAAACCACATCTGCCTTTCAGATGTACGCCTTCCCGGTTTTGTACTAATTGGAATGACCCATTGATAGAGAGGTGGGGGGGGCAATTTACCTTAGGATGACCTATTTATTATTAAATGTTCTTCGCCCTAAGTTACTCAGCTTCGGCTGAATACTTATTCATCGAGGTCATTCTGAGGGTACAAAGATCGTTTTGGGCGTGGTTTATCCCCCAGCGTTGATTATCACTGATTTCGAATTGGTCCTGGAAATCTTTGGGCTCAGAGTATTACATCTTGTCATCATGGGAGATTTCAAAATCTTTCAACACCCGACCCCGTACTATTAAACCCCTTTCCATTGTCGTCGCCTTCAGTCTTACCACACCAACCCACCCGCCACAACCTTCTGGTGAAGACACTGGCTAGACTAATCCTTTTCTTCAAATCCTTCCATGATCCCTTCACACGTATCCTGCCTCTGGTTTCTCCTATCACACCAATTCTCCTGTCCTATATTCTTAAACCTCCCAAACCCAAACCCAAAGTTCTGCAGTGCGTTCTTTTGGAAGATGAATACGAGGACCTTTAAGGATGTTAAAATTGATGGCAACCTTTGTTGGAAGCCACCAATAGACGGGAAGGTTAACATCCTCTATACTGAAATTGAAACCGTATGACATTCATGCCCCAGTCAAAACTGTTAAAATTAAGCGTCCACCGGCTCTTGGTTGATGATGGCATCCGGCTGGCCATGAGAGAGATCGCAAGTTCCGAAACCAAAAGAACGTACTGAAGTAATGTCCATATAAAGCAGTCAGAAATCGATGTAATCAGATGATACGCAACGCCAAACGCCGACATATTCCTTGATAATATTCTTCTTCAAATCCTGCCATATCTTTTAAATTTTTGGAAATCTGGTTAAGAAGGCAAGAATGTCAAATATATCCAGTTCAATTGTTTTAGATGATTTTAATAATCATTTTCTCACCACATCTCACTAGATCATCTAACGACCAATGAAACAATTTCATTTAAAATGGTTTGACGCCCATGCACGACTAAGTTTTGTTTTTCCAGTTCTTCGATGAAATTAAAAACCTCCTTTCCATCAAATCCACCGCCGTAGGTCCTGATGAAATAGGGAAGAATGATAGTGCCTCCTAGATTTTCTACTTCCTGCTATCACCATATTAAAATTTTTCCTAGACACAAAATCCTTTCCTTCCTCTTCAGAATAGTTTTATTCGGCCCCTTACCAAAGCTCAATCCAACACTTTCGAACATTATAGACCTATCTCAATTACCATTTCCCGTTCTAGAATCATGTGGATAAAACAAATCTTCTCATTTTGTACTTAGTAATAACTTACTAAGTCCTTTTCAATCCGGTTTAGACCTGGCCCAGTACTACCACAAGCCCTCCTTAAAGTGACTGACGAATTAGAGCTGGTATGGAGAATACCAAATCACAGTATTGGTATTAATTGATTTTTCTAATGCCTTATACCGTCAGTCACGACATCCTTCTAGCTGTCCTGTTTATTTCCATGGTTTCGGAAGAAGTGCTGACCGGTTCTCTTCTTATCTTCGGGGCGACAACAGTCGGTGGATGACTCACCGTTGGCTTGACACTGAACTTGGCGTCCCTCAAGCGGTATTCTTTCCTCTCTATTTTCTTTTATTAATCTTATTACTAACAATATTCACTGTGCGTATCATCTGTATGCTGACGATCCGCAAATAATGCCCAATCAACAATCGATACTGTATCGGAGGTTGTTAATAAGTCAAAGAGACTTAGACTCTATCAAGATTGGTCTGATAGGTTTAAGGTAGTGTCAACCCATCAAATGCCAGGCTATTAATTCTTGGAGTTCTAGAATTTTGCCAAATTGAATACAGTTAATTACCACGAATTTTTACGACAGCTCCTATTCCTATCAGCCAAAGCGTTAAAACTTGGCCTGTTCTGATAGACATTGTTGGAATTCGCAAATTACTAATGTTAGTCAAAACCGGTTCCACGCGACATCTCTACAGGCTAAAACTTTCGCTGGCGCCAACAAAGCAATGCTCGACAGGCTTTTGATTTTCCTCTCATGACTAGGTGACATGTCTACTTTGACCCGAATGCAGATCAACTCAAAACCGACCGACTTCAACAACTGATTCGATTGTTTCAACCTTCGTAAATATGATCATGTGTCTTCCCATCGTGCACAATTGCAGGGCTACCCATTGCCAGCGACGCTCGTTACGGCTCCTCACTTTACTTTTATTCTTTTCTTGATTCTCCTTCCACCCTAGTTACATATCTTCGCATTTCAGTACCTGTGAAGTCAGTAAAAACCTTCGATCGACGCATAAACCGTCTTCTTCAATGTCCTATTCACCGTTCTGACTTTACGCACTTCTTTTTCTATTAAATCAATAACTTTGTGGAATGAGCTGCCTTCCGAATTAGGATGGCTAAGAATCGCTTTGAGTTTTAAAAGAAAGTTCGAAAATCTTCAAACAAATTTAAACAAACCAGATTTTTTTTTTTAGCTTCAACCTATTTTATTTGTTTCTTTAATAGAAGAGTTTATATTATTTATGTATTAATTTTATTTGAGTAATTTATATTTATTTTATATATATATATATATATATATATATATATATAATATATATATATATATAATATATATATATGAGTATAAATTTTTTTATTTGAGTATGGTATATGTTTGTATATATATATATTATGACGTTCAATATAGTTTTATTAATATATATTATTAGGTTGATATACTTAAAATTTATTTTTTTTGTTTTAATTAGCCCACCTTAAATTTTTTCTACACCACCCAAAGGTTGATTAGAGAATGCCTTCAAATTGTCCACCTTTGTACCCATTTTAATTTTGTGTACATAAAGTTTAAATAAATAAATAAAAATGTTGCTCCTGAGAGTCATAAGAATCGCTCACCAACATTTGATCGAGAAAGCGGATTTCACAGAGGAAACCTGACCCATCTTCCCATAAGGCAACGGTACAAAACCGTAGTACAATCAACCAGCCTTGCCTTTGTGAACTATGAGAAAGTTTTGACTCAGAAACGGGCTGTTCTGGAAGCACTTCAAAACTTATGTTGATTATCGATACGTCGAGGTGTTAAAAGGTCGTATACCTTCGTTATTCCGTTCTGGATTCCGGGGTCAAACGAGACCAATAGCATCGAGGAGTGAGACAGGGATGTTATATCCCGAAACTGTTCATTAATTTACTATACATTGGAAGACGTCTTTAAGATCCTATACTGACCGAGTGGTATAAACATTAACGGCGAGTATCTTTCAACCTCGCGACGATATAACTTGTGGCACCCATGAGTGCCTCAGGAAATGTTGCACCAGCTTATATAATCTTCCGGAGTAGGATTCAGGATGAACTTGGACAAGACCAAGTGTGTCCAACGAACACGTTCTCCTGAGTCCGGTCAAGCACATATTGCAGTTAAGACCAGCTTGAAGGAAGTCGAAGAGAATTCAGTTGTAGCACCAGAAAGTACACCATTCACGTCGCCGATACCGCAAAGTTAGCAGCAAGGTACCGTGATGACTCGGACCGAAACATGCCTGGACCGGATGGTCCATACGCTTGTAGCCAACGTTAGGAACCGCTTGCTTTGAGTCTTGGTCGGATAAGATCGTAATGAATTCATCCGCAGAGAACGAAAGTTACGACATAGCGAAGGATTAAATCGTTAAAGTGGAGGGTCATCACGTGTCCGAAGAACGGTGGCTAGGGCATACTAACGAAGTATTAGCGACCCAACCAGGTGGGATTGCGACTTCAGCAAAGCCGGTCGTTGGCAGTAGCAGGATTACCATCTTCGCCATTTAAAAAGCCATGTCCAAGTGGACTGATAACTGATTATGATGATGATGATGATGAATGAAGGTGAAAATGATATCTAAAAGCTGGTCTTTATGGTTAAAAGAAAAAAAATGAAGTAATAGTAACTGAAAATCACAACCATATGCAATATATTCATGCAGAATTATTCAATAAACCTCATACAGTGTGATATTTTACAGTTAATAAATTGTTACAGTTTATAAACCCAAGCAAAATTCGGGACTCAAATAATTTTCTTGAGACTAGTTTTGAAGACAATTTGGTTCACCCAATTGTTCGAAAAGAAGATGTCCATGGTCGATGGCATGTAATATTCGGTCAACCCATTCAAACGCTTACCGCGTGGTGGGATGCGGTCCAAAACCCCAATTGGATAGGAGGCCTATGTACTGCAGTGGACTATCACAGGCTCGATGATCATGATGGTGACCTAAGCATACTCGTATTAAAAATAAAAAGTACTGAATGAAATTTTTCCTTGTAATACTATTATATGTACACTTATGCAAAAACGATGTTTTGAGTTCTGCTTAAGCAAACAAGTCTAACAAAAGAGTCATGTTTTATTTGACTTTCATCATAATTATCATCCATCATTAGCAGCTTTAATCCGTTCGCTGATGGAAATAGGCCTTTTTCAATGAACAACCAACATAGCCGATCCCTTGCTACTCGCTGCCAACTTGAAACGGCTACTGCACGAAAATCGGCAACCTACCTGGTCGAGAGTGGACCAACCCTCCGTCTTCCCAACGGGGCCTCCACTCCAGAATCTTATATGCCCATCAGCCATCGGTTCTTTTAATCAATTTTGGCTTTTTTTACAATAGTTACTGATAAAAACACGTTTAAAAAAAACACAATAATATATCTGACATATTATGTTACAACATTATCACATTATAACATATACACAAAAACAAAAATGCAGAGTTCAAGTTGTATTCAAACAAAGGCTAGCTGGTGTCCTTTGTTTCATAAAACTTAATTTTATTGGAAAAATAAATAAAGCTCTAACATAAAAGCTGTTTATTTTTCCCATAAAAATAAATACGCTAACATACTGCTTAAAGGTAGTTAAAATAATTTTAGTCGTGTAATATTCTATTGGCATTGGAGATTTGTTTTGTAAGCTCTTTTGTTAGGAAACGCTTAAGAAAATAGTTAAACTAATGCTAGTGGTCCCTGACCTAGAAACTTCTGTAATCTTGGCTATAACAACTACTATTATAAAACTTTAGCTTTTATTAGGTAAAACTGCTATCGTAAGAAGTGTCCATTGCATGCACGGAGTGAAACTAGATTTCGTAAAATCTAGCGGAATAAATTTTTCTACAATGTCGGGACACCACAAAAATTATATTGAAAAACCAGTTTCACTTTAACACTTATGTTTTGTTCATCATCATCATCATCATCATCGTCAGCCTATGTTAGTCCACTGCTGGACATAGGCCTCCCCTAATACACCCCGTTCCATTAGGGGGGTTTGGATCGTATCCCACCACGCTGGTCCAATGCGGGTTGATGGGTGGACCGACTTTTTACATGCCATCCGACGCATGGATCATCTTACTTTTCAGACAATTGGGTGATCGGCCCAAATTGCCGTAACCAACTAGGAAACAACAATGAAAATTTGTTGAGTCCCCGCAGGATTCGAACCCGCGACCTCCGGTTTCTAAAGCACACGCCCATACCACTAGGCTACGGAGGCAGTTCATCATGTTTTGTTACGAAATCATATATTCTAAAGGTTTCGTTTAAAATTTCGATCGATTACTTGAAATAGTTTAAAATGATCATCTTATTGTTTCACCTACATTCAAAATTTTCGTTCGTGTAAGAGATTAACGAGAAAAAAATAAAACAATATAGCAATTTTTATTGTCATCGTAGCGTGAAAATGGTCACCGGTAATCAGAATAGTCGTAAAAATATAATTATATAAATATAAAAAGCAAACACTATGCAACAAAACAACAAAGAAAAAAAACAAATCCTCTCTTATTGTAAACAATAAAACTTGTATTTATGTATTAACTTCTTCGTATTAATGTAACTTAAGTAAAATGAGTACAAAACAAGTAGAACAAAAGTTTCTTAAAAGCAAATTCGATTAAAAGACTCGTAAAAATACATTCAAGTACTTCGTTGGTCCTGGTCGTTTATTACAAATACAAAGTTTTCGGAGTAAACAAACCTAACTGAAACACTCCTGAAAGAAGTCAAATCCAATCGGAAACTAGATTTCTTTGTATCGGATCTTAGTTGAATAACAACTTTGAAAGATATCCAGGAAACGTAATCGGAAGTCTTAATCGAATCTCAGTTAAAACTCTTACAGTGCATTTGAAATAAATTGAAAACGGCTTTCAGACGGAATTAAATACAGAAATTAAGCACTGGTTGTATGGAAATTAAAGTGTTTTGCTTGAGAATAGATGTACTATATATTGTACAGTATTTTATTAATAAAAAATAATATTATAAAGGTGAAACTATGAATATCTGAGACGTCATACCACACTATGCACTCAGTCAGTTTGACCGACATTTGTTACAAAGATAAGTGATATCCTTAAATTCACTTTATTTTCTATATAAATTTAGTCAACCATATGACTTTATGTAAGAACTGACCATCGTTTTTTCTTTCGGTCGTCTGCCCCTTCACAAACAACAATATTTTAAAGATGTAAGCAAATCTTACCTACTTAAAAACTGGTATATATTTAACAACACTGGATGAATCGATCCAAGTATTAATACGATAACGTAAATCACAGCAGTACTAACATAAACCTGGTACTTGGAATTAACTTTGTAGTATCAGGCGTGTCGGACTAAAGATTATATAACATCGGGCTTACTTAATTACAACCGCGCACTCGAGGAGCGATGCTTCATGCATATTGATGAGACCGAAAACATCTTCAATGTTGCTTGCTACGAAACAAGTAGTTTTTTAATCAATACTATGTTTAGTTATTAATTATACTTAATGAAAAAATATCTGACTAAAAGTATTTTACATTTACTAACATTTCACTCACTCGGCACCTTGGAAAAACTTGGAAATTCATATAAAAGCGAACAGGTTATTAATATATATGCTCGAAGGGAAAGAACAGAAAGACCTTCAAACTTTAGGTTTTTTTTTAATTAAATTTCTTTACAATAACTACTATCCAAGTACAGTTTTTAGATTATTTTAACTCATATCATATATTTGGCGTTATATTCCTACAAATTATAAAAAAACCAGAAGCGTTTATCATCATCAATTAACTTAGTGGTGTTTAAGATTTTCCATTTTTAAGAGATGATTGTTTAGGACTTGTTATTGCAATGATTTTGTTCTTCATGTTTCTGAAATCATAATTAACAAAACTTTTTCAACTTATATCAAATAAAAAAAGCTACAAATAAAAAGTCATGAAACCCAAAATCAAGAAGATGTCTTTGTGAAACACTTGAAATTTAGAAATGGTCTTACAGGGAGTTTATTGGCACAGAATGGATCACTGCGATCCCTACATCTGCTGTAAATTAATAGAAAGCACTAATTTGTTCCAACTACAAGGGCACCAAAGCTGCGGTATTTATTGGATGAACTTAAGTTACAGTGCCTCAAGGCGGCGTGCCATTGCCAGTGCAATTTTCCATGACCGGATAATTAGTTTTTTTTTTCTTTTCATTAAAAATGTGTTTTATTCATATGTTCATATTTGTAGCATCAAATTAATGTCTGCGTACTAAGTATAGGACAGTACAAATTTTAATAACTATTTTACGTGTGAAGAAAGTGGAAACTCTGCATGTTTCGCTATGAATTACCAGCTTTTCAAGTTGTGTATGTTGAAAGAATAAAAACAAAGTCCATATTTCGCTACAAACAAAAATATGAGGAAGTTATGAGCATACAAGAGGCGTCTCTTCAAAGTACTGCTAGTACGCAGTTCATTTTATATCCGGTATATTTAAGTCTGGAATCCCTTTAACAGCGTGCCGTCAAAGGATCCGTTTTTTTCGGTTTTAATTAACATTACCTGAACATTAAGAACTTTTTGAAATATGTTTCGAAATATATCCTTGTTAATAATTTATTGCGTAGTATAGCACGGTTAAATTATAATGATTTGTCAACAGATTTATTACAAAGATAACATAAAAATATTTTTTCTTAACTCAATAATTAATAAATCCAAGCATTGTTTGTTAAACTAAGTCTTCTATAATTTCACTGAATTTAACAAAAGTTAACTGTAACAAATATAACATTATAGGAAACTTTATTACACAATGAATTTTATATGATGTTTTAAATTGCAATTATGTTGCTCTATATAGCTCTTTGAACATGAAAATTAAAACAATGATCTGAAAGGCTGATCTATGAACGATTATCGTTAAGTAAAGTTTAAAAGTTGAGTTTTATAATTTAATGAAACGTTCAATCAAATTCAATAAATCGATACTTTAATAGTTAAGCTGTATTTTTATTGTCAATGATGTAGATTATAAAGTGATTGAAATTCAACCTAGATAACGTTTAAATAACTGTAAACGTGCAAGAAATGATTTAACAAATGAAATATGACTGACATCAAACAATATATGTATAACCCCGGCTACGTACCTTCTGCAACTGAAACTGCCTCGTGATATCTGCCACGGCCTTTTAATTATTTAATATATTTTAAGGTCATCATTCATCTTCTATATAAACTAACACTTTGAATGAGCGTTGAAAATTCATTATTGGAATTTTTAACAATGTTGTCATAAAAATTACATATTGTGGGTTATTCTTAATATATATATATATATATATATGTACAATTTCGTAGTACATACACAAAGTTCATCTTTTACATTTTGACAGCTTTTGCCTTTTAATCGCACGTCAATGTGATATCTCGAGCAACGTAACTCCTTCTCGTTGGGAAGCCGATGAAAAACAAGCAAGCATCGTTAATGTCAGAAGAAAAAAAGCTTCAAACGCATTTTAACCTAAACTAATATAAGCAGATTTTAAATAATACTTTTATGTAACCAAGTGAAAAGCAAAACTTAATATTGATTTTATATTACATACATGTCTCTTATATTTCTTTTAGCTTTGCTGAATACCTAAAAACAAATATTTTGTAAAATTCTCGTGAAATCGGACCAGGAACTCCAGAAATTAGCCAGAACAAAAAGAAATATAGACGGACATACGAAATGCTGTTTTGTTACATGTATCGGTCATTGTATCACAAAGTATCCACACAAAAGTTGTTTATTTTTATGTAAAAAGCAGAGATTTTTAAATTCAATTTTATTCAATTTCAATTTTATTTATAAGTATAGATTGCATTACTGCTGGATAAACGTTATTAAATCTGGAAATGAGCCCCGTATTCACCTTTGTAATGTATTCTCTTTTGTCTGCAGACGCTTTACGCTCGCACGGCACAATCCAACCGTCTTTGTACAGCACGTATGCGGAGGGAAATTCCAGGTCAGAAATGTGAGTATAAAACGTTATACTGTATTTTTAAATATAGCAAGATACATTAAAATCTGAATTAATAACAACATAATAAGTTCGCTAACTAACGCGATTACTATGCGTATTCCTGAGTTTCCTTTGCCGGTGCTTCTCAGGTCCTTCATACAGAGAACCGTTGGGGAAAGTACCACTACTTTCCCCACGTTCACGGTTCGGTAGTGTCTGTTTTAGCCAAAAAGCAATATTACCACAATACTTTCTTTCGGTTTGAAGTGCAATGTAGTCAGCGAGGCAACCTGCAAACCCAATGCTCAAAACGCTAAGAATTAATCTTTTCACCATTGTAGAATTAGTGCAAAATTTTATTTTGTGAAATGCACCGTATAATTCATTTCAATACTAAAACAACCCTAAAAGAGTTTTTATAGTGACAGTAACTACTTCTACAATAGACGTATACAAAAACATTTTTCATAAAAAAAAAATTAAAATACGAGTGTTTGTACATTATTTATTTAGGAAAAGAAAATTGAGAAGTTCTTAGTAATAACGAGAAAAATATAACTTTGTACATCCATGAGACGTCATTATCAATAACAGCGGTATACACAAGCTTCTAAGACTTTGAGCGCGCTGGGACGTATCGTAAGCTGATTGGAAAAGTTTCAAAGTTCACTACACCGGCTTATTGGTATACGCTGCAAACATGGCGATATCGAATTTGAATTTAAAACAGTTTGCATGACATAAAACTATAACGTGGAATTTCGCTGATCATTACTTTATTAAAAAGCATTAGTATAAGGGAATTCCCGTTCAAAAGCGACAGTTTATTATAGAAGTGTTAGCTAAAGATTGTAAAGAGTTATAAATATGCCACTTTTAATTGTAAAAACATTAACAAGATTCTTTTACAGGTCTAACGATAATGAAAATGCCTGGAATGAAAATGGTAAGCATACATTACACTGAAACAAATAATTATCTTTACACTTTTAATTTGTTTTTCTATTTTAATTTATTCTTAGGTATACCTTTTTCTAAACATTAATATTCGTTTAGGTCATTAGCAAATCTAGATTAACACAAATAATAATCTAACATTGTTTTTAATTACTTAGTTAAAGAGCCCATATTCATATCTTCCTTCAAGCTTTTATGAAATGGAAATTAACGGTTCCGTGAAGCTAAATTTATGATGCTTTATAACTTAATAAATGTTATAAGTAGTGGCCTAAGCTCATGAATATTAATGTAGAACTAATATTTAATGCAAATTCAATATATTATGCCAGCTAAAGCCATCTCCACGGCCAGACGCTCTTCCAAAAGGTGCTTAATAAACTGCAAGGCTGTTAATTAAAAATGTAATAAATATTTATAACATTTTTGATAACTAAAACCTAAATTATTGAACAAACAATTCGGCTCGATTATCTTAATATTAACATACGATATTGTGTAATTTACTAAGTACTTTAAAACCGTCAGTTGAAACTAAGGATATAGCCTTAACTTATAAATATGATGAGATTATAAAGAACTTCGAACTAACTTAGATCTAACTTTTAACTTGAGCAAATAGATAATTTGCCCTTTGTCTGGGTTATTTTTCAAGAATTATTTTGTAAATATATTCCACTTCTATAATAAAATTTTAAAACAATATTTGTACTACCTCAAATTCTTGCCTAAATAAGTATGCAAAGGCACGTTATTAGGTTTAGTTTTTAAAATTATTCATATAAACGATTTTTTTTATTACCTTTTAACATCATATTTATCAGTTTTGCATCAAAATTACATTTACATATCAAAGATTAGAATGGTGCAATCGAAGTATTGCCACGTTAGATAAGGCCAGTAAGCATAACATATTCGTTTTATTGGTGCTATTGGAATCCCGTAGCTACACCACGAACGCGTCAGCTCATGCATTGTAATTAATCGGCAAGCCGTTCTCGAAACCAAAGTCTGAAACTACATATATTGGGTGCCATATATGCCATTACACTTACATAATACGTACATCATACATCATCAACCTGTGATAGTCCACTGCTGGACATAGGCCTCCCCTAATACACCCTTAACCATAAGTGGGTTTTGGACTTTATGGCATTACATTAGCTTTTTTTAAATGAATAAGTTTTGTTTGACTTCAACGCATTTGTATAGTTTCATATTCATTGAATAAAAAAACATTTATGTCTTATAATTTTGGTTATAAATTCATAAAGGAAGGCGAGCACTACCTTCTAATAAATTGCGTGTAAAATAGTTACATTGTACAAAATGTAATGGCATATTTGCTATAATTTTAGTGTTGAATATAAATTTGTAAGAAATATGTATTGTCCCCAGATGCCCTGCTTGTTTATAACACACGCCATTCGTCCAAAGCTAATACACAACCGGATACTCGTCCTTCGAACAGTATGTAAGTACAAAATTCACCGATACCAATAACGCTATTACTTAAAATATATTATTAACAAACTCTTTCTTATGTTTCAGATCACATCCTAACCAAACGAGGACATTAAATGGTGAGTTATAATGTTATCTTTTATTAAGATATTTCCAATAAAATAAAGTAATTAAACCTATACTCCACCTAAAATAGCTTTATTCCTCTGCTGATAACATATGAATAAACCTAAAAAAGTATTTCCATCTTATTAATAGGTCACAAAAGTTTAGTGAATACTTTTTTGTAACATTTTTACTTTCGCAATTGTAAGTCTTTACCGAATAGGTACAATTTAAAATAAATCCATCATCATCAGCCTATGATAGTCCACAGCTAGACATAGGCCTCCGCTATAATACACCCCTATCCATTAGGGTTTTTTGACCGTATCCCACCATGCTGGTCCAATGCGGTTTGGTGGGTAGACCTTTCTTACATGCCCATCCGACGCATGAGTCATCTTATTTTTCAGACAATTGGGTGATCTAGCAATTGCCTAACAACTAAAACAACAATGAAAATTTGTTAACTCGTCCTTGAACCAACGACCTCTGGTTTCTACAGCAAACGCCCATACCACTAGACTACGGAGGCAATTAACACATCCATATAAATCTATAACAAAAAGTAAGCGAGTCAAAAGATATCGCTAAGAATCAAATAAAATACGACATGCCAAGTCCAAAATAACTAGGGCGCTATGAAAATACATATGTTGTACCGAACAATAAATTTTGGAGCTTAGGGAGTCTCCGCTTCGTGCCAGAACGCTTGTTCGCCGTAATCTCTCCGTTTAGCTAATACCAAGACATTCAACATGCTGTGTAATTTATAAGTATATGAATGCACATCGACGGAATAAATGTTGAATTCTCTATGTATTAAAATTTAAATTAACATTTCATAGTTCAATAAGTTAGTTCTAGTTTGTCAGATAATAAAAATAGGACCATCATTACATAGATAAAAGAATTTTGAGAATTATAGTTCTACAAATGGAGCTTTGAGGAGAAATAATAAACATTTCTAAATGAGTAGAGGATGCTCAATAACTAAATGACCTTTTTTAAAGATTTATGTATATACTTCAAAATATTATTTTTGAAATTACTTACAATATATCACAATGTAATGTGCAATACGAGTAAACGTTTAGTTATGTGTGTATTATTTAACCTTGTACCATAATATTAATTTATAAAATTACTTATAATCGCACTAAGTGTTGTATCAAAATAATGTTAATAAGGTTTAGCCCCTTTTGCTTTTATGGAGCATTTCTATATGGGTGGTTTAGGTCTTTATTTTATTTTCAATAATTCAACCTGCCTTAATCTATTCATATAAGCATGTCGCATAAATCTATTAAAAAACAGACAAACGAAGTACCGAACCTTATGACGCAAAAAAAAAAAGTTTTATTTAATATTCCAGGACAATACCATTTAATCAGTTTGCTAACTAAAACTCAAATAAATACATAAGAATTATTTTTATTTAATTAATAATAAAATAGTAAAATGGTAAGTTAAAAGCATAACATTTTTACTGTAGATAATCGATATTATGACTCGAGGGTCAGGGGCACCGACCTCTTCACTGAGAGCATTATCGAAATTCAAACGAAAGCTAAGGATACAAAAGATCATCCTATAAGAGCAAAAACAAAAAAAAAAACGATTAAGAGTTATTCATCTGACGAACAATCTGTTTCCCATCTTCGGTTCTGACGGGATAAGCATTAAGAATCTTGCTTCGGCCGGACGCTTAGTGAAAAGCGATGGCGAAAAATTACGCCGAAATAATTTAATATGACTCTTTGCACTGCTTTTGTTGATTCATAAGCGTTATAATAATTTTTACTTTAAGCTACCTATATTAGTTTTAATAAACTTTACATTTTAAGATTATAAGGATACTTTATCTGTATGTTTATGTTCATTAAGCATCTTTTAAAAAATGTGTATTTTGTTTTCAACTTTAATGTCGTCACTATTCAGTTGTTTTAAAGTTACCTGCGCAATGTGTGAAAATTTAACAAGCAAGGTGTTTTTAAAATAATTATAACACAAATTATTTATCTGATAATAGCAAATCTAAGATTTTTTATGGTTGGACATTATTACCTCACCTTCTGAAAGCACAAAACTTTCTTTGTAATTAATAAGCAATTTGATAACTAGGCATAAATTTTATACTTGATATTATCTATTATTCTACCAGTTGCACAGTTGCTTGTTAATTAAGATAAAGAAACAGTAAACTGCTTACAAACTATTGCGCAGTTTGCAGGATGAGCATCGTTTAATAAATTTAAAAAAAAAATCGCTTCCGCCTGTCAACGTATCAGCAATTTAATGTTACCGATGATGTATAAGGCTATGCTAGGAACTGACAAGGCTTACGGCGAGATGGGAATTGCGAAAACTGCGGTCATTTTACGTCTCCTTCGTACATTTCTTTTCGGAAGATATATAATGGAGAAATATTAATGATTTCTGCCAACGGATCTATTAGATAAATTGTTACAATACTGTCACGATCCGTATGCTCATATAACGTTTTGTTCTTTTACTTTTCTATTTAATATACAGTTTTAATAAGTTTGCGCTTTTTACATGATTAGCATGTAGCGGACATGCAGCGTTGCAGTTTCACTGTTGCTTACATCGTATATCATAATTCTAATGCGAAATTGACGTTGTCTAAATGTTTTCATTATTTCATTTCTGGTATTTGATTCAAACCCGACCTTGGTTTTAAAATTTTAAATGTCATCATCAGCCTGTGATAGTCCACTGCTGGACATATGCCTCCCCTAATACAATCCTAACCATTTTTTGGGGGTTTTAGACCGTATCCCACCACGCTGGTCCAATGCGGGTTGGTGGGTGGACCGACTTTTTTACATGCCCATCGACGCATGGATTTGAATCCAAGACCTAGTGGTATGCTTTAGAAACCGGTTCTAAAGCTGACCATGGCATTCTGAAAACAGTTACATAATACATAATTTTATATGAGTTAGTTTAAAATTCTTTATTGTAAAGACTTACTACTTATAGAATAAAATATTTTATTCACTATGGTTTTTTAAAAAACCGTCTGTCGCGGTTAACTTAATTCAATAACCGATATTTAAAAATAATTAATTTTTAATAATAATGTGATTCAACAAACTTTGGCGGACTATAACTAACAAAATAATTTATTTTCATTTTAAGATTAAACTATGTAAAAATATAATAATAAAATACTAAACATGAAAAAAAAGTTCTGTAGTTTTGTTTACTGGAACAATAATAACAGAGAGATGGTATGGAAATTTGTTTACTAATATATTCTGTTATGGAATGAACAGGTCGAAAAACAATAATTATTGTAAATTTTTTTCATGAAAATAACGCCATCATTTTTTTGGTTTTTAAAGGGTAAATAAACATATAAGTATAAACCATAGAAGTCGAATGAAGAAACAAAGAAGAGCGTTCTTCATAATTTTTTTCCATTGAGAAATTCTATTTACTTACGTACTGACTTAATGTACTGCTCAAAAATTACGGCATAGCCCTCAAAGATATTCTATGATATAGTAACAGCCTTTGAAGCGTTATTCACGTTGGGTCTCTTTATAGGTTTCCTTTATCTATGGGCTTGTAGTCTAATATGAATTGTAGTCTAAACATTGAACATGCCTATCTTAAAATGTCATTAATGTCATATGAAGAATTAAACGTTATTTAACACCCGGGGTGTTAAAACTCAAAAATAATATTGTATTTTTAGATACAGGTGAGGAAGTTATGCCAACGTAATATAAATAAGTTAACCTTTGTATTAGGCAGCAAAGTGTGAACGTTATAGCGACCTGACATATTATTAATCCTTCACTTCAAACTTCGTCGGTCGCTCAGTGTGGTGGGCGTGCATTAAGTATTCCACCGCTGTCAGTACGTAAAAGCGAACGCCTGTCTGAATATTTATGAAGGCTGACACCAAATGAGACATGCGTTGTGATGTAACTTACAGGCTCAGAGTGAAATTAACCTCTTGGTTTTTTGATAGTTCGTGTTGTTTCAACATATTTGGAGGCAAAGCATTCGACAAGCTTTTGTTCTATATGGTTTCTTCCTGCCGTTAATCTTACTAGAGATTGGTGGAGTAGCATAATACAAATTAGTTGTTTAACTGTTAATTCAAACACTGTAGTCACCAAATTTGTTTTTTATTTATTTAATAGTACTACATTTATACATATTTTATAGTATACTTAATATTTTATAGTAATACATCTAAACGTAACGTTTTTAAATATTTTGGCCTCAGGAGTTTAAAGTATATTTCATCAATTATTCAAAATAATGTAAATAAATACTAATTTACTATTTTATATACTAGTCAATATAATATGAGTCTTATTATATTGACCGCGTTTTTTTTAATATGACACAACACACTGAATGTAATATCTAAAAGTTTTTTATTACACCCTAAATGATGTCCCGTTGGCACATTTTACATGTTTAGTTTTAACCCTATTTTATTGCATTTCCAATGTATGTGCTCATCAAACATTTCTTTCTTTCAATATTGTGTGCTACATACACGAGAGAATAAAGCTGAAAATAGGAAAGGCTTTCATAAATTGGATCAACACCCGAGGCTGTTTTTTAAAACGGGGAGAGAAAAATAGAGGTAAATATGGAGGATTGCTTAGAACAATAACAGAAAAAAATTATGCCTTTTGTCCCTATTATAATTTTTGAGTAAATCGCAATCGAAATGAATTCAGAATTTATTCAGATACAATTTTAAAATACTGAAAGGGCTAAAAGAACTAATATTTTTTTCTTTATCTACTTTTTTAAAAAATATTGTAAACATGTAATTTAGAATACGCTAAATTTATTTACGAAAATCAGTTAGATAATATTTGTCCCTCTATCGAGTCTATTAACATTTACACAGGAAAACTTTTCACCATAGATTCTTCTTCTTTTTATTTTTTTTTTTTTTTTTTTTTATTGGCTTACGCAGGCAGACGAGCAGTCAGGCCACCTGATGGAAAGTGGTCACCGACACCCATGACATTGGCAATACCACTGGTATCGCCAACGCGCTGCCACCGTGAGACATAAGTGTTAAGTCTCGTTTACCCAGTAAATACGCTGGCTCGGTGCCGCTTCAAACCGGAACACAGCAGTGTTTTCACACTACTGCTTCGCAGCAGAATATGCACCGCGGTGGTTACACCAGACGGTCTCCTGTAAACAGGGGACCTACCACGTTTAAATTTTAGGGCTCCACCTCGAGTAACTAGGAAATTCTGCCAATGTCAAGGTTGTGAAAAACGACAAGTATTTGTTCAAAATTTGCGGCAGCCGAAGTAAAACAAAAAATTAAATTAAAAAAAATTAAAACAACACTAACATTTCGATGCCCAACGTCTTAGTCAGGTCCCGTGGCGTGGGTTTGAAACGTTAGCTACAATTTTTAATAACTACAAATTTATTAAAAGCGATACAATCCATAAAAATTGTATTGTTTATCACAAAGCATTTGGTTGAGTCTTATTGGTAAATCTTGGTTTTGTATCGTAAAATAAACAATTCTCTTCGAAATTTATTGACATCAAGTAGTCAAGTATATCTATGCAGAGATAGACGTATTGATATTTTAGCTTTAAACAAAATATGACTTATATCAGTGCATTATATATTATTTATAAAATTCGATCACAGCGTTGAACTTAAAAGTAAACGTAATCGAAAAATCCATCAAAGGAAAATATGCACATACCAGCTTATACAAAAAAGACGCTAGAGGCCGGTGGTGTAATATTTAAATTATCATCATCAACATCAACCTGTGTTAGTCAACTGCTGTACATAGACCTCCCCTAATGTATGCCTTTTCCATTAGGAGGTTTAGGGCCGTATCCCACCACGCTGGTCCAATTTTTTTTTTTATCCTTGGAGTTGCTTCCAGACTCATGTCTTTAGTAAGCTTCATCTAACACAGAGTTCCGAGAAGCTCCGTCCCCACAACTAGGTGGCCACTATTTTGCTAAAATGGAGCCACACGTACAGAAGGTACGTCAGTTAGGTATTAGTTTATGTCTCCACAGGATCGTCGACGATCGGTGCTGGTCCAATGCAACCCGTATTGGACCAGCGTGGTGGGATACGGCGGGTGGGGCAACTATTTACATACCCATCCGACGCATGAATCATTTTACTTTTCGGCCTATTAACGACGGTAACACGAAGTAATTTCCCCGGATCGAAAACCTCCGTTTTATAAAGCTTGAATTAAATAAATAATAAATAAATAAATCCAACAAAGCTCAGTATTTTTACAAAGTAAGTAAAAACAGTTTTAAGGGGTAAGTCCTCTTTTTACAGGTACCACTTCAGTGTCCATTTCGACAACAAAGAAGCAATTTAGCTGAGTACTGTAACTAGCGTAAATACTAAGAAAAGAATGCGTAAAATTTTATGTCTTGCATTTCTTATGGGTATGACAATTACTGTCACTTTAACGTTCTATTCGTCTTGTCGCTTCAATAACACGCGGTCATAAAAGTGAATATTGTGTTACAAGGACGTCAAAACTATTCTATTATCTTCATTACCATCATCATCTCTTAGCTTGTGATAGTCCACTGCTGGACATAGGCCTCCCCTTATGTACGCCTTCAAAATTAGGGGGTTTCTAATGTCTTATAAAAAATGGTTTCTTTAATACATTAATGAAACAGTGTCAGAATACTCAAGCTGTCGATAATAACGACAGCTTCTATATTGGTTTGTAGGCGTCCATGTTAAATGATTAGAAATGAAATGGAACTTTTAGAGAAGGAGAAAGGAGAAGTTAGTACTTCCATGATGCCTATAAAACACAAAAACGTGTATTAGAACACTGCATTGTGTAAATACTACAGTGTTCCAGTTTTAAGGGCACCGTTGCCAGCGTAGTTACTGGGTAAACGTTGCATACATGATATCTCAGAGCAGTAAGCTAAGTTGTGACGTCTTATATATCGCTGCTTTTCATATAGTTAGGGAAAGTATTACTCACCACCAGGTGAACGTCCTGCCAATCTCATTGCTTTAACCAGTATAAAAAGTAATAGAAGCAAAAAAGCTCATTCATGTCTCATAGACTCATTCCCATGACGCTAGTTTAAATAAAAGTAATAAAAGAAAACATTTACTACTATCATAAAGCAAACTTGTCACTCCAACTCATGCGAGGACGTGGACATTGTTTGAGTCTGCTGTAAACGTGCTAAACAATACGATGTCGTATTTTTTACATTTCAGATTTTCCTTTTATGCGACAGACACTCTTCTGTGGTAAAGATTTCGCTTTGAATAGAATAATACATGTTATAATATCAAGTGTTAACGTCGACTGTTTTATATTGGTATGAAAAAAAATGTTATTTTTTACATATAAAATCTATCATTTTCTCATACAAATTTATTCTAATTGACATATTGTATTAAATATTTAAGAATAAAACATATATACTAAATTTTAAAACTGATCTGATTAATAATAAAATTAGATGTAACATATATGTCAAGAAAACTGTTAAGATTTTAGTTTAAACCTATTTTAAAACCACGATAAGGCATTTTTAAATCTCGTCTAAGACATGAGTATTTGGGCAATTAAATACAGTAATGAACAATTCCCAATGCCTGAAGACTAAAGTCTTTGACAAATGTGTGTTGCCAGTGATGACCTATGGCACTGAGACATGGTCCTTCACTGCCGGCCGTATGAGGAAGCTCCAAGTCACTCAGCGAGCTATGGAGCGGGCTGTGCTCGGTATTTCTCTGCGTGATAAAGTGCGTAACGCAGCCATCCGCTTCAAGAACTATGTACCTGACATAGCCCTCAAAATTAGCAAGCTAGGTAATGGGCACGGCCACTTAGCTCGTAGAACCTGAGAAAGCGTTGGGGAAGCAAGGTTCATATGAACCCCACAAGGTAACTAGTATTTAGAGTTGTTATGAGATGCCGTTTTTGGTTACTAGTCAACGTGCTATTCTCGAGTGAAAACGACAGTACGATAACAATTGAGTATATAAATCATTTAGTTGTTATGAGCATTGTATACTATTCAATAGATAAAAGACTATTGATTATGAAAAGATATTTAATATAAACTTTATTAAAAAATATTTAAACATCTTTTAAACTTAAAGGGAATTAAAAATCTTTATGAAATTTGCTTTTAGATGGACTTTGTACAGAAATTTTCAATTAGTAATAATTAAGCAGTTGTTAGAAATGTTCAATGAAACATAATCCACATTAAAACATCAAAGCCCGAATGATTATGAAAATCCGACGCCTCCTTATTCAGAATCTCGTAGGTTAGTGAATATCATTTGCAAGTACTTAAATAAGGGACGTGAATTACGTATGCCGTCGGTATCAGGCGAGGCAAAAGCTGAAAGCCTCCTGAATATTTATAAAGAACGACGCCTGATACACCACAGGACGATTTTGTTACGAGAACGCAAAAAGCTTTATATCTGATTTGATTTCGTAATAGATCGTTTGAAGTTTAAATACGTAATTATAGAATAAAAAAATGAACAGAATACTGAATTATTTAAACAGTGATAAGCACTCATTTTTCTGTTTTATTTTCTATCATCATGAATTTAAAGGTTTTTAATGTGACGTCGTAACTATTAACATTTTTTGCGCTTACATTGAAAACACTGACTGAACCTCACGAAATAAATCAAAATAATGTACAACAGTGTTTTAGACCTTCTAGAAAAGTCAAAGAAAAAATCGGCGATGGTACTGTTGTATAACCCACAATAACCATTTTTTTATCTTTTAAATTTTACGGGATGAATTATTAAATACTTTACAAAGCGTTTTAAGGCAATTCCTATCGAATTATGTACTTTAAATTCACTGTCCGTTTAATATAAATTGGTTCTTAACGCCTTCAATTTAAATAAGTATTTCTGAAGATATTAGCATTGCACCTATGTGGAGCCGGGCAGATCGCTAATCACTACATACTATAAAACAAAGTCGCTTTCTCTGTCCCTATATCCGTATGCTTAAATCTTAAAAACTACGAAACGGATTTTGATGCCGGTTTTTTTGAATAGATAAAGTGATTGAAGGGGAAGGTTTATAAGTATAATTCATGCATATTTCGGAGAAATGCTGATAAATTTATATAGCGTTCCAAGGATTTTACAGATATCAGTATTGCACCCGTATGAAGCCGGGGGGTCGCTAGTATTATTATAAAGTAGAATTTAAGTTTTAAGGAATAACAAAGAAAATATTAGAATAAATGACATTAAAAATAGATAATAAATCACCAAAATTTTCGTGTATAACAAAGTTATTTCCTTGCAAAGAAAGTTAGTAGAGGTTAGATTTTTGCTAAATTTATTATTTAATTATACATATATGCTGTTCTACCTTAATAAATTACTATGACTAAAATAATTTATTACAAACATTTTTAAGATTACTTTTTTGTTTTATATGATTATTTGTAGTCTTTTATTCAAAATGTATTCAATGTCTTTTAATTAAGCTTATAGGCTAAGATTTACGTAAATTATCTATACAAATATATAAAATTATAGTGTATGGATAGTCTGATTGTGACCGGACTTTCACAGAAAGACCGGCTATATAACGGGAATAAACTTATACTAATAATAGTTCTTTCTAGAATAATAAAAGATTATCTTGAAGAGTCCCACCTAAAAGAGCCAGGTACTGACTTATGAGGGCAGACATCTTGGCCGGTTGTTTTCCAAATGCTAATTTTCGAAGGCGGTAACGTTTCGTTTCGTTTTCAATTTCCACCACCACACATGAGAAACCGCGGAGTATAGCCGGTCTATCATAAAAAAGTAATAACATGAACAAAACTGCGCCTTGTCATGTCAAAGCAACAAAAGGTCTATAAACTCGCGCCGCAATCCAACATATGGAGTTTGCGAACAATAGGGGAATTTGCGTTAATAAAACGACACAGGCTAGTTATCACTGATTTTAAAACTCACGTCTCTTTGTCTCATAAAGCCATTGTGCTGTGACCAACGACATGGGTACGGTCGTGTAAATGTTTGTTTTTTTTATTTATTACGCTTATGCTAAAAGTTGCCATGCAATATTTTTTAAATGTCTATGATAAGTCGCAAAGAGGCAAGATCCTGTGCCGCTATTATCCACCGATCTCCTGTACATTTGCTCAGGTCGCCACTCCATCTCGTATATATGTCAAATTCAACGATGAAGATGTCATTAATTAAAATCTTAAAGTTCATCAAAGTCTTATTATTCTATACGTATGTAAAAATCACGAGAATAAGAAATAAAATTTAAGAAAAACTTAAATAAATCAAGCATAGATTACGTATCTCTTATTTCTAATTTAAATTTGTTCAAACTCTTGTTTTTCATACATTTACATATTTTCAATCATTCTAAACACATTTAAACATATTGCTCATCTTCCCTTAACCTTCAGCTCTCGGTACATGTCTTTATAATTGAAAATCCTTATCAAATCGAAATGTTTAATAAATCGGAAACGATATGTGACAGCTAGCTGACCATGTTGGCGACAGGTTGGGAAATTTGTACATATAAAACGATTACGATACGAAAAGGTCTACTGGTGGAATTTATTTATGGATAACGTCTGTTAGATAATATAACAAGCACTAATAATAATATTTATAACAAGCACTTTTTGATTGTGTAAAACTGTGACTTTTAGAGAGGATTCGTTTTATTCGTCTACAATCAGACCGTGCAGTTGTTTGAAAGGGTCGGTATTTGAAATAAATATATAATTAAAATGAAGATTGTTTAAAAACATAAATAAAACACATCAACAATTTCTAGTAATTTCGCCTTTTTTTTCTTTTTGCGTCTGCAATACCTTTAAATTCATATTTATCAACTGCAAGAAATCAATGTAACTTTACTTCAAAGCATGTTATCGTTAATAATAATAAATACTGAGCAATTAAATGCTATTCATGGAGTAAGGACGGTGAGAAAGGACAAAAATCCCCTAATGGCGAAGACGTGCATTTGGGGAGGCCTATGTCCAGCAGTGGACTGACACAGGCTGACGATGATGGTGTCAAAAATAGAGATTAAATTTATATTCACTAAAAAGCAGAGGAATACAGTGAGATAATAGGAATTATCGTGTATATTTCTATCCCCGCGTAGATGATTCAAATATTTTTAAGAACTCCAAATACAAAAGAAATTAAGATACACATTAACATGATTCATGTTTTTTTGTTTTCAGATGACCTCGTTAAGGAGAAGGAGATAACAAATTTCTCATTGAATTCAGTGTAAGTACTTTACTTAATACCTCATAACAATATAATTTATTTATTGGAGTAATTGTATAATTGTTACTGTAAAATTTTATATTTTAAATCGTATGCATTTGCCGTATAAAAGTACTGAGTTTGCCGTCTATACGTTAATAGCTCACTTTATTCTTGACCTAAAGTGTTAATAATATTTGGTAATGAACTTTCTACTTATTAAAACCAAGACGTTAGTTTACTTTACTTTAGTCTAGCCAAAATATACTTTAAATAGATGTATGTATATATAATGATAAAATATTTTGCTTCGTTATTTTTCGGAAAGATTACTATTTATTGTACTCTCACAAATATCTTCAATACATCTCTGTATTATACATTGACATTGTTCGTTTTGAGCATTGCACGAAACAATTAAATTTTATTTCATATTAATGTTTATGCAATCATTGACAGTTCGGGTGTGATCGTAATTTGGTAAATATCCGAGTTTTCCCGAAGGGAAATAATTTCTTGTTACATCAATCAACAAAGTACCGTTTTACCGGTGGTAGGTCCCTTTTTTACAGGGGACCGTCTGAGTTGGTACCACCGCGGCGCCTATTTCTGCCGCAAAGCAGTAGTGTGAAAGCACTATTATGTTCCGGTTTGAAGGGTACCGTATCCAGCGATGTTACTGGGTAAAGACGACTTAACACCCTATGTCTCACGTAGGCAGCGCGTTGGCGATACCACTGGTATTGCCAATGTCTATGGGAGACGGTAACCGCTTTCCATCAGGTGGCCCGACTGCTCGTCTGCTTGCGTAGGTAATAAAAAAAAAAAAAAAAAAAAAAGTACCCAATAACTAGCAGAGGTGGCGTACGAAGTGTGTGCTTATTCAGATATCAATGACAGTAGATCTATAATAACGTTAGATGAATGAAGCCACGTCATTGCCAAGGGCTACTTTGTTTGAATTTATTTGAGGTCTAAATAAAAACTGAACCGTATGTCTATTCCGATTTTAAAATAGGTACCGACGACTGCCTCCGTGGCCTAGTGGTTTTATAACTGAATCGCAAATCGGAGGTCATGGGTTCTGTTCCGTGCGACAGAAACTTAGTGTAGTAATTATATCGTATGGTCTACTTAAGGATAAAGTCTGTTGATAATATATATCGCATCACTTAATGCCTATTAATCCTGTATGTATTTAGAAATACCGTATTCATGTCCTTTGATTTGAAGCCACCTTAACGCTACAAATTACGTAAGGAGATCTTATGAAGTTAGTGTAGGTACGTGTGCGTTTTCAGCGCCATTACGTATACGTACACGTGTGTGCGTGTAATAACGTAGAGTGCTTCATTTATGTAAGACGCTTTCGTATTAACACCGAACGCCTTGGCTCATACATATGTGATTTTAAACCATCCATATTCCTCCATGTTACTAATGAAAAAGAAAAGTGGTACCGCTTTTTAGTTAGTGTTTAAATAAGTGTGATTTGTTGATAACTTTTCGGGTAAATAAATAATAAGTATGTTTACAATTATATTTTAAAACTATTTATTTTTATTACATTACCTTTCCTCGGTTGAATATTATAAACTGACACTATCTTATAGTACTACCAGTGTATCAGTGCATATAAAACAATTTTAAAGCTTATTTGTATACAAAACACGTTAAAATCTTGTCATTTGAAGTAAATAACAATCGCAAACACTTTTAATTCCTAGTGAAACATTATCAAACTTAATATTACTTTAATATGTTTGTATCTACTTACCGCTTGGCAAATTATTTTTAGATAAAATGCTTTAGTACGTTTTTTATAAACAAAGAATGGAAATCTGCCTATATATCTTTAATCAATAAAATTATTATGTTTTTATTAAAATTGAATAATTATTTAACATTTATCAATTGATATGTTTAGTGTTTGATTTGATCGTAAATTTATATTTGTTATTATCATTTATTTTTTTACAAAATTATATTTTTAAGTTAGTTAGTTAAGTTAGTTTTTTTAGCAATACTAGACTACAAATGTTACTAAATATAAAAGTTTTGTTTAAGCCTACTTTAATTTTTGAAATTTGGTGCTTATTCCTATAAATGAACATATGTTAAGGAAGTACAAGTATAAAGCACGGGGGTAACTATATAACAAGGCTAAATATACAATTTTATGGTTTAATTTGATAACATATGCCTTAATACAGTAGATAACTTCAACAAATGTCCTAGGCTAAACTACTTTCTGAACTGAAATAAGAATTACCATTTTACTCGACGCGAGGAAACTATGTAAGTTTAACTGTCTTTAACCAAGTTACAACCATGAAAGATTTTTTAGAATATAATTGGTGGCCCCAAATTAAGTATTTGTTATGTTTACAGAATAATTTTGATTGTGATAATTTATCGCATAAATTTTTGATCTGTATTCAACATTCGTAACGGATAGGGTTTACATTATAAACTGTATCTATCCTGATACATATTAATTTATATCCTTACACTTTCTGTTCCTTATGCGAATACTATACATTATAAATATTACAGTGTTATAGGTTTTTATCGTTTCACTGCGGTAATGGTTTCTAACGTCGGTTACAATTGTAAATAATTGTAAAGTAATTGAACGCGATATAATGCGTAATATTGTATTATAAGTAATTAAATTTGGGACTTATGATTTAACTACAGCTCTTGTTGCAGAAGGTGTGAAGGCGGAAGATGTTCTCCTGAAATCGAAAAGGGTATGTTGATTCTTCTCAATATCAAATAAATATTTTATTTGCGGCTATATGGAAAAAAATATAAAATATCTAACAAATTCGTCAAACTTTTTATGAACAAAACATATTACAGCTACATTTTAAGTATGCTATACAAAATCCGTAAAGCTTTCATAGTTGCCGTTAGCTCAAGGAAACTTTTTCTTTAATCATAAATTATAATGGCATTTTTAACAATGTTTATTAATTACAATTTAAGTTAAATTTTAACTAATATTACTTTACTATCATACTTTCACATTTTTTTTTGCGCGATTTAAATAGGTCTTTCCTGTTTTAACCTTTACCGTCTATTAAATTTGGAATGTCTGTCATATACATCTAAGTATCCAGATGCTTATAATATTACCGAACTTAACAGATAAACTCAATAATCTATTAAAAACTTAGCATAGGCAAATAAAATGAAAGATTGAAATTGCTATTTTAACTGTAGGCAAAAACTGTTCAATCTTTATTTATCTAAAGCTAAAGTTAAAAGTAAAGCTTTTAAAATATCGAAGATGATCTTAATGAAATCGTCAAAACCAAGAAAAATTTAAACTTTTCAATTTCTGCTTTTGGTAAAATCATTTTTTCCTTAATCCTTTAAAATAGCATTTTATAGAATATTTAAGTGAATTGAATAGTGATAGTTTTTAGTGTTGATATTAGATATTAGTTGCTTTGTTGCTTAAATACACTATTGTAAATGGAGCATTATTTTTCACTTATGCATTAATTCACAGTACTCTAAGGAAGTGCTTTCGTAACGAAGCTTCATTACAAAACATTTGCGATAGAAAGTTTGATGAAAAATACTTGTTTGTTTTATCGCAAACGTAAATTGTATTTTTCCATTCCCTTTTATCATGTGAGTTGTCAAAATATTTAATTCTACATTATTATATGAACACTTCTTTGTCATGCATTCATTATTAGAATCAACCATACGAAAATTGATAAGTTATAAATTAGCCAGTGGTCGTAGTACAAATGCAAAATTTGTCACCTATTTGTTTTAATTATAGCTCAAATAAAATTAACGTAACGGTAACATTTGATCGCTATTTAATTAAAACCATGAAATTGCTTATTCAATTTATGATTAGTCATAATGTATCGTCATGTTGAATGCAATAATACGACACAATGATTGTGCATAAACTTTGTAGCTCAAAAACAAGCAAATAACCTGTAACAGGTAACATTTGAGTGCTATTTTATTTAAAACCCGAATTTGTATATTTTTAATTTTGTGTCATATGAAATGTATATGCTAATAGTTCGATTGTTAGTGTAATACCGACACAAAGATGATGCACATAAACGTTTTACAGCGTAAACAAAAAAGAAGACAATAATAAGAATAAATAAACTTTTGGCTAATAGAAATATTAGCATATAATGTTTTATAAGAAACTTTGTCACAACCAAAATACGTAAGTTTTAAATATCAAAACTATATTTAACAATAACTATATCAAAAATATACATTTTTAGAGGAAAATCTGTGTTCTTTCCACGAAAAATCTTAACTTTTAAGCTAAACTTACAATCCTAGATGTAGCAAACTATAATTCTCAGGAGCATAATAAACAAGCGGGAAATAACACTAAAATGTTTGGTAGTAAGCGTGAAAATATGCGAAACGGAACATTTTTAAATGTATATTTTTCAAGGCACGCTTTAAAGAAATCTTCACATAAAATAATTTTAATTGTATCAAAACCTTTAAGTCATGTGCTTTTTTACAAACGTTTTTTGTCCATGACATAGGTGTATATTTTCACCTGAACTTTTTTTTATTTATCTTTATAATTACTGTAGAACCATGTTACAACTCCTGTTTAAATATGATACAAGGATATTATGAATCTTTTATAGTCGAAGATACGTGATATAAAACTATCTTTTTATAAAAACATTTATTAGAAAGTTTATTTCGGCAATTTCTGCAGCTCCCCACTCAGGATTATTTCGAATATTATGACCCAATCGAGCTGCTAACAGCGTAACAGATTTGTCAGAAACGTATCGTTGGGGTAGACAAATTGATCAAATAATTTATTTATTTCAAGAAAATTTTTATTAAACATTTGAAATAATCTCAATAGTCATTATTGCATGTGCCTTGTATATTTATATTAACTACAATGATAAAAAATATACAGAAATTGGAGGCTGTCCACGGCTCCGTCCTGTTATTTTTATAATATTAAATGAATTTGGATGTAAAGAAGCCTATTTGAATATCGTGTCCGTGATATTTAAATATCGGCCCAGTAGTGTTAAGGTTGATTTAAAAATAAATCTTTCTTCTATTAAATATAATGCTATCATGATTTAATAACATACTTTACGAAATTAATCGAGTGTATAAAAACTTTGACAGGCGAACAAAACCTCGGTCTGCCTGCGACCATGGATCCTGTAAAGTGTCTAAAACATCGGAAAAATTATAAACATAATTAAACGCGATAAAATTCGTAAAGTACTTAATACATCAGGTGTACTAATCGCGTTAATTGCTCACTAGAAAGTACTTTAGCTACTCTAGCTGCTAATATTTTAAAGGAATTTACTCTTTTTTTAAATTGTTAGCCTTTGTTTTTTAATTTGATTTTTTTTTATATTATATTAAAGAACATCAATACTATATCAAAACAGGTATTTCAATAAAAATAAATTTACATTTCACATTTACAATCAAAATTAAATCATAGCAACACTGATTCAGAAAAACGGATAACAACAATATTTTAGGCTTATAGTCTTAACTCGCATCTATTTGGACCACAAAAAACTGCATTTAAATATTTAGTAGTTCGTTTGAATAGATTCAATTTACTACAGTATTTGCTGAAGCATTATATTTCTCAGTATTAATGTGAGCACTAATATCTTCTACGACAGAATATTTCTTTTACTTCAGTTAAAAATACACATCATTAGTATTATTTTTGTAAATAAAGTGTTATGTCTGATAAAAAAGAGTAACATCAAAGCATTTAATATTTAAATATAGTTATTCTAACCATTTTTCATTAAGTTACTTTACTAAAACTGTTTTTATACGGCACATTGCATTGCTCCTTATTTCTGTTGTTAATTACGTTACCTGCAAAGGCAAATGGTATGTCGCATATCTAATTCTAGATAGGGATCTAATTTAGGTCTCACTTTACCCGTTTAAGACCCTTTGACTATTTCGAAAGATATCCTTGACTATTTGGACCGCCTTTATACGTGTTTGACCAGGATTAATTCATCGCACTTCTAAAGCAATCAGGAAATGAGCTCTCTACGTTGAAATTATCAACACGTATATGGTAAATATAATTAAATACCTTTAAATTGAGCTTTTATCTTTAATTTTTCATTTCTTAAATCCAAACTTCAAATCAAATGTCGTTTTTTAGTATAGACGTATTACGCAGATATTGATTTCAAGTGAAACAAGATTAAAATCTTAAGTCATATAATATCACTAACCAGAATAAAACTAAATTGTGTGTTAAAAATTTCTAATAAATTATAATACAATTATTTCGTAAACAGATTTGTGATCCAATACTGTTTGAACATAGGCTTATTTACTATGAACATAGCCTAATGACAGGAATCAATTAAAAGAGTTGCTCATAATTGCAACGCTGAGCAGGCGGATTAGCAATTAACTATATGCACTTCTACTGTGGATCTGTCTTACTCCAACTGTAAGGCAGATCCACCGTTAAGTGGGCAGTGGGGTTATCACATTCCTACGCAAGACAATTGTTTCAATAGATCTTCAATGTTATCTCTTCTAATTTACGTAGTTTTCACTCAAAACTTGACATCTGAACTCCGCTACCCAAAGCGTAATATACATTAATAAATTTATAAGATGTTAGTATATTTAAAGGCGCGGACAGTCCTTTAACAATTGTTAAAGATGGTATTGACAACCAGAATTGACTTTTTATATTCATGGGGATATCAAAAGTTTTACAAAGGCCAAAATTACTAGGCCCAGGAGATAAATAATCATTTAATCATTTGATGCAAATGCAATTTTAATGTTGAATATTAAAAAAAAAATTACATACATATGCGTATCGACGCGAATAAAGTAAAACATTAGCGCGGTGACTATTTCTGCCGAAAACCAGTGACGTATAATCATTACTACCTTCTGAGTTTAAGATAAGCAGGCTAATGCCTAAGTAAACGAGGCATGACGCCTCATGTATCAGGACAGCTAGTGGATTCGTATCATCTTACGCAGATTTTTTTAAAGGCAAGGCGTATTACTTAACATCAGGTAAACATCAAAAAAAATAATCAACATCATATCATGGATTTTCCTTGAAACATAATAGTTTCAAATGAGAAAGTAATTAAGTTTGCGTTACTCTGAAACACTGTTAACCTTTTAAAAGCATCTTTTAGTTGGCAAATGAAATCAACTTTGAAGTTGGTTCGAGGTACATTTATAGTGTTTTCGTAAACTTGATGCTCAACTTAGGATTGCTATTCCCCGCTGGTTCTGCAGAATAAAGGAATTTAGCATGTTAGCAAATTCTACTAACATTGGGGGATTTCCTTTCATGGCGTTGGAAGCCTGTATCCAGAACGCTGGTACTTTGGAAACGGAGGTTGTGGTTCGAGCATCTCGGTTACTCAATCAGTGTTGATGGGATTTTAGATTTGTTGGAACCATTTAGCACCCTAATCGAAAAGGTATTATGATCATGGTCGGATGGCAAATTCAAGTTCTCCAACCATATTAAATTTGAGTTGACCTAGACTAAAGATAAACTCTTAATATAATGTTCCTTGTTAATCGCTTTTATGTTTCAGTCTACTTTAAAATAAATAATCATAATTTCATTCAAGATCATGAATCCATAAACGGTCATACTATATTGCCTAACACCGAGACTTCATAACTTAAACGGACATTTATTGAGAGCACGCTTACGATGATTTTTTCCAATTCTCAGGTAAGAAGTCCAAGTTATAGATATACACCGTCTCAACTGGACTTTCACCAATCTAAAATTGCTATTTTCCAGTCTTAATTACCAGTTGCAATTGAGAATTAACTCGCGTGTCGTTACTTTAAATTTTCATGACTGGCATTATTAGAAATAATATGTTGCAGTTTAAAATCCCGTGGTTTATTGAACAGCTGCCTTGTTACAAATTAAATATTAGATACTCTAACTGAGTAAGCCTTTATACCTTCATTTACATATGAATTATTAGACCGCATCCGTTTAAAAACATGGTCTAATATTTATGCTCTTTTTAAAATTGGATTAATCAGAGCTTATTCGTTTTACCACATGCAGGTGAGGTTGGATAGGATTTTTAAGATCTTTTTTGGAACCCTGAAACCCACCATTAGTCAAAGCATTCTTTCGGATTACTCAACAATATAAAAACTAGATATAAAGACAAATGTCTAAACATTTAATCATAATAAGTGAGCTTATTAAATCGCTTTATTGTGTTTAGTCTATTTCAAAATAAAAATCAAAAAGAGATTTCCATTCAGATATTAGACAATCCACAAAAAGGTAAAATATATCATGCCTAATTTACACAAGCTATAATTAAACGGACATTATTTGTTGGAGTAATGTTGGAAACGTAACCTTAATTCTCAGAAGACCTGCTCCTAATAACTAAATAGTGAAAGTCAAATGTTATTACAACCGAATTAACTGAATGCTCTAACTTTCCGTTCGTGTAATTCAGTTATTTTCATGTTAATTATTACACCATTACGAATTATGACTTCTCTAACAAGACTGGGGCAACTAATTATAAAAATAATTATGTTGCAGTTTAAAAATCACAGGTGGTTTATTAAAAAAGAGTAGTAAATACAAAATTAAATATTATTAATTGATTATAATTATTAATCCACAATAACACTTCATTTATACATATGAATTATGTAGACCGCAGTTACGGGTTTAAAAAAAAACATTGTTTCTTAATAATTCTATACTCTTCTTTTAAAAAATATTGGTATAACAATACAGAGAGGTTAATTTAATTCAAGGTGTGAGTATGGAGTAATTCCCTCATTTTGTTTACGAACCCGAGTAAAATATAAAGGAAATGCGTTAAAGCTGACTCAGTGGATTTGTTTGAAAGACAAGTTTAGCGATTCAGTGTCTTATTCTAACATGTATAAGCCCTACTAAATTTTATGTTCATTTTATTGTTACACAGGAACGTACAAAAGAGATTTGATTTGTATTATAATTTTATCTTTTCTTTGAGGTTATGTAGTAAAATAACGTTCACTATAGACGTACGATTATAACCGTATGGCTCTACTTGTTTATAATCAGCTATATTTGTTTACATCAATTTCTAGTTTAATTTGGCCAGATAAAAATTGTAAAATATTAAAAATTGTAGTATTTTTGATCAAATTTTAAATACTTCATGCTTTGAAGCAACGCTTTCCTCAATACGACAATAACCTGTCATAGCCCCTTCAGCTGCAGAGCTGATTCCAATTTCCTCGTTATTTCCGGCCGCTAATCGGTATATTCACTTGTTTTATGTCAATAAATACAATTTACATCAAGTGCTGCATGGATTATTATGTGGTTATGCTGAAATTATGATTATTGGTTTGAAAAATATTCTTCGTATTGTTTTAAACATCAGTTTGCTTTTTTTTCGTGTTATTATTTAATGATTAAGTTATTTTTTAATTCTGTGATCAAAATGCATGCATTTCATAGTTGTCTGTTTAGTAGACATATAGGTCAAATTAAATAATCACCAGGCATTGTGTTCAATGTCAAGATATTAAATAGAAATATTCTGGTAAATAAGGACAAAAATTCATTTTAATAATTCCGAAATTTATATTCCTAAGTCGCTGACGTCTGCAACTTGTGAAAAATTTATACTGAAAGGCTTACTTGCGTATTAACATAATAATTTTAACGACACAGCGATATCTGTTTGGTAAACATTTTTTAAAATAATGCAGAACTTTATAAAAGAAGATATATGCATAAACTGATATAAAGTATTAACTTACATTTTTATATTTAAGGATATAGAATATTCGTGGCCGTATGGAGTGGTATTACCAGATGTCTATATCTGATGCACAACAGTAGTATGGAATCTATCTTAATTCGGTTTAAAATGCATCGTAACCAGCGTATTCACTGGGTAAATAGCGTCCCCTGTTCCACGGTATGCAGCACAATTGTGATACCCCTGGTATTAGTGATGTCCATGGGCATCAGTGACGCAAATAAATATTTAAGTAGTAAATTTTTGTCCTTGACAATATAAAAATATTTAAAATTTATTCTGAAAAAAACCAATGAAGCAAGTAGCTACCACCGACATTGATTATCCTTTTTAAAAGGGCAACACGCAAAAGATGGCGAAACAAGTTTTATTTCGCCATAAACTACACACGATTCCACTTTCCTTGCTCGTGATCATGTGCTTTGTCATAAGCTTAGTACTCTTATTTTTTTTCTGTATTACTATTATTAGAGTTAAAATGCTTGTTTCATCCATACTTCCATACTGTAATATTATAAATGCGAAAATAACTTTATCTGCCTCTCCATTTTCCTTCTAGAAACTTGACGTTAAATTGACTACTGTACAGATTTCGAGAAAGGATATAGGCTAATAATTATTACGATAAAAGGTTTGAAATAGGGGATGAAAGTTTATAGAGAATCGTTCATCGATCAAACCAAAACTTTAGTCATAAAAAACATAAACTTACTTAGTCTACAGTATAAATACATACATATTTAACACTATCCGCGACTTTCTCCTAATTCCGCAGGATTACACGCATCTCTATCCCGAAGGCCGCTGGTAACAGCTAGTAACGTAATATGATAGTGTTAGAAAGCTTCTTTCTTTTGCTCTTTAGAAGCGGAGAAGGCATTGAAAATTTAATTTAAATTTTTGAAAAAGTTTGCCTATTATTGTATAAATATTTTTATATTTAATAATATTTAAAAAAAATCGTTTCTTATAGCAAAAACAACTTCTTTCTTAGGTATGGTTATTATTTTTTGTAACAATAGTTAATAATTCTTTAACTTCACGTAAGGTGTTTTCCAAATTTTCCATATTCTTCCTTAAATTTATCTCTAATTAAACATCATCTTCTTAACAATAAATCTTTCAAATACAATGATTATACAATAGCAAATCATTAATTCCGAAAATTTTGATTATTGCCGCAATGTGATGTGATGATAGATGGTATGTGTTTTTCTTGAAATTAACCAATTTCAACCCTACATTGAGCAATTATATCTCAGAAAGTAATGCAGTAGCTTGGCAAAAGCCTTGTCTCTTGTGATTTAACGACCCTCACTTTGTCTGCAAATCCCAGTGCAGTTACAGAGATACTGTTACACTGTGACACGGATTCACAGCTCTGTGCACTTACGGTATTTACTAACTAAGAACAGAATTACCAAACATAACTGAAATGCTTAGTATTTTTAGTAAATAATTTCAGCGGCTTTATTCTGTTCCTTAATTATTCTTGTGTGTTAAATATTGTTGCTTATTATGTATCTTTTAATTAAAAAAAATACACTAGTAAAAAATGTCATTAACTTTATAACTACTTTTATTACTGAAAGATGAAATAAACTATTTGAAAAATTATTATATATTTATAGATTTACTTTTGACATAGCATATTATATTGATCACAAATACTCTATTAGAATTGGTGTAGTTTTTTTATTCACATTATACTTGCGTGTGAAATGCTTTTAGTAACTGACACCATTACAAAACATTTGCGAAGAGCAAAGTTCGTGTCGAAATAATATTGGTTTTATCACGCATGAAATTGATATTTTTTGCATACCCTTTTATATGGAGTGGATTCTCGATTTGTTATTGATGTATGTATATAAATAAAATAATGACAACAGAAGTAATTAAAAAAATGATGACCTGCAAATCAAATCAAACAGTTTTGACATTTTTCAGCATCGTACGAGTACACCCCGTATAAGTAACGTTTAACTGCTGTAACGTAAATTAGTTGCATTTTCAAGAGATACATTATAATCAAAATATCATCTTAACTTTTGTTTATATCCATACCAAATTAAATATATAATAAAGATACAATATAATAAAAGTGTAAAATTTTATAAGTACTTTACTTATCATTGAGTCAACTAAGCTAGTAATTACACATTTTGAATTTTATTTTGGTTATATTTATTTTTTATATTATAGACATTTATTCTATGCATAATTTTCTAGATCTTCTTAAATGGAATTACACTTAATTGATCCAAGGTTTGTATTGGCTGCGAGTAGCAGGGATCGGCCGTCTTGGCGTTCATTGAAAAAGGCATATGTCCAGCAGTGGACTGCCAATGATGATGATGATGACGATCCAAGGAATATAATTTTATGTAACTTTTATAGTAAGGCCGAACGAAACGTAAGTGGATTGGAACGAGCTTCTCACACATAACAGCCTCTCGATATCTACCACCCTATATAAAATTTCTAGTTTCAGTCAATTATTTTATACGGCACGTTTTATGCACGTGAAAGGAAAAATTCTAAAAGCATTTACTTAAAACCTTACACCGTATTGCCTTAAATGAGTATTAAATATGTCTCATTTTATGTTTTTACAAAGTTAACCGTGCATTATTATTACCATATTGAAATATGCACGTGCCAACTTAGTATATTATATACCATTTAAAATTGTACACTAATAACGACTTTACTATGTATAACATATAAAGTCTAGCTCTCAAGGTGCAGGATTGGCCATTTAATCGCCTAGGTAGTTCATATTTTACGTTGCATTTTTTAATGCAACGTAAAATAAAATGATCATTAAATTTAAAAATATTATAAAAACATGGCCACACCAAAAGAAGAGCAGTGACGTAACAATTATAATAAAAACATGTACTCCGAATTGAGTAACTTCTTCTTTTGTGAAGTCTCAAGCTAGCACAACCCATCAATGGAGAGTCAAGTTATTACTTCCATTTTATAACCCAATGATATCTTTGTTAAAATCAGTAACTGATTGTTCAATACGGTGATATAACTCATACTCTATGGGTATGTTATCACTATCTAAATTTCTCTAACATACACTAACATTTAGCAATCTAAATAACCTATTCTAGTTATTATTTTTTGGCACTTCATAATTTTTAAATATTTATTGAGTAATCGTTATCTAATAGTAATGAAGCCTCAACTACAAAGTGACAATAATATTAAAACTTGATGATAATATTTGCCTGCCTCCGTAGCCTAGTGGTATACGCGTTTGCCTTAGAAACCGGAGGTCGTGGGTCCTGCGGGGACTCAACAAATTTTCATTGTTGTTTCCTAGTTGGTAAGGACAATTTGGGCCGATCACCCAGTTGTCTGAACAGTAAGATGATCCATACGTCGGATGGACATGTAAAAAGTCGGTCCACCCACCAACCCGCATTGGACCAGCGTAGTGGGATATGGTCCCAAAACCCCTTAATGGATAGGGATGTATTAGGGGAGGCCTATGTCTAGCAGTGGACTATCAAAGGCTGATGATGATGATGATGATATTTAAAAAAGTTTTCAAAAATCACAATTTTTATCAAGTTAATAAATTTCGATAACATCATATAACTTTTTAGCACAACAATTAGTTCTAAGTTAATTAAATTGCCTTAACATAACAAACGTTGTCATAAAAGTTCACTTAAAAACGCGTTATTCAAGCAAATCGACAAAACAAAATCTGGCTCAAGCGATTTTGCTGCTCGCCACTCGGGATTGTTTCGAAATTTATGACCCGATCGGGCTGCATAGCGGCTGATAGCGTAACAATTTGCTTTAACCGTATCGTTAGGGTCCACAAATTGTTAAAATGAATTAATGTTTAAGCTTATCTTAAGAGTAATTATGAAGCTTAAATTGATAAATCATTATTATATTATAAAAAGGAAAGATTTGTGTTTGTTTCGTATGTGTATGTTTGTAAAAAAGGCTACTATTACAATCTGAAAATAACGTGGTCCACGGGGAGCGGTGGACGGACTGATAGTATATTATGAGTTTGTTTGATGTTTGGAGTGTTTTTGATTATATTTGACATAGTTCTTGTAATAAAACAAGGATGTGATTACTCATTTTAAAAGGTGCTAATACAAATATAAAATGTGATGTAAATGTGAATTTGAATAATTCAAGACAAAAATTAGCAAAATCGGTTCAGCCGTTTTCAATTTTAGCGAGGCTAACATCAATTGATTTTTATACATATAGATGTGATATGTTAACGAATAAAATTATTTCGTAAAATCCAATTTTGTATAAATGGCAAGATAACACGTTTAAAGTTTACAGTTGCTAAATTACCCTGAAATACCTGTTACGCTCGTGGGAGAGATTTACTATCCCTTTAAGTTTAACTTATCGATGCTATCACAAACCGGTTTTACTTAAACCCACGACGTTTAAGTTATGGACGTGATTGCCATTCTGCTTTAGCAAAGTTTATGGTTTAGGCTTTTATGATAATTTTAAATAAGTGAAATAAAGAAAGAGTTATTGACACACTAAAAATAATTTTAACGAGATTTCGACTATTATTTTTTAATATAAGTAAAGTGACTTGTGGTTAATTATGTTTAAGAAAGACTCAATTTAAATATTGGTTAATTTGTTTTTCATATAAAAAATTTGGTGGCTTTATCTCATTGGGATATTTAATAATACTAGAAATATAGTCAAATCTACGTGGCCTAGCGCTACCCATATACAATGTCATCACACCTAGTTTGAGAACATTTGGAGTCATAAACCTTAAACAATTAAAATTGTTTGCAGAAAACTAGCAGTCTACTTTTGTAGTATGACGCAAACGGTGTGGGTGACATAAAAGGCAACATGAATAAAATATTATTAGATTGACCTTACTGCACACTCTCATTATTGGTTTGTCCCAATAAAAAAAAGGTTACAAAAATAACAAAAACGATTCAATTTATTGATTAACATTTAATACTAACGGTTGTTATAATTAAAATTTAATATTCATAGGCCCTTAATCCTCTAGTTGTACTTTAATACACATTGGAAACGTAAACTTGATTCTCAGGAGCCTTTCTTAACAAACAGTAAAAAGTAAATGCGGTTGTTTACCACCGGCTTTACGGGGTTTTGTTTTTAATTATTTCATTAATATGTTAAAATTACTAATGAAAATGTTGAACTAATTTCTATATGTATATATAATAATGGCTTTTACAAAAGATAATGTCTCTCCATACTACCAAAACAATGCCGTAATAATATAAAAGTATATTTTGAAAAAAAATTCCTCTCCTTTACCTTATAGTTTGATGGGACCCCAAACGATTGAAGAGAGATTAATTGCAAGCCTAGCTTTTTAAACGCCACGCTGAAGCATGGATGAAAGCAAGGTAGCTTCACATGCAAACAGAAGAGGAGTCCCCGTAGAATGTAACCCAAGATCTCGATGGTTTCAAAAGTTCGGTAATATCACTAGGTCCCTACAAAGGCAGTATAGAAACTATATAATTAGAAAATTTATGTAGTGTCCAAACGCAAAAAGACAATGCTTTTATTTCCTAACGTTTTTCGTATTAATTAATTGTTCAGGTAGTTTTGATTTTATTATACATTAACTTGAAGGTACCGTTTAAAATTATTCAGTATTAAAAAAATTGGGTGTGCTTAGAACGACTTATTCTTACCTTTTAATCATTCAATTACTTTAATCTGAGATTTAATTGTTACTTAAACAGACAAACTCTTATTGAGTAAATTTTTTTACTTATGATCTTGTAAGAATTTTATATTCATGCAAGCAAAAAGCCAGTTAAGCGTATGACGAAAAACATCTTCAGCAAATTTTGTTATAGAGACATAAATCTTTGTTATTTCCCGGACGCTTTTCCCCTTCAAACGTCGGGTGCTTTTACCACATGAAAAGTTTATTCTTATAAGTTAAAACTTTCCACTGTTGACCAAACACTCTTTTAAAACTTTAAATGGTTGGGTAAACCTTAACAAAACTCTTTTTTTATATTAAAGATTACTTTTTTTTCTATTATTTTTTTTAAATATTAATAACGGTTGATATAAAAAGATACATACATAAATACGAAGTCTGGCACCGTTCTTCCTTATCGATATTGTGTGAAAAAAGCACATATTTGCTAGTTTCTTAAGGAGTGAAATTTATAATAAAATTTTATACACAACTATCTATTTCTACATACATCTAAAGACTGCCATAAGTATCCGTTCGCTTATTAATTAAACAAAATATAATTTATATTAATATAGGATTAATTAAATCGTATTAAATGAAAGCTTCGTTCTGCCGTGTCCTGATTCGAACTCGAAAATCCTTTCATCTTAACCCTGCAGATCATGCTTAAGCAATATTTGTTTTGATCCGGATTTTGTTTGTTCAGGCCGTGATAAACTCCACCCTACCTCCCGGTTTTATCGCAACGAAAACAGTAAAGTGAACAATGTCTTGTACTTCACGTTGTCTAAACAATGGATTACGAAAGTTGACGTCTAGTCTTGGATGTTGACATTACAGATTTAATGTCAACATCCCAATAATTTAACCAATCAAATGTTAGAGTTATTATTTAAAACGATTAATTTATCATGATAATCATATCTAATTATATCTACATTTCTTTTTAGATAAAATTTTTATTTTGTGGTTAGAATAATTCAAAGAATTTTAAACGTATTTTTCTACTTTAATATTAACATGGTGAGGACCAGTGTGTGGAAGAGATTATATTCTGCATAAAATCCCTTAACTTTTGAACTGATGTATTAATCCAAATCTCACCATCATCATCCCACCTTGATTGTCCACTGCTGGACATAGGCCTCCCTTGAACACCCCTATCCATTGGGGGTTTTGGACCATATCCCACCACCTGGTCAATGCGGGTTGGTGGGTGGACAGACTTCCTGCCCATCCGCCATGGATCATCTTATTAACAGACAATTGGGCGTCCCCAAATTACTCTTCCAATTAGGTAACAATAATAAAAAATTTGTTGAGTCCCCCAATTCAAACCCGACCTCCGGTTTTAGGCACACGCCACACCCCAACAAGGCAGAAAGCTAAAATTAAGGTTAAAAAATGCCAAAAGAAGAATATGTATTTTATTCTATTCTTATTAAGAATAAAAAAGTATATTCGTCGTGGGAGGTATGACAACGACACTAAAAACAGTCTCTGATGTTATTGTCGTGGCAAATTTGTATCTGCAATCTATTCCAATTGATTGTAGGCCACATAATCTGGAATAAAAAGCATAAATTAAAAAAAAAAAAAAACATTTAAAACACATAAATAGTATGCCTCGTTTTTTTTTTAATTAATTAAATTTTGTTAATAATAAACTAGATGAAAGTGTATTTTGATTTAAAATAAAAATGCTTTACTGTTTGAGATCAGAATAAGCACCGACGTCTTTTCATCACAATGACCTGTCATAGCCTCTTCAGTGGCAGAGCCGATTCCAATTCCTGGTTATTTCCGACCCCTAGCCGGTTCATTCACTCCTTCTATGTTTAATATTTATATTTGTACTTTAATAATATTACAGCTTCATGATCAAAACTGAAATAGTAATTACACAGATAATTACATTTTTTTTAAACGTAAGTTCGTTTGGTATTTGTTTATTAGTATTTTTCAATTTATATACATCTTTTCCCATCAAAAAAAAAATTGAATGTTTTTTATAAATCAAACTTTTTTTTTTGACAAAATTTTTGTCATTAAACAAACACTTTATTATAATGGTGTTGGATAATTTTTCCATTACACAATCTAGCAATTGAGGGGTTAGTTAGTGTGAGACTTTCCTATTGTTATAGGGAGAATAAAGGTATTAAAACAATAGTTTTAAAAGCAAAAAAAAGGACTAAATAAAAATACCCCAGAAGTACAAACGTGTATTAGATTCTTCTCTTGTAATGTATTACTTATATTTTTTATGTATCAAGATAAAAGCAGACTTTAGTTTACAGTAATTTCTCCCTACAAACAAAGTAAACAATGTCTTTTCTTTTTGGATCTAATTTACGGGCAATATCTTAAATTATCTATATCTGTATTCTAAATGAGATGTAAACAACAAATATAAATTAAAGTACTCCAAATTTTAACTCGAAAATAAAACATCATCTTTAAATATTAAAAAAAGGTTTTAAGTCCCTACTATTACTTTGGTGGTCCTTCGTTTTTGATATAAAAAAGATTGCCATTGGGAAATCACCTGATTAAAACGATGCAGAGGTTTATTTTAAAATCAAAAATATAAGCAGGTTTTTATTGTTCTTGAATTAATGAAATTTGGTTTTAGTAACAGATTACAAATTGAGGTTTGCGGTGCCATTAATGTATCGGCTGGAATACAAAAAACATGGGTTACCCGCACTTTTAATTTCAAAACACCATGTAATTAAAAATCGTTATATAATAGTAATGAAACCGCACCTGCAATATAATAATAACGATAATATTTAAAAAAAGTTTTTAAAAATCACAATTTACATCAAGTTATTAAGTTTCGATAACATTTTAACTTTTTGAAAACAATTTTGTTTAATTAAATCCACTAACATAACAAGCGTTGCCATAAAGTTCCAAAAAACTTTAAACAAATCGACAAAACAAAATCTGGGTCAAGCGTTTTGCGTTCCCGGTTTTGGAAATTTTGGCCCGATCCGGCTTGGGTGATAAATAACAATTTGCTTTAACCGATCGTTAGGGTCCCAAATTGTTCAAGTAAATGATAAATGGAGGAATATCATTTAATGTTTAAGCATGTTAAATATAAGTTTTAAATTTTAGTATTATGAAGGAAAGATTTGTATTTTTGTGTGCATGTTTGTAATAAATAAGTAAATTATTTTTGTGAGCCTATTTATAAAATTATTTGACAATTGGAAATCTACATTAATTTTTAAGTAAACTATGCTACTTTTACAATATGAAAATAACACGAGTAGAGCCGTGGACAGCCTGATAGTATTTTATAAGTTTAATTGATGTTTGAAGTCTTTTTGATTATATTAGAAATAGATTTTTATCAAAAACTCGGGCCACCTGATGAAAAGTGGTCACCGACGCCCATAGACATCGTCAATACTGGGTATCATAACGTACACAGGGATGTTAATCTCGTTTTACCCAGAATAACTGGCTCGGTGCCCTTCAAACCGGAAACATAGTGTTTCACACCTCTTTGCTGTAAGAAATAGGCCCACGGTGGTATCCTACCAGACGGTCCCCTGTCAAAATGGGGACCAACCACCGATAAAGTTGACCCGGCAGACTTCAGACCTCAATCGAATCAAATTAAATCGAATAAAATAAAACATTCACTTTGGATTTTTTTCCCACTTGTAAAAATCAAATAGTCACAACTGTGAAAATACGCTGTAGTTAATAGGATTAAGTTAAATTGTTTTCCCTTTTTGAACAAATATGCAGGTGGACAAATATATATTTTCGCATTTATTTGCCTTTTTAAACCTTTTTTGGAATTTCAAAAATTTTGGACCATAATTAACCCTTTGAACCGTTTCGGTTTCAGCGAGACCAGAACATCAATTGATCGTTAAATATATATAGAATCTAATATAAACTATAAAATTATTTCGTACGTGTGTAAGACAATTTATTATTTTTACAATTGAAAGTTGTTTTAAAAGTTTGTTTAATTCCCTTTAAAATACTTGTAATGCTCTAGGAGGTTTATATCCCTTTAAGTTTAATTATCGATGTATCACGACGCTTATAAACCCACGACGTTTAAGTAATGGACGTGATCGCCCCGCTGCTTTTGCAAAGTTTACGGTTGCCTTAAACGTGTGAAATAAAGAAAGTGTTTTTGACACATTCAAAATAATTTAACGAATTTTAAGGGATGTGTTTTAAATATTAAAAAGGGCTTTGGTAAAACTATAGCAATTTTGGTCAAACGGGCCAATACTTAAGATAGGTAATATTTGTATAGATAAAGGACGTACTCCGAAAACCGTATTCAAGGAATTACTCAAGTTAGACTTAAGTTCAATCAAAAGCGCAAGATTATATGATGTTCCTCTGATTGTCTTAAGATCGATAACTAACCAATTTATCTTATATTTGATCTGTGTTTTAAGCAAGCTGTTTTGCTCAATATTTGGCAGTCAGCATGTATAAGTCTTTAAAAGCTAAGAAAGTTCTTACTTCTTCTTTGCAGCGTTGAATAAAGACATTAACCATCATTACATTTTATTCTTGAAATATAACGTGGCTCTGTTAAACTTTGCTATTACCACTTAACTAATTTACACAACAAATTTTTTCCGAACCTAGTTTTTTTTTTCTTAAAATATAAAATAAATAATGTGTTTTAAAAAGCCATAGGCAAAGTCAATCATAAAATTTTACTGACAACATTCAACTTTTAAAGGTGATTTCTTTGCGTTATTCAAACCTAATTTATTAACAGGCACTTTTGTGAACGGTTTTGTCTGAAAGGTATGTAAATATCCGGGAATCATCCTTCATCATTATCATGATCTCAGCCTTGATAGCCTCAAATAAACCTCCTAATACCCCCCTATTAAAGGGGTTTTGGACCCCAAACCCCAATCACTGTCCAAATCGGTTGGTGGTTGGACCGACTTTTAATTGCCATCCAACCTTGGATCATCTTACTTTTAACAATTGGGTGATCGGCCCTAATCAACTAAAACGACTAAATATTCTATTCCATTGGTTTATCCCAAAAAAGAATTAATAAAAACGTTAAAAGGGAATTAAATTTTTAAACCCCTTTGTTATTTTTAAAATTTAAATTATGGGTAATTCTCTTTTTTAAAACATTGCAAAAATTTTTCAAGTATATTTTTGAAAAATAAGAAGTTTGTTTTTCCCAATTTTTTTTTTTCCCTTTTTTTTCCATTTAAAACAATAAACAGCTAAAAGGTATCAATAATTTTTTTACCGGCTTTGAAGAAAATTTATTTGTTACAAAAGATAACCCTTTACAGGAAAAAAAATGAAAGGAAAAAATTTCCCTTTCTTTTCCCCCCAGAATGGGGTAACCCCCAAAATAAGGGGCCAATTTTTAGGCGGCGGGAGTGGGATAATGGGGTGGGTGGTCCCTTTTACAATTTTACAAACTATTTAAGCAAATTTAAAAAAATGGTTTTAGTGTCCGAACCAAAATACAACGCTTTTATTTCCTAACGTTTTTCGTGTTAATAAAAAAAATTTTTATAGTTTTGAATACATTAACGAATTTATTAAAATCAAAACACCTTAAAATCATTAGTATTAAAAATATAATTGGAATGGGCCTAGAACGACTTATTCTAAATTTTAATCATTCAATTACTTTTATCTGAGATATAATTGTTACATAAACAGACAAAGTCGCATGAGTAGATTTTATATTTGCATAATGATTTCGTAAGAATTTTATATTCATGCAAGCAAAAAGCCAGTTAAGCGTATGACGAAAAACATCTTCAGCAAATTTTGTTATAGAGACATAAATCTTTGTTATTTCCCATAGGACGCTCTTACCTCAAACTGTCGTGGTAAACTTTTACTACACATGAAAAGTTTATTCTTATAAGTTGCAAACTTTCCACTGTTGACGGAAAACACTGTTTTAAAATTTAAATAGTTGAATACACTTTGTAATAAAACTGCTTCGAGCTTTGCATTATTCTTTTTATTTAAAACTTTAACTTTTTTTATCTGTTCTTCTTTTGTGAATATAATGTTAAAAGTCGATTTATAAAATAAACATTTCATCCGAGGTCTGGACTTTTTACACGCTGGTCCAATACGGTAGACCTTCTTTTCATGCCTATCCAGTAGATCATGTTACTTTTCAGACAAGTTGTCTGGCCCAATTTCTAACTAACCGAAAACAACGATAACAATTTGTTTCCCGCCAACCCATTGCACTCACGACTTTCCACCAGACCACGGAGACGAAAAGTGTTAATTTATAAGTCCTTTTAGGCAAATATAAAAAGAAACTTGGGTACCGATAAAATATTTGCATTGCTGTTAAATTTTTTAATTTTTTTATTTTATACCTTCAAAAAGTAACTATTGCAATAAGTAAGGGCGATGGGACGTGCTAATTAACTGAAAAATGCAAGTACGTCTGTTTAATCCAGTGTCTTCAAACCTGAACACATTAGCGGAAAGATTTGAGGCTCAAATTGGATCCCCGTAGACAGCAAAATATGTTTTCTACATTAAAAATCATTCCTTTATCGGCATCGTCTGAGAAAGCGCATTCAAAATTTTGCCCCATTTGCAATTTTTTAGGCAGCGTTATATATAACACAATTTATCCACAACTATCTATTTCTACATACATGTTAAGACCTCCATAATTATCTGCTATCACTTATTAATAAAACAAAATATATTTTATATAATACAGGCTTAATTTAATCGTATTAAATTAATAGGTTTCGCTCTGCACGTGTCCTGTTTCGAACTCGAAAATCCTTTTATCTTAACCCTGCGGATCATTCTTAAGCAATATTTGTTTTGAGTCGGATTTTGTTTGTTCAGGCATTTAACCCCCCCTCCCTCCCTGTTTTATCGCAATGAAAACAGTATTGTGAACTATGTCTTGAGTACTTCTTTGTGTTGTCCAGGTAGCTCTTGTTTATTGTTAAAGTATCCTTTAACAATACATCGAAAACAAATTACAATATATTTTAAACGTATATTTCTACGACATTATAAACTATATTGAGGACCAAGATGTGTAGAAGTAGTTTATATCGTGCACTTGCAAATCCTGGTAACTTGTTACCTGATGTATAAATCAAACTTCGTAAATCCTTTTATTTAGAAGTATATGCATTTTGTTCTATTTATTGAGAATACAAAAATATATTCGTCGTAGGATGTCATAAACGGTTACACGAGGTACATGTATTTGTATCTGTAATCTATTGCAGACGTGTCTAGGTCATTTAATCTGGAATACAACGCGTAAATAAAAATAAGCGTCAGTCCACTTCTGATGATAATGATGAAATAGTATGTTCGACCGAACACCGAACACCGAAAAGTTCGTATTATTCTTAGTCAAAAATTTTAGGTGTACACGGTATCTAGTCACATTGCTAGGTAAATATGTAGGCATTTTTTATAACACATGAAATAAAAGTCATAAAATATATTATTTGCGTTAGAAGACGAATAGAATTAGAATAGCGTTATCTAATTTTTGTTTGTATAAATTAGACGAAAGTGTATTTTTTTATGAAATAAAAATGCTTAACTATTTGAGATCAGGAATAAGCAATGACGTCTTTTTATCCTGACCTGTCAAGCCCTTCAGTGGTAGGCCGATTCAATATCTTGGTTGTTCGACCCCTAATCGGTTCATCCTCTTCGACGTTAAAATATTTCTTTTGACTTTAATAATTTTTTATATACGCGAACGGACGAGCAGTCAGGCCACCTGATGGGAAATGGTCACGCCTACCGTGAGACATGGGTTATTAAGCCTCGTTTACCAGTAAATACGCTGGCTCGGTGCCCTTCAAAACCAAAACAGCAGTATATTCACCTACTGCTGCGGCGGTAATAGGCACCCGGTACCACCAGACGGTCTCCTGTAAAAGGGACCTACCACCGGTAAGGGGACCTACCACGTGCCGGACCAATATTAGCTCCTATGATCAAATCTGAAATAATGATTACAATATGAAACAGAATATTAACTTCACACCGTATCATTTTGGTTTGTGTGAATATTTATTCTTTCTCTACTTATGTTCCCCTATTTTTCGAATTAATAATATAGTCGTTTCAAATGTAATAAAATAATTTAATATTTTTTTATCTACATTTGATGTTATACTTTTTGTTGTGTCTTTATGCTTAGTACATAATACAACAAACACTTGATATTAAACGTAAGCTAAGCAATAACAAACATTTCACATTACACAATACTAGCAATTAGAGGTAAAATAGTCTAGTATGACTTTCCTATTGTTGCTGAGAGAATAAGAGTGTATAATAAAACAATAGTTTATTAAAAGAAAAAAAAATGGCTTAGCTAAATCGAGCAAAATGGCCAGCAGAAGTACAAAGCAGTGTATTAGATTTTTCGCTTGTAATGGTATTCACTTCATAATTTTTTATGTATATAAACAGTCGCGACAATATCTCATTAAATAATATACGTTAGCAATTCAAATATGCATAAAGATGAAAGAAAACTTCTAATTTTACAATAATTTTACGTCCACTATAAACAATAATAGAAACTTTGTATGTTTTTTTTTCTATTAACTTTGGATGGAAATTTCTTAAATCTGCTAATTTAAGCTAGAAATATCTTGAATTTAATTAAATTTAAAAATAAATTAAAGTACTCCAAAATTTAACCCGTAATAATGAGCAACAGTAACATTTCAGAGGTTTTAGGAGCCCTCACTATTACGGCTGGTGGTGTCCTTGCCAAAAGTTTTTGACATAAAAGGGATTGCCGTTGGGAAATCTCTTGATTAAAAAGATGCAGATGTTTATTTTAAGAAACACTATTTATGTACAGCAGGTTTGAATTATTAGTTTTTGAATTAATGACAATTTAAGCCGTTTGTAGTAACTTAGATAACAGTATTGAGATTAATGCACCTGGGGCCTTTATATGTATCAGAGTTCTGGACAGTACAAAATTTAGAAGTGTATGCCACGTACTGTTTTAAATTACTTGAAAGTAAAAATACACTACAAGCTAGATTTGGGCTTATAACCAAAACCTGGAGATGTGAAAAATAATCGTGTTCTTTTTACAGGGGGCCATTTGATACCTATTTCTGCCGCAAAGTAGTAGAGTGCATAAACTGTTGTCATCCGGTACTAAAGGCATGTAGCAAGCCAAATCAAATTCAATTCAAATTGAAATAACTTTATTTAACGTAGGACCGATACACTCACTTACCGATTGTCAAAAATCTACCACCGGTTCGGAAAAGGACGCCTCTGACCTGACAAGAATCAGCAAAACAAACTCGGCCTTTTTTAAATTACTTATGTTTAAATTTTGAACGCTTTCTGGGATTTTGTTGTTAAATAAAATACTTTGTCTCATAAAAGATTGAGATATTCTTCGCAGTCTAGTCGCTGAAAGAATTAATCGATGCTTGTTCCTAAGATTTATTTCATGTGCATTACAATCCCTTAAAATAATGTTTGTTTTCTGAACTTACATTAAATGTTCTCTTTTATTTCTAGTACTCCGAAGTTTTAACTCTCGTAAATCACGAACATCGGTAAATTTTTAAAGTAACTAGACACTAGACTAAGACATAAATACTGTTAGCGTAAATGTATTAAATAAAAAACAAAAGGCTATTAAATAATATATTTCAAAAACCCAAAAATAAGCCAATCTGATATAAAGTAAGAAATATTATTAGAAGAACCTTCAAGCTTAAGTTAATAACTTCCACTTGTTTAAGAGTAGTAATTCACAACTCAAATATTTTAGATACCAGTGGAAATGACTTTTGAAACAATTGAGATTGTGAAACTTTAAACCAAGTTTGGACATCTAAAACATTTGTTGGAAAGTGATGATTCTTCTCAATAATAAAGCAAAGAAATAAAGTTATGAATTACTCTACCCTTCGTCTTTCTTATTGAGGAGTTTGTAACATGAAATAAACGTTTTTAACTGGTTGCATTGTGATATATAACCGATACACGTAACAAAACAACATTTTTTTTCAATTTTCTGTATGTTCTGGCTAATATCTTTAATGGTTAGTCTTACTTTGACAAGGCTTTAACTGAACGATAGCTGCAATAACTTGGAGGAAATTAGGCTATGATTTTTTTAACAAAAACTAGCAGACTATTTTCTTATATATTACCACGCGGACAAAGTCGCGTGCAATACCATTCTGATTAAAACAAATTGAACTTTCTGAAAATTAAAGTTTAAACAAAATGCATCCTTTGGATGAAACTACTCCTAGGAACACTATTGTATTCCGGTTTTAAGTGCACTTTAGCCAGCGTAACTACTTGGTAAAAGGGACATCTTAAATTTCAGGGTTTTGTAACGTTTGTGAAAACTAATTGTTTTAATAACAAGCCACCCTGTGTAGCCGTTAAAATTAGTTTACATGATCCGAAAGGATATGTTACTTTTTATAAATAAAATATGTATGTAATAGCATGTTTAGTTTAAAATAAAATCTTAGAAAAAAATCTTATACACTGCAAAACAATGTTAATTTATTACTTTCATACTTACATGTTATATTAATTATTTTACTAACAACGCAGAACTGATTTATTAATTTTTATTAGTGATTTAAAAATAACGACTAAGGTTTGAACAGATAAATTACATTCCATAAGATCATACTTAAATTAATAGAACCGTAATGTTTGCACATATCTCGAAAATTTGAGATTCCATGTTGTTTTACCTCTTAAATAAACAATCGGTACTTGGGTTATTTTAAATTTTTAAAAGAATAGCAATATAAAATTTTGTTACAATATATACAATATGTAGGTGCATAAACATTTACCAGCTAACAGTGGATTTATGCGTATAAAATTGAATGCGGCTTGAAAACGGCCTTCGACACGTACAGTGTTAAAATACGAGTGGTGCTTTATCACTTTCAAACATTGTGAAGGAAATAAGCCTTCAAGCTTATTTTGTTCAACTTTCAGAGTTAAATACATATATATATATTTGTAAACTAAATAACTGCATTTGTTGATGACAGGCTTTAAATAGTACCGTAATTTTTGACCGACTTTCCAAAAGATGGAGGTACTCAATTCGGAGTGTATTTTTTATATATACGTTACCCCGTCGCTCCGCTTCTAGTGCCTTGATTTTGTTTATTATTTTTTAAATGATAGATCTTAGCTGTCATTTGATCCCATTATTTTATAATTTTGTAATGGGTAGTTTAATAGATATTATAATAATTGAGAAAATTTCGGCGTCAAAAATCAGAACCTTGTGCGATTAAATTGCAATCCGTAATAGATAGACTTAAACTATGTTTTACATTATTGTACTTCTTATGGTCTATACTAAGTTTACGCGGTCGTATATCTATGTTTTAAGAAAAACCCACAATGGCCATTTTAATGTAAAACATAACTAAAAATGAAATGAGGCATTTTCAAACTTCATTTGAAATAAAAAGTAATTTTGTGTCAATGTTAAGGCACTTAAAAAACCGTTATTCTATTTACTTAAAACGTTTTATACATGGCATTTTGATTAATTAAATGCTATAAAAGATATTACAGATTTAAAAAGGCAGTATCGGAAACCGCAGCTTATATTTCGAAAAATAGTTAGTATATACCTATTTTTGTTGGGAGTCTTTTTTTTGTTAAAATTCCACTTGTGTAAAACTTCAATCATTTGCGTTCATTATTTGTAGGTATAGTTATTATTTTTTTATGAGTTATATTACAAGCTTGTAATTTTTAAATAATTTTGTCATAGATTTAAATTTGCAATTTTCAAAAACGTAACGTAATGAAAACATTTATACTCGTAACGCATAACAAGTTTGATCGAACTAATCCAAAATATAACGCTTTGAATATGAACTAGATTCGTAAACCGAATTTAGTAGAAACGAAGACGAAATTAGTTGAAACTAGAGCTCAGCGTTGTATTAATTGCATAACTTTAATTCCAACTGACAAACTACTATCTACGTAATCAAATAGGTGTTAGATGTTGTCATATGAGTTATGGTTAAGCCTTTACTAAGAATAAAAATTGGTCACCAAGATTGGGGATTATTTAAAAAAAATGGATTTTAATACTAAATAACCTACGTGATTTTACCATGTTTAAACCTTTTTCCTCTTTTAACGAATTAACTTTTATACAACAGCTTATTTTTAAGTTTACATAACAATGTACAAAGATAATGCCCTTAAAAGATACAAATAGATCAACCCGCATGATCGAAATGACGTTACCTTTGATATTTAGTGTGAAAACGCCTACGCATAACCCATGCCACCGCAAGGTCTATCCTCGTCAAAAGCCATCCCATTCTTCTCTTAGTGTCAACGCCTATACGTAGATTACCCCGATTGCTTTATTCAAAGTACCAAGGACATTCTAAACATTGCAGAGACAAGATTCAGCAGCATGAGTCTTGGTGAAAGGTTCCGTCGCAAATCCTGCAAGATTGATGGCACCATATGTTCCCTCATTCCATGTCCCCTCCACATCCCGTGGCCTTGTTGCATCTTCCCCCTTCGTGACTTCACCAGAGCCCCAGTGGACGAGGCGGCTCTTCTAAGCACATCCACAGCGGACTTTTTCAACCAGCCAGCCTAATTTCTGTTTGCTACTGCGCGGATCGACGTCGCGGATGCGACCCTACCACTACGATAAAGTGGAAATCTATCGGAAGGACATCTCTCGACATAAACCATTCTGTGAAATGGTCAAGACACTACGATAAACAAAAATAAATTATAAAAAATCTATCTTGATTGCTTATTTATGTAAATATGTATACTATAAACTTAAGTTTATTATAAATTGACTTTTATTCTCTGGTTAAACTTAAATGTGCTATTAAATGAACCTAAATTATTACCACAATAAAAGATAGTTCAGTTATTTTACAAAGCCTCAATTGTAATAAAGGACCGCTTTTCAATCAAAAGGTCTATCTTACTTACCCTTTGAAGACTATGCTATTTCCGCGTTTCTCGATTTAAAAATCTCGTCATACGGCGAAAATGTAAAGTAAATATACTGTCATATTTAATAATTATCAAGTTTAGAAGATAAGATAAGATAGGTAAGTAAAGCGTTTCTAAATATCGATTAATTAATTTAATTAACGTGTAACTGCCTCCGTAGCCTAGTGGTATGGGCGTGCAGAAACCGGAGGTCGTGGGTTGAATCCTGCGGGACCAACAAATTTTCATTGTTGTTTTAGTTGGTTAAGACAATTTGGGCCGATCACCCAATTGTCTGAAAAAGTAAGATGATCCATGCGTCGGATGGCATGTAAAAAGTCGGTCCCCACCCCGCATTGGACCAGCGTGGTGGATACGGTTAAATCCCTAATGGATAGTTGTGTTAGAGGCTTGTCCAGCAGTGGACTCAGGCTGACGATGTATGTATGTATGATGTTTCTATCAAAAGGTCTACCTTACCTACCTTTTGAAGACTATGCTATATCCGCGTTTTTGGATTTTAAAATCTCGTCATACGGTCAAAATGTACAGTAAATATGCTGTAATATTTAATAATTATCAAGTTTAGAAGACAAGGTAAGTAAAGCGTTTCTAAATATCGATTAATTAATTTTAATTAACGTGTAACACGTCTCCCCGTTACGGCAACAGTGATTGCAAATAACCACTCTTAGTTAGGTTGGTAAACGATAGGAATCAGTCGAGTAGTAATTGATTTATCGTCCGCAAGATAGATCTTATTCGATTTGCTACATTTATTTCGTTTTCTTATGTAGGTTAGAGATTCTGATGAGAAGGTACAATTTTGATTGCATTTGTAAGTATATTCGTACACATTAACAAATAGTGAGAGAAAGTAAAAATTAAACTAATAACATCATATATAAATTACCATCAATAACCTTTAATTTAATTAAAGGTTTAATTCAATTATATTTAATTAAAAATTTAATTTAATTAAAAGTTATTGATCAATGCGATATTATTATTTCTAAAGATTATATATTAATACAATTAGGAATTTATGACACAATGCCAAGAGAATAAGTCTTTTGTTTTTGTTATGTTAATTAATAAGTTTATTAATAATTTATAAATAACATAAAAAGTTAGATATACTTTATTTGCTATTGAGTACATCATCTTATCAATCGCGTAACATAAAAATTGCTATTATGAATTGGTTTTATTATGGTTATTTGAGTTAAACTTACGACAACGCAGTATTTTTTATATTTAATTACAACTTTAAATAAACTTTACACAGTTCGTATTTTATAAAATTGAGCTTACTTATAAGTTTAATGTTATAAAATTATTTTGTTTACTTTTATTTTCCTTTTTATTTTTCCTTTTTTTTCTGTGAAAGGTACTCGCCGTTTATGTTTATGCCAAGTCCGGTCCAGTCTAGGGTCTTAAAGACGTCCTCCAATGCATTAGTGAACAGTTTCGGGGATATTACACCCCCCCTTTTTTACATGTATTATATAAATTAAATTGAGATAAAAGTGTACAAAATATCATACAGTCTTTTCGTCAAAAATGGTCCCCACTCGCATTAAAATGCAGTAGGGATAACTTAACGTTTATACAGAGAATATAATATAATAAAAGGCGCATGAATTCATAACACAAATCGATAAATATCTACAAGGAATGTTGACACATCATTATGCAAATACCATGGCAAACCAAACATGTTACACACTAGGCGTGCGATACGCAGGAAGGACGCGTCTATTCAAAGCCCAGATCTTTTGATATTCTAAAAGATAAATTTTTATTTTCAATTTTAACCTTGCCAAACTTATAATAAATACACAATATTCATTTGTAAAATCTTTGATATATCCAATATGAAACAGTCTGCTATACTTCTAAACATATATATTCTTTTTTTAGGTACTATAAGTGGCAGTGCAGCAAACATCATAAAGTAAGTTTTCTATCCATTAACTTTAACTGTAACTATAGTCAGTTCTATAGACTACGCTACCTTTTAATTCATCATCATCATTATCATTAGCCTGTGTTGGTCCACTACTGGACATAGGTCTCCCCTACTATACGCCTTCTCCATTACGGAGTTTACCGTATCCCACCACGCTGTACCTATGCGAGTTGGTGGGTGGACCGACTTTTTACATGCGCATCTGATGAATGGATCATCTTAATTTTTAGACAATATGGTGATCGGTCTCAATTGTACTAACTAGCCACAAAACAACCATAACATAAGTTGTTTCCAGATTTGAATCGACCTGGGTTTTAAGCACTAATACCGTGGCCGGAGACGGGACCTTTATCATGATCTTTTTTTGTTTGGTTACTATTTTCCATTAACTATCACCTTCTTTGAATTCTCTGATATGTTTTATATAATTAACATAAAAGGACATTTACTAACGCAGAATGTAAAATTCATATTTTATCATAAGAATTTACCATGTATGGCTTTAAATAAGCTTTAAAGTTACCTTATTGTATTTTGTAACAAAAAAACTGAAAAATAAGATCATCCTTGCGTCGGATGGGCATGTAAAGTCGGTCACCCGCACCGTTGGACGAGCTTGGGGATACGGTCAAGAACCCCCTAATGGGTAGGGGTGTATTAGGGGAGGCCTATGTCCAGCAGTGGACTATCACAGGCTGATGATGATGATGATGATTTTGTAACAATATCCTCTATTTTTAATACTGCTAATTTACTTATTTAATATAAATTAAATATTTACGCGCACTAAAACAATAAAGTACTAATTCTGTAATCAGGATTAAACGTTAAAAATCTGCGTAATCCGAAACATAACGACCAAAATTTATCGAAACGAACAAGAAAAAATACGAAAAAAATTTGAGAGGGTTATAAAAGTAAAATTCTTGGCTACGTTCCCGGTAGAAAGAATTTTACTAATCATTTTATCGTTTCCTTTTCCTCGAAAAATTTTGTGAATTTTTGATGAACTCTTTTATTTATTTTCCGGTTTCTATTTACAATAATTTTTCACGTCTTATAACGTATAGCGTTATAAGACTAAAAATATTTATTATTACCGAAGAAACGATTTACATTTTTATAATTATTTTGAAGTCTTATTTATTTATGGCTTTTAATATATCTTCTTTACCAATAATTTCTGCCATATTGAGTATGTGTGTTAATACTGTAAACTTTTTGTGAATTTGTTTAAAAATTTTGTACTATTTAAATATAACAAGATTTTCCTTTTTTCCGTTAAATGATAAATAGATATAGCGATAGCGGGAATCCGTTGTCAAAACATAAATTCGTACGTGTTTGGACATCTCATTCGGTACGTGTCAGACGAACAAAATCCCACGTTCAATGTTCAATTTGATATTTCCTAAATGGAAATACAGGTTTGTTATTAGAATTGTTTTAGTTTTATATATTTATTTATAACCTTTCAAAATAATTATGCTAAAATAATATTTTATAGTGATTATGAAGACAAGTATCTTTTTCATCTCATCATACATATATTGAGTCATTGAATAGGAAACCAATTTGAGGTCTAGTTAGATAAATAGTTTTTATAATAATTAATCAATGCCTGAGGAAAAATATATTTTTTATTTGTTTATTACTTTTTTTTACTAATGTTCAATAGTTTGGTTTATATTAGTTTTTAGAGCACAATGTCTTACGGCTTCCTGCTGTAGGAAAAGCAAGTCTAATATGAATATTGGTTTCTTACTTTAAAAGAGAGCGATTTGAGTAGTCTATTATAACCTTTCTCTCAAAGATTCGCTGTGAAAATTGTTTGAAATGAATATAATGACTGTTTCTGTATGTCCATAAACATAAGAATGAATTTGTAAAACCTTGTGATACGCATAATATAAATTCTAAAACAAAGCATATTGTTCATCAAACAACAATACAGCAAAACGCAACAAAACCTTTTATGAGGTGAAAAATACTCTTTATTTAAACCAAAAACCGACAAAACGTCAGCTTTTCGACACCAAAAATTTAACGATGCTAACCCAATTGTAAGGTTAATTCTGTTTCTTTCGTGCTAAACTGCTTAAAACGTGCTATTTTACGTAAATAAATCAAAAATCAGTGCCAAATTATAAATGCAATATCTTTATTAGCAGTTATCACGGTTTTTCCTTCATAAACGTCTACTTTAACATTGCACGTTTACTAGTTAACTTAATAGTGTTGCTTTATCTGTTTATAAATTTAAAAGTAGTGAAAACAATTTCGAGTCCAAAGGATATTCTTCTGAGTCTATAAATGACAAAAGGTTGCCTGATGACTTTTCCTCAGGCTGTAAATTTAAAATATACGATTTAATATTTTTAAATTAAAAATAAAATATTGACAACACAGAAAAAAGTTCTCGCTGAATTTTTACCTACCGATGGTTTTTCTCAAGTCAGAGGCTTCGTAATCAATAGTTTTATTAACAATCGATAAGAAACTGTGATGCGTCAAAATTGAATAAAGATACTTGTCTTGGAATTTTACTAAAAATTCACGTAGGTAGAATCATCACGAAGAAGATAGGTAGGATTTCTCTTGATAAAACTACATACATAAAGTGTAACAAAAATATAAAACATTATTAATAGAGTAAAATTGGAAAGCTTTATATCATATCGTCGACCCGCTTGGCGTAGTTGTTAGTGGCCCTCACTACTGCGCTTAAGGTTGTGAGTTCGGTGTTTGTTTCTTTATAGTTTGTTTTTATTGACAAACAAAAATGTATTTATCAATCATCTAGTTTTGACAATAAAAGCTTTACGTACCTTAGGACTAGATGTTGTCGTTATTCGGCCATAATTATTATTATTATACACAAATTAATTTCTATAATTTTTATAGTGTAGAATTCGCTAAAAGTAGTTTGAAGTAAGTAAATAGATCTGGAAAATAAGAAAAAGGAATATAATGAAGCATTGTATCCTTTTTAGAGCCGTTTACAGCAAATTTTCTTTTAGGTTAAAAATATACTTAATGGAGGTGTTAGGATCTATATCTTATCTTAAACTTTAGGACAGAAGGATATTTGTATTAAAAATTGCTTAAACGTTTTGAAAAATTAGATGCTTGCACATATTCTGCTCTTTACGAACAGAAAACCAGTTCAAGATTAACTATTTAAAATATTTGATTAACTATTTAAAATTTTGATTACTTTTAAAATATTTGGCTGCGTAAGCATACGTCCAACAAAAAATTTACTATAAATAGTTATGTATACATGTTAAAGTAACAAACCCGGAGCCTATTTTTGCCCAAAGCGGTAGTGGAAAACACTGCTGTGTTCCGGATGAAGGGCACCATGTGATCATTTACTGGGTAAACGAGACTTAACACCTTATGTCTCACGGTAGGCAGCGCGTTAGTGGTACCACTAGTATTGTTAATATCTATAGCCGTCGGTGACCACTTTCCATCAGGTCGCCCGACTGCTCGTCTGTCTGCGTAGGAAATAAATAAAGCCCACAAACCCCTAATAAATGACTAAATAAGCATTATAGGGATGCAAGCTTAACTTCCGTCCAAAGCAAGATCAGTATTTTTGGGTTGCACGACTCCCACCGTGGCGGCGGGCCACAGGATTCGGCCTTGATAGTTAAGTTTAGTCATCGTCCATATTAAAATTCTGTCAGTCAATTTTAGAATAAAGTTTAATTATGGTCTTTTAAAACCTTATTTTACGTTCCCGCAAACTTGACTATTTCAATTTCATGATTATATATTTATATATTTAAACCTTTGCATAAATTTATATGCATGCAGGCAAGCTTCAAAACCGGCCGCGATCACCGACTGGTAAGGGGCACATTGAATCCAACGCTGGCTGGAAAGATCTCGTCTGATAAAGTCCACCTTCACTCCGTCTCGTGCCCATATTTAAAATGCCGATGGCTTTCAGCTGAACTTACATCGCTTCCAACCCTGACAAAGTGCAACACTGTGGACGATATTGCGCTGATCGTGGAAGTTAACGGAAGATGCGGCTATCTTCTTCTGATAAGTCAGATACAGGCACCTAATAGGCGAATCTCAATATATGCGGCGGGACATGTAACTTACATCTCGATTAGCAAGAAGCATAAAACGGAACCAAGGTTCTAAAGTCCTCGCCAGGGATCTTCTATCAGGAAATCGTGACTAAGTTGAAGACCGATAATGGGGCCGTCTCCCAGTAACCGGAGGATTTGAGGTGAGATTAGAGGTTCTTGGACGGTTAACATCATCGTGGGAACCATTACAGGAGTGACGACCAAACAAACTTATCTGGCAACTCCGAAGATATGCGGAAGTCAGTCTGAGCGAGATACAATGGTTTGACCAACTAAGAACGGCAAAGCGCCGGTGAGGACGGTTCGACGATATAGTCATCTGGCGGAGTCGCTGAGGATCTAAATGCTATGCTCAATGACCTCAACAGTGTTCAAAACGTGGGCCTTAGGATGAATGGACAAGACAAAGTCATGTGTAACGCTAATATCCTGCCACAGTTGTTGGGGCGCATGCTCGAAGTTGTTACAATATATTTACCTGACTGCCTCCAGCCCAGTGGGTATGGGCATAGGCCAAACCGGAGGTCGTGGGTCCGAATCCTGCGGGGACTCAACAATTTTCATGTTGTTTCCTGTTGGTTAGGGCAATTTGTGATCGCAATTGTCTGAAAGTAAGATGATCCATCGTCGGATGGGCATAAAAGGTCGGTCACCCCAACCCATTGGACCATCGTGGTGAGATCGGTCCAAAACCCCTAATTGATAGGGGTGTATTAGGGAGGCCTATGTCCAGCAGTAGAATGTCACAGGCTGATAATGATGATGATGATGATGATATATACCTGGGACAAGTGGTCCGGTTAGGGTAAGTCCAACTTCGATGCAGGGTCAATCGACAATCCTACTCGGTGGGCAGCTTCGGAAGCGGGCCGTATTCTGTTGTCTGATTCCCTCAATGCAAATCTAAGGTCTTCAACCAGTGCGTTTGCTATGATGACCTACTGAACGAGACGTGGTCTACACTGCTGGCCGTATGAGGAAGCTCAAGTCCTCAGCGAGCTATGGGGCGGGCTATGCTCGGAATTTCTCTGCGTGATAGAGTGCGTAATACAGACATCCGCAGCAGAACGTTGTAACACAACGCAAAGTTAGCAAGCTAAAGTGGCAATGGGCCGGCGATTTAGCTCGTAGAGCTGATAAAGGTTCTCGGTGACGCCTGTACTAGCCATCGCAGTGCGGGATGACCCCCCACGAGATGGAGTGACGACCTGTGGAAGTGTGTGAGAAGTCGGTGGATGCAAGTGGCGCTGGATCGTACTTTTTGGCGGCTCATGGGGGAGGCCTATGTCCAGCAGTGGACTTTAGTAGGCTGATATGATGATGATGATGAAAAAGCAAGCTTAATATCATAGGTATAATTTAACAGCCGACCTTTGAATGTTCGTGAATAACATAGTAGATGCACAAAAATAAGATTTTTTACACAAATCAAGGAAACAAAACTATGCAAAGTAGTAATACAAGTACGATCCATTATAAAATAACACACGTCTGGATAAAGTTTCTGCAAAGGATTATATGGAGTCCATACATTTTAGTAGAGAACGTTAATTAAGGAAAATTTCATATCACCGCTTATTATGTGTACACATTTAAGCCTGTCATTTGTCAAGCGTAATGAGAATCTTCGTACCCAAGGGATCCGTTATTAAAACTGATATGATCTCAATGACTACGTTAAATTGCGTTGTAGGAGATTATTTGGGCGATAGGACACAAGCGTTAGGTTATTTTAAATACAGCAGTTAGCCATGCATGTTTTTTACGCGCATTGCATGAAAATTTTAAAAATTTAATTCTTAATTCAATGTAAAATCTTATGGTTCAACAAAACATTGTCTTCAGATTTTAAATAAAACTGTTTTTTTTATTATTACAAGCCTTTATTTAGTTTCACCTGTCCCGATGCCGGTCTGTAATCAAGATCGTGCAAGAAAAATTTGATCCACTTCCCAAATTTTGATTGAGTTAAAACTTTGCATGCAGATATAAATAAAATCATTATGACGTTGAGCTGATCTAATGATGGAACTGACAGATAGTCGTACGTATTGGGTTATTAAAAGACACAACTCGACCGAGCTTGGCTCACTTAATTTGTCTTCATGAATAATTTGATATTGTATTGTAACCAGTGTTTGATGATGACGTTGAAAGCTAGCAACCACTTCAGTTCAGTCATCAGTTTAGGCTTATTTGATTCGTCTTGACGAGTACTTTGATACATTTCACCTAGACTAAATCTTATTTATATTGAGTGCCGTGAATATGCAGCTTCGAAAGATTAGATAAAAAGGTCGCTCTGTTTGTTGATTGATTGACTATATGGATGACCTAATACCAAGGTGAGCTCGAGTTTCTAGATGAATATTACGAGGGTGTTAAAACATAATATCACTACATGCGCTTCAGGGTATCAGAATAAACCCTATCCTACTGAAGCCCTTGTCTCTCATAAATGGACCTCTGGGGGTTAATCCATTTATGTCCTGTACTCGTAGGAGTAGCATGAACACATAGAAATTACTGGTTTAGTGAAAGCGAAATTGAAACTATAGTAGTAGGTTACTAATAAAAGGGAAGTCTATAAGCAGTAACACATAAAAAATAAGTTTATCAGTAGCCAAACATAGATAAAACGAATCGTCAGAATACAACAATAATAAGAAAGATATTAAAAGAATGCATACACAAGAGAGAACCAAAATACTTACTAGAGGAACTTGCAACATGATAACGCTTTGTACTTTAAAAACACGATAATTACATTTTCCAATAAAGTTCGAATATTTTCACGAAGATGTTATCTTCATCAACTGACCAAATATAAAATAAGCGCCACATGTTTCACTAGTATTACTCAAAAATGCAAAACGCAGTGTGTAAAATAACCATGTTATCAATATTACGCAATCACATTAAACCACCCCGCAGCTGAAAGAATAATTTTGCAAATGTCTTGTCTTGACCTATAACTATATACAAAATGCAGGGAACCACTGTCTACGTGCAGTTCAGGCTTATGTCGGTTTAAGCTTTGTTAGAACTTTAGTAAGTATTCAAATGAAGATGATAACTTAAGATTAGGAAATAGGGCGAGTATAATTTCCAAAACAAGTCGGTTTAACGGTCCCGGTAATTAAGTATGAAACTTATCTTTTTTCAGGACGATATTTGTATTAAACATTATTCCAGACAACGTTTTTAATGACTGCATGACCCTATAAAATACAGGCACCGTCACCTTCGCACACACAAGTCAAAAGTAATTTTGAGCAATTTCGTTAATAACGTTACGTGCAAAATTTTAATTAAAACGCCAGTCAACATTCACGTGGCGAAACAAAAGAAGCCGGATCAACAGTCGATATATAAAACGAGCATCGTTTTAAACCATCTTACTTATTTATTTTAAACATTATTTGAATATTATATAGAGACAGATTAATGCCAATGGCATAGTTTATCTGTCAACCTTTTGGTGGTAAAGAGGGAGGGAGAAACAAGGTGGGTGCAAAGAATTCGAAAAAAGGGACTTAAACACACTTTTATATGGTAAAATAAATATAATGGTAGTTATTAATCTATATCAGAGTTATAATTATATATCTATATAAAAGATTTCCACCTATATATAAACTCATCACGATGTCTCTGGAACCATAAGGCGTAGCGACTTGAAATACAAAATTCCACCCACAAGGGGGGTTGTGGGATTGCTAGTATATTATACAGAAACTTATAATCATAGCGTCAATTATTAATATTTACTCTTCTAAGCTAAAGATATTTGATATACAGATAGATACGAATTATTATATACATTGCAAAATTATGGATGAAACGTTACACTGGAATTTTCCCAGACAACATCTAGAAATTTGTAATGAACGTATTCATAATATGTTGCTTTTTTATTTATTAAAAATAGAAAAAATACTATTACTGCAGAGTCTTTCGTTAGTTCTTCTATTGGTCAATCTGCTTCTACTTTTATTTCGATCGATAGACGTCTATAATCTTCAAACCTTTATTTAGATAAAAAGTTTTAAATTTTTTTGTTTAGTTTCCTTTTGCTTAGTTAAGATTTTAAGGCTATGTGCAAATCGTGGCCTAAAAGTCTTTTAGAACTTGTAATAATTTATTGAGTCTTTACGAGTAAAAACTATTATATTACGTATTAGTGTTTGTTTTCTTTTATTGTGTTAGTCTTTCTTTTATAGGTACACTATCATTCTCAAATCATCATCATCTACAAAGCGATGGGTGGTCTGTGCGAAGATTTTTACGTCAGTTTAAACCTCCGTTTTGGACAGAAAATTATATTTTCGCCTTTTTTTGATAATGTTATAGTTTTTACATTGATCTTCGTTTAATACAGTGTTCACATTAAAGAATTTGAACTTTTATTTAAATTTCACATACATCCCCTAATAATCACATTTTGCTAACGCCATTTGGCACTTGGTAATTTCATCGCGCCAAACCAAATTGCTTTCCATTAAATCGAACTGCGCGATGCACGAGGTTCAAATGCCAATTAGCGATACATTAAAACGTGCTCTCTTAATGTAAATAAATTATTAAGAAAATGCCGTAAAGGTATAAATACAACGTCTAAGGATATAAGTTCCTTCGTCAGATAGGACAAGTCCCTTTTTACAAAGGACCGTTTGGGGTAATATCTCCGCGGTGTCAATTTTTGACGCAAATAAGTTGTAATCAGTGTGAAAACACTACTGATTTCTGACAAAAATAGGCACCGAAGTTTGATGGGCACCGTTGCTGATGTAATTACTACCCATTACTAAGTATTATACTGAGATACAACATGTCATGGCTCAGAGTGGTGAGCGGATTAGTGGCGTCTTGCACTGCTTTTCTTATGAATAGGGCAGGTATCACTTACCACGAGGTGAATGTCGTGCTCGTCACATCGCTTTAAGTAATAAGAAAAGGATTTTTTGGACGTTTTTTTATAAAACCAGTACGAGTCGAATTCATGTGCCGTGTCTTCCGTGCATTCCCATTACATCAAAGCAATAAAATTGGTATCACCGTTCAGGTTGGCATGAAGTAAGTTCATGTTGTCTATTAAACTTTCTTGTGAACCGGTATTACTTGTCGAACTCTCTTAAAATTTATCGTTTAAGCGCTTTATGATCATGTGAATTATTTTACGCGTGAATAACAAACGTATAAAATACAAAACACATTTTTAAATACCTACGAAACAATGAATAATGTTTTCTACGCAAAAAAGAATTCATAGCCCAATGAATTTAAGCTGAAATAATGAGAGCGTACAATGCAATATGTGGTACGCGTTAGTGGAAAGCTTTCAATTAAGGGTCCGAACGCATCCGGAATATCCGCTTAAAATATGCGCGTCCATGTTTGTTAACTGCCCAGTTAAAAGTTTTGTTAATTGGTTTTTAGTACATTTTACATTATTTTGGAATAAAGACTGTCTAAATACTAGGAAATATCGCAACCGATTTTTAAATACAAGCAGAAAAAGTCGTGTGTGAATGTTTGTTTCTATTGCATAAGGAGTCGAGTTAAACAAAGATTCTCCCAATAGTTTATGCTAAGGTGTATATAAATTGGCAACGTACTACTTTTAATTCTAGACATTGATGAATCGAGCTAATTAGGTTCTTGCTTATTTGTTTCAGTCACTAAATATACATCGCAATAAGCATAACATGACCAAAGCAAAGAGAAAATATAATATTTTCTGGAATGTGCTCTTAATTATTTATGTCCTCCACTATATTGTTTACTAACTTACACTAACATCCCGTTCCCAGTTAATATGAACTATCTCCTAAGATTCCCTGATCGTATAGTTGTAAACATCAACTTATTTTATTTCCTGCAATTTAAAACATTAAACTGTAAAAAAATACAAATATCTCTTCCGTTCTCATTTTTCACGTCGTTCTATCAACTAGTTACATCACTGATATTCTGTCTACCTGACATTAGCAGAGAATTCATTCAAAATCAATGAAAGAAAATAGCCATAAAAAATATAAAACATATTTTTGACGCCCATTTTAATTGTGAACTTTAATGGTTTGGTAGTACCTAACTATTATTAATATTCATTTTGAATAAGCATATATTTTTTAGCATCACTGTCTTTATAATATGAAAAATTGTTGAAGCAAAAAGTTGTTTATTATGCTACCTTTCTATAGCGAATCGTTTATTCAAAGTATTATTAATTGTAAAAATTTAATCTTATATAAGATAATATTTTAGTGATATTAGAATTACGTGTTGTTACTTCCTGAAGAAAGTTTAGTGCATTTCGTTTGTCTAGATTTACATTAATTTGAAACAGATTTTATAATGTTACCTAATATAACTCTAACAGTAGTTCAGACAATCCCAATCGAGTAAAGCAGGTCAATGCAATATTGCGTTACCATTTTGCCGTACCCTGTTGTTAAATATTTGTCTATTTTGTATTTTCAATTGAAAGCTTTGTCAATTTTCTTTGACTAGTTCAAATACATAAAGAACCAATTATACTCTTTATTTTACTTACTTTTTTATATGAAATGTACTTTGAAATTATGTAAGTAGGTTAACATTTATTTTATAGTAGTATAAAACGTTATATTGCTCATTGTTTAAAACAAAAAATACCCAAAGTGGTCAAGTTTACTTGCAAAATATTTCAATAGATAGTTTTTATTTATTTGAAATACATTTTTTTTTAATTAAGTTCTTTCGATATATATTTTGCTTTTTTCCATAATTACGGAGAGTTACTAGATACATATGCAATATTCTGACTATTGCAACTAGGAGGACATTATAATTATTTTTATGTAATATTTCTAGCATTTTCATTAGGAAAAGGCGCACTAAAAAGGTTATCTAATTTTAATTACTCACGGTCGAGTATTTTCTATATGTACAAGAGAAACATTTACTCGTATTCAGTTTTTTTTTTCATAATAATGAAATCGTAATGATTGAACCTTAGTTATATTAAAATATTACTGAACTTTAAGGTAGAGTTGTTTCGAAATAAACAAGACGAACCCTAACGTCCAAACTCTGGTCCGCCCAACAGTGCAGGCACTTCTACTAATTGCCAAAACTTATTATTTACTAGAAATGGCACAAATATTTCTGCGATAATGTAAATCAGCAAAGTAATTTATGGGAGGCCTATGTCCAGCGGTGGACTAACACAGGCTGATGATGATGATGAAGATGGTGAAAGTAATAAATCTTAAGTAAAAACAATTAAAGGCTTTTTGCTAATGTTTTACGGTAATTTAAGTACTTAATATTAAAAAAATAAAATGGAGTTGACATATATATATATATATCCCGCTAGAGGTGTAAATCTTTAAATCCCTCCTAAATATTCTTTAAAAAAAACACTAAAACTTTTTGCTCGAAACAACTTTAAAACTTAAATAATAATGTAACTTTTCAATACTATAAAAAAGTTGTACATCAATTGAAATATTATTGAATATTCACGACACTTCCAGTAAATCTTCCACAAAACTTTTACGTTGAGTTCGAGTATTTACAGCAAGTGTTTTTTTCGAGCGAATTCTCAAGCGGAGAGATGAAAAATTCATGAAAATATAACCCAGGAAATATTCCACTAAAAGTTCAGTATTTTTTAGTAGTTTGTAAATAGAGTTTTGCAATGTTATGGTTAATAATGAAATGGAAAATAATACTTATTGTTTAACGCCCTTGTATATAAATACGTTTCATGTAATATATGTACTTTCAATATAACATTTTAGATAAAAATGACATGAGTATATATAATTGAATAAAATGTGATTTTGATTTAGTCTGATTAAAAAAATCGAATCTTATTCAGAAAGTAAATTCAACATAAGCAAAATTCAATTAATTTTTACGAATTTTCAAACTTATTCGAATATACTAATTTGTAAAAATATTTCGAATACGCATTTAAAATTATGTATTTGTAAATTATCTTATCCGCATCATGTTAAATTTCCTTTTAAAGGAATTTCTTCGAAACTTAAAAAACAAATAAAATTACATATGACTGAGTTCAAAATCAACCAGTGTAAAATTGTTAAGACGTGTTAGGCCGACGCAAGCCTTGTCAAAGAATTATATTTCACTCTTGTAAGTATATATTCATTATATATAAGTGTATATTTATTACAACTGTATAATATAATTTGTTGCAGAATTATGTATAAAATAGGCAATGCGATAACAGTATCTATTTAAAGTACATTTCTAAAAATGAATCGTAGCCTGAATATTATTTTATATTTCGGTAGATATTTTCCGTACGCATATTTTTATAGATGTAGTTGTGTTGGACAATCATTCAACAATATTTTGGTGTAATAGTTAAATTTTGACCATTCGCAACATATAAGCACATTTGCGTGAATACTGTCCACATTTTTTGTTCCAATTGCAAAAGTTAGTGAAAAAACTAGCGCATTCAAATAGATATTTGTAAGGAGCAAAATTAGCTTTTTATAATGTGATTATAAACTTTAACATCTTTAATAATTAAATATTTAATTTAATTGATTCATTTTTAGAATTTAAAGTCCACTTTTAAAATAATCAATAAGAATCTCCAACAATAACAATGTTTACGTGTTAAATGCGCCCTAGTGAAATTGCAAACGAAACTTATTGTGTACATTATAATAGTAACTTATCGTTAAGCGCAATTCGCTTGAAAAAACTTTAAGTTGTTACGTTCTGAATAGAGATACGTCTAGCCAGATTGCTTTGTTGGCTTTTGATAAAATATTATTTCTGTAACATTATAAATAAATAAGTTTTTACCAAACGGAAATATAGTTTTGTCTTAGTTTGGATAGTACTATATTATGTACTATCCATCTAAAAGTTTTATAGTATTGATTAATCTATAAATTTGACATGAACTCTCTTTGAGTTATGTTCTATCAAATTTATAGATTAATCTTTCAAAATACTAATTTCAATGTATTGTATTACTGCAAATGATATGGATAGTCCATTTAGTTTGTGGTTATAAGCTATATTAAAGAATTAATAACGATTAAAACATGAATGATGCTGCTACAAACAAACTAAATGAGGAATAAAATAAAAAAATATGTAATTTCCTGTCCTGCAGCCAGTGGTATGGGCGTGCTTTAGAAACCGAGGTGGTTAGCAATTGCGATCACCCATTGTCTGAAAGTAAGATGATCCATGGTCGTGATTTATGAAAATCGAGTCCACTCACAACCCGCAATTCGAAGTGGTGGACAATCCAAACCCTAATGGATAGGTGTATTAGGAGGCCATGTCCAGCAGTGACAACAAAGGCTGATGATGATGTTGTTTGATGTAATCAGGATGCTAGCTGACATATTAAACCTAGTGAAAATCGATTTAGAAATTTCTGGTACTAATATACTTATTCGGAACTGTTGTACTTTTAAACACATATTTGGCAGACTAAGTATATGTTTATATATAACAAATGTACATACATGAAAGTTATTCTACTTATTACTTGACGAGATTTTTCATAAAGCTTTTTCTGTTTCGCAACAGATTTTCTGCTGAAAAAACTACCTTACGTATATTTAATTTATTAAAAAATAAGCTCCATAATTTTATATTAAAATTCGGCTACTGTGCCTATTTCTTACTTCTTGCAAGATATTTATTTTAGCTAAATGCTGAAAACTACACTTCACTATAAAATGTACGATGTATAAAATTAAAAAAATCTAGCAATGGTATATTCGTAAAAAAATATATATAGAATAAATTGAACGGATTTATATAGTATGTAAGGTCAAACATTTTTAAAACATTGTCATTAAAAATGAAATTAGTTAACGCATTACTTTACTAGTTGTAAATAATATATTCAGATGTTTCCTTTAACCTATTTTCAATTTTGTGTCCCTTTACAAATTACAAATTTCTCGCAAGTATATAAACGGAATTGATTTTTAATTGTTCTCCATTTCGAACATACTAAACGAACAATTTAATGTAGTTATGTTTCTTCCGTAAATTTATGTAATGACCCTTTATTTCATTGCAATCTCCATATAAAGACTTTTTTTGCCATGATATAATATGTAGAAGAACGTAAAATTGTCACACAAACTCCAATTTCATGCCAACCAAATGGAATGTATATGAGGCAATGTTGCCGGGTGTCGACTCGAAAATGAAATGGCACGAAATAAACACGTGTTTATTGATTCAAATGAAAGAACAAGTAGATAGTTTCTAAATCTAAAGAAAATCCACATTTTTAACATTAAAAACCAAAAACTTCTTTATAAATTACATAAATTGTATTATGTTATTTACTCTCTTTACACTGCATAAATATAATACTTATTTTATGGGACAGTTAGCATCTTAAGCCATCTTGCTAACCGAAGTCATAGTCAAGAAGTTTGTAAAGTACTCTTAAATGCATCTGATCGGATGTTTCATATATATATATATATATATTTAGAATAATGTATTTCGTGTCCTACTACTAAAAAGTAAATCTAAGCTACATTAAATGTAAACAGTCCGTAAGTTTGTATAAATTAGCTCAAAAGAATTCGTTGTGAAACGTTAAAACAGTCAATTTTTTATGAGAAAAACACAAATTACAGATGTCATATGACCATAATTTTATTAGCTCCAGCTCCTTTTGATTTCTCCATTTCTAATCACTTTGGACAAATCACGTTGAACTCATTCACATAACCCTTCAATGCAGTAGGTTAGCATGGTAGCATACTAAAAAATATTTTTCTTTTAAATCACTCTATTCAAAAATGCAGATTATCTTATAATAATAATGTCTAAGTCGATTTCGACTACGGCGCCCCATCTATATTAGGAATCAGCCAACTACGTAAGAGACATTATTGTGCACAAATATACTCGCACAAACACAGGTGCATCTATTCCTTTACCTCAAAGCCCGACGGGACGGTTAACAGACACGTCCGCAGAGAATTAAGGCCGACATTTTAAATGCCTATCCGATGCATGGATCAATCTTACTTTACTTTAAACCCACGACCAACGGCTTCTAAAGCCCATACCACTAGGCTAGTAGCGGAGGCAACTCACATATTCGCTACTCACGTTATAAAAAGACCGGGAGAACAAAAAATCATTAGGGTGGAAATATAAATAAAATTTGTTTCGGTAACTTACATTAATTGGGTCATAATCCTAATTATTAATATTGAACAAAAAGTATCCATGTTTAGCTATAAATATTTACCAATGAGAACTTATTTAATACAAAAAGTTTAATAGGGCAAACCTTATTCACAGTTCACTGAGCTGACATTTATGTCACACCAGATTTTCCCCGCAGTCCCAAGCGGGGTTATTGTCAGAGTTTAGAGAAACAAATATTACAATGTTTGTTTTCTTAATCCATGAGTATCAAACTATTGTAATTAAATTATTATTTATTTCTATACTAACAGTTACACACGACTTCGTCTCGCGTGGAATAGAGAAATATAAACAAGATATATTTAAACATACTGTATAATATTATAAATGAGGTGGTTGTTTTTATTGCGATTTTTATCATTAGACACAAATTTTTCTTGCTTTAGTTTCGATGATGATGAATTCACAGTAAACTTGATATTTTAATCAAAATTGCCAAATTGCTATAATAAATCCACTTATGGCTCGTTTCAAGTATTTTATCGTTTTATGTTCAATAATGACGAATATTATCTAAACTTTCATCCCCTATTTCAAGCCTTCAAACCATTTATATTGAAGTGTTGGTCGACCTGCAACCAGGCGGGATGCCGATACTCCCAAACAGGTTCTCGCTTTGTCGTAGCGGTGGGGCTTAGTAACTGCGGCCTGCCCAGCCGCGGGGAAAGGGAGGCGAAGAGTAACCTTGCCGGCCTGTGGTGCGTCCAAAACGATGCTTGCTGTGGAGCCATTTACTAAGACCACCGATAGGAGATGGGAGTCTTGTCCCTGCATGGGTTGGGATTTCTTGGCTTCCATGGTCCCTGAGTAACTCGGGAGAGTCTGTGTACCGGGATAGGGCAAGACGAGTGGTAAGGCATTGGTCTCTGCTTCTGGGCGCGTCGGACGGGGCTGCTTTAGTGGCTAGCGCTGGTGGAGTCGCAGAAGACTTCCAAAGATTTCCTATGACCCCATCTCAAACGCCAAGATGGCACAACGTGGTGGTTTAAGCCGGCGCGAGTCCGACATAACCCGTCTTTACCCCGCGAGGACGAATTGAGCATTTCCCCACGGTAAAAAAAAGGTGGGAAGCGACTAGCAGGGGGTCGGCAGCCTTGGTGTTCATTAAAAAGGCCTTTGGTCAGCAGTAAATCAATAAGGCAATCGATTATGACATATATGATGAAACCACTTTAATCGTAATAATTAATAGCCTATGTCCCTTCTTGAAACGAGGTCATGAGTTGAATGACGGGTACTCAAAATCCATTGTTGTTATTGGTTAGTAATGGGCGATCATCCATTGTCTGAAAAGTAGTGATCGGGCGTGATGGCATGTCAAAGTTGGTCCACCGATCCAACCCGCATCGGTACAAGCGTGGTGATAAGTTCGAAACATAATGGATCAGGTGATTAGCCTTGCCCAGTGAGTATACAGGCTGATGATGATGATGATGATGAACACTACAAATTTAAATCTGAAATAAGATGATATGCGAAATTAAAGTTCTTAATTATCGGTTACCACTCACAATCCAGCATGATAACGTTCGTGGAACAGAGTCAGATCAACCATAACGTGCAGGTGGTACTGGTAGGTCCCGTATTCAGGAGACCGTCTGGGTACACCACGGTGCTATCGCGAGATGAGTGAAAACACGAATGTTCCATTTAAGGGCACTGTAGCAGCGATTTAATGGAACAAGACTTAAACCCTTATGTCTCACGGTAGAGCGCTCGGCGATACCACGGTATTGTCAACGTCTGGTGCTCGATGACCACTTCCATCAGGTGACCGACTTTCGTCACGTCTAACCATAAAAAAGGTTGAAGTAATGAAAGTGTAACATTCAGTTTGATTTTGATTTAAAATAAATACAATAGTATTTTGTGATTGAAAACAATATTTTTTTACTTATTGGTCGTAATTGTTTTTAAAATTTAAAGTAAAAAATAGGTAATAACATGTTAAGAGCAGAAAAATCAGATCAAAGTAACTCCTTTGAGTAAAGAAAACATTAGTTTTGATAAGATGCGGACGTCTTTAAGGCCTTTCACAAATTATTGCAAACAAAGATTGCATCTAAAATGTAAACTTAAATATTATAATGAATATTGGATGCTATAGCTTGACTTAAAATTGAAACGCATGGTGAAAGTAATCGAACTTAACTTATTTTTATGTTGTTATGTACTTAATTTGCTGGTAATAAATGTTAAATTTACATAAGTTTAGAAACACATTAAACGTAACGCCTCAGCAGTGGTAAGGTGTGCTAAAACGAGTCGTGTCAACCAGAACTCTCAATCTTTCATTGTTGTTTCTAGTTGTTAGTGCATTGACTTACCCAATTTCTGAAGTCAAGATGATCCATGCTCGATGGCATGTAAGTCCACACCAACCCATTGACCAGTGTGGATCATGTCATAACCTATGATCGATGATTTAAACGTTCAACTCATGCAACACCTATTACTAAGTAAAAACAACTTTAACGGATTTCATCCCGGTTATTTGTCAGGACTTAAAAAATGTTACCGCCTTAACAAAAGAACTTATTATTCATGTAACCCATTTGATTTCTTTTTTAAAACTGCAATCGGTTTCCTGTAACGTTTTTTTAAAAGAACAGCAACGTTCTGCAATTATGTCATGGTCCATTATCGTGTTAATTTTTTGCTTGCATTTAATTACTTATTACACTCACTGTGTATTTTACTCGTGCTTGTTAATTTTTTAGCTTTATTATCTTCAGGCATTAAAGTGGGGTATTAACAATTATAAGCGGCAAATCAAAAAGGATTATTGTTAATTATTTCAACTGGAATGATTGTATATATGTGAAATGATGTATCAATTTAATGAAATGCATATAAAAACGAGTGGACTATAAAATATTTCAATGACTTGAAACTGTGCCAAACGGAATGCTAAATGAGTCAACTTGATCCTCGTGTGCGTTGGTAACGCTGTAAATTGGATTTTATTCATATTGTTGATGTACATGTTTGGATTCGGGTCTGTTCATCTATATAGTTGAACAGATTTCTTATATAGATAAACTTAAAAATAGTAAGGAAAGATTTGTTTCTTTCTAAATATAAGTATATTTGTATGTAGGAAATGTACTTGAAAACTACAAGACTGTTTTCAATTCTTTATTTTGATTATAATACTACATTAGCATTTGTACACATTATAACAACATAAAATACATTTTTTTTTTTAATTTTGAAATAATTACAAAACCAACTTTACAAATAAAAAACACAAGCTATAAAACTTGAATATTTGTTTTTTGTTTAATGCGACATACACCTCTGAAAATGCAAATTATGTATTGCACCTACATAAAATGTACACCGTTTTAATCGTGTAATTTTTCACAAGCATTTAAATGCTTAAGTAAAATGAATGGCAGTTAATTTAATTAAAAAGTTATATCCAAATTAACACTCTGACAGGTCAACGGAAAGAGCTGATGAGTCGACCTGTGCGTAGAAGGGACGAAACTCTAGTGTGATATAAAACGTCATTCGAATGACTGGAATTTAATACAAAATCAAAAGCTATTAATTTTGGGTAAAAGCACACATGTGCTTAGTAATAATACTACATAGTAACAACAAATATCTAAACCAAAAAGAGACAAAGTAAATTGTGAACTGCTAATCTTTGTAACCCCTCTAGATGTAGATCCTCTAATTTTTTCCGTGCTATATAACACTTCATTATTAAACTGATTTGAGGTATTGTAAATATAAGTTTAAATTATAAAAAACTTTGATATTTATAAATATTGAAAAGAAGTTGAAAATGTAATAATAGACCGCACAAAGAGTCATATACGTGAAGATGTGCATAAAAGGTTTAGGCTCTGACGTTTGTTAAGCCTTGGATAAGTTACATTGTAATTATAATATTGTAAGCCCAGAAAAGGCATTCATGAAGTGTATGATCTTCTATACACGGATCGGTCATTTTGAAGTAAGTCTTTATTAGTTTTTAAACAGCACTTCCAAGCTCGTAATAGTTTAACTACATTTTATATATGAACTGCCTCCGTAGCTATAGAATAGGCATGTGCCTTAGAAACTGAGGTCGTGGGTTCGAATCTGCAGGACTCAACAAATTTTCATTGTTGTTTCCTAGTTGAGTTAGAAGCAATTTGGGCTGATCACCCAATTGTCTGAAAAGTAAGATGATCCATGCGTCGGATGGGCATGTAAAAGTCAGTCCACCCACCAACCCGATTGGACCAGCGTGGTGGGATACGTCCAAAATCCCTAATGGATGGAGGTGTATTAGGGAGCCTATGTCTCAGCAGTGGACTATCACAGGCTGATGATGACATTTTATATATGACTAGAATTAATATAAGACAAAAAAAATAACAATTTAACCAACTTATGTGTACTAAAATAATTAAAATTGTAATAAATTAATATAGGTAGATACGATCAATAGTTGTTAACTTATTCAGCGACAATTCATAAAGTTTAAATAGTTTTTATCTACACTAATACTATATAGCAGAAAGATTTTTTTGTTTGTTTGTCTCTAATAGGCTCCGAAACGACTGTACCAATTTAAAATATTCTTTTACTATTAAAAATCTTTATCATCATTGAGAAACATAAGCTACTTTTACCCCAAAAAAATGCATTTCAAAAATCCATTTTTAGATTTTTGGACACGAGCATATGTACGGACCGCTAGTATTTTTATACTAAAACAATACAAGGATGTAATAACAATTAGATCACTACCATGATATATATTTTATTATAACAGCTGTGGAACGTTCTAAAAACCAATTAGTAAAACTCAATACGTCCGACGCGGTGGCCGGTTAACAAACATGGCCGCGCATATTTTAACCGAATATTCTGGATGCATTCGGGCTCTTAATTGAAGGCCTCCCACTAACGTTTTCCGCATATTGCCTTTCACGCTTGTGCTATTCCTGTTTAATTCAACGGTTTTTATTAGTTTTTTTTAAAGACAACTTTGCCTGTTCGTTCGTTACGAATCATATCTGTATATGGACTTATTTGTCTATATATTTACTTTTAAATCCTATATAATCGGTTACATACGCACAAAATATTAAAAAAATTGAGTAAATCATTACTAAAATAAAATTTGGTGATAAAATGATGAATAGAGAAAGGGGGTCTAATTCTTTGTTTTTAGCTTATAGAAACAACTTAATTGGTACAAAGTCACAAATTTGGACACACTAACAAGGATTAACTTGTTTAAACTGGTCGCTTTCCTTGTGCAACTTTAATCAAATTATTAACGAGTATTATCTTCTATTTCATAAGTCGCCTATCGTACTAGCATGGCCTAGCAGTATTTGGCATTGCTTAAACCGAAGGTCGTGGGTTCAAATCCTGTGGGGAAATAACCATGAGTTATCGATTTTTTCTGGCTGGTTACGATAATATGGATCACCTAATTATCTTAAAAGTAAGATGATTCATGCATCAGATAGGCATGTAAAAAGTCAGACCAAGTTATCAAAACCATCATTGGCAGTTGTTATAGGATGTCAGATCCTTCAAATTTACGGACAACTAATTATTCCTTAGAATGCAAGTCCTTTGGGTTGCGGAGGTTAGGTCTCATCTATCTTGCTCTGCGTAATACGGTTATTCAGGGAAATCTAAATGGATTAGAAGCCATGATAATTTAGGAAAATGGCTAGATGAAAGGAATATTGTCTTTTATTTCATTATATACTTAGTATATAGACTATGGTAAACATTGTATTCTGCCTATAATTATGTTACGTAATTGCCTAAACTGTAGTGCCCTATAAAACAGAACTGGTTTTACATTTCTTATTTACGAAAGAAATCCTAACCACAGCCTTAGTCGATTTTAAATAAAAGGGGAAGCCTAGTAAAACAGTATGTGATTAAAATAATGCTAAATAAAATGTGTAGGTGACACAAAAAACAAAGCTAAAGGGCTCATACATATACAGGTCAATACTTATAGGAAAAATCTTTTAGAGAGACTTTAATAAGTGGTAGTAAAAAAGTTCAATCTACAATTACTATAAAATTCCACCTCGTATCTGAAAGTAAAAGCATGTCCCCGTGGGGTAACTGTTCATGAATAAAATAAAACTGATACGTTGGGAGGGATGCACTTCACGCTCCACTGGTCTGGAAGCTTTCACGTTAGATATGTTAAAATAGATGCTTCAACCGCAAGTTCAGAGTTGACATAAAACAAACTTTGCAGTATACCCGAAAACATTTGAGTGATTAAAAGTGTGTGTTTTATTTCAGAAGAAGTAAAATTTAAACTGAAAGTGGAGTAGATATACATAATAATCAGTGTTAAAGCACTGAATAAACCTTATGTTGTCGTTTCTATAATTGTCATGGTTTTTTCTATTTATAATGTACTACTTGGTATCCGCGCCTTTGTTACTCGAATGTAACTCATAGTAATATAAATTTATTTATGTATTTATTGTTTGTGTCTTTGGTTACTTTTTTTTCTTCAACAATTACCAATTTGCATATGATTTTTGCGTAATTTTTCCCACCAATCCGCATTGGACCAGTGTGGTGTGATACGGTTCAAAACCACCTAATGGATATATTAAAGGATATATGGATGTATTAGGGAAGGCCTATGTCCAGCAGTGGACTATCACAGGCTGATGATGTAGGGTAAAGGGAGATGGTGATATAAGTAATTTGGTGATATTTTTTAAAACACTTTTGTATGACCGCGTTAGCGAATTGCTACAAGTGTAAACGGTATAAAACCTTTTCACTCGCTCGGTAATTTGTCTCAGCGTTTGGCGAACAAAGCAATTCGCTAACGCGGTGCATACAAAAGTGTTTAATAGCTATCACAATATTCTCCATTCACACTCTATCATCTTTATCCACCATTCCAACACTTTCAACCACTTTGATCGCAATAATTTATAGCATGTGTATTTTTCTCGAAATCTATACGTATATTACGGAATCTATAAGTACGTACAAAAATTACTTGGCAGAGTTATTTTCGCATTTATAATATTAGTATGGAAGATTAGTTTGAATTTCGATAACTATACAGTTGGTTCCTCGTTGTGTTTTTATTCGATTCATACCCCAACTTTGACGCTGTACCGTTATATTGTGTGATTTTGCAAAATCTTTAATATTTCTTGTATTTTATCAGCTATAACTTATAAAATTTTAGTGATACAAACACGAGCATAAATGTAGTTATGCCCATAGCATGTAGCATTTGTATATCACAAAAAATACGCTCACAAGGTTGTATCATTTGTTCTTAAAAAATATATATATATAAGGTGTAAGGATTATGTTATCCCGCATAATAACTGAGTATCGTAATATCTTATGTCACGGGGCAGCGAGAAAATTCGTGGCGTTTTTCGAAAAAACTCTTACATGCAGTGTGTATCACTTACAAGGAGGTGAATATTTTGCTTGCCACGTCCCTATAGTCTGTACAAAAAATGCAATTTGAATCAAGCTTTATAGATTTGTTCAAAGTCAGCTTATCCAAAAATACCTATTTTTAGGTTCAGACAGGTCCTCTTTTCAAAACTCAGCCTTTTATTTGACTGATATGTTTTAACAAATTGTTACTCGTTTCGCCGTTTATTTTTTACAACTAACATATATTGTACGTATCCTCTGTGTGCTTAAAATAATTTTATCTGTATCTGTAACTGAAGATGTATTAACTAGAAAGACACCGTTGTTTATCAACGTGGTCGCTCTCAGCAAATTTTACACACTTTTGACATTTACACATCAGTCAACATTGCTGCACAATTCAAGCTTTCTTTAGGTTACAACTGAATCTATAAATACACAATTTCCTGATACCATATGATAAACCGGCTGGCAATCTGCTTTGCACCCTGTTGGCCCAGTTTTCGAGGATTATGCAAATTTTAACCCAAGCCTCGTTTTAACTAGTATTCCAAACAAAGCACTGTTAGAATTCATTGATCAATATTACATTTCATCGTGAAACCATCTGCTAGCGTTAGTTTATCAAATAGTTTTGTTTTTACCTGGATTTACTTGGAAACGTAAAAGGAATACGTTTATTTGATATCGTGTATTCAACAACTGTGTTAAATTCACAAGAAAAACTAATTGAATTAGAAAAGTTGCAAGAAACATTTGTAATTTCTTTAGTATTCTTTTCAAAGCTCGGATTAAAGTATTTTTTTATTATACGATATCATTTGTTCTTTTTTATTTGTACTTAAGGAAAATTTAAATCAATTTGATAACCGTACCAAAAATTTAAATTTTGGTTGCAGTTTTTTTGAACTTATAATTCTTTTGGCACTTTAGAGAAATGTAATGAGAGTAAATTTTCACGACGCCTTTGCACACCGTCACGGTAAAAAAACATTAAGTTAGTTATTTTTGTATTTAAATAATTTATATTGACTTGGAAAAAGTGAGAGGTAGAAGTATGCACTTAATTCAGAGCGTTTGTTTTTTTTTTATATCAGATGTTACCAATATACTTCGCTCCTAAAGATCCAACTTTGATCATTCTTTTTCTATTCGGTCGGTAGTAGCTGTCTAATTGCCCCATTTTTACTAATTTTGTAATAGGTTTAACAGATTTTTAAGAAATATAATAAATTATGGCGTCAAAATTTATTATATTTTTTAACTGGCTCAACCTTAATAGATAGTTGTACATAATTGTATTCCTTGAATTGGTATAAAATAAAGTCAGCAAGATCACAAGTCTATGTGTTAAGAATAACCCTGAAAACCCATAAAATATGAACACTTTGAAAAACCTGTATTGAGGCATAATCAAAGCTCAATTAAGGAAATGCAGTGTAAATTAATACATTTAAAAATACCTCATTCTATGTGCATAAAACGTGCCATGCAATAGATTTTTAAAGAATACCTCAAAAGATATTTGAGATATAAAATGCAGTGACAAAAATTGCAGGGCACCATCGTGTACAGATCACTTTGATATACGCTTATTTTACGCAAAATAGTCATAAACCGATGGAAGACGGTATTTTTTTTGTTAAAATTGTACTTGTATATTATTAGGGTCGTTTTTTGTACAAACGTAGAATAAGACTAAAGACAGAATATACAAGAAAAACAGACAAGAAGTATAACTTGTAACTCGTCCATCTTATACGATTACGGATTTAACATACAAATGAAGTATTCAAATATCTTGCATTTTTTTTGGTAAATATTTTATGAAAACAGTCTTTGTGGTAAGCCTTGCTTACTATGCTGAAAATTCACGCTATTCTGCCTTTCACGGCACAGATTTTCAATGGCCACCGTAGTACTGACGATCGTTGAAAAATTCAAACATTGTTCTCCGAAATATCCAGACTAAAGGATTTGAATAAAGCCTTCTTCTTGGAAAGGATTTTGGTACTTTTTTATTATTCGCTTGAAGATTAATGAACTGCTAATGAATAATCTGATAAAAATTGTTGAGAACGATTAAAAGCAAGAATCGTAATAAATGTCTTACCAATAATCATCTAGCGAATATTTTTCATAAATTTTCTCTCTCCAGATATTTTCTTAAGTTAATAAAAGCTGACCAATGTCAGCTGTTATAGTAAATAACAGTTTTTGCACAAAACAACTGGCACTTTACCTTCCCAACCCAAAGGGTAGACTTCATGCGATGGACGAATTAGTTGTCAGTTAGGTTGTCAAAGATGGTTTAGACAATCGAAGTCAACTGTTTACATCCATCCGACTGATATGTAATGATACATCACATTTTTCGAACATTGCAACCTTAACACAAAGTTTTTACCCGCAGGATTGGAAACCGTGACATCCTGTTTTCCAGGCAAGAGCCAATGCCCCTAGGCCGTGGAGGCGGTAAATTTCATTTATAAACGTTCAAAGAAATCTTACCAAGCGTATTAATTATAGCCGATGACATTCATCATCATCGTCGTCGTCGTTTTAGTCTGTCAAAGCCTCTACTGATCACTGGCCCTTCCCATAAGTGGCGACTTGAGAGACGCGATTTTGTGCCATCCTGTTAATAATTAAATGATGCCAAATGATTAAATTATATAAAAATCAAAGGGCTTTCATTGATGAAAATTTTCTTCTGATGATCAATGCTATTTTCATATTTAATGTCAGTGCTCTAAAATCTTCATTCATATACTGTGTGAAACAATTAGAAGGGTTATTAAGCAGTCAGTGATTTAAGTATTTCTTCGAATGATAATATTTGAACTATTTAAATAAATCAAATATTATAATCATTCAATTAAAATTCTCAAATCCAATTCAACATAACCTACTCCGTAGTCAAATTGGCCTAGTGCTCTGCAAACCGGATGTGCCTTAGAATCCTACAGGAACTAAATAACTTTCTGCTGTTGTTAATTCCTTGTTGCTTAAGATTATACATACCGATTGCACAATTACTAGTAAAGGAACGCGTTCTTTACGAGTGACAACCCTGAGTAAGGTGATTTTAGAATCCCTCTTTAAATTTAAATTGACCACATACTCATTTAAATACTATTTTGCCGAAATTTTTGCTGTTGTGTAATTTAATTTAAATTTTATGTTAAATTAAAATTATAGACATCAATTGTCACCGAGTGCAAATATTAACTTGATTCCTTTTTGGTTACAGATATGAGAAGAATACAACGGGCAATAAAGATGATATCTCTTTTTCAATACGACGTAAGTACTTTCATAAATAGCCTAAGTAATGTATTATAAAATAAATATTCTCGTTACCCGTATTTAACTATATAATATAATAGTTGTTTAGCGTGACTTTTTCCGCGTGGTAAAATAAAGATAAAACTTTCATAGTATTTTCGTAGAAAACAGCCTTAGTGACTTCCGGTTACATCAGCTATTTTCCAGTAAAAGCCTAGTAGAAATCGGACCAGCTATTACAAAGATCGACCAGAACAAACAGATCTCTTACTAGGATTACACATGAGATGTTAAATATTATCTACCCCATAACTACAACTAGCTAAAGTAAAGGTGACCAGACTGTACCACCTTACGAATTCCCAAAGCAAAATGTTGCTAAATTATAAACTATTATTATATAAGGTATGCATACGGCCAATCATGGCATATGCATGCCAATCGTTCACTCATGCATTCTCCATACTCCTGAACAAACTTCAGGTCGTGCAAAATAAATTCATCCGCCCCGCCACCGGGGCGCAGTGGTACCAACGTAACGTTCCTACACAATGACTGTAAATTACCGACATTCCGCGAACACTTTCAAAATTTAACACGCAAACATATAGATAAAATAGTCAACCAAAGTACCCCCTGTGCGAGTAAAAGCAGAAAATTACTCAGCCGATCCAAACGCATCTAGTCAGAAGCGTAGACTGCGAAACGTTATCCTCGATCTGGATAACGACGACGTCACCGAGGCTCTAGACCCAACGGAGGTACCGTCATTCAACCTTACGCACCATACAACACAGCACACACTCACTTGCAGTTTGCCCTCGCTTACGAGCACAGCGCAACATAGACACACCCGGTACTAGATACGCCCGCGTTCCAGGGCGGTACTCACCGCCCCAGCAATCGATTAACACAGTCACCACATCATCGGCGTCCCAGCCCGAACACCGATCACCGACGATCCTTAGGAGTCATAAAAAATGCCTAAGTCACGTACCTTCTGTACGTGTGTGTGTCGTGTGGCCTTCACTTTTAGCAAAAAGTGTCAGTGGAGACGGTAACTTCTTGCGAACTCTGTATTAGATGAAGCTTACCAAAGACATGAGACTAGAAGCATAACGTCAAAGATGAAAAAAAAATCCTTCCTGGTATTTTCCTATTTAGATCCGTACAAACAGGAAATTGAATCAGCGTATACACTTGTCCTTTTCGTGTTCTAAATATATTTTAATAATAGATTAAACATCGTTGTCATATATATAATTGAATTATAACGTTTTACAGCAAACTCCACTATGTAGTTATTGTTAACCACAAATCTTTTAACGTCGTTATTTATTTTTTTTACACAAATGGGGCTTTCATCCAGAAGTGTAGATATAAAGTGGCGTTTAAGCAATGAACGTACCTTATTATATATGTTTCATTTAAATAATTATTGGAACTATTTCTCATAAGTTGGTAACATAACGTTTTCATTTATATACTTTTCATTATAGTGTTAGATACCTTATTAAAATAATCAAACATACTTAAAATATATATAATGTTTATAATAGTGTTCATAGTTGTTAAATTATTAGAGAGAATATTAAACAGGAACGAAAAAAAAAAGTAAATGAAAGACAAAGCTTGACATTTTTCAAAATCAACTACAATTAAGTAATATGTAATTTTCGGAGAACTAATTAAAGGAAAGAGCTGCGTGTAAAAAAGATGTAACCAAATTTTAATTAGTAACCTATTAACTGAATTACTAACTACACTCAGAGTAGATTATGGCTATTTGGATCTCATATTCAACAAATTAAATCATATACGTAAGCTTAATACTTTTATATAAGCATAAATTTTAATGTACTGAACTATTTTAGATAACGTGCTAGAATGTTTTCTAATAATCATCATCATCAGCCTGTGCAAGTCCACAGCTGGACATAGACCTTCCCTAATGCACGTCACCGCTTCCAATCTTCGGCTATTCTCATTCAGCCCACACCGGCTACTTTGCGAATGTCTTCACTCCACCTCCGCCGCAGGGTGTCCTACACTCCCCCCGAACAGGTTCTCGCTTTGTCGTAGCGGTGGGGCTCAGGACCTGCGGCCTGAAGCTAAGAGGAACCTGGCCGGCCGTGGCTCCTCCACGGCCGGCCAGGTTCCTCTCCGCTGCCGGCCGCTGCTCCAAACGGGCTGAATAAGCCCGCTTTGGATGCGCCTTTGGAGGGTGCGAGGGTCGGGTAGCAGGAGGTAGGTGTGCCGCCCTTCCTGTCACTCGCAACCAAGGTGGAGTCGCGGGGGAATAGGAGAGTCGGTATTCAACAGGCCACTCTCCCTATTCTCCGCCACTCGGCGAAGCCGCACCGCTGATGCGGTGTGGATGGGCCGTGAGAGGAGGGGAAATTCGGCATAGTGTCGTGGATCTCTTCTCCTTTTACGGCACGAAAGGGAGCTAGCGGCGGAGCTTAACATCGGAGCCGCCGAGGGGGGCATGGAGTTTGGTCCTTGCGTGGTCTGGGTCCCGTGGCCCAACTCGGGGGAGTCTGATACCTAAATACAGAGGCCAAGAGGAAGGGCGCGTTAGTTCCGATGCGCCCAGAGGGAGGCAGATAGCTGTAGGGCCGGGAAGGGGCTGCTTATGCGGCCAGCGGTGGTGGGGTTGCTGATGAATGGAAGCACGTTCCTGTGACCCCACCCTAAAGGCGTCAGGAAAAAGCAACGTGGTGGTTTTAGTCAGTGCCAGTCCGACAGGACGCTTTTCCTGTGAGGACGGGTATGCGTAGACATTTCCCCACGGTAAAAAAAGGGGGTGTCCTACACTACGTTTGCCGAGCCTCGGTCTCCACTCCAGAAGATGGTGAGCAGACTTGCGGCGTCTTACGGTTTCAGTCTCTTACCGTTTATTATCCATAAAACTAACATCGACCTCGACTCATCAGATTATAAAACATACTATGTATCAAACATGCAATCAATGCATCTTTGCCATCGCAATGGGTGTTTACCGATGCCTTTCTAGTGGAAATCAGCTGAACGACAGCCAATAAACTATTTTTTATTATCAAGTATACAAAATACAGCCTCTCAAGATTCAATTCTGTTACCTAAGCTAGCAGTCTAAAAAGTTAGCACAATAAAACAGTCCATTTTTAAGTGTGGAGGTGTCGGAGAGTTTTCAACCCCAATTCTTACAACTTAAAGACTAACTATAAACAAGTTAAGCCTTAAATTGCATGAACTGGCAGTCAACCTTTCCGGGGAGGAGCAGAAAGATGTCTAAATGGACAAAGCTGTAACTTCTCCATCGTTATCTTTCGTTCTTAATAGTAAACTCTGTCGTAAAGTTTATTTCTTAGCAATATGCAAAGGACAAATTTTTCTGAAGGTTATAAATTGTGATAGTTTTACAAATATAAACCTATCATTTACGATTTTATGATGCTCACAAGAAACTTTAACACGCGTTGCCTATGGGTAGACTGATGAACAGCTTGCGTACGTAACTTGTACACTTATATTATATTGTTTGTGTGCAAGTTGCCTTATTCCGCGATATTTCGTATTTTTTCTAAGTTTCAATTGTAAAGAAATAAACGTGTTTTAAAATAGATACAAAGGTTGAAAAATCTCAAAAGATCTTTTTAGGAATGTAGTTTTTACAAGATAAAGGAATATTTTAAATATTCATGCATGTACACTCTACAAAATTGACAGAAGATTCAACGATGTTTGTATTCAGACGTTTTATTTGCTTTGATTATTTATTTTCATGCAATGGATACGAATTAAAGAATTTACTATTCATTTTATTTTAAACGAGGCTCATTTTACGTTTTAAACTTAAACTACTAGATTCTTATTATGTAAGTATATAAAATATTAAAACTGTTTAAAACTCCAAAAATTTCAACATTTTTTTTCTTTTTTAGTATATCGTTAAATGTAGTAGTTATGTTATTAATTTTCCATTTATTAGTATTTTACGAAAGCTAATTTCAATTTTTTTTATTTTTACATGAGACACACCTGAATAAAGATTATTTATAATTTAAAATTATCATCATCGTCATCCTGTGTTAGACCACTGCTTAACAAAGGCCTGCCCTAATGTAAGCCTTTTTCATTATGAGAGTTTTTGGACCGCATCTTCATTTTGAATATATATCATTAAATAATTCAAAACTTCAGATTACAATTATCCTAATGTATTTTAAAAAATATTACCGCTAAATCTCGTACTCACTTCAGCTGTATTCAGAAGCAACTTTAAAGAAGTTGTCCTATACGTTATGAATATACCTTTTTGACCGACTTCCCAAAAGAAGGAATTACTCAATTTGGAGCGTATGTTTTTTCTTATATATCTTACCTTGCTCCGCTCCTAGTTTTCCGATTTTGTTCATTCTTTTTTTTAAATGGTAGGTATTAGTTGTCATTTGTTCCTATTTTTATATTAGTTTTGTGATAAATAGTTTAATACATATTTAAGAAATGAAGAAAACTGCGGCGTCAATAATCACAACGTTTTGCGATTAAATTGCAAACGCTGTTGAAACCCGTATACGTTTTAATGCATTTGGATAAATAAGAACAAAAAGAAATAATTTAAACCAAGTAGCTATTATTAAAAGTTTTTTTTTTATTGTCACCGAATTTACTTTTTATTTTTATTTATTTTATCAAGATTGAGTAGAAAAATTTAGCGAACCAGTTACACTCTGAGTTTATTTTTTGCTAACTGATAATTTCGAAGCAATCGTAACAGAGAAATCTAGTTTCGAATCAGACGTACAATGGAAGCTTTTATCGTAATCATTCCATTTTATTTGTTTTCTAATTACAAAGATCGCAAAAGGCTTTTTTGTTACAACGCCTTCTCATTGTTTAAATCATTTTGTCTTAACGATGTTAAGAATTTTAAGAGTTATAGATATTTGTCAGCTTTAGAAAAAAGGATTTGTTCATGTTATTTGGTATCAGAATGAAAATTGCAGGTAATTAATTAAATATTCAAATATCATTGCGTACAAAATCAGAAACAATGAATAAGCTAGCATAATGACTAAAAATCTTCTATTTTACCTTCGTTAATAACAATACACTTATTATTTACATTTGAGTTAACCAAAATTCAAATCTCAATTTAATCCCATCACTTTTTAAAATTGATCATCATTTTACCGGTGGTATGTCCCTTTTACAAGGGACCGTCTGGGTGAGGTACCCACGGTGTCTATTTACTCGTAAAGCAGTAGCGTGAAAACACTACTATGTTCTGGTTTGAAGGGCACTTGTGCAATTTCATATATTTACATAAGATGAAATCTTACCATCGTGTAAACGGATTTTCACTATCTTTCACTTCTTTCTTCTATCACTTGTGGATATGTCTAAATGGTGATATTTGAACTGCATATATAATGGTGGTGGTACATAAATTCTATATATGGTGGTGACGTGGAATGTAAAATGTATATATTTAGTACTCACGGACTGTCAAGAAAACTATGCAATCGGTTAGTACTTCATTGATAGAAGCATTAAAGTCGGAAATTAAGCAACGATGCTTATATTCTTATAAAGAAAAAACGTGTAGCGGTAGTATACTAAAAGATTCAGTGTTATCTCGTGCAATGTTTCCATAAGACATGGTTACTATTTAAAACATAATTTTTATTATGTTTTAAATAACACCCACCAACCCGCATTGGACCAGCGTGGTGGGATACGGTCCAAAATCCCCTAATAGATGGAGGTGTATTAGGGGAGGCCTATGTCCAGCTGCGGACTATCACAGGCTGATGATGAAGAATTTTTACTTCTTACAAGTAATAGTTATAAATATGTAAAGTAGAGCGAAGATACTTTTTTTTTCAAACAGTGACATTATTCACAAATGCGTAAACTTTTTATGATAACAATTTCTCTTGTAGATTGAGATTTATGTTTTCAATAAGCTAATCATCTCAGTCGAAGCTATCAGGTCATTAAACTTTTTAATCAACACTAATATTTTTTGTTTTAATCTTATTATTGCAAGAAGTCTTTCTTATTCTTCCTATTTAATTTATCTATTACAAATTGTATTGTTTTTATCATACTGTTAAAGACATTAAAAGTCTTATAATCAATTACTTCAACTTTTTATCATGCATAAGTTTACATTTTCATAAAGTTAATATAAATACATATACATGATAATGATATTATAGCACTTTAGAAACAGAGATTGACATCAATTGGAGTTGGAGTGGAGAAACTATTAACGTTTTTCCGACTTTACTAAAATAACTACTCGGCTATCCTTTAAAGGAGTTTTTGCTTCCGTAACACTAACAAATAACGTTAATAATTAATATGCAGTAGTAGTGTGATTCTGATAGAATATGTTTTCTACGCCTAATTAAAACTGTTAGAAATTAAGTTATGTTAGGTCTTATTTAACAGGTGATTGGGAATGAATCCAAGTTAGTTTTAACATTTTTATATTTTTTAACACTATATCGTTTTTAAAAATTATGAACAGTATGAACCTTTATTTTAGTCATTTAAACATAAATTTTATTATATCAGAAATTTATAACAGTTACGTGACAAAATTTACCTTTTTTAAATTTGGACGAGACCAAACAACCTTACAAAAGTCATCGTTATTAATAATGTATATTGTTCAAAATTTTATTTTTAGCACATAATATATTTTTAATGCGAAAATTCAAATATGCAGAGAAGCAGAACGTTCACCTGATGGTAAGCGAAAAAAATCTCAGCGTAAGATTTCCCTCGTCGTCCTAAGAAATCGTCGTCTTAACATCCTACATGTTACGTCTGCTTGATCTAGTAATTACTCTGAACACGGTGCCCTTCAAACCAGAAGACAATATTGTTTATACATTCATGATTGGCGCAGAAATTGGCACCTCGGCGGTACTTCCCTAGAGTATCCGCTGTACAAAGGAGATTTGCAATCTTTAAATATTATATAGAAAAATGCTATCCATACCAATAATATCAATGCGAAAGTAATTCTGCCTACCTGTTTGTCGGTCTTTACAATAACCACTGAACCGACTTGTTCAAATTTGGTGCATACTTATAATAGACTTCAACAAAGGACATAGGCTGCTATTATTGCAAATATAGTGGTTAAATGTAAATGAGTTTGTATGGATATTCATCATAGTTGAAGATAAAACCAAGAAACTTTATGTCTAATTATAGACCTACAGGTATTTAATAACACCCTTATTAACATACGTTACATCTTGATATTTCACCTAGAAAAAGATGCGGTACCAGCCAGCATGCGTATATTTTATATTGAAAACAATTTCAGCGTGCCATGTTCAAACTGTTCCTTTAACAATTATATACCATGTAGGCGAAATATATTTAGTACATCACAGCTATCGTAATGTCATTGCTACGCCACAAACACGTCAACTCATGCATTTTAATTAATCGGCGAGCCGTTTTCGAAACGTGGTGACTACAAACATCGGCTTCCATATGTAACGAAGTATCTGCCCCTCCTTTTAATGAATACGTATTTATTTATTTCCCGCCTCTACAAAAAATATACTATATTTAAACGTAGATACCTTATTTGATTCAAATTGTTGTAAAATAACTTGTTTCAATATCTTACTTTTAAGATATGTTTAAATTATGGCTTATCCCTTAATTATAAAATCGAAATTAAATAAATTACAGGTTTTAAAAATAAAACTATTAAAGCTACTGATATTTATATTACGAAACATAGAAACCAAAAGCTCATAAAACAACAAAAAACTTACGGTAGTATAGGTAATATTATAACAAGTAAAATTAAAAAAAATTTACGACCGACTTCAAACACCGTAAAACTATTTTACGCAATATATGTAAGGAGGCATCAACTCTCTGCATAAAACGGCGTCACGATTTCTGCCAAAACAATTTAAATCTCCGATATCTTTTAAGGTATTCATTTAATCCAAATTTTGTTGATAACAACTTTTATTAACATAGAATGATGATTTAAAAAAAAACAAAATCGAGTACTAAAAGCGGTTTTTTTTGATGGATCTCGTGCTCTGGGGAATAAACCTATTAGAACATAACCGGGTTTGGGGGGGCCCTTTGCCACAGGCGCGTCTCCCCATATGTGACTTAACTTCACCAAGGGCCCCCAAGAAGGGGAGCCTAGGCTTGGCCGTCACTTTTCTGGTCCCGTTAGCATGCTGAATCGAAGGCTGCCCAGGTGGGCCGACGCCTCGGCTCGATTCAGACGCTTTGCAATGATCATTTAATAGCTAGAAGATCTCTATCTAAATTTTACTACCACTTCTTAAAGCGTTGGCGCTGGGAGAAGAAGTGGGCAAAACTCCAGCAACGCTCCTATCTAATATGGTGTTAAGCTACAGTGTCATATAGCAAAGGGTGTGTAAATTCGACCTCACCGGTGGGGCCGATGTCATGAATGTGTGTATGTCCTACACTCTAAGTGTAGGGTGTGTCTGGCTACTGCTAGGGTGTCGCTACCTAAGCCTTAAGGGCAGTAATTAAATTCTTGTATTTAACAAGAAGGGAAAACCTAGCCATCGCGTCGCCGGCGGCGGCGGCGAAATCATCTGCTGCCTGGTTGAACTCATCTAGATTAAACATATCTAGTGACTTTAAAAATGACGCGGCGTTATTGCCAGTGCTGCCATTGCTATGGCTAGCATGCTGGCTCTTTGAGGCGGCGGCGGGCCGCTGTGCGCTCGGAGTCGGCTCCGGCGCTGGCTGTTGCCACGCGGGGCGGAACTGCCAAGCGTTTGAAGGACGGAGGGGTGGGAATGCGGTGGTGTTGGATGGGATTGGTGGTCGCCTGGAAGAGGCTTCCCTTGGGATCGCAGGAACTCTGCGTTTTGGCGCCTTAGGGCAGCCGAGGTAGTTGGCCGTGTGGCCGGGAGCGCGGCAGTTTACGCACGCGGGAGGTTCAAATGTGGCGAGGACTTCTTTGTCCTTGGGTCTGGGACAGGATGCGGTACCGTGGTCCCCGAGGCATTTAACGCAACGGGGGCGTGCGAAACAGTTCCGCGCAGCGTGACCGAATATTTGGCAGTTGTGACACTGCCCTGGCAAACCGTTAGAATGAGGCCGCTCAAAAGTGAGACGGCCGATCCCACACTCGACTTCATATATGCGCTTTCCTTCCTTTGAGCGCTAGAGGGTGACCTAGCACCATGACGTAAGGGCGTTTAGTGCGTGGGTGGTACAACGTTGTACCCCTAAGATTGGAATCTCTAACTCTTTTAGTGCCAAAGTTATCTCCGAGCATGGGATCTCCTTAGGCAGCCCTTTGACCACTGTCCTAAGTACGCGCTCATCCGGGAGCGCAGATGTGTGATATTGGCGTTCCTTTCCCGGAGGAAAGAGGTCACCTTCCTAAAATCATCGGAATTCTCGAGTTGTAATTTGATCCCTGATTGCTATCAGAGGCCTCAAATTTGAATCTATTGGATAGGCCGAGCGAATGTCGGCCCATTTTTCCTTCTCGCGGAGGTAAATCGGTGGTGGGCGTTTCCCTACGGGTAGCCGTGCCTGGGAAGGCTGGGACGGCTGGGCGGGGCGAGGGGCCGGGGGGCGCCTAGGATCGGCGGGATGGATGGAAGGGGTTTTGTCGCCTGGGAGGACGACGGTTTGGGAACCTGCTGAGGGCAGGTGGTGGGGATGTCAGGCTTTGCAGCCTTGACGGAAGGACGGAGGCAGGTGACGAGTGCGCACCTTGCGCTTCCTTTTGGATTTGACGGTTTTGAAGCCATCGTCTGGTTGGGATCTAGAGCGTGGGATAGCCTCGACCTCCATGTCCGATTCCGAGCGGATGCTAACGTCGACATAGTTGTCGTCGCTATCATCCGCTGGGAATGGTCGGGACGGTCCAGGCGTGGATCTGGGAGTGTCAGTATCGGGAAGGTTCTCGGAAAGTAGCTGGTGCACGGCGTTGGTGAGCTTCACGTAAAGCTTTCGACCGAGCTTCTCGCTGATTGCCTTGGTATCAATACCAAAGCGAGTCGAGAGCTCTCGGTCGACCATTGTAGCGGTTGTCTTGTCTAGCTGAGGCGAGAATCGTAGCGTCATCTGACACACAGGTGCCCGGCGGTTGCCGGGCGTAGAATCCTTACCGCCCTGCCGGCTACGGCAGGGAGGTGTGTCTGACTGTTTTCTGGAACAAGAAACAGAATATTAAAACGTTCGGTGGGCCTAGTAAGTTGTAAAAACAATTTGGCCAAGAAACGGAATTAATTAACCCTAAGAAACAGGATATGCGCTAGCTACGCGGCTAAGCAACACGTGTTATGCAAACGAGTTGCAAACACAGCCGCGTACAAGCCGACCGGCTTGAGGTAGTGAATTAATTCCCACCGCGATGACGTCAGCGGTGCGACAAAGGCTCTAGAGCGCAGGCACCCTTAAAACTCCGATGGCGCAGCGAGACGATTTCACGGCGGCGGACGTGAATACTGCGTGGCGAGCTTGAGACTTGCGGCGAACACGTGCGGTCGGACGCTGCTGGAGGCGCTCTGTTGTTACTGGAGGCGCTCCTTTTGTTTGACTAAAGCGGAGCAACGAGGTATCATATATAGAAAAAAAAAAACAAAAATATATGCTCCTAATTGAATATCTCCTTCTTTTTGGAAAGATATTTAGTAGAAAAACGTAACATTTTTTTTAGTGTAATGTTCTAGAAGAAGCAATCGGTTTCCGATTTCGGTATTAACGTGACAATTATCGAAGATATGGATTGTAACCGTGTCTTTAGCGACGCAGGTCGTAGTAAAGCTCATTTTAATGCCGTATCGTATATTAATAATCGGATGCTTACATTTTAGGTCTATTAACGATAACAACATTTGTGTCCGGCTGTTTGCAACTTCCTCCTAGTTTTATGAACAGCTCAGCCGATATGAAAGTGTTTTTACTGATGTGATAAGGGCTAACTGTGGTTACTAAACGATTTAAAATTAATTGGATGTCACAAAAATAAACCTGTCTAAATTTTTTGTATGAATAAAATTTAAGTCTATGTTTTGTAATGTTAAAACATTTTAAAGGGGACTTAATTATTGCAATAGTTTGATCTCTATAAAGGGTCTGCACGACCCGCTCTAACATCTAACATTTTTCCACCTCTATAACCACGGGGTAAGTTTATGTCACTATGATTGCAACATTAAAATGAGCTACGCCTGACACAAGGCCACAGGGTGTCAGTATTTTAACGAGCTGACGTATTATTAATCATCCACTCAAAACTCTGTCCTGTAAGTAAGTACGGTACATGCATTAAGTATACCACCGCTGGCAGTACCTAACAGCAAATGTCTGCCTGAATATTTATGTAGGCTTACACTCAATGACACACGAGTGACGTATAGGCGGTTAGTGATATTAGTCAAAGCCTTATTTTACCATTGTGTTCATGTATTATTACTAATCGCATAAACATTGTTAACTTATTCTGTTAAAATTACGTTATTAATGTGTGGCCTGTGGCAAAATTACAATATATGGTGGAGTGTGTGGCCTTTTAACAGGAGACTGTTCAAGGCGGTAACACCGCGGTGCCTTTTTCTGCCGCAAAGCTGTAGTTTGAAAATACTACTGTGTTCCGGTTTGAATGGCACCGTAGCCAGCGTTTTACTAGACCAAGACCTAATGTCCTGTTTCCATGCCTATGCCAATGTGCGTCGGTGACCACTTTTCATCAGGTGCCTGACTGCTCGTCTGCCCTCGTAGCGAATAGAAAAAAGGGTTTTTTTAATATAAAGATTGCTTTTCTACCTAACAAAATTACATGCGATAATAAATAGTTTATTTTCCTTAATAGTCTATGGTTTTTTGAAATCTATATGTTTAATTTTTAAAATCTATAAAATATTTTTGTTTCAATATAGTTACAATAGTAATTTAAAAGATGAAATATATTTTGCATCAATTTCAAACAACATCAATTTACATCATAAACCTATAAAACTTGTTTCAAATAGTTAATTCATATACTTTTAATGTGAAAGGTATTGGACTAAAATTATTTATTATTTTATTTTTACTCTTCCATAGTACGCAAGTTTAAAAACACCTGAACTATGAATATAGTACGGAAGAATAAAATTAATTATAGGAGAATTTGCTTACGTTCTGTAAATAAACTACTTTTGCTACTATTATTTGTATTTGAAATATTATACCAAATTATTTTGAAAATCTTTCACCACCAAGTCTCTCAGGACCTTTAATATCATTAGCATGCATTATTTTAATATGAAAGGTGAATAATAGACAATTATGGAATCAAGAGCAGAAATCTGTCGTAACAATTTTAAATATATACCTAGAATCCTGTTTTAAACTCGTATCAAATCAGCTGGTCAAAAGCTAATGTTGGTATGTCACAGCAACTAAGGGTTGTTAGTCGTCTGCATTCATCTAGTTTACCAAGTTTTTAAACAAAAGAAGAATTAGTATTTAACATAGTCACTTATTCTTAGTTAAATCAAAAGTACGCAACGAATTTTGAAACGGTTTTGTTTAAGAAGATAGAGTGATGCAAAAATATGAATAACATTATTTAAAAACTCTTACTAATTATGAGAATTCTAATGTGATATCATTATAACCTATTTTTTGCGCTTTCAATGCAATAAAAATAATAGAATCATCAAGAAATTTTATTATTTAATATAAACATCTCCAAAGATATTATAGATTGAAAAGGTAGGGACATACCGGGTTATTACATAAGGATTGCACCCGTGGGAAGCTAGGCCAGGTAACAGTCAAAGTAAATATCTCGCTGTGTCACAAAAAATAAGTGAATCGTAATTGTATAGAAACTGTATAAGACAATGAATAAGCAGGTGTTAATAGGTAGGTACATTTTTATAAATTAGGATATTTAAATTTAAATTGAATGTGTTCTGATGGCACGATATTACTTGTACTACACATCAATCAATAATTAACAGATACAGTGAAGCCTAATGCATTAGCGGTAATGGCTAATAATATATAAGCCCATTTAATCTGCTTATGAAGTTCAGAAATGTGTTAAAATGTTCGTTTTGTCCGTTTTGGCTAATTATTATTCATATGTACATTTTATATGCCCGTACAGTTTCATATTTTGCGTATTTAAACAACTAGTTTTTTTATTTGATTTAATATTGAAATAAATTGTTAATGCGGGTTCCAATGGCCAGAACTGATTTAAACTTCAAGTATTTTTTTTAAATATGTACGTTAATTTAACTCGCCATTATATTTAGGTTACTGTTGTAATGACTACTTTATAATATTAATATTCATAAACAGACTTTACTTTTGTAAACAAATACATAGAAATAACCTACCAAATACAAGAAAAACCTCACGTTTATCAGACAATAAACAAACCCTAATAACAGTTCAGATCACTAACCACTATACCAAGCAATTAAAATATAAATTGATTTGCTAATGATTAAAAGATAAATTCTTATTTTCTTCAGTAATGATGAATTTCTATACAGACTTTCATTCCCTAAAACACTTTTTTTGCAATAACAAGTAGCCTTAGCTTTGCAATCTATTCTACATGTAAATTAAATCAAAATCGTTTCAGATACTTAGACGATAAATACGGACAGTAAATGTTACTTTCGCACTAATAATATTAGTATGGGATTGTAAATGTGTGTATATATATATATATATAAATGGTCCGCGCTTTAAATGGTGAAGATGGTCGCATAGACAGATAGACAGACAGACTTTCTATCGCTCTTATATATTTAGTATGGAAGGATGGATTATTGTGAAACCGTAATTTTCCAAATTCAAAATATTTTATAAACCCCTTTTGCGGATTTTTTGGGTTCATTCTTATTATTTATTTCCGACGTTTAAATTTGTAAATAGGTCACATAAATATGAATAAAGATTGAGTAAATATAAGGAATAATTATAATCACAATACATTATAAGTAGAAGTAGATCATAGTCTGCTAAAGCTAAGATTAGACAAGTTTTATCACTAAACATATAAAAAACACAAGAAGATGCTACAAAAGAATTGCATCATCTGCTTTTACTCTGTACCATATTCTACTTCGAATTTTGAAGAATCTCTATAAATATTTAGCAGTTCGTTTGAATACATTAGATTAGAATTCGTATTTGCCAGATCAATGTTGTGTGGTCCAATAATATACGTTTTATTTTTTTTATATTATTGTAAATTATATCATAAAAAAGTATGTTTCTATTCACGTATACCCTGTCTTACTTTAACATAATTAAGGTAAACAAATCAAATAGTGATTTGTCATTCTTCCAATTTCTAACACAGACGTGCAAGATCATAATGTTAATTTTATCTAATAAGTGTTCATCATTACGTTTATGTATGTCTGTGTCAAGCTTTAAAACTCTTTTTCATTATCATCATTTTCATATCGGCTCAAATAAGTCCCCCATGAACCACCAAGAGGTACGATCCCATGTAACCTGTATTCCTGCACATTTCCATTCCACCGTGGAGGGTCTTCCCACAGTGCGATGGCCAGTACGAGGCTAATATATGCTTATTTTGTTTATTTAAAATTTTTCTTGTCATACAAACATTTTTATTCCTTATGAACTCAACAGGACTAAGATAAGAGTTACATTGGTCAATAATAATGGTTCCACTCCAAATTACATATTTCCATTTTTCTCACCTGGTTAAATAATAAAAAAAGGGGCGACCCAGGCTCAGACTATTCTGGTTTAAAAGTAATAGCGAATACTAACGTTGTTGACTAAACAAACAATATTTATACCAAAGATACCAATTAATTTATTTATTAAACAATTATTAGGTATTATTTTCATTAGGAACTTTATAAAAAAAACACGCACACATTTGTAATATGACATTATTTTGGTAAACACATGAGCTCTGGGTATACCCCTGGGAAATAACAAACGTACGTATTGAACATTATTTGCTTAATAAATTAAATATATTTTTATAAGCTCCATGGCCAAATATTGAAAGACTTTTGTTTTGTACCGTGTTTGATTTAGCCCTAATGTTTTTTATTTGCCTTACAAACTACTACACTATTTTTTTAATATAAAGAGACCAGAGTTCCTATTTCAATATATGTATAATCCTTACTACTATTATTAATGCGAAAGTTACTCTGTCTGTCCGTCTGTACCGTCTAAACCACTGAACCGATTTTGATAAAATTTGTTACATATGTAGAATAGCTCTCAAGAAAAGACAAATGTTACTTATTATTGTAAAAGAACGGTAGAAAGTGTTTAAATTGGTAAAAAAAGTCAGGATAGTAATTCTTGAAGATAAATCCTCATAACCTCTTGTGTCTAAAAACAGGCATACAATTAGCTATCTCACTTTAGTACATATCTTACTTATGTATGCATATAATGTCATACTAGTTCATTTCAACTACGACATCCGATCTACTTAGTCATCAGCCAAGTGCGTAGGTCATATTATAGTGCACAAGAGTACACGTAGACACAGGTGCACTCCCTATTTCTTCACTCTCATTGTTAGATGGGAAGGATAGAGGTCAAGACTGACTTTGCTTGACATGCCCATCCGACGCATAGATTATCTTACCCCGGTATCTAAAATCTAAATCACACACCCTTAGTACTGGGCTACGGGGGCAGTTGCATTGTATCCACCAATAATATATCATCATATACACCAATAATAAACCCACATAAATTTAAAAGAATGCTACGCTTAATATTTACCATTAAAATAAACTTAAGCTAGATTTTTATTAGTTTACAGGTTATTATATGGTGTATAATTCTTTTTGTTTGATGATATTAATTTTACTTTATGCACGTAACGTTCACTTTTCAGAAACAATAACTTTCCCTAGTCTCTTCAGTGGCAGAGCTGATTCCAATTTCCTGGCTATTTCCGGCCACTAGTAGGACTCGTCCTGCATGAATTGTTATTTAATCATTGAACTACAAACCTTACAGTTTGACGTAAAACGGTTGTTGCACTTTGAGTAACTAAATGGAAATCAAAATCCTAAATAAACTCTTACTTTAAATGTAAAGGACATTTGAGTAGCTTTGCCTGCAGTTTAATTGGCCTTGTTGCCCAGGCAAAATTAGTAGGGCAAAATTTGTCTCTAGTGGCGATTGTGTTGGCAATGGCGAGGGGAAATGCGTGGTGAAGGCATTCGCAAAATTTTGCGAGGCAGTGATGCTATGAAAGAGACTGCTTAGTGGAATCAAAAAAGATTAGGCTCCGCTCAAAGGCGAGCTCATCTAGAAGATACGTCTCGACACTAGACGATTTTAACTGTGTACACCTGTAATAAACAAGGCTCCAATGGGTTCAAGCCAAAGCGCAGTGATCCATAGGCTAGATATAGCTCTATTGCGATCGTGGAGTATACTGAGAAGACTGGAGGCATTACAATAATGCCTAAATAGAGACTTACTTAGTCATGCCGCAGAGGTACCATGGTAGTGTTTCAAACGAGGATCCCGTGACCCTTCTATGGAGCTGCTGGTGGCTCCCTAGAGTGTTGATGCGTACGTACTAAACTACTACGTTACAAAAAAATGTAATATAACTTAAACAAGAACATTAATATCCTAACAACTCCAACCTCAGTATTAAAAAAAATTATAAACCTGACGCATGAACACTTTAACTTTCTACATTTTCATTCTGTTTAATTTTGTGTCTCTTTTTTTTCTAACTTTAACATAATGTAAGTCATCAAGCAGCTGTCTGTGAAAACTTTCTAGCAGCCTTTTTAGGTATAGAAATATCTAGTTAAAAAAATCTTTTTATATTTTACCGTTGGTAGGTCCCCTGTTTACAGGAGACCTACCACCGGTAAAACCGTCTGGGTGGGTACCACCGCCGTGTTTATTTCTGCCGCGAAGCAGTAGTGTGAAAACACTGCCGCGTTCCGGTTTGAAGGGCACTGTATCCAGCGTATTTACTGGGTAAACAAGACTTAACACCCTATGTTTCACGGTAGGCAGCGCGTCGGCGATGCCACTGGTACTGCCAACGTTTTTTTTTTTAATTGCTATGGGTGTCGGTGACCACTTCCCATCAGGTGGCCCGACTGCTCGTCTGCCTGCGTATGCCATAAAAAAAATATATAAAATGAGAGATATAACGGCGTTAACACATTTAAGAAGTACTTGTATATCATTGTTTATCAACAGATTGAAATTAATTAAATTAAACGAATATTTTACCTAATTTTAATCAGATTAGAAAAGAAATTTAAGTAACGTTATAATTTTTTAAATATTCCTTTAATTAAAATTTAGGATGCAATTATTAATTTTATTACCTAAGTTTAACCTTAACAATGTATATGTTGTCAAAAATTGGACATTTACATTTTCACAACAAATATCATCGCAAAATTAGTTAAATCCAAGTATCATTTCAGTATTTCTGCTTTAATGTGTATCATTTAAGCTTGAGGAGATATTAATTACTAAACTTTATTGCGAAATGCTCACCAGTATCTTTGCAATCCGAATAGTTGAAGGATACTTTGACATAAGACTTTGCATATGAATAATAAAGTCAACAAAATGTTACGTTGTGACGTTATATGTATGAATATATTGAATAACAAATGGATTAAGTAAAACGAGTATATGTTAAGAGTTACAAATAAAAATAATTATTATTTTTCTGGTATTATTAAGGTTTTCCTTGTTAAACAAAACGTGAACGTGAACGTAAGTGATCTTACGTGCTCTTGGCTCTATTCTATATAAAAGTTAATATATCAGGTAATTGGGCTAAAATTAGATATTTTTTTGTTATCCTAACTATTATGGCATTTGGCAAAACTATTAGGAATTTTGTATTGTGAATCGAAGGGATTTTGTATAATCAAATTGTTCGTATTTGAAAATGGATATAAATTTTACAAAATTAAATAGAAAAACATTATTGTGTTTTATGTTGATGAAATTTTCGTTGTCTCAATTTTGTGTTATACTTTTTTAAAATAATATATTTGTCTTAGAAATCTCAAAGTGAATTCCAGAAAGTAATAATGATGATGACAACTGAAAGTCTCTTATACTAAAAAACATTGAAATGGCCCACGTGACCTCGACAACAGCCAGGATGTCTCGTACATACGAGTCAATGCGTAACACCACTCAATATACTAACACTTTCACAGATGCACAAAATTTATCACACACGAGGAGAGTTCTGTTCCGGATAGCGGCTTACAAGGATCTATCCTTTCTATATTTCCGTCCCGTCTTTTATACACGATCTCGGACAGATATAATGTCCATATCGAGACTTATTTTATCTTATATATTCTTTCTTATTAAACGGATTTAAGTAGACTCGCACGATAAAGGACATAACTGTAAAGATGCGGTCAATATTTTCTAATTTTCTCATAATGACCCCGATTAGTATTTTTTTATTGATTAAAATGACTAGCAAACCGGACCTTTGTCTGAATGTAATTAATACGCCTTGCTCATAACAAATGCAGCGTCAAGTACCATGAATCCACACCAAAACATGAGAAGCTACCTCTTTTTAACGCAGTTGTATCACAGTGATCTTAAACAAGCAATCAACTTAGCAAGTGTTAGTTCTTGCGGATACTGAGTGAAGAGCCTTTCTCGTTCTACTCCTTGTACCACAATTGGTCCCTTCATCACTAAGTCGTTATGACTTCTTCGGATTATAAATTTCAATAGATTTATGGCACAAATAGATATCACGGTGGTACATCCCCAGACGGTCCAAGTATAGGGAGACCTCCCTCCTTGTGAACTATACGATAAATACTGTTTACACTATTAGCTTTATTATTTTGGTATAAAATACGAGAAAACACCTAACTTTCAACATATTTTTCATGTTTTAATACACAAACGCTAATGTTTTTCAGTTTTGACGACGCACTTTATTGATTAAAACTAATATATCCCTTATTCGGTACTTCGTAACGGTATCAGAGTTCGCAAATAACAACGGTTCGTTAAATCGGTAAACGATCGGAATCAGTCGAGTTGTAATTAATTTATCTTCTAAGACATTGACGTTATTCGATTTTCCAAATTGATTTCACCGTCTAATACAGGTCGGAGATTCATGGAATCGTTACATAGAGAAGAAATTGTACCATCTGAGATGTTACTTTTTATATAATTACATCTCTAGTTTATACACTATAAATAACGTGAAAAATACTGATTTCAATATATTAACTGCCCTGGATCTAAACCGCCTGATATAATAAAATTAAATATAAAATATAAATCAATTATTGAAAGTTCTTTAGCTTCCTCGTTGATATTAAAAACAAACGAATACAGATGCACACGCACAAATATACACACGCTGACAAATCCATTCATGAAAAAACTCCGACACGCACGCACGATTAAGAGTAATACACAAGAAGTGTATGCAACAGAGACCTATTTAAATTAGTAGGTCTGTATATAAACTTACCAGTAACCAAAGAGCTGAGACTGCCTCCGTAGCCTAGTGGTATAGGCGTGTGGCTTAGAAACCGGAGGTCGTGGGTTCGAATCCTGCGGGGACTCAACAAATTTTCATTGTTGTTTCCTAGTTGGTTAGGGCAATTTGGGCCAATCACCCAATTGTCTGAAAAGTAAGATGATCCATGCGTCGGATGGGCATGTAAAAAGTCGGTCCACCCACCAACTCGCATTGTACCAGCGTGGTGGGATACGGTCCAAAGACCCTCTAATGGATAGGGGTGTATTAGGGGAGGCCTATGTTCAGCTGTGGACTATCACAGGCTGATGATGATGATGAACCAATGAGCACCACCAGATTACTACCTCCTACAATACAAGTAATACTTAAAGGTTATTCCTAATTAAGAAGAATATAGTATACGTTTGGGTAATCCAGCTAACCTTTTTAAATTTATTTTTTCTATCTAAATAAATGTTTGATACATGAACCGTGTACTAAATACACAAAATTACTTTCGTGTGGACCCTCAAATATTAATCGTCTAAGTTAAAATCAAATTGTTGTTTCTGCCCCGCTAATCCGACCTTTTGTTATAATTTACGGCAACGTTTAAATAAATCCTTCTGACTATTTGTCCGAGGATTGCTTTAATAATTTAAACAATAAATTTTGTACTATTATACATTAGTAGTTGTATCATAATTACAAAAGGTTTCATAGAGATCAATATCTAATTTATAACTATAAAACACATTATTTCGGTAACCTGAGAACTCTGCTTAGAATTAATTTGATAATTATTTGAACTATAAACATAAACATAATGGTTGAAGTTAAATCAAAACATTGCTAGAGCTTTTGTTGTAAATTATTTTAATTGCTGTAACTAAACAAGATTAATTTTCGCATTTATTTAAGCGGTTCTGTAACAATAAAATACGTAACCTTTGTTAGACATATATTTATTTTATGGCATATGTATTTTTATACTGATTTTTATTTTCAGGTACTTTCAACGGCGGCGGAGATCACATTAAGCAGTGAGTATCTCTTCTAATGTTTTAACTTACGCTTGTATTCAACTGCTCCCGAAATCTAGTAGTATGGGTTTTTGTTTTACAAATAAGAAATAGTGGGTTTGGGTCCTGCAGGACTCAACAGCATTACATTGTTATTTTTTTAAGTATAATGGTGATAGATTAACTTTTAAGGGGACCACCTAACGGCGTGTTACTCAGGGGCCTTACGGAATAATGTCACACAAAGGGTTGTGTAAGAACATACCGTCTACTGGTTTGAAGGGCACCGTGGATTGGTGAAACCGCTCGATATCAGAGATATAATATAGACGTAATCAATGTCTAAAGGCAATAGGGCTATTAACGTACCACCAGGTAAACTTCCTGTTTGAAGCACCATTTCGTACATAAAAACTAAAATATTACTACAAATTAAACTAAATGCGTAAATCGAAACGAACTAACTTATAGAAAAACAAAAATTGTAGGAACTAATAAAATTGGGTGAATTATATAGTTATTGAAATTTCGTAACTCTTAGTAATTTTCTAATACTTTTAACAAGTATTTCAGGCTTACGTTTTAGCACTATCTATTTTCGGAACATTTTTATAATAGTTCTTCATTGATATTTGGCAGATTTATTAAAAGACGAAGATTCGGCTATGGAAGGAATATCTTGGCTACGGAAATTTAATTTATTACTTTATTCAAGGAAATTTTCTATTTCATCAAAATATGCGACACAAGAATCATAATTAAGTGTCCTTAAGGAAGTATTACAAAAATGTTTGATTATGAATTCATGCTGTAATATTAATTCGCTTATTTAACATTTTGTAGGATTTTTAAACATCTTAATATTGTTATGCTAATATTCCATCAATAACATTTGAAATGATTAAATAACATATTAATTATATATTATGTTTGGATTGATAGATCTACTTGCGCAAAACTATTTTTTTCTAAAAAACGTCTTTGAACAATAAACAAGGAAGTGTAACACGTAGTATATTGATTCACTACGTATAGGATGTGAGAGATTAAATGTTTTATGATATGTGTAAAAATAGTATATAGTGGTTCAATATTAAATTTTTACAACAAATGTGCAAATTGGCAAATCAAGTCCTTGACTGATGACAACATTATCTAAGCATTCAATTAAAAGAAATTATAAAATGGCGCAATTGTAGTGATGCTCACTTCAATATCATATGATATCAACAAGTTTTTTATACCTTCACTAGTAATTTATAATAAACACCAAATAATTTGAATGGTAATGTCTCTGTGAAAATCAGTATGGTACCTTTGATAACATGAGTCAGAAGTAATTTTGTGAAATTTTGTTAATACCGTTACATGCAAAATTTTAATTAAATCCCCAGTCAACTTCACGTGAAGCAAAGGAACCGAGATTAAAATTCGATGTTTTAAACAACCGCGCGTTTTAAAAGCTTACAGACAAAGTTGATCAATTAGGCGCAATATACGATTTACAATAACTGAATATGTTGCTAATGTATTCTATATTTAAAACCAGTAATAAGACATTTTATTATGATTCACTGGTGGTAGGTCCCCTTTTTACAGGAGACCGTCTGGGTTGATAACACCGCGGTGCTTATTTCTGCCGCAAAGCAGTAGTGTGTAAACACTACTGTGTTTTGCTTTGAAGGGCACCGTAGCTAGCGTATTTACTGGGTAAACGAGACTTAACACCTTATGTCTCACGGTAGGCTGCGTTGGTGATACCACTATTATCGCCGATGTCTATGGGCGTCGGTGACCACTTCTCATCAGGTGGCCTGACAGCTCGTCTGCCTGCGTAGGTAACAAAAAAATTAATATTAAACAAATGACTCGCTGTAATTTTGGTACTGTATAGTATGCTTAAGATATTTTGAACGACTTTAAATAAGTAAGTCCAGGTTACTCCAGGCCGATTAGAATATTTATTTTTAATTTGAAACAGATGCTTGTTATGTGGTCTTGATAATCTTATAAATTGATTTGATTTAGGAGTACATTGCATATGTAATCTGTCTGTAATCACAAATATGTAATCTGTTTCAAAATTTACAAAATTGTAACATACTAGATAATGAAGAAAATAAAAACTTTGTTGTACGGATGCTTTCGTTAGGAACATAGATATAAAGATTTTTGAATGCCTGAGTCTATAATTTCACTAAAAATTTTTACTAAAATGTCACATTAAAATCCATAGATACAGAATATAATATAATATAATATTTCTGGACGAAGAACACAACATCCTCTAGTCCCAAACTAAGCAAAGCTTGTAATATGGAAACTAGATAACTGATAAATACATAAACTTACTTTTCTCTTGTAAATAAATACATATTATATAGATACAAACACCCAGACACGAGAAAAACACTATGTTCATCACACAATATTTTCCCCGGGTGGGAATCGAACCCACACCCTTTGGCGCAACAGTCAGGGTCACTAACCACTGCGCCAAGTGGGTCGTCCCCCGTAGAATGACAACCGTTTGCACCACCTACCCTATAAATTACAGGCATTTGCATCATGACGTCATTAATTAAATATCAATGGGCTTTGAATATCATCATCATCATCGTCATCATCATAATCAGCCTGTGATAAGCCACTGCTGGCCTACATAGGCCTCCCCTAATAAACCCCTATCCATTAGGGGGTTTGGACCGTATCCCATCACGCTGGCCCAATGCGGATTGGTGAGTGGACCGACTTTTTACATGCCCATCCGACGCATGGATCATCTTACTTTTCAGACAATTGGGTGATGGGCCCAAATTGCCTTAACCAACTAGGAAACAACAATGAAAATTTGTTGAGTCCCCGCAGGATTCGAACCCACGACCTCCGGTTTCTAAAGTACACGCCTATACTACTAGGGCTGCGGAGCAGTCTTATCTTAAACTATTAAAAATTCATAAAAAATATATTTTCTGCTATTTAGACTTAATAATTGCATTATAAAACAATTTTCGAATATTTGAAAATTTACTTATGTAATCTTTGGCACATAGCGATGTTCACAGGTGGGCTAAATGCCTTAGGCATCGTCCAACAGCCAACCTTAATATAGTTCAGAAAATTCGAAGTAGGTGCACATGTATAAATTGAATTAGCTAAACGGAACATTGGAAAATCTAGTAAAGTATTCCATTTAATATATTATAAACTTATATATACAAATAAATAAAAATAGAATGTCTGTTTGTAACATTAAAACAACTTTTTTTATATTGGGATATAGAACTGGTACAAAAAAGAAAACAATTGTGTTGTGTTGTAAATATAAAAACATATTTATATTAATCTTGAAAATGGCTATTCCAGAAATCCAACTAAAAATGGAAAATTTTGTAAAGCTTTCTAAGTAGTGGGGAATAGTCTCTCCAGTGAATAAATTCAATCCTAAAAAACAAGCTTTCGGGAAATATCAATTAAAAAATTTGCCAATTATCGAAGCAAAAAAGTCTTAGCAATTGTCGAAAATTAATATGAAATATTAATTAGAAAACCATTACAAACAATATTTTGTCTTGTTGAACCATAATGACCTTAGTTTTTTATATAAAAACCAATAATAACGTTTTTTTTCGTATTAATTTATCAATCCTTTAGCATCGTTATTACATAGTTCAAGCAGTTGCTAAGAAATCAAAAAGTGCAGGGAATAATACCACATAATGCTATATAGTGCTTTAAAACTCGTGTAGATATATTTTGCTTTAGATAATTGAACGCACTAATTATAACACTAACTTGTTAGTTTGGACATGCAAATATTTTTTTAATAAATTTCATAGTTTATGAGAACAAAAACATTTTTAAAAATCTAACTTTGAAACTACTGAACTTAATAAGTTTTACGGTAATACAAGAATACAAAGACAAAATATATCGAACGTCTTTTATTTTAACTGTTTTCTGAATATAAAAAAGGAAATATCCTCACCAACTCGAAGGTCTTAAGCAGGGATAAATTTTTCGCAACAAAACGATTTTCTCGCAATATTTAGGTGTCTGGTCCGCCTTGGTGGAATTGCAAACGGAATTTTTGTAAAAATGGTAAGAGCTGTTATGGTTCTCCGCTACTCGCTTAATATTATTAATAAATTGTGTTACTAAATTTTTAGTACTGAATTGATATTTTATTGAATTGTTTATTACTAGAAAATTATTTTTAGAGCTTTAACGCTCTGCGGTTAGATCGGCAATTTGAAGGAATAAACTCTACAGTTTGAAAATCAGCTAGGTCTAAGATCTTCTATTAGTGTTGCAGTGAAATCGTAATAATTTGGTACATTGAGTTCATTGCTATTTATCGTGAATTTAAGAGGAATAAGCTATCTAATCTTAGCAAATTCAATGCTATTAACATGCGTATAAATAATACATAATATAAGGATATAATATTAACATTTTAAGCGGTGGTGCTATGTGCTTTTTACAAAAAAAAAATAACTGCTTTCGTGGTATAGACTTGTGCTTCAGAAACCACAGGTCTTGGTTTTGAATCCCGCGGTTTACATTTAAGATAAACTTTATAGAAACATGGCTTTCGATGTACTAAAATATTCAAAATACTTTTAATAAATATTAAAACTAAACTAACTGCCTCCGTAGCCTAGTGGAATGGGCGTGTGCTTTAAAAACCGGAGGTCGTGGGTTCGAATCCTGCGGGGACCCTTGTTGATTCCTAGTTGGTTAGGGCAATTTGGGCCGATCACGCAAATGTTGGAAAAGTAAGATCCATGTGTCGGATAGGCATGGCAAAATGTCGGTCCACCCACCAACCCGCATTGGACCAGCGTGGTGGTGTTCGGTCTAAAAACCCCTTAATGAAGAAGGCGTGTATTAGGGAAGGCCTATGTCCAGCAGTGGACTAACACGAACTTACACATGCCCGTTCGACGCATGGATCATCTTACTTATAAAAAAAAAAATAGGTGATCGGCCAAAATTGCCCTAACTAACTAGGATACAACATTTAAAATTTTTCGAAACTTGTGGCGACGTTATGGTCATATTGGACCCTTAATCAATTTCATGATGACATTGAATTGCAAAAGATTGTATTTTTTTTTGCTTTAAGTAAACAAAGAGTCCGTCATTGCAAATGCACTATAAGTTTATAGGACATGTTGATACATTCTAGCTTGGTATTCTAATTAAAAATGTCCTCATTAGATTTCTTATCACCGATGTTATTTACTTTTGAAATTCAAGCTTGGCCTCAAATAGTTCATATTACACAGAAAATATCCATGTTTTAACTAAGTTCCTTATATTTACCGCCAAGAACTTCTTTAATACGTAAAGTTTAATAGGGCAAAGTTGACGCACAGTTCGCTGAGCAGCCATTTATGTCATACCAGCTTTTCGCGGAAGACGTTTAATTTTAGAGTTAACTTTAATGCAGATCAAAATGTTGTTTGTAAAATGTCATTCATGTTATTTATTGTCAATTCATGCTGATTATTAATGTTAGTGCAAAGTTTTAAAAGTTTTCTTTTAACAACATATTAGTTAATGATAAATCAGAATTAAAATTATTTATAAATATACTAAAACGTCACGATCCTAATGCTAATGTAGCTGTGTACTCTGCTAGTGTACTCAGGGATTATTAAATTTATAAAAATAAACGATTTCTTTTTGATAATTTTAATAATATGTGCATAGAAACAAAGTAAAGCCATAAACTATTTATTTTCAAAAAATAATGGTTTGAAATTGTTTTCCCCTTAATTCACTAGTCTCAAAATATTAATATATGATCAAAATCCAGTCCAAATGATAGGTAGTCGAAATTAATATGTTGCCAAATATACATTTGGTTATGTTCAATGTTTAAAAGTTACCTTTATAATTTACTACTCAAAAACGATATCTAGATTTCAAATAAAAATATTGTTATGGTATTAAAAATTAAACAATATTGAGAAGACATATTTATTCCAATATATATAATGAAATATAAACATAAATACTGATTTACGGATTTTCAGCATCCAACCACGGGCAGACTAAGACTTAGTCAGCCCGTGATCATGGATGCTGAAAAGAATCCGAAACGTCGGGAATAAATATATTTAAGTAACGCGAAAAATCCGTAAATAAGTGGATTTGATATGTATAATCGCGTAAATAAAAGAAATAATTATAAATTCTGATTCTTAAACGGTACGCATTCGTGACCGGACATTCTATAGGAATAACGAATAGAATCTAGTCATTCAATAATGTAATTATGTAAGAAAAATGGAATTTATTATTAAGAAGAATATACTAAAGGATACACAGATGACATGGATGACTTAATTTTAGTATTAAGGTATCATTAGTAAGAAGAGTAAGCTAGATAATTTTAAAGCAGGGAAGACCCAAAGAGGAGAGCTATGGAACGTTAAAACAATTTTGTAAGTAAAGCTGGGATTATATAATTAAAGCTCTCGTGATACTCTGCATGGGCAGGAATTATCTGCATTGATAAAGATGTAGCAACAGACGGTAGTATGATTAAAGAACATTCGAGAAGAGTATATTATGTTGCGTTTCGAACATATAAAATGATGACGAAGGAATGAACTGCACAAATCGTTCATAATACATAATATCATTATCATTCGTAGAATTTTTAGGTAAGAAATCAATTCAATTCACTTTAAAAAAATGCACCACAATATTAGAATTAAGTGCAGCTTACACGGCATTTCTCTTTAATAATATTTTTTATTAATAAGACGATTGCGTACTTTAAAATTTTTATCAGTATAAGGTGACAAAAAACATTAATCATGACGGTGATCGTTAAACTTTCTTTCTACATATGTAAACGTTCTAAAACCAATTAGTAAAACTCAATAATTCCGACGCGTGTTCAGCTAACAAACATGGCCGCGCATATTTTAAGCGAATATTCTGGATGCATTCGGGCTTTTAATTGAAACCCTCCCTAAAGCGTTCTGCATATTGCTTTTTTTGTGTTCTTATTACTTCTGTTAAGTTTGTTGTATTATTACTCTTTCTTTTCGGCATGACTAAATGTGCCTGCTTAAAATTTGTGTCATATCCCTTTAGGTTATAATAAATATGATATTACACAAGAAAACTTCAATGATTTTTTCAAAATCTTTTTTATTGTAATTACCGTGAAACGTCTTCTCCTTGCAAACTATTTTGTTTATTGCGATTTAACTAGATCTTAACCAGCTTAATTGAAGCTCACCTCACCTAGACCAGAAGATATAACGTGAGTGGTCTAAGTCAAATATTTTTTTGTACTATTTAGGGTTTCGCTTTTTTTCAGAGAGCATCAACTTATTTACTTAAATTATGTTCATATTATGGAATTTCAGAATTTTTATTCATTTGATTTCAATAAACAGTTATCAGGATATTAAATGCAGCATTTGAAATTGATTTTGAATTATACACTACTGTACGCTATTGTATAACACACAACAAACATGGGCTATGTAGCTTGCAGACAACAAAATATTTAAAACGTCTAGACGGTCTAGACCAGCTGGTTTTTATTTTCGGGAGATATTTCATAAAACTTGACGGTCTAAGTGGGGAGTCCGCTTCCCTTGCTCGGAAAATTCACGCTAGTCTGCCTTCCATGGCACAGATTTTTCAATAGCCACTATCGTTTTGATGAATCGTTGAAATATCCAAACATTGTTCGTCGAAACATCCGGACGAAAGGATTTGAACGAAGCATTTTCCTTGGAATGGTTTTGTTGCTTTTTATTATTTGATTTATGATAGCGGAAATGGTAGTGATTATTTATATCGAGTCTATGTATTGATTTTATAAATATTTTAGATACTACATCGAGCGATATGCGTTTTAGATTTATCTTAAGTTAAGCGGTTTGTAGGTAGTAGTTTGTTTGCACAGGGTGCCCTCTGGGGCGGTACCACCGCAGTGCCTGCCTCAAAGCAGTGTTGTGAAAACACTAAGTGTAGCTTTAAAGGGCACCATAGATAGCTTTTTCACTGGTTAAACGAGACTAACATCCATTGCCTCACAATAGGCAGCGCGTTGGTGATACCACTGGTATTGCCAATGTGTACGGGTGTCGGTAACCACTTTCTATCAGGTGATGAGACTGCTTGTCTGCCTGTATTAATAAATAAGTATTATTTATAAATATATATATATAATTATTAGTAGTAATTATTTATAAATAATTATTACTATAAATATATATATAGTATAGCCAATAATTATGCCAACAAATAATTATTGGCTACGCAGCAAAAAAAAATAAAAAAACATTGAGAAATCCTTTTTTACCCATCGTTGTTACATTATTGTAATAGTTTAAAACCTCTACTGCAACGCATTTATAAATTTTATTGTTACATTATTAAGTATTCAAGGTCACATAGTAAGACTGTCGAAATAAATTTAATTAATATAAATGGTCCATAAACACTAATAATAACCAATGCATATAAATCTTAGTGTTAACTTATAATAACTGACGCCGTAGCCATATTTACTTACTATACATTTTATATACGTTTAGACATTTATGTATTCCGTTGTTGTGTCAGTTATATACATCATCATCATCGTACATCACGACCTAGGCTTTTTTAATAAACATCAAGACGGCGTCTATTAAAAAGAGTTGCTCATAATCGGCATGCTGACCAGGCGGATTGGCAATTGACTAATTGCACCTGTACTGCGGATCTGTCTTAATCCCAGTGTAAGGCAGATCCGCCGTCAAGTGGGCGGTGGGTCGTCACATCCCTACGCCAGCAGTTATATTATTTATCTGAAATGTATGTTGATTGATGTAGTCCGCTGAAAAACATTTTTTTAGATTATAACTACTTCTATCTTATTAAAAATTTCTAAGGTATTGTAAAAAATCATGAGTAATAAAGTACGACTACATTAAAAAGCTTTTGAAGAAATTGTGACAAAAAACATTTAACAATATCCTGTGTTTAATTTTATTTAAGAATAAAAATATGTTAACTTAAACCGATACGTTGAAATTTCAAACATTAACCTAATTCCATTTAATTACAGGTACGAGAAGATTTCAACCACCAGGAAAGATATCAGCTCTTTGTCAAATGGAAGTAAGTACTGACTGTTTTTGTTTTCCTGACGAATAAAATATTGTCTAGTCCCAAAGTACTATGGAGACCAATACATAAACTTACTTTGTAAAAAACTCACAATATATAAATGAGAAACGAGAAAAAGGCTATGTTTATCCCACAATTTTCTTTTCCGCCGTGGGAATCGAATCCACACCACCGTGTAACAGTTAGGGCCACTAACCACTGCAGCAAGTGGATCGTCAAAAGTATTTATATAGTATAATTTATTTCATTGCTACTAATAAGAATTATGCTTTACATTTTCTAAGAATGCCGTATATATTATTTCGCATTTGTATTAGACGGGTAATAAATGCAGAATTGGTATAAAATATAAATTAGTTATCACCTAAATATTGTTGGGCTATGGCTACTTTCTTCCACCTAGCTATTATCCCAAGTTAACCTGGGGTCGGCTTTTAATCCCTCCAAAATAAACTGAATAACAGTTTTTAAACAGATTGACTGGCATCCGAACTTTGAAACCGAAGGGTAAAGTAATGATTTAAAATAGGAAGAAAACATCACAAGGATCCGGCAGTAGAACTATTTTAAAAGGAATAACTTATTTTCGGAAACATTAAGTAGGATTTGCAATTTTTTTGCTATTTTTCATTTAAAAAGTGCTGTTTATAAATAATACAAAAGCTAATGAGCGAAATTCTACTTAATAGAGCAAAAACGAGAACTCTGCTTCAAATATGTATGAAACGAATGAAATCCCAGTAAAGAATGGGGACTACCGATAAATTGCCTCTGCTCAACTAATATCATACCCTTTTCGGTTGTAATAGGACTTATGTTCCAGTATTTTTGTCGCTAAGTGGAGTGTCTTGTACGCTATGAATCATTTGGAAGGGTGTCCCGTACTAAGCAAAACAAACATACAGCATCGGAACAAAAGCCGCTCAGAATAAAATATGGTACGCCTCTGGCACACTAATAATACATTTTCACACATTTGTTAAATTCATTTTAATAGATTCTCTAACGACAGAACTTTTATAAAAATATACATGTATGTTCTTCAACATAATAATATTTTTTTAATTTAATTTATTAAAAAATATTTTTTCATCCTCCTAGATCGGTTCGTTGTCCAACCATTTACTTTAATAAGGGTTTATATTCAGAGTGACAATTTGGGTCAATATATAAAATGACCGTAAACGTAAATTTACTTATAGTCTAGAAAACAAGGTTTAAATTTGAATTCATAAATTATTTTATTTCTATGCATGAGAAACAAAATGATTGCTGAATTCAAATTTATTCTTCAATGAAACTGCGATAGTGAAGTACTATACAGAAATATACAATTTAAATATTCAGATATTTGTATAGTAAGTATCGTACAGAGAAAAAAGAGCACTAAAAACAATATAAGGAAAATTTATCTTTATATGTATCTGCTCGCTACTTTGTATAAGGTATTTATATGTATATATAATCATTGCAGACCCTTTTTGTAGATCGTCAAATTTCCTACAAGAATATCTATTTATTTTTACTAGACATTAATTTCTTCGACTGCATCAAAACTCCGAACAAAAAAAAAATTCTTATGTTATTTAAATGGAAAATCAAAAATCACAACAAGTCACCTCTTAATGTTAATATTAAGGGCTGAAACTTTACCAGATTTTTTTTTCGTCATCTGGAACGATATTTTCGTAATGGCTAAGAAAGAAAAATTAAGTTTTTTTGGCCCACCCTACCTTATACCTTCAAAATGGGAATCTAAGTAACTGCACGCTAAACACAAACGAAAATCCTGCACAATATTGGACGGAAATCGTCAAATCGCTTCACCGGTTGCGAATTGGCCGGAATATTGCAATACGTCCATGAGTAATTGTGTTTGCAGTAGATGTCGCATGACGTCACAGCCCTCGGCCAGATTTCAAATTTAGTATCGGACTTTACATCTGCAACATTTCATCTTTTTTGTTTAAATTCCTAATTATTGATTGGCCAAGGAAAATATCTATCTTATACCATATTCTAAGGATTTTTCACGTTAATTATAAATATATATATTGTTTTCGACATTTCGAGTATCCATCACCACGGGCAGACTAAGATGACATATGTTTGAGATGTCATATCTTAGTGTTTGTAATAACCGTCAGAGCTTCTAATTTGAAATTAGACACATCGTTTTATTTCCTTAATTTTGAACATTGATATAACAAAAAATACTTGTGTTGCCTTGTGTCCTTAAATTTATTATTGTTGGATCCCACGCAGGTGGCAAAGACCAACCATCCTCCCTATTAAAATTTGAATACTTTAAATTTCTGTACCTTCCCTAATCATTCTTGATATAAATCAATGTTCTTTTGCAAGTCACCATCATCATCGTCAGCCTGTGTATGTCCACTGCTGGACATAGGCCTCCCCTTCTCCATTAGGGGGTTTATGGACCGTATCCCATCACGCTGGTCCAATGCGGGTTGGTGGAAGGACCGACTTTTTATATGCCCATCCGGCGTATGGATCATCTTACTTTTCAGACAATTGGGTGATCGGGCCAAATTACCTAACTAACTAGAAACAACTATGAAAATTTGTTGAGTCCCCGCAGGATTCGAACCCACGACCTCCGGTTTCTAAAGCACACGCATATACCACTAGGCTACGGAGGCAGTCGCAACGGTCGCAGTCTTTTGCAAGTATTTTTGGTTTATCATATCTACTATGAAATTATTGGTTTAGTTTAGAGTATGCTCGCAAACTGCAAATTTCTTGACTCTATTTTAAATTTCATGTTCTTTGACCCTGGTTCTTAATGATCTTTTTGTTTGTTCAATGTAGGAGAGACCACAATCAGAATCTAGCTTGTAAACACCTGGTTACTGTCAAGGAATTTAAAATTTCACGGATGGTAATAATTGACCAATATTCTTCAGCGGCTTATAACATGTTTTAATAGAAGCTTGCTTCAAAGTATAACCAATTTTGTCAGTGACTTTTCAAATGTAATGTAAGACGGTACGGTGACTGAGACGTAGACGTGGAATTCGGAGTTTATTGTCACGCCGCAACTGCCAGTTTTCAGTTCAGCCGTCCAAAAATCACGTTAATAAAAGAAATAATTAAAGAAATTATCTTTCGCTAATGATCACATTACCATCAGTATTTATGAATAACTTTGAGTGAAAATTAAATATAAAATAAAAAGAAGCTCAAATTAAAAAAAAAAAAAAAACTAAGCTGCATAAATCTTATATCAAATAATTAATTTTAATAATTATTTTTCAATATTTTGTAATATCAATGCAGATTTATTGTCAAAAACCATATAAAACGACATAACCAATCACAAAGGTTGCATCTCTAAATCAATTTTTAATCATCGACAGAAATTATTTTGAAAAGCTTTGGTTTTACCAAGTCGTCTAAATTAAATCCTGCTTAGCGTCATCGCAGCTTGTAACTAAGCATTGCTTTGAAAATTTATGACTTAGGGGCTGCACAGCGACTGATAGCGTTACAATCTTCTTAAACTGTATTGTTACAATTACTAAATAATAAATAAATAACTTTACTGTTAATATTTATTTTAGCTATATTTATAACTATGGCTTTTTATACTGAAGCCTAGTCCTAAGGCTTATTAAGATACCAATTAAGAGCTTCCATTTTTGTAGAATACATCGAGTTAGGTATTTTTATACTAAAATGTAATATAGGATATTAAATGTATGCATTGTATGTCAACATACAACTAAAATTAAAAACGATATAAGAATAAATGACATTGTAATCATCCTTTCTAGTCTGTACTAGAGTCCAAGTAAATTTTTAAATGAATTTACTATAATATTTAACATTTTGTTTCAATCAATTAGATTTAAACTAGATTTGTTAATTCAACTTTGTGTAGTAGTAAATGACATCACGATTTAAAATGCATTAATTTATGTCAATCTATGTAAAATTTTAAAGATAAATTTAAATTCTGCTTTTATTCAACGATCATTAAATTATTCGCAAATATTTTGTAATCAAGTATTTTAAATTGAATAAGTAATTATTAATATTATTCTTTCTTTTTCTCTAATTTTATTTTCTATAAAAACCTATTTCATCTTAACAATGGACCTTTTATCCAGCTAGCTATTATAAATATTCTTTCATAAAGTTCTATCTACTGCCTCCGTAGCCTAGTCGTATGGGCGTGTGCTTTAGATTTTTTGGTTTTACCGGAGGTCGTGGTTCTAATATCACGGTTCTCAAATCAAATTTTATATGTTGTTTTCTAATTGTTAGACAATCTTAGAAAAGTAAGATGGTCCTGTGCGTCGGATGGCATGTAAAAATTGGTTCAACTCCACCAACCTGTATTGGACCAGCAGTCGTGGATACGGTCCAAAACCCTTGATGGATAGAGTGTATTAGGGGACAGGCTGAGTATGTATGGATGTAAACGTCTGTCTGGCTCTAATAATTCATAAAATATTTGACAATCGGATCAGGTTTCAAAATTTTATACATATACCGATGACTATTTAACGATTCCGAAAGTGCGTTTGACTTTTAAATTTATTCTTCTCCTATCCATTTTATAATAAGCTTATTCAAAAGCCATCAGATCTTGTTAAGTCTGTCTAATGAGAATCCACCGGTTTTTCCCAAAAACTCTTAAAAATACGTTTATTACTACTTATTCCAAAACAGTCTATTGTGTAGAATTTAGTCTTTAAAAACTGCTAAACATAGAAAATTTGCATTACTTGGTTCTAATAAAATAACCATTACTCTCCACTACGATATAAGGTTAATTAACAAGACATACATATCCTATCCAAAGCCTGAAACACCTTTGGGAAATAAGAAACGTGTTTGTGGCTTATTTGGTTACTAATGGAAAAAACATTTTGTAACCTTTGATGGCAAATATCAAAGGACTCTTGTTTTTAACTCCCACGTTATTCGATTCTGCCCTGTTTATGATTTGCTTTTTTTTTGTCACGAATACGTTTTCCTGTTACCTCACAGAAATGATATTAAGAGTTACAATAATTTATTTGTATTGCAACAAAGAGATAGATCAAATGCTGTTGCAAATCGAAAAATCGAAACGAACTTTTCAGATTTTCAAAATCTATGAAATTACTTAATTAATCATACTAATTTGTTTAAGCTCTCGTAGGTGATTCTTTAATACATACATTGTAGAGCTATCAATACTGTTTAAAACAAAAGTTTTAAACAATCTGAAGCCAGCACCACAAATTCATTTTACTTTTTGTTCAGCTACGGTGTCAGGGCGACGGAATAAAGTATTATTATCAGCAACACTTTTTACTTCTTGCAGCATAACAACGTCGGGTGGTCACGTAGTGATTACTCTTAATATTTATCTACCATTTCATATGGTAGTGTAATAACTATTTCAAATTATCCTTTTGAAGGTGACAGGTCTCCCTTTACAGGGGACCGTGTGCCCGCGGTGCCCCTTTCTGCCTCATATTAGTGTGAAAATACTGTTTTCAACCGGTTGAGGGTCACTGTAGCCAGCGTAATTACGAGGTAAACGTCGATTTGTGACGTCTTATGCTGTAATTCTTATGGTCAGGGCATATCACTTACCATCTAGTCGTCGCATCGATCTTAGTACTAAAAATAAAATTGAAACAACATATATTTATATAATGACAAGTGACAAAGCCCAAATATTCTATTGATAACATACATCGGTTTGAATAACTAATTAGAATTATTAATATCTTCATAGTTCATTGCTGATACTATTATTTATTTATTTTGTTGCTTTTATGTACCAATATTGCATACTTATGCAATCATACAATTGAAAACTTTTCCAAATGTATCATAGAATTGATTATGATTAATTGCATTTCTCAGTTCATTACGACTTTTAGATATGATATGAAGAAAAATTGAACATGTATATTCCGTATGATGTTACGAGAGAAAACATGAAAAATAAAGCATAAACGCCCGTGGGTCATTCAGGTAATGGTCATGAAAAAACATTATAAAAGACATACCAAGAGTACTTACGCTTCCACTGGTGGTTGGTTGCCAGAAAATTTTTTGAAGGGTCATTGTTAAATCCCTTGCTTTTAACGATAAAGAGATTTATTTCATAGTGTTCAGTTCAAGTTGTTGCCATTGTTGAATTGCTGTTTAAAACTTTGACTAAATTACGAAATCAAGATCTTCAAATAATTAAAATCGGATAATATAACTATTTAGAAGTAGTAAGTTTAAATGTTCTTTTGCAAACATATAACAATTTAAACATGGAATAAAGCGATAAATACATGAAAAAATTTATTTAAAGATGAGATGAGAAAATAATAAATGTTTAAGGGGTCTTCAACTAAAACTTTTTCATGATTATTTAACTGATAGGACTCAATCTGTAAAAATAGGACCTTATATAAGTGAGCAGGCCAATATATGCTGCGGTGTGCCGCAGGGAAGCATATTAGGCCCGACCTTATTTACATTAATGACCTGTGTAATATCGAACTCAGTAATGGTAAAGTTATTTCTTTCGCTGACGATACAGCCCTTATATTTACAGGCAATACTTGGCATGAATTAAAGGACCAAGCCAAACTGGACAAAATAGAATTACCAAATGACTTCATGAAAATGCACTTACTCTAAATACAGAAAAAAAAACAAAAATATTCTATTCTCTAAAAGGAGCAACTCAAAACAAACATTTTATCACGACATTACGGCTCATTCTCGTAATTTTAGCTGTAATTCCTTGTGTCCATGCGTTCCTTTGCAGCAAGTAAAAGATGTCAAGTACCGAGGTGTTATATTAGACAGCAAACTAACATTTAGCAAACACATAAAAACTCTTTCTGCGAGCCTACGTAAATTAACGTACATTTTAGGACCCTTCGAACCGTAGCTGATTCAAATACCATGAAACTAGTTTACTTTTCGCTCTGCCAGTCACTACTTATCTATTGTATAACTTCCTGGGGTGGAGCGAACAAGTCATTGTCAATTTTACTTGAACGAACTCAACGGTTGTTGTTGAACTTTCTTCTTCTTTATATACATATCCTACTACGGATCTGTATAAAAAAACAAATGTTCTTACGGTAAGACAGCTCTTCGTATTGTACACAGTCCTTAAAAAATACAATCAAGTAGAGTATAATCCAAACTGTTCTCAACAAAATAAACGAACTTGTCGCATTTGTACTTCGTACTAAAGAAACTCATCTCATTTTTCTCGTAGATTCTACAGTTATATTGGAGGATTACCTTCACACACACATACACACATACACTCACGCGCGCGCGCACGCGCGCGCTTACTCAATAAACGCACATACTTACATTTTGTAGTCGCCCAGTTGTTGTATAATTTCAAGCAATTTATTTTTACGTTAACTGTTTACAAATATTTTCACCCATTTGGCAACAATTTTAGTAATTATGTACTTGTCTTTCCGGGAGGTGGGACCTGGTGACCTAAAATACAGGCATTGCTTAGTTTAGGCATCAGTCTTCCACATTATGCTTAATATAAAATACTGTGTCATACCTAATTTTATTGTGTAATTAATGTGGTGATTAAAAAAAATATTATTATTATTAAATGTGTTCTTATTAAAGCAAAACCATCAAACGATCAAATACTTTTAAAATTTTAAAAATCAGAAAAATATAAATACCTTTTTTTCTTTTGCAAATGAAGGGACTTTAAGGACGACTTCATCACTTAACTTTAATAGAGATTTGAGAAATAAATAATGACGGTACCAAAAAACACAACCTCGTGCGATTAAATTACAAACCTTTAAAAACTTCAAGATAGATATAAAGTACGTTTTTACATAATTGCACTGTTGATTGGTATAATAAAATTTAAACTTTTTAAAACTGCATAGACACATTCATAGCTTAATTAATAGATAATACAGTTTATGTTAATGATATCTGTAAAAATATTTAGAGATACATTTTGCATAAATCATAAATATAAACCTTATTCTTCAATCATTCTATATAATAAAAAAAACCTTATCAAAATCCGTTGCCAAGTTTTAAGATTTGCCATAATAGGGATATAAGGAACAGAGAAAGTAACTTTTTTTAAATTAGTAGTAAGAGCGGACAAGGAAATATAATTGAACATCCTTTTCGGTCAAAAATAAAAATATATTATTTTTACACCATAATTTGTTAATTATCTCTCTACTAAAGGTATACAATTCTATCTAGATAATTTCTTTTGGAACTTTAGAGTATTTTAATGAATCAGCTCAACTCAACTTATTCAATTTAATTTAGCTCGAACACGAAATTCAAATTATCTACTTAACAACGTAAAACTTTCAATGGCAAGTCGGCGACGGAGCGAAAACAAAATTTAAATAATAAAACATTGTCTTTTTTTACGAGGCGTTTTTATTTAAATTTAATGTTTATTAAATCTATTTTATAGGATATAATAGTATGGAAAATTTTTATTGTCCACAACTTAATTTTTTTGCTTAATGTGGTAGTGGAAGGCGTCGAGGCCTAGATGAATTGGTGTGCCTTCCAATGGTATGCTTTCCGGACACCAGTTGAGTTTTTAGTTGCTTTTCTGTTGGAAAAAATCCGCTATACGGCGCGTCATCAGAATCAAATTTCTGCTGCCTGGCTAAATTCTTTTGAATTACCTGTAGCCAAGATTTGCTAAATGACTGAATATTTTCATTGCTTTTATGTTACCTCGCCTTGGTAAGTTAACTTAAAATCCATTTAGGCTCTAAAATACATTACAGCAATAAGGTTGTAAAATCTGTAAATAATCTCTTGCAATGCTTACTCTAATGAGTATCCATATCACTATATACAATAAAACAAATTCATTAATGCAGTCTGTCTGTACTTATGTATGTTTAAACCTTGTAAGTTTTTTTAATTGATAGACTGATTCCAAAGGATGGTTTATGAGTAAGATAGATACATGCTTTTATTATGGAGGAACTATTATAAATTCCATGCGTCAGATGTGCATGTAAAAAGTCGGTCCACCAACCAACCCGCATTGGACCAGCGTAGTGGGATTCGATTCAAAAACCTCCTTATGCAGAAGGTGTGCATTACGAAAGGCCTATGTCCAGCAGTGGACTAACACAGGCTTATGATAAGGATTTTAAATTCAGAGGTTTCTAATGTTATTTCGTAACTTCAGTCCTTATCCAATTTAGTAAATTTAAAAATGTCTATTTAATATAGATCAATATGACTCTCTACAGTTTGTAATTTAAATAAATATTTACGCTAATATTACACAAGCCGGGTTCAGTAGAATATAAATGCAAATATATATTTTGAATACTCGCATGAACTGATGTAAAGAATTTTAGGTTAAATTATATATTTCAATTAACATTTTGTATTGTTTTATGTGAAATGAACTAAACAATCGGGGATAACGTCCGAAATAAATTCCATGCGGACCCTTAAAAAGCTTATCAAAGTTTACCGACGCCCGGCGACTTATTAATGGCTTAAGTTGGAATCAGATTGTTATTTCTATTCGCTTAATCCTACCCTTTGTTAATATTTACGGCGGCGCTTTGCTCTATCCAAATAATCCTAACTTTGTCTGAACATTTGATAAAATAAATTTTATACATGTTTCACTTTATTAATAATGGGTTCAACGTGAGAAAGTCGTAGGAAATACTGTTTATCAAACTGTTACGAAAAACCGACACTACCGTATTTACGATATTCATTTTTACAAACTTAGAATAAAATGAAAGAAAAATTTTTTGAAAGGTCTGGTTACGCCAAATAGTAAGAAGAATATATAAGTACAAACTTCTAACACGTGTACACACGTTTTTATGTAGTTTATATGTATATAACATAGAATCGTCATTTTAACCTATACTTTAAACCAAATAATATTTTTTTTTCAAAGAAGCTATAAAATCAACAAGGCCTGCTTTTACCAAATGTTATGAGATATGTTCTATCTATAAAAAATGCAGGATTAGACGCCCTGTACTGAGACATGAAATTTTACTTTTTATTCACTAATGCTAGCTACGAAATTGATCAAACCGGAACTTTATAGAATTTACACAGTATTGTAAGTAATATTTAATTTCATTCTGTTTTTATTTTCAGGTACTGTCACCGGCAGTGAAGTGCACATTGAAAAGTGAGTTTAAATTGCAACTTTTATCTAGTCTTTTACAGACTTACATTACAGGATTTTAATAACATTTACAATGTGAGTTAAAGTCGGTTATTGTTTATGTACTTTGCAAATATTTTAATAGTAAATATTAAAAAGTTTTATGCTTATATTTAGGATGAATACTATATAGTTTTCCGGATAACCTGATAACAATGAAAAAGATTTTGTAACAACGTTTTAGGAGTTAAAATCTTTCATATCAATTTGACTTCTATTCAAAAAAAGTAAACCTTTTTGTACGTTTTTACATCCATGTTAAATATTCAGAGGTTTTTTTAAAGACGCTGACTTAGAGATAATTGAAAAACAAAGTATTTTTAGTTATTTCTCATATAAAACCGGGCATTATTAAAAATTGCATTAGGGGAGGCCTGGCCAGGCTGGACTGACACAGGCTGATGGTTATTACGGTGATGATTATAAATTGGAAACAGACAAAGCATTAAAAAAATATTCTTGTTCATAAAAACAATACAACTAAAAATCCAAATGTGTAGTTAAATATGAAATATCTATAAAAAGTAATTGATTTTTATTTGTAATTGATATCTTGGGTAGGCTTATTTTGGAAAACTTATTATTAAAAGGTGTGATTCGTGATTCAGAAATATTATTCCTTTATTTTTTACAAGTGCATCGTAAATATTAATTAAAATATAAATATGTAAGCTTACTTCTTTTATGGGCTTTGTCAACATTATAAAGTTTAAATAATATGTATGAGTTATTTAATATTAAGTAAAAAAGAGCTTTTATTAAAAAATTATATATATAAACATGTAGAATCCTTCTTTAACAGATAACTCATTATAACTCTACAGTCATATATTAAGATACTTTTTTGAAAAAAAACTAACAAAAATATAAAATATCCCTTACGTCATGTTATGTTTTACTTCAACGAAATTGGACTGCAATTTGCCACAACAATAAAGCTATCGGTGTTGCAAAGTCTTATCAAATGGAATTGTAAGGAGCGTCATCTGGCGTTCTGAAATTGGTTGCGATAAATTGTCCGCAGTTTCAGCAACAACTGAGATATATGTGAATATTTATGGTATAAAACGTTGTATAGAATACAAACCAGTTACCCTATTTTATGACAGAAAAAGGAAAAAGCGACGTTAAAAATAAGTCAATGTTTATTTTAACTTTGTTTTGTTTGTTAATTTTTTAAATATAAGATATTTGTAAAGCTTACTAAGCTCCAATTGTTTTTAAACTCCAATAGTTTAAATTTGCTAATACCTACTTTAGACATTCTCAAATTTTGGATCCTGGAGCATTCCTTTGGTAACAATGTTTTTGTTTTTAAGCATTACAGATAAGATTTTAAACTTCTCAATTTCCTGATTCTAAAAAGTAAAAATAAATATCTTGAACTAGAGAGGTCTTCAGCGGGAACGAAGATTTCATAACAAAACAATTTCCCCCGATAATATTTACGTGTCGAGTACTCTATAGTGAAATTGCAAGCTAAACTTGTGCATTATAATAGCTGCTTGTCGTTCACCGCTATTCGCTTGATAAAATATCGAGTTATTTTATTCTTTATTGAGTGCTAGGAATTTTGCATCCGTAAACTTTCCATATAAGTTATTTGTGCAATATTATAAATAAATTTTGTATATTAAATAGAAAATGGATATTAATTATATTTATAGTATAGTAAAACTAGTCGAGTCAATATTGAACAATAAAATCCCACGCATCAAGGCTTTTTTCAACCGACTTTTTAATCGGAGATACTGATTTTGCAAAAGCAACAAAACACTAAACCGATTTCCATAATTATTTTTTTAAGAAAGTAGTCAGATGTGTTCCTTTTTTTAATTAATATCAAAAAAAAACTATCTTTGATATATGAGATTTATAGAAATACGTCATCGAAAATCATTTCCTAAAACTGAGAACCATGATTAAACTTATGGATGGAGACTAGGCGCATGATTCTTCTGTCATTTTCCTTTTAAACAAAACAATCTGCAAATTTGCAAATAAAGCATCCAATATTCTAACTGACAAATGTTTAGAGACAAGATAGCATCTGTTTAAAGTGTAAACTATGAATACAGATTCAAATTAATCATATATCATTAAAATTGTTCAAGCAGACATTGACAATTTTGCAAAAGATAGATGTCATAACAAGAAATTGTATATCTGAAAAGATGTGTCATTTGTAAAACTTTTTCGCTTTCGCATACTGGGTTAAATATTTTAACCTGTTCATGCATGACAAGTGAAAAATCTTCGGACACATTTTTTTAATTTTTCTTTGTAAACAACTTATTACAAAAATCGGGCAGTTTTAAAAACAATATCAATTTTCGTGTAATGTTATCCATCTGGTGCTCGGAAGCTATCTTCTTTCCCTTAAGTGCATCGTCTGTGGGTTGAGGCTATATGATAATAAGGTTGTGTCTTAGTTACTTCAGAAATATCTTTATTAATTATAGAAAATATAACAGAAATTACACAACATTTATTTATCTTTTTGCACAAGCTCTACAGTGGCGGACTTAATGCCAATGGCATTTTCTGCCAGTCAACCTTGGGGTGTTTCAGAGATATAGTAGGAAGGAGCATTAACAAGTTAAAAATAGGAAAAACAAACAAAAAAAATTTGTAAGAAAATAAATATGTACTCGAAACAGGTAAGTAAATTTTACATAACATATAATAATACGTTATATATAATAAATATACTGAATACATACTTGAACATATATGTATATGACATATAAATAGAATATTTAAGTCCGATGATTCCATTAAGTGTCGAAAAAATTTTTAAGCAAGTGCTCTTTTACCTTTACCTTAAAAGTTATGCTACTTTTAGCCATCTTGATTTCTAGAGGTAACGCATTCCACAGCAGGATAGATTGAACGAAAAAGAGGAATGTACGAGGTCAGAACGGTAAATAGGGCATTGGATATATTGCATAGGGAAGATTTTTGTTGCTGACTTCACATAAATATTAAAAGTGAGAAGATATCTAAGATGGTGTATTGGAAGAATGGAAAAACGTATATATAGTGATAAGAGTTCGTAGGGAGCGTCGCTGGCGAATAGGCAACCACTTAAGGGAACGATGCGCAGAGGTCATATTTAAGTAGATTAAAAACGAATCGAATGCAGTTATTTAGAAGTCGGTCAAGTTTGTTGAGGTAATCTGTACTCAGGTCAAGATACACATCTTCACCATAGTCGATTAGAGGGAAAATACGGGCCTGCACGAGCGTCAATTTCGTCTGAGAGGGCAAAAACTTTTTTGACCGGTAAAGGCATCGCAGTACTCCTATCACTTTCTACACTTAATTTGAAATTTGTCTGTTCCAACTTAAAGTAAGTCTGTTCCAACATTGACTGTGACTTATATATTCTATTATATAATAAAACTATTAAAAATATTATTTCTATTATGTAAACTTAATAGGAAGTTGAAGTTGTTTAGAAATAATGAAATCACTCCTTATTTTTTCCGATCGTTGCAATTTTAGTTTACCTAATAATTATATCCTGGGTGCACTATATTTTTAAGCTAAATGTTGTTTTCATAAAAAACGATCACGCGTTTTGGTGAAAATATATTAATTAAGAAGACTCAAAATCAGGAGCCAGATCGTACTTGTTTATGCAGAAAGTGCCCATCTTTTTAGTTAGCTGGCTACATTTACTGTTAAGAACTTTGATACGAAAAGTTTAATAGAGCAAAGTTAACGCACAGTTCACTGAGCAGACATTTATGACATACCAACTATTCTCCGTAGTCACAACCAGAATACTGTTGCCATGTGAAAATGTAGTTGTCCATATTAATATTATAAAGAGGACGTCGATTGTTGCTTTGTTTTAACTATGCTCCGAAACTACTGAACCAATTTGTAATATTCTTTCACTACTATAAAGCTGGAAGGATAATACTCCTTAGCTAACATAGACTTTTTTTCCCGGAAAAATCTATTACGATATTTAAAAATAGCAGAGCCGTGTACACCGTGTACACCGTGTACAAACTGACAGTGCTTTTTTTACTATTTATATTACAAGTAGAATTTTTAAAGTAACCCAAATAAAATAAGTACCCTTAAAATGTAATATATAAAATAGGAAATCTTTTGATTAGACTTTTGGCTAATCATAAAGTTGTTTAACTCTTTTTCCTTTATATATATATGACATTTTCGTTAAATATTTAGGTTTTTTAAAGTACGCTGACTCAGAGATAATACTTATGCAAAGAATTTTAAGCATTTTTTCTTGTTAAATTTCAAAAGTTATATTTTGAACCACCTTATTTTAGAATGCTGTGCCCGCTTTAAAATGATGATATTTTAAAAGCGGGCATAGCATTCTTAAATATTGATATTTGTTTGCAAAAATAACACAACTACATCGTCAGCCTGTGATAGTCCACTGCTGGACTCCTCCTCTAATACACCCCTGTCCAATTGGAGGTTTCAAATAATACAACTAAAATGCGAATGTGAACTTAAATACCAAGGGCAATAAAAAGTAACTGCTTTTGATTCGTACTCAGATAAATTAATAGTAATCCAGTAGGCTTATCTTGAACTTATTTTTAAAAAGTGTGATTCGTGATTCATAACTACTATTTTTGTATTTTTTACAAGAGCATCGTTAATATTTATTATTTTAAAATATAAATATTTCAATTATTTTCATTTGTGGATTTTGTAAAAATTATAAAATTCGATAAAATATGTATGAGTATTTTAATTACTAAGTAAAATAGATCATTAAAATTTTACAAAAGTTCGTTAAGGTATAATAATATAATGCTTCATATCAACAAGCAAACTTTCACTTCGGTCGTATATAAATATACATTTAAAAATAAAAAATATATAAACGAGAGGATCCTTCTTACACAGCTTGAGATAAGTCATTACCACTTTACAGTCATATCTAAAGATACTCATTGTAGCAAAAAAAAAAAACAAAAACATAAAATATCCCTTACGTCATTATATGTTTTACTTCAATGAAATTGGACCGCAATTTGCCACAACAATAAAGCTATCGGTGTTGCCAAGTCTTATCAAATGGAATTGTAAGGAGCGTCATCTGGCGTTCTGAAATTGCTTGCGATAATTTGTTCGCAGTTTCAGCAACAACTGAGATACCTATATACCTATATGTCAATATTTATGTTATAAAATGTAGTTAAGAATACAACCGGCTTACCATTTTTTATGACACAAAAAGGAGAAAGCGACGTTAAAGTTACGTCAATGTTTATTTTTAACTTTGTTTTTTTAGTTAATTATTAAATATAAAATATTTGTAAAGCATACTAAGCATTGGAATGAAATTGAAATATGTTAAAACATGCTTTGGACAATCTCAAATTATTGATCCTAGTGTATTCCTTTGTTGGCAATGTTTTTATTTTAAGCATTAATAGACTTTAAACTTCTTTAATTCCCGATTCTTAAAGGTAAAAAAAATATCCTAAACTGAGAGGTCTTGACCGGGAACGAAGTTTTCACAACAAAACAATTTGCCCCGACAATATTTACGTGTCGAGTACTCTCTGGTGAAATTGCAAGCGGAACTTGTGTATTATAATAGCTGCTTGTCGTTCACCGCTATTCACTTGCTAAAACTTCAAGGTATTTTATTTATTATTGAGACAGTGCTAGAAATTTTGCATTTGTAAACATTCCATAAACATGTCTCCTATAACACTATATTTGAATAATGTATATATAACAATTTATATATATTCATATAATTGAAGCGAATTTGTAATTTTAAATGTATATTTTAATTTAGACACTTTTTATGATTTATGTATAATATATAGTGTAGTATATTAATAATAGTCAAGTCTAAAATCAGAAAAGGAACTCGAAAAAAAAGAGGTCCTTAAACTTGACATATTTAAACACTTCCGACACACCGTTACACCAATCCCAGTTAACTGATTGGATAAAAACTACCTATAATATGAAATATAAATAAATATGTCGTCAAACATGATTACCCAGTAATTTTAAACTTAATAACTTGTTTAAACTTTTGGAAGGACTATACCGCTAGTCCTTCCTATTTTATCCCTAACTTTTCCTTTACCCAAAACAATCTGCACGTTTGCAAAAAAGCGCTTTTCAACTAAAAAAAATGGTTAACATTATAGCATTATTATGTATGATTAATTAATTAAATTAGTGCCAGATACTCGAATAGGATTTCACAATTGTACTAAACAAGATCACATAAAAACTTTGAACTTGAAACGATATGTAAGAAACATTTAAGAATATTGCATTGTTATTTCCATTTTTTATTCAGTTTAAGCCCTTTTTAAATTACAACTGTAGGTGAAAACATAGGTGCACTTCCTCTTCCTTATACTCGCCAAAACTGATGGGATGGAAAACCGACATGACAGGATGGAGGTCAGGCGCAGAACCGACTTATTCCATGCCCGTCCGACGCATGGATCATCTTACTTACAGGCAATCGGGTAATCAGCCCGCATTGCTCTAACCAAATAGGAAACAACTTATAAAAGTAGTCGGGTCCCCGGATTCAAACCCACGGCCTCTGATTTCTGACGAACAATCCCATACCACTGGGCTGCGGAGGCATGTAATGCAAACAACTTATTACAAAAATGAAGCACTTTTACAACACTATCAATTTTCGCGTAATGTTATCCACCTGGGTCTCGCAAGCAATCCCCTTAAGTGCGTCTTCTGCAGGCTGATGTTTTGCTATATGATAACGAGGTTGTGTCTACCTTATATTAGAAATATTATTATTAATTCTGCTATTAATATAAAAACTATAGCAGTACGTACACCACATTGACTGTGACTTCTATATTCTAACATATGATAAAACGATTACAAATATTTCTTTTATGTATTAATAAAAAGTTTGCATTAAGAAATAATAAAATAATATGACTCTTAATTTTTTAAGTTATTTTAATTTACCTAGCAATTTTATTCACGATGTGTTACATTTTTGAGGTTAATGAGTAGTTTATTTTAAAAAAACAAGGCGTTTTATTAAAAACATTTTAATTAAAAAAAACTAGTAGCATTAAATGCTTTCAGCTTTATTAGAAATATTTATATTAAATGAATTGAACAGAAATGTTACTTTTATAACATATTAATACAAAAACAGGTATGTCTATAAATGTTGCTTTTTAAAGAAAAGCTTCTCTTTTCATGTTATTAAAAAAATATTCTTACTCAAATTTAATAGTTTAAGAAATTTATAAAGAACAGGAATTATACTCTAACAGATTTTTCCAAACGTATTATCCCGAGAAAACTGAAACAAATAGTTGAGGAAACAATATTGTTTCTTGCTACAGAGTTTTTCATAAATTATTCGCTACCAATTTAATTAAAACTTTTATAAAATTTGTAAACTATGATTACTTAACCATTATTCTCCACGTTACAAAATCTATCTAGCATCAATATTTTTCCAATTAACTTGGTAATGAAACAGACTGCATATTTGGTCACGTGACGATGAAACACTAATAAAACATATTCATTGTTTTTGCTTGAAAATGGAAGTATTATAAACGCTTCTGACACATAAAACATTAAACCTTATTGTTACTTATCTTTGAAAAATGAATGTTATCTTGCATTTAATATCAGTGGTCTTTGTTATTAGCGAAAAAATATGTAGAGAAACGTAGATCGTAGCAAGCCAAGCTCAAAATTCACGCCAACCCAATGACAAGTTATATGAGACAATATGGCAGGGCGTCGTCGCGAAAATGAAATAACACGATGTATTCATACCATTTACCATTTCAAATGAAAGAATAGATCGGTTTACACGCATACAGAAGATATAAATTGTACAAACATGAAATATTAAATTTGTTTGTTATCCAAAATATATTAACAAAATTTTTCATAAAGTCAGCTGTTAGACTTTATGAAAAATTTTATAGTAAAAAGGTTCTGCCGTTGTAAAATTTGTTATATTTAATATTCAGAAGTATATATTTAAATAAACCAAAGTCCGATAAATGTTATCAGAAACAGATAGATCATTTTATAGTTGGACAAATTATTAATAAATCAAAATATTAAACATATGTTTGTATTGTCCTTCATACAGTCTTTTTTTATGAGGACAGTTTAGATAAATCAAAAGCCCTCCCCACAAAGCTACAAAAGCTAGTGATGATGGTGAAGACAATGTTATAATGCAAATAATCATGCTTTCTTACGTGAATAATAAAATAAGTTAGTGTTTTACGGATTTATCTTGTTTAATTGATTTTCAATTAGTTTAGGATTACACCTTAAGTGGTACACCCAAGTCTACATTCATCTAAAGACGTAGGATAATCTAATTTTTATTTTATATTATCCTAAGGGAAATTAAAAATAATAAAGCTGTAACTGAGTTAGTACAGTAAAATTGTAATACATTTAACTCTAGATTTACCGAGCCAGTTATTTTGCATGCTTTTAGTAGGAAATTTACGTTTGAAAAAAGCTGGTATATATAGTGTTAACGCCGATTTTTAGATTTTAAGTTTATTGATCATGGCTGAGTGGTATAAAGGTATTTTTGGTATGTAAATTTGTATCATATATCATTGCGAAATAAGTTCAAATAGATATTACAAAATTTTAATAAATGGTTTTTATCAATGCATCATCGTTAAATATTAACGGGTTTAAAAGTTTCTTTTATAAAATAAATTATTTACCTTTTCCGTATTAGTTTATAATGCGATAGACTACCTATTATGAAATAATAATTTACTGTGAAAAATTAAACACAAGGCTCAATTAGTTCATATTATAGTAAAACCATGTAACATTTTTGTAGCAAAACCGTTGCGGATTCTTCCAAGGTACATGTCAGTATATCAATTTTGAAAGGGTCCAGATAAATTGTAAAAATTACACGAGTCAGAGGCGCTTTGGCGAGCAAATTGGTCCTGGCAGTCATATGGCCAGTAAAGATAGGTACAACCGCAGCGATTATGTAGACACAGATACAGGCGCTGTAGTACTTCTGAGTTGTATACTATGCCACGTAGCGTCGTCACCAGATACGCGACCGTAGCATATAGTGTTGAGGCGTAGCGGTAGCAGTAAATCAGTCATAGCAGTAAATCATAAGGTTCGCTATATTTAAAGAAATTATATCTATGTAAGAAAGGCTTTGTGTCTACTGACTTTCTCCTTTTTTTTCCTCGCGTTGGAAAAATCCAGGTTACGGATTCCCCGCCACCAGAGCAAGAGGGCAGCAGAAGCGCAACACACCCGGACCGTCGCTTTAGGTGCCGTGCCGGAGCAAATAGCATGGCACCCCCTCTTGATCCCTTAACTGACTTTCTCCTACTATAATAGTACCTTCAATAGTTCACCACAATGTAAAATGACAAGAATCTTCTATCATGAAATGGTTCGCTGGTCATTCTATAAAATATAATTATGACATATCCATACTAAAAAAATATATTTTGAATGAGATTTTCATTTTCAATATGAGTACATATAATGACCAATATAAATAAAGATCCAATCCAATTTGTTTATGTTACACAAAAAGTGTCTATCTTTTAAATTAGCTGGCTACATTTAGAATTAAGAACTTCTTTAATAAGAAAAGTTTAATAGAGCCAAGTTAACGCACAGTTCACTCAGCAGACATTTATGATATAACAGCTATTCCCCGGAGTCATAAGCACGGTTAATGTCCAGGTTTATTTAAATAAACACCAGAATATTGTATTTTTGCGTAAATAAAGTTGACTAGATACAATAAAAAAAATGATGATTGATTAAGAAAGATATGATAGTGTGTCATTCTGAAAAAAATATATAAAATTATTGAACCGATTTATATTATATATATTGTGTTATGAACAAGTGTCCGGGTGTTTGTATTATTATAATATGTGGTAAATATAAAAAAAAATGAGAAAATTTGTATTTAGTAGTCATCTATTTGCCATAGGATAAGCTTTGCCTAGTTTGCTACTAGACAGTGTAGTGTTATCGTCATAAAAAAATATAATATTCTTTTATTACAGAAAGGAAATTAACTTAACATTAACTTTACGAAAAATTTTTTCAAAATCATAAAAATAACAGGGCGTACATATGTTTTTTCAAATTAAAGTAGACTCTTTAAAGACTCAGGGAAAGAAGTAAAATTTTAACCAAAAAATATGACCGACTTCAATCATTATATGACTATTTTTTGCAATATAAGGGTGACAACCTGCAAGAAACTGACCCCGAATTTCTGCTATTGCATTTTAAACCTTCCTATTATCATTTCACATAAAACAAAGATTTTTTAAAATGCATTAACTTTTTTATAATCTTATGAAAATCTTGGATTACATTACCCACAGTAAATTTTAAAAATGCGTCAACGCTAATTTTTAAAATGTTATCACTTATCATTAAAATAATTATTGTGGATTATTCTTAAAACACACATACATACATAACATAACATATTTTAAGCCTGTCTCTTAAAGTTGATCCAAAGTTTTTTTTTTATGGCATACGCAGGCAGTTGACAATCGGCATAGGGTCACCATGATGGTGTTAAGTCTGTTTCACGTAATACGCGCAGGTGCTTCAAACGAAACACAGTGTGGTTTTAACACTACTGCTTCGCGGCAGAAATAGGCACCGCGGTGGTACCCACCTAGACGGTCTCCTGTAAACAGGGGACCTACCACCAGTACTTTTGTAACACATATAAAAAAACAAACAGTCCGATTTGAATACCTCCTCGGTCAAAATACTCTTTGAAGCATTGGTAATATTAATTTTCTGACTCATTTTAAATAGTTGTCATTATCAAACAGGCACAATGTGGATTTATGTACTTACTTTTTTGCTGTCATCCTTGATAATTTGTTTAGTTTCGGGAAAGGTGATTATTTTTTGTAAATATATGGTACGATCATAATAAATAAAATCTAAATTGTTTAAAATGAATTAGTATGTATAAAAACATAAAACAAATCACTTCCCGCGCAAAAGGGTTATGATAATGCGAAAGAATGAAAATATTTAACTGACAATATATTAGTAGGTATTTTATTCTCATATGTTTCAGAAAACTAATACAGACTTTCTGAAAAATAAAAAAGAGATATATTTTACCACAGGATGTTGTTAGAAAAGGTATGCAGCGCTGCACAGCGTGCGTTTTCCGAGTAGGGTGGCCATAATTTCGTTTTGAAATCAATAATGAAAATAATATAGCCAACATCAGGGTAATGGGCTAAAAGTTGTGTTTATTATAAATAAAAATTAATGTATTTTTAGAGTATTATAGTATATTGTTGTGTTTGTCTTTTTATTTTTAAAGTGTAAATATTTTTTTAAGTTTTAAAAACAGGAATATATACACGATTTATGCAATAGATTACATTTTTTATATAAAATCGAAATTAACTATTTATTTTCACATTAATTCATTGATTAATTAACTGTTTTAACTATGGTTATCACAAAAGCGGTTTAATAAGCGTTTTTATAATTTACGAAATAAATTGAAGACAATTAGAAGTTCATCATCATCATCAGCCTGTGATAGTCCGCTGCTGGACATAGGCCTCCCCTAATACACCCCTATCCATTAGGGGGTCTTGGACCGTATCCCACCACGCTAGTCCAATGCGAGTTGGTGGATGGGCCGACTTTTTACATGCCCATCCGACGCATGGATCATCTTACTTTTCAGACAATTGGGTGATCGGCCCAAATTGCTCTAACCAACAAGGAAACAACAATAAAAATTGGTCGAGTCGATTTGAACTTACGACCTCCGGTTTGTAAAGCACACGGCCATACCACTAGGCTACAGAGGCAGTCAGAATTAGAAATTAGAAAGAAATAATAACAAATAAACAAAAGAATGAATAAAGTGAATGAAAGAGTAAAGTTTACCTTCCGTTAATAAAATTTTATTGTACACCGTTTTGTAATAGATTAAAAGGATTTTTAATGTAAATACATATTTGATAGGTAATGTTATTGAACTGTTCGTATTGTTACAACGGTTGCTTCACAATGCAACAGAAAAATAACTCTCTATTGTTGTCGTGTCTTGTGATTAAAACTGGTATAATTTACATACTCAGTAGAAAACATATCCACAAAGTAGTAGATAAGAATTCAAAAAGGAAACCAAAGTAGTGAAAAATCGAAAAAGATGTATTGTGCATCTACTCAAAAAAAAATTGCCAGGGTATTAAGTTCGTGTGACATAAAAAAAACATTGTTAAAATGAATGATAGATTTTATTTATTCCTAACAAATACTGTTTTTCAAGCAGGTTTTAAGAAATACAATAATATATTTCTGGATGAATAACACAACGTCATATAACCCTGAACTAAGCAAACCTTATACTATGAAAACTAGATGACTAATAAATACAACTAGCTACTTTTCGTTTGTAAATAAACAAATATTACATAGACACTAAACAAAACCACCAGACATTTAGTACATCCATTCATAACATTCCAAGGACGGACATAGACTAATAAAAATTCGGTAAAAGTTGTTACAAGGGCTGAAATCGGGGATAAAAGTTTGTGCGCAAATTCGTCAGTGTTGAAAATAAAACGAAGAATTTTTGTAGATACATAAAACGTAGCCATAAGTAGTTTTTATCTATCAACTTGTAGTTTAAAACCGTTCGAGGAAGAATTGGGGTTGGCGGGATCAAAGGCTACACGGAAATATTTGATTCTCGAAGATAAAACCATGAAACTGTGTATTAGATCAGGGACATATACAATAAAAGCAACTCATTTATAATAATAATAATGTTCTCCAGTCGATAACGACCGGTGGCCGATCTATATTACAGTTCAGCAAACTGCGCAGAAGATATTTAAGTGCAAAAGTGTAAACACAGGCGCACTCCCATTTCCTTTATACTCTCAAAGCCCGATGGGAGGGATAACAGACACGACCGGAGAGAGTAAGGCGCAGGACCGACTTTTTACATGCCCATCCGACGCATGGATCAACTTACCTTTCAGACAATTGGGTGATCAGCTCATCTCATTTATATTAATACACACTATGCTATTCCACGCTTATGAAGTCGGGAGTAACAACGAATTCCATGTAAACGCTCAGTAAAATTTAAGAATCATGGTACCCCTACACTGCAACATCCGGGCTCTGGCGGACCGTTCATATGGAAAACTATAACAGCGAGCGAGACTAGTCGCCGTGAGGTGCAGGTTGGGATTAATTGGAGTGTATCATTCAGTTTGTTTTTATTATATCTAAAATGAATACAATGAGAAATTTTGGTTCTATACGAATAAAAAATATTTGTTCTAGTTCAGATAAAATAAATTAAAAACAATAAACATAACTTTTATTATTACCCACCAACCCGCATTGGACCAGCGTGGTGGGATACGGTCCGAAACCCCCTAATGGATAGATATAAAATATTTTATCAATTGCATTGTTAATAACGTGATGCAACAAAGCGCAACGTAATATTATGGTGGGTGGACGACTTTTACATGCCCATCTGACATCTTACTTTTCAGACAATCGGGTGATCGGCCCAAATTGCCCTAACCAACTAGGAAACAACAATGAAAATTTGTTGAGTCCCCGCAGGATTCGAACCCACGACCTCCGGTTTCTAAAGCACACGCCCATACCACTAGGCTACGGAGGCAGTTCAAGCAACAATAGATAGTAAAATAGCAATTATTGTTTCAGTTACCATTACCGGTTGTGATAAATAAGTCAACGGAGGCAGGTAGCGCAGGATCGTACGTCTTATCTGCCCATAAGGCAAGTCTATGTTCAGCGGTGGACTTTGTTTTCCTGGATTGATAATGATGCACAAATGTAATTTACATATTCCCGATACAATAAATTCAAGATAAACATATCCGTTATAGTTTTAACACACGATCAAAATAAAACCATTTCTAAATTTAACAATTTTAACAGAGTTTGTCGTTTTATAGCTTAGTAATATTAAGCCAAAAAGAGCAATTTCTCAATTAGAGCCCTCCATGTCATTCCATTTAAATTTACAAATGAAACGGCTGTCGTGCAAATATTGCAACTGGGCGGAATTGTGCCAAACGGAATGCCAAATGAGACAGCTCAATCCTCGCGTACATTGGTGACGATGTAAATTGAATTATTTAAATGTCGTTCAGGCTAATTTTGGAGTCAATTTTGTTTGTATGCATATCGTCAATAAAATCAATGTATTTTTAAACAGATATATCCTAGATTAGTAAAAAAATTGTAAATATAACGAGGACCCGCTTGGCGCAGTGGCTAGTGCACTGACTATTGTGCCAGAGGATGTGGGTTCGATTCCCACCACGGGAAAAATGTTGTGCGATGAACATAGCGTTTTACTTTTCTCTGGGTGTTTGTTTCTATATTACATGTATTTATTTACAAAAGAATAGTTAGCATAATGAGTTTATGTATTTATCAGTCGTCTGGTTTCCATAGTACAAGCTTTGCTTAGTTTGGGATCTGATGGTGTTGTTTTATTGTCTTAAGATATTTATTTATTTATATTTAACCTGCAAAATTGAACTCCAGAAGATCAAATTCAGTTTCTTTATACATAATTTTTGTTGTTCTTTTGTGTATAAGAATACCTTGGGTACACCGTGGTTTATTTAAACGGTTATGTAACCAAAAGGTGCAAATGATTGAAGGAATTTTCGTATGTTCCTATAATTTTTAAAGAATTTTAATTTGCTGAAAAACATTTTTATTACCTCCGACCTCTTAGCTTTTGACTTTCGAATAAAAATGCGCCAACGAAACATTACACTTATGAATTTGCCCCAAAATAAGTTGATAAAAATATTATTCTTAGATAGAATGCATGTTAAACAAAGAAAAAGTATCTTATATAGGAGATATTTAAAAAGTTATTCGAAATAAGTAATATGAACTGAAACGTAAACATATGAACTTAAGGATTGAAGTCCATTATATATACAGAAACCTAGTGTCTTAGTTTTAATGTTTGGTTTCCTTTATTTTAAGGAAAATGTCACGTTCGCAGTATTAAAATGGTTGTGTTACCAAATACAACAAAGTAGGTTTCATAAGTTAAAAGAACTTTGCAACTGCCTCCGTAGCCTAGTGGTATAGGCGTGTGCCTTAGAAACTGGAGTTCGTGGGTTCGAATCCTGCGGGGACTCAACAAATTTCTATTGTTGTTTCCTAGTTGGTTAGGGCAATTTGGGCCGGTCACTTAATTGTCTGAAAAGTAAGATAATCCATGCGTCGGATGGGCATGTAAAAAGTCGGTCCACCCACCAACCCGCATTGGACCAGCGTGGTGGGGTACGGTCCAAAAGGCCCCTAATGGATGGAGGTGTATTAGGGGAGGCCTATGTCCAGATGTCCAGCAGTGGACTATTACAGGCTGATGATGAATAAACTTTACTGTAATGGGAAATATCATAATTATTTACGACTAAGTTTTTATACAAAAAACTAATTGATTTTAAACGCAACGAAAATTCGATTACGAAATATCCATTCAAACCGTAGCACATAAAAAATTTAAATTCTGTTTATAACGGTTGAAACGTTCTAAAAACCAATTACTAAAACCTAATTGGTCCGACGCGTGACCAATTAACAAACGTGAATGCGCAAATTTTAACACGTTGTCCGTATAGTTTTTTTTTTAACTTTTTTTTATTCGAGTTCGAAATAATTGATTTCAATTATTTTATGAATTGAAAATACATCTTTTTTTGCGCTATTTATATTATTTTCAAGCTTGACTCATCATCAGCTTGTGTTAGTCCACTGCTGGACATAGACCTCCCCTAATGCGCGCCTTCTCCATTGGGATTTTGGACCGTATCCCACCACGCTGGTGCAATACGGTCAGGGGTGGACCGAATTTTTACATGCTTATTCGACGCATGGATCATCTTTCTTTTCAAACATTCGGGTGATCGGCTCAAATAGTTTCAGCCAACCAGAAAACGACAATAACACAAAAAGGTTTCCCCGCGAGATTCGAACCAAAAACCTCCGGTTTATCATGCAACGGCCCATACCGCTAAGCCACGGAGGCTACTATTAGATTGCAATTATTTTACCGAACCGGAAAACATGTGTTCTTTTAATATTTACAGTAAAAATCTAAAATTTTTGCACCAACACGATTATAGGCGAGCTTTCTCAAAGCATTTTATAAAAGATGGAAAGGTATTATCATGTCTGTCATGCTGCATCATGCATCATGCACCTGAATTTTCTCAAGGCTGAGCATTTTTTCTTGGTATTGATCGAATGAGTAAGTTAATTTAATTTAAATAATTAATCAGAGTGGTAGAAATTAAAAATTATATTAATGTTATGCGTTATTGTTACGTTCTTCAAGGACTTTTTGAATATCATTTTAAATGTTGTTTTATAACCTTTGATCATATGAGATCAGTGAGATCAGTAAGACACTTAAATTTTTAAATATATAAAGTCCTACTGCAACAATAAATTTCAATCTCGACATTAAAAGTAAATTTAAATCCCGGTCGAGTTTAAAATAAAATAAAAGTGATACATTGGGAAGGATGCACTTTGCGCCCCAGCGGTCTGGAAACCGTCGCATTAGATCTGTTAAAATATAGACTACATATTCAGAAGTGTCATAAAATAAACAAGAAAAAATTTTAAATATATTTTTCTTGAACTATCACACAAGTTAGGTCTCCACAATAGAAAATGTCTATATTCGGCAAGTGGCTACTCTTGTCACTGTTATTTATTTTTAATACAGAGCCTTTCGTTAACAAAGGAGTTGTAACCAGTAAATTTAGTACATTTAAATTATGTTTGCTTATAATTATAGACTAATTCCGCATGGGTTAGGATAGACTGTAACATTTCAATTATTGTTATTTTTATATGAAACACATAAAATTCAAGTAGATTTTCAGTGCACTATTCAGAAATTTTTTTCAGAATTAGTCCCAAATCAATATATGTTACGTATAAATATTTGTTTCTGACAGCCTTTTCCCTGCTTATTATGGGCCTACGGTTTTTACACAGAACTACTAGCATCTATAAATCGTAGAAATTATGTTCAAATATATGAATTAGTTGTCAGTAAATGCTAATGCACTGACATCCTAAATCAAAGATAGTCTTGGCTACATTGACCGCCTTTATACATGACCATCCGACCCATGGATCGTTTTACTTTACAAAGGCTGATCGGCCCATTGGCCCAAACGAACCCCACTTAATTCGAACCCACGACATCCTGTTTGTAAAGCCAGAGCCAATACTACTAGGCCATGGAGGTCTATGCCATCTATGCCAAAGGAATTATTCAGTGAACACTTTATACACCGGTGGGTGCTATGGATCCGTTTTGGAGGTTTATGCAAATTTTGAGGCAAATCTCGTCTCGACTACTCCAGGTGTATAAAGCTAAGCGTCGTCTGAAAGGCTTTTACTGAAGCCGCATTTGTTCATGTTAGGATATTAAATGGTTTTAATTTCTCAAATTTACAAACTCCCAGGATTGTGTTTATGGATTTCGGAAATTATCTTAGTTATTTCTTTGCTTGTGTTAATATTTCATATAAAACGTAAACCTTAAAAATAAAGTAAGGTTGTGGCCATTATAATATTAGGCAATTGCAACGAATTTTAAAACACTACTGTCCTATTTCGACAATGATATTATTGAAGAAAAATATTGGATTATTTTTATTACAAGTTCGTTTTTATAAAAACCTAGGACAAAGTTAGCTTGAACAGCTTTTAGCCTTTGATAATGGTAGGGTTACTTATCGATACTATTAGTGTCTTCTGTAACTTTTCCTGATTTTTGTAGATAACTTACCTTTTTCAATCGAGATATTGATAATAAGTGAGTGTATATAAAATAATTCACTAAATAAAAGCAATGAAAGAAAAAGCATTCCACCGCGTAGTAAACGTTTTATTCTATATTAATTCGTGAATAAAAACTATGAATTTGGCTATTCAGTGGTCCGGAAAATGAAAAATAACGATCATAATTAAAATATCATTTCAGAGGTTATCAAAGATACAGACGAGATGTCAATATACGTACATACAAGATATAAGTTGAGGTGACATGTGAATATGTGATGACTTATATGTCTTGAATCTTGACTGCTATTAATTCAATAGATGTTAGAAATTGTACAGGCAAACTGCCTTCAGAATTTCTATTACATACTGCCAGTGAAAAATTTATCCATCAATAAATTTATTAAAATGTTAATAAGTTCTCAAATGATAACACATTCTGGTAATGGAATGCTCGCTCCAGGCTTTTTTCATTAATATGATAATTTTATGTTTGTAATTGTTTGTATATTTTTTTATTTATTTGTAAAAGATGACTGCGGAGTTTGTTTCGCCGATTCCAATCAGATCAGAGGCGTCTTTTTTCTAACCGGTGCTAGATTTATGACAATCAATATGTATTGCTCCTTTGTTGAGTAAAGATGTTTTAATTTGAAAGTGGTATGAACTTGCGCTGACCGAGGAGGTCGTTAGTTTGAATCCAATGGGGACCCAAAAACTTTCAATGTTATATCCTAGTAAGTTAAGTCAATGCGAACTAATCACGTGATTGCTTGTAAAGTGACATAATCGGTCATGCCACGGAAAGACATGTGAATGCTAGTTCTGCGCCTGACATTTTGTCTTGTTATCGTCCAATCAGAATATTAGAGTAAAGGAGACTATGGGAGGTAAGCTAGGGGCAATTTGTTAAAATATTTATTTGACTTTGTGCTAACATATCTTCTGCAATGACGGCTAACCTGAATGGATTGTAAAAAAAAAAGTATTTCGAAAAATGTGATAAATTACGCTATTTTTTATTTTTGGTATAACACTTATAAGCAAAATATAAAGAAGCAAGATAAATGTAACGTACACAGTCCAACGAAATAAATATTTATGCAGTCTAAATATTATTTTGTTTCAGGTATGAGAAGAATTCAATAGGCAGACGACCGGATACCATTTCTTCTTCAATTCATCGTAAGTACTGAAAGTCATTAATGTTCATAGATTCCGTTTTTTTAGCAATATACTATCCTCTCTACTAGACTCTCTCAGAACTTTCTACCCATTTTTGCGTCTTTGTGTTTAGTCACCACATGATGAAACGTCAATGTATACTATAAAACGTATTTTCGTGCAGAACCCAATTTTGGATTACCGCTAGAGGCTTGTTTAAGTTAACTGAAGATTCATACTGACTTACCGTAGCGACTATTAAGCAATTGCTATTGTGGAAAATAGAGGTGAGGGCATGAAAATGGAATCGTGATATAGGGGGTGTTCTAATAATGTTTCCTTTGGTAAATGAGTGTACACAGAATAATATCGTCGCCTTAGGGCAATCGTGGCATATAACATATCATTATTGCGTCTTTATCAATAAATTTAAAAGGTGCTCTTTTGAGTCGACCAACGATAACTGTTCGTCATTAAATTTCTAAGTTGAATTGATGTTTGAGTCGACGATAAAGAATCAGGCGGTCCGTTCCGTAAAGTTCACCAATATCAAAGGATCACATTCCATATTCCAAAATCAGTTTCTTATATAATAAAATAAAAATCCCACAAATCTAACGTGAAATACAACATTTTATTATCATATTATATTTTATTTCTAATTTATTCGTTGGACGTATTTATTTTTTGAAAGACCACCGCTTAAATATCCAAAAAGCTTAAATGGTATGGTATTCATTTTTTTACAACAATATCAATCGTTGTGCATGCACTTAAACATTGAAAAATAAATATTCTGTTCGCCCCTCTTACGTTTAACTGACTAGTAGATACTTATTCTTCAACAGCAGTCACTTCATAAATATAACAAAAGCTAATAAGCATGAACGCTATTTAATGGAGCAACAAACGAGGGCTCCCATTCAAATATGCACGAATCCTTTGTGACCTTGGCTACCGAATGAAATCCCAGCAAATAATAGAGACTACCGATAAATTGGCTGCGTACAAATAAAACTGAACCTTATACAATTGTAATAAGGGTTGTGTTCAAATGCTTTTTTACGCTAAGTGGAGTGTCGAGTACGCTATGAATCATTCGGAAGGGTGTCCCGTGCTAAGCAAAACAAACATACGCCATCGGGACAAAAGCCGCTTCGAATAAAATATGGTGCGCTTCTAACACACCGATGGTATATTTTTACTCGATTTTTCTTTCCCTTATATATGTTTAATTAAAAAAACCGTTAGGTAGATAAAAATATGTAACACGTTATTCGTTTCGGAATTTGAAAAAATATTATTGTCTTTTTTCTAACCCATATTACAGTTATTGGTTGATTGGCTTGTGGGTCAACTAACATCTAATCTGCCAGGATTCAAACCCACGAGCTCCTTGTTACAAATCAGGGCCCAAAATATTAAGGAAGTAGTTTATTTTAACAGTAATTGTAAAGGTGAAGTTATTTATTTTTTAAAGCATTATTATTGTGAAATTTATATTTGCAACTAATACAATGTTACACGTCCCTTTATGAAACGACTTGAGTCGTACGTTACAAATCCGAAAGTAACTCTGTCTGTCTGTTCGTCTTTACCGTCGAAGCTATACAACCGATTTCGATAAAATTTTATACATACCTAGAATAGATTCTAAGAACAAACATGGGCTATAAATATTGATATAAAAGTGACTAAAAAGGGTAAAAAAGGGTCAAATATTAATATGGAAATTTATCATTGTTGAACATAAAACGATGAAACTTAGTGTCTAGATATTTGCAATGAACTATCAGTGGTTTTTATTAGCAATTTTGAATACACCTCGCGGATACTCTTACTATTCTATGCGGACGAAGTCGCGGGTAACAGTTAGTTTTTCGTATTTTTCGCCTCGGTTTATAAAATGTTTCTACTACAAAGCGGCGATATCAAATAACAAACAGCGGTCAACTTTGCCATGGATCTTCTTGCCAGCGATAAGGAGACGAAATTCGTTTATGTGGTATCTATTTTAGCTATGATACACTGAAGTGCACGTGTTTATTTTGAAGGAAAGTAATATATAATTAAATATATAAAGAAATAAATATATAATGACAGTATATTCTAATTGAGTGAGAATGTTGCCAATACTATAGTCAAAATTTGTTAAAAAAAACATCTGTATGTGACTGATTCTCTTGTAAAAACTTACTTATTTTCTACTTATAGATCATTTTATTAGATACCCGACATCTTTTGTTAAATAACATTATTTCGGTGTCACATACATCCCTTTCAATCGTAACGTGTTACAGAAAAGACCACTATGAAGTTGGTGTCAGCCACAGATTATTTATTGGCGTTATTTATTTCCTCAACACAAATGGCGCGCTTTCATCCTGAAATCCGTGAGTATTAAAAGAGAATATAAATAGAGCCATCTTTCTTTTCTAATGTATTATAAACATAAGAATATGTCGCTGGTAGATTTGAGATTCAAAAGAATTCAAAAGAGCCTTAACTGATAGAAGAATTTCTATATCTGTATTGAGGCCTATTGGCTCAAATTGTCATGTGATACTTTTTGCTCTGATACTTTTAATATTGAAAGAAATATTTAACACAAATCTCAATACCAGTTTTAAAACAACACTGATGTGAAAACTAGATAAATATGTATTTAAATAATTATTATCTATAAATATTCTTAATCATCCTCTTGCTTTGAAAATTGTTTTAACTAGAAAATTTTATTAAATTAAAGTTAAAATGTTAAATTAGGATTTATTAAAGATATTAAGTTTTCGATATAAAATAAAATGAGTAAAGGTATTATAGAATTAAAATAAAGTTAGGCAGAAATCAAAACGCCATGTTAATTTTACGCTGAATAAAGTAAATTTTTTTGGCATATAGCCGTAGGTTAAAAAATGCTAGGTAAAAGTCAAGAAACATAGTTTTAATTATCGTGGCGAAAGTTGTGATATAAACTAGCTAATACATATATTAAATTTATTAAGCTTACTGTGTACTGTTATAAGCCATTATTATGAAATAGAAATTGTTAAACGTAAATAATATTTGAGATATTCAAATTAAACTATTACTCTAATATTCGATTACTTTAATTAGAAAACATACTTATATAAGTGCCGACTGATAATATTAGATTGACATATAGGAAATCAAGCGAGCTTATAGAAAAATCATATACTTTACAGCTTTTTTGACAATGGTTTTTTATAATTCAGATGAGGAAGAATTTTTAATGCTCTGTTTATTATTCCGAACAAATCAACTGCCTCCGTAGCCTAGTGGTATGGACATGCGCTTTAAAAACCAGACGTCGAATCGTGCGGGGGACATTAAAACTTACCAATGGCGTTTCCCAGTTGGTTAGTGCAATGCACGCTGAGCACCGAATCGCCAGTAAAGTAAGATGATCCATGCGTCGGATAGGCATTAAAAAGTGGGTCCAGTGCCCCGGTCGTGTCGGTTATCCGTCCCATCGCCTGTGTTTGAGCGTACACTTGTGCACTATAATATCTACTGAGTGGTTGGCTGATCTCTAATACAGATCGACCGCCGTAGTCGTAATGGACTGGAGAATTTTATTATCATTAATTACGAAAAGAAATAGTGCTTTTGATTTAGGTCTTTTGCATACCTATCACATAATATTTATAACAAAATTATGTAATGTACATTAAAAATACATAATAAAATATTCATAAGAGCAAATATACCTAAGCTATAATTAGGCTTGAAAACATTAACCAATCCTTTTTCACACAATAGTTAACAGTTTTATTGTATTTATTTATGACATTATGACAGTACAAATTGGAATCTACTCAAGACTAATTATGTTATGCAGCAGACGAGCAATAAAATGTCGAGTGACGTCACAGCCGCTGGCCATGTCATGAAATAGTGACAATTTCATTACGAATAACTAATATTATACTGCTGCAGTAGAAGCTAAATAATAGCATTCTAATTTAGTGTCGGATTTTGCATTGCTTGATGACAAAGGATTTAGAATTGATTATTGTTATAACTGTATAAACTTAATGAGAATTTTAACTAGCAATGTACGGTTATTTTTTTAAGAAACTGTTTAAGATAGCATTACTTTTACTATAACTATTACCCGCTTAGTGTAGTGGCTAGTGATCATAAATGTTGCGCCGAAGGGTGTGGGTTCAATTCCCACAAAAGGAAAAATATTATGTGTTAATAAGTTAGGGTATTGAATTTTTCTATTCTTCATATCATCTCCCTATGTCTTAGACCGCAATAAAAGAAAACGTCTTGCACATCCGTCTGACAATAGACAATATATCTGAATTTGAAAGAATGGCGAAAACTTGGATTTGAAGAGTCGCCAGTTGCACAGATTCACAATTTTTTTCGTTACATCGGAATATTTCTCTGTTGTTTCACACTTGGTTGCCATGCAGCTGGAAATTCAGAATTGTATTTTCTAGCTTAAACATTGCCTCGACATAAACAAAAACACCTTAATAGCTTATAAAAAAAAAATAATTTAATAATAGTTTAGGTTTTATAAATAATTATATTATCCCATAATCCGGTTACGGTATAAGAACATATATGATTTTTATATGTCGATTACGATTATTGTCTAGAAAACTTTTAAGAAATATTTTATTCAGATCTAAATTAAATATACAACAACTATTGAACAATAAGAAGAAATAAGATCCTTTAAAAAAAAAATACCAATAGTTTTAACCCGCAAAGGACCACTAAGTACAGTTAAAAACACTTGCAAGTGTTATTTGTGCAAAAATACCTTAACTCGGTTTCGTCAAGGAGAAAAATTAATATTTTTCTTAATAGTACCACAGAACAGGAAGCTGCTATACTTAATTGTAGTACAGCTTCCTTTTCAGCGGTACCTGAATAAATCCATACTAGTATTATAAATGCGAAAGTAACTGTGTCTGTCTGTCTGCCGGTCTATACTGTTTAAACTAATGAACCGATTACGAATGAATTTAGTTTTTACTCAGAAAATTATACACAGATTCTAAAAAAGGACATAGGCTAACAAAAATAGCGAAATGGGTTGAAATAGGGGATCAAAGTTTATCTCTCCTCCTTTTGCAAACCCAAGACCGAGGCCACCACTGGGTGCTGGGAGTCTTGTCCCTGCGTGCGTTGGGATTTCCCGGCTCCCATGGTCCCTGAGTAACAGACTCGGGGGAGTCTGTTACCTGGGTAGAGGGGCCGAGACGAAGAGAGCTGAAACAACGCGCCCAGTAGCACGTATATGACTGTAAGGCGAGATGGGGCTGCTCCAGCAGCTAGCCCTGGTGGGGTCGCACAAGACTGCCAAGCGTTCCTGTGACCCCATCTCTAAGGTGTCACGAAGGAACAACGTGGTGGTTTTAGTCGATGCGAGGCCGTCATAACCGTCTTTGCCCCCGCGAGGACGGGTATGCGTAGGCATTTCCCCACGGTAAAAAAGGGGGTTTTAAAGGTAATGAGAGTTAATGTGGAAATTCGTCCACACTGATGCTTAAGCCCTAAAACGGTGTGTCTAATGATAAACAAATACAATGAAAACAACCATTCATTTTACTATGCAGTATATTTGAATATACCTCGCAAACGTCCCTCCTGTTCAACGAGGTCAAAGTTGCGACAGCTTGTATTAAAATATTATTTCAAAACTTTATACTATATTTATAAGAAAACTTTACTATATCGACCAAAATACATATAATAAGCTTCTAATATTGAAAAGCCTTTAAATTCTATATAATTCTATATAATCAATGTTATTGTAAAGTTTTAATAAAATCCAATAGGTAGTTTTTATAGTAGATAGTTAGAACTGCCTCCGTAGCCTAGTGGCGTAGCGTGTGATTTAGAAATCGGAGGTCGCGGGTTCGAATCCTACGGAGACTCAAATAATTTTCATTGTTGTTTCTTAACGGCAATTTTGGGCCAATCACCCAATTGTCTGAACAATAAGATGATCAATGCGTTGGATGGGCATGTAAATAGTCGGTCCACCCACCAACCCGCATTAGACCAGCGTCATGCGATACGGTCAAAAAACCCCCTAATGGAGAAGGCTTGCAGTAGGGGAGGCCCATATCCAGCAGTGGACTAATACAAGCTGATGATGATGATGATGAGGCAGTTTTTGATTGAAATAGTAGCAAACATCTAGCTATTCAAAGTAGAATTTTTAATATTAGTAAGAGTAAGAAGTAAGATAACATTAGCAAATAATCTAAACTCTTTTGAATCTCATTTTACTTCGTTGCGTTGACGATGACCGCATTCAGTTTGCAAACACCGAGATAAAGTGCACGAAGCTGTGAAAATCCGTGTCAAAGCATAAACGTATCACTCCATCTGCACTCGGATTTGTAGACGAAGTGAGGGTATAAGCACTGATAGACAAAGCTTTCGCCAAGCGAATGCATTACCATCTACGTTAACATCTTTGTTGGCAAATAAGGCTAAATCGTTAACAAAGAGAATATGTATAACTAATTTATTAATATATTAAATGATTACCGAAATTTGTTCTTGCTATTTATTATTGGCATTTGTGATTTTAGACTAGTAAGATAGTTGTATTCACTTACAAGTTACTATTCACTTGATACAATGTCCAAAAAATTATACAGTATAAATTTAACAAAATGTAGAAATAATAACGCCCTCATAGTCGAGTCCGACTACGGCGGCCGAACTATATTAGAGACAACTGGACAGGACATAATTATTATAATGCACATATATGAACGCACAAACACAGGTGCACTCCCTCTTCGTTTTACTCTCTTAGTCGGACAGATAAACGACACGACCGGAGAGAGAACAGGCGCAGCACCTACTTTTTATATGCCCATCCGACGCATGGGTCATCTTACTTTGTATGTTAAGTAATCGTAAGTAGTAACAATAGTAAATAAAAGTATTAATAGTCGAGTATGATCAATCCGCATTGCCCTAACCAACTAAGAAATAACAATAAAATTTGTTGAGTCCTCGCAATATTCAACAGAAGAAGACAAAATGTATTAAATTTATGACTCCAAATGTAAGACCGAGTAAATGTGAAGTGTTTATAGATGAGGAAGAGATAGACGTTGTTGAGTCAACCGTGTTTCTGGGAATAACAAAGATACCAGATTGCAGTGGGGCCCTCATATTAACAGACTGTCGAATAAACTCAGCTCTGCAGATATGCTGTCAAGAAAATCAGACAATTAACTGACGTGGAGACGGCCCGGTTAGTATACTTTAGCTATTTCCACAGTGTAATGTCTTATGGCATTCTACTGTGGGAAGTGCAGCGGATACTAATACGATCTTTGTCCTCCAAAACGAGCTTTTCGAGCGGTTTATAACCTGGGCCCCAAGAATCCTAGAAAAAATTGTTCCCAGAGAGTTAAAATACTAACGTTCTTCTCAATACATTTTCGAAAACCTAATGTATGTGCAAAAAAATGAAATGATTTTCTTAGACATTGTGATGCACATAACATAAATACTAGAAACAAACTATAATTTAATTCTTCCAGCAACTAGACTCGAAGAATAAGTAAATCTTTATGGACAATGTATACGCTTTTACAACAAAATCCCAGTAAACGTTCAGAATTTAACTGTTAATAAATTTAAAAAGTAGTAAAGGAACGTTTATGTGTTAAAGGTTATTATGACATAAATGAATTTATAAATGATAACACAGCCTGGTAATGGAATGCTCGCTCCAGGCTTTTTCAAGTGTAATATACTGTATTACTACTGTATGTAGCTCATAAGAAAATTTATATGTATATATTTGATTATTTTAAAGATGACAAAATAGGCCCGCTGAGTTTCTTTCGCCGGTTCTTCTCAGGTCGGAGGCGTCCTATTCCGAACCGGTGGTAGCGTCCTGACAATCAATAAGCGAGCAAGTGTTAAACTTCTATATTGAATAAAGATATTTGAATTTGAATTTGAATTTGAATATTCGAACCCACGACCTCCGGTTTTTAACCTAAACTTACAACCCCATTTGTTAGCCTCAATATGCCACACAAAACTCAATAAATCACACAAATAAAAACAAGATACCAAAAAAAATATTGAAGTTTTTATTTGTTTTCTACGTTGTTACTATTCATTTAGGAGTTTATTAGAAGTTTCGAACCGAAATTTATTATATTTTTACATCATATTTTATAAAACTTGTATAATGATATATAACATTATGAGTTTTTTTATTGATAAAAGCTATGTGACATCCGTCTCAGAAAAGCAGCGTAAGATGCCAAAAATCCGCTTACCGCCCTGAGATTGGTAACGTCTTGTTTAGCTAGTAATTACGCTGACTTACCTTCACACTGGAAAACAGTAGTTTACTACTAATTTGCGACAAAAATAGCCACTGCGTTGGTACTACCTCAGGCGGCCCCCAGTATAAAGCATTACCTATCACCTGGTAATAACAATTGAAACGTTTATATTTGTAACAATTTTTGTGTTTTCTTGATTTCTTAGGATGATAGTTATAACCTGAAGACATAAATATAGTATTTGATCAAACATAGTTTTAAAAAACGCGAAAGTATAAAATTAGATATTCTTATTTGATTATTTTTAATAAATTAAAAATTGTGTTCATAGAATCCTTATATGCAGATCATACAAAAAAGGTTAAGTAGAAAATATATATATCGAGAAAAAAAAATTTTCGTAATGTACTATATTGACTTCATATCCTACGTCTGAAAACTTTGTTTGATAATCCCTGTAAAAATATTATCTTTTCATAAGTGTGCCTTATGGATTCACGTTTACTTGGAAAACTTTTAAAATAATTTTCCAACTTAACTAAAATGCTTCTTAGGTGTAAAAATAATTTTCATAGCAAAGTTAGATTTACATGCTGCTAAAAACATATTTACGACTTATGAAAACATTAATTTGAAGTTTTGACTAATTTTACTTTTACCAGTCGATGGATAAACAAACAAGCCTATTTAAATATCAGTACTAAAACTTTCCAAATGTTTTTGTGTTCAAATGATAGTTTAAGATTTTCTTTTTAATACTTTATTCAAAAATTTTGACTTTTTTTCCCTGACATGATGGATCAAGGTCCTTGTCCGTTCTTTTGTTTATTGAGTACATGTTCATTTTATATATTTCACTTATTTATACTTTTACATTTAATTGGCTTCTTCTTGACCTTTTCTTTTTTATGTTTTTTAATATATATTAGTAACTTAATTATGTTTACATTTACTTATTTTTATCTACTCTTTACTATGTGGAGGTTGCAGATGATAAATATTAGTCTCATTAGAAACAGTGCTAGCACGAACGTGGTCGGTATCAAATCACATATGCATGAGGCAAGGCGTGCGGTGTTAAAACGAAGGCGTCTCACATAAATGAAGCACTCTACGTTATTACCCGTACAGCATAGGTACAGATACTAAGAGCACTTACATTACTATGTTGAATTCAACGGATATCTTGACGAAGAACTTTATACCAAAGAAAGATAACTCCTGAAATGCCAGTAATCATCATCATCAACATCAGTGTGATAGTCCACTGCTGGACATAGGCCTCCACTAATACACCCCTATCCATTAGGGGGTTTTTGGACCGTATCCCAACACGCTGGTCCAATACGGGTTGGTGAGTGGATCGACTTTTTATATGCTTATCGGACGCATGGATGGGCATTTAAAAAGTCAGTAAGAGAAGAGTAATATATAATAGTATTATAAAGAAGGAGTGTTGCTTTGTTTGTTTTGAATAGGCTTCGGAACTACTGAGCTGATTTGATATATTATTTTACTATTAGAAAGCATCCATTATCCTTGAGCAGCAAAAAGCCGTTCCAAAATCTAATAATCTAATAGCCGTGAAGCCAAGACAGTGGGCGAATTCAAATAAATGTATGACCGCCTGATATTAATGTGACCAGCCAATGTATTGATGCCAATAGGATTAGACATATAACCTTGATTACGTTATTTCCATTACAAATTTGGCTCGAATATAAACAACAATGGGTCTACAAAGCTAACGCATAAGAGGTATTATATATTATATACGATCGCGTTTCTAGGAAATAGATGTCATTGAGTCCTTGAAGAACATTTATTTGTACTTGCGTCGTTTGGTAAAGAGATTGCCGCTAATGTAACAAAATTTAATGAAGAAGAAATCATACATTTATGTTTTATATGTCAATAAAACTGATAATACAAGTATGTTTGTTACTCTGGATTTTATTTAATAAGATAATACAAAAGAAATTATACTGTGATAACTTAACTAATTAATATTTTTTTCTTAGTTTTATTTTACCTGATTTAAAAATAATATTAATATTTCTGGACGATTAATACTAAAAGTACCAAAAAAAGCAAATTATAAATATTAAAGCAAATTAAAGACTGATATTGACATTGATTTACTTTTTCTTTTGTAAATAAATATAAATTTTATAAATTCAAATACCCAGACACGAGAAAACACTATGTTCTACAACATTTTTCCCGTGGTGGGAACCGAACCCACACCCTCTGGCCAACAGTCAGGGTCACTAATCTCTACGCCAAGAGGCTCATCATATTGTACTATATTTTAAGATACAATATAAATACATTTAAATCATATATTTATTTTAATTTTGGTGGTACTATAAAAGTCTTTCAAAACATTTGAGTAAATATCAATTTTCTCCCTAGTAACGTCAAGAAAATTATGTTTTCGCTTGTAAACAGTTTTGTATGGAGGTTGCTATCAAAGTAGGTTCCCTAGAGTAAATATGAAAGTTTGTTTAGGCCGTGGTGTTTACCTGAATGTTTGTGAAGCACGCTATGCGCTATGGTTGTGACATATATTTTTATGCTGGAAAAAATCATTAATTTCGCCGTCAATTACACAACGTCGAGGATGTTTAATTTTAATCATAAGCCTGTGTTAGTCTACTGCTGGACATATACCTCCTCCTAATTGGGTGATCAAACCAAATTGTCCTAACCAACCAGAAAACATCGATAACACAAAGTTGTGTCCCGCGGGACTCGAACCTACGACCTCCGGTTTAAAAAGCAAGGGCCAGCAAGCAGAAAATACTGCTAGACCATGGAGGCGGTAATAGATAGTTTAATTTTAATGTTACTAATCAATTTTACTTTCTTAACAAAAAGGCGTACCTTGAGTACGGGGACCTTTTTCTTTAAAACTTATAACAATTTGTCCAAGTTTTGTTCTTTATCACTTAGTTAAAAACCTATTAAAATTAAGATTAAATCAAATTATTTAACATTAAAGTATTAGACTTTTTTATTGATCGTTAACAATGTTATCTACTTAATTTTAGTAGTATTATTTGAATAACAAAATTTTTAATATTTCATTATATTATGAAGGCCCTTATGGAATGAAAGTTCAGGCCAAAATTTACATCTATGGAAGTGAATAGTAGCTTTAAATAAAAAAATATAGTTTTATTATTTATTATTTCACATTTGTCTATAGTCGCGTATAATAGACGGATACATAAAAAAATCATTAAATTGTTTCAGTTCAAAAATGAGGTAAAAAAGATTTAAACATCGAAGCATAACCCAAATATCAAGCAGTATATGTGTCTTGTGTAACGCATGTTTGACCGCAGTGCTACATAACCTCTATACGTTTGCTGTCCTTAAGATCTTTTACTGCTAATATAAAAGAGATGTAACTTTATGGACATTGTAGTAGTAAACACGGTTAATAACTATCATAAAAAATGCTCGTGTTAGTATTACGAATATATTTAAACATTTTTGATGGTGAGTTATTTTTTTTGAAAGATTTCTAATAATAGTTTAAGGTTTATTTTAACAACGTATCAATTTAATAACGAGTGTGTCGACTTATAGTATTATAAGTTAAGTCTCACTTGTAAGCGGTGCCTCACGCTTAACTTTCTAAGCTGACATAAGTGACTTTTTTAATATTACTGATTGAAATATTAACTTCGATTTAATGAAGGATAAATAAAAAAATTTCGCGCGCTAGGAGCAAAATCGGCTTGTGGAGTATTTGACGTCTTCCTTCATAAATATTCAGAAGGATTCATACTTTTGCTTCGTCTGATACCGACAGCATACGTAATTTTCACCCCATATTTAAGTATATGCTAATGATATTCACCAGCCTACAGGATCTGCAATGAGGTGTCGAATTTTCATGATAACTTCCAACTTTCATTATTCATATATGGCTTATTCATATTAGTATGTCAAATGTCATCTTTAAAAAAATAGTTTTATTAGTGATACTTAAAATTGTTATTAAATTAGGTACTCGCTAAGCAATCAGTTCTTAAATTTGTAACACGTTAAACTAGTAAAAAAATCCGAGTAATCAAATCAATCAAATTCAAAAGTAACTCGGTCTGTCTGTCAGTCCGTCGTTGCCGTCTAAACTGTTAAACCGATTTCGATGACAATTGTTACATACATACAATAGAGTCCAAAAGGCCAAAGGCTATTAATTATACCGATAAAGTGGCCAAAAAGGCTAAAATAGGGGTTGAAAGTTCATTTCCATTTATTCCATATAATTGTTGAAGATAAAAACATAGCACTTATAATAGGCACATACAAAGAATTCCCTTTTCGCGATCCGCTGTTCTATTAAGTTTATGACCCTGTTTACCGAAACCCCATGGTTTCGAAAACTGTGAATTTCATATTATTTTTATTTATATATTTTTACTAATACTATATTATCGTTTTTTAAGCCAAGGTAACTTAAAGACTTGCAGAATAATATTAATTTATCAATCAATAGAATATCAAAAATAATTTACCATTAGCATTCACGTAGACGATCATTTGTAAATAGTTTAAAAAAAATTAAAGATAAATAATAATAACTTGCTCTTTACCCATTTATGTAAAACATATTAGAAAACTCAAAATGTAACTAGGTTTGTACACAATGACATTACCACAAACAAGTGACAGCCGCATAAGCGTAGAATATGTTATGAAATGTAAATAAAGTAACATCGCATTGTTTTGTAGTTTGCAGCGGAGACAAACAATGTAGACTTACTCGTATGAGCTGGAGTGACAAGTTTGCTCTGTGATAGTTGTACCCGTTTCCCTTAAAAGGAACAAAACTTCTTGACTGTTATGTCGCTGATTAATTGTTACCCGATATTTTTTTTAATACCGAAGACTAATACGAAAAGTTATGCAAAACAAATTACTCGAAACTGTTCTATTCTGTAAATAATACTAATACTGCATTAACCAGTATAAATTTCTCTTAACACTACGACTATTGAGATTTTATTGTTGCTCGCCACTAGATGGTACATACAATTCATCTAAAATTGATACAGTATCCACACACCAACTGTTAAAAGATCCATGAGGTTTATTTAACCACGACACATATATCATTAGGTGTGAACCTTCATAAATTATCGCTTTCGCGCACTGGCAGATAGACTATATAAATCACACATACCGTACTTAGCTAACACAGAGTTTGAAGTTGTGGATTAATAATTCGTCGGTTCGTTATAATTTTGACAGCCAGAGAGACATTAAATTTATGACGTAAATTATATATGTTATGTAGACGTAGTTACTCATTAGCTAGGTAAATGTTAGCTAGAGAAATGATTTTTTCACAGTAAAACTACGACGATGTAGCTTTTTATTAATAACATTAATTAATCAAACTAGTTTACTTGCTTATTTTCTCAATTAATGAAACTGTAGCAGCTCTAAATAAGATTTGGAAATGATGTTAACAATGTTACTCATGGCAACAGGGTCACGTGTGACGTTATTCCATCAATATGATCGCTAGATACAAGACATCAATTCGTTGGTATGGATTACATTATAATAATAATATCTTCCTAGTCGATTATGACAACATTCCGCCGATCTAAATTATATATTAGCCAACTGAGCACTATATATTGAAGTGCACAAGTGTACGCGCAGACACAGGTGAAATCCCTATTCCTTCGCTCTAAAAGTCCGATGCGACGGAGAACCGACCAGACCATTGGACTACATGGATGATCATTGGACTTAACAGGCGATCAACCCGGCTAGGAAAAACAATTATAGGATGTTGAGTCCTCGCAGGATTCGAACCCACGACCTAGGGTTTCTAAAGCGAGAGCCGATAGCACTAGGCTGCGGAAGCATTTTTATATATTTACTAATCCAACGTTTTATTTGGCTCTTGTGTGGATTTCTTTTTATCATACATTTGTGTAATTCATAATTAGCTTTTACCCGCGACTACGTTGGCGTGGCTTAGGAGAGTACGTGAGGTGTTCAAAATAAAATTTCAATAAACTGTATAGTAATATAAACGAGTTGTTATCGTTATACAATCAAAGTTTCATACCGTTCGCTTCGACGATGACCAATTTTTACATTGATTCTCATCCTCATTTCAACACCTAGTTCATCCCTGTACAGTTTAAAACTACAAAATAAATATATAAAATAATTAAACGCGATATTTCACCGTTTTATGTTCAACAATTACGAGCTTCCATGAAAACTTTCATCCCCTATATACATAGATAGCTAAGTAAAAGGAAACACGCTCCTTGTACTACAAAAATGGAGTACGTTTTTGTAAATACTGTAAATGTAATGTCAGTTATAATGAGACTAGTGTGTAATGTATGCACTCTGCGACCTAGTTGGTGCACTTTTAAAATTATGCATTCAGGTGAAAAGGACCCTTCCTGAAATAGGGTCAGACGACTCAACATTGTATATTATAATAAACATGTTTTTCGTATCTTGAAGCCCTAGCTGTCATCTCTCTTGAGAACACTCTGAAAGAACCTAGACTTTTGTAGCATAGGAGCTGTCTGCTAAATTTTATACGGTAATGATTTTTTCACAGTAAAACTATGACGATGTTGTTATATGCTTTCTTGTATATATATTCATGTCTATTGTAATAAACAGCGATTAATAATAATATAACTATTATATTACATTTTATCACTAAAATATGTTAGCTAATATGGATTGTTAAAAAAGGGCATCCCCTTAATAAACATTTTCCTTGATATAACTCTAAATATTACTACAAATGAAAGATTAAAAGCTATTTAAGGAAAAGGCGTAAAAATTTGTAAAGGATAATACGAAAATCATTGCCTTTAAACATCAGATCAACGCAAATCCGACATAAACTTTAATCTTCTCTTTTGTAATAACGATTCATGCGCTAATTCTAGATTCACTGACTTTTTGTTATAGATTTTTGCTAAAGTTTATGATAACGTAAAATGTTCTGATAAAAATATAATTTTTCTGTTTATAGCGCACCTTCAATAGGATTTATAATACATAAAATATAGATTTACTGGTGCGCAAAATGTACACAGGTTACTTGCCAAATGCATTGCTAAGTAGAGAGATTATTGTGCAATAGCATTCTGGCACCAACCGGAGGCAAACTAAGCCACGAAATTTATTGTTCGTAGCGACACATGTGGTTCCATAGCCCTTGTGGGATATCGTTTTAAACATTTTAGCTCGTTCAGCTTTCAGTAATCGTTTGTTTGTAGTTATTATAAAGTTTATAAAAGAGCTGATATTATACTCGTTGCAAGGTAATTTATAGGTAGTATTCATTAAACTGAAATTTTAAAAACATGATAATCTACACGGTGATGTTAAAACAATTTAATCTTTATATTTATTAATATTATGTCACGATGTTTGTACGCTATGGACACCTAAAATACTTAACCGATTTTAAAATATAGTTGCCCACCATGTGCAGTTTAATCCAACTTAAAAGATAGAATTGCTTACATCTTAATTTATAATCGCAATAATGTTTAAAAACAATTTATTTTTCTATTATTATTTGATGCAAAATGTTAGCTACAAAACGATTATGACAGTCTGCGATTGATTGCGTTGTGTGTGTCAATAGATGGCGCGGTTTAATAGAACAAACTTTTCGTTGATAATAGGAGAATTGGGACAATAAAAAGTAATTGCTAATATATAATTTATTAATTTTGGTCAGTTAATTTTAATAATTTTTATCTATTGGTAAAAACAAAAATGCAATTTCATAACACCGTTATTTTATACCAGGCCATCAATTAAAACAAAGTAATGAATAAAATAGCTTCCTAACATGCGGCAACAACATAAAAGGTAAAAATTAGAAATTAATTTTTGCAGAACAAATAAAAGTTATTTGTATCCTATAAAGGAAATATTTTTATGACATATTCAACGCGATAGGATTGAAGGTATCATATTCGTTATTTATTATTTCATACGATAGTTATCAAATCCACTTATTTACGGATTTACGGACGGGCAGTATAGTCATACCAACTTAGTCTGCCCGTGATCATGGATGCTGGAAAGAATCCGAAACGTCGGGAATAAATATATTTAAGTAACGCGAAAAATCCGTAAATTAGTGGATTTGATATGTATAATAATCGCGTAAATAAAAGAAATAATCATACGGTAGTTGTTTCCTTACGCTTGCGACGAATGTAATCAACTTTTGTTCTTTGTTTTTCAATAACCATGATACTGAAAAATTAAAATTATGTTTTTGGTGGGAGTTCTCCATATCCATTCAAATTATAACATTTAATAAAATAGTAAGAATTATATAAACAATCATAATTTTTAAATCGAACACTTTTGTGTAGAATTTTGCAAGATATCAAAAGAAGGAACGTTTTGATGAATCGTTTTCAGTCGATTTTTATACCACTGCTTTTTTTTCATTGTATTCAGGTATCACGGAAGCATCATTGAGTTCACAGTTTTTACAAATGACATTGCATGTATTTGCATTTAGCATTTTTACTAAAATGATGTCAAAAAAGCCCTTAGTTTAATATATTATTTAACAGAACATATAGGATGTTCTGTTACATAAAAAAAAATTAAAAAATGCATTGATAACATATTTTCCAAAAATATTGGACACAATCTATTCGCCCTCCCACAAAACGATATTAGTGTAGTAAACATACAAACTCCGGGTAGACCCATGGGAAATAATAACCGTGTTTGTGGAACCTGTGGTCGGCAATTGAAATAAAATTTTATACCTTTTGCTCTAAATATCAACAGACCTTTGTAACGCTTAATATGTGTTTCATTTGTCCCTCCGAAATTTCGCTTTCCAAGCTATTACACTTGTCTTACAAAAATAATTTGCTTACCAACCAACAACCGGCTTATATATTTAATATTGTGAAGCCTTTAAGTACAATTTTATTATACTATTTAATATAAAAGATTAATTATACATTTGTCGGATTAATGTACATGGGATATAATTTTCGATCCCTTTAATAGGGTTTGGCCCTGCACGTGTTTTGTTTCCAACTCGCAAATCCTTTTATCCTAATCCCATGGATCACGTTTAAGCAATATTTGTTTTGAACCACATTTTGTTTGTTGAGGCCGTGATTAGCTCCCTTATAATTTTATCTCAACGTTAACTTAGTGGTGAATAATAATTTAAGGTTTGAACTATTCGGAATGTTCAATTACGTCAGCTTTTTGCAGGTCATAAACTGAGCAATACCAGACCAAGACAAGTAGATCGTCCACCTGATATAGCATAAGAGACAATAAGGTCTTGAAACGTAAGAAAACAATGACACATCTTGATTACAACCGCTCCCTTGAAATATATAGAACAACCTGAGAGCATTTTTAACAACAAGCTTAACTTTCTAAGTTCACTCAAGTGACTTTTTTTAACATCTTAAGATTGAAATAATAATTTCAGTTTGATGCCCTTGTAATACACACCAATAAATGATAATATAAATATTTTATTACATTTTATCACTAAAGTATGGATTGTTACAAAAGGACATCCCCTAAATAAACATTTTCCTTGATATAACTCTAAATATTACTACAAATGAAAGATTAAAAGCTATTTAAGGACAAGGCGATTTGTAAAGGATAATACGAAAATAATTGCCTTCAGATATCAGATCAACGCAAATTCGATACGAATATAATCGCCTCTTTTTTTACAACTATTAATGCGCTAATTCTATATTCACTACCTTTTTGTTTTTAATTTCTTGCTAGAGTATAAGATAACGTAAAATGTTCCGTTTAAAATACCATTAATCTGTTTTTAGTGCACTTTAATATGATCATACTTAAACATTAATAATTGATTCGTTACAAAATTAAATTCTTGAAATGAATGCTAAATGAGATTTTTGATGACCTAATCTCCTACCCAACATTCCTCACGTTAAAGTTTTGAGTTTAATTTCATACAATAGGTCCAAAAAGGAAAGGCTATTAATTTCGATAAAGGGCCAAAAAGGCAAAATAGGTGATGAAAGTTTTTTCCTTTTTAAAATAATTTTGAAGATAAAACAACCTTTTATTGTAGGCTTAAAATAAACCCTTTTGGGACGATGCCTTCCGCTTAAATAAAACGAAGTTTGGGTGACGTTCATTAAAAGTTTAAAAGGTTTTTCATTAAAATATGCCCCTCCACCCTACCACGGTTTCCCTTTGTTTTATCCTGTTTCGAAACCCCCTTTGCGAAAACTTGGAATTTCAAACCTATTTATTTATATATTTTTTAATACTATTTATCTTTTTGAAGGTAACGAAGACTTGCAGAATAAATTAAATTTCAATCTAAAATAAAAATAATTCAATTAAGCATTCACGTGACGATCATTTGTAAATTTTTAAAAAAAATTAAAGAAGAAATAATAACTTCCCACCCTTTATAAAACATATTGGAAATAAATGTAACAGGTTTTTAATTTCCCAAAACAAGTGACAGCCAAAGCTGAAATATATGAAATTAAATAAAAGTATCATATTGTTTTTGATTTGGGAAAAACAATGAACCCTAGGCTGGGTACAAGTTTGCTGGGCTTTTTTTTTTTTTTTATGGCTGTTTAATTGTTCCCAATTTTTTCAATATGAAGATAATACAAAAGTTAGCAAAACCAATGAAACCTTTTCTTTTGTAAAGAAAAATCCCTTAAAGTATAAATTTCTCTTAACACAAATATTGAAATTTTTGTTGCTCGCCACTGGATGGTACCCAAATTCATCTAAAATTGATACAGATCCATTTCCCTTTCCATGGATGATCATTGACTTAAAGGCGATCAACCGGCTGAAAAACAATTTGGGATTTGAGTCCTCCAAGGATTGAACCCGACCTGGGTTTCTAAAGCGGAAACCATAATACTGGGAAGGTTTTATATTTTCTTCCAACGTTTTATTTGCCTTTGTGGGATTTCTTTTTTAAATTTTAATTAGCTTTTACCCCATTTTTTTAAAGAATATCTTTAGTGTTCAAAATAAAATTTCAATAAACTGTGTTTTCAGTTTTATATTATACAATCAAATTTTCTTAATTCGACGATGACCAATTTTTTGTTTTCCTCTTTCCCCTAGTTCATCTTCAGTTTAAAACTAAAATAAATATAAAAAATTAAAAGCAATTTTACCTTTTTTTAAAAATGAAACTTCCATGTAAACTTTCATTATATAAATAGCTAATAAAAGAAACATCCTTGTACTACAAAAATGGAGCATTTTTAAATCTTAAATAAATTCAAGTCATAATGACAAGTTTAATTATAAACTCACCTGGTTGGTACTTTTAAAATTATGTTGGTGGGTCCTGAAAAGGGTAGACGACTCCATTGTATATTATAATAAACATTTTTTCTTGAACCCATGTCATCTCTAGAAACCTGAAAGAACCCAGACTTTTGAGAAAATTTAAATTTATACGGTAATATTTTTCATTAAAATTTGGTGTTTTTTTTCTTGTATATATTTGCCATTTAATAAACAATTAATTATTTTATATTATTTTTTAAATAAAATATTTCAATGGTTTTAAAAGGGCTCCCCTAATAAACATTTTCCTTGTAAACTCAAATTTCAAAAGAAAATTGCTTTTGGAAAGGGAAAATTTTAAAAGGATAATACAAAATCATTGTTTAAAGATCGAATCAACCAAATAACAAACCAATCTTCTTTTTGAATAACGATTCATGCGCTAATTTAGATTCCTGACTTTTTGTTATGTTTTTTTAAAGTTTATGATAAAAAAATTTCATAAAATATAATTTTCTGTTTATAGCGCACCTTCAATGGTTTATAATAATAAAATTTATGGTGCCAAGTACAGGTCGCAAAATGCATTGCTGTAGAGATTATTGGCAATAGCATTCTGGCACAAACCGGAGGGCAAACTAAGCCAGAAATTTATTGGTCGGCGACACATGGGCCATACCCTTGTGGGATTGTTTTAAACATTTAGCTCCCGTTCAGCTTTCAGTAATGTTTGTTTGTGTTTTTAAAAGTTTATAAAAGGCGAATTTCTTTTTAATTTTTGGTGTTTATTAAACCGGAAATTCAACAACATGGTAATCCGGTGATTTAAAACAATTTAATCTTTATTTTTTAATCTTTGCACGATGTTTGTCCTATGGACTCAAAATATTTAACCGTTTTAAAAATTCCACCATTGCGTTTAATCCAACAAAAGATGAAAGCTTAATCTTTATTTAAAATCCAAATTGTTTGTAAAATTTATTTTTTTTTATTATTTGATGCAAAATTCCTCAAAAATTATGACAGTCTGCGATTGAGGTTTGTGTGTCAATAGATGCGCTTTAATAGAACAAACTTTTCTTGTTGGGAGTTGGGACAAAAAAGAAATTTCTCATATATAATTTATTAATTTTGGTCGTTTATTTTAATAATTTTTTATCTATTTAAAAACAAAAAATGCAATTTCAAACGGGTTTTTACCAGGTCATCAATTTAAACAAAGTAATGAATAAAATGCTTCCTAAATGGCCCAACACATAAAATGTAAAAATTAAAATTAATTTTTACAACAAATTAAAGTGATGTTGCCCTATATAAAAAATTTTTAAAATTCAACGGGGGATTGAAGGTACATATATTCATTTTTATTTCAACGATGTTATCAAATCCTCAATTTGGATTTACGGACGGGCTTGCTAACTTAGTCTGCCCGTGATCATGGATGGGAAAAGAATCCAAAACGTCGGGGAAAAATTTATATTTGTAACGAAAAACCGTAAATTAGTGGTTTGATATTTAATAATCCTAAATAAAAAATAATCAAAGGTGTTGTTTCCCGCTTGGAAGAATTAACTTTTGTTCTTTGTTTTTAATAACCAGTTACTAAAAATTTTAATTATATTTTTTGGGGTTCCCATATCATTCAAATTATAAATTTTTAAAAAAGTGAAATTATATAAAAATAATAATTTTAAACGAACACTTTTTGTGTGGGGTCAAGGTATCAAAAGAAGGAAGTTTTTATTCATTGTGTTTTTTCATTTTCATTGATTCAGGATCGGAACATCATCCCGGGTCCAGTTTTTCAAATGACATTTATCTTTAAAACTGGTGGTCCCCGCTGATATTTTCTTTCCCGTTTTCTTAACCATTAAATTGTCATTACGTAAAAAATAAAACCTACCAGGCGTGGCAGGATCATAAGGAATATAAAAAATTAATTTTATCCGTAATTTGTAATTTAAAATTTCTAATGACGAATCAGCTACATATGCAGTTTTGGAAAAAAAATAATAAAATGTATTATGTTTGGTTAACTGGTTTAAAATGATTATACAATAGTTTCAATCCAAACTTACCATTTCATTTTTGATAATCCTACCTTATATTTTAAAAGGTTTTGCTTTATTTTTAATTTAATTTTATTTAAAATTTGTCAAAAAAAGCCCTTTAGTTTAATATATTTTTAATAGAACTCCTATAAAAAATTTAAAAAATGATTGATAAATATTTTCCAAATATATAGGACACCATGTTTCGCCCTCCAAAAACGTTATTAGTGTGTAAAAACACAAACTCCGGTAAATGGAAAAATAACCTTTTTGGGAACCTTGCAAAATTGAAATAAAATTTATACCTTTTGCTCTAAATATCAACAGACCAACGCTTAAAATGTGTTTTCTTTTCCCTCCAAATTTCGCTTTCCAAGCTATTACCTTGTCTTCAAAATAATTTGTTACCAACAAACAACGGCTTATTAAATGAAGCCTTTAAACAATTTTATTATACTATTTAATATAAAAAGATTAATAATACATTTGTCGGATTAATGATGGGATGTAACATCCCTTTAAATGGGTTTGGCCCTCAGTGTTTTTTTTCCAACTGCAAATTTTTATTCTAATCCCATGGATCCCGTTTAAGAAATTTGTTTTGAAAATTTTGTTTGTTGAGGCCGTGATTAGCTCCCATAATTTTATCTAACTTAAAATTATTATTCCCCAATAATAATTTAAGGTTTAACTATTGGAATGTTTAAACGTCAACTTTATCGGTCTGGCGGCAATCAGAAAGGCAAGAAATCTTCACCTGATTGGCATAAGAGACTATAAGGTCTTGAAACTGAAGAAAACAATGACACATCTTGATTACAACCGCTCCCTTAAAATATATAGAACAACCTGAGAGCATTTTTAACATCAAGCTTAACTTTCTGAGTTGACTCAAGTGACTTTTTTTAAGATCTTAAGATTGAGATATTAATTTCAATTTGATGAAGGATAAATTAACCGATTTTGCTCCGACAAAATCGGCTTGTTGTGTTGCTGACGTCTTTCGTCATAAATGTACTTTTGCTTCGTGTAATACGTATAATTTCTCTTAAAACTGCGAATATTGAGATTTTATTGTTGCTCGCTTCAAGATTAATATAGTATCCACACACCAACTATTTACAAATCCATGAGATTTATTTTAACACGACACATATATCATTAGGTGTGAACCTTCATAAATTATCGCTTCCATGCACTGTAAGATAGATATTAACATACATCTAACACAGAGTTTGAACTTAGATAACACAGAGTTTAAAGTTAAGGATTAATAATTATTCGGTTCGTTTTTATTTTGACAGCCAGACAGACAGATTTAATTTATGACGTAAATTATATATGTTATGTAGATGTGGTTATTCATTAGCTAGGTAAAAGATTGTGAAATTGTAGCCGCTCTAAATAAGATTTGGAAATGATGTAAACAATGTTACCCATGGCAACAGAGTCACGTGTGATATTATTATTACTCGATCGTCGCTCAGAAAATAACAATACAATAATCGTAATATATATAAATACAATATGTGTTTAAATTAATTTTCTTAATATTAAAATGCCTTTAAATAATACAATAAAAGCATGAATTATGATGTTTCTCAATGTATGCATAGGTAACTTAGTAAAAAGAGGAAAGCTCCTTGTACTACAATAATGTACTCTTTCTGCAATTGTAATGTCAGTCATTATGAGGTTAGTGTGTAATGTATGCACTCACGACCTAGTTGGTGCACGTTTAAATTTATGCATTCAGGTGAAAAGGATCCTGAAATAGGGTCAGACGACTCAACATTGTAAATTATAATAAACATGTTCTTCCTATCATAAAGCTGTAGTTGTTTTCTTTTTTTAGAGCACTCTGAAAGAACCTAGACTTTTGTAGTATAGGAGCTGTCTGCTAAATTGTATATGGTAATGATTTTTTCACAGTAAAACTATAAAGATGTTGTTTTGTTTTCACATAAATTAATCAAACTAGTTTGCTTGCTTATAATATATATCTAAGAAACCATATATATATATATATATATATATATATTATAATATATATATTACATTTTATCACTAAAATATGTTAGGTAGTATGGATTGTTACAAAAGGACATGCCCTAAATAAACATTTTCCTTGATATAACTCTAAATATTACTACGAAAGATTAAAAGCTATTTAAGGACAAGGCGATTTGTAAAGGATAATACGAAAATAATTGCCTACAGACATCAGATCAACGCAAATCCCGATACGAATATAATCCCCTCTTTTTTACAACTATTAATGAGCTAATTCTATATTCACAATCCTTTTGTTTTCAATTTCTTGCTAGAGTATAAGATAACATAAAATGTTCTGTTTAAAATACCATTACTATGTTTTTAGTGCACTTTCAATATGATCTATAATACTTAAACATTAATAATTAGATATACTGATGCACAAAATGTACACAGGTTACTTGCCAAATGCAATGCAAAGTAGTGAGATTATTGTGCAATAGCATTCTGGCACCAACCGGAGGCAAACTAAGCCACGAAATTTATTGTTCGTAGCGACACATGTGGTTTCATAGCCCTTGTGGGATATCGTTTTAAACATAGCTTTCAGTAATCGTTTGTTTGTAGTTATTATGGAGTTTATGAAAAGAGCAGATATTGTACTTATTGCAACGTAGACATTATTATTAAAACTAAAATGCTAATTTAATGCCCTGAAGCATCGATCTCGTCATACATCCTTGTTACACACTTCTGTGCATAGAACTAATTATAGAAGAAATGAGACCATACATGCACTTTTGTAATCAAGACCCCTTTAATTGTACAAAGATTATGTTAAAAAAAATTAACCCAACTCCTTAAAGACCTAAACTGTAATTTTTTTTCTGCTGCTATGTTCCTATCCTATAATTATATATATCCGTAATCTGTTATTGGCTCCATTTTTATCTATATACCTTATCTGTCAAATGTTCTTAATTGTAAGCAGTTGATTACCTGAACTGATATTAAAAAATTTTAATAGTAAAATAAGCTTAATAATAAACAAATATATAAATGATCTAAAAAAGGAAAAAAAATTAATTTATTTTGATTCGGTTACACTGAAATTTCTTAAGAAAGATAATACAATAATTTTATATCACATAATTTTTATCATTTTATTGTTAAATAATCCTACAACTGCCTCCGTAGCCTAGTGGTATGGGCGTGTGCTTTAGAAACCGGAGGTCATGGGTTCGAATCCTGCGGGACTCAACAAATTTTCATTGTTGTTTCCCTATTGGTTAGGGCAATTCGGGCCGATCACCATGCCTGAAAGTAAGATGATCCATGCGTCGATGAGGCATGTAAAAGTCAGTAAACACCCGTACATTGGACCAGCGTGGGATACGGTCCAAGCCCCTAATGGATAAAGGGTGTATTGAGAGCCTTTGTCCAGCAGTGGACTATCACAGGCTGATAATAATGATGATGATGATGATGATGAATAATCCTACGCAATATTTAAAAAGCGTATTCTATAATGTGTTTTTGCATTTGGCGCATACTCAAATAAGTGACAAAATCTCTTAATTTTTTTTTTTTTTATTTCTTATTCTCTGATTTCGTTTAATAGAATTCGTTTAATAGAACAATCTGTACAAGAAATAAAAAAAATGTTTTTATAGTGATACATTTTGTTTTTTTTTTTATTTTCCATTATTTTTAAATAAAGAAAATAATACAATTGTCTTAAGGTGCATTTTATGAATATGTAAATAACAGGGCTTTGTAGAGATATTTTAAACCAGTACCTTATACTATTTTTTCTGTTAATATTTACCCAAAATAATGAACACAATCTTATCGCCCTCCCTCAAAACGATATTAGTGTAGTAATCATACAAACTCCGGGTTGACCCATGGGAAATAATAACCGTGTTTGTGGAACCTGTGGTCGGCAATTGAAATAAAATTTTATACCTTTTGCTCTAAATATCAACAGACCTTTGTAATGCTTAATATGTGTTTCATTTGTCCTCAATTTCGCTTTCAAGCTATTACACTTATTACAAAATAATTTCGCTTACCAACAACACCGGCTTATATATTCAATATTGTAGAACCTTAGACATATTAACAGATTTTATTTAGTATCTGAACTTTATTTTATATGTATTTAGATTATACCACTAGGCTACGAAGGCAGTTCTTTTTATTAAAATCCATCAAATAGTTTTTGAGTAAAAGAGTAGCAAGCATTAATATTCACACTTTTGCATTTATATATAGATTAGACAGATCAGGTATGTGCAGAATACTGTATCGAATAAATATATCATTTTGTCACTTCTAATATGAAAAATTAATAATACAATTGTCGGATTAATGTACATGGGATATAATTTTCTCGATCCCTTTAATAGGGTTTGGCCCTGCACGTGTTTTGTTTCCAACTCGCAAATCCTTTTATCCTAATCCCATGGATCACGTTTAAGCAATATTTGTTTTGAACCACATTTTGTTTGTTGAGGCCGTGATTAGCTCCCTGATAATTTTATCTCAACGTAAACTGTGTGGTGAATAATAATTTTAGTTTTTGACCTATTCTCAATTTATTAGGCAATAATAGATCAAGACAAGTAGATCGTTTAGCTGATGTAGCGTAAGAGACTATGAGGCCTAGATAAAATTCCTTTTCTAGCTCTTTGGCTATTTACGGTGACCAGTGGAATCCTTTAAACCAGAAAAAGATAGTGTTAACCATCACATTACTGTGGTAGTTTTTCCTAGTCGGACCTTTACAAAAACGGTTCGGAAAAGGACGCCTCTGACCAGAGGGTTTCATCTTTTTGGCATCCTTATAAAAAGTTATTTTCTATAGTTAAGCCAATTTAGGGGAAAGGAAGGTATAACGGACCCTGAAGGTAAAACGGACTCGACTAATAAATTTTATACTGTTAGTGCTATCTATTACGAACTTGCTTCAACGTGACAGTCGCCTCCCACTCGGAGTCAGGCGGCCAGTTGGTCAGCGTCCTTGAAGCAGTCATGCAGCGTCACACGTTTTTGTCAAGGAATGTTTATTTTTGCAAGTTTTGATGTAAAAAGCAAATTTTAAATCGCCTACAGTTATTTTCCGTTAAAGATATCAGAATTTTGTGATTTTGTTTGAGATATTGTTTATATTACTTAGTTTTAACAATAAATAGCACATGATTATCTTCAATATTAATCTTAAAATATTTTATTTTTAATGCCGAAAAGCAAAACGGACAAGGCAAAATGAACCAAATAAATATATAGTAAAGATAAACTCGTAGAGTATCTTTTACTATTGTCAAAGGATATCATGCCTGAGGTATGAACTCCAAAACGGACAAGATCTATTTTTACTAAAAGATAGAAACGAACGAACAAACGAATAGACTAAAGGGAAAATCTACAATTACACAAAAAAGACTAATCTAGCGAATATGAAGAAGACTTACGATGTTTCTATTGCTTTCATTTATTTTATAAATCATCTAGAGGCTGGGTCAGTGTGGAGATTTTTAGTATGGTATTATGTCGCCATAGGTCAATTTTGCCTGAGGGTTTTGGAAATCATCCAATATCTTTAGTATCTGTTATTTGATTTAAGCGTTCTTTAACAATAAGTTAAATCAATAAATGCTCAATCATATAATAACAAAAAAAGAAAAATAAAGATTTTATTTTTTGTTTGACATTAATTTTCCCTTAAGTGGTCCATATTACCTTCTCTTCCCCTACGTGCATATCGGCGTCTTTGATGATGACGCTACATTGCCATAGGTTATGTCGTTTATATTTATTCAAGACTAAATTGCCACAGCATAGTTTGAAACGGCTCTCTCACAAACAATAACCCGACACAGCCTCTTCAGTGCCAGAGCCGTTTCTAATTTCCTGCTTATTTCCGGCCACTGGTTGTACGTGCGTCTACGTACAACTAGTGAACTATGGAGTCCTTTGTTGCAATCTGTAAAATGTATTGCAGTGGTGTAAAATTATATTGTAAGATATTTAAATAATCTTTATTTGAGATTTTATATTGGTAGTGGTTTGTTTTATTGGTGCCATTTAATTTTTTTTATTTTTAAAGTCGGTATTTTATTGTGTCCTTAAAAGTTATTTTTAGGTTATATTAGTCATATAGAAGCTAGATTTTTTCCCGGTTTTACCGGTTCCGATCTTCAGCTATTCTCATCCAGCCCACACGGTCACTTTGTAGAATCATTCCATCTAGCCGCAGGGCGTCCTATCCTACGCTTGCCGAGCCGATGCCGACTTCATCCGACGCATGGATCATATTACTTTTCAGACAATTGTGAAATTATCCTAAATTGCCCCAACCAACTAGGAAACAGCAATGAAAATTTGTTGAGTCCTCACAGGATTCAAACCCACGATCTCCGGTTTTAAAGCACACGCCCATACCAATAGGCTGCAAAGGCAGTTGACTGATTAATTTAATCTTAACTGACATTAAACAATTTTGTTTAAGCCACAACGCATTACTTTAAGGATTTTTTAAAAATCTAATGCATTTTTTTTATCAGCCAATTATTTTATTTACCAGTTAATTTTTAAATGTTATGAGGATTAGTGTACCCTTAACTTGGACAACAACTAATTTGATTTATCGTAGATTATTTAAGGATAGCTTGCTCTTGTCAGTAATAAATGAAATCGACAAAAACAAAGTAATTTTACCACGACCACCTTTAAGAATCGGTATCTATAATTGCTAAAACTTTTGTAACTGTACTAGTTTTTCCTCGAAGCTCTGTTGTGATGCCTTTACGAATAAACAAGTCTGTGAAACTTTTATAACAGTGTTTGACTATAAAATATAGGTTGTAAAACGATAATTTAGATACATCTATTCTTAACAGTTCAATCAAGTGATTGAATTAAATTACTTTTAACGGATTTTATCGCGTTTTTAGCTTCCGACGCTTTACAGCAGCCGTAGGGGAGAGACGGGCGATATATTCCGTTTTAATTCAATTCATTCCATATTGTTTGTATTTGCTTAATTCACTAATCAAGGCATCTATAGTTGAGCCAATTAAGATTTTGACTATTTGTTTACACAGTAACCCATGGCAACAAAATGACGTAATATATTTTGAGTCCATCCAGATATCAATCACCGAGTGACAGTCGACTAAAAACAAAGCAGCAGTAATGTGAAAACACTACTGTGTTCCGGTTAAAAGGGCACCATAGCCAGCGTATTTACTGGGTAAACGAGACTAACATCCTATGTCTCACGGTAGGCAGCGCATTGGTGATATCAATATTGCCAATTTTTATGGGCGTCGGTGACCATTAACTTCTTTTTTAAATTCTAACGAACTTTTGCTTTTAATCTCATCATCAGCCTGCTTAAGTCAACTGCTGGACTTACTGTTCAGACAATTGGGTGATCGGCACAAATTGCCCTAACCGCCTAGGAACCAACAATTAAAATTTGTTGTGTCCCTGCAGGATTCGAACCCATCCTTTCAAAATTTTTACAGACCACTGCTCGGGCGTTGTTTTTTATACAATCTTCCCAATTCCTCGAAAGATTTACAAAAATGATATTCTTATCGCGATTATTATGAACCATATTATGAAAATTACTATACAGTTTTTTTTAAATAAATATCGATAAAAAACGCTCAGTGAAAACTTTTAATGTGTTGATATTTATCTATATAATAAATTTATCTACACGGGTATTTCGCTTCTATCTGTCCGAAATTTTCTAAAATATAATGTTTTAATATCGCCTTAAAATTGTAATGAGCCTGACAAATATTTCTTACAACGTAAATTTACGTATTTCAAAATAAACTATGGAAGGTTTATTTGAAATGATCATTATAAATTTTGAATAGGTTTCTTAAATTCCATGTTTTTGCTTTCTTTTCTTATCTTCTATTTTTTTCATTACATTTGCCTTTTAAATTGCGTGAACTGCTCCAGTTTTTAAAAACTTAAATGCTCTTAAACGAGATCTATCAAATAAACAATTGTATTTGGTCCAAATATTACGTAATTACTTTGCCCTGCGGTTTTACTCGCGTGATGAAGGCAATCCCTCATAATTATTATACTACGGTACGCCCAAAGTTACACGGAACCTAAAATTGGTTTTATATCGACAACTCCTTATAAATTGAATAATTAACCCTTTACTTTAAAATTGCTGTTACATATTCTACTTCATGTATAAGTTTTTACAATTCAATCAACCGTACTGTTTTCAGAAGAAGGAACAAATACCCATACACACAAGCTTTTATATTTATAATATTACTATTAATAGGAGGAGACTCGGAAGTAGGATTACCTACCAGACGGTATTGATTGTTAACCACTGTCAATCCAAAATTGTTGTCATCTAACCACACAGTCAGCCTAAAAATCTGCTACTAAACTGTATATTTATCCTCATTCCTTTGACCACATTTTAAAAACGCTTAATATACTATCTATAGTATTGACCAAACAATGAAATCAAGTTAAAGGTGTAACTTAAAGTTAATAAATTGTGATATTGGGGAACTCTCAACATATCTCATTTTTAAATAAAACTATCTATGGATATTCCGTAGAATCTTAGTTTTCTTTTAAAAATCAAGACATAATTTTATAATTCATTATTTTTACATTTTCGTCAAAAATAACATTAACATCTTGTTAACAATTGACTTAGCAAAATTTAAACAACTAATTTCTAAAGATTCATTTAATTATTTGTAATAAAATAACAACAATATTGTGGATCAGACATTGTTATACAAAGTACATATACATATATTAAAGGGATTTGAATAACCCTTATTGACAATTCGAATAAATTTTATGCGGACATAAAGTTTATCGAAGTCAGACCCCTAGCGATTTATTAATCGTCTAAGTTTAAATTAACTTTATTTTCTTTGTCTAATCCTTTCTTTGTTTTTTTTAAACCGCCTATAACTAAAATAAATAGACATAATTTTGTTTTAATATTTAAATAACACAAATTGTACAGATAATTCAAAACATGTCTTGTGTGCCGTTCTTTGAAATGTATTTTCCTGTTTTCATTTGAATCACAGAGTTCCGTCCGAAAGATGGTAAAACCATGCAATACGTTGCTGAGTTGTTAATTTGAATATTCCAATAACAAAAAATTAAAGTGATTTAAAATATATGTAATGAACTGTTAAGTTTGGACGGTAACAGTTGGTTAAAGTTTATTTAATGCTGTTTACAGGAGACAGTCTGGTGGGTACCACCACGGTTCTTTTCTGCTTGGAAGCAGTGTGAAAACTAACGTTTCAGTTTCGAAAGGGCACCAGAAGCCGCGTATTTTGGTAAAAGACAACACTATGTCTCACGGAGCGGCGCGTCGGCGATACCCGAAGTTTCAAGCGTCTATAGGTGTCGGATGACCACCCATCCGGTGGCCCGACTATCCGTCTTGCGCGTATACATAAAAAAAAAAAAACAAATCAAGGTTATATCAGTAATATAAGTAATATTGCGACTATATTGAATATGGTATCATCATCTATCCTGCTGGTGCTGATCCTCTAATACACCACCGCTTCCGATCTTCACTATTCTCTCAGCCCACCGGCCACTTTGCAAGTACGTCACTCAAAACCTATATGGTAGGTCATAAAAATCTGTAGTTAGGTTACGTTTAAGTAAATGACAATAGTCAATCAAATACTAATTAATATCTCGTCTTAAATAAACGAGTAACTAAGTATTATTCAAAGTATAAAATTTCTCGCGTTTTATTTAATAAAGAAACCAACAAAATAAAGAAATAAAGAAACCTAATATTTTAGGATATTTCAACAAGTGACGTAGACTTGTTTTTTTTTTATTTTCAAATCAAAAAATTCATAGTCATGGATGGCATTTTAGTTGTGGTAACTATCAATTTACTAATTTCCGCTTAATATGTAGTTCTCGCAAGCAGTTAGGTTTGAAGGCTACCGTATAATTTATATGTTATTATGATAGCAAGTCTTAATAGCTCGTGTTTTTAAGCAGTAATCACTATCAATAGACATTGCTTTAATAACTTAAAATTTTAACAAAGATTATTATTTTAACACGAATCCCGCCTGAAAACAACTTTGTGTTATCGTTGTATTTTTGGTTGGTTAGCACAATTTGGGCCGATCACCCAACGTCGTCGCCACTCTCTGAAAAGTAAGATGATCGAGCGTCGGATGGTCATTAAAGTCGCTCCATCACCACCCACATTGGACCAGAACAAGGACCAGAGGAACGGTCGAAAACACAAAATTTCATTAATTATGTTTCATCTTTGGTGATAGAATAATCCGCGGGACAATTAAAAGGCTTATCGACGTTTGAAGCGCACCTCATTGATCGTCTGGTTTATCGGTTTTCATTTCTTCGTCTTTAATCCTACGCTTTCTTAAGCGTCTTGAGCTAACTATAATTAAGAGGATTGTATTGGGTAAATCCTTTAAGCTTTACGTTTATTGACTTTTATTTTAATGTCGTTTTCTTCCTCATATTTTAAGTAAAACGACATGCCAACAGATCTTTACCTAACAGTTACGTTGATGAATACTACATATATGATCACCGCCTGATGTTACGTCTTGTTTGTCAACTAATCCCTTCAACAGACAAGGCTTATAAACAGCGGTTTATGCAACTCCACGTGGTCCCTTTGACCTATAATTTATAAATATTCCGTAGAAAATGTATTGATTATATAAGATATATTTATTTATTTTTAATTTATTTGAAAAACTCTTTTATTAAACAATAATGATAGAAATAGTTAAAACATGATCGTGTTTTTTATATAGGAAAAAGTGTATAGAAACATTTCCTAGGTGATTAGTTAAACATTATTTATTTTAAAAATCTTTGTAAGACCTATATTTAAAAAAATAAGTGCGTTGTTGTCTCATTTAATGTACAATTGAACAATCAATTTAAAGGTAACCGAGAAACAATATTATTGATAATTTTCTTGTTAAGTAAAATATTTTGCAATAAAAACAAATCGAACTCGCAAATTGATTATTCGCCCATACCGATACCGCAGCCTGCGCTGAATCCGTAAAAAGTTTGGTCGAAAAAGTTTTAAACTTCTACTGATCGACGCAGTTGTAAAGTTATTTCAGATTTATTTTTATTTAGCCTGCTTTTACCTTTCCTTATACGAAAGCTGTTTGGTCAATTCATTTATGAGGTAAATAATAAATGCTTTATACTATTTACATTTATTTTTATGTATATTTTCCTTAAAGGGCCTCCCTTTTTCAGTGATATTTTTTTCTTATTTTTAATCCTATCCAAAAAGACTTTTATTCTGCATAATAATATACGAATTCTTTTATCGACTGTCTAAGATGGTTTTGGGAACAGAAACTGAATATTTAAAGAAGTCCTAAACCATAGATCGCCTTACTTTCCTGGCATTAGGCATACTGAGGCAGGAATTATTTATATTGTAAAGTTTCTTCCCGAAGTATTCAAATACACATACTTAGGTTTATAAAAATACCGATATCATTTGCGCTTTTACCTGTTGGACAAGGCCGGACGCCAATCCCAACCACCATTGTCTTTTCAAACACGGCCTCCACTCCAGAATCTTATTGGTCCATCTGCCATTGGTTCTCCTAACCATACGACTGGCATACTGCCATTCACCGAGCTAATATCTTGCACTATACCAGTAACACAGAGATGGTTTTTAAATTTTTAAAATAAATATTTGGTAAAGACTTTAATACATAACCTTCGGATAATTACAAAACCTTTTGTAATGAAATAATTTTTCTATACCAAGAAGTTTCATTCATCATTTTTCTTAAAGTGAAATTAAAATCATATTACATGTTATTTCAGGTAATGTCAGCGAAAGTGAAGCACGCAACCTAAAGTGAGTATTTATTCTAGTTTTAATATCAATCATTTACACTGTCATTCCCTAGCGCATATTATTAAATCCACTTTAAACAGATTTTTTTAAAAAATAAAAGAAATAATTACGCATATCCATGTGAACTGTCTGAGTGAAACTGAGACCCTTTTTTTTACTATAAATATTGCAGTTTTCATTCAACACTATACGAATTGTATGTTTAGCCATTTTTGTGCTAAAGCGTTTTGTCCGTCAAATTATTTTATTCTACATTTGTATAAAAGATTTGAAACCATATTTTGGCCATTTTTTAGCATTTATAACATAAAACAATGAAAATTACTGTTCCTTGACAAAGAATCAAAACAATTCACAAACCCCCCGATCTCCAAAAACAAATTAAAACGGTTTAAAAATGCGAAAGTAGATTAAGAACGCGCAGTTTATGAGGGGAACGTAAGAGGCTTATAAAAATAAATTCCTCTTTCATTTTCTTAGGAGGAAGTACTCCAATGTAACGTGTTATTATTGCTTCCTTTTATTAAATTTTTAAAAACATTTTTCAAACGACTAGAAAACTTGTAAAGACTTCATCATAAAATATTTTCTAATAAAGTAAAACATGATGTTGATTCTAACAACCATTTACTTTGTGAAAACATCTACAAAATAAATAATTTTACAAGTTAAAATGTTTGAATTTTGAATAATTTCGTTGATAATGTTACGTGCAAAATGTTGATTGAAACGTCATTCAACATTTACGACACCATACATCCGAACAAATATTTGATATTTTCATATTATCAGCATGTTATATCTGGTTTAAATTTGTTGTTTAATTTTCAACAACAGTATCAAATATATCGCTAGAAAAAATAATAACAATAATTTTATGAAGATATGAAGAGTTTTTATCGACTTATAAACTGAAAAACTTTTAGTAAATGACGAAATGTAAAGGTTGTAAAGGATCTTGCAATGCAAAGACTAAAAGTTTTATTGAATGACGCTTTTGAAACTCTCAAACCACGCACATAGTCAGGTCAACAAACTCATTTTACATTAGGGTTTTAGGTGGCTGTTTATAAAAATAAGCTGAAATCAGAGGTCCTGCACATCGCAGGATCATCTTTTGTCCGATATTTCTTCATTCTTAAAACAGCATAAGAATAGCAATGTAGTTGCCTTTATATCCTATTGCTTCCCTGAAAGTTATGCACCTTTTGGCTGACAATTATTCAAGCTACGTCATAATTAAAACCGATGTTATTCGGTTTCTGAACTACGTTTTTATAGAAGTTGGTCCTTCTAGATAATCATTAAAGAAATACCTCAAGGTCATTCTTTCCTGACTGAGAAGGTAATTACAACAGTAATTCTTTTCCTACTGCATTTAAAACCATTATTATTACCGCCAAATAAAAACTTATATACCGTTAAATAAACCGTTCAAAACAAATATAAAAATAAAGAAGAAATAGAGAAAAATAATGTTTGGGACAAATTTTTAAATATATTGCAATTATATTTTCACCTCTTTTAAATTGTTTGATTATAAATAAATTCAAAACTGTCAAAGTATTTTGTGCAGTATCTTTCTCTAAAATAAATATCAAACTTTCATATTAATTCCTACGTATTTCTTGTAACCAGATCGGTCCAAATGCTCCTAATTCCATTTAACCACCGTCATCTGGCGCATGGTAATTTCACCACGCCTAAACCGGATTGCTTTCCATTAAACTTAACTGCACTTTGCACGAAAATGTTGTGAAAATGGAATGCCTCGTACAAATACTTGTGCACTTGTTCAGTAATAACGAAAAATAAATTGTTTTATGATTATCTAAAATAAGAACAATATATGGATGTACGGTAAAAAAAACTTGCATCAATGGCAGACAAGCTAATATTAATACATGGAATCATTTGTAACGCTTAGTTTTTGCATCACATCATTTGGATTAAACCCATCTACGTTTACGGAATAACATTTTTTTTAATGTCAAGCATTTGACTGTCACGACCCAAAGAATAAACAGCTTTCGAGGAATAGACACTCCTCGAATGGTCTACGAATTTGAAGGCAATGCCGTCCAATATGTCCGTGTGTGTGTATGTTCGTCAATATAACGAGCCGTCGAGATAATACTTATAAATGTCAATTTAGCACTGGTTCTGGAATTATCATCACCTCATATTCCTTTTTTTATTAATAATGTAAGTAACTTTATTACAAAGTTCAAGCAGTTGTCAGGGAATATTTCAGTGCAAGTAGTAAATCGTTTCCACACATCTTAGTCAAATATGTCATTAGCGATAACATTGATTGTGTAGTTTACGCACATTTTGAATTACATTGCAATTATTTTAACTAAATTCATAGACCTGTTAAGATCACGAATTTTATTTTTAACAAGCCTGATTAAAGTAGACCTAACTTAAATCAATCTGCTTATTATAGTTGCTGGTATATTCAGCATGTCGAAATAAGCTGAATCAGTCAGTTTAGTTTGTGTCAAAGTAAGAAAATACAGGGAAAGAAATTTATTTACTTTTACAACGTGAAGTACTATTTTTAGTCGTTTGATCGTGAAATTTTTATTAGTTGTAAATTTGGTATGATAGATTTAATATTGCAGTTTTTTAATTGTTATGGCGTGTTATGCAACAAACCGAGCCTATACTACATTTTTTTCAGATGGTGGGTTTTAAACCTAAGCTTCTGACGTAACAGGCAGAATGTCAGTGCCTTCAAACTACTGACAAGTATTTCATCTTTAAAATGCAGTTTATCCTTTGGGTTGTAGAGGTCAGATGTCAATCGCTCTGCGTAAAACTGTTATTCTGGTAAATCTGGATGGATTAGACCTCATGATAACTTAAAAAAATGGAAAGGAGAAAGCAAACTATTTGAAGTAAAGAAGCACAGGCTCATGAATTATCATACATATTCTAAACTTTCACATTTTAGAAAGAATATTTTATAACACAGAGATGCGGAAGAGGTTTTGATTTTGAATTCGAAAGCTTTTTTCTAGCACTCGAGATTTTTTTAATTATTGTGAAAAACTTGACTAAACTTTACTACAGGTTTACCTCGTTATAAACACGAGGAACTTTGCGCACAGACTTTATGCTCCAGGAAGGCACTTCGATTAATTGCTTGCACTTCTAGTATTTGCTAGATGTGGCAGGCAACATATTTAATTGCTTTTTATATAAACATTTTCTTTACTTGCATATAACACTAAATAAACAAATTGGTTATTAAATATCGATGTCGTGCTGTGATACTGCTATCTTAATTAGGGTGGTTCAGCGGGGCTGAAAGGGTAAAGACCGGGGCTTTTGTGCGTTTAACGGTCGTCGGTCACATGACGTGCTAATGATGCAATTAATTTATTGTAACTGTAGTAACCATTTCATTTAGATTTCAACTGAGTTTTAGGACATACGATAACCTATTTTGAAAATCAGTTTAATGGAATATGTTACCGATTCTTAACAAATTACTTTCAGGGTTGCATAATACGAAAAAAAATTAATGTACAAGTGTTTGTGTATGCATGCATGTTTTATATGTTTTGATATTGAAAATTATACTGTTCTTTGTTCTTATGTATTAAAAAAAAAGATTATGCATTGAATTTATAGCAAAATGAAAGAATTGCTTGTAAATATACATTATATATTGTAGAAAAAATTGTGTTTATTTTTAGTATCTACTATTTTTTTTATGACGCTTCCAGTTAATCTCACAAAACTTTCACATTGTTTTGGAGTATTTACGGCAAGCGATTTTTCAGGGAATTCCCTGACGGAGAAATTAAAAATTCATAAAAATATCCAGCTTCCGGAAGTTTTTAACTAGAATTTAGTAGATGGTAAAAAAAAAACTAAAATTTTTAAACGTAATTTTACACTGATACTATACTATAATATTTTATCGCTTTTCAATTTTTATTTAGTAGTAAAATAAAAATATAAGTAAACAATAAAATTATCTTTACATTTACATCCAAACGTGTAGTAAGTACCACTATGACGAGTTACTAAATTGACATTGGTAAAAAAAACTAGACTAAACTGTACCGAGTTTCTTGCCTTAAGAATAAGATTGAGTTTATGAGTGTGAAGTATAAAGAAATCCCTATAAATCTATTTATTTATTTTATTTACGCGATTATTACACATATCAAATCCACTAATTTACGGATTTTTCGCGTTACTTAAATATGTTTATTCCCGCTTTTTCGGATTCATGGATTTCCAGTGATCATGTGATATTTAATAACGAAAAAAATCAAAATTAGTGGTTGATTCCATAAATCTTTAACTTACTTCATTAATTACCGGTTTGCAGTATTTATTGGAATTTCTAAAAATCTTATCAATTGTTTAAAACTATCATCAGAATTTATGTTGTATTTTTTGTGTAATTTTATCTGCGTTTGGTTATTACAAATTTGCTGGGATTTCGAAATATTTAGATTTTGATTTTATTATTGTTGTAGACTTGTACCATTTACGGAATATATGACCCTTAATTAATTTTGAAAGCGAAGTATAAGTTTCTGATATAATCCAACACAACCTTATGCTTTGCGTAATAAAAAATATATTTGTCCTATACGCCAAATACATTTTTTTATCGAACAGCGAATACTACATGTAATACATATTTAATCCACTTATTTACGGACTTTTCACGTTAATTCTATTCTCTATATATATTACCTACATTTCACACTCTTTTGTCGGTCCATGACCCAAGCAGACTACTATAGAATATGTCTGTATTAGATATCAAATGCAGACATATCGATTATAGTCTAAATAAATTTAATCGATTAATTTACTAGACGCGAAAAACCGAAATGCATTTTATACATGTATAATTATCGCGTAAATATAAGGAATAATTATTACCGCTATTAATTTTAAAGATCACTGAAACCTGTAGTAATTTAAACGTACATGAAATCCGATAATGTAAGGTATTCTCTGCTGTCATATTTAATGGGTCGCTTTAGCCCCTCGTTTAGACTCTGACTTCCCTTTATTGAGGCAATTTGTGGGTTAATTTTCACACATTTTGGTGTAGACATTATAGATACAATTTATAATTAAATTCTTAAAGTATAAACAATACGAGTACGTTGTAAGTAAAACTCAAACATTATTAAATTTATTATTTTTTGGTTATTTCTGTGTAGGTTTACATAGAATTTATTCTATTGAAAACATTTTTGTTCATAAAACGTGTCATACATAACGTTTTGATTAAATGAATACCTTAAAAGCTATTAGAGATTTATCTTCTTGCAGAGGGCACGTTGTCGTATATTGCGCAAAATTATTAAATGATCGAATAACCCATAAGCAAACAAAAATGATGTTTCAATGCGCATGTCACGTTTTATATGACATAATTATTTAGTGTATGTTAGTTACTTCAATTATAAATGTACAAGTTAACACAAATAAATTTTCATATAACAACAATAACAAAAATTTTTACTATCTTTGTATCTATTTATAATCTACACACTTAAAATGTTATTGAATGAATAGAAAAGAGCATGAAGGGACTAATAAAAACGTTTGCTATTTCACCAAGACGCCCTCTACAGAAAATATTACTGGTAAAATTGATTTGTTGTACAAACTTCATTCCCGTTCAAGAGCTTAAAACCTGTTTATAAATTCAATTCCCGTTTATGTTTCTGTTATGTTTTCATGAAAGCGGACCTATGTGAGGTGATTCATTGATAGAAATTTACTAAATTTGCTTTTTTAGCTATAGACCAGCAGTCTGTCCCTGGGTTATTTTTAAAAAACTCAAGCTGAATGTAGCTTTCTAATGGTAAAATTTTCTTCTCTACCATACATGCTAAATCAGACAATTAACTAAAAAATGAAAATATATTAATTGCAGTAATTGAAAGTAAAACAAAATTATATAAAAAATGTAATGGAATATATGAGGAAGCATCTTCTGATTGGTAGGAAAATCGGGAATAGAACAGAATTATAAAAATGTCCGCCGCTAATATATTAGGTACATTACAGAATGAATTTTTATAGCAGCAATTATATAATGAAAAAATGCACTATATAAATGCAAAAATTAAAAACTATTTTTTATTTATTGATTTATTTATTTATACAGGCAATCGCCCCATTACAACAATATATAAAATCGGTTTAGAATGTACATAAGTAAAATTTCAATTGAACATATCAAGAGAATCAACAAAAGAATTATTGTACTAGATTGAATTTTACAGGAGAGAAAAAAAGTTAAGAGAAAAGCATTAGAGGCATACAATCGATACAAGTGATTAAAAACAGTCAAAGTGCTGGTTAAATACACAGATTTACAGCATGAGCTAGTTCTATAAAACTCTATGTGAAAAGAATAAAAAATTACAGAAATTACAGAAAGCACCAGAGTGTTAACAGAATAACAAAAAGAGAGAGAAAAAGAACAATTAGTATATAAGCTAACAAATCGTATATACATAATCTTTCAAAACCCGCATATGCAGAGCACAAGTGATAAAGAGTCGCAGACAAAGATACAATGTTTATGAAAAGTCTATCAAAGTGAGTTCTTTATATATACGTGTAAATTGCGTTGGTGATAAATGAAACAAATCAATTTGTAACTCATTAATAAGTCGACTTATTGTCCACAAAGGAGCATGGTGCCATAATTTGTTCTGGCTACCGGTACATAAAATAAGTTGCCAGTCAGGCGCATCCTTCTGGAAGGAACTCTCCAGTTTATTTCTGACAACAGCTCAGACAGGACATACAGTTAAATTCTGAATTAAATTTTAAAAGTATTGCATATCATTAAGGTTCCTAATTGACTGTAGAAAGCTCAGGTTTAAAAATTTTGAATTTTGGTAATAGCCGTGTGTATAGACTGTTAGTGGCCAGTGAAGTTTCAAGGCAACCATGTTAAAGAATTTATGTGGATTTGATTCAATACGTTTGCAAAGGTACATAGGAGAATTCGGTTACTGTTTCGAGAACTACATTATCGATGCAGTATGATTCAACTATTTTATTTTTTGAGTTTGAAAACGTCATGACTTTACATTTAGATATGTTGAGCATTAGATGATTTGCATGGCACCAGTTTGACATGGCTGCGAGAACACGTCGTAATGCCTCGCAATCAGAGGGACTTCCAATTGGATGGAAGATTTTAAGATCATTAGCAAAAAGCAAAATTGACATTCGGATAGCGAGAGTTTTATATCATTAATAAAAATTAGAAACAATAGTGGGCCTAGATGTGAGCCTTGTGGTACACCAGAGGTTACTACGATGTCTCTAGATATGAATGACTTGAATTTTACATTCTGAGAGAATTTAAGATAGTCAGATTTGACAAGACTAGTTTTGTATTTGTTAGTGCGAGATGCTTCAAATGAAGGAGCTTTTTTTTAATTCAGATGAGTACCAAGGTGGATAATTGGAAACTTTTTTGGTGTATTGAGGAACATATTTGAAGATTAGGTTGTAAATAACGCTATAAAAGTAATTCAGAGAAGAGTCTAGTGAATTTTGCAAGAAAAATGGGAGCCAGCTAACTTTGCACAATTTTTCATTAATTTTAAGATAGTCAGCTTGATTGAAATCGAAACACACTTTATCACAACTTAATTCTAAAAATGCATCGTTGGAAGTTAGATAGAATTCAAGTGGTGGATGATGTTTGTCGTAAGGAACTAAGTCAATCACAAAACGGCTAATAAAAGTATCTTTATCAGGGGTAAATATCAAGTCGAGAGTTCTGTTATGTAAGTTTTGTATATAGTTATTTTGAAATAAATTTAAGTAATTGACAGCACTAAGTATCAATGAACTATTAAGAATTGAATTTTGGCATGACTTGTTTACAAGGCAATACGTACGAGAGTTGTCAAACGACCACGTTGTATGAGGAAGATTGAAATCACCTAATATGATAAATTTATGAGTTGGATTTACTTCGAAAATTGTCTCAATTGCCTCAGTGAAATTAATATATGCTTGTTGAGTAGAATTTGGAGGAAAGTATGCACAACCGATGATATAATTACCAGACGATGTTTTGACCTTGACAAAAATTTGATCTGCTAGCGAGTTGACCATGTAATTACTTTTTCACTAGGTCCGCGTTTTGCTTCTGCAGTTCCTCAATTTTGGTGGAAAGCGTAGAAAGGGTGTTTTTTATGATTGTGAATGGGTCACCTTCAAGACTTGCGGTGCAAGAAAATCTCATCTGCCGTTTGGTGACCTTGAGTGTGAAGACTCTAATCTCAGATGCTGAGAGTGATGTGCAGCTCGGGTGGTATTTTGAGTTGCAGGTGTTACACACGACAAAGTTGGCTTCATTACTTTTATTTTTTATAACAATGGATTTTTACACTTAGCACAATTTTCCATTATGAATTGAAAAATACAGATTACGTACAATAAAACCAAACAACAGTCAGAATGTTAGCAATATCTGTTATTATACGAGCTGTATAAACTATCTACATATACTACTTTTGTTTGAAAAGAAGTTGGTCAATGTTATTAAATTAACGTAACATGGACTTGATATCGAACTGACTGATAACTAAAGTCAATTTTTTTAAACAGTAAAATAATAATTCAGAGATATCAAGTTAACTTCTAAGACTGCCTGAATGTTATCTCAGACATAATTTCATAAAACTGTTCACAATGTTAAAGGTATATTTTCAAAGATTTGATATTTTTATGCGGAACATTAAAAACGTCTTCGATTTATTTGTTCCGACAAAATTGTTGTATCTCATGAAATGCTTTCTAGTGGAACCATGCAAACAATCTCATAAAGTGCCTCTGCGGTAGTGAACGCTTGGCCATTGTCAAAGGAATGTACTTACTCACAACTTTCAGATTTATTTTAATAATCAAACAACAATATTCTTCACTTGTTATTTCCCAAATTTCGAGAGATCCAAAACGTCTAACCTAAATTATTATCACGTACGTTTCGAATATATGTAATAAACCTATCTCATTTTATCACATTTTACGATTGTTTTTGTCTTTATTTCTCCGACGTAATAACATATGAAGAAATGTGAGATTGCCGCAGAACCTCGAATTTGGCCACGACAAAATGGGAAGTTATATCAAACAATATGGATGGAACGCTAAGCGCGAAATAAAAACCCTTGAAATAATATACGTACGCATTCTTGAGACAAGAAGTTTCATACACATTTTTGCAGGGATATTGAAGAATAACAGTCCATAAACAAGCACTTTGTAATACGTAAGAAAACAATTTTCGTTTAGCAAAACAAAATCTGATATAAGACTCCTTTTAGATAGTACATTAATTTTATAAAATATAGTTATCCCGACCTCGTGCGCGTGGAACAAGTTAGAGAAATGTCCGGGGCGTATAATTCATTCTGTATAGTTTAATATAAATAAGTACTTTGCATTAATGTATGTGCCTTATCATTAGACACAAATTTTTATGGCTTCTACTTAAATGATGATGAATATCTCTAATTACTTTCACCCCTTTTCAACCCCTAGTTCATACCCGTATAGTTTGAAACGACAAAATTTATTTAGAAGACTTTTCAAATAATTTTATAAGAACGTAAAGATTTTACTGTTTGTATACTGTAGGATTTAAGTTTTAGAGCTATTTAGCAGCTAGGTTATTTTAAGCTTAAAAGCTTATACATATATAATATAATGTTTTTAAAATTATTAAAAGAGGAAAAAATGTTCCGCTGAGTTTCTTACGACGGTTTTTTCTTTCACTTTATAAAACCGCTTTGAGAAACAATCCTCGAGCAAAAAAAATTAAATCCTGAAAAGTACAGGTCATCAAAGTTTACAGCTAAAATATTAGGCAATGAAACAAGCAAAATATTTCAAGGGTCCAACAAGAACAACATGTTCTTGTAAACTTGTAAGGAACCCTTGTTAAATTCATGAAACTGTGCTCTAGATTTAAATTGCACTTGTTATAAATGTAATAATTATGTTTTACAGGACAAAAGACTATTCCTGACACATAATTTCTGTTTTTCAGTATTCAATTTATTTTCTGTATTTTAAAATACAAAATGAGAGAAAGTTACCTAGGATTTTATAATTTCAAAATGGAATTGTAAGAAATAAGCTTCAAGCTCTAAAGTTTTTACAACAAAACGATTTTCTCGACAATATTTTCGTGTCTAGTGAGATTTAGAAATTGAAAACGGAAGTATAACCTGATTTGCACAAGCTGCTTGTTGTTCTAGCTATTTAGTTAATACATCTAAGTACTTGATTTTAATAGATACTATAATAATAAGCTTTATTATTGATATTTTATTAAACTTATTTCGTTATATTTAATACGACAATCAACTTGCAGTTAATCAATAATAAATAAATTTAATCGCGTATGATTTCTTTTTAACGTACGAAATATCAAATCAGTAAATTGAATCTAGCATTTTTAAATAACATAAAAGAAACATGACAGAGGTAGAAAAACATAATACGCTGTTTAACAATAAGACGATTCTTTGGTTTAAAATAGCTATTCGAATTCATCAGCCGTGTCGTCCCCAATGCACGCCACTGCTTCCAACCTTCGCCTATTCTCATCCAGCCCACAACCAGCCACTTTGCGAATGTCGTCACTCCATCTTGCTGCACGGCGTTTAACACACGTCTCCCGAGACTTGGTCTCCGCTCCCAGAACATCCGACTCCAGCAGTTCAGTTTATTGTCTTATAATACGCACAAATGAATACAGTTTCCCAGTAATTAACACGGCAACGGTGCCTTTAAATTGAAGACATGGTGTTTAACACCATACAAAAGGTAAACTGCGGAGGTACGACATTGATCTTGGCAGTCTGTCCACTTAACCTGAGTTTTCTGAAGCAATTCTTCACCCAGAATACGAACAAAATTATGTGAGCTTATTCTAGTAGCATTTATAAACCGAAACAGGCTCGGAAAGATGAAAGTTAACGCCTCGGACAATTAACTATTTCTTTAATCCTTTTCTTATGCAAATTTAGTACATGGTGAAATTAAGAATTCTGATTTTATCATCATTATTCATTATTTTTTATTATATAAACCATCATAATCAGCCTGTAATAGTCCACTGCTGGACATAGGCCTCCTAATACACCCCATCCATTAGGGATTTTGGACCGTACCACCACGCTGGTCCAATGCGGGAGGGTGGACCGACTTTTACATGCCCATCCGACGCATGGATCATCTTACTTTTCAGACAATTGGGGAGATCGGCCCAAATGCCCAACCAACTAGGAAAACATCAATGAAAATTTTTGAGTCCCGCAAGATTCGAACCACGACCTCCAGGTTTCTAAGGCACAGGCCATACCACTAGGCTACGGAGGCAGTTTTTTATATATATATATATATAAACAATCATTATTGTTTACATTACTTTTGCTTATCATTACATAATGAGACAAATAAATAAAGATAGTCATCGAGTTGAAAAATAAATTGTATTATAAAGTAATATAGTTGAAAATAAAATAAAGTAATTTTAAAACAGAACAAACCAAAATTAGAAAGCAATACTATTCAATTCAATAAACCATTGAGCAGAAATTTAAAACGTTTTGAATTGAATTGAATTTTGCTTCCAGGTAACCAGATTTTAATTACCTCATATTAAAAAAATGTACTTAATACTCAGACCAAAATATTGAAAGGGATTCACAAATTGCCTCAATAAAGGGTTAGACTTAAACGTGGAACAGGCAAAGCAACCTTTAAAACTGACATGAGAATAATTCTTATCGGATTTCAAAACGTTTAAACTGACATTTAGCGATCTTTAAAGATTACAAGCGGATTCGCTGTTCCAAACAATGGAATCCATCGATTGGAATCTTTTTTTTTTTCATGCAGAATATTAAAATTACGTTATACTTTTCAGCGATTTTATTAACGCGATATAAATTTACTAAGTTTTGCATCTATTTCTTTTTTATAATAGCCCAAATTTGTCTTAAAAGAATATTTAAGCAAAATTAATTTGAAACGAGTATTATTATAGATATAAGAAAGATGATAAAGTAAAGTTTTTCTATTTGTTAAAGTAAAATATTTTATAGAACAGAATACTTTTAAGATTTTTCGGTTAATATTTACAACCCGGACATTTCAGACTCTTTCCAGGGTAATGATCACGGGCAAACCACGATGGGATTGTCCTTTTAACACAAACACCTAAATAAATATGGATGGACAAAAAAGTCCGAATAAATAGGTAAAAAAAGGAATAAAACTCTTAGAAGCAAACGGGACACCGTAATTTTTTAAAGTATAAAACGATAATGGTATTTCCTTGTCAGTTTTATAATAGGTCGTTCCCATCGTTCAGAGTCCGATTCGTTTTGAGGAAGGGATCCCACTTTTGGTGTTAGAGGTTTAATTATAGTTATTGCATTAAATATCCTGTAAAAAAAAAATTGGTATTTTTGTATAAAAAAATTTTAACCTGTTTTGATAAATTTTTTGACTATTTGATTTAATTTAAAATAAAAATTATGCATTAAATATTATTACGTGTTATATAAATTAAACTGTCCTAAGGGGGTTAGTATCCTCCGGTACTAAAAAATTTTCATTTTGTTTCCTATTTGATGAGAGAATTTTTCGATCCCCAAGTGTTATTAATGTATGTATTAAAATATTAAAATAAAATAAAAGATTACAAAACCAATGTGGTTTTCAAAGACCATAGTCACTTAGACATTTATTATTCATATTTAATATATTAATATACATTCGTATTCATTATATTTTTACTTGATTGTGTAATTGATTAAAAAATTCAATTATATATGTACCAAATAATCAAATTACTTTTGAATAGTAACAGCAATAAAATGATTCTTATTTGACCAAAAAACTTCAAGTTTATCAAAAAATGAAAATAATAAAAAAGGGACTATTAAAACACAAAACAAACCGTTTGTATTTCACAAGAGCCCCTCGACAGAAAATATTACCGAAATTGATTTGTTTAAAACTCCATTTCCTTGGGTTTAAAACCCACTTTCTGCAACCCGTTTAAGTTTTTAAGTGGACCTAGGTGAGGGATAAAGAGGTAAATAAATAATTTGACTAAATTGTTTTGCATAGATAGCTGTCTGTCAGGCTCTAGTGTTATTTTTTAAATTAAATAAATTTTAAAATAAAAAGTAACGTTACTAGTGAATGTAGCTTTTTAATGGTAAAAATTCATCTTTACCTTCTCAAATCGACAATCGTAACTTCAAATGAAAATATATTAATTCAATTTGAAAGTAAAACAAAATTAACAAAATGTAATGAAATATATAAAAATTTTTATTTTGATATATGGTAGTATAAACATGTTTTGTTAACATCTAATTGAAAGACAAAACAGGATCGAAACAAAAGTATAAAATGTCCGATCATCATCATCAGCCTGTGATAGTCACTGTGACCGGCCTCCCCTAAACACCTCCATCCATTAGGGATTTTGGACCTATCCACCACGCTGGTCAAAGTCCGATGCTAAGATAAAATATAAATAAATAAGGAAACCCGAAGAATTTGGTTTGTTTTAATAACGAAAAATGAATGGTCTTTATTTGTCCGGCTCCAAAACAAAACTTTTTACCTCCTAATAATGTCTATTTGATGAAATTTTAAAAGATAACTTAGTGATAAATATATTTATCATCTAAAACATTAAAAACCAAATGTGTTTCCCTTCTAATCTTTTTAAAAAAATTTCTTCCGCATATTGATTAAATCTTGTTTAAAATCAAAGCCGGGATAACAAGCAATTTTCTAAAGGCCGAAGCGGTTGAAAACCAAACAACAGTAGAATGTTAGTAACATCTCAACATACGGGCTGTAAAATGCGATATGAATATTTTGATTGATAAACAGTTGGTCTTATTAAGGTACATTGAAATGCAATTCCTTCAACCGTAACATGGACTCTCAAATATTAATAAAGTCGAAGTATTTTCTGAAAAAGTTTTAAAACCAATAAACTTGTAGATATCAGGATTTTAAGATTGAATTATTTTATCTTGACACAAAATTACAAAAACGTTCATGATGTTAAAGATAAATTTCCATGGAATCGATAATCAATCAATCGAAACAAATCAGAAAAAGGTTGAGTCCCCAGAAAGGGAACCCGCCCTCCGATTTCAAAGAAAGCCCCGCCCTATTCCAGGCATTCCTGTTGAAAACTTGATATGTCTGTTTTAATTTATCATGTCATGGTAACTCCCAGAACCGTCCAAAAAGGCCTTGCGGGTGAACGCTTGACCATTGTCAAATGAAAGAACTTACTTACATTTTTTTTATTTAATTCAACAACCAAAGTTTCAAATTTATTTCTGACCATGAGAGATCAGTACATCTGACCTAAAAGGTCGCGTTTAGTTTATGTAACTAATTTATCTCATTTTATCACACTTTACGACCGTTTTTGTCTTTATTTTTCCGACAATAACATATGAAGAAATGTGAGATTGCCGCAGAACCTTGAATTTCGCCACGACAAAATGGGAAGTTATATAAAATGTACGCACGCATTCTTGAGACCAGAAGTTTCACAATATTTTTTAAGGATAGAAAAAGGTTATAAACGCCTGAATACGTAAGAAAAGGATTTTCGTCGTTAGAACAAAAAATGAAAAAAAGACTCTTTAGATTGTAAATAAATTAAAAAAATATAAGAATTTACTTTACACGGAGTTTGTCCCTTAAAAAATTCTTGTGTTTAATATAAATATGGTGTTAGTATTGTAAGGTTTTAATAGACGAAAATTTCTTTGGATTTTGTTCGAGAGGACAGATTTATTTAAAACTTTTCGTTTATTTCTCTTTTTAATACAATATTATTTTTCTGGTTCTAAAGTAGTTTTCGTCTGGTTAAACGAACACTTACAAAAATAAATAAAATATTACAATAAAAAATTATAAAATTAGTAAAAAAAAACATATAAATACATCCAAGCCGCGGAAGCCCTCGGCGGGGAAAACGCCGAGGGAGGGTCAGGGAGAACCGGGCACGATACGAGGGGGCCCGGCACCGCTTTCTGCATTTGAGCTAAAGGGTCCGAAAAGGATCCCCAGCCGCCCGGTGTTGGGGAGGCCCTGGGATTCCGTTTCAGAAAGTAAACGGATAATTTCGGCGGCATCTGACCTTACGTCGGGTCACCCCGTGAGCCGATCCAATATTTTCGTTTGTTTTCTGTTTCCTTTCACGAGGTTTTGCCGGGATCTGACAACCAAAATACCGCGTGCCCGGTCCATCAGGCGAATCGGGCGTTATCCGTATTGTTCTGCCCGTGATAAGACCGGTCCCAATAGACCTGGCGAGACTTTGAGCCCGTTCGCCGGACCGTCACCGGCGAGTATTTAATATGGAATTCCAACCACGAGACCATTTCAGGGAGTGGCTGAAAAGTATCCACAGGTTGACCTTGCAAAATATCAGTTCAGAAAGGCCGAACAACCGGAATAACATGGCCCAGGGTCCCAGGATGGCGACAGGTTTGACAAACGTCTGTTGGGCCATCCTTAAGATGTATTCCTGGTTTTGGGAATAACCTGATCTTTAAATTTCATTTAAATTTTAAGTGGTTAAATTAAGATGGACAGACAGGTTATTTCATTATATTATTTTTGGAAATACAAATGTTATTGTATGTCTATTTTGACATAAAGCTTTTATGTTTTTGTTTCGATGATGACTAATTTTCATATTAACTTTCATCCTTTTCAACCCAGTTCATACCCTGGGGAAAAGACAAATTTTAAAAAAGCACCACTTTTTGACCCCTTTTGATCCAGACACAACATTTCATGTTTAATTTTGCAAAACGTTTTTTATAAACCATCCCCTATTTCGACCCTTTCAACCGCTATTATCGCAATATTTTTATCTTTCCGAATCTATTCCAATATGTAAACATCTGAATGTTCAGGGAAGATGGTAAATGAAGACAGACATTTTATTATTATATGATACTTTTTTCTTTTCGGGGACGAAAGATAATTTTTCACCGAATTTAACAATATGACTTACTAGCAAAAAAACAAATACCATAAATTTAAATTTGATCACCTATTAATCTCCGATTTAAAAGGCTTTTCAAATGATTTAAAAGAAGCGTAAAGATTTTTTCTGCTTGTATGTATACCGTAGAAATAAAATTTTACCAGCTATTTAGCATATTATTAAATTTTAATTTTAATGTTTATTTTACAATACACAAGTTTGACAAAGACAGGTTGAAATAAAGCTTGTTGCATCTTTTAAATCCAATCAATTTTAGCAACCTGCGAACTGAAATACTTTTTTAAATTATTTTAAGAAGTAAGTTTAATATAAGTAGCAGCACCAGCCTTGTTTAAGAACTTGTAATTGTAAAAAAATCGGCTGCGAGCCGGGATTTGTCAACAAGGGTTCCCAAAGTTTAGAACCATGGCAGGTTTAAAACCGTCTCTAGTTTTAAATTGCACTTTTATAAATGTTAAATTTATTTTTTAAATGCAAGGTAGCCTTTTTTACAAATTTAATTTGGTATTAAATTTTATTTGAAAGTTGCTGGTATTTTAGAAAAAAAATTAAGGAAAGTTAGGATTTTTTTTCAAAACTGGAATTTATTGAAATGCTTTAAACAAAATGATTTCTGAAGACGTGTCAGTACGGCTTTAGTGAAATTGAAAACGAGTATCTGTGTGTTTTGTAAAACTTGCTGTACAGCATTCAGTTGATACAATTTCAGTACTATATTTTTGTAGGCCACTTTGTTTATTTTGAACTTAGCTTATGTTTTTAAAGGTTTCTTTGGGTTTAAAAGTTCCTTTTATTTCATCATCGTCATCAGCCTGTGTCAGTCCATTTAGACATGTTCTCCAAATGAACGCCACCCCGTTTCAATAATCTCGTTCATTATATAAGGTGCGTTTGATCCCATTTTTTATAAATTTTTAATAATAGTTTAAACATTTAAGAAATTAAGAAAATTAGGTGGAAAATTTTGACCTCAGGATTAAAGCAACCTTGGCTCAACCTTTGTTTTTCATTAGCCTCAATAAAGTCCGTGGGAGATTTATCATGTTTAAAGAATAACGAATACATTTTAATTCAAACATTTAAAAACGTAGTTAATTATTAGGAATATTCAAAGACTTTTAAGAAATACAATTTTAGTTCCATAAAAGTTAATGCACAAAAAAATTTTATTCATTTATATTAAATGTTTTTTTTGGATCTCGTTCGGAATAAACCTATTAAAATAACCCTGGGGGTTTGCCACAGGCGGTTCCTAAATCCCTTTATAAGTGACTTAACTGCACCATGGGCCCCCAGACGGCTTTTTGGGTCACTTTTGATACCGTTAGCATGCTGAACGGGGCTGCCCAGGAGGCCGACACCTGGCCGATTCAGGCTGAAGGATAATTTAAAGCTAGAAAGTTTCATTTAACTTTACTACCACTTCAAAGCGTTGGGTGAAAAAGGGGCAAAAGCACCGAACGATCCTATTTAAATTGGGTTAAGCATAGTGTCTATAGAAGGGGGTAAGTTCGACCTACCGGTCCGATGTCAGGTGGGGTTTGTCCACACTTTAAGTGTAGGGTGTTCTCTACTGGTGTCGCAACCTTGCCTTAAGGGCCAAAAGATTCTTGTATTTCCAAGAAAACCAAGGTCACCGTCAGGTCACGAATGCATCTGTGCTTTTGTTGAATTGTTAGACAAAGAGATCTAGTGATTTAAAATGAGGCAATTTGTTAGGGCCCGGCTAGCATGCTTATTTGAGGCGACGGCGGGCCCGCTGTGGTGGGTCGGCCCGGCGCTGGTTGGCACGCGATGCGGAACGGCCAAAGGGGGAGGACGGAGGGGGGAATGGTGTTGTTGGGATGGGTTTTGTGGTCCCGGAGGCTTCCCTTTGGGATTGGGAACTCTCGTTTTGGCCCCAAGGTGTTGGGTGTGGCGGGATTGGAGTTTACGCAGGGAGGTTCGTGGAGGCGTTGGGATCCCAGGCATTTGACCAACGGGGGCGGGAAAACAGTTTCCCGCGCGTGGGGAATACCGGGCTATAACACTTCCCTGGAAGACGTTTGAATGCGGCCGCACAAAAAGAGACGGCCGATCCCCACAGTTGATCTATATCGTAAATGCGCTTGCTTCCTTGGAGCGCTCTAGCGTAACTAGCACCATACCGTAAGAGCGTTTGGTGCGTGGGTGGTAATGCGTTGTACCGAAAGGGCGGGAATATTTAATTCTTTCATAGCCAAAGCTATCTCAGAGCAAAGGATTTCCTTAGGCGTCCTTGACCACTGTTCTAAGTCGCGCTCGTCCGGGAGCGCGAATGTGGTATTGGTGTTCTTTTTCCCTAAGGAATAAAGTCACCTTTCTAAAATCGTCGGAATTTTCTAATTGTAATTTGATCCCCTGATTGCTATCAGAGGCCCCAAATTTGATGTTATTAGATAGGGCCGAGCGAATCTTGACCCACTTTTCCTTTTCGCGGAGGTAGATTGTCGGGGGACTTTTCCCTACGGAAAGCCGTTCCTGGGAAGGCTAGGACGGCTGGGCGGGACGCTGGGCCGGGGGACGCTTAGGATCGGCGGGATGGACTGTTGGGATGGGTTTTGCCGACTGGGAGGTCGACAGTTTGGCGGCCTGCTGTGGGCAGGTGGTGGGAGCTTCGGGCTTTGCAGCCTTGACGGGAAGGACGGGTGCGGGTGAAGAGGTGCGGACCTTGCGCTTCCTCTTTGATTTGACGGTTTTGAAGCCGCCGTCGGATTGCGGATTGGTTAACGCCTCGACGTCCATATCCGATTCCGTATGGATGCTAATTTCGACATAGTTGTCGTCACTATCATCAGCAGGAAATGGTTGAGTCGGTCCAGGCGTTGGTTAGGGGATGGGTGGACAGTTGCAGAATTCGCGGGTCTGTTACGTGCAAAGAGCAAGTTATTATCCGCTGATATTGCACAAAATGATTATATACTGAACGAAGTCAGTGATATTTTTTTGTTATAATTCCATTTGTTTTGATAAAATTATTTGCGTATTGTTACAAAAAAATAGTGACCTTTTGCAATATTCGTTTCTTTTTATAAAACCTCAAATCATACAATTAGAATAAACCCCGAAACAGAATTAAAAACGCAGTAAAAATTCTGGATATAAGTAAACAAAACATTTTGCTTTGTACAAAAGACACATTTGTCATGTACATAAAACACATATTGTAAATGAGCAAAGAATACCGCTTATAATCATAAAGATCGCTGAAACCTGTTACAATTTAAACGTACATGAAAACCGATATAGGAAAGTGTTCTCTGCTGTCAGATTATAATGGATAGCCCCTCGTTTGAACTCTGACTTAGCTTTATTGAGGCAATTTGTGGGTCCTCGTTCACACATTTTATTATAAGAGGATTTAATTAGATTCATTGTATTATAATATCTGGTTCAACACCTTTTTATAAATACTAAAAAGGTTTTTTTCTATAAAAATATTTTGTTACATCTTTTAATAATTTTTTGAACAACTTAAGTTGATTAAAAATATTTGAAAAACTTTAGTTTACGGATTTATCATCTTAAATGATGCATGACAATTTTCTATATTTGGTTATTATAGAGCTGTTATATTAAAGTGATTTATGTATCTAAAAAAATTAAATGACAAAAGAATGATTACGCAAAACAAGCCAATAGTTTTCAAAAAACCACCGAGGCCATGTTAGTATACATTTCATAAATATTAATTATTTTACTTGATTGTGTAGTTAATTATATAATTAAATAAAATACGTACAAGTTAACACAAATTAATTGGTAAAAAATAGTAAACGGCAATAAAATGTTACTAGCTGGGTACCTATTATAATCTATACACTTCAAATTTTATCCAATAAATAGAAAATAACAAAAAGCAACTATTTAAAAAACACACAAAAAATCCATTTGCTATTTCACCAAGACACCAGTCGAGAGAAAGTATTATCTAAAAATTTATTTTGTTGTAAAAACTTCAAATTACAACCTGTTTCCAAATTCAATTCCCTCTTATGGTTTTACGGAAATGGACCAAGGTGAGGTTGCAACAACGCAACCATACAGATGTATGGTTGCGTTGTTGATGTTGTTTTTGAAGATGATTTGTTCAACATTTGATGATATCTGTTCATAAAATAAGTATATTATGTATATTGTTATTCGAACTTATTAATCAATTGCCTTAAGATGATTTATTTAAATATGTTTTTTTTTAATTTAAACTCTTAACAATTATCAAGAGCAATATTTTTACAGTCATGTGACGTGAAACAAGCCAATGTGCTGATGTTTAAATTTAAATTCTGTTCTTCATTTATAACGTTGTTTTAAAAGGCAATTTTTCAATAATTTATTTCACTTAAAAGTGTTATTTTTAGATTATTGATATAAATTTTCCTAATGATAAAACATTTTTTAAAACGGCCAAGTAGTTTTTGAGTTTATTCATTAAAAACATACAGGCGAAAATGCAAATCTTTCCTCATTATAATATTAATATAAATATACGGCAATCACATTAAAAGTTCTACAGAATACATGACGAACAAAGCAAAACTATTGTTATCAACAATATTTTATACGTATATAACATAATTTAGTCACATATGCGGATAGGAAAATCACGAACAGGCATAAACGATTCTATTATGATAGTTCTATACAAACGTCCTATGCTAAGACAGTAAGTACAATACAGAATCAATTAAATAGTTGTTTACCATTAAGATTTTAATAGCTTTCCTCCTATTACATAATAGAAAAATGCACCAGTAGTATTCCAATCGGTTCAGCTCCAATAGACAAAAAATATTTTACCTTCCTAATAATTTCTATGAGAGTTATTTGATGTAACTTTCAACATGATTACATCACCATAAACAAAAATATTTTCATCATCTCATAAATTAAAACAGTCATTAATGTATCATAAACCACTTCTAATCTTTAAAAAGGAAATATTCGTCTGCTTATATACTGATATAACATCTTGTTAAATAATGCCAAGCCGGGTCATACAAGCAATCTTCTAAAGTGCCGAAGTGGCTTTGAAAACCAAACAACAGTCAAATGTTAGCAATATCTGTTATTATACGAGCTGTATAAACTATCTACATATACTACTTTTGTTTGAAAAGGAGTTGGTCAATCTTATTAAATTAACGTAACAAGGAATTGATATTGAACTGAGTAAAGTCAATCTTAAATCTTTTCTGAAGTAGCAAAGTTTTAAGTAGTAAAATAATAATTCAGAGATATCAAGTTAATTTCTAAGACTGCCTGAATGTTATCTCAGACATAATTTCATAAAACTGTTCACTATGTTAAAGGTATATTTTCAAAGATTTGATATTTTTATGCGGAACATTAAAAACGTCTTCGATTTATTTGTTCCGACAAAATTGTTGTATCTCATGAAATGATTTCTAGTGGAACCATGCAAACAATCGCCTCTGCGTAGTGAACCTTGGCCATTGTCAAATGAAAGTACTAACTCACAGCTCTCTGATTTATTTTAATAATCAAACAACAATATTCTTCACTTGTTATTTTCCAAATTTCAAGAGATCCAAAACGTCTAACCTAAATTATTTTCAAGTACGTTTCGAATATATGTAATAAACCTACCTCATTTTATCACATTTTACGATTGTTTTTGTCTTTATTTCTCCGACGTAATAACATATGAAGAAATGTGAGATTGCCACAGAACCTCGAATTTGGCCACGACAAAATGGGAAGTTATATCAAACAATATAGATGGAACGCTAGCGCGAAAATAAAATCCTTGAAATATACGTACGCATTCTTGAGACAAGAAGTTTCATACACATTTTTGCAGGAATATTGAAGTTAAACAGTGCCATTAACAAGCATTTTGTGATACGTAAGAAAACAATTTCCGTGGTGAAAAACAAAAATCTGATATGAGACTCCTTTTAGATAGTAAATTAATTTTAGAAAATATAGTTACCTGCAACCTCGTACGTGCGGAATAGTTATAGAAATGTCCGCGGGTCGTATTAAAACAATCTGTATAGTTTAATATAAATAAGTACTTACAGTACTGTATGTGCCTATCATTAGACATAAAGTTTTATGGCTTTTACTTCGATGAATATCTCTAATTATTTTCACCCCTAGTTCATACCCGTATAGTTTAAAACGACAAAATTTATTTAGAAGGCTTTTCAAATAATTTACAAGAAGCGTAAAGATTTTTACTGCTTGTATACTGTAGGATTTAAGTTTTAGCAGCTATTTAGCAGCCAGGTTATTTTAAACTTATAAGCTTATACATATATAATATAATGTTTTTTGTAAAAATTTTGTAAAAGTTATTAAAAAAATGAAGAAAAAGGTTCCGCTGAGTTTCTTTCGACGCTTTTTCTCAAATCAGACAGTCAGAGAAGTCAGGCTTCCATATTGAATAAAGATATTTGACTGTGACTTTGACTTCTCCTTTTCAACAATATTTATAGGTACTTAATAACTGGACTCTTCTAGTTATTATTAAACATAATTTTTCGTAATGTTTTGGGTCTTACACTTGTATAAAAACCGCTTTGAGAAACAATCCTCGAGCAAAAAAAATTAAATCCTGAAAAGTACAGGTCATCAAAGTTTACAGCTAAAATATTAGGCAATGAAACAAGCAAAATGGTCCAACAAGAACAACATGTTCTTGTAAACTTGTAAGGAACCCTTGTTAAGTTCACATTAACCGTGCTCTAGATTTAAATTGCACTTGCTATAAATGTAATAATTATGTTTTTTACAGAACAATAAGACTATTCCCTGTACACATAATTTCTGTTTTTCAGTATTCAATTTTATTTTCTGCGTATTTTAATACAAAAATGAGAGAAAGTTACCTAGGATTTTTTATAATTTCAAAAAATGGAATTCGATGTAAGAAATAAGCTTCAAGCTCTAAAGTTTTACAACAAAACGATTTTCTCGACAATGTTTTCGTGTCTAGTGAGATTTAGTGAAATTGAAAACGGAAGTAGGTATAACCGTGATTTGCACAAGCTGCTTGCTGTACTAGCTATTTAGTTAATACAATTTCTAGTACTTGGATTTTAATAGATATTATAATAATAAGCTTTTATTATTGATATTTTATTAAACTTTATTTCAGCATATTTTAATACGACAATCAACTTCGCAGTTAATCAATAATAATATAAATTTAATCAAGCGTATTGATTTTTTGTTTCAAAGTACGAAATATCAAATTCAGTAAATTGAATCTAGCATTTTTTAAATAACGTATAAAAGAAACATGACAGAGGTAGAAAAAACATAATACGCTGTTTAAAAATAAGACGATTCCTTTGGTTTTAAAAATAGCTTTTCAAATTCATCAGCCTGTGTCTGTCTCCTAATGCACGCCACTGCTTCCAACCTTCGCCTATTCTCATCCAGCCCACAACCAACCACTTTGCGAATGTCGTCACTCCATCTTGCTGCAGGGCGTCCCAAACTACGTCTGCCGAGACTTGGTCTCCGTTCCAGAACTATCCGACTCCAGCAGTTCAACGGCTTATGTGTCTTATAATCCGCACAAATGAATAGCCAGCTTACCCAGTAATTAACACTGGCAACGGTGCCCTTTAAATTGGAAGACATTAGTGTTTACACACTACTGACTTAAGGCAGAAGTAGGTACTGCGGAGGTACGACATTGCGTCTCTGCCAGTTAGAGCTGTCCAATTTGAACTTGAGTTTCGTGACGCAATTCTTCTACTTGGGTACTCCAAGGAATACGAACAAAATTATGTAAGCTTCTTCGTAGTAGTCATTTTTAAATCGAAACAGTCTCGGAAAGATGAAAGTTAACGCCTCGGACAATTAATTATTTCTTTTAATCCAAATTTAGTACATGGTGCAATTAAGAATTCATTATTTTATCATCATTATTCATTATTATTTTATTATATTTAAATAAATCATCATTATTTTATTACATTACTTTTTGCTTATCATTACATAATGAGACAAATAAAATAAATATAGTCATTGAGTTGAAAATAAATTGTATTATAAAGTAATATACATTAGAAAATAAAATAAAGTAATTTTAAAACATAAAAAATCAAAAAATATCAAAGCGTATTAAAAACGTATTAAATTGAATAGAATTTTGCTTCCAGGGAACCAGATTTTACATATACCTCATAAATAAAAAAAATGTATCTTTAATATTCAGACCGAAATATTTCACAAATTGCCTCAATAAAGCGAAGTTAGACTCTAAACGTGGAAGAGGCTAAAGCCACCCATTAAAACTGACAGCAGAGAATAGATTACATTATCGGATTTCATAAACATTTAAACTATTACAGGCTTCAGCGATCTTAAAGATTACAAGCGGTATTCGCTGTTCCATAACAATGAGAATCTTACAACGATTGGTATTCTTTTTTTTCATGCGTAGAATATATAATAAATTGACGTTATAATTTTTCAGCGTTATTTTATTAACGCGATATAAATTTACTAAGATTTTGCATCTATTTCTTTTTATAATAGCGCTAAATTTGTACTTTAAATAGAATATTTAACACAAAAATAATATTGAAATCGCAGTATAAGTTCTAGATATAAGTTAAGTTATTGATATAAGTAAAGTTTTTGCTATTTGTTATATACGTAAAATACACATTTTTATAGAACAGCGAATACTTCTTACAGATTTTTCGCGTTAATTATTTATATTTATTCCCGACATTTCAGACTCTTTCCAGGGTACATGATCACGGGCAAACCACGATGGGATTGTCCGTATTTGACATCTAACACTCTAAATAAATATAAAGAATGAACAAAAAATCCATAATATAATAATCGCGTAAATAAAAGGAATAATTATTATCTCTTGGAAGCTTAAACGTCGCTAACACCTGTAATGTTTTAAAAGTATACAAAATCCGATAATACAAGGTATTCTCTGCTGTCAGTTTATAATAGGTCGCTTCAGCCATCGTTTAGAGTCTGACTTCGCTTTATTGAGGCAATTTGTGGATCCCTTTCACTCGTTTTGGTGTTAGAGTTTTGAATTATAGTTATTGCATTATAATATCCTGTAAAACATATAAAAATTATAAAAATACCATTTTGTATAAAAAAAATTTGTAACCTGTTTTGATAATTTTTTTTGACTATTTGATTTAATTTAAAATCCAAAATTATACATTACAATATTGTATTATACAGCTGTTATATTAAATTAAACTGCCTTCCGTAGCGTATTGGTAAGTTCGTATCCTGCGGGTACTCAACAAATTTTCATTGTTGTTTCCTATTTGATGAGAGCAATTTTGGTCGATCCCCAAGTGTATATTAATGTATGTGTCTAAAAAAATTAAATAACAATAAAAAGATTACACAAACTAAGCTAGTAGTTTTCACAAGACCACCAATGTCACGTTATTAAATTTATTATACATAATTAATATATTATACATACATTCAGTATTTATTATTTATTTTACTTGATTGTGTTATTGATTATAAAATTCAATTATATACGTACCAAATAATCCAAATTACTTTTCGAATAACAACAGCAATAAAATGATTCTTAGTTCACTTCAAGTTTTTTCAAATAAATAGAAAATAATAAAAAGCAAATATTAAAAAACACACAAACAAATCGGTTTGCTATTTCACCAAGACGCCCTCGATAGAAAATATTACCGGGGAAATTGATTTGTTGTAAAAACTCCATTTCCGTTGAAGAGCTTAAAACCTACTTTCAAATTCAATTCCCGTTTAAGTTTTTATGAGTCGGACCTAGGTGAGGTGATACATAGAGAGTATACATAGGTATAATTTGACTAAAATTGTTTTTTTAGCTATAGGCTAGCTGTCTGTCTACGGCTCTGCATGTGTTATTTTATATTATTGAAATAAATTTTCCCGCGATAAAAAGTTACGTTACTCGAGCTGAATGTAGTGTTTTAATGGTAAAAACTTCATCTTTACCTTACATGCTAAATCAGACAATCAGCTAACTTCAAATGAAAATATATTAATTGCAATAATTGAAAGTAAAACAAAATTATACAAAATCTAATGATATATATATATAAAAGATTTTTTTATTATTGATATAAGGTACGTATTTTGTTCACATCTAATTGAAAGACAAAACAGGAACAGAACAAAAGTATAAAAATGTCCGATGCTAAGATACTAGGTACAATACAGAATGAATTGCTATTGCTGCTATTATATAATAGAAAAATGCAATCATCATCATCATCATCATCATCTGCCTGTGAGTAGTCCACAGCTGGACATAGGTCCCCTAATACACCCTATCCATTAGGGGTTTGGACCGTATCCCACCACGCTGGTCCAATGCGGGTTGGTGGGTGGACCGACTTTACATGCCCTACCGACGCATGGATCATCTTACTTTTCAGACAATTGGGTGATCATTGCCCTAACCAACTAAAACAACAATGAAAATTTGTTGGTCCCGCGGGTTCCCCGACCTCCGGTTTCTAAACACACCCGCCTTGTAACTAGGCTAAAAAAAAAATGCAATACGGTAACAAAATTGTCCTCTATAAACAAAAAACTTTTAAACCATCCTTATAATTTATTCGATGTTGAAATTTAAAAGATAAATATTTAAATGTTATTTATCTCTCATTAAACCTCTTTTTTTGATTTCCCCTTTAATATTTAAAAATATTCTTCCGCTTATATACTGATATAACATCTTGTTAAATAATCCAAAGCCGGGTCATACAAGCAATCCTCTAAAGTGCCGAAGCGGCTTCGAAAACCAAACAACAGTAGAATGTTAGTAACATCTGCTAACAAAAATGCTGTAAAAATTCGATATTTTTTTGATTGATAAAGGGCTTTTAAGGTTTGAAACAAATCCTTCAACCAAATGGACTCTCAAATAATTTAAATAAAGTCGATTTTTTACAATAACAAAAATTTTAAGTATCAATATAACATTGTGTAGGATATCAGGTTTATTTCTAAGATTGAATTATTTTATCTTGACACAAAATTACATAAAACTGTTCATGATGTTAAAGATAAATTTCCATAGAATCGATAATAATCAATCGAAACAAACAGAAAGGTATTGGTCCCCAACATTGAACCCGCCCCTCCGATTTCTAAAGACAAGCCCACACCACAGTCCGGGAGGCTTGATAATTTAAGAACATTTGATATTTTGTTTTTGAATTTATCGGTTTCGAAGTTATTCTAAAAGAACCTACAACCAAAAGTATCTATAATATCCTCTGCGGCAGAACCGACCATTGTCAAATGAAAGAACTTACTTTTTTTTTTAATTCAAAATCAAAGAACAGTCTTCAAATGTTTTTCATTTCGAGAGGTCAAAAACACACTAAAATTTTCCTACATTTCATTTATTAATAATTTATCTCATTTATCACCTTTACGCCTTTTTTATCTTTATTTTCCGACAAAGCTATGAAAAAGGAGATTGCCCAGAACCTCAATTTCCCCGACAAAATGGAAGTTATATAAAATGTACCACGCATTCTTGAGACCAAAGTTTCCTTTTTTTACATAATATTGAAGAAAACAGTTTATAAACAAAATTTTTATCGAAGAAAAGGGTTTTCGTCGTGTAGAACAAAAATGACAATAATAAGACTACTTCTAGATTGTAAATAAATTTTAGAAAATATAAAAATTCTACTTGTTGCACGCGAGTTTGTCCCTTAAAAACATTCTGTGTAGTTTAATAAAATAGGTTTGTTTTAGGCCCTACAAAGACGCAAAATTTAGGTTTTGCTTCGACGAGGACAGATTTATATTAAAACTTATATCGCCCTATTTCAAATCTTTTATTACAATATTATTTTTCTGGTTCTAAAGTGTTTTCGTCGGAAACAACACTTACAAAATAAATAAATAACACATATACTTATAAAATTAAATATATAATAAACAAAACATTATAAAACATCCAAGCCAGTCGGAAGTCGGAAGACCAAACGACCATTAGGTCGAAAGGAAAAACCGGCCGATGCAGCTGTCCAAACCCCTTTGCATTTGGCCAAGCGGTCGTCACGAGTCCCAGCAGGAAAATCACTGGGATTTTCCCGTTTGCAGAAATTATCGGGATAATTTCGGTTATCTGACCCCCATGTCAGTCACCTCGTGGTCACATCCGAATATTTTCGTTTTTTTTCGTTCCCACGGGTTCCGTCTGGGACGATGTCCAAAACCCCGACAGTTTCCGGTCCATGCCGATATCGGCTTTTATCCGGATTTTCTGTCCGTGATAGACCTCCCAAAGAGCCTGGCGGCTTTTTCAGCCCGTTCTTGCCGGATCCGTCATCCGGCGGTCGTAATATAACAACTCCGATCCACGAGACCGTATTTCAGAGGGCCGAAGAGTATCTTTTTGGTTGAGCCTTGCAAATTCTCAGTGTTAGTAAGGCCAAACAACCGGAGATAACATGCCGCAGGGTCCCCAGGATGGCGACAGGCTCGACAAACGTCTGTGGTGCCATCCTTAAAGATGTATCACCTGTAGTTGTTGGTCTTAATGACCTGATCTTGTATTGCACAGGCAAATTATTACAATTATTATTATTCTATGTGCTTTCTCGGAATCTGCTTTCAGCATGTACCAAATTTCATTTTAATCGGTTAAGTGGTTAAGACAGTAAAGATGGACAGACAGAGTTACTTTCACATTCATACTATTTTTATGGATAATACAAATGAGTTGTTTTTATTGTATGTGCCTAGCTTTAGACATAAAGCTTTATGTATTTTGTTTCGATGATGAATAATTTTCATGTTAATTTCCATCTCCTTTTCAACCCCTAGTTCATACCCGTACACTTTGAAAAGACAAAATTGGTAAAGGGCACCACTTTTGACCCTTTTTTAGTATCCAGACACATTTCATCTAATATACGAATTCACATAATCTTTCAGTGTAATAAATCTAATCAATTTTAGCAACCTGCAAACTGAAAGATTTTTTTTATATTATTTTAATAAGTAAGTTTAATATAAGTAGCAGCACCAGCCTTGTTTAAGAACTTGTAATTGTCAGGAAAAATCGGTCAAGTGCAGGCTGGTTTGTCAAAGGGTTCACGTTTTAGAACCATGTATGTTTAAAACCCCGTTCTAGTTTTAAATTGCACTTGTTATAAATGTTATAATTATGTTTTTTATAATAGCACAATAAGAGTAGCCTTATTGTACAAATAATTTCTTATTTTGCAAGTATTAAATTTTATTTGAATGTTCGCTGGTATTTTAATAAAAAATTAGGGAAAGATACCTAGGATTTTTATAATTTCAAAAACTGGAATTGTATGTACGAAATAAGCTTTTTACAACAAAATGATTTCCTCGACAATATCGACTCGTGTCTAGTACGGCTTTAGTGAAATTGAAAACGGAAGTATTTGTGTGCTTTGTAAAGCTTCTTGCTGTACTAGCTATTCAGTTGATACAATTTCTAGTACTCATATTTTTATAGGTACTTAGCTTAAAAGCTTTTATAATTTATTTATTTTGATGAAACTTTATTTGAGTGATATTTAAATACCACAATCAACTACACACTTAATTAAGACTTCTATGAACTTCCTATATTTATAATATAGGAATAATGAATTCCTGTTTCAGAGCAGGAAATATTTAATTGAATCAATCGAATGTCGCAATTTGCTTTAAAATAACGCATTAGGAAAACGTGAAAGAGTAAGAAACACATAATATACTGGTTAACTATGAGACCATTTCTTTGGGTTTGAAAGTTCCTTTTCATGTTCATCATCGTCATCAGCCTGTGTCAGTCCATTGCTAGACATAGGCCTCTTCAAAACACGCCACCGCTACCGGTCTTCGGCTAATCTCATTCAGCCCTCAGTATAAGGTGTCATTTGATCCCATTTATTTGATTAATTTATAATAAGTAGTTTAATACATATTTAAGAAAATTACGGTACCGAAAATTTTGACCTCATGCGATTAAATGTAAACGTTGGCTCAACCTTTGGTACTACTGGTGCATTAGCCTACAATAAAGTCCGTGGTAGCATTTATCTATGTTTAAAGAATAACGCACAATAAGCATTTTAATGCAAACATTTAAAAAGCCCGTTGCCACAGGCGCGTCTCCCCGTAAGTGACTAAACTGCACCGTGGGCCCCCAGACGGGGAGCCTCGGCTTTGGCCGTAACTTTCTGGTACCCGTTAGCATGCTGAATCGAGGGCTGCCCAGGAGGGCCGCCGCCTCGGCTCAATTCAGACGCTTTGCAAGGATAATTTAATCGCTAGAAGAGCTCTATATAAACTTTACTACCACTTCTTAAAGCGTTGGCGCTGGGAGAAGAAGTGGCGCAAGAAACACCAGCAACGCTCCTATCTAAAATGGTGTGAAGCTACAGTGTCATATAGCAAAGGGTGTGTAAGTTCGAACTCACCGGTGGGGCCAAGGTCATGAGTGTGTGTGTTTGTCCTACACTCTAAGTGTAGAGTGAGTCTGGCTACTACTAGGGTGTCGCCACCTATGCCTTAAGGGCGTAATAAGATGCTTGTATGTCACAAATAAAGAAAACCTAGCCATAGCGTCGCCGGCGGCGGCGGCGAATGCATCTGCTGCTTGGTTGAATTCGTCTAGATCAAAGAGATCTAGCGATTTGAGAAATGACGCGCAATTGTTGCCAGTGCTGCCATTGCTATGGCTAGCATGGAGTCGGCTCCGGCGCTGGCTGTTGCCACGCGGGGCGGAACTGCCAAGCGTTGGAAGGACGGAGGGTTGGGAATGCGGTGTGAATGTGGAATGAATGGGATGGGTTTGGTAGTCGCCTGGAAGAGGCTTCCGTTGGGATTGCAGGAACTCTACGTTTTGGCCCTTAGGGCAGCCAAGGTAGTTGGCCGTGTGGCCAGGATTGCGGCAGTTTACGCACGCAGGAGGTTCGTAGGAGGCTGTGCCGTGATCCCCGAGGCATTTGACGCAACGGGAGCGGGTGAAACAGTTCCGCGCAGCGTGACCGAATACCTGGCAGTTATGACACTGCCCTGGAAGACCGTTGGAATGCGGCCGCTCAAAGAGAGACGGCCGGTCCAACACAGTTGATCTATATCGTAAATGCGCTTGCCTTCCTTGCAGCGCTTTAGGGCAACCAGCACCATACCGTAAGGGCGTTTAGTGCGTGGGTGGTACATGCGTTGTACCAAATTATGCGTAGAATATTTATAATGAAATGACGTTGTACTTTTTGTCAACGTTATTTTATGAACGCGATATAAATTTACTAAGATTTTGCAATACTTGAATCTGTTTCTTTTTATAAAAGCTCTAAATTTGTACTTTAAATAGAATATTCAACACCAAAATAAAATTGAAACCGTAGTATAAGTTCTAGATCTATGTAAAGTTATTGTTATAAGTAAACCTTTTGCTATCTGTTATATACGTAAAATACACATTGTTATAGAACAACGAATAAGCGGTATTCGTACGTAATAAATGCACTTATTTACGGATTTTATGCGTTAATTCTTTATATTTATTCCTGACGTTTGATTGTTTTTGTTGAAACCTGTAATAATTTAAACGTATATATAAATCCGATAATGTAAGGTATTGTCTTTTAATTCTATTAAGTTTTCTTGAAATAAAAAGTGACCTATGTTACTTAAGCTGAATGTAGATTTGTAATGGTAAAATATTCATCTTTACCTCACATACTAAGTCAGACAATTGGCTAACTTCAAAAGATAACAAAAAAAGATGAAGAATTGAAAGTAATACAAAATTATAAAAAAAAGTAATGAAATATATGAGGAAGCAAGCTGGATTTTTTTATTAATGATACATGATACGTATATAATATATTTTGTTAACATCTAATTGATAAGAAAATCAGGAACAGAACAGAAGTATAAAAATGTCCGATATTAAGATAATAGGTATAATACAGAATGAATTGCTATTGCTGCTGTTATTTAATAGCTAAATACACTATGGTAGTTTTATAATTAGTCCAGCTCCAATAATCAAAAACTATTACACCATCCTAATAATGTCTATTTGATGTAAATTTTAACAAGATAACATCATAATGAATATACATATATTCATCTTCGCATAAACATTAAAACCGTCATGAATGCATCATAAACCAGGAAATATTCTTCTGCCTGTATACGGTATAACATCTTGTTAAGTAATACCAAGCCGGGTCATACAAGCAATCTTTTAAAGTGCCGAAGCGGCTTAAAACCAAGCAACAGTCGAGTGTTAGTAATATCTGTTAACATACAACGAAGTGCTGTACAAAATGTATAAAATATGTACATAGTTATACTACTTTGTTTGAAAAGAGTTGGTGAATCTTATTAAGTTACATCGAAAGGCAAATCTTTAAAACTTAACGTGGACTCACGAAAGTTAATAAATTTGATTTTTAATCTTTTCTGAATAACTAATTATTCAGAAAAGTTTAAAAATCATCCCACCACACTTATTGTATCTCATGAAATAATTACTTACGAACGTACAAGCAATTTTAGAAAGTGCCTCTGCGACAGTGAATGCTTGACCATTGTCAAATAAAAGTACTTACTTACAATTTTCTTATTAAATTTAACAATCATAAATTAGCTATTTCTCACATATCAAGAGATCCAAAACATGTAACCTAAAATATTTTCACGTACATTTCTAATGTATGTAATAAATTTATCTCATTTTATCACATTTTACGACTGTTTTTGTCTTTATTTTTCCGACGTAATAACATATGAAGAAATGTGAGATTGCCGTAGAACCTCGAATTTCGCAACGAAAAAATGGAAGTTATATCAAACAATATGGAAGGCTAGCGCGAAAATAAAACCCTTGAAATGTACATTCTTGAGACCAGAAGTTTTATATACATTTTTCCAAGGATATCGAAGAAAACAGTGTCATAAACAAGCATATTGTGATACGTTAGAAAAGAAAACTATTTTCATTGTATAGAATAAAAATCCAATATGAAACTCCTTTATATAATTAGTAAATATAGAAACACGTATAGTACTACTTGTTGCTTGTAAGTGACGGAAGAACACAAACTTTCACCGAATATTATACAATATGACCCAACAAGATCGGTTCACCGGTTCACCGGTTTCACCGGTGTTAGGTCCCGTTTTTACAGGGGTCCGTCTGGGGGAGTGCCACCACGGTGCCTTTTTCTACCAGAAACAGTTGTGTGAAAACACTAATTTGTTCAGGTTTGAAGGGCACCGTATCCATCATGTTACTGGGTAAAGATGCTTAACTTCCTATGTCTCACGGTAGGCAGCGCGTTGGTGATACCAGTATTGCCAGGGTCTATAGGCGTCGACCACCTTCCATCAGGTGGCCCGACTGCTCGTCTGCCTGCGAAAAAAGAAATTTTATTCATATACCACAACTTTGTTGCAAACTTTTACCCTAACCAATTTACAAGCTTTTAAAATTGAGTAGTTATAAAACATATCTCAAAAAAGCTTAACTATGCCTGCTATAAAACTGAAAAGTATGTTTCTTTGTTAGTTTGCATGAGGCGCGCTAATCCCGAACTACTGGGCTGATTTCAATAATTCTTTCGATGTTGGATGTTGATTCCCATTATCGAGGAAGGCAAAAGGCTATTAGCATATAATGTGACCAGTGCAAGCTAGGGCGGGCCTATGGCGGCGGGCCTATAGCCTGGCGGACTATGCATTTTGTGCATAATCCGCCTAGGCTATAAACCCCACTCAAATGTATTTGTCTAATATATTCAGTCGATTTTTATTTGTCTCGTTTCTGCACGATTGTCATACTTTTAAAGATTTTAAGTTCGCATCATTTGTATATTGTATTTGAAATAAAAGGAAGGTTTTCATCTGGTAACAATATACTTAATAATAACAACATAAATTTTTACTGCTTGTATGTATGCAGAAGGTTTAAAAAGTCTTTTTAAATCACATTTAAATACATCACGACAATTTCTAGTAATTGTACATATAAACATTAATATTGTTTTCATTGATTTTGCTCGTACAAGAGCCGTTTTTAGCAGCAATTTTCTGGCGGAAGAATTAAAATTCTCAAAGTACGCACCTTGTGAAGTTTTCAAAAACTAAGTTAGTGATATAAAATGCCAAATATTTGTTCATATCAGTCAAAACTTCTATAGGATACTGAAATCAATTTATATAAGAAGTTTTGACATTTGAAACTTAATTTAACGTATGTTTTATATCACGATACACAAGTTTAAGTCAATAATTCTTAAGGATAATGATTGATGACAGGCTTAATGGAAGTTCATTGCATCTTTTAGTGCAAGCAAATTAGTTAAATCAATCCGTTTTAACATCCCGCAAAATAAAAGTATTTCAATATACGTAGATTATATTCAAAAGTAAGTTTAGTACTTACAAATGTAAGTTGCAGCACTAGACTTATTTAAGTACTGGTAATTGTAGGGAAAAATCGGTCAAGTACGAGCCGGATTTGTCTAACAGGGGTGCCTTATAAGTTTGCGAGAACATGTTGTCAGTAGTTTAAGAACCGTGCTCTAGTTGGAAATTGCACTTGTTATAAATGTTATAATTATGTTTGACAACAAGGCTATTATATTCTCTGTACAAATAATTTCTATTTGCAAGTATTACATTTTCTTTCATTGTGCGTTGGTATTTTAAAAATAAAAATGAAATATCTAATCCAGGAATTCGAATCTAGCAATTTTTTTTTATACATATAATATTATTAATTACATGTGTATGTCATATTACAAAACGACAAATTAATTCGACACTCCCCGCGACTATTATATCACCTAGTAATTTGGCTAGTCTCTAATATTGATCGGCCGCTGTAGTCAGATTCGACTAGTAGGCCTTATTATTAAAAAGCCGAAAAAAATTTAAGAAAAAAAAATAGTAATAGGTCTTGACGTTTTATCAAAAGATTTCACGGTAATACGTTCCTAATGAACGTTTATTTTTGCTAGAAAATAATTTTTGCAATGCCAATGATCTATAAATATATAGTGCAATTTAAAAAATACTGTAGTTTGTTCAATAATTTTCTGTTTCGTTGTGTATTTAAAACCATTATTGATTTATAATTAACCTCTTGCATATTAAATGTTGCACCTTTTTATGTTGATATGTATAACATTTTTGTTATTGTCATTTGTCTAACATCTACTATACCAAGTTTTTTTATAGTTTTTTTTGTTTAATATGAAGTTATCCTTCCAGACTCTTGTCTATGGTGAGCATTATCTAGCACAGAGTTCGCGGGAAGCTACCGTTCTCACGAACTAGGTGACCAACACTTTTTGCTAAAGGTGAAGCTAACTAGGTTTAAAGCAATAGCAATTTAATTTAGCAATTTGTAATAATTCTCCCGATCCGTTTAACCCATATTGAATTACGACAAATTGTAGAGCTCTTGTTGATAAAGTAAATAATCCTTCAATTAACCATAATTTGAACAATGTACTAAATACTACGCAATTCATTTGTGTAATATACAGTCAACGTAATCTTTATTTTTCTGTCTTTTTATCGAACACCAGTATTATATCAGTATTTAAAATAACGGTACTGCAGATGACTAGTTGAAACAGTTATATCAGTTCATATCATTACCAATAGTTTTAAAAATAACTTTATACTTCGCAAGCTTATTCCCACCCATCGGACACCCAAAATTCTAACTTCAATGAAATCAAAAAAGAATAATTCATTAAAGTAAAACCGGCTTGCGTATTTTACAGATTAATAAAATATAATCAGGTTTTGTATTTTGTGACTTTGTTTTTATTTAGCTTATATTATTTTAACGTAATAATAAAACACGAAGAAATGTGAGATTGCCACACTACCTCGGATTTCGCCACGACAGAATGTGAAGTAATATCAGCCAATATCACTAGCGCGAGAATGAAAGCCTCGAAATGTACGCATTCTTCAGACGCAAGGATTCGTATGAAACTTTTTTGCGTGAATTTCATCAGAAATAAATATATTGTTTGTGTTAACCAGCAGCTTGACGGGGAATATTGGCACTTATTAGTTCCTATTTGTAAGTCAATGCACTTTTTGGTACGAAGGCCTCTACACCTGAACTCGTTATTTTGCTTAAATATGTATATGTTTTTACAATAACTCATAAAATGAATATTCGGTATCGTACAATAGCTCGTATATCAACTTCGGTCATGACATTAAGAAGTTTTTTATTTCTAGATTACTCATGTCTTCACATCTTTAGCATTATAAATATTTTTTTTTTATTTAAATATTTAATTTTGGACTGTTTGACATCTGATCGTAGGTTTCATTTATTGTCTCATATGTTGTTTCAAATGTTATATTATACCTTTTACGAAAGTGAAGAACAAAGTCTTTAAACAGAGCGTCCTATCTGTTTCGGCCTGCGGTGCTGAGACTTGGACACTTACGGTTCAAGGATTCAAGGTAAAGAAAGCTATGCTTGGAGTATCTCTGATCATCATCAGATGCATCAGAAATGATGATCCGTCAGAGGATCTGAATCACTGCAGTCAGATCAGATATAGTCCATCGGATTGTTAAGCTGAAGTGGTAGTGAGCCGGTCACATAAGCCTCATAACTGACGACCACTGGAGATGGAAAGTTCTGGAATGGAGATCAAAGCCGGCAATTCGAAAAGCGACCGGTGTAGGCTGGATGAGAATAGCCGAAGATCAAAAGCGGTGGCGTGCATTAGGGGAGGCCTATGTCTAGCAGTGGACTGACACTGGCTGATGATAATGATGATGCAAAAAAATCAGTCTAGAATTTATTATTCTATTGTTTAGAGCGGCGTAGATCAAACCCCTTCGGTCATTCTGATTTCAATTTGACAAGATTTTGATCCAGAATCTATTTGAATCTAAAACTAGAGGTTTAAAACACGAGATAGATGGTTTTAAATGTACGGCTTGTGTCCTGCCACAATTATGCCGTACAGAAAAAAATTTGGGATGGAATACTATGGCAACAATCAGGACTTTTAAAAAAATATTATCAAACACTAAAATGTAAAAATTACAAGTTACCTGGATTTGATGTGACTTCTGCAAAATATGCACGTAACATATATGCTGGATGGAATATGGAATGCATACACGGACAGACAAAAGAGTAGTTTTACAAGGAGTTCTTCTTTCACTTGGACTACGGATCCCCAAAATAAATTATGTTGTAATTATAGAAACACCTACACAGTGTAAGTTTAAGATTAGCTTATTTTAAGCGATAAGAGGCATTTCAAATAAAACGTTTATCAAGGCCATAAATTAAATAATCAGAAATATGTATACGAACAGTAATTACTTAATGCCAACTTTACAGAACCTTAACATTTTCGTTCCACAGTTTTATCGTTTCATTTCAAGCATTTTCAACATGAATATTAATCATACTTAGTTGCCAGCTAAAGGGAACCAATTCTAAAATATTATTCCAGATGTACATTAAAATTCACAAATGAAACGGGCTGTCAGGTAAAAATTTTATCAAGGTGAAATTGTGACAAACGAAATTTCAAATGAGACAACTAAATCCTCTTTTCCATGGTAACATGGTAAATAACATCTTTTTAATATTGCGGTGTAGTACATTTTTGTTTTTGTATAGCTGATGTGTTACATAAATATTTTAAGTAAAGCCAATCCTTGTTGTTGTCGACCCACTTGGCTTAATGGTTACTCAACCTGACTGCTACGCCAAAGAGTGTAGATTCGATTCTCACCACGGGAAAATGCTCAGTGATAAACAGTGTTGTTCTCTTATAGTATGAAGTTTTGTAATCTTATACAATAAGATAATAAAAGTTTAATAGTTAACACTTAATAATTTATTGCGAAACAAGGTTTCCACTTGTATTAAATGCATTTGAATGTAATTATTATTAAACAATCAATCATTAATTTCAGGGTAAAAATTTTGCACCCTAATAACAGAAACAATTTCTATTCTCAAAACCAATTAGTGGGATTCAATATGTCCAACGCGTGTTCAGATAACAAACATGGCCGCGCATATTTTAAGCGATAATTCTGAGTGCATTCGGACCCTTTATTAAAATATTTTTAAAAACGCGTTATACGTACTACGTATTACCCGCTTATTATTTAATTGGATTGTATATACTATATTAATATTTTTTTTGCAATTCAAATACATCCAAAAGTCTTTAGTCGTTGGTATGTTGTGATAGTACATATAAAAAAATTATCAACTACTAGCTGCTGCATGCGTCAAGTCAGCTTTTTTGTAAATAAAAAGGTGCCTAAGTTACCCCACTTTCAAATCAGCTATCATCCAGTTAAAGTCCCCTTAAAATCGGATCAGTCGTTCAAGAGATTAGCCAAAACAAACAGACAGCCAAAGATTGGAAAAAAAATGTTTATTTTAATATTTAAAAAACAGTTTTTTTTTTAATAATTTAAATGTATAATTTTATTGCACAATGTATCAATGAAAATTTAACGAAAATTCACAACACAAAACGTTGCGTTCAGAAACAACGACGTGGAATTATTCAGGTTTGCACGATGCACGAGTGCAATCTGCCATGCATCCTGTTGGCCCAGTTTTCGAGGATTATGCAAATTTAAAACTAAGCCTCGGTACGACTAGGACTGCCGCATAAAGCTACGCTATAGATGAAATGATTCTACTGTAGGACTATTTGCGTTTGTTAGATAATCGAATTGTTTGTTTATTTTAATTTATTCATTTGTTTATTTTTATCTTAACTTATAAAGATATATAATTAAAAGTTAAATGAATCGTAATAAAATTTATTTTATTATGAAAATATTTTGTTCGCGTGATGTAATATTTGCTTTACAGCCAAAGAGTGTACACGAAAATATTTTTAAAATGTAAATAATAGTCAATGATATCACATAGTACTCAAAAAAGCAACCAAGCTCTTTAGCTTTATATATTAGAAAAGACATACATCGGGTCAACGATCAATAGCCATTGTTAGAGGAACAATAGAAAATAAATAGTTTGTCGTGTTGATGTAATTTTAGGTTGTAATTTAATAAATGGGACTTATGGGTAAAGATAGTATTTGTATCAATAACATAGTATAAGAAACGATTGTACGTAAAATTAACATTATTATTAAACAGCGAATACCGCGAGTAATCCTCGAGATTACTGAAGCCTTTAATAATTTCAACGTACATGAAATCCGATAATGTAAGCTATTCTCTGCTGTCACATTTTAATGGGTTGCTTTAGCTCCTCGTTTAGAGTCTGACTTCGCTTTATTGAGGCAATTTGTGGATCCCCTTTCACACATCTTGGTGTGAATATTATATATACAATTTATAAGTGAATTATTTGAGCAAAATGTGAGAAATTAAAACAAAAACTATATTAAATTCGAAACGTTATAATATTTTCTGCTCAATAGTTTATTGGAGTTCAATGTTTTTCGGTAAGAAAATCTTAAAATTTATTATTACATTTTATATAGATTACTTTTATTTTTTATGCTAATGTAAATTATTTCTTTATATCATTTTCGTCATAATTAGTCCCTGTTAGTCCACTGCTGGACAAAGGCTTTTTTAATGAACGCCAAGACGGCTGATCCTCCGCTACTCGCGTCAATTACTTCTTATTATAACTTACTTAACTAATTGATGAGTTATAAATAATGTATTGTAATATTGACTAATCAAGTATTTAAAACCTTGGGATTTTATGTGTTCATAAGTCGGGTTTTAAGGGGTATTCTGGTCTAGACGCCTAAATTTTAGGTATTTTCAAACGGATATTAAAAACAAATAAAAAACATCTTTATTATCCATTGTTTGTTATAATTTTTATTGTCAATTGAAGAATATAAAAAAATATTAAAAATAAAAAATCTTGAAATTACAGGCCGGTGGAGTGGGGGCTACAAAAAATGGTGCTCCCTGGTTGACATGATTCCGACCCTTGTAGTGATCTAAAACAAAAAAATTAAAAGAAATTCCCCATCAGTAAAGATGTCGCTATCGGATTGACCTTTGCCAAAAAAAAAACAAAAGTTAACAAAATGGCGTCAACTTTAAAAAAATTTTTTACCCTCTTTTTGACCTTTTCGAATTTTTTAAAAATACTTTAAGTAAAAATTTTTCAAAATCCACGGCAGGAGCGATAGAGAGATGTATAACAAAAATTTTCTCAACATTTCAAAAGAATCAGTAGAGTAGATCTTGAGATATCATGACAACCACCTCAAAAAAAGTAGTTTTGAGAAAAACGCGTCTGAAGTTTGAGAAACAATTTCGATAGAATAACTCAGATAATAATATTTAATACTCACTTTGGATTAATCGGCGATCCCACATCCATACATTGGGCCTTCTTCTTTTTCATAAGCGATGTTTTGCGAAGTTCTTTCTGCTAACCGAGCTGTTCTGCCTTCTTTTGAAGCAGCAGAAGCTCGCAGTTCAGAGCGGTCAATCCTCATTTCGTTTCGTCTGACAGCAAATGTATGCGCTTCAGTACCGACGGTGATGCCCATGAGTTCCATATTTTTAAAATAGGTAGTTATGTATCCCTCACCCTTCTGTATTGGACTAGAGAGGGCTTGTTCAGCAATTTCGCAATAACGACATTTGAGCCTATCTCACAGTCCTCAACCGTAGAAAGCATAGTAAGCGTTAATGTTACTTCGAGAAACGAATAAGTTCCAAACAAGAGCGCCATTATTAAATGTGAATTAATTTTTAAGTCATTAAATTAGTGCCCAATCGGCAAAACCTTATTTTGTTAATTTTAAGCCCCTTATCGGATTTAGTTTTTTAATTGGGGGTCCCCTTGGTGGTAGGTCCCCTTTACAAGGGACCGTCTGGTTACCACCACGGGGGTTTCACCGTAAAGCAAAGTGGAAACACACGTGTTCCGTTTAGGGGCACCAGCCAGCGAATTACTGGGCAAAACGAGACTTAAAACCCGTCCCGGTGGGCAGGTTGGGGCCCCCAATGGCCCAGGGTTGGGGACCACTTTCCATCAGGTGGCCCGACTGCTCGTCCGCTGGCCAAAAAAAAAAAAAAAACATTTTTAAAAACATAAGAGTTCCCGAAATTTGATCATAGGGTGGATTTTTCAATTAGGGTGCGATAAGTTCCCTTTCAAATCGGGAAACCCGAATAGCGTTTTCAAGAAACCATAACAAAAATAAATTGTCAAACGGGACGAAGAGCTGAGGAGAATGATCCGGGGAGATACTTTGCCATCCTCTCCTCCTTGAAGCCTTTAAATAAATTGTATTAATTTTATATGGGATCGAAACCTTCCTTATAAGAATCTTGTTATCAAACCCTACAAAGATTGTATTGTTAAGAATATTTAGTATCGGTTTTAAATAATTATTATGTTTCAAATTTTTATTTAATTGTAATATTTTAATACGACTTGTAAAAAACAAAATTTTTTTTTTAATTCTAAATATAATATTAAGAAAACAATAAGTTTGGAGGTATTGTTGCGTTATAATTAGAGATTTTACATTCAGATTAGTGTTCTTTTCGTTATCGTTATTGGGTTATTTCGAAACATTGAATTTGTATTTTTGGCCAAAAATAAGTTTAAAATGTGACGAGGAATTAGTAGCCATTCCAAAAATTTAAATTTAATCGGTACTGGTGAAAAAGTTAAACTTATTCCAAAAGGAAATGTGATCAATAAGGGAGGCTTTGGCATCAAAATTTATACGTTTAAATTCAAAAAGTCGTTTTTAAAGGGAGGCGCCTTTATTAAAACGCAAGACATTTCTTCTGGCGATTAGGAGTTTACTATACAAATTTTGGGGACCCAGAACAGAGCAAGGCTAAATATTGAATTAGAATCAATAAAAAAAAACGGCGAAAGCATTTAACTTTTGAATAGGATACAAAAAGGGGTCACCCCATTCCAATAAAATGTTTGACGAGGGATTTAAAACCAAAACAATTATTTAAAATAGCTAAATGTGTTTTTTACAACTTGCGGAGAATTTAAAGAAGGGTTCAAAATCACCTCCACCTTAGGGCCCTTTTGGCCAAAAAAATTTCAAACCAATAAAATAGAAAAAATGTAAAACCGAACTGCCCCAAACCGATGGTTCCATAATTTAAGGGGTTTAAAGGGAAGGCCACAAAGGGGGATTTCATCCTTTATATCAAAAAGGGGTTTTCCCACAGCCTAAAAATGCCCACAAACCATGCCACAGAACGGGTTATCCCAACCTGATATGGGCGACCACCGGAACCAAAATCAATTTGGGAAACCAGCCGCAATTTGGATCAACCCAAGCAAGGATATCGACCCATCATTAACCCCAGCTAGGTATCGTCCAAAAACAAAAACATAACCAAGGGTTAAAATGAATTTCCCATTGCTCCCCGGAACTTTTTGCAAAACCCCGGGAAAACCGAATTACAATCTCCAAATTAAGGAGGGCGCCTTGAGCCCCGAAGGTTTGTTTAAAACTCAGAGGAAACAAATGTTCGAAATTTTAAACAAGAGTAAAGCGAATGGAAGATTGTCCGGGGAAAAGCAAAGAAGATGTTTTCCAGAAACACGATCAGAAAGGAAAAATTTTTTGACACCGGCCTGATTCAGGCCAGAAAGAAAAAAATTGATCCAACACTTAAATTGCTTTATATACAAAAGATCGAAAAGATTTGATAGGGCATAATGATTTTTCAAGCCGCAAAAAGTAAAGATTTTTTTGGGAACCAATCAAACCAGAACCCCTGGTTGTCGCACCAGGTTTATAATGAAGAAAGCCCCTTGCCCAATTTAAAGAAAACCCAATGGAATAAATTTGTTTTTGATCGATAAATTTACATGGTCATAGGAATGACCTTCAAATAAATTTAAGAAAACCCGCAAACCCATTTGGGACGAAAACTGCATAATAATAAATAAGAACCCGATATATATTGAATTCAACCGCAAGGAAATCGTAAGCTTCCCATCGATAGATTCGGGCGAAGTTTAAGGATTAAGAGAATTTGGACCCGTGAATGCCCAGATTAAATTGCACAAATTAGCTTAATTTTATCCAAAACGCCGGAGAAGCAAACAAATTAACTGTAAGAAACCGAAGGTTATTCATCACGAGCCAGAGAAAATTTAAATTTTCCCACGAGAGTAAAAAGGAAATTTTACAAATCAAAAATTGTTAAACGAAAACCTGAAAAAAGATTAAGAATAATGAGGAAGAAGAGGTTATATTAAAAATTAGAAAAAAAGCATATTTATTGGGATAGTTACTTTTACCAATCGGGAAACAAAAATTAAACAAGAAATGAAGATCCGAACGTAAAACCAACAGACAGGACCAACTCAAAGACAAATAAACAAAAAGTTGAAAAATTATTACAAGACAATGTTATAAAATCCCATCTCCGGAAGCGCCGTTATCTTTTGGCCCAAAAAGATGGATGCCCTTTGGGAAGAAAGGCGCAGGTCATCGACTATAGGGCCCAAACGACATCACCACGACGATAAGTACCGCGGAATATTAAGAGTTCGATAAGTTGGGGAAAAGGTTTATTTTAAACGGATTTAAAATTACCACCAGATTGAAGTCCAAGAAGAGGAAGACAAAGAAAGATTCAGCACAAAAATTGGCCATTTCCCCTCAGAATGCCTTTTGGAAAAGCCCCAGTACCTTCCAGGAACCATGGATAAGTCCTGGAGGATTAATTCCTACACTGAGGTATACTTAGAACCAATATTTCTAGAGCCCAGGAACATATACAAAAATTAGACCGTATTTGAAGACCGCAAACAATTTGAAGGAAAAAGACAAACGAATTTTAAAGAAGTTCTATCTGGCCACATGATCACCAAAATATAAAACCAAATGATGACAAAATAAACGCTGTGTTAAACTTTTTCCTACCAAAACAACAACGGGAGATCAAAGTTCCTTTGGCCTTTATTACTGGCGGTTTATTCCAGATTTTGCAAAAAATTCAACCTCTGAATCTTGTTAAAGAAAGGAATAAACTATGACCAAAAGATATTGATGCCTTTAAAAATGGGGAATTATTACCACGCCTCTTTACAGTATCCCGATTTGGAAAAACCATTCATACTAACGAAGATGCCCCCAAAGAGGAGGTCCCTTTACCCCAAGTTTTAGGAAAGCCATAGCGAGCAAGTCGCACCCGCGATACCGAAAGCGCCAAGCAAAAGGGGAATTACTGCTTAATATACTGAACATTTCGCCCATCCATATGGACGCAAGTTTTTTATACACAGACCACCACCACGGATGGCCACCTGTTAAAAGACCGAACAGAAATTAACTGTTGAAATTGAGATTGATTTTTACTTGAAAAATAAAAAACGGAAACAAAAACCAAGCCGATGACTTAGAGGATAAAACTTAATGTTTAGATTCGATGACGAGGATGATTCCATGATTTAAATTTAGAAAAAAGGAAGTCCATATTGACCCAAATGATAAAAAACACCATTACGATTTTGATAATTCATGAAAGGAAAATCAATCTTGGGCCTTCCTGAAGCCGTTTTTCCAATCCGAAAGCAGAAATCACAAACCGACACCGCCGTAGTTTAAAGGCAGGCATTCCTATTTCAAGTGGGAAATACAAGCCAAACCAAATATTTTATTTTTGGTTAAAAAAGATGCAAGAAGAGACCATCGAGGAAAACATAAAATTTTGGTTTTTGCAAAAACAACACCGAATTAAAAAAAAATTTTGAAAGAATACAAGGGACGAAAAATTGATATTTTATTTATTTTAAGAAAAACATCGAAAACAGTTTAGGTTAGTCCAGCATTTAAAAGGAAAGGTTGGCAAAGGAATGGGCAAACGAGCGGAAGGGATAAGAAAGTGAGCAAAGACAATTTTTTGAAAATCACCAAGGAAAAACATGCCACGTATAAAAGAAACTTTTTAAACAAAGAAATTATTGTTGAAAAAATGGAGGTAGTTTTGCCATAAATGTTTGTGATGTTTGTCGATCAATGAAATACAAGAAACCACTTAAACCATTTTTAAATTAACGAGACCAAGATGCACCTTTTCAAGAACTTTTATAGATTTGTTTTAAGAAGGAAAATACTATCAACACTATTAGACGCATTTATAAACTAGGACAAGAATTGAGATTTCAACAACCAATTCAAGTTTTTGAGAAGATAAAATATTTTTTACTGGCACCCGAATCAGTTCCACCCGGCGGAATTTAACAATCGCTAAGGAAAATTTTATTGTAAAAAGACCGTCCGGTGGGAACAAAAATAATCCAAAATTTTGGGTTTAATAGAACCATCAACCAATAAAATATATAGACTTGTAAACGAAAAGGACACGACGTCCCAAAGCATTCCAATGGCTAAACCATACTGTTCACCAGCTACCAGTTTAACCTTTGAGGTGATTTGGGATTCCGAAAAACCATCGCCAGAATTTGAAAAGGGGAAAACAGCTAGTTAAAGATCATAAAGGTACTAAATTTCTAACGCAGCTGGGGTAAGCTAAAAAAAATTAGGCAAAAGCAAGAGGGGAAAAACAGGAATACCAATAGGAAAAAAAAGTTTTGTTAAAGATATTAATAAGGAGAGCAAAGATAAACCAAGATATAAGAAAGCGAATGGGGGACTAAACGAATTGACCAATTAAAGTAATTACCTGGAAAGAATACAAAGCCCCCATTAAAAATATTAAACGCCCACAGGTGGTGACTGACAGTAGCGGACAACAGTCGCTCCAACTAAATTACTTTAAGGAAACCGGACTCACCCGTTAAGGAGGGCGAAAAAACAGACAGCTGGGTATAATAAATTTTAGCTTACAAAAACTACATGATTTGATATTATTAATGTCAAAATTTTCCGAATTTCAAAACTAAGAATCTTGACAACTATCCCTTGGATTCTATTGGCAAGCATAAAGAAAATCCGGTGGGTAATGTCGATAAATTCCAATAAACCACACGTTACAAAAGAGGTCCCAAAATCCAGGGATCTATTATAAAATTGTAACGGGTAACTTAATCAACGTTTAAAAGAAGATTAACTTCTAAGATAAGTCATGACCAAGAGTTGTCCCAAAAAAGAAAACCAAAAACCAAAAATGTTAAAGTTTCAAAAACTACCGAACTTAGAGCAAAATGGATAATACTTAAATGTTTAAAGAAAGGAAAGGCCCTTTAGGCGAATTGGTAAAAAAAAAGAATTTTTCATCCTCAACAATATTAGGTTTATATAGCTTATTTAGAGAAGTTTTCCCAATATTACCCCCGCGAAGAGAGAACCCAGGATTTAGAAGAGTTCTATTTTACACCAACATTTAAATTGACCAATTATTATACCATTTAAAACTTATATCTAACCAAAATTAGGGTAACCAACGAATCAAATTTAGTTAAATTGGAAGAAACAATTTCTGTCAAACTTATATTAAAAAACCGATCCGTTTATAAGGAATTCATTCGATAATTGCCATACAATTATTTCAAAATGTACCTTTACCATTTTTCCCGAGCCAAAAACACAACCCAGCGTATTTCCCAAATTTCCATACCTGTTAAAGGGGAAAAGGAGCCGGTATAGCTCCGTCGTCCGCTCGCCGTAGATCAGTTCCGGTAGAGGATAACTGAGTTTTATATCCGGGAAAACCCATGAGGAACACACAAGTTCGCAATAACTTTACTTATTGCAAACAGATCCTATTCAATTGAAGACGTCAAGGTCCGGATTAAAACACAATTGATCCTCTTCACCAAAATTAAAACAACAAAACCAAAAATGTGAAAGATTTAACCAAATTTGGATTTAATTTTCACGTCGAGAGCCTTGGACCAGACATCAACGGAATTCGATTGGATCACGGCTCAAAAGAGAAGGAGCTGCGTCACCAATTTGGTTCAATCTACCTCGCTGCACTGAAAAACCCATTAGCGCACGTAAAGAACACGGAAATTAATTTGACGACATAAAATTTGTATAGGGTTTGGAAAAAGTGAATTTACAGGTTATCATAAAAAGATCCAAATTAGGCCTTAGCCATAGTACTTTTATGTTTTGAACAAGTTTGAGTTTTTTATTGTTTAGATGGATTTAAAATTATAGATTTACGAAATCACGGAATTGCCAAAAGAGCGAATCGATACCTCTTTAGGGGAGGATTAGTTCCTCACCCTTCTGTATTGACAGGAGGGCTTTTCACAATCGAAACGAAAGGGATCTCACAGTCCTCAACCCGGAGAAAGATGTGGTTAAGATTTCGAGAAACGAATTGTTCTTTTAAATGCAGGCGCATTATTAAAATGTGAATTAATTTTAAGTCATTAATATTATCCATATGGCAACACCTTTTATATTGTTAAGTTAATTTTTCTCTATCCAATTTAGTTTTTAATTAGTTTTTAAAAATAAATTTAGTTCCCTGAAATTTGACAGGTATAAAACCTTCATTAAAAATAGCAAAGCAAAAATTAGAATCTAAATGTTTGAGTTCCAGCATGGATATGTTGAAAATCAAAAATTTTTTTTATATATATAAAATTATATGTATATATATATATATATATATATATACAAAAGAATTTTTGGAAAGAACGAGTCCTAAAGTTGTCCGGCAACATCTGCCGTTCATTGTGTGATTCGCTCCGCTCCGCTACCTTAGACGCCACGTCACAAAATCCGCTGTATCTCCGAAAATAGCTCGAATTTTGGAAAATCCGCTTAAGGTTATATTTTTGAAAGTCTAAACTTTGAAAAATTCAAAAAAAAAATCGATTTTTTCAAATTTCTAGACCAGAATACCCCTTAAATAAAATATATGCGTATGGTTATAAAATGACTAAACTCGCAAAGTTAATATTAAGCGGATATGAAGAGCGATCCTACAGCACTAGAATAGTCTTATTTTTAAACAAGCATATTATGTTTATTTCTACCGTCACATATTTTTAATACGTAACTTTAAAAAAAGCTGTTTTCGATTTACTAAATGAGATGTTTCTTGTTCTGAAACATGGTATCTACACGATAAAAAATAGTTCATATTAATATAACTTGCGTAGTTGATTTTCGTATTAAAATATAACTCAAAAAAAAGTAAAAAATCTCACAAGCTTTGTAGCTTTGTCTAAGTATTTCAAATTGTTTTAAGTGAATATCTGGTAGTATTAGTGTTATAAAACACACAAATAGTTCCGATTGTAATTTCAGTAAAGCGCACGAAAATATCATCGAGGAAATCGTTTCGCTGTAGAAAATGCGTCAGCTTAAAAGCTTAAAGCTTATTTCATACATTCCATTCCGTTTATGATGTATGTGAAAGTGGATGTATGTAAGGAGAGTTTATCAGATATATGGTGCACAAATGTTGCTAAATCATTAATCTTAATATATTCATAACATAAAATCTACTTCATAAATACTTATACTGATGTATTTACCACCATAGACCAAAAATTGGCAGCACGTATTAATGTAGTAAATTTACAATAATCTCTAAAATAACTAATATATATCTACAAAACTATAAACCAAAAGAAAATTGGAGATGTTTCAAAAGATGTTTTTGAAACAAAAGAAATTGAAAATTGAAGGTGAGGTTAGAAGACTGCATGAATTTGACACAGAACACAAAATAATATGGACTGTTCGTAACATTAAACACAAACTTAAAAAAGCTTCGAAAGCATTATACAAAATGTCTACAATTTGTTTCTTAAGACAACACAGTTACATCTTGTGAAATGGTATACAGCGTGACTGTACAAACGAGCTAATAAAGTGCCTCTGCGAATGTTAACACTAGACCGTTATCGAATCAAAACAGTAAATATCATTTTTAAGATTAATCTAATAATTAGATGAAGATATTGGGACTTTTAATGCTAATTTATATTACATACAATATAATAATCACCAAATATGAAAACTCAGCAAAGCTAGTGCAGGGTGGTGACTTTAATTTATTAATTTATACAGAAGAAACTAAACAGATAGAAATATGAACTTTTTATTACGTAATTTCAGTCTTCGAAGGGGACTATATAGGAGCTAGATCCGCCAATTGTAAAGTAATAGGTACTGACTTAATTTGTCTAATATACAGTCGACGTAATCTTCAGCTTTCTATCCTTTTACTAGACACCGGTATTATATCAGTATTAAAAGTAACGATACTGCAGTTGATTAATCGAAATTCCTTAAAACAGTTGCATTATTAACAAAACTGTTTTATAAAAAACAAATACTTTACACGCTTCTTCTTACTTATCGAGCATTCCAAACTTCTAGCTTTAATGAAGTAGAAAAAGTAGAATTCAATAAAGTAAAATCTGCTTTCGTATTTTCCAGATTTATAAAATACCATCAGGTTTCATATTTTATCACATTGCCTCTTTTTAGCCTATATTTTTCCAACGTAAAAACACATGAAGACATGTAAGATTGCCACACAATCTCGGATTTCGCTACGACAAAATGTGAAGTTATATCAGCCAATAGCACTAGCGTGAGAATGAAAGCCTTGATACATACGCATTCTTCGGACGCAAAGATTCGTAAGAGACCTTTTTGCGAGAATATTGAAGACAATAGTATTTTTGACATATTTTATCAAAAAATATATTGTTTGTGTGGGTAACCAAAAAGTAGGTCAAATAAGGATAAAATGTGTAACATACATTACAACTTAACAGGGAATATTTATAATTGTTTCGTATTCGTAAGTTGTTATATACTTTTTGGTACTAAGGACTCTACACCGGAAGTCGTTATTTGACTCAAATATGCGCATTGTTTATTAAAATAACCCGTAAAACAAATATTTACAACTGCGATGACGTTAACTAGTTTTATTACAAGTCTACTCATGTTTACATAGACAAGCAAAAGAGTATCCTTGTAACTAATCCCTTTTTTTCACTTAAGCTACGGATTCCCGAAAAAAATATTTTCGTTATTATGAAAACACCTGTACAGTTTTTCTTTGTCCAGGCCCTAAATAAAATAATCATATAAAAGTTGTCATTAATAAAATTTTGCAGAGCCCTAATATTTTCGTCCCATTATTTTATCGTTTTATTTCAAGCATTTTCAACATGAATATTAATCATACTTAGTTGCCAGCTAAAGGGAATCAATCCTCCATTGTTATTCCAGTATATGTGCATTAAATTTCACAGATGAAAAGGGGGGTTAGGTTAAAATTTCAGCAAGGTGAAATTATGACAAACGGAATTACAAATGAGACAACTAAATCCTCTTTTACATGGTAAATATCATCGTTTTAATATAATGCGTTAGTAATTTTTTGTTTTCGTATAGCTGATGTGGCATATAAATATAGTGAGTAAAGCCAATCAGCCAATCCTTGTTGCTGTCGAACCGATTGGCGTAGTGGTTACTCAACCTGTCTGTTATGCCAAAGGGTGTAGATTCGATTTCCACCGTGAGAAAATTCTGCGTGATAAACAATGTTTTTCTCATGTCAAAGTGTTTGTACACATATGGTATGAAGTTTCCTAATTTTATATAATAAAAAAATAAGTTTAATGGTTAACACTTTATAATTTAATGCATAACAAGGATTCCACTTGTATTAAATGCATTAAAATGGAATTAGTATTTCACAATCAATTATTAATTTCAGGTTAAAAATTTTACACCCAAATAACAGAAACAATTTCTATTCTAAAAACCAATTAGTGATATTCAATATGTCCGACGCGGGTCCGGTTAACAAACATGGCCGCGCATATTTTAAGCGATAATTCTGAGTGCATTCGGACCCTTAATTAAAATATTTTTACAAACGCGTCATACATACTACGTTTTACCCGCTTATCAATTCATTGGATTGTAAATTCTATCCTAATATTTTATTTAGCAATTCACATGTAAATTGTGTCTTATAATTTTGGTCTTTTATCTAAAATCGTTAGTTTGGTATGTCATGATATTATAACAAATTAATCAACTACTAACTTACTTTACTAACTTTGAAAAAAATATTGTATTAGTTTTTTTTGTAAGAAAAAAGGTGCCTAACTTACTCCAATTAACATGAGCTATCATTCAGTGAAATTCGCGTTAAAATCGGATCAGACGTTCCAGAGATTAGCCAAAACAAACAGACGGCCGAAGATTGGAAAAAATATGTTTATTTCAATATTAAAAAACAGTTATTTTAGATATGCCACTTAATTTAAATGTATAATTTTACTGCACAATGTATCAATGAAAATTTAACGAAAATTCACAAAACAAAACGATGCGTTTGAACAACGACGTGGGAATTATTCAGGTTTGCACCATGCACCCGAGTGCAATCTGCCATGCATACTGTTGGCCCAGTTTTCGAGGATGCAAATTTAAAACCAAGCCTCAGCACTACTAGTACTGCCGCATAAAGCTACGCTTTAGATGAAATGATTGTACTGTAGAACCATCTGCTTCTGTTGGATAATCAAATAGTTTGTTTCTTTCTTTTATTTTTTTAACTTTAGGAAAATATCGTAGAAATTTTTGGGCTTCGGTTTCAAAAATGTTTAAAAAAATTTGTTATAGGTGTATTCATTTTAAAAGAGGTCCATTTATAATATTTGAAATTGTCGTAGAGATAAATGCGTAACCGTCTCTTTTTATTTCTTCTGTTATTTTTAAAATAACCCATTTTATTGAAAAGTATTAAGAAAATGTGTTTTATTTGATGCTGTTAGTTATTGCGGTAACTTTCAAGTTAAAAAATGGAACACCAGACTTAAATAATAAGGTGAATATTAGGGTTACTCACCGCTATTTATACTAAAAAACTAAAACGGGATTGAGAAAAGTAACACATTCTAATATAAAAATACCCGTCTCTTACAGTCCCAGTTATGGCGTTCGATAGTAACAAATTTATCGGAGCTTCATTACTGTGTCACTGTTCATTACGTTACCTAGTCTTCTAAAGGGATAGCAGGCAGGTATATTAAAAACGCCTAGACGATATCCGGCTGGCTTTTATTTCGGGAGATATTTCATAAAACTTGACTGCCTAAGTGGAGTGCCTCGCTTCCCGTGCTTCGGAAATTCACGCCAGTCTGCCCCCACGGCGCAGGTTTTCGATGGCCGTTATAGTTTTGATAAATCGCCCAACTATACCAACATTGTTCGCCGGAACATACAGACGGAGGGATTTGAACGTGGCCATCGCCTTGGAATTGTTTTGTTACTTATCTTTCCTTGCTTTAAACTACAAATCATTTTTTTTCTTAAGCTTATTAAATTAAAGATTAGTATGAAAAGCTATCGTAAATGATATAAAGCTCTTTATTATGTTCGGCACAATAATAGCTGCTAATCATATTTTATCTAGTGTGACCATATAAAGATGATACATATAAGCAGTTTTTATTAGCTTTTTATTACATTATGAGAAAAATCAGTACGATTTCTTGTATAAGAAATCGATCATCCATACTAATATTATAAATGCGTATGCGTAAAATTAACTCTATCGGTTTATCTGACTGTCTGCCCGTCCGTCTTTACTCGTTTGTCTAAACCATTAAACTTTTAAGATTTGGATTAAATTTCGTACATACCTAGTACAGATTTCGAGAAAGAACATAGGCTAGTTATGATTGTGATAAATGGGGTAGCAATTTTGTAGTTTTAAAGTGTACAGGGATGAACTAGGTATTGACAGAGAATGAAAGTCAATATAAAAATTTGTAATTATCGAAGCAAAAGCCACACGCTTTGTGTCTAAAGAAAGGCGCATACAATAAAAACTCATTTGTATTATCTATACTAAAATTATAAATACGAAAGTAACTCTGTCTGTCCGTATTTACTGTTTAAACAAATGAACTGGTTGAGATGTAATTTACTATATTCTTAAAACAGATTCCGAGAAAGGACCATAGTTTAATAATAATTGCGATAGAAGGGTTCCAAAGGGTTGAAATAGAGGATGAAATTTTAAATTGAAATCGGTCACGTCCAAGCAAAAGCCATTCAGTTTTGTGTCTGATAATAGGCACATACTATAATTTATACAGTATATTATTATACATTATACATTACACAGTATATTTCAATACACCTAGCGAACATTTAACCTATTCCACACGGACGAAGTCGCGGGTAACAGCTAGTTATGACATAAAAGAGTTATTTTCAAAACAACATGAAAAAATATTGACCTGTAAAAAATAGGAAAAAATTTCATCTAAAATAATTTTATTATTAAATTCGGTATTTGAAGAATTCAAAATTTAACGAAACATCGCAAGTATTTCTAGCAAAATTTTCTACTTCCGAGAATTTCCCGCGGAGTGTATTGTATTACAAGTTTGTTTATGATGTCATTGTCACTGCTCATTAGCTGTTCATGAATAAAAAACTGCTATTCGAGCGTTCGTGATACAATTAAAACATTTCCAATTATTTCGGAATTGAGAGAACTTGTGACTTTATCGTAGAACTAGACTTTTATTGTTTATCAATACATGTTTGAAAGAATCAAAATCCATTAAATAAAGATTCAATTCGATAAACATTGCGATATGCATAAAATAAGTAGAAACTAATGATGATGATGATTCATGCGTCCAAAACCCTCTAACGGATAGGGGTGTATTAGGGGAGCCTATTTGGACTATCACAGTCTTTTGATGATGATGAAGTATAAACTGATCTTCCTAATACTTACAAGAGAAAGCTCTGAAAAAAACGTCAATAAACTAAGTTCGATTCCAAAATGTTGACGATCTACCATGTAATATTGTTTTTATATTTAAATGTAAACAAAACGTAACATACAGAATAAGCAGTTAGCATATTTAGTAAATGCGAGTTTATGTTAATGTCTCAGAAACTGACGTTTTATATTATGATAAAAAAACATCTATTATATTCTTTTTTTATTAATTGAATTTAAAAAAATCACAAAACAATAACAATAACACTATTTTGAACCAGCAAGGTTTAAATATAAAATGCAGAACGAGTTACATCGTCTTGCAATAATTTTAATACTCTAAGTTTTAAGTTCAAATCTAATGTTATTACACAATTTGCACAAAAGTTTGGATAAATATATGTTTTTTATATCATGGAGAAAGTTGGGAAAATGCATTACATAATTATAATAATGATTTCAAATAAGTCAGTTTCAGATTAGTTTTATAAAATATCTCTTTTGATTAAATTATTCTAATCGCTAAGTACCACAGATTACGCATAAAACATTTATGCGTTGATACATAAATTCAAAGCAATTTATGTGTAGTTTTTGTTTATATGCGCATGGAACCTCATATCAGGCGATGCGATATTCATCCCTTACTTTAATACTGTTTTTTGACTGACTTCCAAAAAAAGGACGTATTCAATTCGGAAAGTAAGTTGTTTATTGTGTTAAGCTCCTAGCGCTCCGATTTAGTTAACTTGTTTTTAAATGATATATATATATAGCTTCGCATTGGTCCCATATTTTTAATAATTTTGTGATAAGCAGTTTAATAGATATTAGAAAATTTGAATTAAATTGATAATAGAAAATTACGAAACCAAAAATCACGACCTCGTGCGATTAAATTACAAACGCTGCCAAAACCGTAAAAGATGGACATAAAGTGTGTTTTGCACAATTGTATTACTTAATGGGTCTACAATAAGGTCTGCGATAGGATATATCTATGTTTTAAGAATAGCCCACAATAAGCATTTTAATGTAAACTTTTTTTTGTATATATATATATTGTCCAATCTCTAACAGTACATAAATTACTGCATTATCAGTTTAAGTTATTGCAATAAAAAAATATTCATTCTAATGTACATAAAACATGAGATTTAAATGGGTGGGCATAAAACGCGACGCGATTTCGTACGGAGAGCACGTTGTTACCTGCATATGTTGCGTTAAATTATATGTATTATTTATATACTGTTAGAAGTTGGACAATTGTTTTTGTAAAAAAATTTTAATGTATTGCATTTTTTACCATTTTTTCTATAAAAAAATGTTATCACTAGCTCTATTGGGCTAATTATAGTTTATCAATGATAGGGATAGGCCTCCCTTTTACAGTCGACCGTCCGGAGAATTGTCTTTTTCCACCGCAAATTCATTCTTTATAAACACTATGTCATTTATCTTCCGGTTAAAACGACAACGTAGGCAACGTAATTGCTTGGTAACATCCATGTCTTGGGCGGTAAACCGGTTTGTGGCGTTTTACCGTTTTTGAACGGGTATGGTGTATATATAGCTGACATCAGGTCAACGTCCCACTTGCCTTTTTCTTCAATTGATTAAGAGAAAATAATTATTATTCTGATTAACGTAGGGGTAAAAATATGGCACTGTAAGTCGGAAATAATTTAATTATAATCTGAGGTTGTGTTACTAGCTCTTAAAAAGCTACTTTGGCATTTATATTTTTAATATGGATAAAATTAATGAGGTGTATTCAGCTTCGACGATGCTGTATTTCGACATTTTTACCCCCATTTCAACTCTTAGTACGTTCCCGTACATCAAGAAACTAGAACATTGCTAGATAAAGACCACTTAGGGATCGTTTCAAGAATCTAAAGTCAAAATTTCATCCTTCTTAGTTCAACAATGACAAATTTCTAACTAACATCCCTTACATCCCCTAATATAACCCTTTGTACCATTTTCATCCCAACAATTTATGGCCTGTATCCTTACTTAGAATCTATAGTGTAAGTATGTACCAAAATTTATCGAAATCGGTTTTTTGGTTTAGACGCCAAAGTTGCAATACATTATGAAGGTAAATTAATAAAACTATATTAACAATATTACTCGTAAAAAATCGAAATAAATAAGAAATTAAAACATGCTGTTAATTAATTACTATATGATAAATTTTTGATTTCAGGTATAAGAAGAATTCAATAGTCGATCAAGATTACGTCAGCTCAGCTTCAAGACGACGTAAGTCCAATTTTTTTATATTGTTATTTCTGTAAAAAATATCTGATAGTGTTAATAACAATCGAGTACTAAGAATACTATGATACTTGGTCGTTTATCCTACCTAGCTTATTTGGCATTTGTTTTCACAACATACAACACCACATATTTCTTAATAAACTTTTTCAAAACACAAACTTTGGTCAGAAATTCTTCGCTTCGTAAAAAGTTATGACAAAAATATATTACTATTTTTGAATATTTTATTGTATTTATTTTAATTATTCAATTCCCAATATTTTAATCTGTTATCAACATATAAGACTCAAGTGACACCCTTTAGTTTTTGTCAAGTTTGTAAATTACAATTATTTCTGATGCATGCGTCACGAGATATGTCACGTCTGATCGTTCGTTTTCTCTTCAAAATAAAGTTATTATGGAAGCCCTATTTTTATTTGATTCTAAAATCCGATATTCACATTATTTCTTTTACATGTGAATCCCTATTAACACTCATAAGCATCGTACAAAAGTCACACTGTTTTACATCCCTTTTACATTTAAAGAGTCTCAACACGAGCATTTGTTCTTTAAAAGTACTCGCTACATAAATAATACAATAGCTAATAAGAACAAACGCTTTTAAATGAAGCAAAAAATGAGGGTTCTCATTCAAAATATGGACAAACTCTTTGAATTATCGTTGAATGCAATACAAGCAAAAAATAGAGTGTACCTGTAATTTGTCTGTACCTACTTAAAATTTAAACCATATTCAGTTACAATAAGGTTCATATTTGATTGTTTTCAACGGTGAGTGGAGTGTCACGTGTGCTATGAATCATTTGGAAGGGTGCCCCGCATTTAACGAAGCGAACATACGCTGCAGGGATAGAAGCTGCTTCGGATATGCGCGTTGTTTCTTACTATTACCCGCGGCTTTGCATCAATATAATTAGGCACCAAAAATACTAGTGGAATATACGGGGCATGTTTTTTAAGTATGTACCGTTTTGAAATTAAAAAAGACGTGCAATGATATCGCAAGAATTTTAGTCTAACACGAAAGTCTGTGTTTAAATCTACTTTTCTACATAATTTCCGTGAATATTGAGGCACTTGTCATAACGTGGCACCAGTTTTTGAATACCCTCCTCATAAAATTCTGCCACCTGACTTGTTAACTACTGTATCACAAACGTTTTGACTTCGTTATCGTCTAGAAGACAATATTGTTACCGGTGACGAAACTTGAGTGGTGTGGGTGGCGTCACACCAGAATCGAAAAAACAATACATGGAAAGGCAACATTCATCGGGTGATGATAAAAAGTGAAGTTTTGGCATGTGCACAGTTTTTTGGAATAGAAAAGGAGTATTGCAAGTGGAGTTTCTGCCTCGTAATGAGACAATCAATGCATCGTTTTATTATCAAAATCCGTTAAATAGCTATTACTTGAAGGGATATTTGGACATACTATAATAAAGTAACCTTTCAAATCTTTCATGGCAAAAAAACACGTCTCGTTTGCAAATAAGTATTAATATAATACTTATGCAATTACGTGTCGCTACTTTGGCGTATAAAACTAATTAAGCAAAGAGATTCATAACACCCTAGTAATGCACAGGCGGAGAAAAATGGTCACCAACACTACCATCCTCTTGATTTGTACCACCCAGAGGCTCGACCTGGGTGGTACAGAAAAAAGGGTCGTTTAGTGAAGGGCCTTAAGGAAGAATATTAAGTATCACATTTCGGCATTTAATCATCACACCTGAATTACAATTATAGTTTCCTTAAGACAAATTTATTATTGAAATACAACAAACATCTAGTTTGTTGTTTTTCGATTCATTAAGGCAAAGTGGGCAAACCGACAATATCCTAAAAAATAAGCCTATCCGTCACAGGGATATATTATAATTGGTCCTAGATGTCACAATCACCTTCGCAGTCACTATGGCACATAGTTCAAATTAAATTGTCCTTATTCATCATTAAAGTGATACACTTACTTATTGATTGTCTAAAACGCTTCCACCGATTCGGAATAAGACGCCGCTGGCCTAAAACAAACCGCGAAGGAAACTCGGTAGGATTTTTGATTAATAATCAATACAACAATTGCATTCTTTTAAAAATATAACGAAACAAATGAATATTATTTGACCCAACAAATTGCAATAATTGCTTAAATCATAAATTTCCATAAAGACAATTCATGTAGTTTATTTAATTAGAAATATAAAATTCATAGTTTTTATTCTAATTCCTCACAACTCAGTTATAAACAGAATATTGTAGTCACATGCATTCATTTAAACGAGACGCGTTAAAGCAAAGGCGACTATGACGTCTCTGTCAGCAACAGATTATTTAGTGCCAGCATTTATTCATCCAACACAAACGGCGTACGACAGTTAAGCGTTTTTACTTAAATTCTCGGAAATGTAGTTATAGATTTTATTTTAGAACGAAAATATTGGCACAATTCGCACTATGATAAATAATATTTTTTGTCCTTTTTAATCCTTAAAGCCAGTTTCGTCAGAAGGTCACATTGTTACTTGTTTATATTGCAAATGGTTGCTTTATTTTACAAAATAGTTGAAAATAAGGACTTGTAAAAACTTTGTCTCAATTGAAAAACAAATATAACTCCCAAGAAATATTCTAAAAAGTTATAAAAATTTTCATTTTCTGCCCGGTTTTCAAAATTGTTAAAATATTACTTGTGTGTTTGCATTTACTCAATTTGTAAAAAATAAAGTTAAATAACAATAATTAAACGAGGATAGACCTTTTATCGCTTTTTATTTAATTAAGTAAATATCCTAACATTAAACAGTCACATCTTAGTGAAATAGAATGGATGCATTTTCAGAAAACAAATGACCATCGTGGAGGCGACAGGATTCCAAACTCAAATTAAAGAGGGAAACAAAGAAATAAAATCCAATTACCTTTTTCATTTTACGCCCAATAAATTCAAATTTCGGGCGCGTTGATGCAGGAACAGAGTCGCTTTCAAAAGCCAGTTAACTAAGTTTTAATTATGGAGGCATCAATTGTGAAACAAACTTTAATTAAAGCGCTTTGCCGGCATCAACACTAAATTAACAGTTCACTGTAACTCGTCATTATCCGTGATTTATCCTAACCGTACAGATATTAAACCACTTGTAGTATAAAATTATATCTTTTAGTCTTGACAATTGTTTTATCAGACTTCTATTTGCCAGATAATTTAATGATATATAAAAAGATTTAATATTGTATAAAATAAGCAATGCTCTGTCTGCTCTTGATATTTCGTTGCAATTGCAGTCATTAAAATAAACTAAAGTGCGTTTTGAAAAGGAGAGTTTTTGCGTTACTGATTTGCGGCAGAAATACCGCACGCGACGCCTTCGTCCTTCTTTATACGAAAAACTTGGTGACGATTTTATTTTACTATTTATAGATATTATATTTAATTATTTGTGTTCATTTTAGTACTTTTTAGAATCTAAAAGGTAATAGATTAGAATATAATTCGCTAATCATAACGATCAAAGTCAAGAAAAGGTTCATTTCCGCTGTTCTTATATACAGGGAAATTAAATGAGTTTTCGGTCCTTAAGATTTTCAGCGTCATTTTCACGTCGTCGATATGAACAAACGAAAGGAGAATTTGAAACCCTTTTAATCAGACATTCCTCGGATACTGAAGGCCCAAGATCTTCGCCGAATACTTGACCAATATGGTGTATACGCGAGAGCATTTACAGTTTTGGTCATGATAGAAATGTGTGATAGAATAATAAAATGTTTTACCTTCAGCAATGGAACTTTAGATTAAATTATATTCCGTAAATTTTTAGGCCATAAAATGCAATAGAATTCAAACAAAAGATCAATAGCAGCGTAAATCCATAATAAAATAGAAATAGATTTGCATGAAGCCAAATAAGTTGCAAACGTAACAGCGTTAACAAAACCATATTATTCATTATGTTTCAAACTAAATTAAATTAATGATTTCCAACGAGTTATCATTTACGAAAGTAATATATTCTAGGGCCGCTCGGAAATTCTCGTGGCTACCCTAAAATCGGTCCACCACGAGGCGAATTGACCGGAAAATTGCACGACGTCTGAGTGTAATTATATTTGCTGCAGAGGGGGGGCGAAATGACGCGTGACGTCACATCCATTCGGCACATCAGACCGTTGTGACAATTTTATAGCGAATAGCAAATAGCGTGCAACTGCGCATGCATTGTCATAGCGTCCAAATTTAGTGCTGATTCGTAAATGTGCTGACAAGTATTGTTTGAGTTTGATTTGTGTTTTGTTTAAGGACTTTCATAAAATTAAAAAACAGATAGTGGGAATATATCACGAAAGGGATTACCTAATTTTTAAAGTTTTATTTTATAAGAGTTTAAAATGTTAAGGGTTAACGTATTTTAAGTTAAAGTGAATTAGTTGCTTATTGCTTTAAGGACACTTTATTAGCATAAACAAACATTTATGTTGTAAAATATTTTATAATTAAACAATATTTTACCTCTAAATACCCAGTCTTAATGACTTAAAAGTGGGTATTTAGAGGCCGCTGTATTTCAATGACTTGATAAATTTCATGTTTGGTGACCCAAAACTGCATATGAAGTACGTATTTAATAATAAATTTTCTATAGAATGTTTATAAATTTGCTTACTTTATATATACAAATAAATAATCTTGATGTGCCTGTTTATTACATAAAAATAAATGTTTTGGCGTTGTATATCATAATAAAATAATTTAAAAACGTTTGTTTTGTAACAGATACTTATAACAAAGTTTTTTTTTTAATTTCGTCTCTCCGTCTGTTTATTCCGGCTAATCTCTGAAAAAGCAAGTCCGATTTTGACGAGATTTTCACTATATTAACATATTTGAGGGCACTGAATAAGTTAATAGAAATCATAAATACAGAGATCACGCCCAGCTTGTCACTTAATGGTAGGCGATATGCCCTGACCATAAATATTTAAAAATATAAAACAATTGCGCTCACCTTTGCGAAACAACCTACATTTGCATGTTAAGTTAAATATATTTAGTGATTTCACTAACCACGGTGTTCTTCTAACCATTGCCCATATGGTATTTGCAAAATCCTACTAATTTGTGATAAAAAAGGAGGCCAAAATACTTTGTGCGGGAAGTATTTTTTGTTTATAATTATTTCTATTTATATTATTAAAAAAAATGACTTTAAGGATTCAATCGCGTTTATTTTACAATTTAAATTCCCGATTATTCGAACACTTTCCAGCGGCCGTGGTCACGGGGTAGACTGAGATGTCATGCGTCTTGTTGCCAGTGCTGAAGCCGGGTTTCCAGATCTTAATTGTAATTAATTATTTTAGTCTGACCTGACCTATGCAAAATGAACTGGTTTTATCGTTAGAGCCAGCAGTGGTATTATGCTGGTTTAAATTTTAATTTATTAATTATGGGATCCCAAGCAGGTGGTAGACCAACCCAACCTTTCTATTGAAATTTGGATGTTTTCTTATCTCAATAGCCTCACGGATCATCCTTGGTAGGAATCGGTGTTCTTTAGCGAGGATTTGTGGTCGATCAAATCTGATGAAATGGTTTGGGTGATTTAAGGTTTGGTTACACACCTGCCGACTTGTTGGGTCTTTTATGTTTAATGTCAGCTATATGTTCCTTCACGCGAGTTCTTATTGTTAGCTTTGTTTGTCCAATATAAGAGAGGCCGCAGTCACAATCTAGCTTGTACACTCCTGGATCTTGTAGAGGAATATTGCACTTGACATGTGGTAGGAATTGACCAATCTTCTTCAGCAGCTTGAAATAAGGTTTGATTCAAGCCTGCCTCAAAATGTAGCCAATCTTATCAGTTAGGCGTCTAACAAAAGGTAGAACAGCAAGTACTCGCTCCACTGTGACTGCCTTCACTCGGTCACTGTGTCGCTGTCGTGGCGCAGCAAGCTTGTTGTCTCGCAGTACTTGCTTAACATGGTGTAGCTCAGCCGCCAGGTGTTCATCATCACAGATCCCTCGTGCTCTCTGAAACAAAGATTTGCCCACAGTAGCTAACTGGGATGGATGGAGGTGTGAATTACCGTTTATACATTTATTTATATATTTGTATGGGTTGGTATGGCTCAAGGTGTTATCAGGATTGGGAATATTTAAAACATCAAGAAACGCTAAAGAATTTTAATTTTCTAACTCCATAGTAAACTGTATTTTGAATTAATGGTTAGGTGGTTTAAAAATGCATTTATTTTATTATATGGTAAGATGGTAAATGTATCACCTACATAGCGCTTATAAATCTTAGATGAATGGGAGCAGTGAGTATGGCCTTCTCCTCAAAGTCTTCCATAAAATGTCAACAACAATAGGAGACACAGGGCCACCCATCGCTACACCATCCATCTGCATGTAGAACTCATCTTTCCATAATAGGTATACTACACGTAGCCAGCTTATTTACTGGGTAAACAAGACTTAAAACCCTATGTCTCACGGTAGGCAGCGCGTCGGCGATACCACTGTATTGTCAACGTCTATGGGCGCGGTGACCACTTCCCATCAGGTGGGACTGCTGTCTGTTGCGTATGCCATAAAAAAAACAACTGGCTAGATAGACAAAAGCTATAAAACAATAAAAATTGGGGAACACTCTGAAAGAAACGCGTTCCTGTGACCAATTTTTTAATTAAATAAATTTTTATATTACGCAAATGTTTTTATATTAAATTTTAAATGTCAACTACTAATATTTTTTAAAAACCGTCAATGAAAGAAGGTGGATTGTAAACATTGATAAATATATACAAACAATTTTCTAATTAAAAGATTTTATTTCAAAGTGTTTAAATAAATAAATTCTTAACCGACAAAACACAAAAAAGCACATACATAATTTAAGTCCATCAGGGTTCAAATTTATTTTGTTTTTTATCACTGTTTTTTCATAGTTTGAGGTAAAATGGGGTATAAATCCTAAAAAAAAAGATAATCTTGCGTCGCATAGGTATGTTTGGGGCGCAGTTGTCACGACCATTGAAATATCGGAAATTCCAAAACCGGCGGAGGAAACTTTGTGCCATCTTTTAATTAAATTAAATTACAAACGAAAAACTCCCAAGTCTTAATAAACACGGGCAAAACATTGAAAAATATCTATTTAAACCCTTCAAAAGTTAGCTATAAACTGATTAATGGTGTCTCATACATCATTTCAAACGTGAAACGTTAAGCAAAGGCGACTAGAAGTAACTGTCAGCAACAGATTATTTAGTACCAGTATTTATTCATCCAACACAAACGGTGAACGACAGTTGACTATTTATACAAATTCTCAGAAATTGAAATTACAGTTTATATTTTAGAATAGAAATATTGCACAATTTGGAATATGCCAAGTGTACTTATTCATATTCACATACATATTTCTATGTCCCTATTTATTCCTTGAGCGCAGTTTCGTCAGAAAGCCACTTTTTACTTACTTATGTTGCGAATTCTTGTTTATTTTACAAATATAGCTTAAAATTAAGACTTGTAAAAACTTTTCTTAATTGAACCACAAACTTTAAGAAATATTCAAAAAAACCTATAAAAATTTTAATATTTTCTGGTTTCAAATTGTAAAATACAGGTGGCCCATAAGTCCTATGAAAAGTAAAATTTTAATAAAACGAACAGGGCGCGCGTAAGCGTGCAGGGAAAGGGGGAGTAACTTGGTTTCTGGGAATTCGCGATGGAGCGTTTTACGGAGCGGACCGTGCGTTTTGGTGTGCGCGATTTTATAAAAACGACAATTGGCAAACCGTTGCGCGGCGTAAATTTCAGAACACAAAGGTTTACAAACTTTGACGACACTCTAACTCTTCAAATGATTAAGAACTGGGTTGGTAAGTACGAGGAGCCGGTTCGACGTTAGAATAAACCGCGATTGGGCCGCCAAGGACGTCACGTATGGAACAAGACAAGACACGTGACACAGTTCATTCGCGAAAATCCGACACAGTCAACTCGTCAGCGCGCCAATGCATTAAACGTATCCAGGACATCGTTACAACGGATTTTGAAGAAAGATTTACATATGCACCCTTACAAAATTTTGTTGGTTCAAGAATTAAAGGAAACTGACGGATTTAAGACAAAATTATGCGAATGAAATGTTGAATCGGTTTACTTCCAATAAATAATGTTCTCTGACGAGGCTCATTTCCATCTTAATGGGCATGTTAGTAACCAAAATTGCCGATATTGGAGCCCCATCAATTCAAAACTTAAGCATCAAAGCCCTTACATAGTCCGAAAGTGACTGTTTCGGCCTATGCACCATGGTATCCTGGGCCTTACTTTTGAGGATGGCGGAAAGCGCGCAGTTACTGTTACGTCGGACGATTGGCTATGATCGAAGAGTTTTTCATACCAGGATTGCAAAACTTTTCAGGCTTTAATGCCAGGACGTGGTTTCAACAGGATGGGGCCACTTTCACACCTCTAACACTGCTATCCCCGTTATCCGTCAACTTTTCCTGGCTAAGTGATTTCTAAAAGGGGACATTTGGCCTCCCATAGTCCAAATCTGGACCCCGATGGATTTTTGTGTGGCTAAGCTTAAGTATAAAGGCTAAGTATCGACACAAATCCAGGGTCAATAGAAGGCCAAAGAAAACATCCGCAGAGAAATGATATTAGTTCATAATGTTATTAGTTTTATTTTAATATTTTTTTCTCATATCAAAGGACTTATGGGCCACCCTGTAGTACTTGTGTGTTGCATCTACTCAATTTGTAAAAATAAAGTTAAATAACAAGAATTAAGCGAGGATAGACCTTTTGTTTGTCCAGAAGATAAAAGCCATTCGATAAAAAGTTGCAAACCTAAACGTCATCAAAACCATCGGCGTTATGAATTATGTTACAAAACAACATAAAATGATGATTTCCACTTGTCATTCCTGAATGTAAATATATTTAAGGACCACACGGAATTTTGGGCGCACCTTAAAATCGGTTTACCGAGAGGCAATTGACCGGAATTGCAATGCATCCGAGTGTAATTATATTTCTGCAGACAGGCGACGGAATGGCGCTGACGTCACATCCACTGGACATCAGACCGTTATGAATTCATAGCGAATAGCTAATAAAGAAAACTGCGAATGCATTGTAATATCGTCCCCAATGTGATTTATACATTGTACTGATAAGTTATGTTTGGGTTTTATTTGTGTTTCGATTGAGCACTTTGATAAAAGTTAAAATAATAGATAGTGGGAAAATATCACAAGGGATTACCTAATTTTCTAAAACTTTCCAAGTATTTAAAATGTTATGGGTTTTCGTTTTAACTTGAGTTGTTCTATTACTTATTGTTATAAAACAATTTAGCTAAAAATAATTTGCACAAACGATCAGTAGTTTAATGATCAAAATGGATACGTGTTAATATTCGGTGACCCAAAACTGCTAATGAAGTATGTATTTTATCACAAAATTATATATAGAAGGAATATATATAACATTGGGCCTATTTTATCTATAGATACAAACAAATACAGTCTCAATAGGAAGTATGTTTGGCATCAATATAACCGTTTTCAATAAATTCACGAAGTGACTAGTGTTGCTGGACGAAGAATAGGAAGATCGGAAGCGTGGCTGCATTAAGGAGGCCTATATCGAGCAGGAACCATCACAGGGCTGATGATGATGATATCTAATATAATTGTTATCATTGTTTTCTGGTAGGTTAGGATGATTTGGGCCGGTCACCGAATTGCCTTAAAAGTATCAAGTGCCAGTAATTGGCCTACTTATAACGAATACCTTGACAATAATTACAGGACTTATTCGAAACCGTCAAAAGAAACTTAAAGAAAAGTAAAGTAGTCCTACTTTAGTGCAATCTTTTGCAATCAAAATAAACTAGACAAACATAAAAACAATACATTCCATTTGAAAACGGTTTCCGAAATCTTAATAAATATAATATCTAATATTTATTACCAGTATTTATTCATCCAATACAAACGGTGAACAACAGTAGACTATTTATACTGAAACTCTCGAAATACGAAAATACAGTTTATATTTTAGAATGGAAATATTGGAACAATTCGGACTATAATAAAGCATATACGCTAATGTGTGTTTGTCAGAAAGTTACATTTTTCATTGCAGTATGGGGAATTAGCTTATACTAGGAATGGTTGCTTTACTTAACAATATACTTTTAAATAATGTATTTGAATATTTCTAATTCATTACTATACATACCAAATAAAAAATTCCCAAATAAAAAATTCTTCTCGATGTTTCGCACTCTTCCAGCATCCATGATCACGTCTATAATTGATCAACAAATATAAAAGTATTCTGTTTTCTTTTACTGTTGTTAAAAAGTACTTGTAAGTTTGCCTCTACTTAATTTGTAAAAAAAAATTAATAACAAGAGATAAATGAGGATAGACCCTAACATTATAACCGTAGCACTTAACATTAAACAGCTACATCTTAATGAAATGGAATGGAAAGATCTACAGAAAACAAATGACCATCGTGGAGGATAGGATTCAAAATACAAATTAAAATAAAACGTAGAAATAAAATGCAATTACCTTTTTCATCTTACACTCAGTAAATCCAAATTTCGAGCGCGCTGATGCAAGACCAGAGTCGCTTTCAAAAGCCAGTTAAGTAAGTTTTAATTATGGAGGCATAAATTGTGAAACAAACTTTAATTAAAGCGCTTTGCTGGCATAAACACTGTATTAACATAGTTCACTGTAATTCGTCATCATCCGTGACTTACCCTAACCATACAGATATTAACCCATTTGTAGTAAAAATATATCTTTTTATTTTGACTATTTTTCATCGGACTTCTATTCGCCAGATAATTTATTAACATATAAAAGTTTAAATATTGTATAAAATAAGCAATTCTTCGCACGCGACGCCTTCGTCCTTCTTTATACGAAAAACTTGGTGACGATTTTATTTTACTATTTATACATATTATATTTAATTATTTGTGTATATTTTAGTACTTTTTAGAATCTAAAAGGTAATAAATTAGAATATAATTCGCTAATCATAACGATCAAAGTCAAGAAAAGGTTCATTTCCGCTGTTCTAATATACAGGGAAATTAAATGAGTTTTCGGCCCTTAAGATTTTCAGCGTCATTTTCACGTCGTCGATATGGTTCGTCGGACAAACGAAAGGAGAATTTGAAACCCTTTTAATCAGACATTCTTCGGATACTGGAGGCCCAAGATCTTTGCCGAATACTTGACCAATATGGTGTATACGTGAGAGCATTTACAGTTTTGGTCACAAATTATATTAACAGGTGTGATAGAATAATAAAATTTTTACCATTAGCAATGGAACTTTAGATTAAATTATATTCCCTATTTTTTTAGGCCGTAAAATGCATTAGAATTCACAAAAGATCAATAGCAGCGTGTAAATCCATATACTTACGTTACATTGTAGAGTAACATAAATACAGAAAATACGATGCGGATAGCATTTAAGTTATCTACATCAATTTAGGAACAATTTTTTTTTGTTTTTACAACTTAACTAAAGGTTAAGAACTTCTATCGTATTATGATGATTATCTATCCAGAGATTAAAGCTTTTGAAACGGTCGATAAATAGGTATTTACGAAGCTAAAGGGAAACATCAAGAAAATAGAACTAGATTTGCATGAAGCCAAATAAGTTGCAAACGTAACAGCGTTAACAAAACCATAGGTATTATTCATAATGATTCAAACTAAATTAAATTAATGATTTCCAACGAGTTATCATTTACGAAAGTAATATATTCTAGGGCCGCTCGGAAATTCTCGTGGCTACCCTAAAATCGGTCCACCACGAGGCGAATTGACCGGAAAATTGCACGACGTCTGAGTGTAATTATATTTGCTGCAGAGGGGGGGCGAAATGACGCGTGACGTCATATCCACTCGGCACATCAGACCGTTGTGACAATTTCATAGCGAATACCTAATAGCGTGCAACTGCGAATGCATTGTCATAGCGTCCAAATTCAGTGCTGATTCGTAAATGTGCTGACAAGTATTGTTTGAGTTTAAATTGTGTCTCGTTTGAGGACTTTGAAGAAAATTAATAAATAGATAATGGAAATATATCACGACAGGGATTACCTAATTGTTAAAGTTTTATTTTATAAGAGTTTAAAATGTTAAGGGTTAACGTATTTTTAGGTAAAGTGAATTAGTTGCTTATTGCTTTAACGACAATTTATTAGCATAAACAAACATTTATGTTGCAAAATATTGTATTATTAAACAATATTTTAACTCATATCTATATAAATACTCAGTCTTAATGACTTAAAAGTAGGTATTTAGAGGCCGCTGTATTTAAATTATTTGATAAATTTCATGTTTGGTGACCCAAAACTGCATATGAAGTACGTATTTTATAATAAATTTTCTATAGAATGTTTATAAATTTGCTTACTTTATATATACAAATAAATAATCTTGAAGTGCCTGTTTAATACATAAAAATAAATGTTTTGACGTTGTATATCATAATGTAATAATTTAAAAACGTTTGCTTTGTAACAGATACATATATCAAAGTTTTTTTTTATTTTCGTCTCTCCGTCTGTTTATTCCGGCTAATCTCTGAAAAAGCAAGTCCGATTTTGACGAGATTTTCACTATATTAACATATTTGAGGGCACTGAATAAGTTAATAGAAATCATAAATATAGCTTGTCTCTTAATGGTAGGCGATACGCCCTGACCATAATTATTTAAAAATATAAAACAATTGCGCTCACCTTTGCGAAACAACCTACATTTGCATGTTAAGTTAAATATATTTAGTGATTTCACTAACCACGGTGTTCTTCTAACCATTGCCCATATGGTATTTGCAAAATCCTACTAATTTGTGATAAAAAAGGAGGCCAAAATACTTTGTGCGGAAGTATTTTTGTTTATAATTATTTTATTGCTTGCGCGAATATTATCATTATTAAAAAAATGACTTTAATAATTTTATCGCGTTTATTTTACATTTTAAACCGACGTTTCGAACACTTTCCAGCGGCCGTGGTCACGGGGTAGAGATGTCATGCGTCTTGTTGCCAGTGCTGGAAGGGGTTTCTAGATCTTAATTGTAATTAATTATTTTAGTCTGTACTCCGACCTACGCAAATGAACTGGTTTTATCGTTAGAGCCAGCAGTGGTATTATGCTTGGGTTTAAATTTTAATTTATTAATTATGGGATCCCAAGCAGGTGGAGACCAACCCAATCTTCTTTTATTGAAATTTGATGTTTCTTTATCTCAATAGCCTCTACGGATCATCCTGGTAGGAATCGGTGTTCTTTAGCGAGGATTCGTGGTCGATCAAATCTGATGAAATGGTTTGGGTGATTTAAGGTTTGCGTTACACACCGCCGACTTGTTGGGTCTTTTATGTTTAATGTCAGCTATATGTTCCTTCACGAGTTCTCATTGTTAGCTTTGTTTGTCCAGTATAAGAGAGGCCGCAGTCACAATCTAGCTTGTACACTCCTGGATCTTGCAGAGGAATATTGCACTTGACAGGTGGTAGGAATTGACCAATCTTCTTCAGCAGCTTGAAATAAGTTTTGATTCAAGCCCGCCTCAAAATGTAGCCAATCTTGTCAGTTAGGCGTCTACAACAAGGTAGAACAGCAGGTACTCGCTCCACTGTGACCGCCTTCACTCGGTCACTTGACGCTGTCGTGGCGCAATAGTTTGTTGTCTCGCAGTACTTGCTTAACATGGTGTAGCTCAGCCGCCAGGTGTTTATCATCCAGATCCCTGTGCTCTCTGAAACAAAGATTTGCCCACGGTAGCTAACTGGGATGGATGGAGGTGTGAATGACCGTTTAAATATTTATTTGTATGGGTTGGCTTCCTATACACAGTATGGCTCAAGGTGTTATCAGGATTGTGAATAATTAAAACATCAAGAAAAGCTAAAGAATTTTAATTTTCTTACTCCATAGTAAACTGTATTTTGAATTAATGGTTAGGGTGGTTTAAAAATGCATTTATTTTATTATATGGTAATATGGTAAATGTATCACCACATAGCGCTTATAAAATCTTGGATGAATGGGAGCAGTGAGTAGGGCCTTCTCCTCAAAGTCTTCCATAAAAATGTCAACAACAATAGGAGACACCGCCACCCATCGCTACACCATCCATCTACATGTAGAACTCATCTTTCGATAATAGGTATACTATCACCGTAGCCAGCTTATTTACTGGGTAAACAAGACTTAACACCCTATGTCCACGGTAGTAGCGCGTTGGCAATACCACTGGTATTGCCAATGTCTATGGCGTCGGTGACCACTTCCCATCAGCTGGCCTGACTGCTCGTCTGCTCGCGTAAGCTCATAAAAAAAACTGGCTAGATATAGACAAATAAGCTATAAAACAATAATTTAAATCTAAAAGCGGAACACTGTCTGAAAGAAACGCGTTCCTGTGACCAATTTTTTAATTAAGTAAATTTTTATATTACGCGAAATGTTTTATATTTTAAATTTAATAGTAAGTCATACTACTAATATATTTTAAAAACCGTACAATGTAAAGTTACAGCGTGGCATTAGTAAACGATTAGAGAAATATATACAAACATATCTTCTAATTAAAAAGATTTTATTTTAAAGTGTTAATGACATAAATTCTTGAACCGACAAAACACAATAAAGCACATACATGAATTTAAGTCCATCAGGGTTCAAATTTATATTCGATATTTGTTATCACTGTTTTCTCATAGTTTGAGGTAAAATGTGTGTACGTCGACATCCTAAAAAGAAAGATAATTACATATAAAGATACTTTTGTGCCATCTTTTTTAATTAAATTAAATTAGACAAACGCAAAACTATGTCAGAAGTCTTAATAAACAGTGTTTATAATAAAGGCAATAACATTGAAATAATATCTATTTAAACCCTTCGAAAGTTAGCTATAAACTGATTAATGGTGTCTCATATATCATTTCAAACGTGAAACGTTAAAGCAAAGGCGACTATGAAGTAACTGTCAACAACATATTATTTATTGCCAGTATTTATTCATCCAACACAAACGGTGAACGACAGTTGACTATTTATACTGAAATTCTCAGAAATTTGAAATTACAGTTTATATTTTAGTATGGAAATAATGGCACAATTCGGACTATGACAAAGTATATATGCTAATGTATACTTATTCATATTCACGTACATATTTCTATGTCCTATTTATTCCTTGAGCGCAGTTTCGTCAGAAAGCCACTTTGTTACTTGCTTATGTTGGTGAATTTTGCTTTACTTTTACAATATAGCTTAAAATTAAGACTTGTAAAAACTTTTCTTAATTGAGCCACCAACTTTTAAGAAATATTCAAAAAAAATCTATAAAAATTTTAATATTTTGCCTGGTTTTCAAATTGTTAAAATACAGGGTGGCCCATAAGTCCTATGAAAAGTAAAATTTAATAAAACGAACAGGGCGCGCGTAAGCGGTGCAGGGGAAGCGGGGAGTAACTTCGGTTTCTGGGAATTCGCGATGGAGCGTTTTTCCGGAGCGGACGTGCGTTTGTGTGCGCAGTTTTATAAAAACGACAATTCGGCAACCGTTGCGCGGCGTAAATTTCGAGAACACAAAGGTTTACACAACTTTGACGACACTCAACTCTTCAAATGATTAAGAACTCGGAGCAGAGAGACCGGTTCGACGTTAGATAAACGCGATTGGGCCGCCAAGGACGTCACGTATGGAACAAGACATAGACACAGTGACACAGTCTATTCGCGAAAATCCGACACAGTCAACTCGTCAGCGCGCCAATGCATTAAACGTATCCAGGACATCGTTACAACGGATTTTGAAGAAAGATTTACATATGCACCCTACAAAATTTTGTTGGTTCAAGAATTAAAGGAAACTGACGGTATTTAAAGACAAAATTATGCGAATGAAATGTTGAATCGGTTTACTTCCTTCAATAACATAATGTTCTCTGACGAGGCTCATTTCCATCTTAATGGGCATGTTAGTAACCAAAATTGCCGCTATTGGAGCCCCATCAATCCAAAACTTAAGCATCAGAAGCCCTACATAGTCCGAAAGTGACTGTTTCGGCCGCATGTCAGCCCATGGTATCCTAGGGCCTTATCTTTGAGGATGGCGGAAAGCGCAGTTACTGTTACGTCGGAGCGATATGTGGCTATGATCGAAGAGTTTTTATACCAGGATTGCAAAACTTTTCAGGCTTTAATGCCAGGACGTGGTTTCAACAGGATGGGGCCACTTTCACACCTCTAACACTGCTATCCCGTTATCCGTCAACTTTTTCCTGGCTAAGTGATTTCAAAGAGGGGACATTTCCTGGCCTCCAAGTCCAAATCTGACCCTGATGGATTTTTTGTGTGGCTTAAGGCTTAAGTATAAAGGCTAAGGTATACGACACAAACCCAGGGTCAATAGAGGCCCTAAAAGAAAACATCCGCAGAGAAATGATATTAGTTCATAATGTTATAGTTTTATTTTAATATTTTTCTCATATCAAAGGACTTATGGGCCACCCTGTAGTACTTGATGTGTTTGCATCTACTCAATTTAAAAATAAAGTTAAATAACAAGAATTAAGCGAGGATAGACCTTTTTGTTTGTCCAGAAGATAAAGCCATTAAAACGTTCGATAAAACTTGCAAACCTGAACGTCATCAAAACCATCGGCATTATGCATTATGTTACAAAACAAAATAAAAATTATTATTTCCAGCGACTTGTCATTCCTGAATGTAATATATTCAAGGACCACACGGAATTTTTCGTGGCTTGCACCCTAAAATCGGTTTACCGAGATGCGAATTGACTGGAATTGCAATGCATCCGAGTGTAATTATATTTGCTGCAGACAGGTGACGGAATGAGACGTGACGTCACATCCACTCGGCACATTAGACCGTTGTGACAATTTCATAGCGAATAGCTACTAAAGAGCAACTGCGAATGCATTGTAGTTTCGTCCCAATTTAATGCTGATTTATACATGTACTGACAAGTAATGTTTGGGTTTTATTTGTGTTTCGATTGAGAACTTTGATAAAGTTAAAATAATAGATAGTGGGAATATATCACGATAGGGATTATCTATTTTTTCTAAAATTTTCTAAGTATATAAAAGGTTTTCGCGTTTTTTAACTTAAGGTGTTCTATTACTTATTGTTATAACAACAATTTAGCTAAAAATTAATTTTCACAAACGATCAATACTTTTATTGACTCAAAAATGGGCATATCGAGGTCACTGTATTTCAGTGACTTGATCAATTTAATATTCGGTGACCCAAAACTTCTAATGAAGTATGTCTTTTATCACAAATTATATTTTTATTTCAAATTATATAAGTTGAAGTTAGAATATATAGAAGAATAACATTGGGCCTATTTTATATATAGATAAAAATAAATACAGTCTCAGGAGAGTATGTTTGTAACATCAATATAACCGTTTTCCAAATAATTACATCGTGGCATATAACATTCACGAAGTGGCTAGTGTGTGCTGGACGAGAAGAGCCGAAGATCGGAAGCGGTGGCGTGCATTAGGGGAGGCCTATATCGAGCAGTGGACTATCACAGGCTGATGATGATGATATCTAATATAATTGTTATCGTTGTTTTCTGTTAGGATAGGACAATTTGGGCCGGTCACCGATTTGCCTTAAAAGTATCACGTCCCAGTAAAATGGGCCTACTTATAACGAATACCTTGACAATAATTACAGGATTTATTCGAAACCGTCAAAAGAAACTTAAAGAAAAGTAAAGTAGTCCTACTTTAGTGCAATCTTTTGCAATCAAAATAAACTAGACAAACATAAAAACAATACATTCCACTTGAAAGAATGTAGAAAACGGTTTCAGAAATTTTAATAAATATAATATCTATTATAATATCTAATATTAATTACCAGTATTTATTCATCCAATACAAACTGTGAACAACAGTAGACTATTTATACTGAAACTCTCGGAAATACGAAAATACAGTTTATATTTTAGAATGGAAATATTGGCACAATTCGGACTATGATAAAGCATATACGCTAATGTGTGTTTCGTCAGAAAGTTACATTGTTCATTCGCAGTATAAGCTAGTAGCTTATACTGCGAATGGTTGCTTTACTTAACAATATACTATTAAATAATGTATTTAAATATTTCTCTTATTTACGCAATTACTATACATATCAAATAAAAAAATTCGCAAAATTAAAATTTCTTCTCGAAGTTTCGGACTCTTCACAGCATCCATGATCACGTCTATAATTGATCAACAAATATAAAACTATTCTGTTTTCTTTTTACTGTTGTTAAAAAGTACTTGTAAGTTTGCCTCTACTTAATTTGTAAAAAAAAATTAATAACAAGAGATAAATGAGGACAATTTTGGAGTAGGGCAACGGAACCCAAGAGGGCAACAGCTGGCTGACTTTATGGAGAGGGAAGGACTATATGTGATGAACTCCTTCTTCAAGAAGCAGCCCAGCAGAAAGTGGACCTGGATAAGCCCCGATGGTTCCGAAAAAAACGAGATTGACTTTATCATGACGACCAAACGCCAAATATTCAATGATGTCTCTGTGATTGCAAGGTTTAAAACCGGCAGCGATCACCGACTGGTAAGAGGCACATTGAATCTTAACATTAGGCTTGAAAGATCTCGTCTAATAAAGTCCACGCTTCGTCCGTCTCGTGCCCATATTCAAAATGCCATGGCTTTCAGCTCGAACTTAGCAATCGCTTCCAAACTCTGACAAGTGCAACACTGTGGACGATATTAACACTAAACTCGTGGAAACTGTTCATGGTGTGGGTTCTAGGTTTTATAAAACACACGCAAAACTGGAACCCAAAACTCTCTGATGCCACTCTTAACCTTCTGGATACAAGACGGAAGATGCGGCTACAGTCTTCTTCTGATAAGTCAGATTATAGGCGCTTAATAGACAGATCTCCAAGTATATGCGGCGGATTTGCGAACTTAATACATCTCGTATTAAAGAAGAGAAACGGAACCAAGGTTCTAAAGTCCTCGCCAGAGATCTGTCTATCGGAAAAGTCAGTTGACTAAGTTCAAGACCGATAATGGGGCCGTCATCTCCAGTAGGCCGGAGGTTTTGAGTGAGATTGAGAGGTTTTATGGACAGTTGTACACATCGTCGTCGGAGCCGCTTACTGAAGCGAGTGACGATCGAAGAGCAAAGCTCACCCGGCACAACTCCGAAGATATCCCGGACGTCAGTCTGAGCGAAATACGAATGGCTCTCGACCAACTTAAGAACGGCAAAGCGCCTGGTGAGGACGGAATTACAGCAGAGCTTCTGAAAGCGGGTGGAGAACCGGTACTTGTAGTCCTTCAGAGGCTCTTTAATTTCGTCCTACAGGCTGGTATTACGCCAGAAGCGTGGAGCAGAAGTTTAGTGGTATTGTTTTTCAAGAAAGGCGATAAGAGCCTCTTGAAAAACTATAGACCGATTTCCCTTCTGAGCCGTGTTTATGTTCTGTTCTCGAGAGTCATCTTGAATCGTCTCCCTTCCAGACTAGACGACTTCCAGCCACCCGAACAAGCTGGATTCCGAAAAGGCTTTAGTACCATAGACCACATATTTACGCTGCGGCAGATTATACAGAAGACTGAGGAGTATAATTTGCCTTTATGCTTGGCGTTTGTGGACTATGAGAAAGCCTTTGATTCTGTCGAAATTTGGGCTGTGCTGCAGGCCCTTCAGCGTTGCCAAATTAACAGTCGGTATATCGAGGTGCTGAGGTGTTTGTACAGTAAAGCAACGATGTCCGTCCGACTACAATCCAGTAGTACGAAGCCTATTCAATTGCAGAAGGGTATAAGACAGGGCGATGTTATATCCCCGAAACTCTTTACCGCTGCATTGGAAGACGCATTCAAACTTTTGGATTGGAAAGGACGAGGTATAAACATCGATGGCGAGTACATCACCCACCTTAGATTTGCCGACGACATAGTCATAATGGCGGAGTCGCTGGAGGACCTCAACGCTATGCTCAATGACCTCAACAGTGTTTCCCAACACGTGGGCCTTAGGATGAACATGGAGAAGACGAAAGTCATGTCTAACGCTCATGTCATGCCTACGCCGGTGGTTATTGGGGACGCTGTGCTCGAAGATGTTGACCAATATATCTACCTGGGACAAGTAGTCCAGCTAGGTAAGTCCAACTTCGACGCAGAGGTCAATCGACGAATCCAACTCGGATGGGCAGCTTTCGGGAAGCTTAGACGTATCCTCTTGTCCGATATCCCTCAATGCCTAAAAACTAAGGTCTTCAACCAGTGCGTGTTGCCAGTGATGACCTACGGAACTGAGACGTGGTCCTTCACTGCTGGCTGTATGAGGAAGCTCCAAGTCACTCAGCGAGCTATGGAGCGGGCTATGTTAGGAATTTCTCTGCGTGATAGAGTGCGTAATACAGACATCCGCAGCAGAACGATGGTGACCGACATAGCTCGCAAAGTTAGCAAGCTAAAGTGGCAATGGGCCGGCCATTTAGCTTGTAGAGCCGATAACCGATGGGGAAAAAAGGTTCTCGAGTGGCAGCCTCGTACTGGCCATCGCAGAGTGGGACGACCCCCCACGAGATGGAGTGACGACCTGCCGCAAGTGTGCGGGAAGTCGGTGGATGCAGGTGGCGCAGGATCGTACTTCTTGGCGGCTCATGGGGGAGGCCTATGTCCAGCAGTGGACTTTCATAGGCTGATATGATGATAAATGAGGATAGATCCTAACAGCGGCAGAAATACTACACGCAACGCCTTCGTCCCTCCTTATACGAAAAACTTCGTGACGATTTGATTTTACTATTTATACATATTATATTTAATTATTTGTGTTTATTTTAGTACTTTTTAGAATCTAAAAGGTAATAGATTAGAATATAATAATAGCAATCCAAGTCAAAAAAAGGTTCATTTCCGCTGTTCTTATGTATCGGGAAATTTTCTTAAATGAGTTTTCGTCCTTAAGATTTTCAGCGTCACTTTTACGACGGCGCTATGGTTCCTCGGACAAACGAAAGGAGAATTTGAAACCCTTTTAATCAGACATTCCTCGGATACTGAAGGCCCAAGATCGGGCTTAGTGAAATGCTTAAAGGCATTTCAGTATCTTCGCCGAATACTTGTCCAATATGGCGTACACCTGATGGTATTTGCAGTTTTGGTCATTTTAAAAATGTGTGTGATAGATTAATAAAATGTTTTACCATTAGCAATGGACCTTTAGATTAAATTATAATCTGCAATTATTTTGTAGGCCATAAAATGCATTAGAATTTAAACAAAAAATAGCAGTGTGTAAATCCAAATACTTTTTGTGTAGTTTAACATAAATACAAAAAACACTATACCTTTTAAGTTATCTACAATGAATTAACGAATAAAACATGAACCTTTTTATAACTTAACTAAAAGTAATGAATTCTTATGGTCTTATAATTATTTTACATCCAGAAGTTAAAGCCATCAAAACGGTCGACAAATATTTATTTACGACGCTAAAGGGAAATATTAAGAAATCACAAATAGATCTGCATAAAACCAAAGAAAGACCCATTTGTCATAGCGCCACAATTTTTGGGTGTCTCTCTGCAACCATCCTCAAGCATTGGAATCCTTGGTGTCGAGATCTCACGCGACGTTCAGTTTCGAAGTCATTTGGACAGCAAATTCAAAATGGCCTCTAAAAAACTGGGAGTGCTGAACAGAGCGGGACGGTACTTTACATCAAGCCAAAAGCTTCTACTTTACAAAGCTCAGGTCAGGCCTCACGTGGAGTATTGTTCCCATCTCTGGGCCGGTGCCCCCAAGTATCAGCTGCTTCAACTCGACTCCCTACAAAAACGAGCCATTCGAATCATCGGCGATCCAATGCTCACGGACAGGCTGGAACCTCTAAGCCTACGGAGAGATATTGGCTCTCTCTGTGTGTTCTACCGCCTGTTCAACGGAGAGTGTTCAGCGGAGCTGTTTGATTTGGTACCTACCTCCCCATTCTACTATCGTACCCTCCGTCACCGGACTAGAGTTCATCCATATCACCTGAAACCGTGCCAACAAATACGTTACGTTTCCAGAGATCATTCATGCCACTATTAAACTCTGGAATGAACTCCCTCTTAGGTTTTTCCTTCGCGCTATGACATGTCTTCCTTTAAACGAGGTATAAAGAGAGTCCTTTACGGTAGGCAGCGCGTTGGTGATACCCTGGTATTGCTAATGTCCATGGGCGTCGGTGACCACTTCCCATCAGGTGGCCCGACTGCTCGTCTGCCTTCGTTGGCAATAAAAAAAAAGAAAAAAACCAAATAAGTTGCAAACGTAAACTTAATCAAAACTATCGGAATTATTCATTATGTTTCAAACTAAATAAAATATATTTTTTCCAACAACTTATCATTCATGAATGTAACGAAGTATATTCGAGGACCGCACGGAAATTCTCGCGAAAGTTTTGTTGCTTATTGCTTTAACGACAATTTAATAAGAAGTTTACAAGCATAAAAAATTTAATGGTTTTTAAGTAGGTATTTAGAAGCCACTGTATTACAGTTTCGGTTTACCTTTAATCAAGTAAAGGTAAACCAAAACTGCTAATAAAGAGCGTATTTAATAATAAGTTTTATATAATATATATAAATATGCTTTGGTATAATGTGACAACGATTTTTGATGAGTTAAGGCAAAGTGGGCAAACACAAAATAACCTAAAGAGTAAGCCTATCCGTCACAGGGATATGTCATAATTGGTCCCGGATGTCACGATCACCTTCGCAGTCACTATGGGGCAAAGTTCAAATCAAAACGAGTTTTTATTAAAATTTCAACACAAAAGTGATACACGTACTTATTTATTGTCAATATTGCTTCCACCGGTTCGGGAAAATACGCCGCTGGCCCGAGACAAACGCGAAGGAAACTTGGCAGGACAGGTTGAATAATAATCGAAAACGAAATAAATAAATATTAAATGACATACCTAACAAATTGCAATCATTGCTTAAATCATAAATTTCCATGAAGACTTTTCATGTGATTTATCTAATTGGAATTTGAGGAATTGAAATAAAATTCATATTTTATTTCAACTCCTCACAACTTAGTTATAAACAGAATATTGGTGTCACATGCATTCATTTCGAACGAGACGCGTTAAAGCAAAGGCGACTATGACGTCTCTGTCAGCAACAGATTATTTATTGCCAGTATTTATACATCCAACACAAACGGCGTACGACAGTTCAGCGTTTTTACTTAAATTCTCGGAAATGCAGTAATAGTTTTTATTTTAGAACGAAAATATTGGCACCATTCGGACTATGTTATAAGTATAGACGCTAATGTATACCATACATACATATTTCTTTGTCCTTTCTATGGAGGCAGTTTCGTCAGAAAGTCACATTGTTACTTGTTTATATTGTAAATGGTTGCTTTACTTTACAATATAGTTAAGATAGAAAACGGTTTACTACATTTGAACAAAAAATATAAAAAGTTTTCAAACTTGTTAAATAAAGTACTTATGTGTATGCATCTTATTAATTTGTAAAATATAGAGTATAATAACAAGAAGTCAATGAGGATAGACTTTTTTCGTTCTTGGTTTTAATAAAGAAAACATGTAGCTTTTAACATTGAACAGCTACACCTTAATAAAATGGAATGGATGGATTATCAGAAAACAAATTACCATCGAAGAACATTCCAAACTGAAATTAAAGAGAGAAACGAAGAAATAAAATCCAATTACCTTTTTCATTATTCGCCCAATAAATTCAAATTTCGGGCGCGCTGATGCAGGAACGGATTCGCTTTCAAAAGCCAGTTAACTAAGTTTTAATTATGGAGGCATCAGTTGTGAAACAAACTTTAATTAAAGCGCTTTGCCGGCATAATCCGTAACTAATCCTAACCATACACATATTAATCCATTTGTAGTAAAGATTTATATTTTTTTATTTATGACAACTTTTTTTTAATCAGATTTCTATATGCCAAATAATTTAATGTTATTTAAAAAAAATAATATTGTATATAATAAGGAATTCTCTGTCTGCTCTTGATACTTCGTTGCAATTGCAGTCATTAAAATAAACTAAAGTGCGTTTTGAATAGGTGAGTTTTAACTTTACTGATTTGCGGCAGAAATACGGCACGCAACGACTTCGATTTTACTGTTTATTTTTTAAAATTCTAAAAGGTATAATAAATCGGTAATAAAATGTAATTCGCTAATCGATCAAAGTCAAGGAAAGGTTAATTTCCGCTGTTTTTATATATACAGGGAAATTTTCTTAAATGAGTTTTCGCTCCTTAAGATTTTCAGAGACATTTTCAAGTCGTCGCTATGGTTTCTCGGACAAACGAAAGGAGAATTTGAAACCCTTTTAATCAGACATTCCTCGGATACTGAAGGCCCAAGACTGGGCTTAGTGAAATGCCTTTAAATCCTCGCCGAATACTTGACGCATATGGTGTACACGTCATGGCATTTGCATGTTTGGCCAAGATAGAAATGTGTGTGCCATACTAATGAAATTAAAGCATTACCTTTAGCAATAGACTTTCAGATTAATATAAATCCGTAAAATACATCAGAATTAAAATAAAAGATATGAGAAGTTTAACATATATACAGATCATAAATGCCTTTGTGGACAATAACTTTAGGAACAGAACATTTACCTGAAACATATTTTTCCATTCACACAACTGTAAAATAATTATATATAATAATATGTAAAACTGAAAATATTGCAAACCTGTTCGTAATCTAATTCCTCGGAATTATTTATTATTTTTCAAACTAAATAAAATATATTATTTCCAACGACTTATCATTTACGAAAGTAATGTATTCTAGGACCACACGGAAATTTTCGAGGCTTGCACCCTAAAATCGGTTCACCGAAAGCTGAATTGACCGGAAAATTTCAATACGTCCGAGTGTAATTATATTTGCTGCAGACGGGGGGCGAAATGACACGTGACGTCACATCCACTCGGCACATCAGACCGTTGTGACAATTTCATGGCGAATATCTAATAGCGTGCAACTGCGAACGCATTGTCATAGCGTCCAAATTTAGTGCTGATTCGTATATGTGATGACAAGAACTCCCTTTTTTCTTTGACAAGAAATACATTTGTGTTTTGTCTGATTACTTTGATTAAATCATTTCTGATTAAATCTGCTTTTTACCGATTTTTTGGATTAATGGGTAGACTAATATGGGATAGTGGGATAACCCATCTTAGTCTGCCCATGATCGTGGACCCTGGAAAGATTTCGAAACGTCGGGAATAAATACGTATAAAGGATCAACGCGAAAAATGCTCACTAATTAAATTTAATATACATAATAATCGCGTAAATAAAATAAATTATTTTAAAAGTAAAAATGAAGGGTAGTAGCAGTAATATGTTGCTACTTGTATAAGTGTTTACTTATTTTTTTTAATTTATTAGCCTTTTTTAAATATTTAATGTAATTAGTGTTTTTGCGTTCTTAAATAAGATTAGTTTATGGCTATAACTATAATTTAATTATAAATTTATTTGCACAGACGATCATTAGTTTTAACGACTTGAAAATGGGCGTATCGAGGCCGTAATATTTCACCGACTTGATTAATTCGATGTTCGGTGACCCAAAATTACTAATGAAGTACATATTTTACTATAAACTAGCAGATGCCCGCGAATTCTTCCGACCGGTAATAGTATAATATGTAGCCTTAGTTATTACCAGTTACATCAGCCATAAAAAAGGGAATTCTAATGTGATTACTTTTTTGAGAGCCCGTATGCCTGTACATACAAAGGCAATATTTTTATTCGGATACATTTACAGCCTTTTTAACTGCTTATATAAAATTATGCAATAAAAAATAGTTTAATGTATATTATCATGATTTAAGTCAAACTAAACAACAGTTTAACCCGCATAAAATATATGTTAGATAAATTAATGATACTAACATCCTCGGTGATTGAATACAGCTTCCAGTCCTATATATTTACTATCACACACATCACTATCACAGTAAAACAATACATAATGTAATACACTAATTTGAAGAGAAATTTTATCAGTTTCACACTAATCGATTCGACACTATAACGGTTGCACAATTGAATAGTACAATCTCCTAATAGCCGTCCATCAAGCCAGGGACACCCCTCATTCAAACCTCACCCCCATTAAGCGTAACAACCTGCCACACCGAGGTGGCCATTCGATGGGCAAATTGCAACTCGCCCGGCGTAATTATATTCCGAGCCCAGATTGCGTGCTGATGTCACTTCAGCCGTAATAGGGATGGCCATTCTCGGCGTAGTGACGTGAAACGTTGGTTTGAAATATATCGATATATTTTTAACAAAAACCAATTGTTATATTGTCACATTAACGTCAGCTATCGATTTTAACTTGCATAAGACAGAAATAAGGGATTCCACTTAAAAAAAAATGTTATAAGCATTGATTTTAACGGTTGCAGTTGATGTTAGGCGTCGTTGTTTTTGAGTACATTGGCATATTCGTTTTACTAAAATTTTAAAAGACAGGCAGGTGAATTAATTAGTTAGTAGAGAACAGAAATACGTAGTTTACCTGTAATTGCTCCTGTTGCGCTATAAATCAGTTTACTATCACATCAAGTCAGCTCCAACCTTAGCCATAATAGATTAATTCTTTAATTATTAACGACTAAAATTATTATAACACATTATCAATTGTAATTCTGTCCCCCACAAATAGATTAGCACACTGAACGTATAGTGTGTGTTTAATTCTTTTACAATAAACGTTTACAACCAAATTATAAAAAGTAAGCATCTTAAAACTAATTCAATGACACCATAACTTTTTTCCTTACGACACTTCAAATAAAAATTTATTAGGTGTTCTAAATAAATGGTAAATTATGTAGCTTCATAAAATTCCAATATTCTTAATATTAATAACTTTCAGGGTAAAAAAAAGTTGAGAGCACAAATGTACATCACCAAAAGAATTTATTGTAACGGCCGTAAATATTAAATGTCGTTTCGACCGGAAACTGAAATTGTCAATTTATTTTCCAAATTTAATGAGCACTTCAATGCCGGGGATGATTGAAAGTATTCGCTAGGTGTTTCCATTAAAGTAAATTTGTGATTGTAACATCATATTTATTGTGTAACTATAGTATGAATAGTGATTTATTTTTTATTTGTTGAAATGTAAGACTTTTTTATGTATAAAACCAAGCTATACTTAGTCTGCATTCGTCTAAAATATTTTATTACTCACTCTATACATGTAACAAATAAAGAAATTTATATGAGAAGTTATTTAAATACAATGGATTTTTTTTCAATAAAAAGTTGATGAATAAGAACCATTTTTTTAATCTATCAGACATGTTTTATATTAGTAGTATCCTATTAGTAGGAATAAGAAAATGTGATAATGTTAATACAAACTTTTAGCGTTGAAAAATTTCTTAATATTTCTAACATTTGTGTATACAACAATATATTTAGTTGTTTCAGTAAAAAAAAACATTCGTTATAAATCTTATTGTACTTTAATAAAGGTTAGCTTGGCTATGAGCTAGTTATTATGACTTATCGTAAGTGGAAACTACTTTAGGCTCGGATACTCCATCAAAACAATTAGACTCTAACAGCACATATGTTCTTTGCTTTTCCAGTTGGTACATATAATTATTTAAGGTTACAACTAACTGAAGATAAACTGAACTAGAAAAGTCTTTTTATTTTCAGGTCTAGACCGAAGGAAAAGGACAAGAAGAAACCTGAAAACCGTCTTATTATCACTCAACATTTCACTGAGCGTACAGTAACACCAGGTGGAGATGTAAGTTATATACCAACAGTATATGTAAAAATTAGAATGCAAATAATTTTTCCTAACCAATTTTATAGCTCTAGCCTAGTGGTATAAGCGTGTGCTTTAGAAACCGGAGTGTGTGAGAGAGAGTGTGAGTTTAGAAATCGTGGGTTTGAATCCTGCGGGGACTCAATAAATTTTCAGTAAAATAATTTTTTTTAAAAAGTTGGTCCACCACCGACCCGCATTGGACCAGCGTGGCGGGATACGGTCCAAACCAAGAGTAGCCTGCCCAGTGATAAGTACGATGAAATGAACCATTGTAGACCGAGTTTAGTTTTTTAAGCAAAAGTGTTTTAATGGTTAAACATCGCATAACGATTGACAGGTGGACTCGTGACCCACCAATATCAATTTAGATTGTATTCTTCACAGTTATCACCTGAAGTATACAACATTGTCATATATATATTTCAACAAAAGTAGCAAAAGAACTCAAGTCACACTTATATATGATTTTAGATAAGCATGCAATGTGCGGCCTCCGGTGATAGACCTCCACAGTTCACTTGGGAGCGTGACGGCGTGGTTATTTCTAGTAACACAGATCCCAGGTTATATAACTTTTCAAGTAAACTTAAATAAATGTACATCTTCATTATCAAAACAATACCAAACAGGCGACTTAATGTTAGTTTGGAAAGACATCTTAGAACTCGGCTTCTAACGTCAATTTATATCAAGCAAATAATTTTCATAAAAATTACGATCTACTTGTACCAACTTACAAAGATAAAATTGTTACTTGAAAAAAGTGTTACTTGATTTTATTCCATTTCAGATATGCACTAGGACAGATCATGACGTCAGATAATTCAGTGATCACTCATCTTAACATTTCACGAATAAGGGTTGAGGATGGAGGTTTGTACTCTTGCACAGCCAAAGAAGGAGAGAATGTTGTCAGCCACGAGAATCGCTTGGACATTTATGGTACAACTGCTTTCTCAAAATATTCTTTTTATTCTATCACGTATAATTTATTTTAAAAGTAGTAAAATTCGGAACATGGATAAAAACTAATAACTAGAAATCACGGTATTCATTTTGCATTTAAGTATTTAAATTTTTAAATTATTTTATTATAGTTTCAAAAACAAAGAAATTCCGAACAATTCAAACTATATAAGATTTTGTTCAGGTTATACCAATAACTTTGGTTAGGCAATTTTACACCTTTTTTTCTCTTAAAAATATATCAAAATATTTTCGATAGTTATGTTAATACTGAATGCTTAATTATAATACTTAACATATTATTAATGCGAATTGTTTTGTCTTGCAAATAGATTAAGTAAATTGTATTAAATCACTTGTAATTTAAGAAGTTCCTTTTAGAAGTTAAAATAGAAAATGAACTTTGGGTTTAAAAAAAGTAATAAATCACCGATTCTTTTCAGGTCCGCCATATATCAGATCCCTGCCACCAATAAAGGTTCAAAGTGGAGAAGCTGTTAATTTAAGATGTCCCTTTTACGGTTACCCAATAAGGTGATAAATTTTCCACTTCAATTTAGACCAATTCAAATACGCCCCTTTTCAAAAAAAAAACTTTCTTTACCTAACTTTTCCGTTTGAGAAAATATTCTAAAAATCTTCTTAAGTATACTTTGTTTTATGCCAAATAAAATATGTAATTTAAGTACGAAAAGGCTAATGTCAGACATTTCATATTTGTCCAAAGTCAATACATCACTTGATTTACTAATTTATGAAATTAAAATGTCTGATTCAAATAAAACTGTCATCTGGTATCATGCTGACATTAGCACAGTCCTATCAATTCAAATTGATTGGTTTCCAATAGACACAATATCTATTGCATTATAATACAAATTTTCACAATGATAAGGTCAGATGTTTCTACTATACAAATTTAATTTGGTCTTCATAATAACTGGATCACAGGCAAGATGATCAATTCAATAACTTTCAATCAGAATGAACGGTGCATAAACATACACTAAGAGGTGGGTATACATATGGTGTTCACTTCCGGAAGACCAAAGAACAGAATGGACGATTTGAACTGCAGTGATTGAGCTTCCGGAAATCTAGAGGTTGATACAGTGATTGAGCCCAATTTAGGGATACTTGAATAATTTACAAGAAGGGCAGATTGTCAATATTTACTGCAACGTACGTAGCGGAGATTTACCAATACATTTTGAATGGCTGAAAGATGGTAAACGAATACCGAGCAACTTGAAGGTAAGACTGTTTTTATTAAATGAAGTGGTTAGAAAATTGTTTTAAAATGAATAAGCGGTAGTAGCGGCGTATCAAATGTGCGGCATAAAATAGTTACTACATAAGTGACATCAGTAATATTTTTAATTTACTGATTTAATGCAGACATAATGGCAAAAATAAAGTCTGTAAAAATCGACCATTTTTAATTGTAACAAGAAGAAATCAAACGAGAGAGAAAAAAATATGACAACTTAAACTTGATATACATGATATTTTTTATTTGGCTTTCAAGCTTTCAAAAAATTCGAGTGGTTACAAATGTATTTTTTTTACAATGTATTAAATTCGAAATTTATAGGTAGCTTTAAAAGATTTTAAAACTTTTCAGTATATTGACACTTAGTCTTGCAGAATGTAGATAGATGTTTCAGATTAAAATTCTTTCGGCATGATTCTTTTCCTTTACAAGTTAAATAATCCTTTCCTAATTGTTCTAATCTCTTATAATATTTGTAATTTTTTAATTTATAACAGGTAGTGGAGAGAAGTTCGGAGCTATTTAGTGCATTGGTAATCAAGAAAGTGTCCCTGGAACATTGCGGTACTTACACCTGCGTAGCTTCGAATCACGTTGCAAAAGTGAACAGATCAACGGAGTTATACATCAAAGGTAAGTTCCTGTATATTTAATATGCTTAAAGTATTTTCCTTTTCCTTACCAAATTTAAATACCTTTTCAATGCAAATATAAAATATGGATATGCCTTTAATTTTGATGTAACAATCTTCAACGGGTGTAATAAATACAAACTATTCTTAGTTTTTTCTTCTATTATTTTTAGTTGCACCAAAATGGGCGGAGGAGCCGTCTAATTCCTCTCTTCTTCTTGGTAGAAGAGGAATCGTATCTTGCAGTGCTAACGGATATCCTCAGCCTCAAGTTCACTGGATGAAAAAAGATGGTACGTGAATGTATTGATCAATACAATATAATACAGACATTATTGCCCTACTTAGATTATTCGAGTCAAACGATGTAAGCACCGTTATCTTATAAAGTAAAGACTAGACAATGAATTTTCTAGGTTTTATGTATTGAAAAAGATACACCAATCTAGGTAAAAATACCTGATGAATGAGCAGTACGTGATGTACTATATCAATCTCAAAGAAATGCATCGCAAAATGACATAATTCTGGTTACCAATTTAAAACTCTGGATGTTATGTCTCGAATCCAGTAATTATTTGAACCATTGTCCTTCGAAGAGCAATACAGAAATGTTTACACATGCTACTTTGCAGCAAAGATAGACACTGTGGTAGTACTTTTTCAGTCTTGAAAAAAAGAATACTTCTCAGAAGTTGTAATGGATATGCGTAATATAATTATATATGCGATTCTAGCCGTCACCATAAGCTCGTTTGTAACGGCGTTAAATTAGCGATTTTCGTTGTTGTTTAAATATCTTTGTATGTTTCAGCTCTGCTCGGAACTTGGCAACCAGTTTTAGAACTTGCCGGTGGTGGATTCTAAGCTTACCGAATGGAACGTTGATAATCGAGGAAGTATCACTAACAGACGAAGGCTTGTACTCTTGCAATGTTGAAAACGGAGTCGGAAGTCCATTGAGCAAAACTATCTGGATGAGTGTTAATAGTAAGATTTTAACATTATATATGATTATTTTGTAGTTTTTATTATAAAAAGGAATTGCATGAGTGCTAATCATAACAGTTATGTAGAAAGTCATTCCTGCACCTGACCTCCCTGCGCTCGTGACGGTTATCCGTCCCGAGGAAGGAATAGGAAATGCGCATATGTTTTTGCGTACATTGTGCACTATACTATCTCCAGAGAAGTTATCTGATCTCTAGCTATAGCTATATATATATATATATATATATATATATATATATTTAATGATAGCGATTTGACTACGACCGATCTATGGTCGTAAATCAAAATCGTACTAGGAAATATATTATTATTATTTAATGGGTGCTAATTTTAATTATTTTGTTCATGAAATAAATATAGTTTATCTTTTAACATATTGAGCATATATAGTTAGAAAAGCAGACAAACAGTAAAGCGGAGTAATAACCTACAGTTGATTTTAATTATGTTGCTACCTAACCCAGATCTTCAACGATAAATTAAATCTACAGTTACGGCATTCACATATATTTATAGTAGTTTATGTCTAACGCTACGAGCTATTTCCAGCTTCCATAATCATTATAGAAAAAGATTTCATCTATAATGTATTATGTAAATTAAGGAATCATACAATCTTTTGACACGACAATTACAGAGCCGGTTCATTTTGAAACAACAGCAACGAACGTGACATCGAGGCTTGGTCATCCTGTGGCATTAGAATGTAAGGCGCTTGGTGATGACCCCATAAGAATACTGTGGACTCATAATGGAAATATTCTGGACTTTCAGATACACAGGTAGGATATTATTCATTTTAAATTACAAGTATCATACACAATTTATTATTGAATAGTTGAAAGGCATTTGGTAGTTTAAGCGGCTCTAAAAAGCCGCTTTCTTTTTTTAACACTATCAGTTCCATTAAATATAATCTTGAAAATTACAAAAGTCACTCTTTCGTTTCTAAATAAATATAGTTTGAACTTATCAATATTAAAACATCTTTAAACATATATTATGTGTTTCTTAATACTCAGTAATGTATTATAAGTGGTAGACTAATAAAGGAATGCATTAAATATATAACTATGAAACTAAAGCAAAAAAGAGAAAGAAACAAACATGCACGTCCGTTAGTGAAACATATTACTTTTCTAACACATTCCATATCTCATATCCAGAGCGAAACTCGCCGAAACAAAAAGCACGCTGGGCATAACAAGTACTATCAAACTGCAATATTCCGAAACGGGGGACGCCGGATTGTACCAATGTAGAGCTAACAATCCATATGGCACTGCGACATTTAATATATTTCTTAACATCTTGGGTAAGTTCATATTTCGAGTACAATAAATCTGACTTTGATAAAAAAGTTGTGACAAATAATTCTGTTTGCGTGAAATGAAAAGGTACTTTGGCTCTGTAAATTTTAGCAGAATATGTTATGCAAAATTTTGCAATTATCCAATAAATTGATGAATGTAAAATACTTAATGTCAAGGCTATGTTTAAAAATATTTTAAGCAATTATTTATTTTATTTACACAAATACTACAATTAAGAAAAAGGACTTTAACTGAGTTTATCCTCGTTTATTTTCATATATTATTATAATATAAGCCCTGATGTTTAGAACACATTACAACAACCATGATAACGGAACAGACAGCCTGTCATACAGACTTATATATACTAGCAAAAAATATCGTCATCATCAGCCTGTGTTCGTCCACTGCTGGACATAGGCCTCCTAACGCACGCATTCTCCATAAGGGGGTTTTTGGAGCATACCACACCACGCTAGTCCAATGCAGGTTGGTGGATGGGCCATCATTTTTTACCATGCCCATCCGACGCATGGATCATCTTACTTTCAGAAAATTTGGTGATCGGCCTGCACGCCCTAACCAACAAGGAAACAACAATGGGAATTTGTTGAGTCTCCGCAGGATTCGAACCCACGACCTCCGGGTTCTAAAGCACACCCCTTTACCATAATGCTACGAAGGCAGCAGGCAAAAAATTTAAGTTAAAAAAATATCTAGCGTTTAACTACTTTTTGTTATAGGAGGGCGTTTTTAAATTATCCCAATATTTTACGACCCATAAAAAGCTGATGCGCCTTAATAGCGATTCGATTTTACCGTCAGCCTTTTCATAATTTTACAATGATTCGTCTATTATAGAGATATAGAGCAATCTTTACAACCTTGGCGTTAATCTGTTTGACTCGGTTTGATAATCATTACTGTATTTTAGTAACAACAACATTTAAAATTTAGTCGATTCCAAAATTTTTAATTGTTTTTTTTTAATTACGTTATATGCTATTGCTGTTAGGAAATTTAATGTTAAATCTCTTATTTAGCATTATTATTCAATAATTATACATTATGACTACAACCAAGAATATGAAACAATCAGGAAAGAACAAAACCAAAACTAAATAAGGAAAATATCAGAAGTTAGTCAATTTCTTAATAACTTTACACATAGCTAGGAACAGTTTTTCCAAATATGAAACAGATATTTTTTTTGTATTTGTCAATATTATCTACAGTCCGTGTCCATGAATGCATGTCTTAACATGATGTTAGTGTATAGCGTTAAATCAAAAACTATTATTATCATGTATTCAAATCAGAGCCCCCCACCCCACCGTCTGAGCTGAGGGTAGAATCGGTGCGTTCACGTTCCGCACTTGCCTCGTGGCGTTCAACCAGAGCGCACGCGCCGCGATACGCACTTCAATATGCTCCGGCGCATGTGGTGGATATTAGCTGGGAGCATGCTGTCACACTAAATATATCAAGGTTGATCACTCTTAAATATTGTATTCTATACGTCACTCTAAATAATCATATTTTTAAATTGAAAAATGGATTTTGTGAAATATGTTTTGTCATTTAATGTTACTAAGATCAATTGAAATAATTTTCTTTGTTGACAAATACGTGATGTATTATAAGATGCGAATTATGATTAAAATAATTATGATATTCTATACGAATTAAATTGCAAAATAAAAGAACATTTCTTCTTTTTTTGTAATTTTATCAAAAATATAAGTTTTTTCAAAACGTTAGAAGCATCGATCAAGATCATGTCAATCTATGATGTAACAAAAATAAAGTAAAAAACAAGTATATATATAATTAAAATAAGAATTCCTACGTTATCCAGGAAAGACAACGATGTGAGACAAACTGTTGAACTTCAAAACTTACGACCCGCGACTGCTTACGTGGTTCGTGTAGCGACTGGAAACCAAGTTGGAGTCAGTCCGTATACTGCACCCGTGCACTTTTCAACACACGAGGAAGGTAAAGTAACAATATATATGTAGTACATCAATATGTTAACATATGTTTTATTTAGTATATAAATCTGCTTTCGTAGCCTTGCATAGGCTTGCGCTTCCTAAAGTTATCGGTTCAAGATCCTTCAGAGACTCCAACGCCTTTTTATTGTCATTTCTTATTTCTAATAGGTTAAGGCGATGCAGGCTGATTACCCAATTGCCCGTAAAGTAAGATAAAAGCATCAACGTCCGGTCAACATCCGGTCGTGCCAGTTATTCGTCCTATCAGACTATAAGAAGGAAGATGCCACATCTACTATACATACCGCCGTAGTAGAAATCGACTAGGAGGATATTAATATCATTTGTATACTAACGAGCAGTATTCAACGCGCGAAAAATATTAGAATACGTATTAAAACATCCAGTTAGGATTAGTAGAATTTTAATAAAGACCTTTTTGAATAGCGATGGCTACTGTTAGTTATTTGTCTAAAACTCCTATTATAGTGATATTCATCAAACAAGAAAACTATATTATTTTAACTTCAAATGAAGCTGCCTACATAATATTTCTTAAATTTTTGCCCATCAAATTTGGACCACGTTGTATCGCTGGCTGTATGGTAAGTATAGATAAGATTCAGACAATACTGAACTAGGAAAAAAAATTGAGTATAGAAATATTAAATAAATTTATAAGGAAAATACCGTTGAGAAATCCTCAATCATATATGATGATAAAAATAGCAAAAAAATTAAAAAATCCTTCTACTTTCAGCACCATCGTCACCTCCAATCAACATTGTGGTTGAACAAACTAACGCACCTGGCGAACTGTTTGTATCGTGGCTTCAGCCGCCGAAGGAATCGCACAATGGCGTAATCACTGGTTATCACATTAAGGCTGTTCCACAGAACATACCAAATCGTAAGTATTTTTATCATTCATCATTATCAGCCTGTGATAGTCCACTGCTGGACATAGCCTCCTAATACACATTAGTTGAGGGTTTTGGACTGCGAACCGCTACGCTGGTCACAGTGCGGGTGGGTGACTCGACTTTACTGCCCATCCGAGCATGGATCATCTTACTTTTCAGACAATTGATCGGCCCAAATTGCCCTAACCAACTAGGAAATAATAATGAAAATTTTTGAGTCCCTGCAGATTAGAACCACGACCTCCGGTTTCTAAAGCAACACTTACCATTGAGGCTACGGAGGCAGTTTTTATCATTATCATTTATCAAATTACGAAAATTTATTGTTGACTGGGGTTGTTGAATGAAGAAATCGAATGCGCTAAAACAACACGACAGAATTGCAACACTCATCTTACTTTTAGATACAATTGAATAAGTTATTTAGCTTTATGGGACGTTATTTTAACAATGTTTACAAAAATATTTTTAAAATAAAATAATTTTCACCCATATTTTTTTTTTACAAATACTAATTTTCTTTTTATTTTTCATTACATTTTTTTTAAATACAGTTTCTGAGGACACGGACACGAGAACATTGAAAGTTTCGCAAAAGCTGGCAAACAAGAAACGAAAATTAGCGGATTGCTAAAAAATACGAGGTAAGTTTGAGTAAATAATGTTTTACTTTACAAAGGAGACGAGTGTTCCAAGTTAAAATTGTAATAAAACCCTAGTAAACTATTTTGCACTTGTAATAAACATATTTTTCGTTGAATTCTGATTGGTTAAGACCATTTGGGCCAATCACCCAATTGCCTGAAAAGTAAGATGATCATCGTTATTTGGCCAGCGTGGTGGGATACGGTCTAAAAATAATAGAGAAGGCTGTGTGGACATAGGCCTCCCCATATGGGACTAACACTGGCTGATGATTATGATACATATAATAATAATAATAATAGTAAAACAAATTCTGATCAAAATGTTGCATCCTATTTTGAAAAATTTTTTTCAGACATTCCTGTCTCAACCACCAAGTCACTTGTTTCTTCTCCAACTGTTTCCGAGTACTTATTAAAAGAAAATATCAGTGAATGAAAAGATAATTTCTATTTTAGTAATGTAAACGATAAAGATATTGTGTCCGCTTTTAAATATCTGGACATTAAAAAAACTGTAGATCTGTGGGGGATCTCGGTTAAGGTGATAAATTCTATTATTGATGTTATATCATCTAGCCTTGCAGCTATTTTTAAGTATTGTATTACATGTAGTAAATTTCCTGACGTTATGAAACACAGTAAAGTTATTCCAGTATTTAAATCAGGCAGTACTACAGACCCCAATAACTTTAGACCTATTTCTATACTGCCTGTGCTTAGTAAAATTTTTCAGAAAATAATTCTTAACCGATTACTAATACATTTTAATTCTCATAATATACTTAATAACAATCAGTATGGTTTTACACGGGATCGTTCTACAAACGATGCAGGTGTCCATCTTGCTAAAACTATATTTGAGGCATGGGAAGGGTCACACGATGCTTTAGGTGTCTTCTGTGACTTAACCAAAGCTTTTGACTTAAGCCACTACGGTATCTAAATGCCGCACACGGCCTTTTGACTTCGTACTTGAGCCATCGAACTCGAAGAGTTGACGTGAACGGCAAGAGATCTCCCGGGGCGCAGGTAGGTATGGGGGTCCCACAGGGATCTATTTAGGGGCCTTTTCTCTTCCTGGTCTCTATCAATGAACTACCACACCAGGTTGAGAACAATAACGAGATTGTATTATTTGCTGATGATACTTCTTTAATATTTAGAATAAAACGAGATAACTTGCAAAATGATGACGTAAATAATACCCTAATAATTTAATGTGAAACAAAAATAAAATTAATGTATAAGGTTTATGACTCGTAATGTTCCTCAAGCTGGGCGTGATGTGGTCGTAGATGGAGAAGCGCTAGACTACGTAGATTGCACTGTATTTCTCGGCATCTTAATAGATTTTAAACTGCAATAGGGCCCTCATAATAATAGACTGGCGAGAAAACTTAACTCAGCGGCTTATGCAGTCAAAAAATTAGACAACTAACCGATGTTGAGACAGCCCGTTTAGTATATTTTAGTTATTTTCACAGTATAATGTCTTATGACATTCTGCTGTTGGGAAACGCGGCTGATATTAATACTATTTTCATAATTCGAAAGAGAGCGATTCAAGCAGTCTGTAACCTGGGCCCCAAAGAATCGCTGAGAAAAATGTTTTCAGAAATCAATGTTATGACTGTTTTTTCTCACTACATATTTGAAAATATTATGTATGTTTTTGTAAAATATTTTGACACACATAGTATAAATACTAGAAATAAGCATAATTATGTTCTTCCAAAAATTAGGCAAAGAACAATGAAATCTTTCATGGGACAATCTATACTCTTCTACAATAAAATCCCAGAAAACGTACAGCCTTTACCCGTAAATAAATTAAAAAAAGTTGTAAAGGCACGTTTGTGTGTTAAAGGATATTATTGTTGTAATGACTACTTGATAGATAACACACCCTGGTAATAAACTGTTCGGTCCAGGCTATTTCAAAGTAGTAAAATGTATAATATAATGGGTATTATGTAAAAAATTATAAAATTTATTAAAAAAAAGAAAAAAAAGAGTCCCGCTGAGTTCCTTACGCCGGTTCTTCTCAGTTCAGAGTCTTCTATTTCCGAACCGGTGGTAGATTATTTGCTAATCAATAAGAAAGTGTAATGCTTCCATATTGAATAAATATATTTGACTTTGACTTTGATATATTATTGCCGTCCTTGAGAGCTGGAGTAGCTGGGCCGAAAATGGGTCATTGCTTTTATATACGTGATCAATTTAAATGAATAATTCCAGGTATGCCGTATCCATATCGGCATTTAACAGTGCTGGCTCAGGTCCATTCTCCTTGCCCGTTTTTCAAGACACCATGGAAGGTGGTAAGTAACCAGATAATGTTACACTTAAATTAATGTATAATGTAATATTAAATCCATTTTGAGGAAATATTCAATTAATGATTTTGAAGAGTATTAAACGTCAGAAACAAAATATGAAATCCAAAATAACGAAAAATCCATAGAAAGTTGATTACTAAAAGGTCCTCCTCTTAAATTTTTAATAGATACCGGTGCAAATCAATCCTTCATCAGTCCCGAAGCGCTAAAAATTATTTTCCTGACATTCCACTGAACTATGATCCCTTCGAGGTCACAAACGTTCATGCGACAAGTAGAAATGACTATTCAGTTACGCTACCGTGTTTCAGAGAATTTTGTGACCCTAGCGACATAAAGTTATTCGTGTACCGATTGCATAATTATTTCGATGGTTTGATAGGGTTAGACTTATTAAGCAAATGGGAAGCAAAAATAGACCTAAAACACTCTGAAGTAAAGCTTTTCTTTTTTGTAATTATTGTTTTTTTCTCTTTATTTGATAATAGTTATTATGAAATCATGATAATAAACGGCCGTGGGTGGTGAGATGATCACTAGGGGAATAACTGTATAGTATTTAACTCTTACATCTTCCGAAGCTGTGGCGACTTTGGTATTCTGTGTTATTGTTGGTCATGAAAAATGGTAGAATTAAACATTTCCAATTATTTTAAAAATCACGATTAGTGCAGCTCCATACCCCCGGCACTATATTCTTAGACCAGTCTACATATGCTACTAAGAATGATATGTTAGACAGGCTTTTTGTAATAAATGTTAACATCGATCTACTATTGTGCGATTGAAAAATCGTTTATTAACGTTTTGAATTCTTTTTCAGCTCCTGAACATGCTCCGACTTCAGTTGAATGCACTGCTATATCATCCACATCATTAAGGGTTAGCTGGCAACCCGTCTCAGCAAATGGGCAGGGAAGTTCGCTAATTGGTTACACGGTATTATACGCTACTGAAGGTTAGTAAATTAACTACGAGTATCTTACCCACTAGGTAGATAGGTTACTTTCGTGTTTAATCCGAAGGATTCTACTAAGGTACTATTTTGTAAGCAATAATTCTTTCTAGTTTAAATGCTAATGTAACTGGTTAACTTACTAAAAATACAAAATTTATTATTCTATATCTTATATATGAATCTATTAATATGTCAAGGCATAACATGCCGATTCTTCAATTTACTGAATGGGCAGTTGAGTTACGCTGACCTGACGGAGAAAGTTATTTTTCCATAAACAGTTATTATTTGCATGTAAAGAATGTGAAAAAGAATGTTAAAAGTAGTGAGTTCAAATCCACCTATCGAAAGTTTACTAGTTGAATTGTTGAGGCCAGCTTCTTGAATAGGTTAAAAGCTCTCCATTTAACAATTCACTAATGTAGCTTAAAAATTAAATCTGGTATTAAATAGTATTATTTTATTGATCAAGTATTTAATTATTTTTCAGATAGCGCATGGCAGAATCAAACATCACTACACTCGGAGCTTTACTTACAAGCTCTAATGAAACATACAAACTACACCGTCAAAGTCGCCTGTTACTCTAATTATGGTCCTGGACCGTTTTCTTATCCGATTGTCTGCGCTAACTTTACAAGACGGTCAGTATCCATGAATGTTATTATTATAATTAACCATTTTACCTCTTCATTTCATGCACATTATTTTACATAATAAAAAATATCCCTATTGAACATTGAACTATTACATTACCTTATTGATTCTCATAACGGTTAACCTAATGGTTAATAAATCGTTGACCTTATAAAATAAACTTTTGTCAAAAATCCTCTTACATCAGTTGTTAAAAAAAGTTGTGACAATTGTTGAAAAATTCTTTTAATTTACCTTCATACATATAACATTAAATACCTTTAATCAAATTTTTGTCTCATGGACTGTAAGCCGCAATATGCATAAAATTCATAATTCACCGACTGCAATTATTACATAAAATTATATTTATACAAACCCTAAAGCTTGTTTAGATTCTAAAAATTGCTGTGTTTTATTAGTTCCGGAACCACCCGCTGATATAAAAGTATTGGTGCTTTCGCCCGTATCACTTCTTGTCAGTTGGAAAAGACCAGAACACCCAAACGGCGAGCTTCTGTATTACACGGTGTATGTGAAACCAACTTCAAGGTAAGCGACAATACTGCACGATACGATATACATGCGTACACATCTGAACTTTCTTCTTTTAATTATTATTTTCTTAAATGATAATTTATTTTAGTACTTGACTATATTTTTATGTTCCGAATCTAAAAAGCTTAAATCTGAATTTGTTGAATATGTTTATTAATTTATAATTTTTGGCCTATTACTTATTATGATATAAAAGCTATATTCCTATAAAGTTTTATTAAAATCCGTAAAGCGGTTTTTGCATTGTCGTCGCTTTAGTCGAATCAGAAGGGAGATTCTTTAAACACAAGTTATGGTCAATTATTATACTATATGTAGAAAATTGGTAATTTTTGTATACGATACATTTTTATAGCAGTCATCATCATCATCATCATCATCAGCCCATGATAGTCCATAGCTGGACATAGGCCTCCCCTAATAAACCCCTATCCATTGGGCGTTATGACTATTCACGCTAGTCCAATGCGGGTGGTGGTGACCGACTTTTACATGCCCACCCGATGCATGGATCATCTTACTTTTCAGACAATTGGGTGTTCGGCCCAAATTGCCCTCACCAACTAGGAAGCAACAATGAAAATTTGTTGAGTCCCCGCGGGATTCGAACCCACGACCTCCGGTTTCTAAAGCACATGCCCTTACCACTAGGCTACGGAGGCAGTTTATAGCAGTAGCCAGCGTATTCGTGATATCCCTGATATTACCGATGTCTATGGGCGTAAGTTACCGCTTTCCATCAGGTGGCCCGATAGCTCATCTGCCTTCGTATGCAATAAAAAAGCTTTATAAATTTTCTGTACACATAATAATTTTTGTATACAAAGCTACTGACGAGCGGAAATTTTCAGTAACGGCCCCCCACAAACACACCGCATAGAGGCCGAAGGTAGGACAGTCGCAGAGCTAAAGGACTTGACCACTGGCAGGACTTACGAAACTTGGGTTACTGCTAGTACGAGAGCGGGAGAAGGCGCTTCGAGTAGACGTGTTTCACATACTCCATCACAAAGAGGTTTGAATAACTTTAATGAAAATTCTTGTTATTTTAGGACATAAATTCTCTCTGTTACACAACGTTAAGTTACTTTCGTAATATATCAGTTTCCTTCTAATTTATCCAGATTTAGATTAATTACAATGCAATTGGCATCTGACCTCCACATCCTATACGTAAACTGATTTTGATAATTGAATTAGTATAAAAAACTTTAAAGTCCCATAACAATTGTTTAATAAATCGACTTTATAAAGTCAAACCGACGCACGGATCATCTTACTTCTCAGGCAATTGGGTAATCGGCCTACATTGATGTAACAAACAAGGAAAAAAACGATAGCAATGCGTAGCTTTCACACAGAATTCAAACGCACGACCTCCGGTTTGGAGTATAAGGGCTAAGACCACTAGTCCTACAGATCTTAATACCACAAGCGATCGACGAGGTAATACCACCCAAGGAGCAGGGAAAATCATGCAATGTAACAACCCAAGGCAGCAGAAGAACTTGCAGCGTATGGTTGGTTATGCTTATGTAATAGACTGGTACTGGTAAGGCTTTTAATTAGAAAAAAAGGTTATTGGTGCATTATATCACTCAGAGTGTGATTTCTATAATAAGAAATATCTTATACTATATAGTAATATGATAACTTCTTAGCAAGAACCCTCAGTTAACGAAACCTGTATCGTTATTCTCAGTGGTGGCGGGTGTAGCGTCTTTAGGCGGTATCGTTTCTGTGGGTGTCGGCAGTTCTTTGCTTTTGGCGTGCTCTTGCGTGGGATCACCACCGCCTAGAACCGTGTGGTACCACAACCACAATATCATCACCCATCACCCTAGATTCACGAGGAACCATGACGACAGCCTGCTGATTAACAGTAAGTGATTTTTTTACACTAAATTCTAAAATAATTACTAATGAACACCCCACTAAAAATACGCTTTTATATCTACCAATCTATAATTGTAACTGCTTCTGGTACTGAAGTATTCTATATATTAATGTTTTTAAAATTTATGTGACCTTGTAAAATTATAGCTATCAGATAATCTCCAAGAATTTGATGTGTCCTAAAATATATCAATATTGGTGGCAGCTAGATGAGACGTAAACGCATAAATTTCTTTCAGATATCGACCAGTCTCTCGGCGGTAACTACACCTGCCTTGCAAAAAACCTGTATGGCTCCGACTCTGTGGAATACGTAGTTATTGTACTGCCTCTACCGGAAGCACCGATATTACGGGCAACACCATACAAGGATTCAATCCTTGTAGACTGGGAACAGCCTTATTACACCTTGAGCAATAGAAGCATAAGTCAGAAGATAAGTAAGTGGTTAATATTGCTAGGTTCAGGAACTAAATGAAGCCACGTAAAATGAATAATGTAGTCAACTCATGAAGTAAATTGCCTTAACGCAATCTAAATAAAATGTATATTATACATTTATTTCTGTGCCCTAAACGCTTAAAGCTCTTGCGATTTTATATCAACAATTTTAATATTTAGAATATATATGATCGTGGAAAGTTAATATACGCTTTTAAATATTATTTTACGTAACTTAAACATAAAAACTGTAATCAGGACATTTGTATCTCAACTAAAAATTTTCTACTAAATATTTTATAAGTATGATCTATAAACGTAAACTATTAATAAATATGCATAATTAAAATAGGTTATCTATAATTGCAATAAAAAGGAATTCAGTATAATTATTTTTGCATATATTTTTAAATGATTGCACCTACTCAACATTCTCCTACCCATCTAATGGTTAGCTGGTAAAGAATGCCTTTAGCATCAAGTCCGCCACTATACTTTTGTTGTACATGAAGTGAAAAATATAACATGTAAACATTTTCAGCTTATAGTCTCACGTGGAAAGAAGCTAGTGGACCCTGGCAAGAGGCGTGGCCTGTGAACAAGCTCCCAACTCTATCAGGGGTCCAAAAACATGCGTTGACTGGTCTGAAGTGCGGCACGAAGTATTCGCTTAGAATTACTGCTACCAACAGAGTTGGTACATCGCAGCCGGCTTATATAGACGTCAGTACTCTAGGCGGAGGTAAGTTACTACACAATATTATTGCGATAAACTCTTTTTGTTGACTATTTATTGAATTTGATTGTTATGAATACACCGCTCCTAGTGGCATTGGCCTGAACATTACCAACATTGGATTCGAATCCCGCTGGTAATAAACTTTATAATAATTTTTTTTTTGGTAGATTCGAGACTATGGGTAAATTACCCATTACAGTAAAAATAATGTGATCCATACGTCGATAGGTTTGTTCTAGTTGTAAAAGCCATCTTTCTTCGTCGTTATAGGTCGTTAATGCGAAACAATATACTGACATCTTATGTATATATTGAAAGCAGTAAAATTTTTAGGACATGTGGTCAGATGCGAGTCATGCGTATGAACTGTAATTTGAATAATTTTAAGTGGATTAGGTCCGCCCCTTAGAGAACTTGAAAAAAAAGGTTGCATCTACAGTTACTGGAATCCAAGCTTCTGATCCACCAGACCGTTTTGCCTTAAGTAACAAGTTTCCCTACAGTGTTTTATATCACGACTTCATGTTTCTAAAACGCAAACCTAATCCTATCCTACTGATAGAGCGCACACGCAGTTATGTTTACAATAAGGTGTAAATAATTTCCCTTTTAATACAGCACCCATTCCGCCATCATCTAACGAATGGTTGTGGAGCAACTGCTCTCATATATACATCCAACTGGCCGGTTGGGACGATGCTGGCTGCGAACTACGCAGTTGGGACGTCGAATACCGGATGCTTGGTTCCAGGAATTGGATACGAGCCCACAACACACTGGTAAGGAGCAATCGAATCTTTATGTACAATTTAGCAAAATTAGACTAGATATAGAGATGAATTGCAAGTCACTAAGATGTCAATCACTGAGTGAGTAGTAAGTACCTACACCATACATCCGACGCAACTTCATTGCTATCAAATTCAAATTTAAATTCAAATATCTTTATTCAATATAGAAGTGTAACATTCGCTTATTGATTGTCAAGAACGCTACCACCGGTTCGGAATACGACGCCTCCGACCTGAGAAGAACCGGCGAAAGAAACTCAGCGGGCCTATTTTGTCATCTTTTAAAATAATCAAATATATACATATAAATTTTCTTATGAGCTACAAACAGTTCTATAATACGTATATTACACTTGAAAAAGCCTGGAGCGAGCATTCCATTACCAGGCTGTGTTATCATTTATAAATTCATTTATGTCATAATAACCTTTAACACATAAACGTTCCTTTACTACTTTTTAAATTTATTAACAGTTAAATTCTGAACGTTTACTGGGATTTTGTTGTAAAGCGTATACATTGTCCCATAAAGATTTACTTATTCTTCGCAGTCTAGTTGCTGGAAGAATTAAATTATGTTTGTTTCTAGTATTTATGTTATGTGCATCACAATGTCTAAGAAAATCATTTCTATTTTTTGCACATACATTAGGTTTTCGAAAATGTATTGAGAAGTAACGGTTAGTATTTTAATCTCTGGGAACAATTTTCTCAGGGATTCCTTGGCCAGGTTATAAACCGCTCGAATAGCTCGTTTTGGAGGACAAAGATCGTATTAGTATCCGTTGCACTTCCCACAGTAGAATGCCATAAGACATTACACTGTGGAAATAGCTAAAGTATACTAACCGGCCGTCTCCACGTCAGTTAATTGTCTGATTTTCTTGACAGCATATACTGCAGAGCTGAGTTTATTCGACAGTCTATTAATAGAGGCCCCACTGCACTATCGGTTACTTTGTGCATTAATTCCGAATCTTATTTGTCTAAAATGTACGTTTCTTGTCAACAGAGGTTCGGATCACTGTTATCATTGCATTTACATGATTTCTATGCATATTAAAATGATGTTTAACGGATGCCTCCAGAGGCACTATTTTGTCATAGTCTTATGGACACTGAAACGGCTCTAAAACGTAGGGAATAAAATAGTTACAATAAACACAAAAATATGTAATAAAATATATTCATCGTCATCATCATCAGCCTGTGTCAGTCTACTTTGCTTCCCCCAATGTACGCCTTCTCCTTTAGGGGGGTTTTGTGACTGTGTGCCACAATGCTAGTCCAATGCGGATTGGTGGGTAGTCCGACTTATTACATGCCCATCCAGTTCATGGTGCATCATCTTACTTTTCAGACAATTGGATGATAGGCCCAAATTATCCTAACCAACCAGAAAACAACGATAACACAAAGTTGTTTCCTCGCGGGATTTGAACCCATGACCATTGTTTATAAAGCAAGGGCCAATACCGCTAGACCACGGAGGCATGAATAAATCAAGTTGTAATAATGATGATAAATTAAAACGGCTACGACCAGCGAACCCCAATTATTTGTGCAAAAAGCAAACTTAAGCCATGTTCGTAAAGCACTTTAACCCAAAAGTTACTAAGAATGATGATAATTATATATTGTTTAGACTGTAATAATCTTTTCACCGAACCAAAACCGAGTGAAATTAAACAGTTAATCATGTACTTTATTTCAGACTTACAGCAATCCCTCTTGGAGTATATACCAAGCAGATACACCCTCGTACCGCACTGACTCCTTCGCGATTAGCAATCTATCACCTGGTACATGGTATCAGGTCCGAGTCACGGCTTCAAACGAAGCAGGAAGCGTTACCACCACTTACAACTTTGCCACGAAAAATGAGGATGGAAGTAAGTTCACATTTTGACTAACCTGACACATAATCTTCGATTTTTATTTCATTGAATAAGAGACATTTACTAAACTGCATTACTTACATCCGCTAATGCAATAATTACGCTGGCTACGGTGGTCTTCAAACTGATATACAAATGAGCGTAATACTACAATGGAATGTAGTAATATAGTGATATAATAATCGATGATAAAATAATAGTCAATGTAATATAGTTATATAATAATGTGCAAACACTACTACCGCCTTGTAGCAGAAATAAGCACTGGGGTAGTACTGCCCAGTCAATCCTCTGACAAATGGAAACCACGGTCTTATAGTGATAATTATAAATTTCCTTATTCCTGAAAAGGATATTATTTCCTAAACCGAAACAAACTTCTTATTAACAATGTAGTAGCAAGATCACGGGCAGACTAAGTTGGTGTATATACATACATGGTGATCATGGATGCTGAAAAGAATCCGAAACGTCGGGAATAAATATGTTTAAGTAAAGCGAAAAACCGTAAATTTGTAGATTTGATATAAAAGCAGCTTATTGTATTAGTCGTAACTCTAAGTTATTGTAGTGACTCAAATAATAACTATTATAATAGTAAATTAGCTTTAAGAATCATATATGTATAACGATTTTCCTTTCAGGTGAAGTTGGACCACCGTCTGAGTATCTGGACCTCAACATGCTGGTTATAGTTTGCAGTTGCATTTTGCTGACGCTTTGTCTCGTCAGCTGCGTCTATATATTGGTGAAGAGGCAAAAGTTAGTAACTATCGATTTCGATATGCAAGCCATCGGGCTGTTATATATGCCATATTGTATAATTTTTCAAAGTTTTTAAGCATGAATAGGTATTCGTTATTGGCAATCTTGTGTAAGTAAATAATAATTTGTCATTATCGCATATAAATAATCTGAAATGTTATAATTCAATGGGTACTTGCAACTAGGGAAGTTGAATATTAAATTTATTAATGATTATTACATATTAAAGAAGGACAATAAGGTTAAATACATTTAATAAGGCGGTTTCCTAATTTTTAGCTAGTTTTGCGTATAGCACATTTATATTTAATCCACGTTTTATTGTTTTTTTATTCTTTATATTTTATTACCAACTTTTCGGACTCTTCCCAAGGTCGTCGAACACGAGCAGGCTAAGATATATAACATATCTATCGGCTATATAAAATATATACGTCGGTAAAAATCCGATAAAGTGGATTTAATATAAATAGTAATCGCGTAAATAAAAGAACTCATTAGGAGAATATTTAATTCAAAATGGTCTGTTTTTCATAACAGGACAGGTAACCTGACAGAGTATCGTGATTCGATAACGGTTGACAACAAATCGGGGAGCGGTGACGTAACCGCCAACACTTCTCACAGCAATTTAGGCAGCGTCAAAGAGAACTCTGTGAACGCCCAAAATCGTATATACAGCGCGCCTATACACATGAGGAACAACAGTAAACATGGTCAGTTAATAATTTATTAAATAACAACGCTGTAATTTTTTTTAAACAAAAGAAGAGAGAGAGAGAGAGAAGAGAATAACTTCCTAGATAGCTTACTACAACGTTACGTCACGTAACAAAAATGCGTTACATTAGGTACGTTCTAGCATTTGCTTTGTTCCAATAGTTTGATGTTACCTTAGATTGAAACAATTTGTAAAAACTTACAAGTTTCAACAAAAAAAATTGAATGTACGTCATTCTAGTTGTTTCGAATTTATATTACCTAAAAGAAGCCACGTCCAAAATATTTCATTTATGCTGTGGAATATATTATATAAATAAATAATTATAAATTGACAAGAGTTAAAAGCATTTCAAAGAATTTATGAATACCTTAGTAAATAACTATTTAAGAGAAAACAGCATAAAATATATTACATCTAGTTACAAAAAATATATACCTAAAGCATCCAGATAGAATATTTTTTATGTACAATTTCTAAAATAAAATTTGGAAATTATTTCAGTTATTGCATATATAGTTCAGTGTTTAAAGATTTACAGATATTAGTGTTTAGTGATTTACAAAAAAAAATCCTATTTTTAATTTAGGAGAAGAGGTTAAGTATTTCCCACTACAGGAAAAAATATCGTGTGGCGTACGTTATGCTTTTCCCAAGTCTGGTGTGTTTCTATATATGTTTTAATTTACAATATAAAAGAAACAATAAAATCATTCATCTACTTTCACCAGCTTGGCTTATTATTATAAGACTTAATTATGTTTTGTTTATCGTTCAGATAAATTATATTAAGTTTCGCAGGTTTGTGAAAATTAAATGAATAACCTTTAAATATTCTGCTTCCAGAGTTGTACGAGATAAGTCCGTACGCCCAATTCGCTGTCGGTTTCAGGACCTTCGGCCATGTGGAGAATCAAGATATGCCGTGTCGGCAGAATAAACTGAGATACGATAATGGTATGTGTTCAAAGTGTTTAACGATTATAGTTTTGACGTGACAACGTTTTATAATTGGTTCAAGGAAAGGAGGCATTCCCGAAAACTGTTTCACGGCGCCGCTCACGTAACGCTCTTTATAAGCAACCATGTGAAAAAGTAAGAGGCACGCGTCTCTCTTACTCGTCTCAGTTGGCGTGCTTAAGTGAAAGAGAGACAGAGAGAAAAGGAAAGAGGGGCAGCTGCTTACCGGTTCATGCCTTGCGACTCTCTTTTACTGGAGCGTTCTTGCCAACGAAGTAAACAAATAGTGTCTGTATTCATATTTACACGTGCAAGTTAATTGTCAACTGATTGTGTAGTGAAAATGTGAAGTTAGATTCGTCGTACAACAATCAAAACAAAAAAGTCACGTATAACTTTCACCCGTATACCGATTTTACGGAAAACCATTTTTTTTTAATAAACAATTTTATCTTTTATCAGCTTTATTATAAAGCTGATTTTTTTTAATCTTCAACTAAATTTATGTAACTATAAAGCAATAATAAAATAAAGAAGAAAAGTACTATAACACTACTTCATTATTTTTGTTAAAATAAAAACAAAATGAAAATAATGTACTTAATTCTAATTTAATTTGGTATTATACTGTATCAGTACTACTTAGCAACTTAAACATTAAAAACTATTTTATTATTATTTATGATTTTAAACATTAAAAATAAACAAATGTTTTTTTTCCAAATAATCAATAGCAATCATTTTATTAAAGATATTATCGTCCACATTTTAAAAGGCAACTTAGTAAACATAATATATATTTACTCCTTATCTAAATGAGTCCTTAGTTAGAACATCTGAATCACTTATTTGCGAAACTGGATCTCTGCGTTTCAAGAAATGACGTTGAAGAAGGTTCTGTGAAACATAATTATTTTTTTTAACAATTTTCAGAGACCAGTTTCCAAATGTGTTCTGAGTCGGAAGACAGCGACAGCATATCGAAATCCACATTAAAAAGTGTGCCAAGAAGTGAGTATTGTTTTTAACCACGATTGCTTTAATAACATACACATATATACATTTATATGAATGCTAAGGCGCGACTTCATCCGCGAGGTGATATAAAAAATATTCTGTTAGGTTACTTTTTTCTTGCAAAGAAAAATGAAGTTACTCCCATTTACATTAGTTGTGTTCAAAATCGGACTAGCGATTCCAGAGATTAGCCGGAACATACAGAGAGACAAACAAACAAAACAACATTTTGTGTTTTGTACGGGTTGTTTATTACAGAACCATTTAAAAACGTTTATTTTAATGTCTAAAACCGACGCTTCGATTTATTTTTGTATAGATAAATATGTTATTACTAAGTATTAACATAAATGTACATATACATTATTAGACTATTTTACGGATTGAATCGCGTTTAATGAACGTTTTCTTTTACTTTGCAGCCTCCATTGCTACGGGACAGACTGAGTTGTACGTCGTTATGTCGTAGCTAGAAATAGCTTATGACATTTGAATATTTTTAACCGTTTCTCATTTAACGCGCTTAAAAAGTGCACGGATTGAGAAGAGCTGTATAAATATCATTAAAATTATAAGCCATTACACGCGACAAAATCCGTAAAATGTTAAACCATTGTGAAACGATGTTTCAGCAATTTGAACGCACGTTTTTTAAGATAATATAGTTAATACAATAAATCATGTCCAATCAGAGTATTATATGCAATATTTATTGTGAATTTTAATTGTTTTATTAACGCGAATACTACACATATATATATTTAATTACTAATATGTTGTTTAAGTTTGATAAAGTTTAATTTGTTTCGTTTCAGAGATTTGCAGAACTCCACACCATAGGTAATATTTTAGTTGTGTTTAAAAAAATTGTAAATTTGTGGACCATCGAGAAACGATTTAAACTATGGTTTTTATTTAACCAAATAAATTACGGAACTGTTGTTAACAAAGTAACCTAAAACCAAGAATGATTTTGTTATTGACGTCTGGTCAATGTCAATCAATGATTGACATATTGGTATCAATGAGAACGCTATATGTTGCGTTACTTCGTTGATTTGTTTAACTTTTTAACTCAACTCTAAGTCCAACTTGACTAATCTATAGTTTTATCTATCGTTCTGTCATTTTTCATTTTTCATTTATAATATACAAATAACTGCCAATAAAGCTAAGAATGACACCATTTCAAAAATAGTTCAAACCTTTCTCATTGTATTAATTTAAACGGTCAAGGCGCATAGTATTTTTTTTTAAATAAAATAAAACAAACAGACAAATATGCATAATAAATAATACATGCATAATCAAAAATATAATTATGCATGCAAATTGCACAAAATATGAAATTTTACTAGTCTGAACTTAGTTAATTTTTAAATTACGTGTATGTTTGTACTTCGTCAAAGTTCAATATTATACTAAATTAACTGTTATAATCGACCCTTATTTCAAAGTTATTAGTAGTTTCATATAAGTACATGAATTCTGAAAAAGGGAATTGTTTTTATTCAACAACAGATACTTAAAATGTAATGACGTTTGTCTGTAAAATTTGTATCCACAAAACATTTATGAAATTGCTTATTATTTACTGAATTCATGTTTTCAAAATCCTTTGACAATTATTACCGTTAAAAAAATAAAAAAATATATATGTTATATTTATAACCATTATTTAATGTTTTGTAAAAATAACTGCCTTTTAATACAAGCAAAGTTGGTTATTTTTCAGAGTTTAATCTGTAATGTGTATATAATCGTAGCCCATTTTAAGCGTTTAGAATAACTATTTTATTAATTAACTCCTAAATTCCGTAGGTTTCATAAATACTCCACAAATGTATTTTTAGATTATCACATATGTCATTATCTTTGTGCTATTGTATATAGATAGATGTAATATAGATTATGTTATTTAATGTTTCACCCACTGTCATGGGGGCTGGGTCTGTGGCACCCGTTACATTTCTGTTTTGATTCCATGTTGGTTACAATGCGCTCATGATTTCTGATGTTATCGATTTTTTATATATGTAGATTATTACATAAAACAAAATACAAATAATAATATATTTTATATTATTCAATATTAATAATATTTTAAATCATATTTCGACTAAAGAAGAGAAGTGTTACCCTCTCCAAAATCCAGTGTAGCACTTTTTTAACTTCATGGCCGCGGCCCATTAAAATATGTCAGTGGCAACTTATCGTTTCATGACAGATAATGACATAAGCATGACAGACAATGCAATATGAACTTGTAATTACAAATGTAATTCAATAGATTTGTATTAATATAAATTATATATAATTTTAAATGTTTAAATTAATGAAGCTGTTAAATGATATAGCTTAAATAATTTTTACACTTTATTTATCTTATTAAATTTTGTTTCAATTATAAAATAAAAGTATTTCTACGGCTTGCTATGTTTCCTTTTATTATTGTAATAATTATTCTTATTAAAAATAAACACAGTCTTCAATCAGATGTAAATAAGCCATTATAATTAAATTTAACTAATAAGTAAACGTTGTAAAGTCATAGCGGAATTGCTAACAAAAAAAATATCTGCAAGAAGACTGATTATTCATCTAACGATTGTATTTTGGTTTCGATACAATTTTGATCTAGGCGTTAAAACTGAATAAATGTTAGATATAATCGTCGTTGTTATTTTATTTCATCATCATCAGCCTGTGTTACTCCACTGATGGACATAGGCTTAATGCACACCTTTTCGATTAGGGGGTTTTGGACCGTATCCCACCTCGCTGGTCTAATGCGGTTGGTGGGTGGACCGACTTTTTACATGCCCATCCGATGCATGAATCATCTTACTTTTCAGACAATTGGGTGATCGGCCCAAATTTCCCTAACCAACTAGGAAACAGCAATGAACATTTGTTAAGTCCCCGCAGTATTCGGACCCACGACCACCGGGTCTGAAGCGCACGCCCATACCACTAGGCTACGGAGGCAGTTTAGACGAGGTATAGGTTCAAGTTTATCATTAGACAGTAGATTCAAAATTTGGCTGTTTTTCTGGTAAAATTGGTAGATTCGTTTCACAGGTTGACCACTACATTGCCTAAAAACACTGTAATTTATACATATGATTGACATACAAGAAGTCGGTCCTCGTGGTATAGATCATTATTAGCAGTCGTTACATAGCGTACTTATCTTTAAACATATTCAAATCAGTTTCTTATTATATTTTATTAAAATAAATAAGTTGTAAATTTATTTAGTGGCACTGCAAACAACTCAATAACTCAGAGGTGGCGGTGCAAAGATAAAACCTATATGTATAAATTGCTTTTTAATGAACCTATCTGACGCCTTTCAAACCGGAATACAGCGATGTTTTTCGGTTTATAGCGAAATAAAGCACCGCGGTACAGTACTTTTGCTGTCTAATCCACTGTTAAACGAATATTTTATGTATTATATCCAAGGCTAGGAGAAAATGTTAGGAGCAAGCAGAAATAAAACATAATCTAGGGATTATACTCGTTTAATTTCACCAACTTATCAATTACATGCAAACATTTTACCTTAGCACATCGTAACAAACATTCCGGGAACATGTACAGTGAAGCGAACGAGACGGAAGAAGTAAAACGACCGACTTCTATTTATTTACTAGTAGTCCTAGAAAGTGTTGTTTCCATCTTACCTTTATGACAAACGTTGTCAAAATATGTTAAATGGAATAAAAGTTGCTGGTGTCCATATTTGATAAATTCTCAAAGATATGTAGTGCATGTTAAAAGAATTACGTAAAGTTCATCATCACCGTGTCAGTCCACTACTGTACACAGGCCTTCTCCATTAGGGGGTTTTCGGACCGTATCCCACCACGCTGGTCCAATGCGGGTTCGTGGGAGAAAAATTGGGAAACGATATTTGTTACGACTTAACTTTCCAAAAACCTTTTTTTATAGGAGAGAACAGGAAATTAAATGATATACCATTCCCAAAAACTATTTGACAACCCTTCGAATCCGTTCACACAATCTTTCCGATCTCGTTAGCTCCCCTATATTTATATATATTTATAATTACGCGACATAGAGGTTATTAGGACTATTGTAGCATTGGAGGTGACGTATAAACCTTTAAGATATGTAAAAACCGCTAATCTAACGCTAAACTTTCAAAAACCGACTAACAACGTTACATCAAAAGAAATGAAAAATTGGAAAGCATTCGAAGTCCAGACACGTTAAAATAACAGGAACGGCGTCTATTATTACGGCTGAGCCGAAAAAGATCCAGAATCTTCACTAGAAAGTCGTATCGAAGCGACGCGCTCTGATTGGCCGACTTTGAACCAATCAAAATGCTTAATTTCAACGCCATTTTGTTCGTTTTTAAAAAGATTAAAGATCTTATTGCGGCTCAGGTGTATTAAGTTATCTATTTAGAGAATTAAATGGACATAAATAAATATTGGTTCCACTTATTCCGATTGCCTAACTAACGACGACACTAATTACATCGTAAACGTATTTATAATCTGTTGGCAGACGATTGTCGGCCATCTTGTTTTTTTCATCTCAAATCCCAAAATGGCGGACGAGCTTAATTCTAAGGAATATGAACAGATCCACTTACCGACATCGGAAAACTTTGTCATACATTTATAGATATATTTTTTAAACGAAAACACATACTTAATAATAGAAGACGATGAAAGCTCTCGTCTTTATGTATATTGGGATATCGCAAAGCGAATCCGTTGTCCGTGAATTATTGTCTAAAATTAACACGTAGTTATATCAACGCACATTATATCAATAACTGAATCGAAATCATTACAAAAGTAAGAAAAAATAACCCATTCACCATCTTCAATGACGAATTATCCCGTTCGAAGGACCATTTACTCACAAAAATTTCAGCCAAAAGCTATTTTGTTGACGGTCGCTATGGGTTACGTTCGTCAAACATAAATTTTCATTTCGCTCAGGCATCAACATCTGCATAGTGATACATATATGATGTCAAAATAACCACTAAATTCACCTAAAAAAAACTGCCCGGCAGTTGATAGTCAAACCGATATCGGACAAATCAATATCTAGAACCTCCTTTCTCGCACGAAAAGAAATTCAGACAAAAAAAAAAACCCGCGTAGCGTCGACAAAAAAATCGCATTTTTCCACATTCACCTAAAGTACTACATTTTTTTTGCAAGATAATTAATTTTCCGATACAAAAATAGATATGTCGAGATTCAGAGAACAGGTTGCACGTATTAAAAATTTTGAAACAGTGTACCCACTACTATATGAGTTACAAAATATAATATATATATATATAAAAGATATGTTATATAATATCAAATTTAATGTTAGCAATTAATAATAGCAACGCTTTATACTAACATACATAAAACATACAGTTTTCTATTCAAAATTTGACATGAAATCATGCCATCTCTTTCTTTATCAAGTGCTAGACAAGGAGAGCGATATACGCTTACACCAACAATATATAAATCGGGACAGATACGACAAGCCTTATAGAGTTTTATTTTAAAAATTATGTATACATTATATTGCATAGTTTAACACATTTTTGAATGTATACAGTTTATTTCTGTTTCTATGATGTATACAGTATATTTCTCAGTTTCTTTAATGTATACAATATTTTTTCGGTACAATTCATTGTTTACAACGGTTATTGGTATCAAATAATATTTTTAGTACAGCTGCTACTTTAAAAATGGCGTAAAATATTATTTAATATGATTTTCCCTTAACAGTGTAATATAACGAACATTAAAAGTAATATACAGACTATTTCTCAGTTTCATTCACCATTTCCGAGTGTATACAGCGTATTTCTAGCTTCAGTTTGTTCGTTATCGAATATTTTATATATGTAGTTTGGTTATTTCGTCAAAAATGTTAAACAGAATATTTAGTTTTTCGTCAAAAATCGTAATTTTTAGCGTATTTTCGGCGCTGAACGATCGTTGCAATGCTTGTTCCTGCGCAAGGTCGCACCTCGTTTGATTTGCTCCATTAGTGATGTATGACACACTCTGGGGTCCGGCTAGAATGTACAAATTATACAATAATTATTAAACCTGCAAAATTTTATTATACCTTATATACTAAAATCGGAGTCTCTCTGTCGGATAAAATTCGTAATGAATTCATCCGACAGAGAACATTGAATGGTTGAAGTGGCAGTAGGTCGGTCACGTAGTCCTAAGAACGGATGGCCGATGGGCCCATAAGGGTCTGGAGTGAGGCCACTTTAGGAACGACCAGGTGGATGGCGATCTCCGTGCAGTAGCCGGTTCAAGTTGGCAGCGAGTAGCAGGGGATCGGCCGTCTTGGCGTTTACTTAATAGGCCTATGTCCAGCAGTGGACTGATAAGGGCTGATTATGATGATGATGATGATATACTAAAATACTAACATATGGCAGTAGGGAAGAAATAAACTTAAGATCAGACAAATATGCCATAACGTCTTAGGACATTAAAATATATTTATAGTTAAAGTGGGTTGGAATTTGTTGAATACTAAAAGAATATAATCTCATTCAGCGTTTATTGTCACGACGGAGACTAAGTTTAAAACAACGGTGACAAAAAATTTTATAAAAGCGAAAAAACATGAAACTTTAATTATATAGAAGCCTCTACTCGCCTCGTACGTCGGAGGTCGTAGGTTCGAATCCTACAGGAAATTAACAAATTTTAATTCCTTTTACCTTGTTGCTTAGCGCAATTTGGGCCGATCGCCCAATTGTCTGAAAAGTAAGATGATCCATGCGTCGGATGGGATGTGAAAAGTCGGTCCCGCGGATCAGACCCACCAACCCGTATAGGACCAGCGTGGTGGGATACGGTCCAAAAATCCCCCAATGGATAGGGGTGTATTAGGGAAGGCCTATGTCCAGCAGTGGACTATCACAGGCTGATGGTGTTGTGTTGTTGTTGTTAATTATAGTTGTAATTGTTTGTAATAAAATTCCCGCCGAGTTTCGTTCGCCGTTTCTTCTCAGGTCAGTGGCGGCCTTTTTCGAACCAGTAGCGTTGCGACAATCAGTACTCAAAAGTTTTAAAAATTATACCTGACGTTTCGGCTCCGTAACCATATCTCATCAAATTCGGTTAAAATTTTAAACAATCTTAAAATATTTGAACGCGATATAATAAAAATATTTCAATTTATTTATCATATTTTCTCATGTTCAGTGTGGAAAAATTAATATTTACCTGCGCATGAGAATTTATCAAATCTCGCACCGTACTGGCTCTCGAAGAATCCAATTGTCGTCTTTGTTGCTGGATCGTAGCGGACAGCTTGTCTAGAAAGGCTGGTTGTACGGCCGAAGGTAAAGTACCTGCGAAGGAAAATGTGATGACTTTTTTTATGGCATACAAAGGCAGACGAGCAGTTGGGCCACCTGATGGAAAGTGGTCACCGTCGCCCATAGACATTGGCAATACCAGTGTATACCGTGAAACATAGGGTGTTAAGTCTCGTTTACCCAGTAAATACACTGGCTACGGTCCTACTGGCCCTTCAAATCGGAACACAGAAGTGTTTTCACACTACTGCTTCGCGGCAGAAATAAGCACCGCGGTTATACCCACCCAGACGGTCTCCTGTAAAAAGGGGACCAACCACCGGTAATTAAGTAATAGTTGATAATTTTTAGTAAGATAAGGAGAAATATTTATGTTTCACAAAAATAATATACTTAGAAATAACGTTTACATCTTTATTTCATTTCAGAAAAATTTTATTAGTGAATCTAACCTAGAAAAATTTTCGTTTACAAAAAAATAAGCTAAGGCAAAATGTATACTAAGTTACTTAATGTAATAAAAATATAAAAAAATCACATCCCACCTAAAATACAGAATATAGTCAACCAAAAAAATCTCAAAAAAAAACTAATTTAACAGCATCTATCATAATTATTTCTTTATTTACGCGATTTATGAATATAAATCCACTAATTTACAGATTTTTCGGTTACTTAAATATATTTATTACAGACGTTTCGGATTCTTTTCAGCATCCATGATCACGGGCAGACTGCGATATTTAAGTAACGCGAAAATCCGTAAATTTGTGGATTTGATAAGCATTTATCGTGTTTATACAAAAATTATTAACAACCCTTTCAAACCTAATTAAAAATGCTCTCTGTGTGTTATTAAAAATGCTCTCTGTGTGTTATTAAATTCTCCCTAACAGCTGACAAACATGGAAATGACAGCCGGGATTGACTTTTATTAACTTACTTTGTAATAGTATCTTTTTTAAATATCCAGTACACAAATATCATACCAGTATCACCGCAAGATTAGAACCCACAACCAGAAGAGCAAATACCACAACTCAGATATAGTAATAGTGTCTACACACAAATGCTAAGTAACTTGCGTTAGGCAAATAGACATATTTCCTATATGTGAATACCTTTTCCTTTAGAGACATCAACTGGTGGAGTACGGCGCGCCGTCCTAGGAGACAGCTGCGGTGCCAACTTAGCACTCAGTGACGCTATCAAACCGCCATCTATTAAAAGCAATTAAAATAAAAAATACAAAATACATGATTCCAAGCGATCATCTGTAAAAATATCTGAATCCCAACAGGGTTGTATTATGAACTTAACGACCGTAACCGAACATAACATAAATAAAATTTCTATTATTTATCTAAAGCCCCCAAACCGGATTGGACCAGCTTGGTGGGATACGGTCCAAAAACCCCCTAATGGGTAGAGGTGTATTAGGGGAGGCCTATGTCCAGCAGTGGACTATCACAGGCTGATGATGTAAGTCTGAACTTCCCATGTTATTAAAAGTCAACGTTTATAAATTGCACATTCAATTTAAAATTCATTTTAAATATGTCATGTTGGTTATAATTTCAGCATTCTGTTTAAAGTTATTAAAAAAAATCCATCTTTAAAATTTAAAAGTCAATCATAGCTTTAGCTATAAAGATAAGTTACCGTAAAAGTTTTTTATGATAATTTAAATAAACTAATACCGCATTTCATTTAACACTATTATAATAATAATAATATAAATATCTCGAACAAATTCTTGTAACGGATATCAACGATAGGAAAGGTTATTAATGTCACATGCGTATTTCATGCATATAGGTTAATGATTTGTTATTAAATCATACATACAACAAACTCATGCTTTATACCTATCATAAAAGAAACCCTTATAATAAATATGGACCACGAAATATATTAATTGAGTAGAAAAGATCAAAAAGAACAATTTATGTTAATGCCTTTTGGCTTTAAAAATTCCCTCACGGCTTTTCAAACTATTGTAGTAAATCAAAAACAACAATGCACGTATTACGCGGGGGTCAAATATAAATAGACAGTGTGAATATAAAGGATATTTTATTTAGTTTAGGCTAGAGCTGTTATGAACATCAAATTTACCATTACTTCGAAAATTACGACTTGACTAAAAGATCAGCTGTTGTTGTTGTTGTTGTTGTTATTCATATTTTAATATTAAAGTATAATTGAAGAGTTATTATTAAATAAAAAAAAACTAATAAAGTAAAACATTGTTAAGTAAACAAGGAAAATGCTTTTGTATTAGTTTCCGTGGCGACGTATTTGCAAAAAAATAAAATTGAAATCGGTACAAAATAGAATCCTAATTGGGGAAATACCGCTGAATATTGAGGTGATCCACCAATTATGTAATAACGTCCTCCTAATCGATTTCAAAAACGGCGAATGATCTTATAGACCAGCCAACTGCGCAGGAGTTATTATAGTGGACAGGTGTACGCGCCAGCAGGGCATTATATATTCCTTTACATTCATAGTCCGATAAGATAAATAACCGACATGACCTAATAGAGATCAGGCGCAGGACCGACTTAATCTTACAGGCGATCGCAACTAACCAACAAAGAAACTACAATAAGAGATTTAGCTCTCGCAAGATTCGAGCTCACAACCTTCGATTTCTAAACCACAAGCACTATTCTATTGAGGTGGCTATTAGTATTCTTCGAAACTAAAAAGATGTCAAATATATTTACGAAAAACACCTAAAACATCGCTCTTTAGACGGTCTGTACACAAACACGGCCAACCCTTCCACGGAAGCATACTTACGCTCCGAATGTCTGTCAGCGCTGTGCGAGCGCGCCGCGATCGTTCGCCGTAGGGTCGAACCTTGCGAGTGCAGAGCCGGTTGGGCGTAGATTTGATTGGTGTACTTCTTCTCCTGTTGTAGCTTAAAACCTGGCGTTCGGGATGTGTGACGTGCGGTTAGTGTACGGGGGAATGGATGAAAGTAGATAATTTCAAGGCAAATTTAAAGTTATATGTACCACGGAGGTAAACGTAGTGAGTGTGTCTATTGTCTGAGCGTGGCTCACTTGTGGATGTACCACTGAGATAAGTATACTGAAGTATACTAAGTGTTTGTCATTAATTTAAAAGCAACTACGATCAAATTTGATGTTGTCACAGAGGCAAGTTTTTATTGGTCCACGACAAAAGAATAATAATTATATTCAGTAAGAAGTAGTAATGATAATTAATTATTCACGAGCCACAATGATTAAGTTGCAACTTCATAGCATTGCTTCTCCTATAATACATTAATGACTTTTCTGAATCATTTTTACAACTTAAAATGCCTATTTACTTTAGATATTAATGACAATTCATTGATTACAGATACAATAAAGGCCAATGTTGAATTCCGGAAGAAATAGTTAATTTTCAAATTCAAAACGAAACAGACAAGATTCCTATAAATAATTCGTATTAGCATTCACTTATGTCTATCTCTGTGGTACAGAAACGTATGGCATTCCGCAACTGTTATTACATTATGCTCTAGAGCCAAACAAAATCTAGAATCTGTCGAAATCTAGACTAATATCAGACGCAAATAGGACAAAATCGTACGGCCCTCCGATTGGTCGAACATCGCGTGTCTTCTGCATCGCCACCAATAAGGTGCGTATTTTAGTAACTTTACACACTAGAACTCATGTTAAGATGTCTCTGTATTTTTAGATAATTATAATTTGTATTTGTCAAAACTCTGAACGCATGAGTTTTCAAAAGATATGCTCACTTTTGTTAAACTTTAGTTCAAGTGTTGGTTCCGTAATAAGTAACACTTTTTCTAGTTTTAACATTTAGAATTGTAAAAATGTTTGTTAGTCCAATTAATACAAAATGAATAAATAAGGCATAGGATACTTTGTTGATATACGACCAGATTCTTGACCTTTATTGGCTTAGATATGCATGAACATTGTATGAGATCTGCATTAGGGTATGTAATCATGCGACAATCATAGTACATATATATGAATGAATCTGACTATAAATAAAGACTATATGTAATTGGATATGAACTTGTCAACTATGATGCATTCCGCCTTATATTAAAAAAATAATTGCTATACGGCAAGGGACTAAGCACTAACCAGTAATACACAAAAACCTGATAGATTTACCCAAATATAAACCTGGGCAAAAATAATCTAAACAAACAATAATAAAAGTAACATAAATAACAAAACTAAATAAAGTAACATCATGACGTCATAATTGAGGAGAAAGCCTATTGGTTACTGATAGACCCGCGATTGACAGATCGGTAACGTAAACTAATAAGAATACGCCAAAAGTGACTTCGGCAAAACTAAGGAAAAAGATGTTTTAATTTGTATAAACTCAACAAAATCCCTAAAATAAATTTGTAAACAATATCTAGTAACAGAGTAAACAAATTACACAATAAGGTATAAATATTTGAAAAATAAGAATTCAAGTGGCAACATACTAAAAGATTGAATGCAATTTAAAAATAAATAGTTATAATAATACATTATATTAAATAAACTCACCGGTCTGCCCGTAATGCGAGTCGTTCGTAACCCTCGGACCAAAACTCGAGAACGAATTGTTTTCACCATAGCTTGGCGTCGACGGAGTGGAGGTGTGGGGAGAACCCTTGCTCTCGCCGTATATGTTAGCTTAAAGTTATTAAAAAGATATTACATTAGGACAAATAAGATTCGAAACTTGAATATGGCGATTTGACTTTCAAAAACGCGTTATATTAACGCTACATAGGACTAGCTAACTACCTACCAACCCTCATTGGACCAGCGTGGTGGGATACGGTCCAAAACCCCCTAATGGCTAGGGGTGTATTAGGGGAGGCCTATGCCTAGCAGTGGACTATCACAGGCTGATGATGTATATATGTAGGAGTTTGACATTGGTTACGTGAATTCCGTTTTGAACCCTCCTAACTAATCTTCTGTACTGAAACCTCATCCGTGGTCTTTATAAAGCAAGGGCCAATAGCCCTTGCTTTATAAACCGGATAGGACCGGAAACAACTCTGTGTTATCGTTGTTTTCTGGTTGGTCAGGATAATTTGGGATCACCCATCCAATTGTCTGAAAAGTAAGATGATACAATCATCGTATCGGATCGGTAAAAGTCGAATAGGAGGGCATTATTAGATGTTTACGTGTGATTTAACTAATCTACTTTTTTAATCATATCTTATCAAATTCAATAAATTGGATTTGATATGTATAATAATCGCATAAATACAAGAAATAATTAGATCATATCTTGTTTTATCAAATACAAGTAACAACCCTCTCCCGCTTCGCGCGGGAGTCATGCTGAAAGAAAATATACCTACAATATTAAGCATGTGTTATACATATAAACCTCCCTCTTCAATCTCTCCATCTATTTAAAAAACCACATCAAAATCCGTTGCGTAGTTTAAAAGATAAAGCATACATAGGGATATAGGGACAGAGAAAGCGACTTAGTTTTATACCATATAATGATGATTATCTAAGCATTTTAGACCCTTTGCAGCGTCTATGGTTACAAGACAGATTGAAGTTATCTCTTTCTTAACTTCAAGGCATAATTACTAATATAAATTATTGACGATGGAATTGAAGTATAAATATAAGGAACGCCAGATATTTAAAATTAAATGACAGTTATATGCATAAAATTTGTCGTTAACATTCTTAGTTTTAGCGCCGGTAAGTTGCCAGTAAGCAAAAAAGTTTATAATACACTCTCACTTGTATGCTAGAGAAAGGAGTTTTATATCATCATCAGCCTGTGCAAGTGTGCCCATTTCCATTAGGGGGTTTTGGTACGTACCCCACCACGCTGGTTCAATGCAGGTTGGTGAGTGGACCGATTTTTTACATGCCCATCCGACGCATGGATCATCTTACTTTTCAAACAATTGGGTGATCGGCCCAAATTGCCCTACCCAACTAAGAAACAACAATGAAAATTTGCCGAGTCTCCGCAGGATTCGGACGACCTCCGGTTTCTAAAGCACACACCCTTAACACTAGGCCACGGAGGCAGTTTCATATACATATACTAAATATCAGAGTTTTATATACATATACTAAATAAAAGCCACTCACTAGAGCTTCCATCCCTGAAGAGGTCGCTGCTGGACGCGTTCAAGCTGCTCTTCCTCACGTAGATCGAGTTCTCCGCATAAGCGACCACTCTATGTCCAGTCTGACCGTATATAGGGTTTAAATTCCCCGCCAGGCTAGTGGCGATCTGACCTTTGGCCTGCTGGAAGGTGCTCATTGCCTGATTTTGACCCTGACCTTGACCCAGAGTTTGACTTTGACCCTGACCCACACTTTGACTTTGCAGGGTGCGACGAACTAGACCCGGTGAAGCGGGCATGTGTTTCAACTCTGTGAGTTGCTTCACGGTCTCTGCCACGTTGATGCCGGCGTGCGCTAAAAATTATACGTAACTGTTAAAGTTAAAGCGAACAAAGAAATATTCTCGTTCTTTCTCCTTACGGGAAACAATGAAGAACTTTATTGCGGTACCAGAGTAAAATAAGAAGTAGAGTTGATGTAAACGACGTAAGCTAAGCTAAGCTAAGTAACATCGTATGATGTCATTAGGAATATAGCTTAGTGACTGTCGATTAACCATTAGAGTCTAAATACTATGGACTGTAGTAGACTGAAACATGTTACTGATGCGACACTTTTAAATACCGAATGTGAATCCATTCTCAATCATTAAGAAACTGTAAACAGAGCCAAACGTCCCACGCTCTTAGAATAATATACCAACGGAGCCAACGGTTGTTATCAAGCGTGATATTTCAAGCGATTATTTTAATTTATATCAAATAAAGTAAAAATTGAAAGGAAAAAAATACAATAATTTAACTAATGCAGCCAATATAAATAACCTAAATGGTGTCAGCTGTCGGGTTTATTTGTGAATCTAAACCATCCTCAAATTCACTTAAACACACAAAATAATCGTTCAAATTGGTCCAGCCGTTTAGAAGTTAGAAGAATTATATACATATCTATGTAAGGATAAATAAATACCCGTATTAGCTTCACTATCCGGTTGCAGTAAAAATGCAGGCGGTGGGGAAGATTGTCCGCGTCCGTTGTATTCATCTGGGGACTTGCCATGTTGCCCTAAATAACAAAATATAAAATATATAACTTTTTTTTCTTTAGTCAACCTTCGTCGATTATTAAAGGTGAAGTCTTGAAAGTTTCGATATTTGTACGTCACAGACTTTAGAGTTCTTGACTGCCTCCGTAGCCTTGGACCGAAGGTCATGGGTTTGAATACCGCGAAGTCTCAATAACTTTGCCGATCACCCAATTGTCTAAAAAGTAAGATGATCCATGCGTCGGATGGGCATGTAAAAAGTCGGTCCACCGACTAACCCGCATTGGACCAGCGTGGTGGGATACGGTCCAAAAATCCCTTAATGGAGGAAGCGTGCATTAGGGGAGGCCTTTGTCCAGCAGTGGACTAAGCAAGGCTGATGTGATGTGGTGCTTCCTAGTCGGTTAGAGCAATGCGAGCTGATAACCCGATTGTCTGTTATATGAATATCCTCTGATAATGTACTCCTAGTCGTTGCCAAGTACGGTAGCCGATCTGTATTAGTCATCAGACAACTGTGCAGTAGTGTTTAAGTGCACGAATGTACGCAAAAACACAGGTACAATCACTATCACTTCGCTCTGGAAGTACGATTGGACGGATAATCTTACCGACCGGAGAGAGATTTTTTACATGCCTTATCCCACACATGTATCATGTTATTTCACAGACAATCGGCTGTTCAGCTCGCAGCCCAATCAACTAGGAAACGTTTAACGTTTTCGAGTCCCGCAAGATTCGAACCGAGGACCTCCGATTTCTGAAACTCACACTACTAGGCTACGGGGTCAGTTAACATGATGCTAGTGTACTCACCTGTACGTATGGTGGACGCTGCGGCCGTGAGATGGATGAAGAGCGTCTCACAGGCGGAGGGGGTTTCCCTAGAGAGCTAGACGATCCCCTTCGGGACCAGACTGTCGCTGATGGAGCAAATCATAAAAGAATAATATCAAAGACAATTTTATTTATCGGTTCAAGCGATGATAACGAGAAGGACGACCAGGTGGTAAATGATACCGCTCATCACCATAAGACGTGATACCTCTCGTTTACCTAGTAATTACACTGACAAAGGTGACCTAAAAACCGGAATATGTTTTATTAAAATATTGTAGTATTTATTTGTAAAATAGACAACGGCTTTGGAGTATTGGTCTATGACCGTTACTGTTATGCCAAAGCTTCGATTCCCACAACGGAAGAATATTGTGTGATGAACATATTGTTTTTAGGTATTTGTATGTTTGTATCTATAAAATTTGTATTTATTTAAAAAAAAAGAAATTCTATGTATTTATCCGTCATCTGGTTTTCATTGTAAAATGCTCCGGACTAGCTGTTGTATAATTCGTACAGAAATATTAAATTATTATAATTCACAAAAAAGATTTATTTTAATGGATTGTAACCTAAAAGTCACATTGCAAAATTAACTTGTCATTATATATAATAATTATGAACGTGTTGTTTTAAGTACAATCATGATACTTTTAAGATAGTTGAGAGAATGGCCAACATTTCATAACCATTTCAAAAACAACGATAACACGATTTGTCCACCACAGAATTCCCTCCCGCAACCTCTGTTACATTTTGTTTCGTCATTCATCATCATCATCATCAATCTGTGACTGTCCACTGCTGGACATAGGCCTCCCCTAATACACCCCTATCCATCAAGGGGTTTTGGACCGTATCCCACCACGCTGGTCCCATGCGGGTTGGTGGGCTGACCGACTTTTTACATGCCCATCTGACGCATGGATCATCTTACTTTTCAGACAATTGGGTGATCGGCCCAAATTGCCCTAACCAACTAGGAAACAACAATGAAAATTTGTTGAGTCCCGCAGGATTCGAACCCACGACCTCCGGTTTCTGAAGCACACGCCCACACCACTAGGCTACGGAGGCAGTTTCATCATTAATGGTTGAAAAATATCTCAAATATAAAAGATATATCCAAAAAGGAAAGATGGACGATAAGTATAATTTCATGATCATCTTACATGCCTATTTAGCTATTTTATATACGAGATAAAATTGAGAAAAACATATTAATCAAAATATAAAAAAGTCAAATAAAATAAACACACATTCAACCTTATTAATAAATTACACTACTTAACTCTTCACTACTTACTGTAAAACTCTAATTACTACACATTCAATGACTTACCGAAAAAAAACAATTTTAATTCAAATCAGGATAAAAAGCGTGTTCTTTGTCACTATAAATAATTGTTACTGTTTTCCTTAAATTCAGGCAATTAATAGCACAAAGTTACTAACAAAATCATACTATCAAAAAGGCAACTACTGTACCATCCCGTATGATCTTACTTTAAAGTAATTGCCCGCTTACTATACTTTATTTCACCTTCACACACCCTAACCGCCTTCGACCTAGTATCATGTCTATTACCCTGACTTAATCTTTTAGAAATGAGTGATATATTCCCATATTATTGATTAGAAAGGAATATACCTAGCTAGATGATATAGAGATGATCCATGCCTCGGATAGGCATGTAAAAAGTCGGTTTACCCACCAACCCGCATTGGACCAGCGTGGTGGGATACAGTCCAAAACCCCCTAATGGACAGGGGTGCATTAGGTGAGGCCTATGTCCAGCAGTGAACTATCACAGGCTGTGAATAATGTAATAAAAAAATTATGATACCTAGCTAATTAATTAAAAATCAGTGTCAATACACTTGAAATGCACTCCCCATTACTTTTCACATGCCCATCCGACGCATGGACCATCTCACTTTTCAGACAATTGGGGGATCGGTCCAAATTGCCCTAAACAACCTACACTCCACCACCATCGAACCCGTCAACCTACCTGTCATCGAGACTGGACGTCTCTTGGGCACGGCGGGCTTCTTGGACACGGTCGCAAAAGGGGTATCGTTCACCTCGTCCAGCGATCTCACCGCCTCTTCCAAACTGCCCAGCGATATGGAGAAACTGTCTCTAGCGGCGGCCAGCGACGCATCACTGTCCCGTCTCAGTGTGACAATCTCCGAATCGACTGGTAGCGAACACGCACATGCGCAAGCGGTCAAATGCAACGAAACACAAAATAAAAAACGGAATGCGCAAAACTAAATAAAAATAAGCGATGTAACTCCACAAGATTGTTGTTGTACAAGATTGTTTAGAGACACATTAGACTGAGAACTGATTTAACTAAGTAATTCATACCAAGAAGCAGCGTCGTACGTATGTTTTTATCGATAACTTGTCCCATGATCGAAATTGAACCCACAACCTTTGGATCATTTCTTAAAAGGATTCAGAAAAGTAATGCACTATAAAAAACATCAAAGGGATGCTAAGAAAGCTAGATATGTGACGCCATAACATTGCTATGAATCACAACCATTACACCAATTCCAAGTTGTTTTTAACTCAGATGAATCGAATACCACACAAACAAAAATAAAGACAAAGTAAACAACACTAGCGGTTTAACAGTTGCTTCTAATAATCGAGTGCGCAAGAAACAATATGGCAAATTTTGTGTGCAAATATCTAAAAAAATCTAGCAATAACAGGAATAAAAACTATTAAACCACGGTCTGATAAAGACTAAGTTAAAATTGCAATAAATTTAAAAATATCACAAACAGCAGGCTACGTCAAACTGTAAAACAAACGAACAACGCGTGAAACGTGCGTTCCAGAGAAAACGTTCTATATACATAAAAAACAATCCTACCATCTGGATGTTGTATTTGATGCTGGTGGCCATGATCTTCGGCTGCGAAGGCACCCTGGCTTCCGTAACCGCTGGAGGATTCCAAAGATGATTCGCTCGCACTGCTCTCAGAGCATACCTGTCGAAGAAAATTTACTTCTCATAATAGAAATCCATAGAAATACAGCTATCATCCATAGAAACGTCCGCCATAGGCCGATCGGCCGATCTAAATTGGGCATCAGCCAACTGCGTAAGAGATACTCTAGTGCAAACTCGGGTGCATTCTCTATTCCTTTATACGCTCATAGCCTGATAGTACGGAAAACCTACACGACTGGAGGGAGACAAGGCGCAGCATCTACTTTTGTGAATCTTAGAAATAGAAGAGTAAGGTATTAGTAAGTAAATAGGGGTGCAAAAACTTATTATTTTCGTATTTATTTAAATAAATTTACAATTTATTTTTACCTTGCAAAAATGGCGCTTGTATGCGAGTTTTAATTATCTTTGAAATTATTTTATTTCCATGTAAAGGCTTAGTGAATTTCTTAACTTTTGTTTTTAAAGTTAAGAAATTTAGAGACGGGATCCTAAAAACAACATTTTTGCCAACGGTGTTCAAAATGTAGTGCATGTAGGCTAATTGCCTTGATAGTAACATGAACTACGAAATCTAGTTAGAAGAAGTTGACACCACAAATATTTTATAAATATTTGTTTGGCAATTAAAAGTATCAAATAGCCTGTTAAAACCAATAGTTTTATATTATTATGTTTTTTTTTTATATCAAAGTTCTTTATCTGTCCTTATTTTTGACAACGTTTGCTCGTTTACATTATTACAAATAGTTTTTTCTTTAAATAAATCAAAGAGACGATCAGAACTTATGATTGAGATGTTGAGTCTTATTTATCCAGTTATTAAGCTGTCAAAAGCGCCTTTCAAACCGGAAAATAGCATTATTTTCACACAACCACTTATCGGTAGGATCTCGTCCCGCAGTGGTCCTTCCCCAGGCGATCCTTGTAAAAACAGAGGGAAGGAGACCTACCTAAATCTAAATTTACAGCCAACTCATGCAAGAATCCTAAACATTATCACGATGTCAGTTCAAATTATTTTACGTAACAATTAAATAATGAATGTGAATCATCTTGATTGATCGTATCGTAAGGACGAAATTGTTTACATGCTAAGTTATCATTGGATCGAAACAATAGCTTCGTAGCTGACATTCCGTAGAAATTGGATCGACCAATCTTGATCAATCCTTTTAACTTTCTTCATACGCATTTTTGTTAACTTTACCTTGCTATGTATTACCTTCCTCCGTAATCTACTTTGCTTGTGCTTTAGAACTCGAAAGTCGTGGGTTCGAATCCCGTGGGGACTCGACAACTTTTCATTGTTGTTTCCTAGTTCGTTAGGAAAATGCGGGCTGATCACCCTGCCTGTAAAGTAACATGATCCATGCGTTGAATGGACATGTAAAGAGGTAGTTCTGCGCTTTAACTCTCTCCGGTCTAATGGTTATCCGTCCCATCAGGTTTTGAGAGTGGAATAGGTAGTTCACCTGTGTTTGCGCGTACACTTGTGGACTATACTATCTCCTGCGCAGTTAGCTGATCTGTAATACAGATTGGCCGCCGTAGTCGTAATAGACTTGGAAGACTTTAATATTTTAATTACGAAGACCTGCTTGGAGTAGTGGTTGTTATCCCTTATACGTTAAAATGTGCAGGTTTGATTCTCAGCACGACGAAATCAATGTGTAATACGCAGTGTGTTTTTCGTTTATATATATTATAAAAATCAAGTAACAAAAGTTTTTCCATTTAGCAACCATGGATATTACATAGCTTTGATTATTTGTCAAAACACTTATTAGTGTTAAGGTATCATAATAATTTATAACAATAGAATAATGATAAGAGGACCTAGTTATCCTAGTTTTAACACTCGATTTAAACTATACATGGTAATACAAAGACAGATAACATATATGATTGCGTTGACTATTTTAATTTTTTTTAATGATTCTTAAATTTCAAGGAACTGTTTATAAACTTAATTCCCTACTTAACATATTAAATCTTTACTTAACATCATAAATAACATGAAATTAAGTAAAATACTGCGATTATTCAAAAAAGAACCATAGAATTTAGAGTAGGTAGTATTCTTTTCAAATCAATCAATTCTATTTCAATTATGAACGATTGGTTTAACCATCACGATAAATTTATTATCATACCATAAATTTTGCATTGGAAAAGACGTTTGCACATGTTAAGTGTGATTAGGAATTGAACCTATTACGCGATACGTATAATCAAGCGCCACTAAAGTATCAGAGGAACATAAAGGTACAATTCCTCTTACCTTATATAAAAGCTGTTCACAATTGGTGGTGTATGAATGAAAAGTTCGGTCCACCACCTAAACCGATTGAACAGCGTGGTGACTTACGGTCCAAAATCCACTAATCAGAGTATGTCATTAGGAAGGCCTAATGTCCAGCAGTGGACTAACACAGGCTGGTGATGATGATGATGATGGTGATGATGGTGGTGATGAAACGCATGACCTAAGATTTATTGTAACTGTGTGTAAATATTATTGGTCATCATCAAATTAGATAAGTATACAATTAATCTTTAAAAGGGCAAGGCTTCTTCTACTTCTATTACATTGAAATTTTATTCGTTTTTTTTAAAGACCGGTCGAAAAATGTCATCATTTATGAACAGAATAAAAGTAGTTCATAAAACCCTATAATATTCTATACATAACACTGTCATTAACATATTAAAGTATCAACGCATATCATTCCTTCTGCAAAATCGACTCGACGGAACACGATATAACGGCAACGGACCGTTTCATAACCAACAGTTGAGTTTCAGTCCCATATCGCGAATCGCAAAGTGCACGCACATTTTCAGCGATCGAACATCGAATTATGCAATCATTGGCCGTGATATTGCTGCAAGTACTGTGAGTAGACTATTTTATATACTTGTTATATTTAATATCGTAAGTACCTACATAGTAATAGTGAAAAAGATTCTCCTTTGATATGTTTCAAATAGCTTCGGTGCCTATACATCTCTATATTACACAATGACATTATTCATTTTGACATTTGACACTAAACAATCAAATTTCTAAATAATGAATGTTAAAATGTCACTCATTTAATACAATCATTCATTGAATGAATATAATTTCTCACTATTCATTAGGGGGATTTTGCACCGTATCCACTACGCTGGTCCAATGCGTGTTGGTGGGTGGACCGACTTTTTAAATGCACATCTGACGATGGATCATCTTACTTTTCAGACAATTGGCAGATCGTCAAATGCCTAACCAACTAGGAAACAACAATGAAAATTTGTTGAGTCCCCAGGATTCGTAACCACGACCTCAGTTTTGAAGCACTAGCCCTCACCACTAGGCTACGGAGGCAGTTAATTATATTTAAAGTATGTATTCACCATCATAGTTCTTGCGTACTTCAATTATCTATTTTATTTGGCTAAATTGTATTCGATTATAGCTCAGCGATTGATAACTCGATTAATATTCCTTAATAAGAATGCTTGCTACATTAATTCCAACTAATGAATGCAGCAGTAATGCATAGGAATAACAAATTACACATTTATACATTTGATATGACAAACATATGGGCATTGTTAGAAATAACTTCCAATCATATCTTGTTACTTGTAATTTCCTCTGATTCACATAAGAACTATCGTTTATTATCAAGCGTGAAATGTTAAACGCAGAATGATATTTATAACAAAATTTACAAAACAACATTAATGTGTATGTAGAAATGACACCATTTATATAATACGTCAATAGTTTTAATTTTCTCTTGCGCCTGATGGTAAACGATACGCCTAGCCCATGGGCTGGCAGCGTGACACAAAAAATTTTGTTTACTTATCTTTACATAGTAAACTATAGTATACATAATTATCTATCTATATACTATAGTTTACTATCTCTTTGAGCTAATTTTAGGCCTAGGTAATAATTGTACGCCGCCGCTTTCGTGGTTTAGAGGTATTCGCTTTTGCTTTATAAACCAGAGGTCGTGAGTTCGGATCCCGCGGGGAAATAACGTTAAAATGTTTGAATTATTTAATAAATATCCAATATAAATATTAAGGTTTTTTCTTGCTGGTGCCGATCACCTAAGTATCTGAAAGGTGAGATGATCTATGCGTCGGATGGTCATGTAAAAAGTCTGTCCACCAACCAATCCGCATTGGACAAGAGGATTCAGCCCAAAAACCACCTAACAGTGGACCGACACAGGCTGACGATCACAAATTGTACGCAATTATCTATAATATTTACCAAGCATCTATTATTTCACAGAGTGGCCGTAAACATCCAAATTACTACGCAATGGTGAGTACGTTTCATGATTGTTGATAACGCGCTCTACTTCAGCATTGTTTTTGCGTCTAACAAAGCGAATCGGTCGCAATTTGACAAGGCGAGTCAAACAATAACATAGTCGAATGGAATCTAGATGATTAATAAACCTAGTATTTACAGTCTATATAAGCTAATATTACAATGGGAAAAGGTTCATATTTTGTACTTTTATATGTACCGATAACAGGTATAAGTGCCGTAAACTTATAGCCCACAGGGCCACTTTCAAAAATTTATTTGCCTCCTACCTTACCCCCTATATGCCTAAATTATCACTAAGTTAAATAGGATTCTATAACTTCTAGAAAACGTTAAAAAATGGCAGAATTCTCTACTAAAACGGACTTTATATGATTTGTGAATTAATTATTAGTACCACCACTACATTATTTTTTTAATACGGATGTTACGCTACCAGTCTTTGGTAAGGTTTATCTAACGCATAGTCCGCGGAACGCTCCGAGCTAGGTCCACCGCCACTTATAACCTTGTTTGGTTGAACAATTGCGAGTAATGTATGAACAGTGCATCCAAATATTTAACATTCAATTGACGTAACATCGCGTGATGGTTGACATTTATAAAAGTGATAAGTTTATAATATACAATATTATCCCTTTTCTCTGTCCTTGTAGATCCCCTTTTTACTGAGGGTCATCCGGGGCACCACCGTGGTGCCAATTTCTGACGCAAAGCGGTAGGCCGATAAGACTAATATGTGCCCTAAAGGGCACTGTACCTAGCGTACTTAATAGGTAACCGAGACGTACCATCGTATGTCTCAAGTTAAGCAGCGCGTACATAATAACCCTAGTATAGCCGATGTCCATGGGCGTCGGTGACCACTTCCCGTCAGGTGGCTCGACTGCTCGTCTGCCTTCGAAGGCAATAAATAAAAGAGAAAACAAATCTCCTTCCAGTCCCCACCACGATGCGAAGGCTGCATACAAATCTGGAGAAATACTGGATCAGAAGCCGCCTATAACACTGGAGACTATAAAGAAGAAACTCAAGGATAGTATGATCTTCGACCACGAAGATCCGACGCTGAATGAGAGAGAGAAGAAGGAAATGGGGAAGTTGTTCGAGACAGTAGAGATAATGGTCAGTAATGAGTTGTTAAAAAATATCTGTTGAAAAAAGGAAAAAAACAACTCCCCCTGAGTTTCTTACGCCAGTTCTTCTCAGGCCAGAGGCTTCCATTTCCGAATCATAATTAAATAATTATTTATTTCTCAATTCGTCGTCGTCGTCGTCGTCGTTTCAGCCTGTTAGAGCCCACTGTTGAGCATAGGCCTCCCCCATTAGTCGCCAAGAGGTACGATCCTGTGCCACCTGCATCCACCGACCTCCTGCACATTTGCATAGGTCGTCACTCCATCTGGTGGGGGGTCGTCTAACACTGCGATGGCCAGTACGAGGCTGCCACTCGAGAACCTTTCTTCCCCAACGGTTATCGGTTCTGCGAGCTAAGTGCCCAACCCATTGCCACTTCAGCTTGCTAATTTTGCGGGCTATGTCGGCTATTTCTCAATTATACTAAGAAAATGTTCACTTCTATAAGCAATCAATGCTTCCGTACAGCTCAGCTTAACATACTGTTTACTTTAGAATAAAATAAAGGCCATATATTTATAAAGATATAGCGTTAATACTTCAATATTTACTAAGATTCATTTACAGATTCAGTAGAAATCCGCCATCCGACTAGCTATTCCGGCGTTAACAACAAAAAGCCTTAATCCTTACAAGTATATAATATATTATCATACATTACCACAAACTAACATCAGCACTCAAGCGAAGCTTATATGTGCAACTAGTTTAAAGTGCATCAATTTTAAACACCATAAACATCCATCCGTTACTAAATGACTCAGTTTCACGCGAACAGTTTCATGTGAACGAACACAACATCTTTTTAAAGATTGCCTCAAGGGCCCGTCAGCCGTACGACGTGCAAAACATGTTCGCATCCTACGTCTGGTCGAGAGGGTGGTCAAGAAACAACAGAAAGAGGGACAGATATCGGAATCGCTCGCTTCGAGGTTCAAATGGGACAAACTGTTAGTAAGTCCTAAAACTAAATTATTTAACAGCAGACCGAACAGTAGCAGATCTAAATAAGAATTTCAAAAATTAATGAAGGCAACTGAAGTTTGACGACCCGCTTAGCCTAGTTAGTTACCGTGACTGTAGTGCCCAAGGGTGTGGGTTAGTTTTCACCACGGGAAAAAATGTGAGTCAGTCAGTTAAGTAAAATGAAACGTGGAAAATACTTAAACACGAAAAATGTAAAACAGATATCACATGTCTTGACAGCATAAAGAATCTTAACACTACACCGGAAACTTTAACTCAAACGTATATGCAGTACAAGAAAACAAATAATAAACCTAATAAATAAAACGATCTTCACTAGATGGCGCTTAATTAATATTCTAAGGTAACGTCAATTCGATTGTTAGGTGACCTCTACTCGACACATAGAATATATAAATACAATAAGTATCAGATATTGCGTGAAAAGACTATTCATGCTGCTACCTAATTAGAGACGAAAATCGAGTTAACAAAGTCTAATGTCAAACACTGAGCCAACGCGTTCTTACTGACAGAACGCGGTTATGTTTTATTCCTACTATAAAGAAAATATTACATACGTCAATAATAATAATTATAATATCCTCCAAGAAGAGTCCGACTTCTATCGAAACTCTATCGGCGGCCGGTCTACGTTAGAGACCAGCCAACTACGCAGGAGATATTATAGTGTACAAACACAGACGCACTCCCTCTTCCTTTATATTGCCGCAGTCCGATGGGACGGATAGCCGACACGACCCGAAAGACATAAGGCGCTATATTGACGTTTTACATGACCATCCGACGCATGGCTCATCTTACTTTACAGTCAATCGGTAATCAGCTCGCATTGTCCTAACCAAATGGGAAACAACAGTTCAAATATGTTGAGTCCTCGCAGGATTGGAACCCGCTACCTCAAGTTTCTAAAGCGCAAGCTAGAACACAGAGATAGAAGGTGATGAAATATAAATATTATTCCCAATATGAATAAAACTTTTCGCATCAATTCCATATCTTGTTTGGCAGCATAGTTTAAATAACGACATTCTTTTCTAATTTATCGTCATCATCGTCATCATCATCAGCCAATGCTAGTCCACTGCTGGACGTAAGCCTACCGTAATGCACGACTTCTCCATTAGGGGGTTTTTGGATCGTATCCCACCACGCTGGTCCAATGTGGGTTGGTGGGTGGACCGACTTTTACACGCCCATCTACTGTATGTTTCAATTAACGAACATTTCTCCCTTTACAGTTTGACCCGGAAGAGAAGGGAGAGACCCATGTACTACATTGACAGACGCACAAACATGCGAGTGTTCGATATGACAGCGTGATTAACATAAGAAATATTAAAACACTAAATTAAAACAAACAATATATGAATTTAAGTCTAACGTTTCTATAAGAAATATATAATTAAAGTTGTCACCCTAATTTAATTCGATATGAAGCCCTAACAAAACAATATAATAGATTTAAGTATAACGTTTTAGCAGATATATAATATCATGAGCCTCTGATAGTCCGCTGCCGGACATAGTCCTCCCCTAATACACCCCTATCCATTAGGAGTTTCGGACCGTATCCCACCACGCTGGTCCAATGCGGGTTGGTGGGTGGACCGACTTTTCACATGCCCATCCAACGCATGGACCATCTTACTTTTAAGACAATTGGGTGTTAGGCCCAAATTGCCCGAAACAACTAGAAAACAACAATGAACATTTGTTGAGTACCCGTAGGATTCGAACCCACGACCTCCGGTGTTTTTTATGAAGCTCACACCTATACCACTAGGCTACGGAGGCAGTTTTAGGCATAACTAGGCACATTACAGGTAAATAACCTGCAATTTGTTAACGTTTCCCATTTGAAAACCTAACGGGTTTTTTTCAAGAAATATTGATACTCTACTTGAAATGAAATCGTTGGTCGGAATCAAATGGCTTCCGAGAACACAAGACTATAACGTAAATCGAATAACTTGGTGGGAATTAATGTAATTTGAGACGACGTATTTCCGATCGCGAATAACTCTTAACGGAAACTTTTGGATTTATATTTTCATCAAATTCAATCTTAATGGTTCTTACATCCAACGTTCCATCATTTCAAAGAAATAAGTCAGAAAAAGAATTGAGAAATTCTTGGTTCTAATATGTGAGTGTAATAGTATACGCTTTTTTTAAATAATTTAAAATTTTTATTAAAAAGATTTTTAATTGTTTTAAGTTATCAAAAATCCTTCTTCAGAAGTGTATTTTTGTAATTTTGAAATGTTTTATAAATTTGATGAGTCCCCGCAGGTTTCGAATCCACGACCTCCGGTTTCTAGAGCATACGCCAATGCCATATAATTCAATTTTCTCCACTCATATACGACATATTTGTTTATTTATTTATTTATTAACACTTTATGTACAATAACAGTACAATGGCGGACTTAATGCCAAAGGCATTCTCTACCATCAACCATTGGAAGGTGCAGAGAAAGTTGAGTAGGATGCAAAATAAAAATAAAAAGGGAGATTAATATGCTTGAATCAAGTTTCAAAATGTATTAACAACAGTATATTATAATATAATAAATAATACATACGTATACTACAATATACATAAAACATATTACAATACAATATACATGATTTATATACATACATATATACATACGTACATATACATTCATATACTAAATAAAAATAAATAAATTCAAAATGATAAGTTTAGCTCTTATTGTTATAAAGACTAGACAAATGTTCACGAATTTTACGCTTAAAGTCGTTGCGATTTTAGCCATCCTGATTTCCGAAGGCAGCTCATTCCATAAGTGAACTGCTTGTATGTGGAATGACGAGTGGGTAAAGTCAGAACGGTGAATAGGACATTGGAGCAAACGATTATTTTTGAGCGAAGGTTTTGTTGCTGACTTCACATAGATATTGAAATTTCGAGGATAAGTAGGTAGGAGTAACAGGTGAATCTAAAAAGAAAAGAGGTTGTAAGCGTCCTTAGGGCGTCTTTGACGAATGGGTAGCCACGCAATTCAGCACGATAGGCCGACACGTGGTCGAATTTACGGAGATTGAAAACGAGACCGAATGCAGTTATTTAGAAGTCTGTCAAACTTTGACCTTGACAGTCATGATCGATTCGAGGTACCAAGGTAAGTTCTATAACAGTCACATTATCGATCACGAGACACACAGTAACCTTCCGATTCTTGAAGGACAATTTGTGATCTTCAGTTTGGATGTTATCAATGTTCAAACCAGATTTTTAACGCTTTGACTATCGGTGTTGGATGACTGTCAAAAGAACCTCAGAGTATTAAGCATAATTTATGTTTGCTACATTCTCGAGCTCCCTAGGCACGATAGCCTGACATTTAGATGGATTTACAGCCAATCCAAGACCGATCAGACCGCTTTGTAATGCGCCTAAATCCGATTTATTTTAAGAAGCGCATTTGGTAGCGTACCAACATCCTTGGAGCGTATAGCTGCAGATCATCAGCGTCGATGATACGCACTCTGAATATCATTGTAAAGATTAATAAAGACAGAAAATAAGAAGAGAAATACCTGTGAGGGACGCCATTTTTAGATGCACCAGTCGATGTCAGAGCCTTCAACAACTACAGACTGCTGACGCCCCGAAGATAAGAAGAGAACCATTCCAGCGCTTCATCAGAAACCATAAAATGTGACAGGATGGCAGGAGGATCTCGTGACTGACAGTATAAGGCATTTGGAAATCTATTAAAACTAGTAAGGTAAGTTTAGTATTCTCCATGCCTTTCCTAATATCGTCAGTCACTTTTATAAGGGCAGTTGTTGTGCTAAAAGTGGCCAGGTCTAGAAGCCCGATTGTAGTGGGCTAATAAGTTGTTTTGAAAAACAAAATAAGAGAATTGTTTGAAAACTTACAAGACTCAAGAACTTTTAGAAAGAGCCAATGACAAAATAGAGATGGTCAGATAATGTGCGAGAAGTGATGGGTTAGAACTTTTTGGAATAGGCCGGACAAATCTTTACGCCATGAGGAAGGAAAGGATCTGGACCACAGAAAATTAATGATGTGTGATTGCAGGAAGGAGATAATCAAGTATAGGAAGAATCATTCTTCGACCAATTTGGTCTGGTCAACTGCAGTAGACTTGATTGCCAGGATGGTTTTGACTTCTTCAGAAGAAACTGGAAAAAGAAAAGTGTTGGTACAGGAGCGCAACAAACCATTTAAATAGAGATAGTTTTACTTCTGTTAGATGATCTATTAAAACTTTGAGAAAATGATGATTTAGATCATCAAAGTGATTGAATTGGGAAGGTTTGTAATTGCACTGCACAATATCAGGTTACAGAAACTTCCAGATATTAGGCAGGATTTGAAGAGAATATTATCAAGAATATGTCGGCGTTTTGCGTTGCGTATCATCTGTTGCACTGATTTCTGGCTATTTTGTATTTAGACCAATTGCTTTCCAGCGATGATTTTGAAAAAACCTGAAAGCTCGATCTTCACCTCATCGCCATTTTTCGCCTTCAGTCAGCTCAGGAGCTGGTAACTTCATTTTCACATATTTTATGGGTGCATGTATATCAAATAACTTAGTAATAAGACCGTCAAATATAGAGATTTTTATTGTCCATCAGGAGTTCTCGTCAAACAAAGGTTGCCATACAATATTTTAGCATCTTCCACATTGATCAAGATTAATTTTTGCAAACGAACGCAAGTGCGAACTTTGTGTTTAGGTTTAGGGGTTTTAAGTTATAGGAAAGGAAAATAAGGTCATGGTGAGAAAAGCCAGGAGCAGGTGTTGACCGTGTGAGGGAATCATAGAGGATTAGAAGAGATTAGATCAACCAAAGGTTCTTACCATCCCATTGGAAGGTGCAGAAAAGTTAGTGGGAAAAAAAAAAAAAGGGAGATTAATATGCTTGCTTTAAAATGTATTAACAAAGTATATTATAATATAAAAATAATAAATATATACTAAAATACATAAAACATATTACAACCAATACATGATTTATATAATACATATATACAACGTAATAACATTCATATACAAATAAAAAATAAATAAATTCAAAATGATAAGTTTGTCTTTTGTTATAAAGACTGACAAATTTCACAATTTTGCTTAAAGTCGGGATTTTAGCCATCCTGATTTCCAAGGCAGCTCATTCCATAAGTGAACTGCTTGTATGTGGAATGACGAGTGGGTAAAGTCAGAACGTGAATAGGACATTGGAGCAAACGATTATTTTTTGAGCGAAGGTTTTGTTGCTGACTTCACATAGATATTGAAATTTCGAGGATAAGTAGGTAGGGAGTAACAGGTGAATCTAAAAAGAAAAGAGAGTTGTAAGCGTCCTTAGGAGCGTCTTTGACGAATGGTAGCCAGTAATTCAGCACGATAGGCCGACACGTGGTCGAATTTACGGAGATTGAAAACGAACCGAATGCAGTTATTTGAAGTCTGTCAAGCTTATTGAGTTGATCTCGCATTCAGGTCAGGTAACAAACGTCACCATAGTCGATCAGAGGAAAAACCAAAGGCTCTGAAGCATTGTCCTTCATTGGTGAAGGCAGAAAGTTTTCAATTTATACAGATACCGCATGACACCAGTAACCTTCTGACTAACGCAAGCAATTTGTGTCTTCCAGTTTAGGGTGTTATCAATGTTCAAACCAGATTTTTAACGCTTTGACTGATCGGTATTGGATGACTGTCGAAAATAACCTCATGGTAGATTGGCATAATTTATATTTGCTAACATTCTCGAGCTGCCTAGCACGATAGCCTGACATTTAGATGGATTTACAGCCAATCCAAACCGATCAGACCAGCTTTAATAGCGCCCAAATCCTGGTTTATTTTAAGAAAGGCATTTGGTAAGCTACAACATCCGCTTGGGCGTATAGCTGCAGATCATCAGCGTACAGATGATACGCACCTGAATATCATTGGTAATAAGATTAATAAAGACAGAAAATAGAGGAGAGAGAAATACCGCCTTGAGGACGCCATTTTACATGCAACCAGCTCGATGTCGAGCCTTCAACAACTACGACTGCGCGCCCCGAAGATAGAAGAGAACCATTCAGCGCTTCATCAGAAACCATAAAATGTGACAGGATGGCAGGAGGATCTCGTGACTGACGGTATTAAAGGCATTTGAGAAATCTATTAAAACTAGTAAGGTAGTTTAGTATTCTCCATACCTTTCCTAATATCGTCAGTCACTTTTTAAAGAGCAGTTGTTGTGCTATGGCCAGGTCTGAAGCCCGATTGTAGTGGCTAATTAAGTTGTTTTGAAAAACAAAATAAGAAAAATTGTTTGAAAACACAAGACTCAAGAACTTTAGAAAGAAATGACAAAATAGAGATAGGTCGAAATGTGCGAGAAGTGATGGGTTAGAACATTTTGGAATAGGCCGGACAAATGCTTTACGCCATGAGGAAGGAAAGGATCTGGACCACAGGAAAAATTAATGATGTGTGTGATTGCAGGGAAGGAGATAATCAAGTATAGGAAGAATCATTCTTCGACCAATTTGGTCTGGTCCAACTGCAGTAGACTTGATTGCCAGGATGGTTTTGACTTCTTCAGAAGAAACTGGAGAAAAAGAAAAAGTGTTGGTACAGGAGCAACAAACCATTAAATAAGAGATAGTTTTACTTACTGTTAGATGATCTATTAAGGAAACTTTGAGAAAATGATGATTTAGATCATCTAAAGTGATTGAATTAGGAAGGTTTGTAATTCTCGACTTGCAATATCCAGGGTTGCAAGAAACTTCCAGATATTGGCAGGATTTGAAGATGAATATTATCAGAATATATCGGCGTTTTTGCGTTGCGTATCATCTGGTTGCATCGATTTCTGGTATTTTGTATTTAGACCAATTGCTTTCACAGCGATGATTTTGAAAAACCTGAAAGCTCGATCTCTACGCCTCATCGCCATTTTACGCCTTCAGTCAGCCACGGAGCTGGTAACCGCTCATTTTCACATATTTTATGGGTGCATGTATATCAAATAACTTAGTAATAAGACCGTCAAATATAGAGATTTTATTGTCCATCAAGTTCTCGTCAAACAAGGTTGCCATACAATATTTTTAGCATCTTCGCACAATTGATCAAGATTAATTTTTGCAAACGAACATGAAGTGCAGAACTTTGTGTTTAGGTTTAGGGGGTTTTAAGTTATAGGAAAGGAAAATAAGGTCATGGTGAGAAAAGCCAGGAGCAGGGTGTTGACCGTGTGAGGGAATCATAGAGGATTAGAAGAGAGATTAGATCAAGCCAAGTATCTTCACTGGTAGGGTTATGATGGGTAGGTTGCAGTGGTAAAATTTGTAAAGAACTTGACTTAACAATGTGCAAGAGTTTGAGGGATCAGGGGAATCGAGTGAGAAGATCGGTATTAAATCTCCCATGATGACGTGGTGAGAGTACCTTGAACCAGAGATTCTAGGACCAATTCGAAATCGGTGAAATAGTCGACTTTGGGAGGGCAATATACAACGCCTAATACGATTTTAGCGCCACTGACGGTGACCTCTATGAATAGGTACTCGCCGAAGCTGAGTATATTTGAGGGAGTATGAGAGTAATTCAAATTTGAGGTCTTGTCTTAGGTATATTGCCACTCCACCGCCTCTTTTATCGACGCGATCGTTACGAATAAGGACGAAGCCAGAAAGAGCGTACATTGTTGAAGGCAGGTGCGGCGAGCCAACTCTCAGAGACCAGGATGGCGTGCATGTTACAGTTAGAAAGCGTCACATAAGTCAGTATAGTGACTAGGGATACTTTGTGCATTTATGTGACACACGTTCAATAGGTTCATAGAAGCAACAGGAAATTGTTCAATGAGAAAGTCACTCAATAGGCGTGGAACAGAACTAAAACTATCTTCAGAACTAGAGCCAGACTCGTTAACAGAAAAATATGTTTCTTCATCGGAAATTGATGACATTTAAAAATATAATATATAAATAAAAGATATTAATTTAGAATAATATAAATAAATAATTGTAATATAATTATTATTATGGAATTTAGAATTTTTTAATTATAAAAAAAACAATCTCTACACCACCCGCCAGCTTTGACAAACGTTAAAACTAAGTATGAGGAAAAAAAAAAAAAAATTAAAAAATAAAATAACGCAGCTCTACACATTTAAACAAAATATGTTAAAGTTAAATGAAAGCAATATATAAAAATAATTTGAAAAATAAATACTAAAGAAAATATAAAATATGAACGCATCTATCTACCTGTCATAAAGTTTTGACACAAACGTCACAAGAACTATGACATTTGTGCCAAAACAATAACACAACAAAAGTATCACGTAGTTTAAATCTTTGTATATGTACCTTATAATTATAATAATAACTAAATGACTAATTACATGTTCTTCTGTTCATCTTATCATTAATGTAAATAGTGCATAAAGCGTTTTTTTTATAGTTGAAAAACGGCATTTCGTTAATACTATTAGATGCAAGTAAATTTAAAGAAACAAGATCCTTTATACCTTTAGGTGGCATTTGCAACTACCCACCTACTATTCGTTTTATTAAAATGGCAAAAAGATTTCCAAGCTAGGAAAACTAAATAAGCACCAACACAAACTTTCCGCAGGATTCGACCCCACGAATCTCCTTAGTATCTAAATAAGAGCATCTTAAAAACGACAAAATTTTCATATACAAATAAGTTGTTCTCAACAGATGTACCTAAAAAGAGGAGCTGATTTTGCAATATTAACAAACCGAACGGAGAAATCGGTCCCTCAAACCGGAACACGTACCTTCTCCTGCTGCGGGAACTCCGAATTCGCCTGCTGCTGTTGCATTTGAGCACGGGAGGCGGCGAGAGTGGCCAGTTCGGACATGTTCACGTACAGAGCTTGGGGCATCTCTGCAAAGTCAAAGTCGAAGTTAACATAGATGCTTTAAAGCTAAAAACTCTAAAAAAAATTGGTTGCCTGTAAAATCGGTATACGGTCGAAAGTTATACGTGACAACGTCTTTTAGTGGTAGAATGATTGTAATGTGAATATTCATTCGTATAGTGGAAAGAAGGATCAAATAATAATGTTCAAATTCTAAATTCGACGCTCGAGTGTTAGAGACACAAGGCATGAACCCGTAAGCATGCCCAACTTTCTCTTTCTCTGTATCTCTTTCACTTAAGCAGGCCAACTGCGCACGAGTAAGGGAGACGCGTGCCAATCGCTTTCTCTTATGCATATGGAGAGCGTTACGTGAGCGGCGCTGTGACACAATTTTCGAGAGTCCCTCCCTATCTTTAACCAATTTATAAGACGTTGTCACGTCAAAAGCTTTGCCCATGACTGCTCTCAAACTTTCATTTATATCATAACTTCCTTGTTAAGTGACAAGGAAGTTATGATATGAATAAAGTTTGAGACAGTCTAAGACTAAACCTAAGGATAAGAAATGGAGAAACATTTAGCGTATAACGATATGATATAAGACATATTCCTAACAAATTTTAAGTCTTTTGCCCTTACCCAATTTTATTTTTTTGATGTTCCTTTTATTTCTAAATCCATATAATAATGAAAGATAATATTGTAATCATGCTCAAAAAACTTAAAGGGAAATCTGCATTTACATTATCCAAGTACTAATGTTTCAAGCAAATAATAGTGGATTGCGATCAACAAGTTATAGTAGAAGATGCATCGTAATGAGTCAACATATTAATTCAGCCAATTAAGACTGAATAAATATAAACAAACCTCATTACAAACACTATTGGCATAGAAGCTAAGAGATATTATTGAATAAGTAATAAAAGTATCCAAGTATTTGGTGCCAATTAGGTTCTCGCCAAAGTCTGATGTAAGACTTAGGTCAATTATCTAAATTGGCTTAGGTACAGTAATAATATAAAATAATTTCTCACTATATCTATATCTAAAAATGAATAGAAACTGCCTCCGTGGCCTAGTGGTATGGGCGTGTGCTTTAGAAACCGGAGGTCGTGGGTTCGAATCCTGCGGGGACTAAACAAATTTTCATTGTTGTTTCCTAGTTGGTTAGGTCAATTTTGGCCGATCACCCAATTGTCTGAAATGTAACATGATACATGCGTCGGACGGGAATGTAAAAAGTAGGTCCACCTACCGACCCGCATAGGACCTGCGTTGTAGGTTACGGTCCAAAACACCCTAATGGATAGGGGTGTATAAGGGGAGGTCTATGTCCAGCAGTGGACTATCACAGGATAGTGATGATGATGATGATGAATAGATGTAGTGACAGATTATTTTCCTTCGGAAAACTAGGATCTTTATCAAAATACCATGACACCGAACTGTCAATGAATGATCGTATTAAATGAGTGAAATTTTCATATTCATTAATGAATGAAAGTTTGTTGTTGGAAATGAATGATGCCGTTGCAAAACGTAAAGATGTATAGGTACGTACAGGTATATATAGGTAAGCTATTTGAGAAAGCATGATATTTACGAACTTTTCCGAATAATTACCAAGGAAAATCTTTCCTCACTAAATCTGTATTTCAAGTTCATAAGCGTTCTATAGGATCGTATCTGAAGAAAGAGGTTATTGACATTGAAGTTAATAAGAATTTCTCAAATCACCAACCTTTAGTCAGATGCGGCGGCAGAGATGACGGCTTCACCGGTTTGAATTCCTGCTGCCCAGTGTTTGCATTCGAGTTGCACTTGGCAGGAACGGTAGGACGTTCCAACGATGAACAACGCTAAAGGAAAATATAATATAATATCAATTGTCTTACACCACTAAGTGCAAAGCCCATCAAAGCAGAATATTTATGCGCCCTATTTTGTAACACAGTAACGCTTTCTTAATCTTTCGTCGTATGTTATGTTGTCTATATTGAACATGAAGACGAATGACTTTTGGGATTCTTATCGTAACATTTTAGTCGCGCTACGTATTAACCGATATTCAAATACAAATGGGCGGTAAAGAAGCTGACTCTGAGACAACTTTGAAAAATATAATTGTGATGATAAATATGACAAAGATTGCTGTAAAGGAAAATATAATTTCGATTGATCGATTTACCGATAATTTCATGACAAAGTTGAGATACAAGTTGATGATGACAATAAAAATAATGATGTAGATGACAAATAGGGTAACGATAACTTTAAAAATGAAGACCATGAAGACAAAGAAATTGATGATAATGATGAAGATAATGAAAATAAGCTTACCGTAGGCAATGGAGGTCTTGCGTAGATACCGCCCTCACGCGTAATAGTTCCCAACGCCTCAGAAGTGAAAGTGTGAACGCTCAAAGCGGGCCGCGGATGTACTCTATCGGCTGGAGAAGAAGCAAATAACTTTATAATAAGCAATATCAAAAGATATTAACTGCTCCGTAGCCTAGTAGTATAGGCGTGTGCTTTAGAATCTGGAGGTCGTGGGTTCGAATCCTGCGGGGCCTCAACAAATTTTCATTGTTGTTTCCTAGTTGGTTAGGGCAATTTGGGCCGATCACCCATTTGTCTGAAAAGTAAGATGATCCATGCGTCGGATGGGCATGTAAAAAGTCGGTCCACCCACCAACCCGCATTGGACCAGCGTGGTGGGATACGGTCCAAAAACCCCCTAATGGATAGGGGAGTATTAGGGGAGGCCTATGTCCAGCAGTGGACTATCAAAGGCTGATGATGATGATGATGAAAAGATATTATACCGGTAAGGACAAAAACATCAGTGATATTAATACATTTTACAATTTATATCTACTTAAGGAGCGTTCCTTGAGTAAAGTATGCTTACAGACAACAGTTAACGACCCGCTTGGTGTGATATATATCGACCGTGACTGTTACGCCGAAGGGTTGGGGTTCGACACACATAAAAGAGTCCCGTGATTAACAGTATTTTTTTCGTGTCTGGGTTTTTGTACCTATACAACATGTGATTGAATTGCAAAAACAAAAGTAAGTCTATGCGTTTATCTTTCATCGAGTTTCTATAATACAAGCTTTGCTTAGTTCGGGACTAGATTATGTTGAACTATCAACCCCCCAACCCCCCTTATGGGTAAAATTTCGTAAAATCTGTTGTTAGCTGACCTCTACATGGCGAAAGGAATATTTCTACCAAATTTCAAGTCGCTACGCCTTATGGTTCCAGAGATATCGTGATGAGTCAAAATATAGGTGGAAATCTCTTTTATATATATAGATAGATCGATTACTCGTTCTGAAATATTATTATTATTACTCAACATACCCGATGATATCGTATGCGGTCTCCCACCCATAATGGCGGAGGCCGCTCTCTCGAACTGCGCCGTGTCCTTCAAATCGGGCCAGGTCGCTGATGCTGAAAAGGATTTTCTCTATTGAAAAATTCATTATCTAATAGCTATAATAATAATTTTCTCCAGTCAATTACGGCTACGGCGGCCGATCTATATTAGAGATCAGCCAATTGCGCAGGTATAGTAAACAAGTGTACGCGCAAACACGGGCGCACTCCCTGTTCCTTTATACTCTCAAAGCCCGATGGGACGGATAACCGACACGACCGGTTAGAAAAAAGGCGCAGGACCGACTTTTTACATGCCCATCCGACGCATAGATTTTTACTTTTCAGACAATTGGGTGATCAGCCAAAATTGCCCTAACCAACTATGAAATAACAATGAAAATTTGTTGAGTCCCCGCAGGATTCGAACCCACGACCTTCGGTTTCTAAAGCACATGCCCTTACCACTAGGCTACGGAGGTAGTCATAGCTATACCGCCTGCCTGTAAGAACTTCGGCGTAGACTAGGTAGGCAAATCCGATCACGATCAAAAACGTAATCCGTAATTGCAATAGCTACGGTGCCCTTTAAACCGGAACACAGTAGTTTTTTTTACATAACTGCTCTTCAGCTTAAATGGATAACCACCTCCGAAGAACTCAAGCCAAATTGGAGATACGTTAACTAATAAAAACACATGAAGCGGAATATCGTAGTTATTAACTTTTTCTTTCATTTACGCGATTTTATGCATATCACATCTACCATTTAACGGATTTTAGGCGTTAATTATTTATATTCACAACGTGATCATCATCAGTCTGCCCGTGATCATGGATGCTAGAAAGAGTCCGAAACTTTACTACATAGTATAAAAAGGAGTCGTTTTGTCTCTCTCTATATGTATGCTTAAATCTTTCAAATTACGTAACGGATTTCGATGCGGTTTTTTTTTCAATAGATAGAGCGATTGAAGAGGAAGGTTTATATGTGTAACGCATGCTTAATATTGCAGGTATATTTTCTATCGGCTTAGCTCCCGTGCGAAGCAGGGACGGAACGCTAGTTTGTAAAAAATATTAATAATCATTTCCTACGGAACATTGTTGTGGGGATCTACGGTTTGAACACAACACCCATACTACAAAAACAAAGACATAATCATATTTATTAATTGGCCGAAGACGTATTTAAATTTACCAAGTAATTTGTCAATAATTTTTATCAGTCAATGAACGACATATGAATTATGAAGTCACCTTGCCGTATGTCCAAAGTCGGATGTGTGAAACCATTGCTTCATTCTACCTAAATCGAAGATAACTTTGAAAAGTGTTTAAAAGTGGCTGCCTCCGTAGCCTAGTGATAAGAGCGTGTGCTTTAGAAACCGGAGGTTGTGGGTTCGAATCCCGAAGGGACTCAACAAATTTTCATTTGGCAATTGGGCCGATCACTTAACTGTCTGAAAAGTAAGATGATCCATGAGTCGGATGGGCACGTAAAAAGTCGGTCCACCCACCAACGTGGTGGGATACGGTCCAAGAGCCCCCTAATGGAGAAGGCGTGCATTAGGGGAGGCCTTTATCTAGCAGTGGACTAACACAGGCTGATGATGATGATGATGATGATCGTACAAAGTGCTTATGTACTGCAATATACACTTACCAGCGTTGCTAAGCCCGTCATGATTATCATCAGCATTATCATCGTCCACTATACTCTTGGATGGCGTCATACAGTCACTGTTCACGCTCTGATTGTCGGAGCCCTGCAAAGAAAAAAAAATAAAATTATTTAACCAATAATCCCTCTAATGGCTAGGGGTGTATTAGGGGAGGCCAATGTCCAGCAGTGGACTATCACAGGCTCTTGAGTTATTCATTAATTACATGCTTAATAATTAATGAACAATCCATTTAATAATTAATGATTAATACCATTTAAAATGTTAGTAAAACCTGTTGAAGTTAAAAGTAACAAAAGTTAAAAATCCGAAAATAATATCAAACTATCAATCATTAGCTGAAATTAAACATTTAATGTTGTTTATTTAAAAAACAGCACACCATACAGTGAAATTATTTTGTTGCACTTTCCTTATCCAAAAAAGATGAATTTCTCGGCACAGAATGGTTTTATCATACAAAAAAATTCTCTACGTTCAATACAGATTAAAATCGCCATTATTAACGTAAACGACATTACCAGAAGCGAAAACAATGAACTTACATTTTCACTTTCGCCACCACCACTATACGACAAGAAGCTCCAAGCAAAATCGACGCAAACGTAAAAAAAAAAAAAAAATAAATAAATAAAAAAAACAAAAAAAATAATTACATTGCGCGCGTAGACCGAGAGGCGCTGGAGCGCGTCCTGAGAACGAAAGCCGGAGTCGGCGCTGCAAACGCTCGACAGGCGCAGAGTCGACTAGATGATTGAGAGATGAAAAATAAAAAATAAAAAATAAAAAACCAAAACACATACAAACAAACAAACGAACGAACAAACAGAAAACCATACAAAATAGCCAAAGCACGCATCGCACGTACGCTAATACTACGCTACAGTCCTGGCAAAACTAAAAAAATCTTTCTTCACTACATAGAATAAAACAAAGTCGCTTTCCCAGCCCCTATTTCCCTATGTATGCTTTAATCTTTTAAACTACGAAACTGATTTCGATGCGGTTTTTTTTAATAGATAGAGTGAGTGAAGAGGGAGGTTTATATGTATAACACATGCTTAAAATTTTAGGTATATTTTCTATCAGCACAGCTCCCGCGCGAAGCAGGGGCGGGTCGCTGGTCTACAATAAAATTATGTTTTAAAATCGCATACAACATCGGACTCGACGACACCAAACACAAAAACGCTCTTAACCACAGACAGAATAAGGTTCATAATCACATAAAGAATCTACAAATTAATTTCGAAGTACAAATATAATCTCTACCGCTTTTAATACATGGATCAAAATCCCTTCTACAGTCTTGTTTCAACTGTCACAGTGCAAAGTACAACTTTATCGCACTAACACAAAGTTCAAAATCATTATACATACAAACACAAGTTCACGGTGCAAACTATCTCCAATATTAAGCTTTAAATCACTCACACATACATACACTATGTAAAATAGCACTCTATCTCATTAACAATAAGGATCAAAATCATTAACACATACCTATACAAAGTTCAACAGTGAAAATACCACTCTACCACACTGAAATTAAGGTTTTAAACGTAAAAAAACGATTAAATAAGATACTAAACAGACAAAAATACTTAACTACAACTAAAGTATGTTTCAAAATTTCCTACACAATCTAAAAAAGCACTTTAACTCACCGTGATAGGGTTTAGAATAACTCACACGGATATAATACAAGGTAACAACAAACAATATACCAACACTCAAATTCACAGTGCAAAATATACCATACCACCCTGAAAATAAGGTTCAAAACCGTTCACACATTCCATCACTAAATTTCAAAATACAAAGTACTCTATGCTGCCAATAATAAGGTTTAAAATCACTTACCATAGCAAACACAAAATTTCACAGCACAAGATAGCAGTCTAACACCGATTAAGGTCAATCGTACCATGCACGGATTCCGACCGGAGTACCCGAAGAGTTGGATATCGGCGTGGAACAACTAACGGTCGATCCGGACACGCCTTATGTAAACAAACGATGGAAATAATGTAAACAAGTAAGAATCCCACCATTGCTCGACATAGGCCTCCCTAATACACCCCTTTTCTTAGGAAGTTTGGACTGCATCCCACCACGCTGGTCCAATGCGGGTTGGTGGGTGGACCGACTTTTTACATGCCCATCCGACCCATGGATCATCTTACTTTTCAGACAATTGGGTGATCGACCCAAATTGGCCAAACCACAAGGCCGTAGGTCTATCTATATATGAGATGAACGGACGAACATCTAGTCGCGTCGCAAAGTTCGCGTGTTCCGGTTTGAAGGGCAGCCGACCTATGTATAACAAATTTAGAATCGGTTTAACATTTATTCTGAGTCTAAATTAATGATGAATGAGACGAAATTTCCCGTAAAACTACAACTGTGTTCCTGTTTAAAGGGCACTGTTATCAACGTAATTACTGGGTAAACAAGACATAACGGCTTACTATCAGGTTTATTTAATTAAATAACGAATATTTTTCATCACAATTTAAAAACAGACCTAAATGCACCTTTAACAAGCGACCTTCTTATTGTACCTTAACTAACTATATGAATCTTTGAAACTTAAATAGTTGGAAATATTAACGGGATATAAAAGACTTTTGTCAAAACCATCAAAACCGTTTCAATAGCAAAGCATAGCGCAGGCGTTCAGCATTTAAATTCCTATATAATAACACGCAATTGAAGGTCTCCTTTTCGCAGGGGACCGTGTAGGAAAGTTCTACCGCGGTGCCTATTTCTGTCACAAATAGCAAGTATATAAGCACTACTGCGTTCCAGCTTGGAGGGTACAGTAGCTATTACGATTGCTGGGTAAACGTGACGTGACATCCTAGGTCCAAAGGCGGTGGGTAGATTTGTAGCGCATTACGTTACATTTTAGAGGCAGGCCGTATAACTTACCATCAAGTAAATTACTGCTCGTCTTGTCTGTAAATCAATAAAATAATAAACTTGGCCCAAACCCCTACCTTCCACCTAACCATTTTCCCAAGTTATCACGGGGTTGGCTTCTAAACATAAATAATAATAATAGTTTTTACAGAGAGGCTGGCATCTGACCTCCACAACCAACGAGTTAACTGTATTCTAAAGATGATTTAGTTATCAGTAAATTAGAAGGCACTGACCGATCGCTAATGATACTCTTAGCGAGCGGGGCCGACTTTTTACATGCCCATCCGACGCATGAATCATCTTCCTTTACTTTCAGATAATTGCATGATCGGACCATATTACAATAACCAACGAGAGAACAACGATTACACAAAGTTGTTTCCCCGATTGATTCAAACCTACGACCTGCAGGTTAAAGAAAGGGCCAATACCGCTAGACCACGAAGACCACCATAAATACATTAAGAACTTACCGTGTTGTTGATCAGAGCACTGGCTGTTCAGCGAAGAGATGGATGTCAGTGAAGACTTCCTACTACCGAGACGAGAAGAGGCAGAAGGCGAGTGGGGGGCGGACTCGCTCTCTGCCCAGCCGCTGTAGCACGACTTGACGTCGCAGATCACCTGGAAAGATCACAATGATAACATAAACCTAAACGTAAAGAGAAAAACTAATGCAAACACTGTAACCAATGACAACGAAGTGGCGATGTACATCATCATCATCATCAGCCTATGTTAGTCCACAGCTGGACATTGGCCTCCCCTGTTGCACGCCTTCTCCATTAGGGGATCTTTGGACCGTATCCCACCACGCTGGTCTAATGCGGGTTGGTGGTCGGACCGATTTTTTACACGCCTACTTTATACAGGCTATGTACATCTAGTGTTATATTTGACAAAATATCTTGGTTTGTGAAATAAATGAAAACAGCCAGGACGCTGCAAGAATTTAAAAGTATGAGTGTACACTACTCACTTGGAGACTGGCGGCAGGCAGTGTCCTCGGTTCGGTAGTGTGACGGGCCAGTTGATCGGTGCCTTCTTGCAGATGCCCCACTTCTGCTAACATTGCCACCTCGCTCTCCTGTGAATGCGACGAGAAAACAACGTTGAGTAACAATATACTAATCTTTAAATAGACGTAGAATAAAGTAAATTGCCTCCGTAGCCTAGTGGCAAGGGCGTGTGCTTTAGACACCGGAGGTCGTGGTTTCGAATTTGGCGGGGACTCAACAAATTTCCTATAACATTGTTGTTTTGGATCGATCGCCCAATTACTTGAGAATGGCATGCGAAAAGACGGTCCACCCACCAACCCGCATTGGACTAGCGTGGTAGGATACGGTTCAAAAAACCCCTAATGGAGGCGTGCATTAGGGAGGTCTATATCCAGCAGTGGACTAACACAGGCTGACGATGTAAAATAAAGTAAACCATTGCAACGAAATAGCGTCATACATTTTCGTTGATGAAACGTTATACGATTCACAGTCGATTTATAACAACGCAATGCGAATTATGTTAGAATATACCGTACCTGGTTTGGCTAAATTACAAATAGACATTCGAGTGCGTAATAAATTTTGAGTTGTATATGTGTATATACAAAATGCATAAACACTCCTTTAAATCTACTAAGCTTATTACTTATTCAAAACAAGTAATTTCTGATAGCGATACAGGGTTCATATTTAAGTTTACACATGAACACAAAAAGAAAAGAAATAGCGTTCCTATTGATAGTTACTAAGCGACAACTTGCTAATAACAAAGCCATAAGTACGAAAGCACTTCGTTGCAGCAGCTTACATTACACCTATTGTATATTATAAGTTATATCATAATCATTTTGTTAAATATTTTTTATTTATTATAAAACAAAATTTTTGTTGTCATCTTAACATTGGCATTATAAAAAATAAAATGCTCACCACAACAGGATTCAGCAAAGTGACGAAATGGCAGAAACGGCTTCGTTCCTCTATCAGTGCTGCTTTGACGGCCTTCTCTTCCATCTCCTCAAGTTGCTGCTTGCGCTCTTGTACGTCCTTGAATAATAATAAAAATATATTCACTGTAAAAATCTTTTATACCAGCGCAAAATATAACACAATAGCCACGTGAAAACCGAACGCTGAACGCCATTCCTATGCTGCAAAGTTACACGTATCGTATTTTATCCTGGTCTAAATTAGTACACCAGTCATTTCAATAAAGTATAATATAAAATATAGTCCAATTAAATTGTATATAGACGGAAGACAATGCACACGTGCAAAGTATTGTTTAATATGTATTATTTTCCCTTCCACCATATTCGCGACAAAGTTCCTTAAAACATAGTTCTTACTATGTATTTAAATAGTAAGTAATATCATCTACTATTATCGATAACAGAACTATAATCTGTCTATCTAAATTTTTACAACGTTCTTATCATTAATAAACAAATATCTTTAATAAACAAATACTCAAGAGGGATTACCACCATCCTTAATCATCTGAGTTTGTTTTAAAAATCATCTCATGGCAGATATTTAATTTACCTGACCAATATAGGAGATATGCATTCAGCTAAGTAATATACACGACCATATCACCGCTTACGTTTAATTTAATTACATATTTTCCTTCACAAAGCGGACGCAACGCCCTTCCTGGCTCGTAAAATCCCTCCCTGCCCATACAACCGTATCCACATCACCTTCATCCTGCCCATCAGCCATTACTATCTTACTACCCACCTGCATACAGACATCGGCCCGCCTCTTAGCATCCGGTGCCGCTCTCCTGGCCTTCCTAGCATGTCGCTGAGCCTCCTGCACCCTTCGTCTCAGCTCAGCACGGGCCTCTTGCACTCTCTAGCATGTTCCCTGCCCAGGGCACCTGTGCCACTGCCACAGCCTCTACGCCACTCCTCGGCTCGATCGGAGAGCGGTGATATTAAACGCTCCATAAGGGTGCTAAGAATCAAAAATATGTACGTTAAGAAACTTTTTTTTTCTAAATTTTTCGTGTATTGGAACGCTTCCCCGAGAACACGGTCACGGAACCGTCAATTGGGTATAATATCAAAATAATTTTATAATAAGTAAACGCAACAAAATCCGTTAAAACTTCTATAAATCAACAGCAGGGTACTCGTACGTATATTCGTTCAAAAATGTTCCAATTCAAATATCTAAATTTAATGTAGCAGAATTACACTTTTATTACGTTATTATTCCGCATCCGATTTTAGAAGAGAACCAAATTTCTAACTACCGAGAATACATTCTTATCCTTTGTACTACTGGAGGTAACAGTTTAAAGTTACGGTGTATTGTACAGTGAGAGGTATATAACACTGTAAGGTAAGCAAGCCATACACCTGATGGTGAACAATAATCCCTGCCCACTGAAATAACAAACTGCAAATAAAACAATACAATAAACTACCTGATAAAAGTCTTCATCCTCGATTCGATTGCTCGATGTCGCAGACACACCCTGGTAAGGGCCGTGCCGATTTCCTTCGTCGCACCTGCAACAAAAATAATGAATATGAAACACAAAGCATAAATGATTATAGGTTGACAATTTTCATCATCATCATCATCAGCCTGTGATAGTACACTGCTGGATATATGCCTCCTCTAATACACCTCTATCCATAAGGGGGTTTGGACCGTATCCCACCACGCTGGTCCAACGCGGGTTGGTAAGTGGACCGACTTTTTTACATGCCCATCCGACGCATAGATCATCTTACTTTTCAGACAATTGGGTGATCGGCCCAAATTGCCCTAACCAACTAGGAAACAACAATGAAAATTTGTTGAGTCCCCCGCAGGATTCGAACCCACGACCTCCGATTTCTAACGCATACGCCCATACCACTAGGCTACGGAGACAGTTTTGGATCTATCCATTGTTCCTAGGTAGGTTATGATACGTCGGGTATGATCTAGACAAATGCATAAAAGTGTCTGTATTTAATATTAAAACCACCGTTTTTTAAATGACAACATAGTGAATATATAACCGATACGAATTACAGAACAATTAACAAGAATATGTCTGTTTGTCTGTAATGTTAGTCCCATTTTGATGGGACTTACACTTAAAGATAAATGAGGCAACAGGGATAAACTAGGCTACTTTTTTATAAATAAAAAGTTTTATTTTTTATATATTGCCACGTGGACGATGCGACAGCTAGTTTTAAATAATTTTTAAGTGATCACAAACGTAATAACACCCGTAAAAACTGTTACCACCTATTGTTTATAATATCTTGTTCATTGAATAAAAGGACTTTTTACGGATTTTATCGCGCTTATTTTACATATTTAAATTTCCGACGTTTCGAACACTTTCCAGCGGCCGTGGTCACGGGGTAGACTGAGATGTCATGCGTCTTGTTGCCAGTGCTGAAGCGGGGTTTCCGGATCTTAGTTGCAGTTAACTATTTTTAGTCTGTACTCCGTACCTATGCAAAATTAACTAATTTTATCATTCCAGTTACTTTTATTCAATAATGTGCAGCATTCGCGTAAACAAAAGAAATAAATTATATCTTGTTTATTTACGAAAATTCTACACATCAATTGATTTCACTATGATCGGGCAATTAGATTGCGGTCAACTGCATTAATGACCCCCTGTCTCTATTATGTGTCTAGTATTGTACGAGCTTCGAATGGAATAACGCACATCTAATCTAGTGCGCGATAGAAAAATGTTACGGACTGTTTTTGTGTGTATTGTAGCGTTTAATTATGCACTCGTCAACAGTGGTGAGTTTCCATGAATTGTTTGCAAAACCTATAACCTAAACACTTTGCGATTTGGCTTACACAAATGAGTTCATGCGATCTAAGAAGTACTTATAGTGCAAACATTTCATTTGCTTGTCCTGCAGTAAATTTGTTGTCGAACATAATCAACTATTTAATGTAATCAAGCGGAGAGACGAATGTCACGTTCGTCTAATATTCATTCAAAAAATGCAGCTCGTTCTATATGCACTCGTTTCTCCGAGGCCTGATACTGTTATGGTGCACAAACGTCAGTAATTCGATTTGATACCTCGATATTCCCTATATCTTGTGGACCGATTCAGAACTTTATTTGAAAAATGATTTGTAAGGGATGCTTAATTTGTAAGAAACCCGCTGCAGTAACAACCCGCATCGGTATGACCCGAGAGGAGATATGATTATCTCACATCTTTCATAGTGCGCGATAAAAACATGTTATTTATAATTTTGTTGTGTATCCTTATGTTTAACTATGCAGCCGTTGACATTGGTAAGTTTGTTGATAACTATTAATATAAACTTCAAACTTGTACACTTCGTTAACGAAACAGTTGAAGTGGCTTTGCTCTGTGGAAATTATTAAATATCGCCGGATAACTACTTAAATTTTGGACTACGTTCGACGATTCGTTGTGTTCGATTTTATTACATTCTCTACATGTATATAGTTAAGCAAAAAAAAAACTAAGAGAAACGTAAGGAAAGTAACCCATGGCAACGTGTCGTCAAATAAAAAGCGTTGTTATTAATGAATTCTGACGTGTTGCCAATCTCCGAGTGACAGTTACCAATACCAAGATATCTTCAACAGTGCAGCGTTGTTATGGGTAACTTAATATAAAACTGAACCTTTGTTTTTTTATTTAAAAAAAGTCCAAGTAGAGTACATTTCCACTCTGTAACGAGATTTATTTTTAAATTTATTTATACAAAAATAACTATGCAAGAAACAAGTTCAACAATTTTGTAAACCGATTAGGTGATTGTTAGAACCAAAAATAAGGATGTGCACGAAAAGGTATGTGTATTAGTTACCTTGTTTTGCTGCTGAAGTGAACCGAATACAACAATTCAGCTTTTCGTAACAGGTGCTATTTTTGAGATCAGTTTCATAGATATTTAGACATTTCAATACATTTACGGAGATAAAAATCATGAAGTTTAAATAATGACAGTTTGTTATGAAATTGACAATACTACCTTCTGGCAGATAAACGAAAACAATACATATGCAGAACTATAAGCCCTATATGCTAACAATAACCCATATAAAGGTACATTCAAGGTAATTCAGAGTATCTTAGTTAGAGTTAAATGTCCGTTTTATAAAGATAAAATGATGTTTGAGCATCATTTCATTTAAATTATGCAGGAGAACATATCAGAGGTTTGAAAGCGTCAAGGCAAAAAATCGGGAGGCAATAGTGCGAACGCTGGCAGAATTTTAGAATACAGGTAGAAAAAAATGTTGTACAATGTAAATTTTTCTGAGCCATGTCAAAATATAAGTGTAAAGTAGATAGTAATAATCATTTACAGGATGCATTTGAATTATAAAATTCATATTAGTATTACAAAACTATAGGAAATAGCCAACAATTGGTGCTTTAATAAGTACAGTAAAGACTCTTGAACATTAATCAAAGTCGTCCGACGTCTTTTATATAACTGCTAAAAGCTTTGCTTGATATAAAATATGCTGTTACCCACAATATTAAGCATGTTTTATACATATACACCATCCTCTTAAATCACTCTATCTATTAAAAATAAACTGCATCGAAATCCGTTGCGTAGTTTGAAAGATTTAAGCATACATAGGGACAGAGAAGCGACTTCATTTTATACTTTGTAGTGAAGTTCTGAAAGTTAAAGTTGACTAGCAATATATAAAGAGAACACTATTCAGCCCAGGGAATAAAGGATTGTTATAATACTATTGGTATGTATCCTACATTTTGAAGTCGGTCATATTCTTTGTTAAAATATCCTAAATTGATAACTTAACTAAACGACATTACGTATTGTATATGCTGACAATGACAAAACAACCAAAGAAAATATTTAAAATAACAAAAATGTGCTCATGTCATTTCCCAGAATACAGATGATAAAAAACTGAAGATGGTAGGTCTACTTTTTATAGAAACCTAATCGGAAATTACCTTTGAAGTTCCTATTTCTGCCGCAGAGCAAAAGCATAAAACACCACATGTCTTCCGGTGTGAAGGGCACCATAGCTAGCGTAATTGCTGGGTAAATGAGACGTAACAAACCATTTGGACCCACACAAAAGGACTTGTTGCGTCAGGTTTCACTATCACCATCAGGTGAACGAAAATACCTTTCAGATCCGGAATGCAAATCGACAAACGGACAGACCGAGCGCTGCATAGAACTGGACGAATGCCAACCGCTCCTGTCCATTTTGAACATACCGCATCCAACGCAGCAGGACTACGAGCTACTGAAGAGGGTGCAATGTGGATTCAAGGACAAAACGCCTATGGTGAGTGCAAACATCGTACAAGAGTTATCACTAGCGCAATTCAGTTCCGTCCAGTACAATCCTGTTGTACACGATAAGGTCTATTCTCAGAATTCATTACGATAATAATTTAAGAGGAAAAAATACGTAATTCAATTTAAAAAATTTAATTACAGACGAATACAAAAAGATATAATTATCTTTTAAATAGATACCCACTTCATAATAATTTTTGTTTTATAGAAAAACATCATTTCTATAAAACAAAAATAATAAAATATATGCGTACTTTTTGAGACATATTTTAATTAAAACCATTCTATGTACGATTTTGTTATGATGATAAAAAAGAGAACTGAGAATGATAGAAATATGTCAACAGCATTTACTGATAACGATTATCAAATAAGTCGACGATCACAAATACCTTCAGAAAAACCCGAACAAAATATGTTTATATTAAGATACATCGTAAACTAATAAATTTATAAAACTATCAAGCATGTAGATAGCGAATTTCCTTTTCATGTGGAACCAATTAGGGAAATACCACCGCCTATTTGTAGGTCGAAGCAGCGGTGGCTTGCACACTACATACATTCTATTTGTAGAAGACACACACCATATAACTGCCTCCGTAGCCTAGTGGTATAGGCATGTGCCTTAGAAACTGGAGGTCGTGGTTCGAATCCGCAGGGACTCAACAAATTTTCATTGTTGTTTCCTAGTTGGTTAGGGCAATTTGGGCCGATCACCCAATTGTCTGAAAAGTAAGATGATCCATGCGTCGGATGGGCATGTAAAAGTCGGTCCACCCACCAACCGCATTGGACCAGCGTGGTGGGATACGGTCCAAAGTCCCATAATGGATGGAGGTGTATTAGGTGGCCTATGTCCAGCAGTGGACTATCACAGGCTGATGATGATGATGATGACACACCATATGTGACGTAAATATTGAATCAACAAGGTTTAACATGTCAAATCTCAAGGAAAGGAGCTGATTATAGATGTAGTGAGAAATTATTTTCCCTTCAGAAGACTCGGATCTCTATTGGAATACGATGACAGCCGAAGTGTCATTTTCATATCCATTAATATAAAACTTCATTATCTAGTGTCAAATGTCAAAAAGAATAATGCCATTGTAAAATAAAGAGATGACTGAATCGAAATATGAACTTTTTTTTTATGGCATACGCAGGCAGACGAGCAGTCGGGCCACCTGATGGGAAGTAGTCACCGACGCCCATAGACTTTGGCAATAGCGGTGGTATCGCCAACGCGCTGCCTACCGTGAGACATAGGGTGTTGAGTCTCGTTTACTCAGTAAATACGCTGGCTGGTGCCCTTCAGACCGGAACACAGCAGTGTTTTCACACTACTGCTTCGCGGCAGAAATAGGCACCACGGTGGTACCCACCCAGACGGTCTCCTGTAAAAAGGGGACCTACCCCTTCGAACGAACTTCTCCGAAAAATTACGAAAGACAACCTTTTCTCACACATCTGCACTAGTGTCTAATAACGATTAATTTGTTATAGACATAATGTAACATTTGATAAACATTAACTAATATCGTTACTCCATACTTCAATAAATTATCATTCCAGGTATGCTGCCCGGACTCATCGACGCACCCGACTTTGGAAAATCAATGCCTCACACCTGATAGGAGAGAGGGCAAGTGTATCAGCATATACTCCTGCCCAGATCTCAATAGAATACTACAGCAACCAATCACGACTGCCGGCAAGTTATTCATCCAGGATTCCAGGTAACTGTCATAATCTAGATACTTCTAACATACCAGGAGGAAGAAGACTTTTACTCCTGCTTCCTCATATTTTTTCCAGGTTGTATTCTAATCCAACTACAATAAAACGGTATTTACACAGAGCGCTGGACATCAACTTTCATTGCCTACAGAGTAGCGCTTTTCGCACCTGTTTAAAAATACTTCAAACCCATCCTTTTCCATAGCTTTCGTAAAAGCGACATCTTTTATAATATACACAGTAATCGTCAATAAAATATTTATTTAATTGTCTTAGTCAATTAACGAGGATGTATTTCGCAAGGCAGTACAACTGTACCAGTTTGTATTATATATATCGTATTATATATCATAGGATATTTATATATTTATAAATGTTGAAAACAATATAGTAAAAGTGGAACAACGCGAAGTCCAGACCTAGTTTAGAAATAAATCAATAAGTAAGGAGTGACACATGTCTTAGTCACATCTATTAATAATATTTAACGAAACTTTGTGGATTATTGTAATTTCCGTTGTAGGCGAATTGTACTTGCAAAAACTAAATTAGTCCATTGTTGATCCAGGTTTTTATAAAAGTTGTCACTTAGAAATTGTCAGTCAGAACAGTACTAAGAATTAAATTACAAATCTCTGTTGTCTGAAATAAATTACTTTATTCCATAGGTTTACACAGCTTGTACGTACTATAAAAAGGTGTAATAAAATTATTTTGCACTAACGGGCAATATGGAATATTAACAAACGCTTAGCTGAATTACGAACTAATTGTGTGAATTAACAAAAGTGTAAATAAATAATTTATTTATTGATTTACACTTGTGTACAAATATAGTACAATGGTGGACTTAATGCCAAAGGCATCGTCTCGCAGCCAATGTATACAGGTGATATAGAGAATTTTTTGTAGGTGTACAATCAAATCATCAAGGAAAAATATATACATATTTAGACTATAATAATTTATAATAAAAGACCTAATAATAATTACAATACATTAGATATGTATTAGAACATATTTAAAAATTATTTCAACGTACACTTGTTGAATCGTCTTATACATCCAAAATTTCGGAAGAATAAATAGTAAGGTGCCATATACAGCTAATCATTAAAATATAGATTTTTATTGAATCTTTAGCATACTACATCTGTACCTGACTGCAAGATACGATCGGTTCATTGGCATTGATTGTAGTAAACTTTAAAAAAAAACGGAATTACGTACATAATTAGACCAGAAAATCATCACAAAACCCAGTATCCTATAACATCCTTAACGAATTGCATCGTAAGATTAAAGTCAAAAGATGTATAAGTCAAATGTAATCTTACGAGATATCTCCAATACAAAATTAACATTGTTATGTGTATATATCATCTTTATAGATGCAACGGTCCAGAACTGAACAGCGTGTGCTGTCCCTTGCCTACACTTGAACCTATCGTACCGCGTCCTACAATTTGCACTTCCAGCGCATTACCACCAGAACCGGCCGCCGAGTGTTGCGGTAAAGAGGGCGAGAACAAGAACAAAATCATAGGTAAACCTCCAAATGATCCGCGATCATTGATAAAATTGACATTACAAATGGGCCGGGGCAAGTGTATTTCTGTCAGCTCAAGCGATTGAAAAATATAAGGAAACAGCAGTTCAGATCCTTGTAAAGGATACTCCTATAACAAGCGCAGTCAGAAAAGAAAAGAGGTAACCATGAATATTTGAGCAACACACATCTGCTACTGCTCCTATTTCTTTATGCGAATAATTGAGAATTGGGATTTAGAAACTGGGTTGTTGTCATGACAACAAACCAATTGTACATAGCTAATGATTAATTATAACAAGCAAAAAATTCGTCTAGTATCTATTAAAATCTAGTCTTTATTAAAATGAGCTACCAACATATTATTTATGGGTAAGGTAACCTATTCCGTTTTTGTAATGCGTTAAATGGGCCCTGTAAATTATTCTACGTCGATTTTCAGGTATGTTCTGACGAATTCTGCAAAATATACCACTCAAGAAACATTTTTATTCAATCTATTTTCTAAAGTTAAGCAAAGGTTTCGAATCTTGAACGGATACAGACATGTTTTATATAAGAAACGGCCTCCCGATCTCGGCGAACGCTATAAAAATCTCTGATATGTTCTTAAACGTTTAATCGACATGAAACTAAATTTAAGTAATGATGATAAGGGATTTGAATTGATTGCCTTAAATCTTGCATTGTATATAAATATCTCATTGCATTATGTTAAAATGCTTTCAATAAATGGGTTTACAGTTTGTTGTAAAGACAACCATCACAGACTTTGAAGTTTTGGTCTACTTGTAAATATTTTATTCGATGTTTTCGTTGTGTTTAATAAATATATCTTAAACTATTTACTATATATCAATTTATTATACATAACAACACATCACTTCTTAAACAAAGATAAATTTCAAAATCGACTCACAATTCATACGACCGATCTAATTGGATTGAAAAGCGAGCTACATGTATGAACGTAGAATGTGCACTTGGAATGCGAATTGTGAGGGCCCCTGTAAGAGCGATATTATATAAAACGGATGTATTATCTGTAAAATATACAACTGAGCTGAAGAACTATAGATATACTTTCTCAACTCAGTATAAACTGTTAAATATTTATCAACATACTAATTATTATGATTATTACCTTAAATTCTAGGCGGTAGTCTAACATCTATAGACGAGTATCCTTGGTTGGTTATTATCGAATACTTGAACGGAATGCAGATCAAGTTATTATGTGGAGGAGTTCTTATAAGCGGTAGATACGTGCTTACCGCGGGGCATTGTGTACTAGGAAGAGTTCTTGAACAAGGCACGCCGTAAGTATTTCAGAACTAAAAAAAGAAAAGCTTACATCCCATAACCTAATTCATTACTAACATATTTCATATCACTAAAAAGCTAAGGTAGAATCGACTATTTTTATGGATAAGTTATTTTATGACTTGATGACTTAGCGTGTACTAAAAACTTGTAACTAAAAAGATTTATTACTTGCCTCATTACTTAAAAACTCAAAAATCTTTATTTAAAGCCCTAGAAATAAAAGCCAAACATATCTCTAGCAAATATTACAATTATCTTAGTCAATTTCATTATAAATTAGCTGACATTCTATCTATATTTCTAAACTATAACGATAAAAAGATCTATAGCGTGATAATATTAGTGAATAGTTCAAGAAATCTCCTTCAGAACAACGTAAGACTCGGCGAATACGACATCTCGAATCAGGGACCAGACTGCATGGAGGTCGACGGCGGTGGATTGGATTGTACGACTGGTGCCATGATCGTACCGATAGAGGAGATAGTCCCACATCCATCCTTTGATCCGAACAGCAGACTGAGGAGGAACGACATCGCCTTGATCAGACTAAGCGAGACCGCTCCATACACGGGTACATCACCATATTCTCTATGGTAACCGTATTAAAACTTGCACCTGCCAATGATTTTTTTTCTCAGCACCACCTTAAGGTTGGCTGGCAGAAAAATCTTCAAAAACATCAAGTACAATTTTTACAGATCACTTTTGTGCAATGAGTATAAATAAATGATATAGAACTCACGCTACCAAATTCTGATGTCGAACTCTACAGGCTCTCCTATTGGTTAAACTTGGCGTAGGGACTGAACATGGCGACGTTCCACCAATGGGAAAACTTTTGCTTCAAGCACTGTTAGTGTTTGACATTCGATTTTATTTACGTGCATCTCATCTCCTGATCGGTATAGATACAGCTCTGTTTTTAACGAAATTTGGTCGTTGTTATTTTAATTCTAAATGTCAACTAGTAATAGATAATTTGGCGCCAATTAAACAATGAAAATCTTGATGTATGACGTCGCTTCGTTACCATGGTACCAAAACATCCATTCCTAGTCCAGTTCGGCCAAACTATAATCAGTCATTCATCCTTGCAGATTTCATTCGTCCCATCTGTCTGCCGTCGATAGACGTTACCGCATCACTTGCGCCGGACGCGAAAGTGTTCACGGCCGGCTGGGGGGCAATAGACATGACGATAAGCAGCAGCAACATAAAGCTACATGTGGATCTGCCTATTGTACCGAACAATGTAAATATTTTATTTATTTATTTATTTATACTTATTTGCACAATTAAAGTACAAAAGGCGGACTTATTGCCTTAGGCATTTTCTACCAGCCAACCTTAGGGTGGTTCAGAGATGCTAATGTGGGTGCACAAAAATAATGAAAGAAAATAACAGTTTCGAACTAAAAAAAACTCAATAATAAGGAAATACATATATAAACTTTATATAAATAAACAAACATATCATTAAATAATATAACATAATATATAAGAAATAATTTATAAAATAAATACATAAAATACATACAAATTATACAATTACATATATACTTATAAAGTTGTCATAGGGAATGGTAATTCTACCGACGCCTCATCCAAAAGGTATTTTTGGACTTTTTTATATAAATATTATATATATATATAAAAGAGATTCTCACCTATATATTGACTCATCACGATATCTCGTCTGAAACCATAAGACGTAGCGACTTGAAATTTGGTAGGAATATTCCTTCACCGAGAAGAGGTCAGCTAAGAACAGATTTTACGAAATTTCACCCACAAGAGGGGTTGGGGGGTTGCTAGTATTGTATAAAGACCTTTAAGTACACTCTAGACAAATAAGTTATAGAGGTTACCTAAAGAAAGTGTAATGTAAACTTCAATGGCGGCAAAATCTATTTCATAGGCAAAATACTTTATTGATGTCAACTCTATATCTTACTATGTTGCGTTGTAGCTGCGTAGCAGCGTCTACTGATAGCGATGTTTTAAATTCTTCGGACCGTTTCACTAAAACAATACTTTCAAGTCCTTATTTCAGCTACAGTTGAAATACAATAATCATTCAAGTATGGTAAAGCGTTTGTCGAGACATTAATGAATCTAAGGCTTAACGCGCTAAAAATAATTATTCACGTTGTAACATCATGGGGACAAAGATAGATGCTAGTAGTCTAGGCGAGGAATTATAACGAAACCTAACTACAGTCAAACCTATAATTTGATATAGCACCCTTGTTGATATCCTTGCTTATTGATTCTAGACGTTCTTAAATGGTACCACCTATTTGGAATAGTGATCCTTTGACCTAATTAGAATCTGTATAAGAAACATAATATACAACAGTCAGCGTCTAAACCATTTTAAACCTCCCCAGATCTGTCAGATCACATACGACGAGCCGAAATTCAACGTTCCCCTGTGGGAAGGGCAACTTTGCGCAGGCGGAGTTGCAGGCAAGGATTCCTGCAAGGGCGACTCCGGTGGCCCGCTGATGTACGAGAACAATAGGCGGTTCGAAGTGATAGGCGTTGTCAGTTTCGGACCATTGCCCTGCGGCCAACAGGACGTGCCGGGGGTTTATACGAAAGTATACGAATACCTGCCGTGGATTCTTAGCCAGATACGGCCGTAGCGTGCCCATGAAAGCTTTTTATGACAGATTTTTATACAAGAGTTGGCCAAAAAATCCTTTGGAGTTGTATTATATTGCCTTAGATCACTTTATATAGCTTATTCCACCACCTTAGTTCTGTAGAACGAAAAATGAATGTTAGAATGACCTATAACATTAAAAATGTGTACCAATAGCAAGCGATTGTACAGCAGAAAATAATCCAACAAGGGATTATTTTAAAATAAGGCGCTGTAGACATATATAACTTAGGAATGGTGTGCGTATTTGATTCATCATTATCATCAATAGCCTGCGGCAAAGGCAGTCTAATCTTCAGCCCATGCATCCACTCGATGCCAAGACCTTTTCGTAAACCGTCACTCCACCCTGGCGTGTGGATGGATGGATGAAGTGTAGGATGCCCCATCCTACACTTAGCTTGCCTAAACGCGGTAAAGTATTTGATTACAGATAGCAGTTATATAAATAATATAATATAAGATAGCATTTATGTAAATAAGACGCTAAAATAAAATCTGTGTACGAATAAAGAACTAACGTAACTATTTAAATAAAATCGATTATGAGCGGCTGTTTTATTTCGTTATTCTTCAACTCTGCTTGCATACCTTTGTATGCACAAATACACAAGCTATTTGGAGATCTTAAAAATCAAACGCATATTCCCGTATAAATTCCTAAATATGTCACCAAATACTATAAATTCTATTAATGTTGGAAAATAGATTAAACAAACCGCAAGATAACTCGTTAACGCTAATCGTTTAAGCAATTAATAACGACAGCAAATTTCATCTAACTTCAATCAAATGTTTGAAAGACACATTTAGCTTTACCAGAGTTAGATAAAACCCTAATAGTGTGTCAAATAAACTTGATTCCGAACAACGGACACATATACTCATAGTTTTGTAGTGTAAATAAAAAATTAAAAAATATCTGTAAAAAGTGGAACATGTTTAGGAAGGATATTAAATGCAAAGGAAGCATGAAGTCGTTACTATTGAATATATTACTTTTGATAGTTTGTGTTAAACAAGTGGAGTTATGTAAGTATAATAAAGTATATATTATTCACTATATAGTATGAAATAAAATCGCTTTTGCCGTCCATTAGTCACAGTATCCAATCACTTCGCAATGACTCTCAAAGCGGTATTTTAATAGATGGGAGTTACTTAGTGATCAGCGGGAACGTTATATCTGTAACGACAATTAGTTTCCATGGCTTAGTTTCATCATCATCATCATCATCATCAGCCTTTGATAGTCCACTGCTGGACATAGTCCTCCCCTAATAAACCCCTATCCATTAGGGGGTTTTGGACCGTATCCCACCACGCTGGTCCAATGCGGGTTGGAGGGTGGACCGACTTTTTTACATGCCCATCCGACGCATGGATCATCTTACTTTTCAGACAAATGGGTGATCGGCCCAAATTGCTCTAACCAACTAGGAAACAACAATGAAAATTTGTTGAGTCCCCGCAGGATTCGAACCCACGACCTCCGGATTCTAAAGCACGGCCTATACCACTAGACTACGCAGGCAGTTGGCTTAGTTTGATAACATCAATTTATCATACGACAAAATGTCACATTTACCATTTCAGCTGTGCCATGCACGACACCAGACGGCTTTAGCGGCACATGCGTCCACCTGAACGCTTGTAAGCCGCTCCAAGCCATCAACAATAAGCCACGAGGAGCGATCACACTCTACGAATATATACTGTTCATGTACTCCAAATGCACGGTGGGAAAGCATTACAATCAAAATACGGTATGGATTTGATTTAAACCGATATTTGACAAAGGGATAGCTCAAGCCTTATTTGATCTATTTTAATCAATTATATGTCACAAGACGTCGCTTTAGGGCAATGAAAACTTTTTTTGATTTTTGATCAATGGAGATTTGAATATTTGAGGTCATTCCGGTGCTAATGATGAATAAGTCCAAGATGCAGCATAATTAAACTACATCTTGGACTTTATTTATCAGGAAAACAGTGGAATACCGTTGCCATTTCAAACAGGAAACGATTTATATATCTTTTGGATTCAGCTTCTTGATATTCAACAATAAATTAAGCGTCATTGCCTGCACTTATTCTGTTTATGAGAGATCGGTAAAACATGTACTCTACTATTGCATCGACTTCCTTCAATACAAACGTTTCTAATAAAATTAAAAACATAACTTATTTACCCAGTTTTTTACTCTCTTCCTTAGTTATAAACAACAATTATACCTTATTCCAATCTATTTACATAAATAAATAATAGCCTTAAAACTAGTTTGAAAGCAATAATAATGATTATGGCAAAAAAGGGGCTTTCTATCTTTCTACCATATAAAAATTAAACTACTCTTAAATTCCATTCCCAAACTGTAGTTTTTTTTTTATTTAGTCTTCCAATAACAAAATTACAGTTCTGCTGCACCAACCATCGCTCTACTGCAACACCATCGAGACCAACCAAGTGTTATACCTCCAGGGGACAATTCGGCATGTGTACTCCGCTCAAGTCCTGCCAGGCCCTCGATCACAAACTGAATGAACCGGCCACTCAGAGCAACTTGGCTTACGTCGAAAGCTTAAGGTACTAATAAACCACACATCTTAGCTCAAAATCTGCTATATAGAGACTTAGCTTATCAGACTTTTGCATAATGGATAATTTAAACGATGTTTTATGATTTTTATTCAAAACTACTTACATACATACATACACACATCATCAGCCTATGTTAGTCCACTGCTGGACATTGGCCTCCCCTAATACATTCATTAGGGGTTTTGGACCGTGTCCCACCACGCTGGTCCAATGCGGGTTGGTGTGTGGACCGCCTTTTACATGCCCATCTGACGCATGGATCATCTTACTTTTCAGACAATTGGGTGATCGGCCCAAATTGCCCTAAGCAGGATTCGAACCCACGATCTCTGGTTTCTAAAGCCCACGCCCATACCACTAGGCTACGGAGGCAGTTGCAAAACTACTTATTTGGCACCAACTATTCTTATGGACAATGATTCTTTTATACAACGATTCAAAAATTTAAACAGTGCACTAAATGTACACTGGAGTTTTCTCGGAAATATTCATAATTGCACTTATAAGATATCACCACTTAGGCGTATAATACGTCAATTATATAATATACAGCTTTAAATATAAAGCTACAAGCATTGGTAACGCGAAAGCACACGATTTTACCAAAAGACCTATCTAAAAACAAGTCGAAGTTCACAGTATACGAACGGTTCGCATGCGACAGCAATTCTTAAGCAACTCAGTGTCGCATATATATATTCCCATACTAAAAAATGTCCAAAACAGCTACGCAGTGCGAATTGAATCTACGAGGTCCCTCTTTATACTCGACTAGCTGCAAACAATGGCGTCTTTATTTGCCGCAAAGCATTAACGCTTAAGAAAATCTATTATCCGATTCGAAAGAGGACCGTAGCCAGCGTAATGACTAGATAAACGAAACGTAAAATCCCATAGGAAAGTGCGCATGCGAACTTGTGGCGTCTTACGCTGTTTTTATTAAAAGCAGCACGTATCACTTGCCATACAATAAACGTTACGCTTAAGAAAACAAAATAAAACAATAAGCCTCATCGCTTAGTATTGGACAGCACATTAGTAATACCTAATTGTAATTAAATCACACATATTTTTGAGTTCACTTTCCGTCCTATAAACACAAGGTTATTTCACTTAAACGGGAAAATCCATATAATAATATCATAAATCATTACTTACTAGCTTCTTACATAACTTATGTGTACTATAAATTTTTATCCTCAAAGACGTAAGCTTGTTGAGGCGCGACTACAATAAATCATTATTTATAATCTTCTTAAAGATAATTAAAGTGCCGAATTTACTACAGATCTAAATATCATTACGTAATAAGCTTAATTAATAAATTACCTATCCGTAGAGCGTCGCACAAAGGATAACGTCATCATTGTATTCAGTACTCAATACAGAAAATTAAAAAAAATATACAAAACTATACCGAATTTCTGTGAACAGCAAAAACCGAAGATACAAACTAAATATTTTATGCGACTACTTGAGCCCTAATTAAGGATACTGATAACAGTGCTAGTACTATGATAGGGCGATTTCATATACGAAGACCTAACATATACAACAACGATCCTGATCTGATCCACAGCCGTTCAGAGTATCAAACCAGGACTATCATGCGTGGACCTTCAACTTTGGTACTAACTAATCTAAGGTAGTCGCGTCAGTGCCACATAGACCTAACAAAATCTTTCATAAACCTTTACGTTCTTTCACCTAGCCATTTCTCCAAGTTACCATGATGTCTAACCCATCCAGATTTATCTGAATAACATTTTTAGGCAAAAGCGACTGCCAGTCAGATGCCAGTCGCTTTTGCATATTGCTGCATTCTAAGGATAAACTAGTATACTGTAAATTTAAAAGCTCTGCCATCCTATACCAACTGACAAAGATGGTCATGACATCCGGGACGGCTATTTAAACGCTCATCCGACGTGTCGATCATTTTCTTTCAGAAAACTGAGCGAGTTCCGCCGGGTTCAAACCCACGTAATATACATAAAGCGTACGCTGTTTATATTGACTCCTAAAGCACACCAGTCCTATTTCTTCCTAGATGTCCCGGCTACAACCATTACACGGTCTGCTGCGAGGAGTCGACAACTGGATTGATCGATCCAAGATATTCAATCGTGAACGAACCAATGACCAAGTGCTTACTGTCTTCTTCGCCACCGGATCCCGAAGGCGAGTGCTGCGGCTACCAGAGCTCGGATGACGACAGAATCATTGGTAAGGTCACTTTTGTAACTAACTAGCAACACCGCAACCTCCCTTGTAGGTGGAATTTCGTAAAATCCGTTCTTAGCTGACCTCTGCTCGGCGAAAGGAATTTTCCTACCAAATTTCAAGTCGCTACGCCTTATGGTTCTAGAGATTTCGTGATGACTCAATATATAGGAGGTAATCTTTTATATATATATATATATATGTACAAAGCAAACGGGTATTTATTTAAAACTATGAAGCGAGGTGATCTGATCGTCAGCAAAACTTCTGCAGAAAAGTCAAAAGTGGGAGATGTAAAGAAACTTTTATGTGTTTATATTAAAAATCATATATTTGAATTTTAATTAGAAATAGGCAACAATTTTTTTCAATAATGAAATGCAATAATAAAAAAAACAGCACCGTGTTCCAGTTACAGGGCAGCATACGTAATTACAAGGAAAACGTCACATAACTTGTTTCAGAATAGCAATAGCTTTGTATTTTACACAGCATTTCTTATAGATCTCCTGCTTATTTTTTGGCGAAACTACAGAAAATCTTTCGTTACAGGCGGTCTAGCAACTACCATCGACCAATATCCATGGCTAGTGTTGATCGAATATCAGAAGATTGCAACCGGTACTTTGGAGATGGCATGCGGTGGTTCCTTGATAAGCGGGCGATACGTCCTTACGGCAAGCCACTGCGTGAAAGGTTCGGTTTTGGACAAAGCCATTCCGTAAGTGTGTATTATATCCTTAAAGTTGTTGACACCTTAAAAAATTTAAATACCCGAGATTGTTTAAACTGTCTAAAGGCATATTTAAAAAGCAAGAAAAGATTGTCCCCTAAGGTAATTTTGCCGATAGCTCTCAGCTCACTGGCTTTCTACACCGTACCAGTGATGGCATTCTAGACGATCAAAAAGCAATTGTAATAATTTCATCTCCTTCTAAGTCAATAATTTTAGCACGAATCTTCAGCTTCGAAGACCGTATAACTACCAAGTATAAATAATCCATCAACTAATATAGCACCATAACAGTAATCGGACAAATACAGTTACAGTAACTGTTTTGGTCCGTCCAATTGCATTTCAAACGAGCAGGGTGTACCACACACATTTCCACAGCATCAACGTGAGACTGGGAGAGTATGACATCTCCAATCCTGGACCAGACTGCATTCCAGCACCTGGTGGTGGTGAGGACTGCAACGATGGTCCACTGACCATACCCATTCAGGAGATCATACCTCACGAGGGCTACGATCCTGAAGACAGAAACAGACACCACGACATCGCTCTCATCAGAATGAGAGAGGCTGCTCCATACACTGGTTTGATTTGAATTGATTTTACTACCAATGTAGCTTAGGAGTACGGATTTTAAATAAGTTTGATAATAAATGGTAAATAGCGATATTTTATTGCTGTTTACCATTTATTATCACCATACCTTGATTAGATCAACGCTGGCTGATCACCGTCCTATAAGTTTTTTTTGTAAAGTATAACTATTTGTTCTCCTAATAAGCATTCACAATAGAATATACATTTAATATTTTCTAATTTATCACGATTTCATGGAGGTGGGTAAATTTTTGCAATATTATTCACCAATGCTTTGATTGACCTAACATACTAAAAAAGATTGAAATTCAGTAACGTACAATGTGTAAAAGACAGCAAATAGTAGTTTTTGACAAAACAGACAAAAAATTTAAAAACAAATATAAATAAAATCGGACAATGTTTTTGTATGTCTGTCTACTGATAGACCAATCTGTGAACCTTGTTTTGAACACGATAGTTTCAGCAAATATAAGCTGCGATTTTTTTGAATTGAGCTCTGATCATAAAGCTGCTATAACGCAAAAAATAATGACAGGAAAAACATTTAACGAGACAACAGAAAACAGGATTTAACATGTCATCTAACGGAATATTATTCCAACTTTACAGACTTCATACGCCCGATCTGCCTTCCCACTTCGGACATAGCCCAAAATCCAGAGTTCAATCTCAGACTGTTTACCCTGGGTCGAACTGGAATGAGAGGTTCATAGAGTCGTTCGGGATACGGACAAGTGTAAGTCGGATGTCGATCTTACATATTTCAAGACAAAGTGTAAAGCGATTGCGTGTCTATACATTATTTCAAATTCATAAAGACTCTATCTATACACAGTTTTGAATATCATAACTCTATTATTACACAGGTTGCATTTGTTAAGAAACTGAGGTTGATTAGATACTGAGGTGATTGGGAGCTGGCACTGGGGTTGACTCATATCTATTCTAAAGTTATCATGATCTTCTAATTCATAAGCATTCTTCTAGATAAACCGGAATTACAGTTTTACGCAGAAAAACAGGCCAGACAGACCTTGACTACCCAAATGGTTAACTGTATTCAATGGACGGATCACTTATTAGTAAACTCGTTGCTACTGACGACTAGTCTTAACAACTGGGATATTATACTTACATGTCAAAGCATGGATCATGTATCACTTAAGAAATTAGGCTACCGAGCTATATAACCGGCAGAACAACTAATAAACAAACATAACATAAAAATCCTTCATATCCGCATAATTCGAACCCACAATATCCGGTTCATAAAGCAATGAAAATATCACTAGACGATGGAGGATGCTAGTAAAAGTAAAATTTAAAATTATTTCATTTAATTTAGGCTTATTCTAAATTTCGTGAACGTTAAATCTTTTACTACCTCCGTAGCCTAGTGGTAGAGCGTGTGGTTTAAAACCGGAAGTCGTGCTAATTCTGCGGGGATTCAACGAATTTTCATAGTTGTTTCCTACTTGGATGAACAATATGGCCAGATAACTTAATTGTCTGAAAAGTTATATGAACCATGCGTCGGATAGGCATGTAAAAAGTAGGTCCACGCACAACCTGGGATCCGATCCAAAAACCACCTGATGGAGAAGGCGTGCATTAGGAGAGGCCTATGTCCAGCACTGCACTACCACAGGCTTAGGATGATGAAATGTTAATTATTAATTAAATTTTGATTATTTATATTTAGAACAGTTGCCAGTAACAAAGTATACACTATTTCTAAACATCATTTACACAAACCATTTGGTCCGATTCCAACATTTAATGATATAATTTACCGTTCTTTACATACAAATGTTCACATTTACGGAGTTTAGAAATACCCAGTATCGGATATCCCACACGATGTATAAGACCTTAGGCTATATGCCAAAAGGATAATGTAAATCCGTAAAAAGCGAGTAAAACAGGCAAACTTTATCCGATTAAGCCCATAATAACGTTACGGCGTCTTTTATCGTTGCATAACGCCAAACAAGTTTAAGACTGTGTACTCTGAGTAGCCCATTGTGACGTCACGGCATCTTACGACTCATTGATAGGCTTAACGAAAACGACCAATGAGAATTCAACAAATATGTATTCTCTACTATAGCTAATACACTTTATTGATGTAACGTTTTGTCTAAGTTTATTTAAATTATTAATTTCAGACCCACAGTCAGACTATAGCAGTGGTCTTGTAAAAAAGATTTTAAGTATAACATGGATAATAAATAATTATTAGTAATAGTAAACACAAAGTAAACAGCGCAATGAGTAACGTTTAACATCATGTTGAAGAAACAATGTAAATAATATTTTGAGGGGGACAAATACTTGAAGGACACAATAACAAACGTTTTCCTCTGATTACAAACTGCTATTATATTAATTAAAATGACGACGATGATGACTAACACCTTATTAATCAAGTTAAAGGAAAATAATATAAACGTAAATAAACAACAATATAAATATTCCTATAGCATAATAAAAACTGAAGCACTGGCATCGAACCACGAAAATGAAAGAAACTGTTTCAACTTATTTATTTTATTTGTAAAACGATTTTTTTCAGGTGGTAGGTCCCTTTACAGGGAACCGTCTGGGGAAGTACCACCGCGGTGCCAAATTCTGCCGCAAAGCAGTAGTGTGAAAACACTAATGGAACACATTATCAAGAGCAACGTTGCCAGCGTAATTTACAGGAGATGCATGATGCATGAGACTTAACATCGTACGTCTCCCGGTAGGCGTGGTGATACCACTGGTATTGGCAATGTCAATAGGCGTCGGTGACCACTTTCCATCAGGTGGCCTGACTGCTCGTCTGCCTACGTTACTAATAAAAAAAACGAAACAGCCGTAGAGAGCTGTAACATTCAACGTTGAGACGTTTGACGTTACGGTTCGCTAGAGACTAGCTAGAGAGCTAGTAGACGATTCGTACTTCCATTTCGATTGACAAGCGAGTGTATCATCTACAATCACATAATCATCTCAACTAGATAGTCAATTTATTCTAATACTAGCAGTCCGTCCACGGCCGTTTTTTAAACATTATTTCCTATTATAATAAGCAGCTTATGTCACTACAAAGTGAATGTAGCCTTCAAATGCTGAAAGATTTTTTCTTATTAGTGCAGTAGTTTAAGAGCTTTTTACTTTTTAATTATAAGAGGCCATGAGAGATGTCCAGCAATGAACTAACACGGGGTGATGATGATGATGATGATGATGATGAAACTTAGTAAAGAAAAGACAACCATTTTCAGGAGTGTAAACAGCAATTCGAGGTCATAAACATCACGATAACTGACAGGCATTTGTGCGCCGGCGGCGAGAAGGGCAAGGACGCGTGTAAGGGTGACTCCGGTGGACCTCTGATGATCAAGACCGGCCACCGATACACCATAGTCGGCGTGGTCAGCTTTGGACCCAAACCGTGCGGTCAGGAGAACAGACCGAGCGTGTACACAAACGTGTACAAATACCTGCCGTGGATACGAGAACACATCAGACCGTAGGATGAGAGTTTCAGTAAAGGAAAATATTTAAAAGACTAAACGTTGTTTAATTTCTCCTTTCCCACTCGCCATTTTTCTTAATTATCGGCTTCCAATCAATATTTATCTGAATAACAGTTATACGCAGAGCAACTGGCATTTGATCTCCACAATTTAACGAGTAAATTGTATTCTAAGGATGAACTCGTAGTCAGGAAATTTGTAGACTGTCATCCTTTATCGACGACCAAAGATGGACGCTCGGATTACTTTTTAGACAACAGGGTAATCGTTCTAATGTTTAATGCAATGTTTTATTTTTCATATAAATATATCCTAAAATAAATAATATATATATATTCTTGCTACTAATTGGACACCTAATAATATTAAGATATCTAACAAAGACTTAAAGAAGTGACGGAATTAATATACATATTATAACCCTGCATGTAAAAGTCGGTCCACCCACCAACCCACATTGTACCAGCGTGGTAAGATATGGACCGAAAACCCCCCTAATGGAGAAGGCGTGCATTATGTCCAGCAGTGGACTAACACAGGCTGATGATGATGATGAGATGTATAATGATAAACCAATTAGGCGGACAGGTGAGCTAATTGGCCTTCGCGCAACAATTATCTTAGTAATTACATTGACAATGGCAATAAAAACCCATGACAAAAAAACTTAATCAGTTAATCACTAAAAACCAATTAAATGAAAAAAATATCTATAAGCATCTATCGGCACTTAGCAGAATCAGGTTTATCAAGTTATTTAACGAAAACGTGTTTAGATGGACTGAAGGTAATGCATTTATATCATAAAATACCTTATAATATTTTTAATAACAATAAAAATACAAAATATATGATTTTCGCAGTGAAAAACGCGTTTTGCATGAAATATTGATGTAAATGGCACATTATTGTTGATTAAATACTAAATTTGTTCTATTATTTCATAGTAATTTGTAATTAACAAATTACCTCGTTTTGATAGTAATTTTTAATCTATATACATAAAAGAGATTCCCATAGATTAACCATAAGGCGTAGCAACGTGGAATGTGGTAGAAATATTCCATTCGCCGATCAGAGGTCAGCTAAGAACGGATTTTACGAAATTCCACCCCCAAGGGGGTTTGGGGGTTGCTAGTGATATATAACCGCCTCCGAGTTTAGTGGTATTGGTCATTGCTATACAAACCGGAGGTTGGTTGAAAGTAACTCGGCGAAAAGAATATTCCTACAAAAATTTCAAGTCACTACGCTTTGTGGTTCCAAAGATATCGTGATGAGTCAATATATAGGTGGGACTGTCTTTTATATCACCAAATGTTATTATTTCTCTGTTGTGCAAGTGTGCAAAATATTTAAAGTAATATGAGCGAATGGGTAATCACAATAGGGACGACATTCGTAGCAATGTAGATATGATAAGTATTTTAAGGTTAAAGTGTAGGCGCTCTTAATAACATTATGGAAAATTCTGAGCAAACGATGTGAAAACGACTTTCTTTTCCATGGGGACCTGAACCCACGAAATCCGTTAAACTTACACTTCATCATAGTCATCATCATCAGCTTCTAACAGTCCTCTGTTGGACATAGGCCTGTCTCAAAGAACGCCAAGACGGCCGATCCTATGTTACTAGCTGCCAACTTAACCGGCTTCTGAACGGGGATCTGCATCCAACTTGTTCGAGGGTCTCCAACACTTACACTTGTCGTTTAAAATTAAAGAAACTTTCAAACTATAATTAACATATAATATGCGTAAATGTATTTAGATGACGATGAATTTCGAATTACCTTTGACGTAAGCAAAACCCAATCTTTTATTGTACAAGATTATAATTAACAATCATATTAAAACATATTTTACTAAGGGGTCAGGGTTATGACGTAACAGCAGATAATATTCAGTTATCAGTTATATTTAGAAAAGGAACCAATTACATCAAGTGCCCCGTATTCCTTAACTACCTCCGTAGCCTGGTGGTATGGGGGTGTGCTTTAGAAACCGGACGTCCTGGGTTCGAATCCTGCGGGGACTCAACAAATTTTCATTGTTGTTATTGTAGGTTAGGGCAATTTGGGCCGATCACCCAATTGTCTGAAAAATAAGATAATCCATGCGGCGGATCGCCTTGTAAAAAGTCTGTCCACCCACCAACCCGCATTGGACCAGCGTGGTGGGATACAGTCAAAAGCCCCCTAATGAAAGGCATATGTCTAGCTGCGGGACTCAAACCCACGACCTCCGGTTTCTAAAGCACACGCCCATACCACTAGGCTACGGTGGCAGTCAATATTACGCATTAATTATACATATAAACCTTCCTCTTTAATCACTCTATTTATTTAAAAAACAGCACCAAAATCCATTGCGTAGTTTTAAAGATTAAGGCATACATAGGGATAGGGACAGAGAAAGCGACTTTGTTTTATACTATCTAGTGATTAATATTGATATATACACAGCCATATCAATGTGCGGGTTTTGTTAAAAACAGATTCAAGCGGTACAGTAAACTAATGCAAAATAATTTTAGAAATTGTTCCTTAAAAGAGAATCAAAACTACGTTGATTAAATCAAATTTTAGTCAGAAACTTTACACTGCCTAAATAAATTTTAGCTAATAAACTGCAAAATATAGTAAAATTATTAGAAAAAATGCAAAACATCGACTAACAAACCAAAATGGACAACTCTAAACAAATAGGACATTAAAAATCCAAATAAACAAAATCAAACATCGACAAAAGAGCATCAATGCTATGACGTCACAGCCCGTTGCCAGGCAACCGGATTTACCAGATCACAAGCGCTACATCAAAGGCGACAAGTTCACTCACACGCAGTTCACTTCAGTGTCACACGGACCACGCTAAGAGACGGACGTGTCGATCACAAGATGGGGGATAGACATCGTTCAGCAATAATAACAGTGGCACTGTGCGTGTTTGCCTTAATTAATGTCTCGAACGCACGTGAGTATTGTTAATCTGTTTAGTAGAATTACAACGCGATGGATTTTTTGCCTTTGTGTTTAATCTAACAATTAAGCCGCGATTTTTCCTGTTAACTTCGACGCCGTGAGAACGAAGACGGGCAAAATAGCAGATGGACGACGATGAAGGTTCTTTGAAAACGGTTTATTGGCGTATCGTTACGCGTATTTCCTTTAAAAGTTTCGGCAGTTTTAATTCAAGACATTAATAAATATGTAAAATATAAATGGACTTACGTTCTTTAAAATTGCAATTACACGATTTTACTAATTAACTTTATTTTACTTAAGAATAATTATAGTTCATTAGTAAAATAACTTTTTACTAATTATTTTACTAATAAACTATAATTATTCTTTATTTAGCTAGCTGAAGAAGTGTAGATTTGAAAACATATAATGGTTGAAGCCACGGCACTATCAAATAAGATTATATAAATTGTGATATCGCTACCTGTTATTTCTAATCATCTACAATAAAGTTCATGTCTTTATAATTTTTATCTTTTGAACCAATTTAAGGGAACAAAACATAATACTTCAAGCGTTTGTTTCTTTACAGGTACGAAACATCCATTCATAAAATTTTCCCATTTGTAATATTTACTAAAGACAGACAATAAAACGAATTCAATCAAATCATAAGCCATTGACGGTCATTAACTAATGAACGACTCGGTATTATTAATTTATGCGAAACGTAATTATTATTCGCTTGAGTCTCTTTAAACTATTACGGCATTTGAAATATTTGAGTTATGTCTTTTGGAGGCAGTTCTAATAGGTTTATTATTAAGTTTTAAAAGGTGAGTCGATATGCCATAAATAAGATAATAACCTATTAAGAAATGATATCATCCAATTTAAATATGAACAGAAACGTGGCGACGCGGATCCAGCGTTTTTTTTTTTCTTAATCAAACCTTGTTTTTATTTTTGAAGATGATTCAAAGATATCAACGTTTATTTATATAACGTATTGTATCATTATCTTATTGTTGAGAAAATATTATGATATTTAATAAGTGTACTGAACATACTCACGTTAACACGATATTAAAAACAAATCTAAAGGACTCAATTTAGTCTAACAAACTTTAAATAAAGTGAAACAATTGAAGCGGGAATTTAAAATGTACTACTTCAATACAAATAAATTACCTTTTTTATTGTAGCATTGTAAGAAAATGCAGGCAAATTTCGTTTTTTTTATTACAGGCTGTCAAAACGCCATTTTATGTATCCACCTGTAATTTGTAAATTTATTCTATGATTTAAAAAAATACGATAAATCTTTGTTTTCTTTTTAGATGATGTAAAATTTCACTTATAGGTACTAACAAATGAACATTTAAAGAAATAAATCAACGTCTACGGTTAAACCTAACATTTACAACAACATCAAAGAGCTCACTATTTCTCGGCTATTTTCCCAATATTAATATGGTGTTAATTTCTCGCATAACATGACTGTTATTCACATAAGATCTATATGAATAACAGTCATACGCAGAGCGACTTATACCGTTGGTACTTATACAATTGGTTGCCTGTAAAATCGGTACACGGCGAAAGTTATATGAGACAACGTCTTTTAGTGGTAGAATGATTGTAATAATAATATCCATTCGTATAATAGGAAGAAGGATCAACCCTCTTTTGCTTTCTCTGTCTTTCTTTCAATTAAACAGGCCAACTAGGGCAAGAGTAAGAGAGACGCGTTCCTCTCACTTTCTCTTATGGTTGCTTATGGAGAGCGTTATGTGAGCGGCGTTGTGACACATTTTTCGAGAGTGCCTCCCTGTCTTTAACCAATTTATAAGACGATGTCACGTCAATATAAAACGTGTCAAAAACATAAACCCGGATAATATCAGAGTGGTCGACCCATTCTACGCTTACGTTAGAAAAAGACCACAACACTAAAACGTACCTTCAATGGATTCCAACAGCAAGGGTCAATATCACTATACGAAAACCATATAATACTAGCAACTTTCTTTCTTGTATATCAACACTGACACACTGACCGAATCTTAACTTGCATGATATTACTAGACTACATATTTTTTCTACAGAGGGAACATGCAGCGAGGGTATACTATGCCAGGACATCTACCAGTGCCCTTTGGCGTTGAACATCCTCAACTTGCCGAAGAAGACCGATGCAGAGATCCAACTACTGCGCAGCTTACACTGCGGCTTCAGGGATAGGACACCATTGGTAAAGTAACTTCTAATGCTATAGAAACCTCTATAAAAGCCGAACGAAAGGGTTAAAAGTAGTGGTGCTGTGTGTCTTATAAGGGCCTATGTTATTACGATTGGTCCGTTTGTTTGTCCGTTGGTTTGATTTACTACTACTAGGATTGGTCCGTTCAGGTAGTAATTACACTACTTATAATGCCATTTAAATAGAAACACATTAGTATCCCACAAAATAGATTTTCAAAATTAGAAATAGAGACGATAGCGGTAGCTTTATGATGCCGTGTAAAACGTGATGCTACTAAAACGACCCTTGGATGCTCTGTTGTCCAGGTATGCTGTCCAAAAGTGGAGCCAGCGCAAGTAACCCCCGTGACGGCTGCTCCACCGAAGGCCACGCAAAAATGCTTCACACCAGACGCCCAGGAAGGCACCTGCGTAAACATCCGATCCTGCACCCACTTAACCAGCTTGCTCCAGCCGCCGACCAAGAAGGAGAACATCGCCTTCGTGCAGAGCTCAAAGTGAGTTAATCATTCGTTTAGAACAATCGCGACTTCGACTTTTATTGCCAACGATTAATGTATACAATTGGTTGTAGCACTAAGTCCGTCTATGTAGTATTAGTGCATAAAGTGTTAATAAACAAGTAGATAAATGAAGAAATAAATATAAAAGTGTCTAACAAGATGTCCTTGTGACTAAGTCCAATGTCAATCTCCGATGGCACCAAGGCCCAAGTGTTTATATTAATGGGCAGACGTCATATATTCTACGTGGTATTTTACCAATAAGAGCCTGACCTTCACAGCTAAATATTCCTTAAATTCGAAGTAGACTATTCTTATCGTGAATTAAACATCTTATTGATTGGATCGTGCAAAATTTCCTTACCTTCCGGAATATTGTAAGCCAAGATGATTAATAAAATATCTGCGATGACTTGTTTACTTGCCTTGTGTTACACAAAATTTTTACAAACCGAATCGCATATGTAAGTGCATAATTGTCTGTTCGTCAACGATATTATGCTCATAATTGGCGAATGTTATTCGATCTTACCATAAGAAATATTATAAACGCATAGATATCGAACATATCGTTACTAATTTATAAAATATACACCATACACAACAATGCTATATTACCATGGGTTAATTATTTATAAATAAGCATAACTTATTTAGCGTGGACTAAAATATTTGACATGAAAATTTTAATTTACGCTTAATATGATTCGTGACTGCACGGTTATTATTGTTTCCTTGTTGTCTTAGGCTACATTATTCGCCAATTCATAACTAAGTTACTTATTAACGTAACTCATACCAAACTGAGTCGGGCCATAATTGATTTGTTCACATTTTAGCAGGAAATGTATGAGGAAATATATTATATTTAATAAATGACAACAGACAGCCCAGACACGTAAAATTGAAGGTCGATTGAAATATAAACTTGCTAACCATATACGATTAGGATTCCTTTCGACTGAACATTATTAACAAAAAAACAAGTTCGAGTCACATACGCACACGATGGGTTCCGTAGCGATATCTATAAAAACGCTAAAATCATGTCTTAAGCATGAAGGCGGCTCTTAAATAGTAAAACAATCCATGAGATATAAACTTGTGATAAAGGTCTGTATACCATTATTTTATTTAGACGATCCGTTATTTAACTACTTAAGACGTAACTATTTCATTGTTTAACGGTAAGACATAAATTTACTACTAAAAAAACGAAATAATTGTTTGATTCTTTTTTTTAGAGAGGAGAAATATATTTTACGTAAAAAATGCTAAGCAAATTGAAACTCAGCACTTATTTCTGCGGCAAAACAGTAGCTGTCAGAGCAAAACTTACTCATAATATTTCTGAAAATATTTCTTATAGGGATAGCGTACATGTTTTGCAATTTCTAAATGAAATCACACCAGGTGGAGTGGGGGCCTCACAAATGTGACCAGCTGTGATGGTTGTGTGACGTAATTTATGGACGGCCCATTATTTTGACCGTTCAAATACCTTTATGAGTCGTGTATATCATAAAGTTTCCCCTAAACTTAGATGCCAAGGAGCTGACCAGTACAGCGTGTGCTGTGGCCCATCACCGCCCGCCGTTGGTACGATTGCCAGACCTTCGATCTGCACACCTTCAGCTACGGCACCTGATCCCGCATCCCAGTGTTGCGGCGTGGAGAGCGGCGGTGGCAACAGAATTGTCGGTACGGAACTTGTTAATTATTTATTCACTGACATTCATACGTTTATCTAATTAATTTTGTATAGTGACCCCGTAGAAATATGGCTTAACTGACACACGTATGTTGTCCAGTGGTATTGGCCCTTGCTTCACACATTTACATTACGAGATTGTGAGTTGGAATCATGCTAGGAAACAACTTTGTGCTTTCGCCGTTTTTCGGTTGGGAGGACAATGTGGGACAATCATCCAACTGCCTGTAACAGTATGGATGATTGCTTAGATATGGTTGATAATACATGGACATGATTATTCCATAACCATGTAACAGATAGGCATGTCAAAAGTCGAGTCCCCATTTCAGCCTTTATAAAGCGCCTTTAAATTAACTGACATGTGATATTTACATTAATGCGCCTCGAAATGTAGAGGTCAGATGCTAGTTACTAGCGTATAGACTGTTTTTAGGGAAAATCTTGCCGTATCAGAAGCTAACACCATGATAAACTATAAATATGACTAGGAACAACGTAACAATCAACAGAAAACCCACGATTAATTGTAACAAATGAACACAAATTACAAAATAACTGCAAGGAAATAACTATTCGCGGTTATCTTTTGCAACGAACTTGGTGACACTCAGCGGGAAATGAAATAACATAATAAGATAAGACGGGAGCAAGGTCATATTTTTAATCGTTATTTACGGACGCAAACGATCGGGCAAGACGTAACTCAGTTGATACGGGATAGTAGTGTTTGTGATCGTAAAATCAGACACCATAATAACCCGTGATTTTACATACTCAAAGCAGATTTTAAAAACGTTATATTCATTTAGTACAAAAGAAAAGTGAAAGAAAAAGAAAAGTCTTTAATTAGAGTTAATTATGTTATATTGATAATAGCTGATTTAGAGTCATTGATTATTTATTTTATTTACGCGATTATTATACATATGAAACACATTGAGATACAGACATATCCCATCTAAGTCAGCATGGACGCTCAAAAGAGTCCGAAACGTCGGGAATAAATATAAATAATTAAAGCGAAAAGTCCGCCAAAGCATGTAATGGACATTAATACATTAATAATAAGGACATAATAAAAATAGGACAAAGTTACAAAATTTTAAACAGAATCTCTTTTTCGGTATTATGTACTATTATATAAGATAAGCCTAAAGAAATAAGTTTCTCTATGCTCTTCATACATAATACTGCAAAACAGTTGCACTCGTAACGTATAAATCAAGTTTGACATTAATTAATCGATGTTTATATAAACTCGTGAAGTGAGAGAAATCTTCCTTCACTCAAAGAATTACACTCATTTATTGATCGTCAATTAATCTACCACATAGTCGGGTAAGGAAGCCTCTGACCCGGTAAGAACCAGCGCAACAAAACAAAATCACCATTCGTATCTATCGAAGGTTACTTGACCAACAAAATATTCACCACTATTGATATTACCCTTAAACACCACTTGCAACACTAAAACATTTAATAATAACTTTGCTATTTAACTGAAACACCCTGCTGTTTTCACAAGACTTGAAAAAAAAGAAGGACATTCACAATATCTATACCAGATATTATTATTATTATTATTAAAAAAAAATACAAATGGAATTTACGTCTACAAAGTTTTATGTCAAATACGTATTGTAACAAAAATGAATAAGGTCTCCTAAATGGCCCTCGCCGAACACAATAACTACCAGATCATCGTTACACCATGATTTGTCATATCTCCATATCTCACTCGACTCAGGTAAAAGACGTACAACAATCTTGATTATAATTTATCCAATAAAAACTAGAAATAAATATAAACAACGTAACCTATTGAAACAAAGCGGTATCGTACTCGACTGTCCCTCGGCGATTGACATCTCGTTACAACTCATTTATAAGATCGCTAGATGCAAACCGAAACTTGATTGCCATAAGCTACATAAGAACCAAGTTTTAGTTCACTATTCCGAAGTCCAGTTGAAAAGCTTTTCCTTCTTAATCTTTTGGAAAAGTAAGGACTTTTCCATAAATGATCTTGCTCTCTTAAATAGCTTCAGTACCTATACATCTTCATAGAATACGATGACATCATTCATTTTCACACTTGACACTAAACAATACAGTTTCAAATTAATGCATATGAAAATTTCACTCATTTAATACGATTATTCATTGACAGTTCGGGCGCCTTCGTGTTTCGATAAAGATCCAAGTTTTCCCGAAGGAAAATAATTTATCGCTACATATATAAATGGAATCATGTGCTGCAAGTGATTGATAACTAACCTATTTCACGTTATCATAGGTGGCAACGTGACCGCCATCGACCAGTATCCGTGGGTCACAGTCACCGAGTACCGTAAAGGTGACAAGATCAAACTCCTGTGCGGCGGGGTGCTGATCAGCTCGAGATACGTCATGACCGCGGGTCACTGCGTGCTCGGACCCGTGCTGGAGGTCGGAACACCGTAAGTGCGATGGGTACAATAATGCGTTCCGGTTTGAAGGGCGAAGTGCAGGGTTTCGTGTGATCGGGACGCGGGTTCGTTTGGAAGCAAATTTGCATGCGTCGGATGGGCATGTAAAAAGTTGGTCCACCCACCAACCCGCATTTGACCAGCGTGGTGGGATACGGTCCAGAACCCCCTAATGGATAGGGGTGTATTAGGGGAGGCCTATGTCCAGCAGTGGATTATCACAGGCTGATGATGTGAAGCAAAATTTGTGTGGGGCGAATGAGTGTAAACTTCACGTGAAGAAGTGTCATGTGAACGATTTGGCTTAAATAATCATCCGACTGCGACTCCAAGCAGACATAAGAGATAATATAAGCACTGTTAATTGTAACTACGATACGGTCGTACGTATTGCGTTGCTTTAGATGTGATTATGATATGATTAAATGCAACTTTAATTGGAAGAGGTCTCGGTGAAAACACATCAATAACCATGTTTTGTGTAAAAGCCTATTTTCTAATAGTAAAGCTAAGCGTAGCGTAAATTGGAAACCAAAGGGAAAAAATTTAAGATTCTGCTTTTCTCATTTCTCACAGGAAACACCAATCTTTTAATCTGTATCTATCATATTGGCATAACTTTTAAAGCGAGTTTATTAGGGGATAAGTCGTCTGACCATCTCTCATTTAATTGCACAATCACACGAATCTTTCTCTCCTTCCCTCCCACAGGGTGAACGTGCGTCTAGGCGAATACGACACACTAAACTCGGGCCAGGACTGCGTGGAGGTCGAGGGAGGCGGCGAGGACTGCACAAACGGCGCACTGATAGTGCCAATCGAGAAGGTTATACCGCACCCAGAATACGATCCTGATAACAAACTGAGGAGACACGACCTCGCGTTGCTCAGGCTGAATCAGCTTGCGCCGTACACAGGTATGGGGGAGTTGCTTGGAGTTTAAGAATATTTCTCATTCCTAAATTGACAACCTATCTTTTTTCACGAACACGGACTAGAAGAGTCTACAAAACAGAGTTAAAGCTACTGTGAACCTATTTGAACGCGTAGGTCACTAGAAAAGTACTTAGAACAGTAGAGTATTAACACTGCTTCTATATTTGCTGGTTTGATCGTTCATGGTCCTCCATGTAGCAGTTGTATTGACTCAAATTACATCGCAGTAGCTGAAGACTTGTAGTCTCTTCCGCTACATTTCTTTCGACAAGCTCAACTTGAAATTTACAAATTCTTGAAATAAATTTCTCAGACCGAAGAAACTGCAAAAAGTAATATTAAAATAAGACTCAAATAGTTTTAACGTAATCATAAAAGCATGCGGATTCGCTTTAAAAGCTAAAATGATTATTATTTTTTTGATACACAATATAGCGTCAACACATTATAGACAACCAACAAAAACCAGTTTTTTCTGTATCCATGCGCATAAACAACTTAAAAATAACTGATATAAGGAAAAAATCCATTAAAATCACCACATGCATGATAAAATATAATAAAATCAAATACATCTTTATGTAAATCGTTTACGTAGATAACATTTATTTAATATAGCTGAGAAATCATAGATGATGAATAACATTTGCATTTCAAAGTTGTTTAGATGAACTTAGGCATTTTTTTGTTTGTAATTCGATTACTTTTATATAATACACAAGGGCATAGCCGTGGACGGATTGCCCCATATTTTAGATTTGCGAAATTGATTTTACTGGAGTAAAAAGACGCCTAGTTGTTCAAGTTGAATGTAGCTTTCTAATGGTGAAAGATTTCTTTAATCAGCACTGTGGATTTTAAGTTTATCCAATACAGTCATTGTCGAGAGGTTGTAAGCTTAGTTTTCGAACTACCTTTTTTGTCGAATTTGTTTTTTATCGGAGACGAACAGGACGTGATACGTCCCCACTTTCCTCGCGGCTCTGAGATATTAAATGTAACGTCTTGTTTAACTAATAATTAAGCTCAACGTGTTGCCCTTCAAATCGAAACACAATAGTGATTTCACTTTACTACTATACGACAAAAACTGGCACCGCATTGGTCGGTCCGTACGTAGACAGCTCCTTTAAAAAGAGGACCGCCCTGGGACGGACCTAAACTATTCAAATGTTATGGTGATGTCGGTAAAGGATTTACTACCTTGGTTGTGCTTCAAGTAATAAATAAATCTAATTATCTTTACTTATTCCATTAACTTTCAGACTTTATTCGACCAATATGCCTGCCGGCGGCTAACATAGCGGTCGCTGCACCGCCGGACCTAAGGCTGTTCGCGGCAGGTTGGGGAGCGGTCAGCACGACCGAGAGCAGCAGCAGGTTCAAACTCCACGTCAGCCTTCCATACAGGACACAGGAGGTTAGTGTATCAATAATACATAAACAAATTTTTATCTCTGAGAATATCATCGTCAGGTAAACAGTATTATTGTCTTGTCGCTTAATTTAAAAAGGATAATAAAGTGCGAGGCAGAAGTTGTGTTTTGAGAGAAAACTGAAGTAATTTTATATAAAATTAGTAATGAGTAGACGCTTTAGACATTTCCATTTCACGTCAGCCAATGACAGGTCACAAGAGGTAAGGTTCGATACGTAGGGTAATCAGAGTTCTAACACAGTGACATCTTGAGTTGAAATCAAACCGCAGAAAACAATTGTGAGCCAGGTTTTTTATCTACATAACACATTTGTTTCCGGAATGAAATAAGTGAGAAATGTGTATTTGTTACTGCACATAGTTAGGCCATATTCAATAAAAGTTCACTCAAACAAAGTCTAATGCACCCAAAAGCGAACGCGTATCTTATATGAGAACAATTGCAATGCTTGTGGCGCCCGGCGGTTTGACCAAAAATTTGTGTACCATAAATAATTGATTTATTTGACTGTAGTATCATATGGAAAAAGCCAATAATCTGGTGGCTGATGCTGCTTTACCTTATGTGAACACGTCATACTCTTCACTATATTAAAAAATATAGTACATGCGTACCTGGTATGAAACCAAATGACGCGTTGTTTCCTTTTCATAATATTTAATTTAAAAAAAATTACAGCTTCAGACAATTTTGAAATAGATGAGTCACATTGTCGGTATGCGTAAAAATTTTTACATTAATCCCGTCTTTTCCTAGTACAGGATTGCGCTGTAACCCAACGCGTCTTATATTTGATGCAAGTTCTCTGTACCCTAAATATAGATGGCGCTTTAACTATATAATAAAATATCTCCAACTCACGCTCTCTCCGTCTGAGACATAGTTGGCGCTGTAGCCATAACGTTATATCCTTATCTAATTCATCGCTATTTCTTAGGAATGTCAGAAGCCGTACACGCACCCGCGCAGGCGCGTCCCGCTCTGGCGCGGCCAGCTCTGCGCCGGTGGTGAAGCTGGTAAGGACTCCTGCAAGGGCGACTCCGGTGGTCCTCTAATGCGCGAGAACGGCAGGAACTTCGAGGTGGTCGGAATAGTCAGTTTCGGACCGACGCCCTGCGGCCTAGATCAGATACCGGGCGTGTACACGAACGTCTACGAGTACCTGCCGTGGATAAGGAGCGAGATGAAACCGTAATGACGGCTACTATATGTGTTTAACCGATGACCTTAGAAGATTTATGCGTTAACCGAATGGGATTTAGAATCTGTGCAAATTAACGTCTAAGTTTAAATCAATTTCGGTCTAAGTGCGATTAAATGATGAGAGCGTCTCACGTCACGATTGTGACACAAGTATCGTTTGCATCGATTCTAAATTATATTCAGTTATATTATAGATTTTAATAATGCGACGAAAATAAAAAATCAATTTAATAAGCGTAACTGTGAAAGTAGCTTAAGATTAAGAAACATTACACTTACTACATTGCTTGCGAAATTGTTATTACAAGTTAAGAAATATAAGTACAATCAAAGATGTATCAATCTTGTACTATCAAAGCTGATATGTGATGAGCTCGTTCAAATGACATTTTTTTTTTCTATCTTAATGTCAAGTTACCATCTAAATTGTAATAAATTTATTATTAAATTTGCCTATGAATGAATTGTGCAAAATAAAATTGATTAGTATATACGTCAAATGATAATCGATGTTTTTTTTTTCATTCAAATAGTGCACGCAAATATTATAAGACCTAGAATGTGTCCAAGATTTAAAAAGTTAAATAAGAATAAAACATTTTTTTTAATAATTATACACTAAAATCAAAAAAACTGTATTTCCTTTTCATACTTTTTAAAGTGACTTAGTACAACAAAAAAAAAATCATATCAACATTTACCAAGTTTTTATGCATCATATCATAATAATTATAGATCATCAATCATAGAACAATAAACCAAAATTTACAATGCACAGAACATTCAAATTCTCCACTACATGGTTTCACGAGAAAGATTTTTCTTATAATTAAATACTCGATAAATAGGCCAAAACATGTAACTTCCTACACAATTACTTATCTAAGCAAGAGACTGCGATATAATTACGTATTAATTCAAACTGATTCTCATACTTTACTTTCAAACAATAGCGAATACTTTTGTGTGCATTATCAAAGATGACTTCACTTCCTTGAGGGGGGACCAGCAGGTAAACTTTGACTGCGATGCCTATGTCTACCGCAAAGCTACGGCTTTGCACACTGAGTTGTGGAAACACATCTATGTTCCGGTTAGGGGCCCAACAAAGCCAGCGAAATTACCAAGATCCAACAACTTAGGGCGGAGAGCGGATTCATTGGCGTCATATTCTGCATTTCTTATAGGTAAGGCGTACTTACAAACAGATGAACATCTTACTTGAATCGTTCCTTAATAAATATTTAAAAAAAAAAACTTTATTATTTCATACGTTTCAGAGTTCGAATGCAGTAAAGGAGACATTCAAGTCTATTTGAAATGGAATAAAGAGCATTGAACATAACCTGCCTACTGACTTTGAAATGTGCGTACGTCGCAGTAACGCAAAGTTGTAATCGACGCTAAATATTTAAAGGGAAATAGAGAATTCATTACGGCATTATAGAAGGAACCCGGTGAAATCTAAAAAATAGTTAACATTTTGAATGCGAAGTATTAACAGCAGTATACACATACGACTTCGACAGAACATGCTATTATACTGCAAAACCTAGCATTGGTTGGAAATATAAACGGAAAGCAGTTTTATTTCTTATCAAACTGCCTCCTATCTTCATCTGCCTGATATTAAAGAAATTCATCGCAGTTTATTAAAAAGACCCTATATTCATATTTTTTTATGCATAAAGACTTACACTATATTGCTTTCTGTAATTACGTCATTGTATTTTGTTATAATATAGGTTAACATCAAATTTATCACTGTGTGTTGTTCTCGACATTCTTCACCATCGTTCAACTTTATTTTAGATCAAATCAAGAATACAATCACATCATCAGCCTTTGTTAGTCCACAGCTGGACATGGGCCTCCTAATACACCCCTATCCATTAGGGGTTGGACCGATCCCACCAGCTGGTTCAATGCGGTTGGTGGGTGGACCGACTTTTACATGCTCATCCGACGCATGGATCATCTTACTTTTCAGACAATTGGGTGATCGGCCCAAATTGCCTAACCAACTAGGAAACAACAATAAAAATTTGTTGAGTCCCGCAGAATTCGAACCCACGACCTCCGGTTTCTAAAGCACACGCCCATACCACTAGGCTACGGAGGCAGTTGAATAATACTATAGAAATACAATACTATAGAATATGTTTAAGTTCATCCCAACGGGTTCTCAGTCAACGTTGACTTTTAAATAAATCCTGCAATATTAAATTTTCTACGAAATAATTTTGTTACATGCTTTATTATGCTGGACAACGCCTAATGCACGTCTTCTCCATTACGGTTTTTGGGGTTTTGTATATATATATATAAAAAGAAACTTCTTTGAAATTTACGATATATTTACCAATTATATTAAAAAATTCTTAAAAATCTTATGACGCGAAAGGCACTACCTTAACGACCAGAAAATAATTAACCAGTCAAAGCAAAAGAAACGAAGTAATATACGTGAACAAAACGTGCGTGTGCGTATGTACACGCATTAGAAGTTATACACTTCTTTGGCGTAACAAAAAAAAAACATTTGTTTTATCCTACGTTTGAAGAAATAAATATAGTGAATACAGTTGTCAGTTGACTTAAGCCAACTTCAGGGTGCAGGTTCCTGACCGTGTCGTGCTCATCGTAAATAATTACTCTCATAACAATACTCCAACGCGCCAAAAGAAGTATAACGTCAATAATGTATTTGCAACTCGGTCAAAAAGCATAACACACAATAACCATGCACAAGCTAAGACTCCATTCCATTTGAAGGTTATTTGTAACAAATTTTCACTAGGACAACTTGACAGTTTAATTACAATTAGTTTATGTAACCTAAACTTAGAAAAAGATTTACTCAAACGAATCTAGAGGTAAAATAGCCTCCGTAGCCTAGTGGTATGGGCGTGTGCTTTAGAAACCGGAGGTCGTGGGTTCGAATCCTGCGGGACGCAACAAATTTTCATTGTTGTTTCCTAGTTGGTTAGGGCAATTTGGGCCGATCACCCAATTGTCTGAAAAGTAAGATGATCCATGCGTCGGATGGGCATGTAAAAGTCGGTCCACCCATGATAGGATGTGGTGGATGGTCCAAACCCCTAATGGATAGGGGTGATTAGGAGAGCCTAGTCCAGCAGTGGACTAACAAAGGCTGATGATGTGAGGTAAAATCAGTCGTCAAGCCACTGGTATTAAAACATCAAGCGCTCTTATCGAACATCGCTATGAAAATGGGACGGCCTCGAACCAATACGAACCTTTACTTTTGGCGCAATTAGCGTTCGACAGTGTGTTTAAGTCAACTCCATGCCTCATTAGGCTCTTGTTACCTATGGCATGTACCAAGACAAGAAATATGAGATACTAGCTATTACGCGCGTTCATCCGCGGGGTAATATATTACAAAAAGTTTTATTCTTTCTAAAAGTAAGTGTCCTCCTAATTACATCAGATATATATCAGTGAAATTCCAGTCAAATCTGACCAGTAATTTCAGAGATTAGCCAGAACAAACATACAGACAGACAAGAAATAATAAATGTTGTTTTGTTATGTGCATAGGTTACACAGTAATCATTAAAGAACGCCTATTGTTTGATGTATCAAACAGACACAACCATATTTATTTATTTGTATAGATGTATTGATTAGAAAGAGAGGAAAGCCTCTCTCATCGATAGCCCACTCGGATACACCCACTTTTACCACGCGCGTACAAATAACTCTACAATGTGTCATTGGGTATTTTTATCGTATCATTTGTAGGTACCTACCTATTCGGATTCCCCAACAATGCTTCAACGCGTGCGAGCAGAAAATACACGCGAAAAAACCCCACTTATAATTGCTAGACAAAAATATCGCAACTATTCTATTCTAAGCTTACCATAACGTAATGACACAGTCGAAGTGTAATGCCATGGCTTTTTACGTACCTGGAAAAGAAAGAAAAAATTATAAGTTCATGGTTTCTTGCATTTACACAAATACTACACACAATTAATTAATATGATTTACATATTTTATCACGTTAACTTAATTACTATTTCACAGCATCAACGATCACGGGACAGACGTCAGTCTGTAAAAGATAGAAAAACCCGTTACGTCTCTTATCAACAAAAACCGTAAAGACATACCTGAGTATTTGTATGCGAATGAAAATTTTACAACGAAATGTAAAATCGCTTAGCTTAAGCACAGCTGCACCACATCTTCTTACTTATAGTGAGTCAAAATTGACACAATACGGCTAGTTGAAAATATTTTTTAGAGTATAATGGATTTTTTTCTATTTCCTTTACCCAAGCGAAGGCAATGAAGGCATGACTACGCCGCCTTATACACAGTGCATCAATTTTAATTTCTTTTTTTTTTTGAAAATAGCGTTAAACGAAATTAGGTTGTGACGAAAATATATGGTAAGGGTAAGAAAAAATATATAAATCCGAATGAAAATAAACAAAACACATTAATCAGTCATAAATAAAGTTAATCGTGAGGTTACTAATGCAAATTGACTAATTAAATATACGACAATAACAAACCATTACGGTACCAATGCTTGGTAATCTATAATTAACGCACTTTACACTCGAAACTGCTTTAAACAAAGTATCCTATAGGAGTCAAGCTGTGTGTCACTCATGGTGTGGATATTAGTCGACTGTTGTGAGTAGTTACGCTGGCTACGGCGCCCTTCAAACCGTCAGACAGTAGTTTTTAAACACCACTGCTTTGCAAAAAAAAATATCAACAATAGTTGCTAGTAGCCCAGTCAGGCCCGTATAAAATGATACCTTCCAACTTTATCACTGCATTGTATAAAACAAAGTCGCCTTCTCTATCCCTATATCCGTTTGTATACTTAGATCTTTTAAACTACGAAACAAACTTTGTTGGGATTTCTTTTAATAGATAGATGATTGAAGAGGACGGTTTATATGCATAAGACATGCTTAATATTGTACGTATATTTTGTATCAGCATAGCTCCCGTGCGAAGCAGGGGCGGTTCGCTAGATTATTAACAAAATCTAAATTATCAATAAAACAGAACACATAATACGCCTTTTATGCAGTGTTTATGCGAGAATCGAGTCTAAGTTGATCTAGACATCATGGGAAAAACCTCGAGGGCTAAATATAAAATCGGAACCTTTGTGGTTTAATAACATAACGATTTCCGTTACTTCGGGCAGAGAAAAACCATCGAACGATGCGCGCCACCGTCATCTATTACTCACTTTCTGTTTAAATTTAAACAAACGCAATTGCTCAGCTATACAAGACTCAATAAGGACTTGGAATTAATACAATTATATTGAAACGTGGCAACGATGTGGCGTCAAACGTATGGTATGTTAATCTGCCTCCGTAGCCTAGTTGTATGGGCTTGTATTTTAGGAGGTAGCGGGTTCCAATTCTGCGTGGGAGTAAACTACGTTTCCAAGTTGTTCCTAGTCGGTTAAGGCAATGCGGGCTGATCTGTCAAGAAAGTAGGACGATTCATGCGTCGGATGGGCATGTAAACAGTCGGTTCTGCGCCTGATCACTCTCCGGTCGTGTCGGTTATTCGTCCCATAGGCTATGAGAATGCAGTCGTATATAGAGCACCTGTGTCTGCGCGTACACTTGTGCACTATAATATCTCCTGCGCAGTTGGCTGATCTCTAATATAGATCGGCCGCCCTAGTCGGAATCGACTAGGAGGACATTGTTCATGTTCATTTACTTACTCAGCTATAGTCATCTGTGTCGTTTTACATCTACAAACGTCAGACGTATAACACCACTTCGTTGCTATGGGTAACGTTCTTTACGTAAAATCCCTGTCCTCTTTAGCTCTGTTACTCTGCGGTCATAAAGATCGACATGTACGATAAAACAGAATTAATAAAGGCGCTAAATATCACTAATGAAGCGAGATAGATGTCACAACCCATCGACCCACGAAGATCATAATCTCCATGTATGCAGTGCCAAGGCAAGGATGACGTTCATCTTGTGGTATATAATACGTTCTGTCCATAGCAAACGAAGAGTAGGACTCAACACACAAGATGAACACTAGCTATAATTAAGCTAAAGAAAAAAACTAAACAAAAATGAATCATTCCAATCAAAGTTATATTGGCAAGCAATTATGAAGTCGGCTTCTAATTAATGGGATTTACTTGCATAATGGTATTTAAGCAAAGCGACTGGCATCTGACCTCCACAACCTCAAAGTTTAAATTGCATATGATGGATATATTACTTGTCAGCAAGCTTGAAAACACTGACGTCCTTTTACGACCGCTGAGGTGGTTCTTGACAACCAATGGATGGATTAATTATATTACTTTCAGACAATTGAATGGTACATATTTTCCAATCACAAAAAAACATCATTGACACAAAGTTGTTTCGCCCAATGATAGGGCCATAACCTGCCTCCGTAGCCTAGTGGTATGGGCGTGTGCTTTAGAAACCGGAGGTCGTGGGTTCAAATTCGTTGTTTCCTAGTTGGTTAGGGCAATTTGGCCCGATCACCCAATTGTCTGAAAAGTAAGATGATCCATGCGTCGGATGGGAATGTAAAAAGTCGGTCCACCCACCAACCCGCATTGGACCAGCGTGGTGGGATACGGTCAAAAACCCCCTAATGGATAGGGGTGTATTAGGGGAGGCCTTTGTCCAGCAGTGGACTATCACGGGTTGATGATGACGAAGATGAGGATGAACCGATAGGCCGCGGGGCGATAAATATATACTACACGTAATAATTATTCAACACATAGGTATTGCATAAACTCAATGTTAGCCGAATACGCCAACGGTTTGAAATAGATCATCTCTGAGCAAATAATTCAGTACTGCTAACAAACAATTTCAGGTATACAACTATAATCTAATTGGAAATACCAGAATTACTTATTAAAGTCGTATCAGGTAGTTCGGACATTAAACAAAACGACTTCCAATAATTTAACAAGAAAAACCATCGAACGATGGGAACCGGCAATTGACTCAATAATTACTCACTTAATTGTTACAACCTGAAGGTTTCAATATTCATCAACAAAAAAATTACCGAATAGGACTTCGAGTTTATAACTACCAAGTAACGTAACGCGTTATTGATATCAACTGCCTCCGTAGCTTTGTATTATAATAAATACCTTCGTTTTCGAAAATCTAAGTCGTGGCTTCAAATCCTGCGGGGAACCGGATTGTATTTAATTCGGTGAAACAATAATTAACAACGACTCACGGGTAGTAATAGGTTTAACATGGGTCAAATCAGGATACGAAAACACAACGATTGGAACTAAAATTAAATAATAGAGTTTGTTTCTACATATAAGCCTTCGTTTGGTCCTGGCTAAGAATACTTCATGATTTAGTTTTTTATTTGTTTATGTTTGGTATATGTTTTACGTTTAGATTTACTGCTTTCTTAAAATAATCGTAATTGATCTACGTAGCTAATAGGATTAAAACAGCAACAATTAAAAATTTAACCGGTGGTAGGTCCCCTTTTTACAAGAGACCGTCTGGGTGGGTACCACCGCGGTGCCTATTTCTGCTGCGAAATAGGAGTGTAAAAACACTGCTGTGTTCCGGTTTTAAAAGCACCGTAGCCAGCGTATTTACTGGGTTAACACCCTATGTCTCAGGTAGGCAGCGCGTTGGCGATACCACTGGTATTGCCAATGTCGGACGTCGGTGACCACTTCCCATGAGGTGGCCTGACTGCTTGTCTGTTTGCGTTGCCATAAAAAAAATCTGTCTACGCAAAATTCAAACCCCTTACCTATATTTTTTAATTCTAGCACCGCTAAACAGATAGGAAGTCATTATTATGAGCGTTACAATTGAACCAGTTCAGACTCGAAATAAATGGAAGCACTGTGGGTAACATTGCTTCCATTTATTATATTGGCAACCAAGTGACGTCACACATCTAGCGTTCCTACCGATCAATTTTTAGAGAGAAGTCTATCGCTGTGATATATAGGCGACTAATAACAACACAACTGTGCGCCACTTCCTCCTTGCTATAGGTTGTTTTGTTTATATCCTATTAAAGTCTAATCATAATAATATCATCATCATCATCAGTCTGTGATAGTCCACTGCTGGACATAGGCCTCCCCTAATAAAGCCCTATCCATTAGGGGGTTTTGGACTGTATCCCACCGCGCTGGTCCAATGCGGGTTCGTGGTTGGACCGATTTTTTACATGCCCATCCGACGTATGGATCATCTTGCTTTTCAGACAATTTGGTGATCGGCCCAAATTGCCCTAACCAACTAGGAAACAACAATGAAATTTTTTAAGTCCCCGTAGGAGTCGGACCCGCGACCCCTGGTTTCTAAAGCACACGCCCAATCCACCAGGCTACGAAGGCAGCCCTCATCATAATAAATAGAATTACATTGAAATTATTAATAATAGTTACAATGTAATTGTTCCGCCTGGACGAATAACTAAACATCATCTAGTCCCAAACTAAATAATGCTTATAGAATATAGTATGGAAACATAATACATAGATACATACACTCAGACACGAGAAAAACACATTATACTTAAATAAAGCGGGAATCGAACCCATACCCTTTGGCGCAACAGTCTGGGTACTTACTATACCTTAATAACCTGGTACACCTATAGGTATCAATAAGAAAAGGAAAACCCCTAGCTTTCATGAGTCAATCATGTAGTACGGGTTATCAACGGAACAATAACGGTTTCAAAGGTAACAATCACGACCACCTGAAGACATGAATACACTCAAAACCATAATCAAATTACGTTCTTCCAGTTCTCTATGGGATTTCCTTAAAAAGAAAAAGACACAACATTAGTAAAGAACGAATTAGCTGAAGTAGACGTCTACCAACCTCCGCAACCGCAAGGATCAAAGTGTTTTGAAAACCTGGACCGACCGACCTACACCAATAGCACTAGACCACGGAGGCGGTCACCAAATCCAATTAGACAGATTTATAATTATATCGGGGAAATCCGTCATTGTTATTTCTGCGTTGTAGTTATGTTTAGAACTGTAACAATTATGCAAGATTATGATTCAAGTCAAATCAAGTGTTTTCCTTCTTTATCCGTCACCTCATATACAAGTTTATGAATTATTTTTAACACACACATGGAATCAAACTTACGCCCCTTTTATATCAATTTATCCACATAAAAGATGCAACTTTAAACACGATAACACCATAAATGCAAAAGGATAAAGACAGACAAGATACTCAAGACGAAATAAATGTCAAGAAGTAACATCAAATAAACAATTTTGAGGATACGTTAGTTATATATATTTTTTTTTCGACGTTTCGGACGCTTTCCAGAATCCGTGATCACGGCAAACTACAACAACACGTACTTTCAGTCAAACCAAAGTTCAAAACTAAGAAAATTTAAATATGTCGTAGAGTAACTCTGACGTAATTATTTCTATTGCTTGCGCGAATATTATACATTATTAAATAAAATAACTTTACGGATTTTATCGCGTTTATTTTACATTTTAAATTCCCGACGTTTCGAACACTTTCCAGCGGCCGTGGTCACGTTGCCACGGCCGCATTCAAAGAAGTCATTTTATTTAATAAAACTCTGACGGTTATCCCAAAAAACATTGCAGTACAGGCATTTACCAACTTAATCTTATTTGTTTCAAATAATGACTAAATAAATACAAGAGAAGTTAACACAAATGTATACATTTTTTATTCAATTGTTGCGATTTAAGAGCGAACAATGACGCAGATGCTGAACTAGCGTTTATTTATAGACCTGTCTAATGATGCAACGTTACTCGATAAATACAACTATTCAATAACAGAATATCCTTAAAGGCTCGTATTGCGTCATATAATAGTATTGTAAGAAATATAATTATTACATCGTAGTAAAATAAAATGCTCAGCCACCCTCACCAACCCGCCACCAGTCCGCATTGGACCAGGGTGGTGGGAGACGGTACAAAACCCCCTAATGGATCGGCGTGTATTAGAGGAGGCCTATGCTCACCAGTAGACTATCACAGGCTGATGATGGTGATGACAATAAAGTGACAATGAAAAGCCAAATCGATGTAAAAATCGATCTATGATCGATGTAAAAAAAATTAATCATAAGAAAGAAGGCGTCGTAGGTATAGAGTCGCTATTAGTCGATTTTTACTCACTGATGGACATCTGAGTAAAGTTTACTCGATAAAACACTAGACGTATGATGTCGAATCATTGCTACGGGTTGAATTGTTTCATTCATCATAGCAGTCTTTATCCGTCCACAGCTGGACATAGGCCTTCTTCAATGACCACCAAGACTGCCGATACCGTGCTGCTCGATGCTAACTTGAACTGAGTACTGCACGGAGATCGGCAAATCTTATCAAATCGATGAAATTGTAGTAATAATTAAAAGAGCTATTTAAATGGAGACACGCGTTGTCCCTGATTATTTTCCCGAGCAATCATCGGTTTGGTATCTAATCCATCCACGTTAATAATAGTTTAAAAGGAGATTCTGGCATCGTCCCACAGATTACCGCGTTAATTCTTTATGATTATTTCCAACGTTTCAAAGCTGTTCAAGCTCAGGATAAGAAGCCAAGAACTCTGGTTTGTTAAAAAATAGTCATTAACACAAGTCCACGCAAACGTAACAAATCGGCCCAGTTTCAGGAGAGATACAACATAGAAAAGCTCTACCAGCAGACCAAAGACAACCATAAAAGGTACTTATAAGCATGTAACGAGTCAGTGTCAGTATACCTAGGCTATCTTGGAGAATTATAATTTACTAGATGTTACCCGCCTTCGTCCGCCTGAAATATGAGAAATGTCTGCGAGGTTTGTTGAAACATACCATATCATCATCATCATCATCAGCCTGTTATAGTCCACTGCTGGACGTAGGCCTCCCCTAATACACCCCAATTCATTAGGGGGTTTTTGTACCGTATCCCACCACGCTGGTTCAATACGGGTTGGTGGGTTAAATACTACATCATTATCATCAGCCTTTGATAGTCCACTGCTGGACATAGGCCTCCCCTTATACACCCCTATCCATCAGGGGGTTTTGGACCGTATCCCACCACGCTGGTCCAATTCGGGAAGGTGGGTGGACCACCTTTTTACATGCCCATCCGATGCATGGATCATCTTACTTTTCAGACAATTGGGTGATCGGCCCAAGCTGTCCTAATTAACTAGGAAATAACAACGAAAATTTGTTGAGTCCCTGCAGGAATCGAACCCACGACGCAACTGCCTCCGTAGCCTAGTGGTATTGGCGTTTGCTTTAGATACTATATAGTATAATATAAATAAAGTGTTTCTTTTGTATGAGTCTATCATTCGACACAAAGGCTTTTGCTTTACAATAAATAAAAATCGATTTTGACTTTGATCCCCATTTCACCCCTAGTTCATCACCGTACAGTTCGAAACTAGAAAAATGCTAAACACCACTTATGGCTCGCTTCGAGAGAGATGGCAGCACGTCTACCACCTCTTCACCGTCCACTGCAGCCTCTAAGGCGCATCCGAAGCTGGCTGTCCAGCCAGCTTGGAGCAGCCTCCTCCGCGGCCGGCCTTACTCCTCAGCCAGGTTACTAAACGAGAACCTGTTCGGGGGGATACTTTCATCCTCTATTTCAACCGTTTCCCTTCCACTTCCCTTACCGAACCACGTTTATCAATATGTCCTCCTCCGGAAATCGGTTCGCTGGTATAGTCGTAAAGACGGATAGACGGACAGACAGGTTACTATCGCATTTATAATACTAGTATGGATTAGTATGGATAATAAAACTGAATAGATATTATTGTATGTGCTAATTGAATTGAAACTAATATTATGACACAAATGCGTAAGCTGTATAGCAAAATGCACTTAATCTACTTGACAGTAATTTCGATTCACAAGTGTTATAACATTATTAAAGATCGTGCAACTTTGAATATATCCATAGCTAGCATAAAATATAGGAAGATCACGATGAGTCATTTCATTGCAATGTTCAGGTGTTATTTTTTCACCAGAGGAGGTAACAGTGTGAGTCAACGAGGAAAAAATAATTAAAGAAATCAACAGTAAAATTAAACGCAAATAGATGATATGAAATCAAATTTATTGTGTTTGTTTTTTTTATTGCATCCGAAGGCAGACGAGCTGTCGGGTCACCTGATAGAAAGTGGTTAGCCACGCCCATAGAAATCGGTAATATCAGTAGTATCACCAACGTGCGGCCTACCATGAGACGTAGGATGTGCCCTGTAAACACTCTGGCTACGATGGCCTTCATACCAGAACACGGTGGTATTTACACACAATTGGTTTGCTACAGAAATAGGGTCCTGAGTTGAAACGCCCTAGACGACCCCTCGTAAAAAAAGGATATATCTTACATATTGAAAGAAAAATAAAAAATATCCAAAAAAGTAAAGTAATGCTGGTTTCTTTAATATTCATTTTTTCGGTTAATATATCTTTTAACCAACGTTGATTTCCCCATTTTGTTATTCATGACTAGTGCACCGATTGTAGAATCAGTTTCATGGTCGAAAACTGCAAAAATTAAAGGTAAAATTCAAGTATTGCTTAACCTATCTACTGCTAAATTTTGATTGTAAATCTTTGTATAAAATCACAATTAATGATGGAAAAATAAATTTAGTCGGAATATACCAGCTTAAAGCCATTTATGATTAAATATATTTTACTACACGCGGTTTTAAGTTTTAAGTTTATACTTTAGGATAGCACAACGTTCCTATGAAATGAATACTAATTAGACTTTATGAAACCACATCATTGGTTCTTGATATTAGCGCTTTACCAAAGAAATAAGCGCTTGAAGTGTGAGTTTCTTTATCTATGGAATACATTAATAAGAAAGTTAAAAATAGGCCATTAAAAAATATCTCACTCCCAGGTCTTTGTCCTTACGTTCAGCGATCCATCCAGGTTATCGTTGCGCAATATAAATGTAAGCTACTGGTACGAGCTAGAAAAATGAGTTGCACGATCTTTAATAATATCATAGGTGACCCATGTATAGCTAACAGTGAAGTTTGGCTTAATTCTGTGCAAGTGTATTTTTTTGCACACTAAGGCAGACGAGCAGTTGGGCCGCATGATAGAAAGACCGAGAGTGTCACTTAATCGCTGCCTACCGTGAGACATAGAATGTTACGTCTAGTTTACCCAGTAAATACGTTAGCTAAGGTGCCCATGAAACCGGAACACGATAGTGTCTTCAAACTACCGCTTTGCGGCAAAAATAGGCACTGCGATGGTACTGCCCCAGTCGGCCCTACCAACAGGGGGCCTACCACCAATGATGATTGCGAACAACATCCGCATTTATACCCGCATAGCATTATCAATCGATTATAAATGGAAGAAATGTTGTAAATACATATACGCGAGCGAAGTCGGGGGTTCAAAGCTTGTGTAAAAAATGCATAGTTATATTTTTTAATATGTTTGGTTTAAATGTCTTACAAACAAATCTACAAACCGATTCGGAACATGGTTATAAACCATAATGGGTTAATTTTGCACTAAAGGTTGTAGGTTCGAATCCGCCGAGTTCAAACATAGTTTCAGAACAAGAGGCGTTTTGCTATACAAACTACGATGCCCTATAAAACTCCAATACACGATCCCAAAAACAGCATCACAAAGGTGTTTTCCTATTTCATTCGAACCAACCACCTCTACGTAAATAAATTAAACGCCTCCAAAACTGGGACTTGTGGGCAGTTTAACGATACTTTTATCCGTTTAATATATATACGTTTAACCATTACATCCAAAAAAACTTACATTTTAATATTTGATTGAAAATTTGTTGAATCCTCGCAGAGCAAGCAAACTACAAAGCTCAGATCTAACTGTTTTACGTCACTCAATTCAGACTGATCGTACAGTGATGATTATGCAGTTTTCAGCAAACAAGCTCATTCCTGAAGTAAGTTTGTGCGTAAAATACAGGAATTCGTTAATTGTACTACAATTAACATCGATCAGGAGGACGCATTTAAAGGAAATTTATAGCGCTTCAAAAGAAGGAAAATCGATAAAATTATCCTAGAGGTCGAAAGGAAGGTTACGTTCGGTGCAAATTGTAGTCTTAGCTGAAAGATCTCATCTATCAAAATTGCACATCGTCCCCTTAGTATTTTTTCTAGTCATCATTTGGCTTTTAATACCCCGTACCACATGCATCACTGATTTATTACGGAAAGATTATCACGCAGACGGCGTCGAGACGAGCAGGAAGTTCCCTTATAGTAAGCTATACGCGCTACCAACAGAAAATTCAGCATAGAGCACCACAACTTTATTCAACATCCAATACACATTAGTAGTCGATTGTCGTGTACTTGATGAATACGATGGCCACGGTTCCCTCCAAACCGGAAGACAGTAGTGTTTACACACCTCTCCTTTGCGGTAGATACAGACACCGCGGAGGTACTTACCCAAACGGTACCCGAGAATAAAATCTACCGGTTACCTACCTCCCTATCAGTTACGCGGTATCCAACGCATCCCATACACGTACATAATCTATATGTATAGGCAAATCATCAAAGTATTAAATGCTTTGGCAATACCTTAAGACACCGCCAAGACAACCCCAAACTAAGTCACAGCGTCTTGACACCGTATCCTGCGCTAGGGACCTAACCCGCAGGACCGCGTAGGTGGTCGACCGTCAACCTTAGCGGACGTCCGCCGAGCGCTTTTGATGAGGACGAGTCTGCACGTCTTCCACCTCTGTGGATTTATGGCTTGAGCCAGACAGGCAGCAAACAACGACCACTAACGACTTTAGGGCGCTCTTTAGAGCCAATGCTAACAATTTTCCCAGAAAGCCATCTGCTATTTCGACTTCTCCCGTACTAATGAAAACCATCGCATTGTGCTCCTCACGCTGTCGGAATTAATTTTCGGCGATTGCCACTACGGTCTGACGCAATAGACTGTGCTGAGCCGTATGACGAACTTTTATTCATAACCATCTAGTAGGGCCACCCCCACGGGTCACTTTATAGCACCACTAGGACATGTTTTCTAGCCGAGGCGATCGCCTCAGCTATTCCCACACGGAGATCCATTCTCTGGCTCCTAAAAGGGGTATGTAACTCTGCCTCGACCTCAGGGTCTGTGCGCCTTTCTTCTCTATACCGGGTATTCTGGCGTCGCGCTACGAGGCACACTACGCTTCTCGGCAATTTCCGCGGTCTACCCGTACACCTCGCCTTAGTGATGCTGACTCCTTCAGGAGCTCTCAAAGTCAACTACCACCAGTTTGGAAGTAGAAGCTTTTGACCAGAGAAGAAACCGGCGTAAGCTATTGAAATAAGCAACAAATTCATTAATTCCGTCATTACAAGTGACCAATAGACAGATAGAAATTAAACACAATCCGCACAACTCATTACTGGTAAATGCTGTACACAAAAAATTGTGCTTCCTGATCCATGTCAATCCTTTCGTTGATTGTAGAAAAATATACGAGTAATGTAATATAATGAAATGAAAATATTTACTTCAATAAAGCTTCTAAAAAATAAATAATTATACGTTAATGTATCGAATATTAAATGTATACTAAACCGCCTTTCAAAAATTGGCACTATTCAAAACCAATTTTTTTTATAGATATCAAGATCTGGTTTTTCAATAACGTTAAGTCCGTCCTTTATTTTGAAGTCGTTAAGACAAGTTATTTTCTCATTAGGTAAAATTCCGTCAAAAAAGAAAATTCCTGAACTGCTTTCTGAATAAGTTTCTTTGTTATATCTTACATATTTTTAGAAATATTGAATTTTAAAGATAATTTTCGAACCTCGAAACCATATTTTCAGTACGACTGTTAATCCCGCTTTTCTGAGAATGATTTCACCTACGGAAAAGTCATTTGTTGACGCACCTCCACCCTAGAGATCTTTGCAAATTTATTGCATCCTAGAAGAAAGTTTTAATCGAAACTGATTATGTTGTTGCAAAACTTTTTGTCATAGGTAAATGTGGTAATGTAAATGTTTATTGGCTGTACTAATTATTCGTCTGAATAAAATTTGACACCTAAACGCAGTTTCGACTAATTGCGATTTTCCTTAAAACATCCGTTCACATTATATGTCTCATAAATCAGCTAATTAATGACCAAATTATAATTATTCACTTATTAATTTAGTGTTCTTCCCCATCAAAATTAAATTATTATTATGTATTTATGATTATTTACTTTGTTGACTTACTGCATATCCTGCTTGGCAATTAAAACTAATAAGAAGTAATAAGTCATTGAACGGCTTAAAGAACTTTTTATTGCATGATAGCATATATATTATGCATGTATGATAGAAGGTACATACACATGACCTAAGCCTGAGCCCTAGTCAAAGAGCACCAAGTGGCGACAAAACCTATGGCGCTTTTGTCGTCGGCGAGTTTTCTTTCAAATATTTTTGGCCTAATTGCTAAACCTTAACTTAAACTTATAGAAAGAAAAGAGAAAACGGATGTGCTAGTGTTATTATATATATAGTCAAAAGCTATAAAAAAATTAATATATTATATTTTATCAGCTCGTGACTGACATGATTTATTAAGTTATATAATTTCAAAGCTTCGATTTCAAAATTCAGATCGGCTGGTCATCACTATCACAACCCTAGAACCGAGTCGTCCAAAACTTTACCTACAGACCGCCACCAGACCGACCACGTGCCGTGCCATAAAACCGCATGCCTAAACGCCTACACTATCAGTTCGTTACCAACAATCAAGCAGAGAGGAACGCTGTGTTAGTCACACGGCGGTGCTTAGTGTAGTTGAACATTGACGAGAGATAGACCAATAACAATGCACGATCGAGGTGTTGCGTTCGTTCTGTTAATAATCACCCTAACGGAATACGCGTGTGCACGTGAGTAGTAAACAACAGTGTCTTTAAAAGTCTTGAAACACTTGACGTATATGAGACGCGAGTGTATTTCGATCGCTCTCATATACAATATCGTGGAAGGAGAAAAGTAAAATCAAATTAAACCAAACAAAGTTATAATTTAAGTGCTTAAATTTAAATACAATGTTAAAAAAATAAAGAACAATAATCCCAAGCTTGAAGAAGAATTATCCGTCAAAATTAAATAAGCGTGCTGTACGGTGAAGTTGGGCTATCCTGGTCTAAAAGGCAACGTAGCTAGTGTGTTTTCTAGATGTTAGAGAAGTAACATTCCATATTGCTGGTTGCGTCATCGTGAGCCCGTGTTCGTCCACTGTTGGACATAGGTCTCCCGTAATTCATGCCTTCTCCGTTAGGGGGTTTTTGGGGCTAGTTGGGTACTATGAAATTTCAAAGTCAAAGTTAAAGTTATGTAACGTCCTGATCGCCTTTCATAGAGTTTTCTAGAAAAACCGTGGTCCAGTGAAACAACTATAAATAATTCTTCGTCCTCACAGATAAGAAATGCCAAATGCCTAGTGGCACCGTAGGCGAATGCAGACACATCAAGGAGTGCAAGCCTCTATATCTGTTCAACAAGAAGAGAGTCAAAACGGAGAGCGACATACTGTACCTTCAGCAATCTCAGTGTGGTGTCACATCCAATTTCAAGATTATGGTGAATCTAATTTCTTATAATACACTTCTTACAATCGCTGAAATATTTCTGGTTTTACACTCACATTATAATCACAATAAGAAACAATCTATAAGGCACATCAACATCAGCCTGTGTCACCACAGCTAGACATAGGCCTCCCCTATTACACGCCACCGCTTCTGATCGTCGGCTATTTTTACCCAACCAACACCAGCCATTGTGAAAATGTAATCACTCCATTTTGCCGCAGGACGTCCCACACTAAGTTTGCTGAGCCTTGGTCTCCGCTCCAGAACATTCTGACTCGAGCGGTCGTCAATTTTGCGGCTTAAGTGACCGGCCCACTGCAACTTCAGCTTACTAATCCGGTGGGCTATGTCAATGACTCTAGTTCTCTGACGGATCCCATCATTTCTGATAAGGGTTTTTATAGACCTACCAATCATAGAATTTTACATACAAAGAACAGTACAAAACCGATCATAGAATTGTACATACAAAGAACACTGACACTACATTGGACCGTAAATAGAAAAATTTATTAAATTATTAGAATACTTTACCATATATCTCTTATTGACAATCATACTACTTATTCTAAGATATATGTCCAGTAATTTCCTTAAAAGGTCAATAAAAACAAAAATAATCTTTGCTTTAAAGGAAGATTTTGAAAAGCGAGCTTAATTGCTCAGGCATTATCTACCCGAAAACCCGGGGAGTAAAGAGACATGTAATATATTTGTATAATAAATGTAAATAATACAATACATACAAATAAAAATACATACAATGTATATATATAAAGATACATACGAATATAGGTCCTATAATTTACAGAAAATTTACCATGGCGTTTAAATTTAAAATAAGTCATATATTATCTCGCAATATTCTAAGCCATCCTGATCTTTGTGGGTAGCTCATTCCAAAAATGTATGGATTAAATGGAAAAAGATCTGTAAATAAAGATTTTTATCAATATGTTGGCGAAAAAGAGAATTAAAAAAGGGAAAAAAGAGTAGTAAGTACCCTGAGCGATCGTCGTTGACGAATAGGCAACCACTGAAGTTGTAAACGGTATGACGAACCATGGTTATACATTCGGATATTGAACAGGGATCGAATACAATAACAATAATAATATAAGTACTATAAAAAGAAATATAATAGTGGCTAATCATTGTATAAAAGGACTTTTAGGGTCACGGGTGGACACCCGTGACTAGGGCCACTGGAAAGTGTTCGAAACGTAAGGAATTTAAAATGTAAAATAAACGCCATAAAATCCGTAAAAAGTCCTTTTAATTCAATAATGCAAAGTATTCGCGTAAACAAAAGAATTTGACTAATCGTATACCATAGCCTAACCTAAATCATCAACTGTTTCATAAATTTTCAGTGCAAACCTTTTGACTATTTAACATTTTTCTTCACAGCTATGCTGTCCGCCAGAATATTTATGGGATACGGTCACATTTGAGTTCAAGCCTGTACTTTTAAATATAATATTCATGAATGATATAAAAGATAAGGACAGGGTTGATTCGGGCGATAAAAATATCGACACCATAGTCTACTCTCGAAACAGGTTACCAAAGAAGAACAATACAATTACAAGACCGACGGGTGTAAATGAACGATTGGACAACATCAGAAATTGTGGAAAAGATTACTCCGGTAGCAATAAGATTGTTGGTGAGTAATAGTAATACAAACTTTAAGAAGTCAGCCTTATGGACTCCGATTACGGCGGCCAAAAAACATTTAACAAGCTATTTGCGTTAGAATTGGACATACATTGGAATTTGACATACGAATAATGAGTAATGAAAAACGTACAGCAATTACCTGTATATAAATTTAAAAAAGTAGTAAAAGAACGTTTGTGTGTCAAAGGATATTGTTGCTGTAATGACTACTTGACAGATAACACACCCTAGCATTGAACTGTTCCCTCCAGGCTATTTCAAACTAATAAAAAGTGATTTTATTGTAAAAAATTTGTAGAACCTAATAAAAGAAAGAAAGAAAGAAAAATCCCGCTGAGTTTCTTACGCTAAATTTATGTGTACTTATGGCATATGCAAAGAAAACCATTATATGACGTACTTAAATGTAAATGTATGATTTACTAAAACAATGGGGGCTCAATACAGTGCCTTGCGAAAGGTCTGTCATTAAATGTCGATCGAAGTTGATCATTGGACCAATTTTGATATTAACAGCATCGTATCTATTGATTCATTTATAGGAAATGTCGATACATACTCCAGTATTCACATTTCGTGAAATTTTCAGGCGGAACTTACACGGCAATCGACCAATACACTTGGCTTGTTCTTCTGGAGTACGATAAAAATAAGACTGTCTGCGGAGGAAGCCTAATAACGACTAGATACGTTTTGACAGCTGCGCATTGCATTAAACCGAATATACCGTGAGTATGAGGTCTAATATACCTCCGTTTACCAATTTTTTTGATACTGTCTGATCCCACGTACTTCATACCCCTCAATAGATAAATAAAAGAACCTAAATAGATTTATCAATCGCATCATCATCATCATCAGCCTGTGATAGTCCACTGCTGGACATAGGCTTCCCCTAATACACCCCTATCCATTAAGAGGTTTTGAACTGCATCGACTTTTTACATGCCCATCCGACGCATGGATCATCATACTTTTCAGACAATTGGGTGATCGGCCCAAATTGCCCTAACCAACTAGGAAACAACAATGAAAATTTGTTGAGTCGATTCGAACCCACGACCTCCGGTTTCTAAAGCAACTGCTTATACCACTAGGCTACGGAGGCAGTTTATCAATCTACATAAAAATAATTAGATACCTAGTTTAAAAAATGTAGTAAATCTACCGACTGGTGTTAGCTGAAACAATATTAAATTATTACCTCCTGAGAACAAATATGTAGTAATAAAGATGTAAAAAATTATAATTTATTTTATAATAGGTATTTGAAATTATACTTTCAATTCATTTTGTAAACGAAGGGGAATTGTTCATTTCTTTTATGCATAGAATTTTTTATATTTATTCACCGATTAAACTTTCCCTGGATTTCGTAACACTCATTTTCGATTATCTCAGATCAAAATTTAGTTATGATCCAGATCCATCTTTACTTAATATTAAATAGAAGGGATTTGTATTTTTGTGTATACGTTCGTAATGAATAAACTTAAAAACTACTGTGCAAAAATAACACGGGTGCAGCCGTGGACTGACTGATAGTACATAATAAAATTCAATGATAACTATATTATTCGGTTGAATTAGGAGATATTTGGTATGGATTTTAAAAGGAATCCAATGTTGGATAAGATTCTCATCTAAAATGCGAGCAGACGATTACAGAATTTGTATAAGCAAAGAATAACTAAAAAACAACGGCCGCTTACGTTTTCGTGAATATCAAGCTTTTATATTATTGTTGATTAAAAGTAGATAAAAATTTGAGAAACAAGTGAGGCAAAACTGAAAAAGGGAAAAGTAAAAAGAAAAGATCTAAAATTCTCGTAAACAAATTAACTAATTCTGATCACTGAGACAAATGATACACTCTCATCGCACTTTGGATCTTATTTAAATAGTTAGTGATGAATCTTTGTCACGGAAAATCATTTCATTTTGGCGCCACTAGAAATTGACGAATTTTCAAAATTGATTGATGAGACAATATTCACAAAAATCCTATTTCAATATTATTGCCTTTGCTTACTGATTGTCATTAGTTTCGGTATAGGACCTCTCACCTAAAAAAAATCGGCAATAGAAGCTCTTCGGGCTATTTAGCATCGTCATCATCAGCCTCATCTTTGGTGCTGTTTTTGATTTACAAATATTTTTTTTTATTTAAAACAACCCTCGAGCGAGGATTAGATTATCAGGTTGTATTTTCGTTTTAACGCTCATTTAATCTAATAATAATGATGTCACGTACTAAAATTAACGTCCGATATATCTCTTGCAGAAGGATAGCGCGACTGTCACAGTACACCATTATCTCGTACCCGGTGGACAATATGGAAACAAAGGGCGGGGCTGGGAAAACATAACGGTCGTGAAGATACCAATTGAGAGGAACATAGCGCACGAGGATTTCGACTGGATGTTCTTGCACAACGACATCGGTCTGTCGAAGCTCGCGTATGCGGCAACTTTGGGAGGTACGCCTCTTTTGTACATTTGTAATCTTGTTTCAATCAATTTCCTCATATAAATAGGTCACCGGCAAGGGACATCCGGTAGTGTACAAACTGTGTGCAACAACACAAAGTGTACAAACTACTGTGTTGTGATTCGAAGGTCAATGTGGTTTGTGTGATTACTTAGTGAATGAACGAAAGAAGAATAGAATTTTTTTCTCTTACAAATTTTGCGATTTGAACAGGAATTTGAACTGTTGAGCGGACTGGAAAGGGGGGGTGGTCAGTCATACTGAAAAGGCGGATGATAAATAATTCGATCGAGCAATTACGTGTTGTAATATTTCAGTTGTTATGTGACAACATAAGATAACGCAGTATGTTTTACACTACAGATTCTTAGATTGTTACAAATGTAGAAAATGAAGGCTAAAGTTAGCCTTTTTTTTCAGTTTAATTATTACGATATTTTATGAGACACAATGTGTCCACAAGTCTTGTGGATTAAAAAGATCACCAACATCATTATAAATATTGTCACTTTCTCACAAATCGTGACTATCACGAACAAATTTATGCGTACATGGCTTTTCACATAGTAGTCATATTTATCCAGCGCAATTGATCTCTTCAGATTTCATCGGACTGATATGCCTGCCGACCAGGGACTTGGTTCCACAGTTCAGGGAACCGATGCTCTTCACGGTCGCCGGGTGGGGAAGTGACGGCAAAGAGGCTAGCGGGGTCAAGAAGCACGTGCGCGTACCATACGTGGTACCAGAGACGTGTCAGATGTTCCACTCGTTTAGGGGGATCACCGATCGACAGATTTGCGCTGGTGGGGTCCTAAACGAGGACTCATGTAGAGGCGATTCGGGGGGCCCACTGATGCACGAGATAGGCAACACCTTCTTCGCCGTGGGCATCGTCAGTTACGGACCGAGACAGTGCGGTACGGAAGGCGTCCCGGCAGTATACACATACGTATATCCGTTTATCGACTGGTTAAAGAGTAACATGGACTGAGATGAGTGAGAAGTAACAAGATCAGTCGGGGGCATTGTGGAGGAAATTGATGACACTGTAGTGCTGATGCCTTGCATTTATACGGAATCTTTTTCGAATTACCCATTAAGCGTAAGTGTTGAAGAATATCTCGTGCAAGTACAAACAAGTCTTGAAAAAATTATTAATTTTTAAGTGAACTTAGTGATTACTATTTATTATGTAAAACAACTAGCATAAGTCAAATTGTAGCATATATAAGTCATAAGACTATAATAAAAATAAATCAATAAAATAACTGTGGACTACATCGTTATTGTGCAAAACGAGTCACCTTTTGCCAGCTAGCTCTTCATTTCTCCTTCATAACTTCTTATATAAACGATCGTATATATATAACGAACGTAGTCACCATAATCCCGACTGATTGTGACTCTTTAAACTTCATCGAAGGTGCTTCTTTTTTCTACCACTGCATTGACTTTTGGTTCAGTTCAAGTTTATACTGGTGAGCCCAGGTTTCCAGGTTTGTTTCTAATAATAATACAGAATGTAACAATTTCCCCTACTCTCTCCACAGAACATGAAAATCTGACGAGAATGTTAGATAGGACAATTTTTTGGACGTTACGTGAGCATTTTTTAAAACAATCTTGCACTAAACTTAGTCATGCAAAAATTATAAGGTTGCAAATTTTAATACTTGTTTTAAAAACTTTGATAGTTAATTAGTAGTTAGTTAGTTAATTAAAATTGGTCTGATACAATATTTTCAAGGCACGTATTTTTATGCTGCGGTTTCGGCAATTTTGCATACACTTTATGTCCGTCCGATCGATAAACATATCGCAAAAGATGAGCCCGCTAACTTAGTTGCGCCAGTTCTCTGGTCTGAGGAGTTGATGAGAATTGCACTTTCATCAACCGTCAGTTTAGCTGCGCTTATATCAGAAAAAGGGGTGCGAAAAATATTACGGTATGGTTTTGCTTCACACTTTGTTATAGTTTCATCATCATCAGAGCCCCGCAGGATTCGAACCCACGACCTCCGGTTTCTAAAGCACACGGCTTTACCACTAGGTTGTGGAGGCAGTTATAGCTTCGTTATAGCAATATTTTTGTTGCTTTTTAATAATACCATTTTTAAATGTAAATCAATGCGTTAGTCTTATTTTAGATTTTAACAGGAATAAATATTAAAATTTCACAGGACACTGTATACAGTTCTAAAACAAAATCCCAAAAAAAAACAGTAATCTATTGTTCTTTTTTAAATATATATATATTAAAAAAGTTGTAAAGGAACGTTTGCGCGTTAAAAGATATTGTTGCTGTAATAACTACTTAATTGTAAACACGCCTTGGTAATGAACTGACACTTTCAGGCTATTTCAAACTGTTTGAAAAAAAATATAATTTTTTCTTAGTAAATTTTATAAAATTTATTAAAAAAAGGAAAAAACAAATCTCGCTGATAAAGTTAAGTTATAGCGATATTTTTTATTCATTCTTAATTCCATTCATTGGTTCTTAAATCAAACGCTGGTTTTAGTACGCCGGTTGTTCTTAGACCAGAGGCTTTCATTTACGAACCGATGGTTGTTTATTTAACAATCAATATGACAGCATAATGCTTCCACATCCAATAAAGATAGATGACTTTGAAAAATAATAAATACGGTGAGTACACGCACCAACTTCTGCGTAACTTGTATATGGACGATTCGATAAAGTATAAAGTGAGATAATAAAGGGAGCACGGGTTATCGTTCTCTAAATGAGGTAAATATGTATTTGAAGTTAGTCTGAAAATATATATTCTACAAAGGGCTGAACTAACGTGAAATTATTATTAGATCTTTCATCAAGACTAGTGATAACGTTCAGTCGTTTGTAGAATATATTTTCAGTGCAATGTCTCACAAAAAATTTTAATTGATTCATTTAAGTCAGACCTGCCTCCGTAGCCTAGTGGTATGGGCCACACGCCTATGCCACTTCACGCCTACACCTTAGCAACTGGAGGTCGTGGGTTCGAATCCTGCGGGGACTCAACAAACTTTCATTGTTGTTTCCTAGTTGGTCAGGGCAATTTGAGCCGATCACTCAATTGTCTGAAAAGTAGATGATGGGCATGTAAAAAGTCGGTCCACCCGCCAACCCGCATTGGACCAGCGTGGTGGGATACGGTCCAAAATCCCCTAATCGTTGGGGGTGTATTAGGGGAGGCCTGTGTCCAGCAGTGGACTGTCACAGGCTGATGATGATAAGTCAGACCTATGCGTTAAAAAAAAATGTGAAGCCCTAATATGTCACCGAATGCCAACTCTTATCGAAGATTCAACTTAGAAAGCATGAATAATATTGCAATTAATTCTTGTTCCCTATCGCTATGTTCGCGATAAAACCACGTCTTATGATTGACAATCGATCTTTTGACATTCTGTCCTCTAGTGATAACTAATGTAGACCCGCTTAATGCTTTCCTGTATGGTTTTACTGCGCCATGAAACTACGATCCATAGGTAACATATGTTGTGATAACATATCTTCGTCGGTTTGTTTAATGACGGAAGAAATTAGTTTTGAACTATGCATTAGCTTTGCTTGTCTTGAGATGAGCGCTTGTTGATATCGTAATCGATGACCCTGCTTTTGTAAGATGGTTATATATATTTTAGATCAACTTGATTACTATAGATAGAGCTACATATAGATCGCCCTAAATTGTCCTAGCCAACTTGAAAACAACGATAATAGTTATTTCCCCGCAGGATTTAAACTCACGACCTGCGGTTTCTAAAGCACACGCCCACACCACTAGTCTACGGAGGGAGTAATAAATATACAAAGAAAGATAAAATATTTGTATCTAAATGTAAAGGATTTTAATTAATGAAACGCCATTAAAAGTATTTATTGCGCAAGTTTTAACTATCAAATCGTCATACGTTTAGATGCCATTAGATAAGCGACTTTGCGATGGTAACCTTAGTGATACAAGCATTGTTAGTAAAACTTTATGAGTGATCATTTCGTTTTAATAAGAAGTAATATATATATATGTTATTGTGCGGCATAGTCTATGTGATCTTTTTTGTTTATTCATATCAAAACAACACTATGTAACTATAGTTACGTCGTCGCCTCATTGAATAAAAGAAAAGTCGTTTATCAATACTTCACAAGGAGTCATTAGCACAATTTCCTAAAGCTTATTCTGTTTTGAAATTGCCTATACGGAGAGACCTAATATATTCGGTATAAAAACATGCTTTAACTAACCAAAGAACTAATATTAACTAATAACAGCTTAACAATAGTACATTTGCCAATTAAATCACTCTGCAGCGATTTTCCTTCCCGAAACGAGATTTAACATAGTTTAATTTATATATATGAGGTACTTAGTAATATGAGCAGGTAGAAACGAAGTATCGTCACGTTGTTATAAGTTAGAATGACATCTCGGTGACAATTAATCAAAAAAGATGCTTAACGTTTCATCATCATCATCCTTTGTTAGTCCACTGCTGGACATTGGCCTCCCAATACACCTATCCATAGGGACCGATGCACCGTGGTCCAGTGCGGATTGGTGGCGGTTTGGTTAAGTAATATATACATACAATTATATATATGTGTGTGTTATTACGAGTCGCATCTACCCATGACCGTAAGCGAAAAGAAAAACGTGTAGGTCAGTATCCATAACGCAAATCAGATTTCAGAAATTCTATTCTACAATAGAGATGGTCGACTCGAGCCGACGACATGTATTCGCACAGGCTCTAATTGTAGGTGGCGGGTCCCCTTTCTACAGGATACTGACTGTTCGTACCATCGCGGTGCTCATTACTGCCGCAAAGCAGTAGTGTGAAAACACTACTGTGTTCCGGTATGTCTTACGGTAGGCAGCGCGTTGGTAATACCACTGGTATTGCTGACGTCTAAATGCGTTGGTGAACACTTTCCATCAGGTGGCCTAAAAAAAATTATTACTAATAGATAGCTAATCACATTTTCTCTATTGAAACAGTTACATATATACAATATAATTAATACGAAAATATCAACATCTCATTTGACACGCCTGCAAAAAAAATATTTAAGGAATTATTCAACTAATTCACTAGAAATATTTCAATATGGATTAATAGACAGTGATGAGGATAAAAGTGTACCTAAGTGTACGTACCTGCATAATAACGTTAGTGTTATATTATTTTTAGAAACCGCTATACAGTCACTCATACTTATTGATTTTTTAATCTCAACCATTTGTGTCCCACGGCTGGTCAAAGGCCTATCTTCGTTGTGTCTATTTAGGTATGGATAACCAATTTATCTGAAATTTATCCAGTTCGTCCCACCGTCTTTGCCTGAGCCTGCCGCAACGTATTGTTTGACCACCGACAGCGTTGTGGCTGTAGCTTTTAGGCCCAGACCTGACATTGACGTTGAACGTAGTGTTCCTTAGTATTCTTTCCAGTCCTTACATATATGGTATGCCTGTTCCTAAATTAGCGTGCTCTATATCTTATATTAATAGCTCTTTGGCCCTAGAGATTTAAGCCAAAAACACATAAATTGTTGATCAAACAATAGTACGCCATTTTACTTTATGTTGTGTTGTTATTGTAAAACTCTTTAAATACATTACAAATAAACAATAACAACAATAGAAACCGATGAAAATATCTAACGGTTTAATTATTTTTAAGATCTAAGGGAATTGGTAAAAAAGGAAAATTGTCATTTGCTGTTTCATCAAGTACACACCAATTTAAATAACTCGAGTACAATCCGGGCTACGAAATTTTTAGGGAGACATTATTTTCCTTCGGGAAAACTCCGATTTTTATCAGAATGCGATAACACCTGAACTGTCAATGAAAAATCACATTAAATGAGTGACATTTTCGTATCCACTAATATGAAACTTTTTTGTTTAGTGCCAAATGTTAAAATGAACAATTTCATTGCATAATATAGAGATGTACGTAAGGAAGCTATTTTAGAGAAAACGATAAATACGACATTTCTAAAAAATTACCAAGGAAAATCTTTTCTCAATATATCTATATATCACATTCATATATATTTACTTATTTATTATATCTCTGTAGCCTAGTGGTTAGGGCGTGGGCTTTAGAAATCGTAGGCCGTGGGTTCAAATCCTGCGGAGGCTCAACAATTTTTTATTGTTGTTTCCTAGGGCTATTCGGGCCGATCACCCATTTGTCTGAAGGTGAAGGTCTGGTGAGATACGGTCCAGAAACCCCCTAATGGAGTAGGCGCGCAGTAGGGGAGGCCTATGTCCAGCAGTGGACTAACACAGGCTGATGATGATGATGACGATGATGATGATTTATTACATACTCCTTTATTGAATCATATCCCCTCGTTATAAAATATTATAATATTTTACCGGTTTGGTTGTAATTTTACTGATGTTTTTTTTTTATTTATGCCTCGTTGACTCATCCCGTTAATTCATATGGTGAAAAATTACATCCGAGCATTGCAAAGGAATGAGTCAACGCTTGGTAGTTGTTTGACAATATTTCGCAATATCGTTCGGATAACGGGGATTGTGTAACACTTTTTTTTAATCTATTTATTTATACATACACTAAGTTATGGTTCAGCCTAACGCGACTCGAGATCCAATAAGATTTAATAACACATAGGAATATACATAACCCATAGTCATATAGGACCGATACAGATAACAAAATAACTTTCATTATTATTTTGTCTGTCTGTTTATTTTGGATAATCTCTAGAAAGGTTGGCCCGATTTAAGCGCAAATTTCACTGCAAGATAGCTGATGTAACTGGGCGTAACTGAGGCTATTTTTTTAAAATTACTATGCGGACGAAGTCGCGCGCAACAGCTAGTACTAGAATAAGATAAGCCCAATAACATACAAGTTAAAAAGTAACCAATGACAGCGTCCCATTCGGAGGCTAATGAACTTGCGTTCAACCAATAGGAAGACTCCTTTGAGTAGTGTAAAGGGAGATATATTGGTGATATATGTAATTTGGTGATAGTTTTTAAAACAATTTTGTATGACCGCGTTAGCGAATTGCTTTGTTCGCCAAACGCTGAGACAAATTACCGGAGCGAGTGAAAAGGTTTTATACCGTTTACACTTGTAGCAATTCGCTAACGCGGTCATACAAAAGTGTTTTAAAACATATAACCAAATTACTTATATCACCAATATATCTCCCTTTACCCTATTGGATATTATTGCATAATATGTAATTATCATTCACTTGTACGGTCACATTGAAATAGTCAATATTGCACGATCTTTAATAATATTATGAAAGGCGACCGTTGTTGACAAATGTTACGCATTTCGTTTAACATATCGTTCTTATATGTAACAAGGGCCATACTTTTTTTGAACTAGCGACCCGCTTCTGCTTTACACGGGAGCTGTGCTGATAAAATATATACCTACAATATTAAGCATGTGTTATACAAATAAACCTTCCTCTTTAATGACACAATCTATTGAAGAAAACCGCATCGAAATCCGTTGCGTAGTTTGAAAGATTGAAGCATACATAGGGATATAGGAACAGAGAAAGCGACTTTTTTATACTTTGTAGTGCTATAGCGCATCAGTTATCTCACTATCCAAACAATTAGTTATTGAGATAGGTCCCTTTTGTGCCGCAAACCAGTAGTGTGTAAACACTACTATGTTCCAGTTTAAATGGCATCGTTGCGAGCATAATAACTAGGTAATGAGCTATAACATCGCACATCTCAGGGCGTTAAGGATATTCGTTTAGGCTTAAGCTGCTTTTACATAAGCAGGGCAGGTATCACTTGCCTGAACTAAATACAACCCAATTACCGTCTAGGAAGCCTCTGCTACATTTTTCTTTTAACTTATTTATTTGTTCCGATATCAATGCAAGCCAGTGGTAGGTCCTCTTACCGGTGGTAGGTCCCCTGTTTACAGGAGACCGTCTGGATGGGTGCCACCGCGGTGCCTATTTCTGCCGCGATGCAGTAGTGTGAAAAACTACTGTGTTCCGGTTTGAAGGGCACCGTAGCCAGCGTATTTACTGGGTAAACGAGGCTTAACACCCTATGTCTCACGGAAGGCAGCGCGTAAGCCATACCACTGGTATTGCCAATGTCTATGGGCGTCGGTGACCACTTCCCATCAGGTGGCCCGACTGCTCGTCTGCCTGCGTATGCCATAAAAAAATAGCCTCGATGATAGACATGTCTGAACATGTTTGCTTACGGGGACTTTTTGTTTGTAAACAAGTGTACGACATGAGTAATGTCGCCTCTGTTGAGTCAGTCCCATTTGCGGTTTTTATGGAATTAACTGAAGTTTCGTCACACTTCTTAATTGTGCCCCGACCTGACCTATTGTTTGTTCAGCTTCGGATGTGGTCGATACTCGTAATAGATGAATGCGTTAGGTCCTTTTCACGGTGGACCCGTCTGGGGAAATACCACCGCCAAGGAGTGATGTGTTAACTCTAGTGTATTCCGGTTTGAATGGCATAATTGCCAGCGTGATCATTGGATACACGATGCCTTTGCAATCTTATGGTATTGTGTGATCAAGTTAACATATGACACCGTAGTTGGGATACTTCAATGATAAAAATAACAATGACTAAATGAAAACACGTCATGATTATAAAACTATTTGCTCCAAGCTATTTCTTTAGTACAGAATTTCGTTAGTCTCGGGGCAAAAGTTTGTAGGAAAAAATATGTCCCGCTGAGTTTGTTAGCCCGATTATTCTTAGGTCAGAGACTAACTAATCCGAACCGGTGGTAGATCAATAAACAATCAATAAAGAATTGTAATGTTTCTACATTGAATAAAGATAATTGACTTTGAATTTCAGGTCGTTTCGATTTTTACCTCAACATGAATTACTCATTATAAATGTTTTGGTCAACTAAAATAAAATGTATTTCTTAAACCAATTCCAATTGGGGAAATCAAGAACAAATTTAACAATTAATTTATTTAGAGAGACTAACAGAACGTACCTCAATTATATACAATGGGTACAATTCTTTGTCGGTACCTGTTGTACCCAACGATCTCAGCTTTCAGTCCACACTATAAATAATATAAGAATTTAACATGAGAACTGAAAGTATAAAAACTATTAGAAACTAGAGTTGTTATATGTTCATAAATACTGAACTGTATCAAAAAAATGCCTTTTTTACGAGCTGGTTTTAAGCTTTAATCCTCATCTAATCAAGTCCCTAAAATTCACTGTTAATTTACATGCTGCTACCATGGCCTTTTACAGGTTTGAAATGGAGGGACTTTGCGGAGTGGAAGTACCGAGTAACATTGTCCCACGAGCGGTTTTAGCAATGCAATTTATTTCAAGTAAACAAAGTCTTATGGCGTCAAAAATTGACGCGTTAATAATGGTTGTAGATCATATGCAATCATACATACTTACATCATCAGCCTTTGATAGTCCACTGCTGGACATAGGCCTCCCCTAATACACCTCTATCCATTAGGGGGTTTTCGACCGTATCCCAACACGCTGGTCCAATGCGGGTTGGTGGGTGGACCCAGTTTTTACATGCCCATCCGACGCATGCAATCGACAATGGATATTTAACTAATGACACCACATGCCTTGAGCGTCTCCTTTAAGAAGGAAGAAGTAAAATTGACATTATAGTCAGTTCTATTTATTTAAACTCTATGTTTTCTTACCCGGCTACAGTTCGAGAAAATGTTTCGGAATATTCCGAGCCTAGAAAAAAGTAAATTTTTACAAATTTCCATTCTGTCTTTACAAAACTAGGCACAACTGTATGACATTCACCGTTTGCTCTCCCTTCTGTCACCCAAATGGCGATCTTCGACGAAAATAATCTATTATAGATCTGTATCGATGTGTAATCTGATATGTTTAATCTATATTGTAATTTTGCCTATTCTTCTTCATATTAATCATTATAATATTTGACACAAAAAAACGGTCATGACTCATTGCGATTTTCCTCAAAACCACTCGCCTCGTGGGTCACGTTAATTGCTACCACCAATTTATTCATTATTAGTCATTGCATCACCTAAATAGATGATTAAATCTTAAGTCACTGAACTTACAATAATATTAAACATCGTAAAATATATCTCGCACATAAAATATAATATTAAAATGACAGCACCAACTTAAAGTTTTCCTGATCGCTAACGTTCAGCGCAAGGAAGATTTCTATACATACAATTCTTAAGGTTTGTTTACTTATGGAATAATTTGTTACGCAATTAATACTACAAATATGTATCAATTCATTGAGAGACTTTAAGAATTTTTTATTTTATGATGGAATATATATTTGTACAAAAATAAATGACAATACTTGACCAGTTATAGGATAAGTGACTAGAGACGAGAAATAACATACACCTAGAACTATAAACGTCATTTCAATAAATAGTATTTTCCTTACTTACATCATATTACAATGATTACGATTATTAATAACGCACGAGCTTGAACAATTATTATGTAAATGGTTGCTTGCCGATGTTTACGAAATGCACAATATCAGTAGGCATACTTAAAACGCTGTTAAAACACGAAATGCCGGTTGGTGGGCCGACTTTTTACATGCCCATCCGACGCATGGATCATTTCACTTTTCAGACAATTGGGTGATCGGCCCAATTTGTCCTAACTAACTAGATTGCCGAGTCCCCGCAGGATTCGAACCCATGATCTCCGGTTTCTAAAGTGCACGCCCATACCACTAGGCTACGGAGGCAGTTATGAATGAATAAGTTAAAAGATTTTTTCTTTCATTAAGCAGAGGCTAGTGGGTTGATTTTTTGATTCAGCGATGAGCCTACCAGGACTATCACCTGTAGACAAGCGTTATCTACTAAGCAGCGTAAGACCCCAAATAACCGACCTGAGACATAAGATGTCACGACTCGTTTACCCAGTAATTACGCTGGCTACGTTGCCCTTTAAAGTGGAAGACAGAAGCGTTTAAACACTACTGATTTGCGATAGAAATAGGCATTGAGGTTAGTACCTCAATACAACCAATTCAATTTAATCTACCTTTACAAGAGATCGATCGGGCTGGTGCCCAGACGATCCCTTGTGAAGAAGGGACCTACCTCCTCTTGTAAGTAATCTTTACTAATATTTTTTAACACCATTCCAGGTCCTCTTTAACCTAGATCTTTTATGGATTCGATCATTAACATGATAGCCAGTGCAAGACTGCCGCGAAATAACTTCTGATAGATGATCTACATAGAACAGAAACACAATAAATGTCTCATCTAATAGTTTTTCTATATCCACAACTGAGTATAAAGCCTTGTTATTATGTAACATTAAAGCAGTTTAAACTAATTTACCTATTAATACAACGTATAACAAACCTATAATTTATAATTTAAATAGAAATACGCATGAAACGCTAATCATGCACTATAAATCTAGTATTAGATACGCAAAAACATAAACTTGTAGTGCCTCATAGCATTTAATATAGTAAAATCGAAACTGCTACAAGCATTACTATTTACTCAAAAGCTCAAGTAAGTCATGAAATCGACGTGAACTAAGTGACCCATAGCAACCAAGTAGCTTTGTAAGTCTAGGATTCCTATGGGTGAATTATAACAGAGATGACAATCAATGAGTGACAATATACCAATTAAAACGCAACGCCTATGTGACTATTTCGACGCTATGACTAAGCCTATTTACAACAATTTCGAGTCGTATTTAGCATCTGTATATAAAAATTATCTACATTAATATCAAAAAGAAGAACGATTTATTTGCCTTGAATAGATCCCGAAACTACACAACCAACTTAAAATACTCTTACACTATTAGAAAGCTTCCTTATTCTTGAGTAACAAAGCCTACTTTTTCACCCGGCAAAATCCTTTACAAAATTCTAAAAATACCACGGACAGACCCGTGAAAGGAGTGCTGGTGTTACAAATTAGATCTTGTTTGTTGGGATCTATAAGGATTCTATATTCTATATTAATCCACAATCGATCGATTGAACCATCACCCCTACAACCGACGGGGCCACACCCGAAAACCGCCGGCTCCCTCCCGCCCCAGACTCCACCCACGGACCGCCACCACGCCGACCACGTGCCCGAACGTGCCGTGCCATAAAACCGCGTGCCAAAACGCCTACGCTCTCAGTTCACTACCGACAGTCAAGGAGACAGGATTGCCGCGCCAGTCACACGGCGACCGCGGTGTTGTTAACACGTGACGAGAGAAAGAACGATAACAATGCACGATCGAGTCGTCGCGTTCGCACTGCTAACGTTCGCCCTAACGGAATACGCGTGTGCATGTGAGTGGTGTAAATAAAAATAAACAAACATGTCTTCAGGCATTCGACGCATACGACCGTTTCGATCGTTCCCACGAAGACAATCGGTTAAATCTTTAAGGTCATAATGCACCTCTGCGTATGATCCTTATTCTTGGCATTTTTTAGTTGTTGTCTCCGGTGTTAATTTCGTATTAAATCATAGAATATCCTGTGAAGTGAACACTTGACGTACGAACGAATTACAAACTTATACACACGTACGTAAATCAGCCTAAAGAAGACGTATACTGGTTTCCTTTAATAGTTATTTCGCATAGACGATTTCCTCAAATGTCGAGTTATTATTGAAGGCAATGTATTATTATTACTATTATGACACTATTCGTATCTAACCGGTGGCATAATGTGTATTGAAAATTAAAAATTCAGGCGTTTTTGGTTTGTCTTTTGTTTTGTATCTCTCTGATAATCCGTTAGCGATGATCAATTCAAATACGATAAAGTAACGCATCAATCATTCACTTTTTGAATAAGTATCAATTCTGTTCAACGTTTAAAGTTCAAATTTTATCACGGTCTCAGAATGTTTCTTATATTTCTGCTATACTAAGCAACATTTACATATAGAATGCTATTTTCAAGGTGATACCTTGGACATAGTTTGAGAAGCGTACAGATTCGTGCATCTGTAGTTAAGCTATCAAATATCGGATTAAATTATGTATATCAGAGAGTTATTACCTATGTAAATAGTAAAATAAGCAACAGTGTTTTTGAAAATGAGGCGTTAAACTTCTGTGTGCACTTTTATAGCGAAACTAAAATTTTAAAAAGCAATTTATTACGGAATTTTAATTGGAAAATACTTTAAATGCAATACACAATTTAGTCAGGAAATATTGTATAGAGAACAAGAAGTTATATAGTTCTAGATTAATTTAAAGGTCATTAATCATAATTAACGTATGTAATAAAAAAATTACTTATTGTAAAGTGATATTTTTGAAAATCTCATAAAACCAATCAAAACCCAAATCCGTACATCTATAATCAAAAAGTCTAAACCGCCTAAAGTGTTGTAAGAAATTAATTCAATATTCATCCATCTATAAAAATAAAAAGAAAAGATTTGTATAGTACAAATAAGTAAGTAACACAAAAACTAAAAAGCTGCCTAACCAATTTGAAAAATTGTTTTCCCTTAACAAAGCTGAACGAAAACCGAGTAAACAGTCTAGATTTATCACGAAAAAAAACATTAAAACCCTCAACTCAAATTGAAAAATGTTTGCCTTAAATTATTATTTAGCCTCATTGACGTATATCAGAAAATGTTAAAATAACATCCGGCCTTACAAAGCCTAGGCTAGCTATCCATAGATAAAAAAAATATCATTGTAAATTAGCACACATTGATACAGCATTCCAGTTACTCCTAAAACCGCTACTTCCTCCGAACCGATATTGTTATCATTTATTCGCAACCACTCATTGAATCAAAGGATTTATCCGTTTCAATGTTCAAGTACGTTGACAAAACGGTGCGTAACAATAGCTAACTAAAAATCACAAGGAATCTAACCTAACTCCAACTCTTCCGATATAACTCTCTTTACTTTTTCTCTCTCTATTCTCTTCTTATATAACCTTAAAGAAGCTATAAATCTGAAATACTCTTATACTGCCGTACCCTAACATGAAAGTACTGGTGAAAAGTTATTTTTTAAAGGGATATTCTGATGCTAAGTGATGATAAGTGAACAGTTTTATCTCTTAAATAATTTCTTTTATTTACGCGATTATTATACATAACAAATCCACTTTTTTGCGGCTTTTCGCGTCAATTTAATATCTATATTGATTTTCATCACACATCGTAGACATATCCATCTTAGGCTGCACTTAATCATGGATGGTGGCATATTCGTAAGGAAGAAAAGAATATAAATATAAATAGATTTCGAACATGGACCAAATACAGCATTTGATACTTTAAATCGTGTAATCTATAAATGTCCGATTAAACTTCAAAAGTAAACTTTTGTCAGTTCTCAACCAAAATTTACTTGTAGAATCAGAATTTTGCAGGAAAAATCGTCAGTCAATTAGCTTTAAGGATATATATGAGTAACGCTTAAAATCAAATTATTTTTAGTTACATTTGCATAGTTGCAATTATAAATTAAAATACATTTAAGGGACCTAGTTTGTGGTAGCGCACTCTGTGTTAGATGAAGCTTACCATAGACAAGTCTGGTTAACTAAAAACATTTAGAGGTTATTTGATACCACTTTATACGTATTTCTTGCGTTGATTCTTTATTTATTCCCGGATTTTGAATACGCATGAAATGTAATTGAATGTTTAAATCGTCATCCCTTTAAAGTGCTAATTCTAAATCAGGTCTTATCTTAGGTATTATCTAGGATTTTAGATCTTAGATTTTAGGTCTTAACTAGGATTTTATCCGAATAACAGTTCAGGAAATTACTACCTAATAACGCTATGAAAGGTTGTTACGGCAACCGATTTTTTTTTTATTAAAGGAATAATCACACACTATAGTACGCAATATCAAACTAAAGTTCTTATATCGCTAGAATGACAGCTTCGATACCCCGTTTTAAAAAATGGTGTCATCTTAGAATCAATCAAGTGAAATCGAAGTTAACTGTCAACTTATTAGTTTTTATCTGAATGATTACTTGTTACAACTTCAAAAAGTTATTAAAAAATTACATCTTTGAATGATTAATCAAGTCACGTCCAAAAACTAACGTGTGCAAATGGCATAACAAATGTTTAGAGTCAAAAAAACGAATCGATCAATGAAGACTATAGAAAATAAATGAGTGAGCATTAAATACAAAATTATATTTCTAAGGTGCATTTGTATTTATGATAGATGATATATAAATAAAAATACATTCGAAGGAACAAAATTAAGAGAACTCTAAGAAGACACATCATAACTTAAGGATAAACTCAATCTTGAAACTTTATTTGAAAGTCACCACTGCCATCAGACTCGAGTAAAAGAGACTTATATTATTATTAAGATAATTTAAGTGAACAAAGTAACCAATAGCGACGAAGTGAACTTTTGACGATGCACCAACATGAACTGTATTTTTATGTCACGTTGATCATCATCGTCATTATCAGCTTGTGTTGGTCCACTGCTGGACATAGGTCTTTCACGTTACTTTAGTTGATCATTTTCGAGTCTAAATTAACTTAAATATAAATGTCGGCATTTTTAATGTCAATTAATACTACAACACTATTTTAACCTGAAATATGATTAATATCTAACAATAATTTAAAATATTTAATACTTTCCTGTGTTTACGCGAATATTACACGTGATTTAATAGACTTTACGGTTTTTATTGCGTTTGATTTGCTTTACAACAATTTTCCCAATAATTTAAGGCAGTTGAGCGAACGAATAATCTATACTAGTGAGTGATCTGCCGTCATAGTCAGTCCTGGTGCGATTTTTAACTACCAAAATTGCCAGTCGTTTTAACACCTAACTAGTTGGACGTACATCTTCTTATCCTTTATTTAATACTGGTATATGTGCATAAAATGCCATCCTGCAGGGCTTGATCCACGTCCATAAGACAACTAAAATCATCCAGGAATAAAAAATAAAAATTCGCAGAAAATACAAATGGTTCATTACCATAGTACGACCATGTTAGTCATTATACAAGAAGTAACATTTATCCTTAAGTTTTTTTTATATATACATTAATAAATTCAAGTTTTATAAATTGTTTTTTATTAAAAAAAAAAATTAAAGCGTCAATCTTCTTCTACTGTTACAGCTGTTTGATTGTGATTAATATTTATGCATAAGCAAGACGCACTTCAGATTCTATTGACGTGCTGAATGCAAATATCGTATGGTCATAACTATATGATCATAACACAATCAATATTATACCTAATATACGCGAAGTATAATACAGAATGGATGGAAACAATTTAATCCATAGCAACAAGTGGGCTTTATACATCTAACTTTCTTAATGATCAATTACTTTATTTTTACTTCACTTACCATGTTATTTTATAACTGTCCTAAGGCTAGCTGTTAAATTAAACCTTCTTCTGTATACATGTAATTTGTTCAAAAGTTTAATGTAAGAAATCCACGAAGATGTCTACGATTTTATCGGTTCTATGCAAGTGATTGTATTGGTAGTTTACTTATTTCAAGCTCTAAGCAATAAATAGTGTGCCGACACTACAGAAAAGTTTGACTATCCTGCCCTGAAAGGCACCGTAACTAGTGTTTTTCTTGATTTTTGAGGCGTAACATTCCATTTTGCTTCCTGGGTACTACGTTGCATTTGTTTTATTACGTCCTACTCCTCCCGTCGTTTTGTTTGACATTTAGAGAACTTCCCTAGCAGCAAAATCTTAGACTAATGTAACAACTATGAGTAATTCCTCCTTCTTCCAGATAAGCAGTGCCCAATGCCTGGTGGCAATGTCGGCGAATGCAGACACATCAAGGAGTGCAAACCTCTATATCTGCTCAACAAGAAGAGAGTCAAGACGGAGAACGAACTATTGTACCTGAAGCAATCTCAGTGTGGTGTCACTTCCAATTTTAAGATTTTGGTAAATCCACCTTTTTTGTACACCTCTTACAACCGCTATACCAGTCCTTGTGCTAAATATGTAAACCCAACTCTCAGGAAATATATATTGAGGTTTCCAAGCAGGCGTTGTTTTCATGAGATCGTACAGTTCAAGATATTCTGGTCTAAGCTAGTGTACTAACACTACTGTATATTACTTTCTTTCTATGCATCTCTTCTTGACGTTCATATCACTTATCCTGAAGTGAATGCCCTTGTTTTCTTGACAATTAAACTCAAGGTAAAAATTGTATCTACAAAGGCATTTTTCCACTTTAAAGCACGTTGCTTAAATTGATGCAAAAGTAGTACTCATATACTAAGTCTATGTTGGAAAAACCATTACTGTGTATACGATAGGTAATGTCCTTCCATACATTTCAATAGGGCACGGCGTATAGCTAACCGTCCCGAGAAAGTGTTAGACTAATCAATTTAAATATATATTACAAGCATAGTCAAACCTAAATCATAAATTTCATTGCAAACTTTTTCACTATACAACACTTATCTTTACAGCTATGCTGTCCGCCAGAAGATTTATGGGACACGGTCACATTTGAGTTCAAGCCTGTCATTTTTAATGAAATATTCATGACCGATATAAGAGATAAGGACAGAGATGATTCCGGTGATAAAGACATCAACGCTAAACTCGACTCTCGAAACACGTTTCCAGAGAAGAACAGTACAATTACAAGACCAACAGGTGTAAGCGAAAGATTGGATGACATTAGGGATTGTGGAAGAGATTACTCCAGTGGCAATAGGATTATCGGTGAGTAATAATAATAAGAATTTGTTAATTCCGACTACGGTGATTCCGATATACTTTAAATACACATTGGTAAGCGCAGAAACTATGTAATGAATTAACTACAAAGACTGATAAAACCGGATAGACGACCGTATTTTTACACGACCACCCGACGCATAGATCATCTTGATTTTTAGGCAATCGAGTGATCAACCCTATTGCTCAACCTCGTTTGTCATCAGAAGAAAACTTGTTAATCTCCAATTATCCGCACGATCAGACGCTCCGATCTCCGGTTTCTAAAGTGCCACTTGATAACGCAGGGTAAATTAAACAAATAACCTATCATCATTATCAGCCATTAGTCCATTGCTGACATAGGCCTACCTACGGCACGCCTTCGCCATTACGAGGGGTTTGGACCGTATCCCAAATATTCAGAACTTAAGGTATAAAATTAACATATAGAATCTATAAAGCACTTGTTATTGCAGGAGAGTAAAGATATAATAGATCTTTAAGTCCAAGTAACAAGGCTTAGATTACCGAAAAAAGCCAACTGTGTATAAAGCAATAAAAACTTCTAGAAAAAAATGGATATACTGTATTAAAGACTAGTCATTCAATGTGTAAAGAATTTTTTCTCCAATACCTTTTGGCATCTTTGATTGCATGTAGCTTTGTAATATTCATCCACAATCAATCAGGGTCTATGACAATTTAAATTATTATCTATATCTGCGTTTTGTTTTTGCCTCTTTTCTAGTGTTATACAAATTCTTAAAACAAAATTATGCATCACGATATTCGTCCGAACTCCAATACGAAGGTTACTATAAAAGTTGATTGAATTTTATTTAATAAATATTAAATATCCTTAAGATTTAATTTATAATTCTCAGTACAATTTAAAAAGTTTCTTCTTTCGTTTAACTTGAAAGAGAAATTAGTAAAATATTATTAGATGCCATTGTGCTATTTTGTAATAAATATGTATTTACATATGATTGCAAGGATAAATTTAAACAAGTCTAATACTATAGTTATTATGGTGTCGGAATTTGAAATTTGCGGATAGCGTATATTACAAGTAGTTTTGTATCTACATAAAAATAGTTGATCCATATCTGTATTTTAGAATGATACTCGGAACTAAGACAGCATAATTTCATATAAGGAAACCTTCGTTAACTAAACTAGTTACATAGAAGGCTTATGTCAGATATCAGACATACTTGCAACATAGATGACTTTTTAATAGTTCCCAAAATGGAAACGATTAAAAAGTTATAGCTGAACTTATATGAATAAAATAGCACACGCAAAGAAAACCAAAAAGGAAAACAAATTTTACTAAAACAATGGGGCTCAAAATAGTGCCTTGAGAAACGCCTGTCAGTTAAAGGTAATCTAAATTGATTTATTGGAGTGTTTTTTATATTAACAGTAATGGAAATATTGATTAATTTACAGGGACTATTAATACATACTCCAATATTTACATTCCGTGAAAATTTCAGGCGGGGGTCCCACAGCAGTTGACCAATACACGTGGCTTGTTCTTCTGGAGTACGACAATAATTTGACGCTGTGCGGTGGAAGCCTAATAACGACTAGATACGTCTTGACAGCTGCGCATTGCATAAAACCGAATATACCGTAAGTATTGAGAGCTGAAATAAGAACCTTCAACTTAATACCTTTTGATACCGAAATACATTTCAGCGGTCCGTCTACATGATAAAAATTAAGTAAGGGTACCAATTTAGAGGATTATTAAGAAAAAATACGCTGATTATTGGACGGGAAATCAAGTATTCTCATAATTTTTATTCAAAGTAGATTAAAATTTAAAAACTACTACAGACAAACTGTACAGATATAAGAATGGTCAAAGTAAGAAGAAATGATCTGAAATTCTCGTAAACAAATTCTAATGACAAACTCTGATCGCTCTTTAAGCTTTATATTATGTAAATAGTCACTGTTGTGACATTTGACAACAAAAACTTGTAAGTTAGAATTATCGTTCTGGCGCCATTAGACATTGACATTAGAATTTTTTTTCATAATTGAATTCAATGTACAAGAATTTTAACTTCCTCCTTAGCCTAGTGGTACGGGCGTGGGCTTTAGAAACCGGAGGTCGCGGGTTCGAAGACTCAATAATTTTTTATTGTTGTTTCCTAGTTGGCTAGGGCAATTTGGGTCGATCAACCTATTGTCTAAAAAGTAAGATGATCCATGCGTCGGATGGGCATGTAAAAAAGTCGGTCCACCCACCAACCCGCACTGGACCAGCGTAGTGGTCCAAAGACCTCCTAATGGAAAAGATGTGTGTTAGGGGCGGCCTATGTCTAGTAGTGGACTAACACAGGCTGATGGTGTGTAAAACAATTACTCTCGTATACTTACTAGCGTCATAAACAGTTCGGTATAGGACGCCTCTAATCTGAGAAAAATCATCGAAACAAGCTCTTCGGGCTACGTCAAGTGCGGTAATATGTTTTTTAATTTACAAATAAAAGAACACATTCCTTGAACGGACCCTAGAGTGGGCATTTTCGTTTGAAGGCCCATTTACACTAGAAAAATCGTTATAGCCCTTAATCTAATATTAACGACGTCACGCACTAAAATTAACATCGAATCTAATCTCTTGCAGAAGGATAGCGCGACTGTCAGAGTACAACACCACCTCATACCCGGTGGACACTGTCGAAACAGAAGGCGGGGGCTGGGAAAACATAACGGTCGTGAAGATACCAATCGAGAGGAACGTAGCGCACGCCAATTTCAACCGGATGCACTTGCAAAACGACATCGGTCTGTCGAAGCTCGCGTACCCGGCAACTTTGGGAGGTAGGCCTCTTTCGTACGTTTGTAATCATCGCATAAACAGGGATTCCTGTTCAAGGACACCGGCAAAAGAAACTCGGTGTTGTATAAAAACTACTGTTTTCTGATTTTTAGATCACTGTGGTTTGTATGATTGCTGATTACATGCAACCTCAGTTCGCATTTCTTGTCGAAAGAGCGTTTCGAATTGTCTTATCACTTCGTCAATTATCAAAAGCTTTTTCGTTAATCGCCATCTGACAACATACAGTTTACACCACAGATTCTTAGGTTGGTAAAAAGGAGTTTAAATTTAGACTAGACTTAAACTTTTTTCATTTCACGCCGATTTATATCAACACTCGATGCGACACAGTATGTATGAGTGTGTTTCATTGAAAAGATCAACAAAAATATAAATTTTCGTAGTTCCCATATCTCGTGACCATTACGAACCAATTCATACCAACAAATATCGACCAGCTCAGACAAGAGTGAACATCCAACTTATTAATCCAGCGAAATTAATCTTTCCAGATTTCATCAGACTGATATGCCTACCAACAAGGGATTTGGTTCCCGAGTTCAGGACACCGATGAACTTCACGGTCGCCGGTTGGGGGAGCGATGGCGTAAAGTCGAGCGAGATCAAGAAGCACGTGCGCGTACCATACGTGGTACCAGAGACGTGTCAGATGTTCCACTCGTTTAGGGGGATCACCGATCGACAGATTTGCGCTGGTGGGGTCTTGAACGAGGACTCGTGCTCCGGCGATTCGGGGGGACCGTTGATGCACGAGATCGACAACATCTTCTTCGCCGTTGGCATCGTCAGTTACGGACCGAGAATCTGCGGTACGGAAGACGCGCCCGCCGTATACACATACGTATATCCGTTTTTAGACTGGCTGAAGAGCAACATGGACTGAGTTCAGTGGAAATTGACACGACGGTATATCCATTGGGTGCTTAAGAGGAATCAGACTGTTAATCGACCGTGCAAGAAATGAAATGGAAAGGAATTTTAGTCGAATAGGAGGGTAGGGCGGGAAAAATGAGACTGTAGCGATTTTAGATTGGAAAGAACTGAATGTACCTGTAATTTATTGCCTAGCCGTATTCGCTTAGCCATTAAGCATAATAGTAAAAGAATATCACGCGCAAGGACAATCGAGTCTTGCAAAATGGGACCACCATTAAATGTAATTTTTTTTAAGTCAACGTAGTTATTAATATTTATTATGTAAAACAACTAGCGTAAGTAAAATTGTAGCATGTATAAGTCATAAGACAATAATAAAAATAAATAATTTGAAAATGATAAATTTACAGCTGATCTTTTATTTATTGAAATTAAGTACTTTAGAATGACAAAACGCAACAAAATACACAAACAAATGGTAATTTAGATACGTTAAAATTTTATTACGATGATAAAATATATGGGATAAATATACAGGATACTTTTAAAAATCATTCTTGCTATAAAATTATCTAAAATACTAATGACGTAGATGTTTTAAATAATATTAAGTTGAATGGATGAGCTAAACATGACAACAATGTACACTAACCTTGGATATGCTCAGAATTATTTATATTTTTGCACAAGTAGTACAAAGGCTGACTTAATGTAATCGGTATTTTATTAGGTGTCATGGGGTTGGTGCCGCGATAAGAAGTGGGGAGGTACGTAGATAAGATAAAATTTGTAATATGACACAAAAATAATGATCATTGGCTAAGTGCGGTGATAATAAAACACTAGAATTAAAGACCGAAATAGACATAAACTTTAATTCAAAGAAAAACACAAAAGAACCTTTTTTTGTATACAAAGAATGCTTAGATTTAGTAATAGTGAAAAGAAAACTATAAACAAACGTTAAAATGATACCACTAGTCATAATTGTGACGTCACAATTTACTGGTCAAAACATTAACCTCAAGGATAGCAATTCTAAAATGAATGTACATTCGTAAATGATCTGACTACTACTGATCTACTACTGATCACCAAAATTATTGATTCGGCCTCTAACTTCGGAAAGCATTTATTTATACTGGAACTTTCTATACAATTAACGCAGTTATGAGTTAACACGACTATGTATCGTAAATACTGGATGTACAATATTCCATGCTTTTGAATTACGAGGGAATTTGTAAGGTCTTTCGCTGCATTTCTCATGGGCAGGGCACGTAACTAATTATCATTGGATCGCTTCGCGCTTATCCTATTGTCAGTCCGCTGCTGGACTTTAGCCTCCCCTAATGCGGCGTGCATACCGCCTCCGATCTTCAGCTGTTCTCATCCAGGCCACACCAGCCACTTTGCGAATGTCGTCACTCGCATCTTGCCGCAGAGCGTATATAAGATATATTATTATCGAATACCAAAACTAATGATAAATTAATAACGAGAACAGTATAATCGTCATTTAAAATTCCAGTCCAGACAACAAACAGATGCGCGTACACAACAGGTAAATGTTACAAGAAATACACATAACCGGTTCGACTGTGAAGCCGCGTGAAACTTGTTTCGTGGATTGGTCGACGCACGAGTATAAAATATTTATAAAACACAAGTATACAATGTGTCCATATATATATATAATATTCAAAAATTTGATGTGCGTCCGCTTGAAAAACTCCAAAAGTACTGCGCCGATTGAGGTCGAATTTGGGTAGCATTGCATTTGATGATGACGACATGTCTGTTGAATATAAATTTATCAACAGACACGAGACGAATTTATGACACACATCAAATACAGTCACGTCTAGTATTGTTTTGTATTCAAACAAAATAAGTGAGATCATACAATACCAAAATTGATCAACTAGCGACGATTCCAGCATATCACATTATTTATGAACAGAACAAAATAAAACTAAAAAGTTAAGCAAAGCAACCTTTAAATTTACTATTAAACATGTTAGATATAAAGACATTGTCAATTACCAACAATTACAAGAGCAATATCGGGATGTAAATGTAGGTCTGACGCTTGTTGATTTCCGAAAACAAGAGCACATTTCATTAGATGGGAATGAGAAAATCACATAAACCGAGGATGGCTCGTCAATGACCGCAAAACGTTTAAACCGCGGAGTATATCAATGTATGTGAAAAGGAAAATAAGTCAGTGCCGCGACGCGCGGCCCACGGAGTGGACTCATACGCTCGTAGTACATCAAACGATTACAAGTTATTTATAGCTGATATCACGATGTTCAAGCAGAGCATCGCTTTAGCGGCCTTGTTTTGCCTGGCTTCAACGGAATCGGGTAAGTGAATATAAATAAAACTTAGTTTTATCATTACATTTCACGGTTAATTTTTCTATGGCTCACTGTCAACCGCGAAAAAAAAACTGTGAAATGATATGAATGAATCGACAATTCATCGTTCATTTATTTGTCAGCTTGGGAAAATTAACTTATCTCATTTTAAAGGACCAATGAAAATAAAATTTAATTTAAAAAAAAAACGTCAATAATTTTAATAAAAAAAGACCAATTTTAGATGAAAATGAAATTAAGTTTTACGGAATAATTTAGGTATAGCACAAGTCGATAAATATATTTAATTTCTCAAATTTTCAACAAATCCATGGTTACTAATAATTCAAAATCGCTGTCACTGTTACAGTTCAAAAATGTCGAATGCCGAACGGGAACGCCGGGGAATGTAGATTCCTGGAGATGTGCAAGCCCCTCTTTGATCTGAACGAAAAACGTTACAAGACCGAGGTGGACCTACTGTTCTTCGGCAATCGGCGTGCGGGTCAACGAGCACTTTTAGATACAAGGTATTGTAAATCTAGATCATCGCTTAAACGGATAAACAGACATTGGCTCAATAAACTAAACTTCTACCTATCTATCTATTACAAAATTTTAAATCAAGCACACCGATACTACAAGACTTCGAGATAGTGTCCGCGCTTAAGCCGGACCAAAAAATAATATAATATCTAAAATATTACATCATTTGAGTGTAATGACGAATATCTTCTTAGACCGCCTCTTTATCATAAATAGTGGAAAGGATTAAAAACGACGGGAACTTAAAATGAAATTAAAGTAGTTGAACGCGGAAGAATCAATTAAACCGTATTATTTACCAATTGTGCATATATAAAGAGAATATATTTGTATTTTTTTTTCTAAAAAAATCATTTAGACACGTGAATAAAAATATGCGAAGTTAAATTTAAAAAAACCAATCAGACGATCCAATTTCTTAAAAGATCAATTGAATAGTTTCTGTAATTTTGTCATTTTATCATACCTATATCGCTTACAATGAACTCTGACACTTTTGATCCTTGACTTGCAATTTACCGTTACTTTAATCATTCAATAAATAATAAAGTTTCTCCTCCTACAATTGTCTTATCGTTTGTCTTGACATATAGAAAGCATTAGAGACATGTGATCACGTTGCTTGCGTACCCCAAGTCTGGTAAAACCCGAGTGTTCTCGAGTCAAGGAAAATAATAATATATCGTCTCTAGATTGCGCACAGAGCAGAAATCCCAATGACGCGAAACGTAACTTAATTTACGCAGATACAGATAAAAGTAACGTCAGCTAAATAAATGGTAACAAATTAAATGGAAAAGATTACTTCTAAAAAGGTCAAAATTCTGACGCATTATTCAGATTTTTTTAACTAATAATTAAATCTGGTCTAATTTTACAGTTAATTGACTGAAAATAAGATGCAAAATACTACTTTATGAAGGACTCTTAGTTAAATAGTTTGAAAGCGTTACTAAGATCTCTTGCTATATTATTTTCTTATCTTACCAAGACTGTTCTAATTATTTGTATGGTTCAAAACATCTCGCAGCAATGTTAGTAAAATGAATCCTTAAGCTAACCTTGTACTTGATCAAGACAGACCAGTCTCCGATCGGCACTTTGCGCTATAACTTCAGTATACTAGAGCGCAATAATACTGTAATGGATTGACGTCAACAAGGCAACCCATAGCAGCAAAGTGACATACGTCCAGCGTTCATGTAACGATGAACTGTCACCAATATGTAAACAGTTAAAGAGCAATCCACTAATTTTAAAAAAGCTTTCATTAGCTATTAGTTTCATCGTGTATACCAATTCAGTGCCCAATTTGTCTGTTATATCGATACTCATACAACGATATCCAATTTCAGGTGTGCTGCCCGCCATTCTCGGAATGGTCCAAACCTTTGAACGTGAATCCAGTGTTTTTCACTGAACTGATCGACCCGCCGTACGACAGGCCGTCGGAGAGACCGCCCAGTTCGACCACCAGGCAATCGACAACGAGCGAGACGAACAGCATAGGGGTAACCATCGCCAATAATGCCATTAACGCCAATCGTGTGGAGGTTAATACAGAAAATAACGTAGAGGTAAATACTGAAGCGGCGGACTCCAATGCCGGGGCCGAAATAATACCGCTGACCGGGCAGAATTTCCAAAATGACAATACGCCAATCTTCACCCTTGAAGACGTTAATAGACAGACACAAACATCTACAAACGGAAACACTATCTCATCAACCACAACGAATGATGATACTCAGAAGTTTAAACCTGCTACTAATAATTTTCAGACGTTGAAGCCTACAATTGATAATACTCAAACTTTGACCTCTACGAATGAGAATGGTCAAGCGTTCGCTTTTACGAATGAAGATATACAGACAAACAAACCCACGAACGTAAATCCGCCGACGCAAACTTTCAATGTCAACACAAACACGTTTTCATCAACAAATGGTAATGCTCCGTCGGTCACCTCTTCGAATGACAATACTCAGGCAATCCCCTCTACAAATGAAGGTTCTGCGACATTTAGTTCTACGAATAATATTAGGCGGCCAGGATCTTCTTCAAATAATAAACCCGTGTTCAAAGGACAAAATACAACGGCAGATTCCGAGTGCGGCGTTCATTCTTCTTCGTTCAATTCGGCACTCGGTAAGTTCTTAAAAACATTATTTATACCCTATGGAATACAAAAGTGTTGAGTATTAGGCTTCGTATTTTACGCAATAGAGAATTCTTAGCACGTCCTAACGCAATCACTAAATGTAATATCTCGTACTCAAGAAACCTTATCTATTTTTAACGACTAAGGCACAACCAAATTTTGACTTATTCAGTGTAAATCAATACAAAATTTCAATAAAGGCGAGTCTAGGCCTTTAGGTACATTTGTTATTGAGTGTAGGATCATGTTCAAAATGCTAGTAAATCTTATATAATCTGAGCTGTTCGTTAAGCAATGCGTTCACCGAACGCAAAGAAATTGCAGCATTCCTAGTCTCAAAGAAACTTCAATATTTATTGAAGTTACTTGAATAGCTTCCGTTCACCTATTAAATAGTAGAAAACATACAATACTACAGGTTTACAAGATTTCATAGAGGACAATTATTGTATTGTATTCACACCATAGTTTATCAAGCAACGATCTGTGCAAATGTGTAGGAGACGGTGGGTGTAGGTAACTCAAGATCATACTTCATGGCGGCTTATAGGGGAAGCCTAGGCAATGAACTGTAACAAGTTAACTTATAATTATGAAACAACACGCACTATAAGAGTTACAGCAGTGTTCAAACTAACATAGATGATCTCATCTAGCTGGTACCATTTAGTGCTCTTTCAAAAGAGCTCTACAGAGCTTGCGTTTAATAAAGATTTTTTGAACTTCAATCTTATTTCTCAGTCGGCGAGGATGCGGCGCCGAACCAATACCCATGGCTCGCCCTTCTCGAGTACACGGGCGGTTTGGTGAACTGCGGGGGTAGTCTCATATCGCCGCAGCACGTCCTCACGGCGGCGTATTGCATCGAGACAATGAGGGGATCACCGTGAGTAAACAAATTATTACCGATTTACATGTCAATGACCCTGACCAATACTAAAGGAGAGAGTAACAAAGGTTTATACCCTGAAGAATGCTGTCATTGAGGTGAACCTGGACAGATTAGTAGTCCGCGCCATGATAAGGCGGGAGATGGTTAAAATAAGACCCTAATACAATAAGTAATTTGGCCCATAGTCTTATAAAAAGTGACTTCTGCAAGTTGGTAGATACCACGGTTCACGGGACCCTCTAGAGGAGATACTCCCCGACCCACCACGGCGACTATTTCTGCCGCAAATCAGTAGTGTCAAGTAACGTTAAGTTTAACGCGATACAAAGAATTTAAAATAAAAGTTCAATGAAGCTGTAATATAAATACAAATAATTATGTAACAGATGCAATCGTTGATACATAAGGTATATTATAAATGACAACATAAGTGAAATGAAAAAATAAACCGACTAGAAAGAAAAATGAAAAATATAAATGACAATTGTAGATTCAAGACTCACAGCAAGAGAGCCGACTAACTCAACGAATTTTAAAGTCCAATTACAGGCACTCTTTAACTTTGACTTTACAATGCAGACGAAAGTGTCCGTGTTAAAGTCAAAGTAAAGTATACGGTCAATGATCTCACTCGCGCAAAACGCAAAACCAAAATTAAAAAGTTAAATCAAATTACGTCACTTCAACGCGAATGACTAATTTGATTCAAGGCGTAAGCGGAATCACTTGTAAGCAATTTTAATAATCAACCTGAACTTGTTGGGTTTTTCGAGAACCAGTCTGTGAATATATTAGAATATGTTTGCTATAAAACTCACAGACAGCACTAGCAATTTCAAGTTTAATGTATAAAGATATTTATTATAATTAAGATCTCAAAAAAATTATATATTCACCGCCTTGAGGTTAATTATTCATTATAACTATTTATAACTCAGTTATTTATTAAATAATTGATAAAATGTTTGTTAATAATTGATAAACAATAAATTCACTTTACTTTTACATTGAAATCAACGCAAAGCCAAAACAAGACGTGAAGCTAATAGTGAGTGTAATGTAACAATAGACATTTGTCTTCATTCAGCCGGTATTTACAACTGTTACGGTAAGCCTGAAAACCAGAACAAACAGTGTTTCATTCAAGGGGAATCGGTTAGGAGAAAGTAATTAAATAAATATAAAATAAATAAATACTTTATATAACACAACGCCATCTAGTACCAAACCGAACAAAGCTACTGTATTATACAACAATTTTTTATTTCTCTTTTATTTTTTGTTACTTCGATATCTCCAAACCAACCCTAAGGTCGGCTGGTACATAATACATAATTACTCACATCGGATACTTACGGTATGAAATGATTAAAAATAAATATCTAATATTAAAAACAAATCAATCACCAAATTACTCCCTGTTATGAAATAATCACATCCTACTTTAAGGGTCTTTTTAGCCTTTCACCTGTTGTACATAAAATTGTGATTATGATCATAAAACAACACGTCAAACGGGTAGTAAAACCGTCGATGTACATCTAAATTACAGCACCGCCGTCCGTCTGTCCGAGTACAACACGTCCTCGTACCCAGAAGACGTGACGGTGACCGCCAACGGTGGCAGGGAGGTCGTCCGAGTGACCGTCGTACCCGTCGAATGGAGCGTGATGCATCCGCTGTTCGCTCACAACCACTTCCAGCACGACATCGGAATGGTGAAGATGGCGATGAGGGTGCGGTTCAATGGTATGACGGAGCTATTCCGGTTTTAAATTTATAATTGTATTTATATTCCTTCAGCACACGGCTGAGGTGAGTGATACGCCCAAAGGGCAGCGTAAGATGTAGTAGATATAGTCCCGATGTTTATCCTACGCCGGTTTTTCTCAGGTGAGAAACTTCCAGTTCCGAACCGGTTCCGGATAAGGTGTCGATCGATACGAGAGTATAATGCTAAATAAAAATATTTCACTTTGCCTTGAATTTAAATTATCCAAATTAAAAAAGAAAAAATGTCTCCATCCTTCACCTTCACCTAATTGTCGTATCCTTCCCAGATTACATCCGACCGATATGTCTGCCTACCGTGGACTACTCGAAGCAGTTCAATGTCGACACCAGCCTCCTGGTCGCCGGCTGGGGCACTGACCAGCCCACCAGCTGCGACGTGAAGGCCGACACCCAGATACACTTCGTACCAATGCCTCTATGCAACAGGTACTATGATTGTAGAATATATTTGTATGTAATCTGCAGAAGACAGATTAAGTATTATATGCTCAAAGGTAGTCTTTTAGTATTGTGCATATCCCATGCAAACTGACCACCGATCTTCTTACAAAGCTCTTCTAAAAAAAGACGGTTTAGCATTAGGAAGTCATGGTATTCGAAACCTATTATGGAAGTTATGGAACGTATTCCTTGACGCCTGCCGTGGTACTCCCATATTCTTACGTACGTACGGTAGGCTCTCTCTACAGTCTGTTAACACAATAACCTTCCGGTTTACTAGTTAGTGAACAAGATGTCATATCTGGTGTCCGTTGATAGATTTTTAGTTTCCTATAAATCATCATCAACTCCAACAGACTATCACAATCTTTACCATCATACTTTATCATTATCATCGTTATCGTCCAACAGGCTGGTCAGACGGTCGCTGGGCAACAAGCAGCTTTGCGCAGGCGAGCGGCCCGCCCGTAAACCTTGCATAGGCGACTACGGGGGCCCATTAATGCTGGAGACTGACACCCACTACGTAGCCGTAGGCGTTACGAGCTACGGCCTGATACAGTGCAGTGGCGTAGCACCCGACGTATACACCAACGTCTACGAATACAAGGATTGGATAGAGGAGAACATGAAGTAGACGACGCGCTAGATTCGAACGCGTATACCCGAGATAAATAGGCGATGGAGTTTAATCAAACATTGACGAGACGTTGCGCTCAATAGGCTGAACTCACATAAAATCTGTATAGGTTTTTACTAGTATCATTTCTTCATCTAATCGCTCATTCACTCACTCTAATGTAGGAACTCCGTTATACATAACATAGTCTAATGACAAACTTTATTGGCGCTTTAAAAATGGGGCTTCCCTATTGGTTAAACATCGCATGGTGATTGCAAATGGCCGCGTTCGACCAATGGGAACGCGACCAGTTATAGCGACATTAGTGTTTGATACAAGACACTGTTTACGAAAATTCCATCTTCACAAGTGGTTTTAATATTAATTACAATGCGAGTTGTGAGTTGGTTTAACCTTAGTAGTTTTGATACAAAAAAAGAAGTTAAAATAAGCGTTTTGAATGTCGACTAGTGGTTAAGGCGAAGATAGTAAGTAAATTAAATTGTGAATTTGGTAGATTGAATGTATATGATTTATATGAATACTATTGTATTTATATCATTGTGGCTGAGATCAAATGGACTGTATTGTTAAGTGTCCGATGTTTTTTTTATAATAAGTATAGTCTAATGCAGTTTTTATTTTAATAAAGAAATGTGTATTTACAGTAAATATTGTTCGATATATACTGCAAATACACATTTCTAGTTCAAAGTAATCATCGTTAAGGAGACCTAATACTCAATTTACACGATGTAAACTTCATGTAAACATTGCAATGCAGTCGCACATTGCAAAAATACGATTACTTGTACGACAAACGCACACAAGCATTTACTTAAGTATATTAAAGTCATATTAAGTTATATTGTACTGATGAAGGAACTTAATTTTAACGGGTTCATGGGGTTCATTACTTATTACAGCTTTCATGATCACGACGATCGCATTAAACCCCCATAAAATTAAGTTCATACGATAATGCACAGTTATATAAATTGCATTGCACCAACCCGCATTGAAGCAGCGTGGTGGGATACGATCCAAAACCCCCTAGTGGATAGGGGTGTATTAGGGGAGGCCTATGTCCAGCAGTGGACTATCACAGGCTATTGATGATGATGATGATGATGATGATTATATATAATAATCTTAAAGTGCGTCTGTGACTTATTTATATAGAATAATTTAAAGTAAACCTTCAGATTGAAAAGATTTCGTTTCTTTTCATTCTAAAATAAACTGATTTAAACGTAAATATGTAATTAAGACACTCGCTGAATTACTATAATATTTATTTAAGTTTACTTTTTGTGGAGACGTTGACATACAATTTTCATTAATATTACTCCATCGGCGTATGAAAAAACAATGTAATAATATTTAAATTGTAGACATTAATAAAAATAATGAAGATATATTGAAAAAGAAAATAGCTTATAACAGACTGTACGTTTTGGACTAGCCCCGTGCCATAATCTATTAAAAGCCATTATTGATAAGTAACAGCGAAACAATCCAATAAGTCGGTTTTTTGCACAATAACAATAAAATCAAAGCCATAATCACTAAGCCAAACAGGATCTGATATCTGATATATCTAAAATTTAAAAAATAATAATAAATAACAGTAAAATCTGCCAAGTACCGATAATGTCATGTTTTATTTAGCTTTTATAATTAGTCTAGATTACATTACGAAGTGTATAAGAAAATAAAAAACTATATATTCTTATACGCACAAACATACTAATAGTTTTAATATAATAATCAAATGTAAATAAATATCATACTAGTATAAGGAAATATATTAATTATTTCTTTTATTTACGCGATTATTGTACATATCAAATCCACTAATTTACGGATTTTTCGCGTTACTTAAATATATTTATTCTCGACGTTTCGTATTCTTCCAGCATCCATGATCACGGGCAGACTAAGTTGGTATATGATATACTTTTATATGGTATATGATATTTAAGTAACGCGAAAAGTCCGTAAATTAGTGTATTTGATATGAAATATATTAATTTAACATATATATATTGTTTACTTTATTTCATCATCCTAAACTTCAAAGATATAAATCTAATGGACAACTTTAAAAGTCGTCACATTGCCAGGGGCAAATTTCTTTTTAGACAGAATTGCTGACATGTTTCCAACAGGCGCTATTCTAAAAATAACCTCTTGAGCTCTAATACATATGCAATATAATAGTAGTTTCTTTTATTCATTTTATTTAATTAGTATAAATAAAAAATAAACGACGATTAATTAATTGCGATATCTAGTAAGATTGTATATGAATAAATATTACGAATAGACAAGACGTTTTGAGAGATTTATCTCACAGACATGTTTAATGAACATGTAATGATACATTAAAAAGTAATGATATTATAAATCCGCAATTTATGAAAAGAAAAATATAAAAACACCACGAAAACATTATTAACGCATATAATGAACATTATTATAACATATTTCTCGCCAAACAAAATCCAGAATCGCTTTCTCTGTCCCCTATATCCCTATGTATGCTTAAATCTTTCAAACTACGCACAAGATTGCGTTTTTTTTATAGATACGAGTGATTAAAGAGGAAGGTTTATACGTATAACACATGCTTAATATTGTAGGTATATTTTCTATCAGCATAGCTCTAGCGCAAGGCAGGGGCGGGTCGCTAGTAAATAATAAACAGAGCAAAGGTGAAATGATGTATCAACTAAAAGTAATTAATATTAGTTTCACAACACATTTGACCAAAAAACTTTTATAGATCATCATGTATAGATCTGGTACAGTCAGTTTAAACGAAGACACGATTGAAATCATCACAGGGAAACCGGAAATCGTAAGGATTTTGTAAGAAAAATCGACATACCTCTCGCGTTCGTAGCGGCATCGGCGATCTTCTGGAAAGCGTCCAAAAAAGCCGCAATGGCAACCAATGCTGACCTGGTAACAGAATAAAAGCAAATTTATACACTTCCTGATATAACTAAAACAACGACCGCCTCCGTGGTCTAGCAGTATTGGCCTTATACATAACTTGTAAACCGGAGGTCGTGGGTCCGAATCCCCAGGAAAAGGAAGAAAAAGAAAACAACTTTGTGTTATCGTTGTTTTCTGGTTGGTTAGGGCAATTTGGGCCGATCACGCAAATGTCTGAAAAGTAAGATGATCCATGCGTCGGACGGGCATGTAAAAAGTTGATCCACCCACCAACCCGCATTGGACCAGCGTGGTGGGATACGGTCCAAAAAGTCCGTAATGTGGAGGCTGCATTAGAGCAGTGCATAACACAAGGCTGATGATCATAAAACTATGAGCCATAAATAAGTTATGGACCTAGTTTCTGCCTATGCTATCTTCCCAAATTATAATGGGGTCGGCTACTAATCCATCAAAGTAGTTACCATAAGCGACTAGGATCTGACTTTCGCATCATAAAGCCTTAACTGCATTTTGTAGATGGATTAGACGAAGGTAAATTTAACTTTAGCTATATTGATCATCACACCTTTGGCAATCAAAGTCAACTTTTTCCACACCCATCCGACAAGACATAGAAAACTTATGGTGTTAGATAACCCATCACAAAAAGTCTCGAAACGTTTAACACAAGAACAAGAATCTGTGTATAACAACAGGAAATGAACTCTAGCTCAAACTAAACTCACGAAGGCTGCAAGAGTCCGAAAATTAGCCAACTAAAATTTAAAACGAGCGGAGTAAATCAGCTAAATTATAATATTTATAATGCACTCGAATCGCAAAAAGAATTCAAGGCTTCCGTCGCTAGACACCGTTCATATAGCCATCACAAAGACGAGTCTATACTTTCTCTGGTCATAGCGTCGTCAATAGACATACTGTTCGCTTGTACGTGAACCTTTATTGGTTAATCGCATCACAATCGTTCGCTTTGTGAGCGCTCGTTGCGGTTATACATGCCCCATTATCTTCTTTTCCCCTTCTTACTCCTCTGATATCATATTTTCTGTACAATAAGAATAACAGATATGCGCAATGGATGGAGGTACCTCTGTACAGACTACACAAATAGTGGGAGAAAAGTAATTTTGTATCTACGTAGGGTATATGGTTTTACTTTTTACATAAAAGCTTGCAGTTATATTTTATTCATTTTTCTGGCTCCGCAGGTAGACGAGCACTCGGCCACCTGGTGGAAAGAGGTCGTCACCGACGTCCATAAACATTGGCCATACCAGTACTATCACCAACGCGCAGCCTACCTTGAGACATCTACCTTTAGACTTAAATTAATCTAAGCTACTGAGTTAATTTAATTTAAATTAACCGATGTAAGAATATCAAAAACACAAGTAGTAAAAGAATCTTGACCAAACATTAATTGCTCCCGTATTTCTCATTTATTCTCCTCCTCAACGCTGATGTAGAAAATTCGATTGAAACAGTCAATGAAATATAAGATAGTTCGAATGCTGTATAATTTTGTGATATTTGAATTCGAACCAAAAAAACCTTTACCTCGTGAACCTTACACTTAAGCGTATTAATAATCAGATTTAATGTAATATGCCTATATTATATGCAAGCCGAAAGTCAAACATGTTTGCAACAGCGCTAAAAGTCGCTTGCTAATTGGCGTTTCGCATCAAAAACTAATCAAAAGTCTTTGTGGCATCATCCCAATAAGTCACTGGACTTTGCTCCCATAAATTCCATTCTTTGCTACAGGCCGCATATCGCAAAGAAGGCTTTGTCCAACAGGACTTGTATAAGCTCGTGCCGATAACAAAGAAACCGGGTCGACGCTAAATGCACAGTTGACAAATGAGAGTAGAATAAAGTTGAGACAACAAAGAGGTGGCGCTTCGTTTTTATGACAACGGGTACAGTGCGACTTAATTTATGGCAAGCAATTATTCATCGGGCAATGGAACAAAAAAGCAGACCACTAGCCTAGTTCGTTTAGGCAGAGAATATCCAGATCGGACGAAAGCATTCGTTGCGGGATTGATCGTCTATATATATGAAAGAGATTCCCACCTATATCTTGACTCATCACGATATCTCTGGAACCATAAGGCGTAGCGACTTGAAAATTGGTAGGAATATTCCTTCCACCGAGAAGAGGTCAGCTAAGAAGTTACGGATTTTACTAAATTCCACCCACAAGGGGGTTAGGGGGTTTCTAGTTGCTTATATATATTTGTTAACGTGATTGAAGAAGCCTAATATTCTGTTAGAGACTACATTGAGGGCTAAGATGTGTGATAATGATTTATAAATGATGATGCATGCACTGGCCCATCTTCTGGAAACTGCTTAATTTGCGTAATTTAGATGATAACGACCGCAGACTTTATTCCCTGGACAGATCAGAACTTACGAACCGCTGTAGATTGACGTTCATAGAAGCTCGATAGAGCAAGAAGAATTTTTTTGAACTTGAGCACTTATATTATACCTAGTACACTCCTGTTAAGTTGCGGCACATTATACCTGATTACGGTATAGCAACGAAGATACATCTGATCGATGATCAACTAATAAGATCGCCATACGTACAAGGCAACTTCATATTTATGAGTTACATTGGTTACATCATTTTCGTCTTTCTTTCAGCCCAGGGTTCGACAACATAGCACAAATATATACCAAGATTAAAAGATAGGGTTATTAATCTGTCTGTGTGAATCCTTATAGGGGCTTTAGCTTAAATATTTTTATCTTCTCGTCACGTATCATATTGGAAACGAAACAGAATTGGCTTTATATATTAAAGCTGGCGGATAGACTTCATAATGACACCACACTGCCTCCGTAGCCTAGTGGGCTTGCGCTTTAGAATACAGTGGTCGTGGGTACAAATCCTTCAGTGACGCATCAATTGCAGTTACCTTATTGGTTCAAGCAATGGGGGCTGATCACTCACTTGTCTATAAAGTAAGATGATTCATGCGTCGGATGGGCAAGTGAAGATTCGGTCCCGCGCCTGATCTCTCTCCGGTCGTGTAGGTTATCCGTTCTATCGTACTATGAGAGTGAAGAAATGGAGAGTGCAATCGTGTTTGCGCGTACACTTCTTCACTATTACATCTCCTGCGCAATTGGCTGATCTCTAATACAGATCGGCCGCAGTAGTCGGAATGGACTAGGAGGACGTTTACATCATTAATAACACCAGTGGAACTTTTACTCATTTTTATTGAGCAGGACATACACAACGCAGGACAAATAACAGCACAATGGTATTAAACTAAATAACTTTATACCGGTGGTAGGTCTCTTTTTACAGGGGACCGTCTGGGTGGGTACCACCGCTTTGCCTATTTCTACCGCAAAGCACTAGTGTGATAAAAATAACTTTTGTTCCGGTGTTAAGGCACCGTAGCCAGCCGTAGTTTACTGGGTAAACGAGACTTAACATCGTATGTCTCACGGTAGGCCGCACGTTGGTGATACCTTTATTGCCAGTGCTATGGGCGTCGGTGACCACTTTCCATCAGGTGGCCCCGACTACTCGTCTGCCTGCGCAGGCAATAAAGAAAAATAAACACTAATAGAACACCTATAATCAGCTTAGATTACAAGGTGATTTTAAAAATGATTCACTTACTTCAATGCCGAGTGAAGCTTGGTTGCTTTCGATATGAACTCCTCCCACATTGGTGCGCTGTTCTGTAACAATGAAACGAAAAACACGCTTTTAATGTCAAAGTGTAAAGTGAGATAAAGTGAACACAATAAATAACACAAATCGGAATATCAAGTCCTGTGGAAGTCGAAACCTCCATTTTTGAACACGCAGACAGAATCCATTACTTTTTGTATCGTAAAAACTATATTTGTGAAAGAAATAAGTCAAAATATCGAATCAATGAAAGTTATAATCATAAAATAAATAAATTTTATTTAATTCTTTCCATTGATTACGCGAATACTATACTTAATAAATAATACTGTTTCTCACGGATTGAATTCTAATTGTTGGTTTTGTTAATTGGTAATTTTTTTTTGTAAAAGATGACAAAAAGAAAATGACCCGCTGAATTACTTTCGCCTGTTCTTCTCAGGTCAGAGGCGTCCTTTTCCTAATTGCTAGTAGCATTCTTTACAATACAAGTAAGTGCAATGCTTCTATATTGAATAAAGATACTAAAAATTTAATATACAGTTATCATAATTAACTAGCTAATTCTCCATTTTTTATATCAAACAAACCGTTAAGTGCAAACCAACAAAAACGATAAACAAAACATAAAGGAAAGACAACATTAAACACAAACCAGATATTGAAACTACGAAATGATTATAGCAAAAGATCACACGAGCAATTCTTAGTTGCATTTGCTTCTTAGTTCCACAAGGCCTATATTCAATTACTTTCCAAAAGCCTTACACATACACAATCAACCCAACCTCGAATCTAATAACTTAATGGAAGTAGGTAATAGCGTCTACTAATCGAGCGGGAAATGGCCTTGTAACTATAACAATATCCGCGATAAAACATTATGTTTAATTGAATTAATGTACGACAATTGATTGTGCAAGAAATAATTCCTCAACTCATAAGTGTTTCGCTTACATTAGCCATATCAGGTGATTTATTTAATAGCCCACTAGCTATTACCTGTGACTACGTAGAAAAAGAGGCATGTCCGCGAGGTGTATTCAAATATTATGTAATAAAATAAATAAGGTGTTTTCATTGTAGGTTTGTGTCGATGATTAGACACACACAATGGCTTTAGGGCTAATGACTAATGTCTAAATTTACTTTCATTCCTATTTTAAACCTTTTTTCACCGTGGCAAATGTCTAAGCATACCAGTCCTCGCGGTCGCAATGTCGGGTTATGCCGGACTCGCACCGGATAAAACCACCACGTTGTTCCTTATTTACGTCTTTATGCTGGGGTTACAGGAACACTTTTAAACCCTTTTAAACACCGCCAACATCGGCCGCCGAGCCCGTCTCTGTCCTATGGCCCGATCCATCTCATTCACCCAATTCCCGATTCATCTGGGAAAGGCCTACGCGTTCCGTCCTCGCGGGGGCAAAGACAGATTATGCCGGACTCGCACCTACTACAACCGCCACGTTGTTCGTTTTTAGGCGCCTTAGAGATAGATAGATCACAGGAACTCTTTAAAAGTCTTCTGCTACCCCCACCAGCGCTAGCCGCCATAGCAGCCCTCTCTCGGCCCTACGGCCATCAGTCTCGGCCCCTGTACATTGGTAACATGCTCCCATTGTAACCCTTGTTTATCCCCCTTTAGTTTGAAATAACACCATTGCTAGAATAAACACTTCTGTCTCGTTGGCACGCTCGGCTGGCATGTATCTAGATACAAAGTTTAATTGTCAGAAATACAAACAGAGTTACTTTCGAATTCATAATATTTGTATAAAGTTCATTGTTTCGATAAAACAACCAGCTGGACTATAATCAAAATAAGACACAACAAACACTTCCAACAAACGAAAAACCGTTACACTTATACACTAGCAGTTTCGACGAAACGTCATCCAAACGCGTTACAAAAATAACAGGTTCACGCAACGCGTTGCGTAACGTTACGTGCTTCTAATTCAGAGTAGTTTCACGCCTTCCTGGAAGCTCCGAGCGTAAAAGCGTCGGCCCAAAACAAAGAAAAGTCTTGACCCTTCTTTTGTGTTCGTGTGAAATAGACCGACGAGAACCACTGCACGTGACGCAGTATTTTAAAAATTTAAGTGATTTATTCACTGGAATCTAGATGCTCTTCCGCTCATATTACTTAATAAACTACTAAAACGAGCAGTTCACTTCATTGCAAATAATACGGCATGTTAAGAAATGAAGCGTACGACGCCAAAAGTACACTTGCAGCCTTGATACACGGGTCGCGTTTGCCCAGTAATGACGTCGCCTACGGTGTCCTTCAAACCCGAAAAAGTAGTGTTAAAACACTACAGCCTCTGCTTCAAAAATGCCACTTTTAAATATATCTTATGATAACTTTTTGAGCATTTGACGACCCACTTGGAGCAGTGGTTAGTGATCTTGTCTATTGCCCGAGAAAGAAAAACGTGTGGGTTCGATTCCCGCCACGAGAAAGGTAGATTGTAATGAGCATAGTATTTTTCTAGAGCCTGGGTGTTGTCTTTGCCTAGTTTGGGACTAGATGATGTTGTGTCATCGTCTTAAAATTTTTGTTTATTTATATCATAATACACATCTATTGGTCTGGTGTGGGCTGATGAGAATATGCCAAAGATCGGAAGCGAGTGGCGTGCATTAGGGGAGGCCATGTCCATAAGTGGACTAGCGGGTGATGATGATGATGATGACACATCTATTGCATGAAATCTTCTTTAGTTTCTGAGGTAAAGTCCCAAAAATAACAAAACGGACATCCGTTATCATCAGCGATTCCCTTATCAACAAGGGCGCAATATAAACGAGAGCCTCCAATCCGTTCGTAATGCCACGACCACTCCCCAGGGGGTTGTGGAGCCTTGACCCCGGAAAATTGGGCTCCCTCAATAAAAGACAATGACCGTCCGATGATAAGTACATCCTACGGTGTACAAATAAACCTGTATAGAAAATGTATCCCTTATATGATAAACTAGCTTTGCGCTACGGTTTCACTTTTGTATTAATGGTGAACTATAAAAATAAATAAAATTGAGATTGTCTGTTTCGAACATTAAAATAACCGTTTTAAATGAGTAAATTTTAATATGTAAGCGGTACATATAACAAAACCACATTGTTTTTAATTTCGTCGGTTTGTTCCGGTTAATCTCTAGAATGGCTGGTCCGATTTTGACAGGATTTTTTTTAAAGATAGCTGCTATAATTGGGATTAACATAGGCTACTTTTTTTTAAACAAAACAATATTTTTTTACATAATACCACTTGCACGAAGTCGCAGCTAAAAGCTATTTTCTGAATAATATTGATACGCACACCGATATGCACACGAAACAGAAACACACAGGCTGGTGGCGTATTAATATTTTTAAGTTCATAAAACTTTTAAATATATTTTGACACACTAAATCTTTGATGAACAAGCTGATTTTTGACTGAACCCATACCCTCTGGCGTTGGGGTCATGGTCACTTACCACTACACCAAGCGTTTCGCCTAAATTTCATACCATTTGTAAAAAATAATTACAAATCGTTCGAGGTTTCCTTATTTGTCCGGAAATAGCCCCGACAACATCCGATTCCGGGAAATTTTATAAAGAAGCGTTTCGGAAATAGCATCATTAATTAATTTCTTAGTAAGCCGTTTACAGATGAGAGAAATCACCTTATAACCTATGTCTGCCGCAGGGCAGTAGTGTTACACGTCATCATCACTAGCCTGTGATAGTCCACCGCTGGACATAGGCCTCCACTAATACGCCTCTGCCTCCGTAGCCTAGTGGTATGGGCTGTGCTTTAGAAACCGGAGGTCGTGGGTTCGAATCGCGGGACCAACAAATTTTCATTGTTGTTTCCTAGTTGGTTGGGCAATTTGGGCCGATCACCCAATTGTCTGAAAAGTAAGATGATCCATGCGTCGGATGGGCATGTAAAAGTCGGTCCCCACCAACCGCATTGGACCAGCGTGGTGGATAGTCCAAACCCCTAATGGATAGGGTGTATTAGGGAGGCCTATGTCCAGCAGTGGACTAAAACAGGCTGATGATGTATGTATGTATGTGAGTATACGCCTCTATCCATTTGGGGACTTTGGACCGTATCCCACCACGCTGGTCCAATGCGGGTTTGTGGATGATACGTCAATGACTGGTAAAATGCAGCATATGTAACATAAATAAACCATTGCTACAAAATCAGGATACTTGCAATACATACTGGATTGACTGGAAGAGAATGACCGGTGGCATTAAGTATAGTATTCCCGTAAAACTTAATTTTGGTGTTTTAAATATTTACTCTCTATATTTTCTTTTATAAAACATAACTCTTCTGTCATGTGACCACAATAAAATTCCAAAACATCTTTAAGAAAATCCGTCACATAAATTTCAAATCCGTAACCACAATATCTCACTCAATTGTTTAAAGATTACCGACATTAAAAATGTATATAAAACGTGACCTTCGCTCCACAAAACGCCTATCGAAGATTTCGAATAAAACAAATAAAACTTACGTCATTCGCGAATGTATCAAAGAGAATAACATTCACTCATCAAGGTCACCGTTGTGCAATACATATTTTGTCGATTTAAATTTTAATCGATTCTAAAGTCATAATCGATCGTCGTTTTGCCATATTATCATATCCTCGACATATATTATCATATCGTCGTCATATTATTATATCGTCGTCGTTCGATTTGTCATATTAAAATCGATTGCACGTCTCGATCGTAGATCCCACTTGACAAACACACCTGTAGTCAAATTAATAGCAGTCTGTGTAAATTCCTAAATTCTTGGTATATTAAGAATTACGCTATTACATATATGTCTATTATAACTAAACTTATTCGCGGCTTTTTTAAACTGAATATTATATTATCGTTGTTTTCTGGTTGTTTACTACAGTATAAACCGAACATCGAATCGCTTAAAATAGACCGTTCTAATTGGCAAAACCATCTTTGGCAGTTAATTTCATCAAATTCACTGATACCTAATCCATATATTAAATACGCTATACAATTTGGGGAGTGGAGCAGAGGAAATAGCATTTGCTTTGTTTAAAAACCGTTATTGTGTTTGTTATTGACTGTATTAGGAGCATACTCCTGGCAGAAAAATTAAGAGGATTCTTCATCATCATCATCATCAGCTTGTGTTAGTCAACCGGTAAACATAGGCCTCCCCTAATGCACGATTTCTCCATTGGGGGATTTTTGGACCTTTTATTCCATCACGCTGGTCCGTTTAGGATGTTCTTTTTTTCTTATTCGGCTTAAGTAAAACTACCTCAAGTATTCTGAAGAAATAAACCAAGTGTTACGAAAAACTTGAAATTAAACGTGCAAAAAAGTTTCCAGTACACGTCACCTAATTTTCTCCTAACCACCCTAAGGTTAGCCGAATAATGTCTAGGCATGAAGCTCGCCTATGCATGTTTGTACCGTGCAGAAGGTTTAAATGAATAACTAAATACGAACATCAAGAGTTCAAACACCTCCGTGTTCATTATCAAAACTGTACAACACAAACATTACGCGTAAAATACAACGCGCAATCGCATACACTACGACGAAACAAACTGTTAAAACAACACTTTGATCTCGCCGCAAACAATTATACAGCGATCGTGCATCTGGCAATGTTCGTACACTAGGTACTCCCGTAGACGTAATGTACACAAACGGACATGTTTACGTGTAACCCGATTACGAAATTACACCGGGTCGTATACAAACCGTGTATAAAGTTACGACTGACCCGCATAAGCCGGAAATGTAATGTAGCTGGATGCGGTTAGAAAATTATAAAATGAAAAGAAAAATGCCGTCCAAAAGCTGGAGCATAAAATTTATATACTTATTTATTTAGTAGCCGTTGCGCCTATTTAGTATATAAATAAATGTGTTAATTTTTTTTAAAAAAAGTACCCTGAGTTATTTGCCAGTCACATCAGCTATCTTTCAGTGACAGTGGCGTCAAAATTGAACCAGCCATTACAGAGATTAACCAGAACAAACGGACAGACAAAAATTAAAAAAAAAGTTGCTTTGCTATTCGTATCCGTTATATATCACATCATTAAAAAACAATAATTTTGATGTTCCAAACGGACACTTCAATGGCGGGCTGAATGCCGAAGGTATTGTCTCCCAGTCAACCATCGGTCAATATAGAGTATTTTAGTACGTGCACAATCTAATCACAAAGGCTCCTTACTAATAATCTAATGACTTAGAGGCATCAGGCTAGAGATCTTTCTCCCTTCTAAACATTTTGTCAAGTTGTCATGGCTTCTAATTCATCTAGATCTGATTAACGGGAAGACTAAGAAAAACTGTTATTCAGGTCAATCTGGATGGATTACAAGCTGACTCCATGATAACTTGGGAAAATGGCTAGGTGAAAGAAAGAAAACAGGCAATGAGTACTAAGACTCTCTGCAACGACTAAAATTTTTAATCGACTTTTTTATTTTATCTCGAAATATTCCGATATTTCTAATAAAACTTTTTTAAGTCATCATAAAAATTAACATGACACATGACATTAATACTAGAACAAGCTTAGATTAATTATTCCAGCAACTAGACTGCGACTAATACCTAAATCTATTATGGGAAAATGTATTCGCTTTTACAACAAAATCCCAGAAAGCGTTCAAGATTTATCCGTTAATAAATTTAAAAAGTTGTCAAGGCATGTTTGTGCGTTAAAGGTGATTACAATGTAAATGAGTTTTTAAATGACAACATACTCTGGTAATGGAATGCTCGCTTCAGGCTTTTTTCAATAATATCATAATTTTACGCTTTTATTTGTATGTCTATTGTTTCAATTATATTGTAAAAGATGACAAAAAAAAATTTCCGCTGAGTTTCTTTCGCCGGTTCTTCTCAGGTCAGAGGCGTCCTTTTCCAAACCGGTGGTAGATTTTTGACAATCAATAAGTGAGTGTATAGCTCCTATGTTGAATAAGGATATTTGAATTTAAATTTGAACGACTTTTTACATGCCCATCCTAGGCATGGATCATCTTACTTTTCAGACAATTTGGTGATCGGGCTAAATTGCCCTAACTAACCAACTGGGAAACAAAACGAAAATTTGTTGAGTCCCCGCGGGATTCGAACCCACGACCTCCGGTTTCTAAAGAACACGCTCTTACCATTAGGCTACAGAGGCCCAGTACTGAACGTTTTCTGGGATTTTGTTGGAGAAGTTCGTGTCTCATTGTGTTCTGATAAAAATCCGACTTCTCCCGAAGGAAAATAATTTCTCGCCACATCCATATTTATCTACACATCTAGATGACATTCCAGATATAGAATAATGAACTACTACATCATAGAAAATAGATAGAAAATAAATCGTGCGAGGTCACTGAGCGATTACGCTACGCCCCACTAATAAAGTGATCCAAGTCGAATGAATACGCTTTTATAACATACTAGCTGCTGCACGACTTGTATCGCGTGGGCGTTCGATTTGAATTAAAATTTTAACGATCTAAAATACTGTAAATTCACGTATATGACTATTTTTAAAAAGTTAGTAAAGTGAACCACAAGGGTTTTTCTTTTGTTTATGCGAACTCTACATTTTAACGACTCAAACCATTTTTAAATCTCTTACAATCCCATTAATTAAAATATTTTCATTTTCCCTCGAGTCTGCCCTATGACCGCGGTATCAAATCATTATATAGATAAAATTAAAGTAAACACGATAAAATCAAATCACATATATTCTGTTTAAACTGTGGATGATATTGGTGAGTTTGTCTGAATAAATATTTACGTCAAAATTTATCATTATAATATTCAAGTAAAGTCACGAAGTACTGTCTAAAATTATATAGATAATATTTATTTCCAATATATATCCGTTAACGAGTTCCATACATGAAATATTCTTTATCAAGCGTCCAATTGCACCTCGTAAAACAATTAGTTCTCCAAATATTAAAACTATCCCCAAACGAACTGACCAGATTTAGAATTTTAATTGTTCCCGACCCGCGGTTTTGTTTATAAACATATAAATTATCGCTCCCCGCGGGAGATCTAATTGTAAAACAGATAACATGAAACAATAGAGATAGGCTAGATTCTGACGTTAATGTTTTTTTATGGTCTATACTGGGTAATGTCAAAAAATAAACATTCACCCATTTTAATATTACATACATATACAATGGACGGTATTTCCGGATAAATATACAAAGTATTCTAAAATGGAATTATTCAAAGGCACTTTTGAAACTAGGATTGGAATTGATGTCAAAAACGTAAACCATAGCAATAAAATAGATCTAAACGTCAAGCACCAAACCGCATTGGACCAGCGTGGTGGGTTAAGGTCCAAAAACCCCCTAATGGGGATAACGTGTGTTAACGGAGGCCTATGTCCAGCAGTGGACTAACACAGGCTGATGATGATGATGATAATGAAACGACAAGCATCTTTTTTGATGGATTGTCACCGAGACGACATTCTGACTAATAGCAACGTGATGTTTATGACGCTACTTCGTTTCTATGTATATTATTATTTATTATTAATCATCACATCTCCAGTTAACATATCATGTCGCAGTCTCAGAAATATTATTTATATTTAAAATATGCAATAATCATCATCATCAGCAGCCTTTACCGTTCCACTGCTGGACAAAAGGCTCTTTCAATGAACGCCAAGACCACTGCAAACTTGAACCGTCTGCTGCACGGAGATCGGCATCCCACCTGGTCGGAGGTCGACCAACGCTCCGTCTTTCCGAACGTGTCCTCTAGTCCAGAACCTTATAGGCCTATAACCATCGGTTCTTCTGACGTGGTCACTGCCATTTCAACGAGCATGTAGCACTATGTCACTATGTCGGTATCTGTAGGCGTAGGGATGTGACGAACCCACAGCCCAATTGACAGCGGCGCTGAGTTAAGTAAGAGTAAGGTAGATCCCTAGTTTAAGTGCACTCAGTCAATTACCAATCCATGTGCTCAGTTTGGCAATTATGAGCATATCTTTTCAATGGACGCCGACAAATATGCGATACTTCGGTTCTATGTAGTTAAAAAAACACACAGTGTTAAGCGTAATACAAATATAAATTCAAAATAATATAAATTCTTCACGGATATATTTCTGCGCGCTCCCATTTTACCAGTAAGTGAAACCGCTGGTCTTATTTTTTTACCATAAGCTCGCGCATACACGATCACACAAGTGTAATGCTAAGCTCGCAACGACATGTCGACCGAGATGCAATCCAACAACTTCACAATTATAATGAACAGTGTTATGAGTTATAAACCAACATAAATCATTAAATAATGTACATTAACATTAGTTGTAGTGAGAAATTCTTTATTTTCAGGAAGCTCGAACCATTACCATTAATTTTACATGTTGTTTAATTTTATATCTAAGTAGTTATCTTTTACAACCATATGCGTATAGGTAAAGGTGATTTGTCTAAACTTCAATGTTATCCTGAAAAATATAAATTATATTGTGCTATTAAATTATAGCATTCTAACCTCTATTTATTTTACAGAATTACATTTATGTATTATAATTAGAGGCCTGTAATAATTTCATTATTTAAGTAATTTTTTTTTATTGCATAAAAAGGCAGTCGAGTAGTCGAGCAGTGTAATTAAAAGTGGTCACCGTCGCCCACGGACATCGGCAATACCAGAGGTATCAACGCGCTGCCCACATCACACCCATAAGAAGTTTTGTCTCGTCTATTCCCCTCCAAAGCTTACCACGGCAGTGTATTCACACTACCGCTTTGCGGCAGAAACTGACACCGCTGTGGTACCGCCGCAGACGTGCTACCACTTCATAAGTTCTTATGCTTATATCATCATCAGCCTGTGATAGCCCACTGTTGGACATAGGCCTCCTAATACACCCCTATCCATTCGGGGGTTTTGGACCGTATCCCCTGGTCCAATGCGGGTTAGTGGGTGGACCGACGTTTTACATGCCAATTCGACGCATGGATTATCTTACTTTTCAGACAATTGGGTGATCGGCCCAAATTGCCCTAATCAACTAGGAAAAAACAATGAAAATTTGTTGAGTCCCCGCAGGATTCTAACCCACGACCTCCGGTTTCTAAAGCAAACGCCTATACCATTAGCCTACGCAGGCAGTCGGTTATATAGCTACACCGTAACTTCTTTCATAGCAAATATTGCTCGACATCTCTAGACATTTTCCAGGCTAACAACATCCCACACATCTAACCATAGCTAGCTAGATAAAAACCGATAAAATTACACATTTCCGTTTCTCTAAACGATCTGGACTGCATCGTAAACTACCAATTAGGAGGCATTAATCCAATTATAACCGACCAGATTATTATCCAATGGGCATATGGGTTACAATTAGGGGTGTGCGAATAATTATAACTTACGAATAATTCGCTCCGAATAGAATATCGATTCGGAACATTCGGAACGTTCGAATTATTCGATTGCTGGATAAACGAGATGAAACATCCTATGCCTCACGGTAAACAGCGCATTGGATAATAATGTTCTTTTAGGCGATTACGACTACGGCTGCCGATCTATATTAGAGATCAGCCAACTACGCAGGAGATATTATAGTGTACAAGCGTAAGCGCAAACGCAGGTGCAGTTATAAAGGAATAGGAAGTATATTCCTTTATACTCACAAAGCCCGATGGGACGGATAACAGACACGACCGGCAAGAGATAAGGCGCAGGACCGACATTATACCTGCCCATCCGACGCATAGATCATCTTACTTTACATACAATCGAATGGTCAGCCTGCATTGCCCTAACCAACTAGGAAACAACATAGTAAAGAATCCCCGCTGGATTCTAACCTTCGGCCTCCGGTTTCTAAAGTAGAAACCCATACCACTAGACTATGGAGGCAGTAACGCGCATTTGATACCCATGGTATAGCCTATGTCTATGGGCGTCGGTGACCACTGTACATCAGGTGGCCCGACTGTTGTTAGTCTGTCGTCGTATACGAAAAAAAAATCGAATCGAATAATCGACTATCGTAATATATATATATATATAATCGATATTTCTCTTCTTTCTTGATTAAATCGATTCAAACGATATCAGCACATCCCTGATTACAACCTATACACCGCGAATTGGGATCGTGAAAAGCATAAACGCGTACAGGAAGCCGTTACAACGATCTCTCGAACGAAACACGACTCGATAGATCGCACGCTCCAATTGTGAAACTGTTCACCACTATGCACTGAATATTTGCAACATCGCTCGTGTACACCGCGGTATCGCGAAGCGAAAACAATTAGTATGGAACGATTCCAGCAATTGTGACCTAGATCGGAAGCGGTGGCGTGCATTAGGGAGTCTTATGTCCAGCAGTGGACTATCACAGGCTGATAATGATGATGATGATGACCTAGACTTAAAAGATGACGAAATTAAGATTCACTCTAATATAGACTTGAAAATAATGTACATTTTTTTTTCACCGTTTAAATATCTTGTCGGGTTTGTAATTTAAAAATTTTATAACATTCCAAAAAAAATAATACAAACTAAATGAGCTTTGTTTCGGACTACTTATAAAGATATGCTTTATATGTAAAAATATATACACCACAAAAACAAAAAATTTCTACCCTCTATACCGTGGTATCTTCATGATATTATCATAATAAATAATAAATCAACATTCAAATATCCTTGTTGTGTATATTACGAAGAAATTTTCAAGAAAAGCAAAGAAATGGCTTTATAATGACTACTAGGAATAAAGTTTCCTTTCAAAATGAATTCCAAGATAAGTTACTCTTTTGATATAATAATGATGCGTATTTGTGATGTATTTAGGTGTCATTGTGATTCTGATCATATTTTGTTTAAAATTTTATCGGGTATTCTTCATAACAGCGTACTGCGTATGTTGAATATTGTAAAATAGTTTCTGAATACGGAGTTAAAAATCATCATCATCATGTCAGCCTAGAAATGTCCACTGGTGGACATAGGCCTCACACCTGCACATTTGCATAGGTCGTCACCCTATTTTGTGGCGGGTCGTCCAACACTCCGATGGCCAGTACGAGGCTGTCACTCGAGAACCTTTCTTTGCCATCCTTTATCTACAAGCTATGTGGCTGCCCCAGGGTCAGTTCAGCTTGCTAACTCTGCGAGCTATGTCGGTCACCATCGTTCTGCTGTGGATGTCTGCATTAAGCACTCTATCACGTAGTGAAATTCCGTGCATGGCCCGCTTTATAGCTCGCTGAGCGACTTGGTAGCTCCAAGTCGCCCAGCGAGCTATAAAGCGTCAAAAGGCCTGTATAAGAAAATTGCCTGAATATTATAATTTGCAATTGTAGCTCTAGATTAAGTCTATGATTTATACCATATCAATAATAATATATAGGATCGAGCGTTGCACATAACATAACTGATAAAACAACCGTGACTGCCAGGTCACGAAAAGGTGTTGGTCAATAGTTCGGGGAAACCGTAGCTTCCCGCGACCTCTGTCTTAGATGAAGCTTACCATAGACAAGAGTCTGGAAGCATAAAAATATATATCGTGTCTGTTTTTTGTCCCATTAGACTATGATTGACACTACTTAAATGATATGATCTCCGCCCTTGCTTTTTAAACTGGAGGTCGTGGGTTCGAGCCCCGCGGGGAATCAACCTTGTTTTATCATTGTTTTCTCCTTGATTAATACAATTTGGGCAGATCACGCAATTGTCTAAAAATAAGATGATCCATCCTTCGGATGGGCATGGAAAAGTCGGCCCACTCATCAAACGCCCTATCCAAAAACCCCCTAATGAAGTCGTGCATTAGGGGAGGCCTATATCTAGCAGTGGACTTAACACAGGCTGATGATGATGATGATGATGATAATTATTATAGTGAAGTGAGTGAGGTTTCTTTTACCTCATTACGACGCAATTTAGTCATTTGAAAGCACTAACGTGATATGGTTTGTAATTTTATGTCTCATGGCGGCGAGCGAATCTGTGGGGTTTTCACCTTGTCTTATTATTCATTTTTTAAAAAAAAAAAGGAAAATCTTTACGACCGTCTAATATTAATGTGAACAGATAGAAAACTTCCACCTATTCAATAAGAACTCAGCCTCTCAAGCTATAACGGTGAGAACCTCCTATAATAAATCGATAAATTTTGATACAAATGCTTTACAAGTCTCTTCAACGAACACAAGTCTACTAATTGATACTTAAAATAGCTCATTAGACAACGAAAGCACTTTGTTCAACGCCTCCTCTATTATTAACTTAATATTAACGTGTAAGAGCCTCTAAGGTTACTTCCGTGAACGTGGAATCGAATTAGGACAAGATTTTTTTGCAATTTTAAATGAGCAAGACCCACGAAGAGTACACCGTAATGATAAAAAATGTATAAAAGTAATCTATCATCATCATCAGCCTTGCGTTAGTCCACTGCTGGACATAGGAGAGGCCTTATGCCGCCTTCTCAATTTTAGGGGTTTTGTTGGACCGTATCCCACCACGCTGGTCATATGCGGGTTGGTGGGTTAGACTGCCGAAGATGGTCTGGACAACCGACTTTTTACTTGCCCATCCGACGCATGGGTGATCCTACTTTTCAGATAATAGGCTGATCGGGCCCAAATTGCCCTATAAGTAACCCATACAAATAAATAAAATTGGAATATCTGTGACATGAAAGTAACCGCTTTTAATTGATTACGTTGTGATATATAAAGCTCCCAGTAGCAATTAGTCATATTAACCAGGATCTTAAACAATAAAAAGTGGCTAATGATTTTTGTTTGTCTGTTAACCCATCAAAATGCCAGGCCCTCTTGGTTGGTAGCCGAAGGAATATTAGTAAAGTGGACTTTTGTTCTCTCCCACCAATCATTTACGACAATTCCACAATACCCTTCAGTAAATCAATCAAAAATTTAGGCCTGGTAATGGATGAGACCTTGAGCTGGAACAGTCAAATTTCTCAAGTGAGCCAAAAAGTTACGAGTACCATGCGTTGCCTTTACAGACTAAAAAACCTTTTGCCCACTAAGACTAAGGTAATGCTTGTACAGTCCTTAATATTTCCTGTAATCGACTATGGTGACGTTTGCTATTTTGACCTGAATGCAGATCAGCTCAACAAATTAGACCGACTTCTCAATAATTGCATTCGATTCATTTTCAATCTACGTAAGTATGACCACGTTTCGTCTTATCGTTCAAAACTTTTATGGTTACCTATACGCCAAAGGCGGACATTAAGAGCGCTGACCACATTATTTACTTTCCTTGGTTCTACTTCTCCTTCCTACTTAACTTCTCATTTTGTGTTTCTCTGCTCACATAACGATATGAATCTGCGTTCAAATAATAACCGTTTACTTTCGTGTCCTTCACATCGTTCTGATGTTATGCATTCCTCTTTCTTTGTCCAGTCAGTTCTTCTGTGGAATGCGTTACCCTCGAGATTAGGATGGCAGAGTCGCTTCACCTTTAAAAGAAAAGCTCGGAACACTTATTTAATAAACTGTTAGAAGAGTAACGATTCAGTCGCTGTGAGAAAGACTTAGTACATATTAGTAGTTTATTTTATATGTATATGTATTTATATAATATATATATATATATATATATATATATATATATATATATATATATTCATATATAAATGTGTAAGTATGTATGAGTTAGTAAGTATATGTATATGTAAATTCTATTTATGTAATACGTAATTATGTTTGTAGCTGTATATAACTATTTTACAGTCCACATTCCTAAACTTACAAAACCGTATTCTCGTTTTATCTCACTCATGCACCTACCTAATTTCTCTGTACCACCCTAAGGTTGACTGGTAGATAATGCCTTTAGGCATTAAGTCCGCCATTGTACTTCTTGTGCATTAAGCTTTAATAAATAAATAAATAAATAAATAAATATATAACCAAAATATAACAAAACATTTTTATAACTAACTTTTTTAATACAAAAAAAAAATAACAGAATTATTCTTTTTTGATATTACCACGTAAACGAAGACGCGCGCGGCCAGCTAGTTAGGTATATAAAATTTTATGAACTTCTTGGCTTTATATCGATTTCTTTGTCAACCTGTGAAAAGGTCACTATCAAAGTTTTTTTCTAAATTAGCAGTGATATAGTGATGTTTCATCTGAATATGCCAATTACACATATCAAATCCACTAATTTACGGATCATGATCCATGATCACGGGCAGACTGATCTGATTGAAGTCTGCCCGCGATCATGGATGCTGAAAAGAATCCGAAACGTCGGAATAAATATATTTAAGTAACGCGAAAAATCCGTAAATTACTGGATTTGATATGTATAATAATCGCGTAAATAAAGAAATAATTATGTCAATTACATTTTAGTGGAGAGTTATAGAGTACCAAATAAACATTAAGTTATAGAGTAACAACAAGAGGTTTGTCAGTATTGTCCATGATGTAATGGAGTATTGATGTTTCTGTTTAACGAGCATAAACATGTGTGTTGCACTCAAATACCGCCATTAATTAAGGCTGCTTATATCTATAAGCGCAGGACCGCATCAGGAATGATGTGATCCGTCATAGAATAGCTGAAGATCGGAAGCGGTTGCGTGCAATAGGGGACTATGATGATGATAAATATATATAAGCCATTACAATAGTGTCAAGACACTTTTTTTATTTTCCTTTTTCTTTTTTCAATTTCTACTCAAGTTTCAATTACGCAAACACAACAGCTGGTCCGTCCGACCGCTTGAACACCACGCAGCGCAATATTTATAGGGAAGCGTCCCGTTAAAATTACGACGTCCCGATTTTTTCTATTGTTAACGATCGCTTACGAAACTACTGAATCGAGCGCAGAGTTTAGAACGGCAGTCGATGTTTTAGATCAGGAGTTTGATTCTCATAAGATTTTAAGACCAAAACGCCACTAGAGTTCGACATGTATCTTAAAAGTATTGTTCATCATCACCATCAGCCTATTTTAGTCCACTGCTGGAAATAGGCCTCCCCAAATGCACGCCTTCTCCATTTTTAGAGGATTCCGGACCGTATCCCACGCTGGTCCAATGCAGATTTTAAGCCGCATGGATAATTTTACTTTTCAGAATATTGGGTGATCGGCCCAAATTGCCCATCAGCCAACGAGGAAAGAACAATGAAAATTTGTTGAGTCCCCGCAGAATTCGAATCCGCGACCTCCGGTTTCTAAATTACTCGCTCCTACCACCAGGCTATTGAGGCAAAGTATTTTTACCCGAACATAAAATAGTTTCATATAACAGTTTCACCGGTGGTAGATCCCCTGTTTACAGGAGACCGTCTGGGTGGGTACCACCGCGGTGCCTATTTCTGCCGCGAAGCAGTAGTGTGAAAACACTATTGTGTTGCAGTTTGAAGGGCACTGTAACCAGCGTATTTACTGGGTAAACGAGACTTAACACCCTATGTCTCACGGTAGGCAGCGCGTTGGCGATACCAATGGTGTTGCCAATGTTTAGTTTGGGCGTCGATGACCACTTCCCATCAGGTGGCCCGACTGCTCTGGCCATTAAAAAAATATATAATTTATTAAAAAATATAGATGTTTATATATAATTAATATAATTGGAGTGTCTGTTGGAAACATTATAATACACGTTTTTGACCGACTTCCCAAGAGAAGGACGTACTCAATTCGGAGCGTATGTTTCTTTTTCGATGTATAATATATTACGTCGTTACTCCCAGTGATCCGACTTTGATCATTCTTTTCTCTTTAGACTAAGTTCACATAAAAATGAATAGTTCACAAAAAAATCTTCATTCTATTTGCATAAAACGTGTCGTCCACGAAACGACACTTATACTAATTCAAATCAATACCTTAGAAGATATCAGAGGTTTACAATGCGGTTGCGGAAATCACGGTACAGTTTCGTACAGCGGGAACGTTATTATCAGTTCATATTGCCGAAAGTTACTTGAACACTTTTTGAAGTCAGTCATATGTTTTGTTAATATTTTACTAGATTGATTGATACATTGTGATATATAACCGATATATGTCTGTTTGTTCTGCCTAATCTCTTGTACGACCGTTCCGATTTTGACGGGCCTTTCACTTTTTCCTATTAAAAAAAAAAACAACAGATTTTTTTTTCATACCAAGCGGACGACGTCGCGCGCAACAGCTAGTTTTTAGAGCTTTAATTCTGTTTACGTAAATACGATCTCTATTCACCATATAATAGTGATGGCATCGAAGCATACAAAGTTAGTATATCGATAAAACATTAGCGATGCGCCAGACACCGCTACGTTGACACCGATTCCGTGTGGCGAATCGACAATGTCGTTTATCGACAAATTCAACGGTAACCAATTGAAAGTGAGGACGAAACAGGATATGCCTATGCTAATCTATGGTGATTGGCCATTGAACGGGTGAAGAGTTTCACCTATTGTATACAACGTCGATGACATCTCAAGGTGAATAACAATGGATTATTCGTATGAGACTTGTATCAAAATACTAAAAAATATAGGTTATCGAATTAACTTAAAGGACTGCATGAAGTTAAACGAAATAGGAAGACATTTCAAGATGTTAATTCAATAAAGGAAAAACCACTCGTTATTGACGAGCATTAGAGAATCGATATTGAACACTGAAAATGCAAAAAATAAAACTTAATACTAATTAAGATGCGCAATTTCATTAACATCATCAAAATCGAATACAGCTAGTTAAGTTCATTTCTTCGGCTTAATGGCGTTTCCTTATAGATTTCGCCAACGTCAAGTTTTTCGATTAGACTCTGCTATATGTAACAGGCTTCGTAAATGAACAAGGTCACAGTTAAAAACTAAGAATTGATTATGTGCTGAGATAACGAATATTAGTTTTAAACAAGCAAATACCATATGTTATTGAGTGGTATATCACGGATTGTATAGCGTTTTTTCATATCATAATTTAAATTTTACCTACTGACAAGAAATTAGATGATTGGTCAACATTGCTCTTAGTAACAACCATAAGACCAAAATAACGCAAAGTTGCTCTCGACAAAATTTGGTAATACAACATTCATCATCATCATCATCAGCCTGTGATAGTCCACTGCTGGACATCATCATCATCAGCCTGTGATAGTCCACTGCTGGACATAGGCCTCCCCTAATACACCCTATCCATTAAGGGTTTTGGACGTATCCACCACGCTGGTCCAATGCGGGTGGTGGGTGGACCGACTTTCATACAGCCCATCTGACGCATGGATCATCTCTTTTCAGACAATTGGGTGATCGGCCCAATGCTAACCAACTAGAAACAACAATGAAAATTGTCGCTCGAGTCCCCGCGAGATTCGAACCCACGACCTCCGGTTTCTAAGCCACACGCCTACACCACTAGGCTACGGAGGCAGTTACATGGACATAGGCCTCCTTAATGCACCCCGATTCATTGGGGGGTTTTGGACCTTATGCCTTTTAATACAAGATCACTTTAGTGAAACAAACGATATACAGATCTAGTAGCGACTTCTTCTCCAGTCAGCGTTAAGTCTTGCACACCTTGTCCAATAGACTATTAATTTATAATCAAAACTAGCGATCCGCCCCGGCTACGCACGGGTGCAATACTGATGTCTGTAAAATCTATAAACTTACCAGCGTTTCTCTACGACATTGCACATGAGTTAAAGATATAAACCTTCCTCTTTAATCACTCTATTTATGAAAAAAAACGCTTTAAAATCCGTTGCATACATAGGGATATAGGGACAGAGAAAGCGACTTTGTTTTATACTATGTAGTGATGATAAAATATTTTAATGTTCTGGTTTCCACGGCGCCGGTGCATTTCACATATTTTTTTTTTACGTGTCATGTATCGTATCTTTCGATTTTATATCACTCTCTTCGACCATGCCACTGTTTACTATAAGATAATTATTAACCAATGTTCTTTTAATCGATTCTTATTACAGTGGTCGATCTATATTAGAAATCAACCATAAGCGCATGAGATAGTCCACATGTGTTCGCGCAGAGACAAGTGTATTAACTGTTCCTTGATTGTTATAGTTTTTAAACTAACAAAATTTGATTAGAAGGAGTTTTAATAAAGGGATGAAATAAAAAAAAACGACCAAAGAAAAATAAGGGACAGTACCAAGTTTTCTACTTTTAAATTTAAAACGAGGCGAGTACTTTGAACGGTGCCCAGGTTACGCTACTTAATTTTCGGACCTGGGTATATTATCAATATTCACATAAATATATACTAAAACTATAATATAATAGCAACCCCCCAATCCTCCTTGTGGGTGGAATTTCGTAAAATAAGTTCTTAGCTGACCTCTACTCGGCGAAAGGAATATTCCTACTAAATTTCAAGTCGCTACGCCTTATGGTTCCAGAGACATCGTGATTAATCAATATATGTATGTTGGTAATCTCTTTTATATATGCATAGATAGACAGATTTATTTTCAATTTAACGCATACATAAGAGAGTGGCATATACTTGAGCATTGAGGCTGGTTTTAGACCACAAAGCATCACGTTACCACCTGAATGGAATCGGAGGGAATATCTAAACAGCAAAGAATTTTCCTTCGCAAGTCGCGTGGGTCGACTAGTTATAATATGAATGGCTCCAAAAATAGTTCCAGTTTTACGATCGCTCCACATACTATTTATAGGTCGCTTATTTTGATACAAAGACGACGATAAATTGTTTTAAGAATTCAATAAATACCTATTTCGACATGAAACATTTTTTCGCTTTTGTGCAACGACATACGAATGCGTTTATTCAGGATGCTTGTACGCTAATGTCTCGACATACAAAAGTACTTTTTGTAGCGTGAGAGTGGTACAAACAAGGTCGTGCGACCATTATTGGGGATAGGACCTCTTTTTACAGGGATCCGTCTGGGTGCCAGCGCGGTGCCTATTTTTGCTGCAAAGCAGTTGTGTGAAAACACCGCTGTGTCTCGGTTTGAAGGGCACCGTAGCCAGCGTATTTACTGGGTAAACGAGACTCAACACCAGCGCGTTGGTGTGTGTATGTGGGCGTCGGTGACTACTTCCCCCCAAGTGGCCCGACTGCTCGTCTGCCTGCATAGGCAATAAAAGGTTAAGAAAGTTTGATTTACACTCTACAGATCGTCACGAATGACGCGTAACTCTCCACAAATCCGCCCGTTAGAGACAGGGGATGTTCCGTCCCGGTTCCTACGTAATTACGCTAGCCATTGTTTTATCGTTGCTTTCTGGTTGGTGAGGACAATTTGGTCTGACAAACTGTCTGAAAAATAGATGATTCTCAACCGCATCTAAAAAGTCGGTCCACCCACCAACCCGCATTGGACCAGCGTGGTGGAATACTGTCCAAAAACCCCATGATTGAGAAGACGTGCCTTAGGAGACTATCACAGGCTGATGATGATGATGATGATATGTTTGTAATTAGTAACTCAAAAACTACTTGGCCGATTTGAAAACACTTCCACTATTAGAAAGCTATATTCACCTTGAGTAACATAGTCTACTTTTTACCCCAGGAAAACCAATTTCAAAAATCTTAAGCAAAACAGGGGCAGAGACCGACACCAAGATAACTTGTGAAAATGGCTAGGTGAAAGAAAGTCGTGGACAGGTGGTAGTACTATAGGCAGCATTAGGTACATAGTTTGATGTCAATAAATGTTAACCATCAACGGATAAGTAACATAAAATCTAAAGATTCAAGTCGTCCTAAACTTCATGTTCGACTTTATCTACTGATTTCATCATCATCATGATCATCATCAGCCTGTGTTAGTCCTTTCCATTAGGGGTTTATGGACCGTATTCCACCATGCTGGTCCAATTTGACTTTCTACACGCCCATCCCACGCATGGATCATCTTACTTTTCAGACAATTGGGTTATCGGCCCAAATTGCCCTAACCAACTAGGAAAGAACAATGAAAATTTGTTGAGTCCTCGCAGGATTCGAACTCACGACCTCTGGTTTCTAAAGCAAACGCCCTTACCACTAGGCTACTGATTTATACTGACGTTATTTCACATAATATTTGAATCAGTTATTGATAAATGTAATTAGAAAACTCCCAAACGTGGCAAGACAATGTACTGAAACGGCCGACCTTAAACGTTAGTTGTGCGTCATACATTTCTTATGGCGTATGAATTGACCGTTAAAGAAGATATATAAGAGAGATGATTGCCTCTTATCTCAATCATTATAGTTCAGAGCTTCTTAACGATGTCAATTGACTAAGCTGAATTCGACAACAACCGTCTTTGGTGTGTTGTGGCTTAAAAAGATCCTTCGTAGGTGGGATTTATAATATTCTTAAAGCATTATTCTCTGTTTAATAGACAGAATGCTCGATGAGCTTATATCGCCTGGAATCCTATTATTAATAATATTAGGACCAGCGATACAAATATATTATTAAAACAATATACATTTAAAAGTTTAATATACCTCATATATTATTATCTCAAATTTTATTATTATTACTTAGAAAAATTTGGCCTGATCACCCAACTGTCTGAAAAGTAAGATGATCCATGCGTCCAATGGGCATGTAAAAAGTCGGTCCACCTACCAACCCGTATTGGTCCAGCGTGGTGAGATACGGTCTTAAAATCCCCCTCATGGAGAAGGCTTGCATTAGCAGAGGCCTATGTCCAGCAGTGAAGTGGCACAGGCTGATGATGTGGATGATGATCAATATATAAAAAATGTATCATATAATCGAAAATTAAAAATCTTACACACTCATATCAAGATGAAACTAAATAACCCTCAGCAAAATCACAGAGCCTTATATATTTCTTATTGAATCTATATATATATATATATCTATACTTACTGATATATTATAAATGTTTTTATAAGTTCTATGCTCTATTTTAATTGGGTCAATTTGTACCTGTGCACTAATCCATTATTTCGCAACTATATCAAAATCGACCGATAGATCGTGACTTCATTCAAGTCATCGGTTGGTAGTGATTTAAAATCGTTACGTTGCGACACGAACGACACACGACCTACTTAACGTGTATACAAGACCTTGGGACATTGGCAAAGAATAAGAGTGGGCCTAACGAGGCCGCGTTGTTTGGTTAATTTCTCTCGGACCTGCAATCACTATTTTTGTAATGTAACCTATAGTTGTTTCAAGCTTAAAACGATCTGAACTAACGAAGATAGACTGAAGCTGAAAAAAGTGTTAATAATACTATTTAGAGACTATCTTTTCTTTATTTATTTATTAAATTAGTACAATGACGAAGTAATACCAAATAGCCTTTTTTTTTATGGCATACGCAGGCAGACGAGCAGTCGGGCCACCTAATGGGAAGTGATCACCGACGCCCATAGACAGCAAGCCCAGTGGTATCGCCAACGCGCTGCCTACCGTGAGACATAGGATGTTAAGTCTTGTTTACCCAGCAAATACGCTGGCTACGGTGCCCTCCAAACCGGAACACAGTGTTTTCACACTACTGCTTCGCGGCAGAAATAGGCACCGCGGTGGTACCGCCCAGACGGTCTCCTGTAAACAGGGGACCTACCTACCGATCAATATTTGGGCGGTAAGGAGATCCAATGGAGAGATTTGTCATAGTAACGTTTGGCTATCAACGGTTCCTATTACTGTATATAAAATAGGATACGGAATAAATGTAAGCAATATTATATTAGAGCAACGATATCGTTATTATAAGTGGTTTCACTTGTTTTTGGTAGTTGTGTACTCAGTCATCTTCGTAACTTGGTGGATAAACATACATATATAAATACTAAATTACACTTTGTTGCCATGGGGAGCGTGGGTTAGAATCCTACGGGATCTTGACAAATTTTCGCTGTTGATTCCTGCTTCGTTCGTTCGATCACCCGATTGCCTCGGTCCTGCGCCTTATCTCTCTTCGAGTATGAGAGTATAAAGGAAGAGTGAGCGCTCATGTATTTGCGCGTTCTTTTTTGCACTTCTCTTGTGCAGCTGGCTGTGTTCTAATACACATCAGTCGCCGTAGTCAACATCGACTTGGAAGACAACACATTATTAAAGAAGACCGATATTTTTTCAGTTATATGGTCGAAAACTAGACCGACCAATAATACACCATAATAGACCAATACATAATTCAACAACAGCACCATCTGCGCGCGAAATAGCTCTCGCGTAAGACTTATATCGTCCAACTTTTACGAGCAATAAAAGAAACTAATATGAAATGGTTATTACCGATAAAGCTTCGAGAAGTGAAGCACGTATGATTTGTTAACGACGGCAATTTTGATAAACGAAATAAACATGTATTTCTTTTTGATTCGAGCAAAAAGTATCATTACTTTATTAGACTCGAAATCATATCATATATGAATAATAACACTTTCTGCCTCCGTAACGGCAAGTCGGGCAGAACGTTTACATGACGGTGAATTCTTGCCCATAGTAAATTCAGGGTAGGTAAAGACATTAATAACAGTGAGACATTGCTTTTTATTAATTAATGCATCGAGGGATGTTAAGCGATATGGCGTGTCTATACAAAATGCAACGGAAAATGTCCAAGTCTTATGTTGAATAATAATATACTCCGAATAAGTATTCAAACGATGCAACGACATTGAAAGAGTACAAGAAGACATAACCGTTTGTACAGCTGCTTATTGTATTGAATAACGCATGGAATGATAAAGCAGTAGCGTGTATTATATAAAGTCTGGAGAAAAATATTAATAACTTCGATGGCCTTTAATAACATTTATTTGTATATTGTTATAGAAATAAATTAACGGAGAATGTAATTTGTAAGAAATTCATTTAATCAAAGACTGCTGATTTTCTCGCGTTTAATTTTGTTTATAATATTTCTCGACAGTACCAAATCCCTATGGATTATCTTTCTTAATATAATTTCGTTGCTCAACCTCATATAGCATCACGTATCAAAAGATCAATAAATAAAAGAAAAAGATTTCGAGTAATCAATGTATCAAAAACAATAAACTGCCTCCATAGGCTAAGGAGGGCGTGTGCTGTACAAACCGGAGGTCGTGGGTTCGAATCTTGCGGGGACTCAACAATTTTTCATTGTTGTTCCCTAGTGGGTTAAGGAAATTTGGGCCGATCACCCAATTGTCTGAAAAGTAAGATGATCGATGCGTCGGATGGGCATGTAAAAAGTCGATCCACCCACCAACCCGCATTGGACCAGTATGTTAGGATACGGTCCAAAAACCCCCTGAATAGAGAGGGTGTGCATTAGGGGAGGCCTATGTCCAGCAGTGTACTAACACAAGGCTGATGGCGATGATGATGATGAAAAGAATAAACATAAATAAAAAAACGCAACATTGCATATAGCATTATTAACTTCAACTCAAAATAACAGAAGAAAACGCCGTTCCGCCCCAAAACGTCATCAGTACATTCAAATTGAAGCGTATAACACTCCAATTTCGTACCTAGAGCTAAGCGCTCAAGCAAGCGCTATTCCATTTACGTCACAACAAAAAATAATAAAACCCATAATATAAAGAATCCTTCCCATTGCCAGTCTAGACGCTGAAAGATATTTCCAGTACGCAGGATCAATAGAGTTATGTAATGTAGCCGTTCGACGAATCTAAAACGGTTCCGCGCCAAAGGATTCGATGAATTCTATCGAGGAATTCCTCCGCAAAACGATCCAATATTTGAACAGGCTCAGTGAAATGTATACAGTGCTAAAACTCCTCGGTCAAAGCTTATATGATTATACGCTTTGGCACATTAAACACTCCATTCGACTCATGCAAACATTGAAAAGTTTTAAAATGCTCAGTAAAGCCCGAAGTGAATTAATATTTTTGACTTCGGATTTTGAAATATCATTTATTACATTATTATTAACAATGGCATTAGCGTGTTCGTCTGAGCGAAACAGACATTAATAAACACTACTTTATTTCGGAGAACCGTAAGAGTACCATCACCGTGATAAGTTCATACTACCGCAGGGTAGTAGTGTAAGCGCACTATTCTGTTTCAGATTAAGAAGGCACAGCGTAATAACTAATTAAACGAGACGTAACATCTCACAAATTCACAGAAGGTCTCTATTTACAAGAGACCGTCTGGGGTTACCTTTACTTATTCCCGCCGCCAATCGGTAGTGGGTAAGCACTACTGTATTCCAGTCTGGATGGCACCGTTGCCAGCGTAATAGCTGAGGCAACGAGACAACACCACACATTTCTCATGTCTCAAGGCGGTGAGAGGAATTGTGTTGCGTTTAACACTGCTTTGCTTATGGGCAGGGTCGGAATCAACAGGAGAACATCTTGCCCATTTATCAAATAAAACACTAAAAAAAGATTTTTGGACTGCCAGCGGTCTTGTCGCGTCTGACGCTACATTTGCAAAGGAAAGAGCTTTAAACTCACTATATTTGAAGAGTATACATTCAGTGTAAGCTGTATATAACGAAACTTTAGAGACAGTGTATTGTATGGAGTTATTGAGTAAAAGCAGCGTAGGACACCATGGCGTGACGACATTTGCAAAGTAGGTATGGGCTGGATGGATATTAGTCCAAGATCGGTAGGGGTGGAATGCATTCATCATCATCATCAACATCAGCCTGTGTGAGTCCAATGCTGGACATAGGCCTACCCTAATGCACACCTTCTTATTAACTGGCGATATTTTGGAACCTGCCTCCGTAGCCTAGTGGTATGGGCGTGTGCTTTAGAAACCGGAGGTCGTGGGTTCGAATCCTGCGGGGACGCAACAATTTTTCATTGTTGTTTCCTCGTTGGTTAGGGCAATTTGGGCCGATCACCCAATTGCCTGAAAATTGAGATGATCCATGCGTCGGATGGGCATGTAAAAAAGTCGGTCCACCCACCAACCCGCATTGGACCAGCGTGGTGGGATACGGTCCAAACCCCTTAATGGATAGGGGTGTATTAGGGGAGGCCTATGTCCAGCAGTGGACTAACAAAGGCTGATGATGTGATGTGATTTTGGACGGTATCCCACCACGCTGGTCTAATGCGGGTTGGTGGGTGGACCGACTTAGGGGAGCGTGCATTAGGGGAGGCCTATGTCCAGAAGTAGACTGACACAGGCTGATGATAATGATGATAATATCAGAGACTTATCGTTAAACAGAGAGCTAAAAGCCAAGCTAAACCAATCTAAGTCAATACCCACGTTTTAGGGATTTAGTCGTTACACAAAAAGAACTATGACCTTGAGTTTTTTTTATAATTAGCCACATTATACTATTAAACATACGTCCTAATTTCCTTTAATTAGGATTAGTACGATTCATATTCTATAAAGAACAAGAATAGTATCGTTACAGTGCTTTACGTAAATGGCAACGTCGTATTCTATTAATATTTTCGCGCGATCTTTCCCCTGGCAATATAAATATATTCTGTTAGTTTTTATAAGAAAAGGCATATACTCCCAGTTACATCAGCTATCTTCAAGTGAAAGCCACATCAAAATTGGACCAGCTATTTTGGAGATTTGCCAGAACAAACAGACACACAGACACGACGAATATTTAAAAAAACGTGGTTGTGCTATATGTATCAGTTATATATCACGATGAACGTCGACGTTTACAAACAGGCACTCAAATTTCACTTATTTGTGTATATAGATAGTAAAATGAACGAACAAACAAACAACGTCGATCGACAGGTGAGTGTTGAAACCATATAGGAAGCCATACATCGAATAACTTTACGCAATGTTGAAAACTTCCTGAATATTCTAAAAATAGCTAGATCACAGAACATTGTACAAATAGATATAAAATTATTATTTAAAGTTACAAGCTCAAACGTACTAATAATATAAAGCTGAGTGATATTGCTTACTTGAATGCGATAATCTCAACAACTACTGTTCTAAAATTTGAAAAAGGTAAATAATAGTTTTTATATTGTATTGATATTTAACATGCATTAGAGTGCATTAGAGGAGGCCTATGTCCAGCAGTGGACTAACACAGGCTGATGATGATTATATATATGATTTATTTCTCATTACCTACAACTAAGTTGCGGGTTTAATATATCATTAGCTTTAGGTTACTATTTCAGTCGAGAAAAGTCGCGGGCGGAGGTTAGTTTTATTTACGAAAAATACAAAGAGTTGAATCATTTTAAAATAAACCCTAACCTGAACGTTTAGTTAGTTAACAACTAAGCTGATTAATAAATAAAAACCACCAACAAGCAATTAATCGTAACGTAAAAACGACCAACAAAACGATTAAATACAATGTAAAGCAATCTACATCAACCTAAATCCACAAATTCCTATGGCGGCATTGGTTAAGTGAAACTCGCTTCCGCTCGCTTCCGCCCGTTTCCGGCCGCCTCGGGCCGTTTCCGAAATTGTACGTGGAATTTGCCGCTTCCGCGGCTGAAACGCGAGCGGTTATTGCTGTAACAGCCTTCCGAAGGGAGTTACCGTCATGTTACAATTTCATGTAATATATCAGAGTTTACGCGAGTACCAAGTTTGTTAAAATATTTGTGGGGGTTTTTAATAATATATTATCGATTTGACCTTTTATTATTATTTTAACTGCGTAAATGGGTAATGGCGTGTGCTTTAGAGAGCGGAGGTCGTGGGTTCAAATCCTGTGCTCGACAAATTTTCATTGTTGTTTCCTAGTTGGTTAGGGCAATTTGGGCCGATCACCCACTTGCTGAAAAGTAGGTCGGTCCGACTTACTTTTCAGCTCCCACCTATCCGCATTGGACCAGCGTGGTGGGATACGGTCCAAAAAACCCCTAATGGAGAATGCGTGCATTAGCGGAGCCTATATTCAGCAGTGGACTAACACAGGTTGATGATGTGATACAGTGTAATGCTTAATTAAATAATTATTTTTCACTTTGACTTTGATATTAAAACTAGTTGTTACTTAACCACCTAAACTATGACAGGGTAGCAGGTTTGGAGCAAATGTGGTTTATACCTACGGATCTGTATAAATGAATTGCCTTTAAATCATGCTTGTAACAGCGATATCGTGCCGCCTAATAATTTAATGGGCGCGTTTTGCCAGCGATGTTTGTTTAGCGTAAATTAATCATAACAGAGTTTGCTTTACATGAGTTCCAGAAAAGATGTAATAAGTAATATCAATAATAATGATTTCAAGACGATAACACAACGCCATCTTGTCCCAAAGTAAACAAAGCTTGTACTATGGCAACTAGATGGCTGGTATATACATAGATTTACTTTCATTTCGTAAATAAATACATGTAATACAGATACAATCACCCAGAAACGATATAAACTCTTTGTTTGGCACACAATGCTTTTCCCTTATGGGGCATCGAACTCTACCTCAGTGGTCTAGCGGTATTGGCCCTTGCTTTGTAAGATGATCCATGCGTCGGATGAGCATGTAAAAAGTTGGATCACCTACTCGCATTGGACCAACGTGGTGGGATACGGTCCATAAACCTTCTAATGGAGAAGGCGTCTATTAGGAGAGGCTAACACAGGCTGATCATGGTGATGATGGTGGGAATCGAACCCACACCCTGTGGCGCAATAGTCACCATCACTAACTACTACAAAAAGCTATAATCAAACGTTTCTTTGCTTGAAATTATACCTGAAGATTGAGCCCAATCTGACTAAACTGACTCAAAACTGACATGGAGGTACTTTATTTATGTAGCTAACCTGAATAAGATGAGTTCCTTTTTTGATTTTTTTTTTGGCAACGTAGGCAGACGATCAGTCGGGCCACCCGTTGGTAAGCAGTTACCGACGCCCATAGACATCAGCAATACCAAGGGTAATACAAATGCGCTGCCTACGTGAGACATATGATGTCCAGCAAGTACACTGCCCACGGTGCCCTTTAAACCGGAACACAGGACTATTTTACACATAACTTTGCGGCAGACAGGCACCGCGGTGGTACAGCCCCAGACGCCCCTGTAAAAGGGGACCTACCACCATTAAAACATTTCTATACGAAAAGAAACTAAATACTTTACTCTATGCGGTGCAACAGCCTACGTCGAGTAAGTGTTGACCAATTAAGAACAACATTAATCATGGTTTTATTGTTTATCACATTTTTATTACTTATAATTTTGTACCGTGACTTGATTAAAAAAAATACGATACCAATTCATGCGACCTATAAAAAACTTACAAAATTATTATATCTTTATATGTTACCACGCGGACGAAGTCACGTGCAACAGCCAGTTGGTTTAAAAAAATCACTAATCAAGCGGTAGCGCGAAAAGACTAATACATTAGGATTTTCGAAAAACTATAATTCTGTTATTGACTCCTTAGAAATACTCCGTTTTATTTCGGCAAATGCACATGTGACGCAAAACCGTAGTGGACCAAAAATATTTACGGATATCAACTCTCAACAGCCGGTCGTAAAATGTTAGTTTTATGACACATAAATGCCCATTGTATTGGCCACCGACGTAAGATTGGTACAATTATGAATTGCGCAACATCCACCCTCCACCATTGCACTATCTATATATGAATCGAGTCATCTTTCTGTGATGGTCATAGTGGTAAAAAAACCAATAATTTCATCAATGCGCTATATGTACAATAACCGCCTGTAACCTCCTGCATGCCCTAGCGGTACTGGCCCTTGCTTCATAAACCGGAGGTCGTAAGTTCGAATCCTCGTGAAAACTACTTTGTTTTATCATTCGTTTTTTGGTTGGTTAGGGCAATTAGGGCTATATACCTATTTTCTAAAAAGTGAGATGATCTAGGCGTCGGATAGGCATGTAAAAGTCGGTCCATTTATCAACCACCAACCCGCAATGGAGCAGCGTGGTGTGATACTGCCCAAAAAACCCCCTAATTGAGAAAGCATCCATTAGGGGAGGCCTATGTCCAGCAGTGGACGAACACAGGCTGATAATGAGCATGATATATATACATAAATATTGAATACGTTCGTATCCATTGGTGTTTTTATTATACTCAGCCAATTTCTCAAATCATCATGGGGTCGGCTTGTTATCCATTCAGATTTAACAAAAGAGTAGCTTATACGCAGAGCGACCATCCCTTGACCTTTGGAGGTCAAGTGATGGACCTAAAGGGTAAACCTCAGATATATGAAAACTTGGTGTCACTTTCATAGAGCTAAAACGTAACTTGCATTTGTTTTTATTAACATCTTATTAAGTAACAGAATGTTGTCTGTACAATAGTTGAAGTGTAAAACAAAGGACAACGGCAAGGGTCATCGCTTACAAAATTAAAGTAAAAGTTTGTATATCAAATCCAATAATTTACGGATTTTTCGCGTTACTCAAATATATTTATTCCCGACGTTTCGGATTCTTTCCAGCATCCATGATCACGGGCAGACTAAGTTGGTATATGTCTGTGTCTCAATGTTTTGGAATAGCCGTCAGAATTTTTATTTAAAATTATGTCAATTTTAAATAAAACTTTGCATTTTCTTAATTTTGAACTTTGGTTTGACAATAAGTACTTATGTTTTCCTGTGACTTTGTAGTTTTTATATCTTTCGATTTAATTTTTAAAATTATCGGACCCCATGAAGGTGGCAAAGACAAACCATCCTGTCTATTAAAATTTGGATATTTTTAAATTTCTATTGCCTCCCGAATCATCCTTGGTATGAATCGGGAGGCAATATAAATTGAGTTTTATAAACATCTAAAAAATAATTAGTTGATTAACATCTAAAATGCACTTGAGATAGTCTGTTGTTATTGTCAAAAACAATTCTTATAGACAGTCTTCTAATGTCACTGACATTAGATGACATCTATATTGTTGCTGACGTACCAGCATCTGATTTGTAGCACAAAAACGTTATTCAAACCTCTTCGACCGCCAATCGTGTACGATCAATGTTAATTACCTGAAAAGAGAAACAGTAATTAGTATATTACATAAATATTGCGATAAAAAATCCATGTACATCATATATGCGTGAGTATATCTTCAAAAAAGAAATTTTTGCTTTTTGAAGGAATACATTTATTGCTCAATTTAGAATTTTATAAAGCGAAAATATTTATAAGCTTAAGTATAGGTCACTATTTTTTCCATTAAAAAAAAAGGTACTTATACTAGAACGGCCTTACAAAATTATGCATTATTAACGTACAATCTAAACAAAATTCATCACCAAATAACTTCGAGTTCATCCACTTAACAACTCTCCACAAACCAAAACCGCCCTTCTAATATCTCAATCATACGTACAAAATCACAAAAAGAAGTCGTATTTTCTAGATCTAATCTAGCTCTTAGCAAGTTTTCTAGGTCTCAGAGCAACACAGCATTAGATCCGACCGAGATTTCTAACGAGTGCACTCGGCACACACCAAACACCGCCCCTTGACCCGACTAGGCTAAGTCAAGCCTAAGTTTTGCTACAACACTCGACCTACATACAACCTGTTGAAGACTTGAGTCAGGTCTACGGTTCGTATTGTTTTGCCCTTGTTCTTAGACGGATGCTTGAACTTTTCTTTTTCAAGTTATATTATATTTTGACGCGTCAGGGTGACAACACGCAACAGCTCGCACACCGTCACGAAACACAACTGACCATTGTATTTTACGGCGCTGCACTCATCGCAAAGAAACACCGACACCTGCAAGTAAACTATAGTCAAGAGACAACTGAATTCGCAATATTTATTTTAACAAAAGTAGAATGAGGCAAAGATAAATTTTAACTTGTTTAACTTTGAATAACTTTAAAAGCGTCTACATTAGTAATCACATATTCTTACTTAGATGATAGGTAGCTAATATTATTATAAAGTATTCGAGGCTTCTCAAAACTGCATTCGATTCGTTTTCAATTTACGTAAATACGACCACATTTCTGCATACCGTTCCCAACTTCAGTGGTTACCTATTCGTCAGCGACGCTCCTTACGAGCTCTGACTACTCTTTATTCCTTTCTAAATTCTCCTACTACACCCTCGTATATATCTTCTTATTTTCGTATCTACATGAAGTCAGTAACAAACATCTTCGATCGACACATAATCGTCTACTTCAATGTCCCGTTCACCGTTCTGACTTCATGCACTCTACATTCTTTATCCAGTCTGTACTTTTATGGAATGCGCTACCTCTTGAAATCAGGATGGCAATAGTTATATTACTTTTTAAAAGAAAACCAAAGAGCACCTATTAAAAGACTTGCAAAATATAACTTAATACTGTCGTCATGTATATACTTATGTGGTAATTTGTATCAATCATTCTATTTATAATTATGTATATATATATATATATATATATATATTATTTATAGTATTATATATACATATATATGTTAATTATATATATTTACGTGTATATATATATGCATATGTATCTATATCATAATATATATTGTTTTATTTATAGGTATCTTTTATATATATGTTTAACTTATATTTAACCGGTACCTTCTCTTTTTCATTTTATCTGTGCACCTCCCCACTTATTATCTCTGCACCACCTTAAGGTTGACTGGGAGAAAATGCCTATGGCATTAAGTCCGCCTATGTACAATTAGTGCTTAAAGTATAAATAAATAAATAAATAAATAAATAAACGTGCAACTTTTAGTTGAGACATTCTACGCGTTCATCGTTGCAATATTTTAATAGGACCCACCGCTATTAGAACTAAGGTATTAACAAAATTTTAGCAAAAGAAACCGATTTCAAAACAAAACACTGTTTCAAAACAAATTAAAATGCACTAATAAGTAAAAACTCCCCATCCAACCTTTTAATCCCCCTTTCAATCCTCACGGATTTACGGACGGCCCTTAGCCGATGAAAGATTCCTTTGAGTAAAGTAATTTGCTCCTAAGATTTGAAGACTTCCGTCGCTTTATCATGGATCCCATTATCAGAACCTAACCATACTCTAATCAAACTGCCACTGAATTACATTCTTTCTAATAAATAAATAAAAACGAATCATCTCAATCGATTGGCGTGACATTGAGCTATTAATTGTCCATTTGTTGAGCACATGCTTAATGTAAATTTTAGAGCTAATACATTTTTTCATGGATGCCACTATCAGAACTGGACCAAATTTCTATGAGACCAAACGGGAAGCACCAGCTTTTTTAAATAAAAAAGCAACGTCCAAATCGGTCGACTCAGGCGAAAGTTCTGAGGCAACAAACATAAAAAAAATACAGACGAATTGGATCGTGTTGTGCTAAACCATACCAATCCACATCAACCTCTTTCCGAGATAGATAAGTTTTAAATTTGACGTTCGTTATGAATTGTTTTATACATAAATATATCTGAAAAGAGAATATAATTGGAAAGATATGAACGTTCCGATTCAGATTATGACAAACAAAATCAATATTAAAAAATAAATCAATTTAAAAAAAACCAGGAAAAGTCATAACTTGGGTTGGTTCCAGATATCCTCAGTTTTTTGAAATCTTTGGTTCTACATGTCAGATTGAAATCAAACTTACGGACATGATGATAAAGGTGATTTTACGTTAGATAATATATATGACCCAATTTTGGCCAAGTTGTGGCTTGGTATGATCCAATTGAGAATTTCTGAAGTCGGTTAAAAACAAAGTCTTATCATTAAGCATCTCTCTATATCATAGACAAAAGAGACCCGGAATTTATATAAGGAATGTCTCCAATGTCAAATATTTCAGACTAAAGAAATATTAACCGTAATTCTGTCTGCGAGTAAAACCATATTAATATTATTAAGGCGAAACTAACTCTCTGTCTGTCAAGTGTAATTTTTTGTACAATAGTTCAAGTGTAAAACAAAGGACGACGGCAAGGGTCATCGCTTACAACATTAAAGGAAAAGTTTGTATATCAAATCCAATAATTTACGGATTTTTCGCGTTACTTAAATATGTTTATTCCCGACGTTTCGGATTCTTTCCAGCATCCATGATCACGGGCAGACTAAGTTGGTATATGTCTGTGTCTCAATGTTTTGGAATAGCCGTCAGAGTTTTTATTTAAAATTGACATAACTTTGCATTTTGTTAATTTTGAACTTTGGTTTGACAATAAGTACTTATGTTTTCCTGTGATTTTGTAGTTGTTATATCTTTCGATTTAATTTTTAAAATTATCGGATCCCATGAAGGTGGCAAAGACAAATCATCCTGTCTATTAAAATTTGGATATTTTTTAAATTTCTATTGCTTCCCGAATCAATCCTTGGTATAAATAGAAATTGAGTTTCATAAACATCTAAGAAAGAACTAGTTGATAAACATCTAAAATGCACTTGAGATAGTCTGTTGTTATTGTCAAAAACAATTCTTATAGACAGTCTTCTAATGTCACTGACATTAGATGACATCTATATTGTTGCTGACGTACCAGCATCTGATTTGTAGCACAAAAACGTTATTCAAACCTCTTCGACCGCCAATCGTGTACGATCAATGTCAATTACCTGAAAAGAGAAACAGTAATTAGTATATTACATAAATATTACGGTAAAAAAAAATTTCATGTACATCATATATGCGTGAGTATATCTTCAAAAAAGAAGTTTTCTGCTTTTTGAACAAATATATTTATCGCTCAATTTAGAATTTTATAAGGCGAAAATTTTTATGAGCTTAAGTATAGGTCACTATTTTTTCCATTAAAAAGGGATACTTATACTAGAACGGCCTAAAAATTATGCATTATTAACGTACAATCTTAACAAAATTCACCAACAAATAACTTCGAGTTCATCCACTTAACAAATCTCCACAAACCAAAACCGCCCTTCTAATATCTCAATCATACGTACAAAATCACAAAAGAAGTCGTATTTTCTAGATCTAATCTAGCTCTTAGCAAGTTTTCTAGGTCTCAGAGCAACACAGCATTAGATCCGACCGAGATTTCTAACGAGTGCACTCGGCACACACCAAACACCGCCCCTTGACCCGACTAGGCTAAGTCAAGCCTAAGTTTTGCTACAACACTCGACCTACATACAACCTGTTGAAGACTTGAGTCAGGTCTACGGTTCGTATTGTTTTGCCCTTGTTCTTAGACGGATGCTTGAACTTTTCTTTTTCAAGTTATATTATATTTTGACGCGTCAGGGTGACAACACGCAACAGCTCGCGCACACCGTCACGAAACACAACTGACCATTGTATTTTACGACGCGCGCACTCATCGCAACGAAAAACCGACACCCGAGGTATGAGGCAAAGATATATTTTAACTTGTTTAACTTTGTATAACTTTTAAAGCGTGTACATTAATAATCACATATTCTTACTTAGATGATAGATATGAAGGGCTACACTGCAGCTAATGTTATTATAAGGCATTTGAGGCGTAACATTCATAGTATAAACGGTGCAACTTTTTAGTTGAACATTCTACGCGTTCATCGTTGCAATATTATAATCATCATCATCATCAGCCTGTGATAGTCCACTGCTGGACATAAGCCTCCCTAAATACACCTCCATCCTTTAGGGGATTTTGGACCGTATCCCACCACGCTGGTCCAATGCGGATTGGGCCCCCGCAGGATTCGAACCCCTATCTTCGGTTTCTAAAGAACACGCCCATGCCACTAGGCTACGGAGGCAGGCAATACCAACATGATGCCAATCGTAAATTGACAATCGACGAATGGCAACACCATACAGGTAAAGCAGCCCGTTGCAAGGAGTTATTTGCCATTAATACCGTATCTAATTTCGCCATACAATGTTTACGTCGATCCATACTCTTGATATGTAACCAAGGGTCGATCTCCGTCACGTAACATCAGCCGCGGATATCGTAAGACATTGCATCGCGTACTACATTGGCACAGTGCCAACACGTCTCTCGTGGCCTCCACCTTTGTACTGTCCATTCATGAAACGAATCGTCCTCGTTGTGTTGGCGAGTTCAACGACCTCCGAAGGACGCAGTGATTAATAGTGATTGACCACTGTCATCATTTTTGTATTGGCAAGTTTTTTAAACATTTTTATTTGCCTTAATGAAAAAAAAAATGATTCTCGTAAGCATGCATCACTACATAGTATAAAACGAAAATTTTGATACGATTTTTTTTTAATAGATACAGTGATTAACGAGGAAGGTTTATATGAATAATTCATACATAACATTGAAGAGCCACCTGATGGGAAGTGGTCACCGACTCCCATACACATTGGCAATACCAGTGTTATCACCAACGCGCTGCCTACCGTGAGACATAAGGTATTAAGTCTCGTTTACCCAGTAAATACGCTGGCTACGGTGCCCTTCAAGCTGGAACACAGCAGTGTTTTCACACTACTGCTTTGCGGCAGCAAAAGGCACCGGGGTCGTACCTACCCATACGGTCCCCTGTAAAAAAAGGGACCCACCACGTGTAAACCGGACCGTTTTGGACCGTATTCCACCACGCTGGTCCAATGCGGGTTGGTGTGTGGACCGACTCTTTACATGCCCATCCGACGCATTAATTATCTTACTTTTCAGACAATTGGGTGATCGGCCTAAATTGCCCTAACCAACCAGAAAATATTAATGAAAATTTGTTGAGTCCCTGCAGGATTTATGGAGGAGTGATAATCGACTAATAACGACGCAAAACGTCAATTCGTTACCATGGGTTATATCGTTTATATCAATTATATCTTTACTTTGCCTAATTTAGAAAAGGACGTTAAATTAAACTAACGCTACTTAATGAACTTAAAAAATAACTGAACACAAAAAACATCCGTTGTATAACGTTCGAAAAAAACTAAAATGACCGACCTTGTGTAGGAAACATTCGCGTGTTCCGAAAGCGTTAATAGAAATCCACAAATTGCTACTGCACTTCCGATATCGAAACGATCAATCAACAACAAATCGGAATAATGAAACAAGGGTAATAAAAAAGGACATCGTAAATCTTTAAGTAATTTATATATATTACAATAATATAAAATTATATTTTATATAAAAATATGTATATTATACATTTTGAATTCGCACGTGCGAGTATTTTGAAACCTTTTTAGCATATATAAACATCATCATCATCATCATCGCATCATCCTTGTCATTAGTCCACTTCCAGACAAAAGCCTTCTCCATCAGGGGGTATTTAGACCGTATCCCACCACGGTCCAATGCGGGTTGGTAGGTGGACCGACTTTTACATTTTCAGTCCGGCGCATGGATCATCTTACTTTTCAGAAAATCGGGTGATCGGCCCAAATCAACCAACCAGGAAACAACGATAACAAAACCAACCCGCATTGAGCCAGCGTGGTGGAATACGGTCTCAATACCCCCTAAAGGACAATGGTGATGGTGTGCATTGGGGGAGGCCTACGTCCAGCAGTGGACTAACGCAGGCCGATGATGATGAGGATGATGAATTATTGGCATATGCTTACTCGTGGTATTTAACAAAAAAAACGTATAATAGTGTTATAATAATTGAAAAAACCATGGAGCCTAAATCGTGCGCTAGAAAGATCTTAACAACCAATATTTTTTTGTAAACGCGTGGTCTTAAACCATTATTAAGAAACACGTTAACACATACGATCTTGGAATATAGCATGCAAATTGAAAAATTTTCATTTAAACCTAATACTTATTAATAGGTTTTACCTTTTTATGTTCTATTAAGACATAAAAATATTATACCTAAAATTAAAACCAAACATTGTGTTGTACAAACTGTAATGCTGAAGATTTTTCAAAATCCATCATCATCATCATCATCATCATCATCAGCCTGCGCTAGTCCACTGCTGGACATAGGCCTCCCTAATGCACGCCACCGTTTCCTATCTTCGGCTATTCTCATCCAGCCCACACCAGCCACTTTGCGAATGTCGTCACTCCATCTTGCCGCAGGGCGTCCTACACTACGTTCAAAATACTTTTCAAAATCCATCAATTGGTTATTGCATATAGAGTAATAAGGATTCATACTAACAAACTTTTACAAAGCCAATTATCATAATCAGCCCGTGTTAGTCCACGGCTGGGCATAGGCAGGAGACCTATGCCCAGCCGAATCTACCTCCATTTCAGTTTTCACATATGTGAAACTTTCAAAAATACATAGAGAACGACGCGATATGCCGGTCTCCGTGCAGTAGCCGGTTCAAGTTGGCAGGGAGTAGCAAGCGATCGGATTGAAAGTGGCTTATGTCCAGCAGTGGACGAATAGAGGCCGCTAATGATAATGATGTTGAATATTGAGAACTAAATTCATACACACTTGATGCATCAATTTCATCCAGTATATTGTGAAACGTATCGATTAACCAAGCCTCGTACGTGAAGGCGTTCGCGTTTCTGAAATCAATTAATCGCTTCGCTAGCAACAGAAGCGGCCCGTGAGATAATACACAATTGAGTAGTTAAAAATTTAAAGAAGATATATTAATTAAGCTTTACTTTTACCGCCTTCGTGCTAGCGGTATTGGCCGTTGCTTTATAAACCGGAGGTCGTGAGTTCGGATCCCGCGGGGAAAACAAATTTGTGTTATAGTTATTTTTTGGTTGGTTAGGACAATTTGGGCCGATCACCCAACAGTCTGAAAAGTGAGATGATCCACGCGTCGGATGGGCGTGTAAAAAGTCAGTCCACCCAACAACCCGCATTGGATTAGTATGCAAAATACGGTCCAAAAAACTCCCTAATGAAGAAGGCGTGCATACGAGAGGCCTATGTCGAGCAGTGGACATTTTCGTCTATTTCTAGTCAACAAAGCGTTTGATGAACACATAAACCAATCGCAATTATATGACTTCAGCACGTGGTCAATATCCTACCAATACGAAAAACCTGCAAATACCAACGAAAACCCCACACCATTTTCACTTCAGGCACAGTCTGTCCGCACATTAGCTAAGTGGGATTAACATTAACGGCATGTTCGAGATAAACATATTATCATAAGGTAACGCACGTGTGGGGTAAAAGACCCCATAATTGTAACATACAAGTGCCAACACACTAGGCGAATCGATGGACGAAATGAAACATAATATAATCCATAGCAACGCTGTAGATATATCATTAAATCGGAGCCAATCATTAGATGGCGTGCATTAGAGGCCTATGTGCAGCAGCGGATTAACACAAGCTGAACGTCATCATCATCATCATCATCATGATGATCATTAGATGGAAATGAAATTAATAAACGATTCTGAGCAACCTATTCTCAGCCAAATAAGTTGTATAAAATAGATAAACAAAATGCAATCATATAGACAACGTCGACGGATACGCGCATGATCCATGTTCATATTTGGTCACTAATCGGAACTCTTAAGTTTTGTTACTGACATAATATAAAATATGTGACAATAACAAAGAAAGTTTTTCTTAAGAAAAAGTAAGTATATAATTAATACAAATTGATAGCACGAGGCTACAGAAGCGCATGTCGTTGGATTCGTTGTATAACTAACTAGCAACCCCGCAACCCCCCTTGTGGGTTGAAACCCACCCCCTTGAAACCCACGTGGTTTTCGTAATATCCGTTCTTAGCTGATCTCTACTCGGCGAAAGGAATATTCCTACCAAATTTCAAGTCTTTATGGTTCCAGCGATATCGTAATGAGTCAATATATAGGTGGGAATCTCTTTTATATATAGATAGATAAAGATATTTGCATACAACCTTTCACAAACGACCGATCAACGAGCACTACATTACAATCTCGGCTCGCCATCGCATACGCACCTTTACTCGAGCAGAATTACCAGCACGTGTAATTACTCGAAACGGGATATTAGCCGTACGTTTACCTCAGTGCGCGATTTTCCCTGTACATGATTAATTGCCAAAGTTTTGCGGTGTCTGGAGCTAGGCATTACTGTTTTAAAGTAATATAAGTACGCTAGTAACTAGTAATTAGCATTTAAAGTGGTCTAGATTGTGCAGAATGATAATTTACAGTGTGGTGGATGACGCTAGATGTAGCGAGTTGAATATTTGAAAACCCTAGTGGTTTAGTCTTTAATGTCAATGACGAAGGTCGTAAGTTCAATTCCCTTTGGAATAATGTTGTCGATTTCGGTATGAAATATATATAGAATGACATTGATTTCTCCTAAAGAAATAAGTAATATAACATTAGTTATTTCTTTAAGAAAGTTTTCGATTCATTGAAAATACTTCACATTAGTACTTAAAGCATTATATTGGAATTCATATACAAGATTTCACATGATTTTGAACATGGTTTAACAAACCGTCCTGTACTATGACAATTCTGCTTTTACTATAAACACTATTAAAAATGAGTCAAAATATGTCACAACTTTACGCAAAACTAGTCAAGACCAGAAAAGACCGAATATTGAAGCTAAATAATAAAAACTAACCTAAAGAAACGCCAAGCTTTCAGCTTATGACACTCTTGTTAGTGGACTGACAATAAATTGACAATGACTTACAAATAAACTAATAACATGTCCTCTAATATTAGTAAACTAGTATTAGTATAATTTATAATTAAAAGTATTATAAAGTAATATTAACGAACTGGCGAGTATGGAATATGTAGAGTTATAGCTTATATATCAGAATACAACATTTTTTTTCTTTAGCCATTTGTGTCCCACAGCTGGGCAAAGGCTTCTCATCGCTGTGACCATTCATCTCTTTTGCTAGCCATGGAAAACCAGTCTTTTCTGAATTTGTCCCATTCGACCTGCCATCAATGCCTGCCGCGCGGTCTTTTTCTTTTGGTGGTCCAAAAGGTGCATGTTTTACCCCAGAGAGAGTCAGACATAGATCATAGAATAATACAATATGAACACAATTTATAACGATTCTTTTTAATCTAGCCTTGAAGTTACTTCTCCAAACGGGCGCGTCGACTGGTGCCGTTAAGGGCTCGTACACACAGGTGGTTACAACAATGGGGGAACGAATACAACGTGTTCCTACAATAGGGACACGGACCGATACTAGACAATGAGCGATTGTGTCGACTGTATGACGGCGGGAGATTTCGGGGAGGTGCACACTGGCGGTGTTTTTCGGGTGTGTCTGCGCGACGTGGGTCAACGACCCCGACGGTTTGAGGATGATGTTTCCTAAACGATAAAGTGATACTTGAGATCCATATGATTGAGGACTATATCTGAACCGAATAGGGAATAGAATCGGCATAATGAAGCTTAGTAAATTGCTTTTAGTTAGCTGGTTTATTGGTTGAAAGTCAGATGAAATAAGGCAGCGTTCTACAGAGCAATGCTCAGTTATTTGTTTTCGGGTCATATCACAGGGTCGGCCAGATTTACTTGAATGACAGTTTTTAGACAGGACATCTGACATTTGACCTTCACAATCAGTTGCCAGCAAATTTGAAAGCGCTGACATCCTATAAGGACTGTCAAAGATGGTCTTGACAACAGATTAAACTAACATGATTAACAATCTTTGAAAGAATAGGTCTTCAGCCCGTTAAGACGTGGGGATGTGACGAGCCCATCGCCCGCTTGACGGCGAAACTGCTTGCAGTGGGAGCAAGACAGATCCGCAGTACAAGTGAAGTTACTCAATTGCCATTCCGCCTGCTGAGCGTGGCAATTATGAGCAACTCTTTTAATGAACGCCAACAAGATCGGCCGTCTTGAAGGCGTTAATAAAAAGGTTATGTCTAGACTGATAGGTCTAGTGAACGTAGTCTAGGATGATAAGTCTTCTGGAACGTACTAAGGAAGACCCGATTGCTGTCCCAGTTTAAAAAACAACGTAGCATCAGAAACACTGCTCAAAAGGAAAGTTTCCTTTTAAGAATTCTAACTTCAACTTAACTAAGCTCCAGGAAACTTAGTCAAAGCCGAAGTAGAAACTCATCACTGTATCACTTGCTAGCGCTTGTACCTCTCCGTAAAAAGCTAGCAAATAATCAACCTAGCTACATCATTAAACAATAGTAATTTAATAACCTATATCGATACCAAATAATATACATAATTGATGCTAATTATATAAGTGATGACGTATGGCGTTGTCGTTCGATAATCACTGACACAACAATGATATCCCATCAATGAAAACGCTAGATGTATTACCACATCGTTGCCATGGGTTACAGTGTTAACATAAACTGCAACATCGTTGCCTAGCAACCGTTTTACCTGACGATTGCACATTCACCCCGAAAGAAAACAATCGCATTTCCGCATCAATCCACGACCGCCGACGTCCGCTCCCAAAAAATCCCTCTCGGCATTTCCGCCCGAACCGATTTCGGTGTCTATTTCCGTTGCACCAAACAGCGGACCATCCTGCGCCGGGAACGGCGGAGTGACGTCTAATTATAACTACACGAGCACCTTGAATGCGATACGAGTGTTTTTACCATTCTAGCGTTGATACGGTTAGGTTGTTTTGAAATGAATAAAGGTCTTATGGTAAATTACCCTTAACCTTATGGTAAATTATACGCATATGAGAAAATGTAGAGAAGACGCCACATGTCCAAGCCCAAGCCCCCCCCCCCACACGGTAACATTTTGGCTACACAATAGCGTATTAACACTACCGTTTTGCGGCAGAGGTAATCTTTGTGGTCGCACTTTTCTCGTCGGTGCGTTCGGTTAGGTATAAAAAAAAACTGCTAGGCTAAATCCAACAATGAAGCTACAAAACTAAATAGAACGGTTATTTTCTGTGTTAAGATCTTCTCCCGTCGCAAAATGCGATTCGCAACGCGCGCAACACAGTCTACCAATCAGCGGGCTGTAAGTCACGAACGCAGCAACTTGACTTTACATTTTATCTATTTATTTAAACTTTTTTCACTAAGTGTACAAAGGCGGTCTTAATGCCAAAAGCATTTTTTACCAGACAACGTTGGGGTTATGCAGAGATGAAAAGTGGGGAGGTGCAAATATGTGTGAGTTAAAAATAGAGAAAGTAATTTAAATATATACTAAAACATAAATGTATTTAATAATAGAACAAAAACGATAAATATATATATAAGCACAAACATATATAAATGTTTACATGTAAGCATTTAAAGTATTAAATATATTTTACACAAATACATCAATATAAATATATATCTGACCAAATAGTGAAATTTGATATGAGTTAACCTTTCTCTTGAAAGTCACAATACTTTTAGTTACATATATTTCACATTACATTAGGCTCTAATATAAGCTCAACTTTCATACATAAAACGTGCAGCAACGTCCCAGATAGTGAAGAATTAAACTAGGCAATGGTGGAGAATGTTCCTTCATCTCGTCCGTCGCCCGATTCAGGTAAGGCGTACAGTTTTCAGGAAGCCCATTGTGAAGTCCTGGAGCGGGAGAGCTGAAAATTGTCTCAGTGCACCGGGCCGGTGGATGCTTTGTTACGAAACTGGGGCGAGCGACGCAATTAAAGAGAGCTAGGTATCTTATACTATGGCTGATCCAAAAACAATGTTAAGCTTTACTAAACAACTTTCTTTGTCGCGTACTTATTGGTCAAGATTATGTGATTATGCAACAGCTGCACCCGAGCGAAATGTTCCATACTAATATTATAAATGCGAAAGTAACTCAGTCTGTCTATCTGTCCGTCTTTACGATTGAACCAATTATGTTGAAATTTGGTACATAACTAAAAGAGATTCCATGACAGGATACGATAGATGGTAGTCTGCATGGAAATATATAATAATTTCAAACTTCGCCTTATTCAACAGATCACATTTTTACAGATTACGTAAGTTTATAAAAGTAATATAGCGAGTACAGTTGTTGGTTTACTTCGTCCTAAACATCAGAATGTTGGTTATTCGGGACGGTAAGTGCGTGCTTCGAAAACATGTCCTTACATAATTTATTCCTACCGCGTCAATACGAAAGTGTAAATTCAAAGTGTGGCAGGTTCAAAAACACTTGAATAAATATATATCGTGAATACAGCTGTCAGATCTTATGCAAGCACGAAATAAGTAGACGTCCTTACTTTGTTAGCTAACTCTGCATAACAAACGTCAAGGTGTCGGTTTTTCGTGACGGTGTGCCTGCGCATCGTAGACATTTACCCTCATAATTTTTCCTATTTATCAAATAGCGCAGAAATCAATAATATTAATGAATAACTAATTCTGGGACGATAACACAACAAACATCTAGTCCCAAACTAAGCGAAGCCTATACTATGGCAAGTAAATGAATAATAAATACATATACCAACTTTAATTTGCTTAATAAGTCCATATTATATTAATACGCACACCGAGACACGGGAAGAACAGTGTTCATCACGCAATATTCATCCCATGGTATAAACCAAACCCGTTGCTTAAAGTCAGGGTCACTAACCACCACAACAATGGGGTAGTCTATTGAAAAAACAACTACAGAAATCTCATACCGGTGGTAGGTCCCGTTTTACAGAGGACCGCAAAGCAGTAGTGCAGCAGTAGTGAAAAAACTCTTCTGTGTTCCAGTTCGAAGGGCACCGTAGCCAGCGTATTTACTAAGTAAACGAGACTCAACATCCCGTGTCTCACGGTAGGCAGCGCGTCGGTGATACCACTGGTATTGACAATGTCTATGGGCGTGGGTGACCACTTTCCATCAGGTGGCCCGACTGCTCGTCTGCCTGCGTAGGCAATAAAAAAAAATGTCAGTTAAAACTCGAAACATAAAGAGTGTTTGCGCACTACGTTCACGGTCGAGCGATCGCAGACCGCCGACCGCTCGTGTTGCGATACTATCGACACACCGTATCCGCTTCCAAGTGGCTCGTTACGAGTGCCCTTCTTCACTTGAACGCTACGTTTTTTTTTCGTATGCCGGATTCACGTAGAGTGATTCGTTTTAATTGAATCAATTTCGTAAAGGAAGCTGGCAAAAATACTGTCTGTAATCCCACTAATATTAATAAAATGCGTTGAGTAATCGATGTGCGCGCATATTTTCAATCCTTCGCATCAAATATTAGCTAGAATCTATGAATCGTTATAACTTTTTCTTGTTTTTGGTTATTAACCGTATCTAACATAAGTTCACCCTTTTAATTACCTTAAATAACATTATTGAATAAAATTACTTTACGGATTTTATCGCGTTTATTTACATTTTAAATTCCTGACGTTTCGAACACTTTCCAGAGGCCGTGGTCAGTGGTCAAATAAACGCGATAAAATCCGTAAAGTAATTTATTAATAATGTATAATATTCGCGCCAGCAAGAAATAATTATACCATAAATAACAGCTTTTACGTAGAATAGGTAACTGATTTGTACAACCCAATGGGTAAACCACATTCGAATGGATTATTATATCCCAAATAACTTATTTTTCAACCTACAACCATTTTTTACTAAAACGCCTAGTAACTACTAAACTAGTTTATCACAAACCATATATGATGATTGACATGTTTCGATCAAACGAATATGATGTAAGAATCTACTCAGTGGCGGACTAACAGGGGGGCGGAAGGGGCGGCCCGCCCTGGGCCTCAGGTCTTGGGGGGCCCCCAAATGTATTTCGCGTTTTTCATAATACTTTAAAAATATGCTTAGTACCTTCATGAATCCATCAAGATAAACCTACTACAGCCATCGAAAGTGTTTACGTGGTACTAATAAACTTTTATGCTGAACGCGTCCAGTGCTCTAGGGCGATACCTGTCTTTGTAGCAGGTATTTCCTGAAGGATGAAGGAAGTGTGAAGAATTCACTTTTGTACGCCTACACTTACATTGTACTTAAGTCGAAAAATATACATTAACCTCATTTAAAAAAGATATTTTTTTTTTTACGTCGTTAATTAATAGTGTATTTATATTAAGTTAAGTAATAAACACGATCTTAACCGCTTAAGATAAGAGCTTAAGATCTTTTAAGCTCTTATATTAAGCGGTTAAGATCTTTTAATTTCATTAAAAAGTGTTTTTAATTTTTGTTGTGATATAAAGTTTAAAAGTAAATTATTTTAGAGTTGAGTTAATGCATTTCTGAGTATTAGGAAAAACTACGTAATTATTTAAACAAAAATATTGTTTTTATGCAAACAACTTTTTTTAGTCTATTTAGTTATCTTTCATAAAAGTTTCATAGTCAAATTTATGATTTCGCATATAAGTTAAAAAATAACAATGTACCTACGAACTAACAAGTAACTACCTAACAATATTCATTTAATTAACAAAAATAATAATAATTGAAGAGTACCATAAGGCTAAACGTATTAAACAAACATAATGACCTTAAATTGTATGCAATCTTTTACATAACTGACATGAACGGACCGTAGTATTTAGTATAGGTTTTTTGTGTATTCAGTTTACCTTGTTCCACAAAGTTCTGCTGGGTATACTGAATTGAGCCAGTCAGCAAATGCTGACATTTCTTGAGCGTATTTACAATACGAAACTCTTCATTACATGGCACTTTTGTTTTTTATACCACTAAGGTTGAAATATATATATATAGTTATTTTACCTAACCTAACCAGGTAAATTTGTACCGAAAAGAGTGAAGAAATCACACACACAATTTGCCTACACATTTATTTATATTTCTATAAATCTTTATTTCTAGGGATGTTAAAACTATGATAAAACAGTGTTTTCTTTAATTGGTAAATGCATTTTCAATTACAAAATAAAAGATTTTACTTAGCGAAAACAAAGTTTTCGAGTCATAAATCGGATAAGTTTTCTTATTTAAATTATGTTTGAGGCTTCGACTAGAAAAGCGAAATAAGTGCTAGCGTTTCCGAATATTTTACAATTTACCCTCATTCAAGGATTTAACAAAAGATGTTAGTTTGTAGATACACAAAGATATACAATTTAGGCAATGTTGTAGCAGTTTACGGTATTAATATATTTTTTATAGTGGAAAGAATTCAATCATCTGGTTCTCAGAAAAGGAAGGTAAAAATACACTTGCTGGATCTTTATCCAAATACCTTTCAAACTTTAATAAGAAGAAAAGTTGCGTGGCGAAAGAAATTAGTCAAACTGATGAATCGGGGTGCAATTTACAAATCATTGATATTGAGACAGCAAACATAGTTGAAAATTCTATTAAATGTGATGTTAATACAAAAGCCGACGTGAATGATGCTGAAAAACAGAATGACAAAACTTATAAATGAAAGAAAATTACTGAGGGAGCCGAAGAATACGTCACTAAGTTAGAGGTCTTCTCATCCAATGATGCTGCTCATTGGCCAATACCTTTGCCAGAGCACATCAAATTTTCATTATCGAAAAGAGTAGTGAAGTATTTCAAAATAAGGACGGACCTCCTGAATCTGTGGAAAGACCAGGTGAAAGCACTAAGGGAACAAACGCATTGTTTTAACTTTGCTGTGGTTGTACTCACACTTAAACGAGACTAAATATTTAAGGAAATGGATACTATACTCACCATCAACAAAGAAATTATATTGCTACTGCTGCCGGTTATTTGCATGTAAGGTTGATAATCTCACAAATAAATTTGTCTTTGGTTTTTGTCAGTGGTGGAAATTAAATCCAAGGATGAATCATCTCATGATATAACAATCTTAGAAAAATGGAAAACGTTGACAGTGGGCTTAAAACTTAATAAAAGTATTGATAAAGATAACTTGAAGATTTTTAACGATGAAACTAAGAAATGGAGAAACATTTTACATCGCCTTTTAGATGTCACGTATTATTATGCAACAAAATCCTGCTTTCAGAGGCCACCGTAAAGATATTTCTTTGGAAAACAGGGAATTTTGAGTTATACTTCTTTAGGCGCGTTATGAAAAAATGATGAGAGTGAAATTTTACGATTTGTCACAAAATTAACAGTTTATAATGAAAACGGTGAAAATGTAATAAGGTCCATATTACATAGTGATAAGGTTGATTTTGTGTAGTGATAATGGAGTTGTCGTTTTTATTTGCGATAGTTGTTGCATAATGTGCTCTATGAGTTAGGATTAAGGTTCGGTTTTGGTATATATATATATATATTATTAATAATATATTTTATATTATTCAAATTTATATTAAATATATATATTAAATATATTATTATATAAATATATTAATATTTGTAATGATGTTTATTCAACTTGATATAATGGTAATATTTTTATTCATTTAATATATGAACATTGTGATTTATCTATGTAATACGTTTTAGATAAGCGCCATCTAGTCACACATAATCAAAGCTTCTGATTTATAGTACCGCTGTACAAGTAAGCCAACATCTCTTAGGAATTCTACATTTGTAAGCAACAGATGGCGCTGAACTAACAGTTATATGATATATCAAAGTACGTCTTGTGAATCCATAAATTCTTAATCGAATTATTTATGATTAGTTCTTGTAAATCTATCATCTTTAGTTGTCTTAATTATTTTTGATTGATATTACTTACTATTTGTAAATATTAGTGAAAAAATTGTGCTTATATACTTTTCAAGTGCTCCAATATAATTGAGGTTAACTATCCGTATGTATTATTTATTGTATTGTAATTAATTATTTGCATGCAATTAAAACTATTTTTAATGATGCCAAAGAGTATAACTTTCTCACGCGTACATAAGTACACGCACCCATTTTTTTTTACAATAAGTACAATTGTTAGCGAAATATGATTCGTTGCTGAGAGAGCATTGCTTAAACCTAGAAGAGGCCGCTGGTGGGTCAAAGAGAGTTACATCTTATTTGACAAAAGGCATACAAAATGAATTTATTCTATATTTGGGTGAACATGTAAGCAAAAACAAATATTACGGAATAATTTTTTAAAAGCACTCCTGACGAAAGTAAAACAGACCAAATGAGTCAAATCATTAGATTCGTTCATATAGAAAATGACACTGTGGGAGTACGCAAATCTTTCTTAGGTTTTTTTTTTGGAAAAACTGCTAGGATATGTCAAAAGACATTCAGCAACAGCTGAAAAAAGATGGACTAGATATTACGTTCTGCAGGGCTCAAGGTTACGACAATGCCGCGTTAATGTCCGGTGTCCATGGAGGGGTGCAACGAAAAATCCGAGAAATAAATCCAAAAGTTCTGTTCTGTCACTGTTCTAATCATTCCTTGAATCTTTGTGTTAAACCAAATAATCATAAATACTTATACATACAAATGTGAACTGAATAAAAAGCTTCTATAAATACATGTTGCTTAAAGCTTGGGGGCCTCATTTAGCTTTGCCGCCCCGGGCCTCTGACGGGCTTAGTCCGCCGCTGAATCTATTATTTATTACCATAAAATAATATTAAGTCATGCGTTGCAAAAATACTAGGGAATATATTTGTATATACTTGAATATAATATATCATTCGTAGAATCGGACCAAATCATCGAAATTTGTTTATTCACTTTAATTTGATTAGTGGTATGGGCGTGTAATTAAAAAACCCGGAGGTCGTGGAATCGAATCCTGCGGGGATTCAACCAATTTTCATTGTTGTTTCATAGTTGGTTAGTGAAATTTGTGCCGATCACCCAACTGTCTGAAAACTAAAGATGATCTATGCGTCGGACGGGCTTGCAAGTCGGTCGGTCCACCAACCATCCCGCAATCCGCAATCCGGTACAAAATTCCTTAAAAATTGAGAAGGCATGCATTCATCATCAGCCTGTGATAGTCCACTGCTGGACATAGGCCTCCCTAATACACCTCCATCCATTAGGGATTTTGGACCGTATCCCACCACGCTGGTCCAATGCGGGTTGGTGGGTGGACCGACTTTACATGCCCATCCGACGCATGGATCATCTTACTTTTCAGACAATTGGGTGATCGGCCCAAATTGCCTAACCAACTAGGAAGCAACGATGAATATTTGTTGAGTCCCGCAGGATTCGAACCCACGACCTCGTTTCTAAGGCACTCGCCATACCACTAGACTACGCATTAGGGAGGCCTATGTCCAGCAGTGGACTAACAGAAGGCTGATGATTATAAGCGGCGTCAGTCAGTTATTTACATCACGTAGACAATCTACCAATGACGAAGCTAAACTGATGATGTCATTTAGTTGCCATGGGATACTTTGTTTAAATCTATTTCCTAGTCCAATTTGGTTAAGCTATAGTAACATAAAAAAAACGCCTATCACCTGAAACAACAATACGCGATGATTAGCGTTCATCTTATAAAGTTTAACTTACGAGTAGGGTCGTTCCGATACGATTAAATATAAATACGTACTCGATACTTTTATTTCGATACCGATTACTTTTAGGGTATAATTAAAATTTGCTATATGGTATAGCAAGTTAGCATCATCATAAATCTGTAATAGTCCACTGCTGGACATGGGCATCCCCCAATGCACGACGCCACCGCTTCCGATCTATGGCTAATCTCATACAGCCCACACGAGCACTTTGCGAATGTCATCACGACGACGTACAAGAAGTAACAAAGGATTAATTGAAATAAGTACTTGGCATATAATCAAATCAAACCAAAAAATACTTCAATATAATATACTTCAAATTCTTAAGTTAGAAATTTTTAGGTGCTTTTAAGGCAATTTTAATACGCTAGTATACTTACCTGTTAGATTATTGTAATTGTCGTTAGTTAATTTTATTCTATTAATGAATGATATGTATCGATATGTATAATTATCGATACATTTAGGGTCCCTATGTAAGTAGTATCGTAAAATTATTTAAGTAATACTCAAAAAAGTAGTTATCGATACCGTATTCGTATCGGAACATCCCTACTTACACACATAACGCTTCTAATAATGGAATACAAGTCATTCCCCCAACTTTTTTTGCAACATATGATGACTAATTAACATTTTATCATGTACATAAAGATGATTCCCATATTCGTTATTCAAACATATTTTAGCCATCGTATTTGCTTTGGAAGCTATAACTATTAAATATTATGTTATCAAGTGGTCATATAAACAGAATCAATAAAACACTTTATTACTTGAAGCGACAAGTTTTCGTTCCTGTTTTCTAGTTGTTTAGGGCGATGCCGGCCGTTCACCCGATTGCCCGTAAAGTAAGATGATCCATGCGTGCATACACGCAAAAAGTCGATGCTGCGACTTATCTCTCTCCGGTCGTGTCGGTTATCCGTCCCACCTGTCTATAAGAGTATAAAGGAGTGCACCTGTGTTTGTGCGTACACTTGTGCACTATAACATCTCCTCAGGCCGTATCTCTAATACAGATCGGCCGCCGTAGTCGTAATCGACTTGGAGGATAGGGAGGGGCATAGCGGGTCACGGGGCATAGCGGGGTCACGGGGCATAGCGGGGTGAGCCTTACGCAGCTCGAAACAAACGCCGTGCAAACTGTCAAATGACTCGGTTTGATTGGTCGTTAGTCGGCGCGTGATCTTCGTGAGCGAACGACGCCATTTTGTCAGGTGTTTGTATGTTATAAACGAAAATATCGAAACCAGTGTTTTTCTTAAAATTTTGACTGAAATTGAACAGCAATTCTTTCTTAAAAGTAATCGTATACTGCCGTGTGTTATTGTTTATTATGAATCAGTATCTTTCCGATTCCTTAATCAAGAAGCAAAAGTCATTGATTCAAAGGTAAGATACCGTTAGTTTGTGTTTAATTTGAACGAGCCGGTGGGACATAGTGTGATGGTGTCTGGGGCAAAGTGAGGTACACCATATGCCCCATTTTTAGATTATAGAAAAGTGCCCCACTTTGCCCCGTTTTAACTGATTTTGTTAGTGGGACTTGACAAAAATTGACAATTATTTCAAAATAAACCAAACCTTCCAACATTAGGTCAATTAGTATTAGAATTTTAAAAAAAAATTAAAGGTAATATTAAAAAACTGGGAGTATGGACTTGTAAGTTTGTTCCCTTTTTCACACAAAAGTTACCATACGTATTTTCTAACATATATCTTTATATATGAGAATACCATTGGGGCGGGCTTCCATCGCCGTGGACCCATTCACCCTTTTAGCCAATGGAAAACCAGTCTTTCCCGAATTTGTCCCATCTTTGTCCTGCCACCAATGCCTGCTGCCGGGGCTTTTTCTTTGGGGGTCCAAAAGGGTTGGTTTTAATTCCCAGAGGGAATCGGACATAGATCATAGAAGAACATAACAGGGAACAAAATTTTATAACGATTCTTTTAATCTAGCCCTTGAAGTTACTTCCAAACAGGGCGCGTCAACTGGTTAAGGGCCCAAACACAGGTGGTTTCAACAATGGGGGAAGAATTCAACCGTGTCCCTTGGCTTGGACACGGACCGATACCTAGACAATGAGGATTGTGCGTAGGGACGGTGGAGATTTCGGGGAGGTAACACCGGCGGTGGGTTTTTGGTGTGTTCGGGAGTGGGTCAACGACCCGGACGGTTTGAATTTTTTCCAAACGATAACGTGAACTTGGAGATCCATATGATTGAGGACCATTCTGGAACCGAATAGGAATAAATCCATAATGAAGTTTAGAAATTGCTTTTAGTTAGCTGGTTTATTGGTTGAAAATGGATGAAATGCGCTTTACAGACCAAATGCCTAAGTTATTTGTTTTCGGGTCATATCACAGGGTCGGCCGGATTGACTTGAAAGACAGTTTTTTAGACCGAACATCTGACATTTGGACCTTTCACAACCAGTTGCCAGAAATTTGAAAGTTGATATCCAAAGGACCCAAAGATTCCTTGAAACGGATTAAACTAAAATGATTAAATTTTGGTTTTTTGACAACAATCTTTGAAAATAGGGTCTTCAGGCCGGACGGGGTGGAGACCCCATCGCCCGGCTTGACGGCGAAACCGCCCGCAGGGGAGGGAAGATTGTGGGTACAAGTGGGATTACCAGGCCAACCGTCCCAGGTAAATTATGAGCAACATTTTTAATGAACGCCAACAAGCCGTTTCAAGTTAAAAAAAGGATAGACTGATAGGCCCAGTGAACGTAGTCTAGAATGAAAGTTTTCTGGGAAGACGGAAGACCTGAACCGTCCCCAGTTAAAACAATGAAGCATCAGGATGATGCATCTCGTCTCCTCGCCCTACGCAACCAAAAACATCCTCAAAAAGGAAAGTTTTTAAGAATTTTAACTTCAACTTAATTAAGTCCAGGAAACTTAGTCAAAGTGGGAAAACTCACCTGTAAATTTTGCTTAGCCCAAAGCTATTACCTTCGTAAAAAGGTAAATAATCAATCGAAGGCCACTCTTAAAACAATAGTCATTTAAAACCCTATAATGAAACCAAAATTAACATTATTGATGCTTAATTATAAGGTGACGGGCGGTTGTTGCCCGAATCACTGACAAAAAAACATTCCCATCAACGAACACGCTAGGATGGTTTACCACATCGTTGCCATGGGGTTAACGTTTAATATAACCGCAATCGTTGCTCAGCAACCATTTCACCTGGCGATTGCAATTCCACCCCGAAAGAAAAACAATCGCATTCCCGCATCAATCCACGACCGCCGACGTCCGCCCCGAAAATCCCTCTCGGATTTCCGGCCCGAACCGATTTCGGTTCTATTTCCGTTGCACCAAAAAAGGGACCATCCTGGCCAAACGGGGAGTGACGTCTAATTATAACTACACGAGCACCTTTGGAATGCTATACGAGTGTTTTTAACCATTTTCGCGTTGGATAGGTTAGGTTGTTTTTGAAATAAAAAAGGTCTTATGGTAAATTTACCCTTAACCTTTATGGTAAATTATTAAAGCATAAGGAGAAAATGTAGAGAAGACGCCACATGTCCAAGTTTCCGCCCCTCCCCTTCCCTCCCACACGGTTAAATTTTTCCACATTAATTAACATCACTGTTTTGCCAATTGAGGTTATGTTTATGGGTCCTATTTTTCTCGTCGGAGTTTGGTTAGGATAAAAAGTTAGGGTTAAACCAACAAGAAGCTACAAATAAAAGGATCGTTTTTTTTGTTAAGATCTTTCCTTGTCGCAAAATGGTGTTTCGGAACGCGCGAACACAAGTTGCCAATCCCGGGCTGTAAGTCAGAACGCGCAACTTGACATTACATTTTATTTATTTATTAAAACTTTCTGCACTTAAGTTACAGACAGACTTTAATGCCAAAAGGTTTTTTACCAGCCAACGTTGGGTTATAGAGATAAAAGTGGGAGGTAAAATATGTAAAGTTAAAAAGAGAAAATTTTAAATATATACTAATACAAAATGTATTTAATAAAAAAAAACGATAAATTATAAAGGCAAAAAATTAAAATGTTTACATGTAAAATGTGTGTTCTCTGGAAAATAGTAGTATAATATCCGTAAATATATCTGACCAAATAGTGAAATTTGATATGAGTTCAACAGCAAGGTTTTAACCTTCTCCGAAAGTCACAATACTTTCTAGTTACATAAATTTCCACATTACATTTGGGCTCTTTATAAGGTTTAACTTTCAACCTTAAAATGCAGCAACGTCCCAGATAGTGAAGAATTAAACCAGGCAAGGTGGAGAATGTTCCTTCATCTCGTCCGTCGCCCGATTCCAGGGGGGCGACAGGTTTTCAGGAAGCCCCAGGAAGTCCTGAGCGGGAGTTGAAAATTGTCCCGGCACCGGGCCCGGGCATAACAAGGATGCTTTGAACGAAACCGGAAAAGGTGGAGTTTGTTACGAAACTGGGGGAGCGGACGCAAAAAAGAGAGCTAGGTATCTTATACCATGGCTGGATCCAAAACAATGTTAAGCTTTACTAAACAATTTTTGTCGGTACTTATTTCCAAGATTATGCAACAGTTGCACCTGAGCCGGAAATGTTCCTACCAATTATTATAAAATGCAAAGTAACTCAGTTCGTCTATCTGTCCGTCTTTACGATTGAACCAAATTATGATGAAATTTGGTAATTACTTCCAAAAGAGATTCCAAGGACAGGATACGATAGATTGGTAGTCTGCATGGAAATATATAAAATTAATTTAAACTTCGCCCTGTTTCAACAGATCCATTTTTACAGAACGACGTTTATAAAAGTAATATAGCGAGGTTAAGTTGTTTTTTACCGTCCCAACATCAGAAGTTGGTTATTCGACGGTAAGGGAGTCACGAAAACGTGTCCAATAATTTATTCCCACCCGGGTCAATAAGAAAGTTAAATTAAAAAGTGTGGAAGGTTCAGAAACACTTGAAAATATATATCGGAATACAGCCTTCCCCTATGAACAGAAATAAGGTGAAATTTTCTTGTTAGCCAACTTGCAAACAAACTATGGTGTTTGGTTTAGAGACGGGGCCAAGATCGTAGATATTTACCCTCTAATTTCTCCCATTTTAACAAAAGCGCAGAAATCAACAATTAATGAATAACCAATTATGGGACGATTAAAACAACAAACATCTAGTCCCAAACTAAAAAGCCAACTAAGATAACTAGATGATTGATAATTACATATTGTAATTTGTATTTTGTAAATAAATAATTAATATTATTTAATTATAAAGACAAAGAACGAGAAAAACACAATGTTTCATCACACGATATTTATCCCTTTATTAGAATTCAAAACCTTATCAACCTTATTTTGTAATAAAACAAAAAATACGAACAAACGGACACAGAAAAACACTGTTCATCACGCAATATCAATCCGATGGAAAACTAAAAACCTGTTGCTTAAAGTCAGGGTCACTAACCATCAAAATGGAGGCCCATGTAACAAAAACACAACCACAGAAACTTAAAGCTAACATCAAGGTGTTTATTTTCGTGACGGTTGCCCCCATATTAGAAAAAAAAATATATATTATATTTAATATATATAAATATACCCTCACATATTTTCCCAACGCGCCAATTGGGCAGTGCCTAAAATAACTAAAGCGGCAGGAAATCGATAATATAAATAACCAATTAATTTTGGGACGTTTAAAATCCATTCTAGTCCCAAACCAAGCGGAACCTTATACTTGGGGCAATTAAAGACTAATAAATACAATGTTAACTTTAATTTGGTCAAAATAATACATAATTATATTAATGAAACACGAGACACGAGAAGAGCAGGCAGTTCATCACGCAATATTCCATCCCGGTTATAAACCAAACCTGTTGAAAGTCAGGGTCACTTAAATCAAACAACAATGGGGTAGTTCCTAGAAAAAACAACCACAGAAATCCCATACCGGTGGTGGAACCCGTTTTTACAAGAGGACCGCAACAGAGGGAAAAAACCTATTGGTTCCAGTTCAAGGGCACCGAGCCGGCGTATTTATTGGGAAACCACCTTCTAACATCTCGTGTCTCACGGTGGGCAAAGGCGTTGCCGGATACCACTGGTAATTGAAATGTCGCGGGCGTGGGGTACCCCTTTCCATCAGGTGGCCCACCGCCGTCCGCCCGCGTAGGCAAAAAAAAAATGTCGAAAACTGAAAATAAGAGGTTTTGCGACTAGTTCACGGTCGAGGATCCGACCGCCGACCGCTCGGTTGCGATACTATCGACACACCGTAATCCGCTTCCAAGTGGCTTTCGTTTTACGAGAGCTTGTTCTTCAATTGAACACTACGTTTTTTTTTTCGTAATGGGATTCACCCGTAGAGGATTGTTTTAATTAATCAATTTCGTAAAGGGAGCTGGCAAAAATACTGTCTGTACCCCCACTAATAATTAATAAATCTAAGAATCGTTATAACTTTTTCTTGTTTTTGGTTATTAACCGTATTTAACATAAGTTCACCCTTTAAATTACCTTAAATAACAGTTTTTACATAGAATAGATAACTGACTTGTACAACCCAATGGATAAACCACATTCGAATCGATTATCATATCCCAAATAACTTATTTTTTCTACCTACAAGCAAATTTTTCTAAAACGCCTAGTAACTACTAAACTAGTTTAGTCAGTTCAATTTCGGAATACATGTAAAGTATCACAAAACATATATGATGATTGACATGTTTCGATCAAACGAATATGATGTAAGATTCTACTATTTATTACCATAACATAATATTAAGTCATGCGTTGCAAAAATAGTAGGAAATATCTTTGTATATTATATATATATATATATATATATATATTCTTTAGGGATTATTTTATTATATTATATATATATATTTATAGGGCGGAGTGGAAAAAATTATAAGGAAAGCTGACCCCACCATCATGTGGGATATTAGCTAGGAAAAGAGAGAAGATACTTGAATATATCATATATCATTCGTAGAATCGTGCCAAATCATCGAAATTTGCTTATTCACTTTAATATAGACAAATTTGATTAGTGGTATGGGCGTGTAATTAAAAAACCCGGAGGTCGTGGAATCGAATCCTGCGGGAATTCAACCAATTTTCATTGTTGTTTCTTAGTTGGTTAGTGAAATTTGTGCCGATCACCCAACTGTCTGAAAACTAAAGATGATCTATGCGTCGGACGGGCTTGCAAGTCGGTCGGTCCACCCACCATCCCGCATTCCGCAATCCGGTACGAAACCCCTAAAAATTGAGAAGAAGGCATGCATTAGGTGAGGCCTATGTCCAGCAGTGGACTAACAGAAGGCTGATGATTATGAGCGCGTCAGCCAGTGATTTACATCACCTAGACAATCTACCAATGACGAAGCTAAACTGATGATGTCATTCAGTTGCCATGGGATACTTTGTTTAAATCTATTTCCTAGTCCAATTTGGTTAAGCTATAGTAAGATAAAAAAAACGCCTATCACCTGAAACAACAATACGCGATGATTTGTGTTCATCTTATAAAGTTTAACTTACGAGTAGGGTCGTTCCGATACGAGTAATATACTTTTATTTCGATATCGATTACTTTTAGGGTATAATTAAAACTTGCTATATGGTATAGCAAGTTAGCATCATCATAAATCTACAATAGGCCACTGCTGGACATAGGCCTCCCCCAATGCACGACGCCACCGCTTCCGATCTATGGCTAATCTCATACAGCCCACACGAGCACTTTGCGAATGTCATCACGGCGACGTACAAGAAGTAACAAAAGATTAATTGAAATAAGTACTTGGCATATAATCCAATCAAACCAAAAAATGTTACTTCAAATTCTTAAGTACGAAATTTTTAGGGGCTTTTAAGGCAATTTTAATACGTTAGTATACTTACCTGTTAGATTATTGTAATAGTTGTTAGTTAATTTTATTCTACTAATGAATGATATTTATATGTATAATACCCTAAATGTATCGATAATTACTCATATCGATACATTTAGGGTCCCTATATAAGTAGTAAAATTATTTAAGTAATACTCAAAAAAGTAGTTATCGATACCGTATACGTATCGGAACATCCCTACTTACACACATAACGCTTCTAATAATGGAATACAAGTCATTCCCCCAACTTTTTTTGCAACGTATAATGACTAATCAACATTTCATTATGCACATAAAGATGATTCTCATATTCGTTATTCAAACATATTTTAGCCATCGTATTTGCTTTGGAAGCAAGTTTAACTATCAAATATTATGTTATCGAGTGGTCATATAAACAGAATCAATAAAAAACTTTATTAATTGAAGCGACAAGTTTTCGTTCCTGTTTTCTAGTTGTTTAGGGCGATGCCGGCCGATCACCCGATTGCCTGCAAAGTAAGATGATCCATGCGTGCATACACGCAAAAAGTCGATGCTGCGACTTATCTCTCTCCGGTCGTGTCGGTTATCCGTCCCATCTGTCTATAAGTATATAAAGGGAGTGCACCTGTGTTTGTGCGTACACTTGTGCACTATAATATCTCCTCAGGCCGATCTCTAATACAGATCGGCCGCCGTAGTCGTAGTCGACTTGGAGGATATTATTATAACTATTATCGAAAGCGGCCGGCATAAAACATACCGTAATTCTATAAGTGTATTATACGTCCGTATACAGTCTTTTAAACCAGCCCGATGCCACAATCGACTGTGAAAAAACACTACAATCTTTTTGACAAGTATAATAAAACAAAATTGACAATAATAAAACATAAGTCAATTCCCCTAATTAGAAAAACAATCTATTAATTCACTTACTTCTTAAATTAAGTAAAAAGTACAAAAAGAGTTTTTATCTCAAATCAAAATTCTCCATTAGAAAACGGCGCACACCTTACTTAACATTGTAAGAGCTACGTTCGCGTTGATAATAAACAAAAAAAAAGCAGCATTTCAAATTAGGAATTCGAAACGGCCATTCGAATCAACATTCTCCACAACACAACGGTGCTGGCCGTTAACAATTAAAAATACAAAAAAAAGAAGTGTATGTATGTATGTATGTGTGTGTGTGTGTAATATATATAGCTATAGCTTGAATTCAGCGTGTCGGAATATCGTGACGGTGTGCGCTCGCATCGTAATAATTTAATCTCGTATTTTTTCTTATAATGGAAACAAAAGAGAAAAGCGAAACGTTGCAAATACAAAAAGAAGTACGAATTCTAAACGGCCATTAGTATCAACATTCTACAATAAACAGCAGCATTGAATGTTACAACTAAAGAAAATTTAAAAAAAAAAGTAATAAGTTCCAAATACAAAAATAAACGCAAGAATTCAAAACGGCCATAAGTATCAACGCTCTCCAACAGACAACAGCATTGGCCGTAATCAATCATCGTCAGCCTGTGTTAGTCCACAGCTGGACGTAGGCCTACCCTTCAAATTTAGGGGGTTTTGGACCGTATCCCACCACGCTGGTCCAATGCGGATTTGTGTTTGTTGGGTGGACCGACCTTTTAACATCGACGCATGGATCATCTTACTTTTCAGACAATTAGGTGATCGGCCCTAATTGCCCCAACCTAAAAAAATAAAATATGGCAAAGGAATCCCTTGTAAACATGCTTAAATCGTTACGCCACGCACTGCTAGCCAAAGTCTTTATTAGCTCATATGTTATCATAACCACAAAGTAGATAATATACAATATGTATTATTACAAATAAACTATATTACTGAGAGGTTTGGTACCGTATCCCACCACGCTGACCGACTTTTTACATGCATAACAAAAAAAACCCCGCGGAATTCGAAGCCACGATCTCCAGTTTATAAAGCAAGGGCCAATACCGCTAGACCACGGAGGCGGTCGTAACAATAAAAAAAAATCAAATAAAGAAAAAAGTAAAACGTTCCATATTCAAGTCCATGCCGTTAGTATAAACATTCTCAACAATACAAACGCACCGCTAGTAAACGATAAACAAATCAAAATTGAGAAAACACTAAAATGTTCCAAATTCAAAAGAGAAACCCATAAGAATTCAAAACGGCCAATTACAACACATTCTACAATATACAACAGTACCGGCCGTTAACAACTACATTATTTAAAAAAAAATAAAAAAAAAAACACTAAATCGTTCCAAATTCAAAGGAAAAGCCCGCCAAAGGGGCGAAGGCGCTTTCACGAGATCATGGCAGCATTACACACAACGAGCCGGTACGCGGCAGACATAGTCGAGTGCCCCCGTAGATCGTGAACCACGCGGTCACGGAGCGCGGCGCTAGCGACGTTCAAGTAACGATATCGATGAGACGTCGTCGTTTAAAACATAAATTAAAATAACATTTTAACACGATATAAATCGTATGTCCCGATATTTAACAATGTGCTATGTGTTATCTGCAGTGTGTGTATTATCAAACGTAGTGCACACATAATGGTATCGATGAAAGGTCGGCAATTAAAACATAAATTAAAATGTTAATAAACCAACATTCCAACATTTAACAATGTGCTATGTATTATTGAATCAAATGACTTTTTACAGGGTGGTCCACCCGTGACCACGGCCGCTGGAAAGTGTCCGATAAATCGGGAATTTAAATATGTAAAATAAACGCGATAAAATCCGTAAAAAGTAATTTTATTCAACAATGTATAGTAATCGCGTAAACAAAAGAAAAAATTATGTGCAATGTGTTATCAAACGTAGTGTTAGACGCCCCACGGCAAGATGGAGTGACGACATTCGCAGAGTGGCCGGTGTGGGCTGAATGAGAATAGCCGAAGTTCGGAAGCGGTGGTATACATTATGTCAGGATCATGTCCAGCAGTGGACTACCACAGGCTGATGGTGATGATGTGTGTTATCGATAAAACTGTCCATCGCGTATCGATTTTTCAATATCGAATGAATCGATTACTAATAACAATAAGACGGTAAAGCTTATAAGAACGAAGTTTTTCACATAAACTTATGTTTAAATATTATTTTATAGATTTAACAACAGCGTAGTGGCAGCGAGAGATGCCCCAACTACCGTGAATATTCTATATAGATAATTATACAAATTTAAGATATACATTTACCTTAGATTATAATTTTAGCCTTTTATACGATAAGTTTATTGTTAAAATAATAAAAATTATATAGTACTTTATACAAACGTACATGGTCTTTCAGAGGAGTAAAATCCACACTAAAACACTAATAGCAATGGACTACCGACATAATTGCCACCGGAAAAGCGGCATTTATGTGCAATTTAAAACATCTTGGGTGATCCGGTCACGCAGAGTGGCTTTGATAATGCGAAATGAGATATGTTTTATTGCAAACACTTCGAACAACCTCCAAGCTTTCACAATGAACATTAGTAATAATCGCAAACACTCTCTGTTGCGTATGCGAAAGACTATACATGAGAAATGATAGAGCTTTACGTATATTCATTATCATCAGCCTTTGATAGTCCACTGCTGGACATAGGCCTCCCCTAATACACCCCTATCCATTAGGGGGTTTTTACGTATATTATCGCGTTTAATTACTTTAAAATTGTTTAAATTATACCCAAAGTTTAAAACCTTTCCCAGGGTCACAATACCAAAAAAGGAAACGTCGTTTAAAAAAAATTTTAATAAACGAAAACTTAAATAATTTCACTCGGTACACTAAAAGAAATTTAGTTAAGGTTAAACAAATATAGTTATGAATAGCGAAACCTCAATTGTATCTAATACGAAACTAAAACAAATAAAATAAATACAAATAAAACAATTCTCAAACCAGCCACAGAACAGATTTTTATTTCAAGTATCGCTCTAACCATATATATATTAATAGAGTATCGACATGCAAACACATCACTACGGATTACCGCGACTCGCGGGTCATCGACACCGCCGAGCGCAGTTTTTGCGGCGCGTCCCTACAAACGCTTCCTGTCAACCGATGCGACAGTGCATCTGGGCTATGGGAGATGACCTTATCACATGTATACATTAGGTTAAGAATAATCCAACCAAAGGTATAGTACATCATCATCAGCCTGTAATAGTCTACTGCTGGACGTAGGCCTCCTCGAGCACACCGCTATCCATTATGGGTTTTTGGACCGTATCCCACCTCGCTGGTCCAATGCGGGTTGGTGGATGGACCGACATTTCACATGCCCATCCGACGCATGGATCATCATACTTTACAGACAATCGAGAGATCGACCCAAATTATCCTAACCAACTAGGAAACAACTTAGAAAAGCAGTTGAATATTCGATTCCAACCCACCGATTCCAGGATTCGAACCCACAACCTCCGGTTTCTAAAGCACAAGTACATACCTCTAGGCTACGGAGGCAATTCGAAAACTATAACCTCACTATATTACATCCTATAACCAACAACCAATTAATACATCATACCAAACAACGCGTCAAATTCATCGCTAATGGACAGATATAATCGGTGCATTAAACTAATTGAACATTAAACAATCCGATGCGAAAATGTCAGCAATGTCGATCCAATTCATCGATTCGTCGCGAAACCTGTTTCGAAACTCGCGCAGGCACTTTTTAACGCCACAACACAAACGGAAAAACGGACAAACGCGTAAAAGTATATGCTATAAATATAGTTATATAGCGTATGTGTAACATTTATTATCAAACACACAATCAGATGTTGTATCATCACTACATTGTATAAAACAAGATCGCTTCCCTGTCCCTATATCCCTATGTATGCTTAAATCTTATAACTTCTAGCCTGCGTGGCTCCGAGTATCATCGGTTACTTTCTAGCGAAATGCCCGTCAAAATCGGACAAGACGGTCCGCGAGACTAGCCAGAACAAACAGACAGGCGGACAAACAAAAATTATAAAAAAAATGTCTTATTATATGTATCTGTATATATCGCAATATATTTATTAAAGTAAAACGGTAATTTTGATGTTACAAACAGTCGGTGACAAGATCAGCGAAAAACGCTACAAATCCGCTCGTCACCCAGAAAAATAATATGCTTCATCTCTTTTATACAATAATTACGGTGGCTACGGTACTCTTTAAGCAGGAAAATAGTAGCGTTTACACACTACTGATTTGCGACGGAAATAGGCACCGCATGCTGCTACTTTCCCAGATGGTCTTGGTCTAGGTAAATTGGCCACTTTTAAGATTTATATATATATATATATTTCTGATATACAGCAGCGCTTAAAAAAACGTACAAAAATTATAAATAGAATTTTAATAAACACTAAGCTAAGAGATAAAATGAAACCAGTTCTTTGACAAAAAGAACTGGTTTCATTTGATCTCTATATTTACTAAGATCCATTACGTCATTATCTATTAAGAAACTGCACTATTCGAGTAAATAGAAAAATAATAAGAACCTTTTCAATATTAACACCCGTCATACATATTAATCAAATCACAGAAAAAGCTACTTTCCTTTAACTCGAAACAAAGATTGTGAGATTTTGCCTAATGTAAAGTATAAAACGACTTTAATAACTCGGAAAGAAGTGCCAATCTTTGACATAAAATCAAAGGAATAATTCATATTTAAATAAAGCGTAGGAAATTGAACAGGGACTTCAAGTTTAGGCGAAATTTTAATAAACACTTGACCTCTCTTTGAACTTGAGATGAAATATTTCGCCTCGGCAGTACAAAGATCGTTACGTATTTTTATAATAATTAATCATATTCGATAACGTCTTTCACATAATTTTACTTAACGGACACGCTAACGTAAATATCAACAGATTATGTATAGTGCACGTACACACCAAAGCACATACTTATCTATATATATAAAAGAGAATCCCACCTATATATTGGCTCATCACGATATATCTGTAACCATAAAGCGAAGCGACTTGAAATTTGGTAGGAATATTCCTTTCGCCGAGTATTGTTCAGCTAAGAACGGATTTTGGTGGTTGGGGGGTTGCAAGTAGTGTCATCATCATCATCATCAGCCTGTGATAGTCCACTGCTGGACATAGGCCTCCCCTAATACACCCCTATCCATTAAGGGCTAGTAGTGTATATATATACATTGCTAACTTTACCTACCAGTTTCACTAGCGCATACTTTTTATATGAGCAATCAATTTGGACTATAACACGAGCAGCCGAATCATAAATTACTGTTTTACATCAAGTATTTGTCCTAACTTCGGAATTGAAACGACCCTCTTGGGGCATAGACTCTGTCAAAAACCACAAACATAAAAAGTATCATTTTTAAACGCACACAACCTTTACTTAAAAGTAACAACACTGACACCGGCTTAACTAAAAGTTATTCAATCGAATTCTCAATATGAACTCAGACATTAAAGTCTGTTTGTTCTGACTGAACATTTGAAAGCCTTCTAAATGCCAAAGGGAATTGTTAAGAGGTTTGTATCGCCGATTAAATCTTCAATCTAGGGTCAACGGATTGGTACAACAGAAGGTCACGTGGTTTGGGATCGATAGAGGTCAAAACGTTTCAGACTATTACATACTAAAGATGTTCTGCTCTAGCCCGTTTAAAGGTTCATTTAATAGCATACATTGTATGTATTGTGGTATTAAACGATCTATTAAATCACTGATCTGAGGATCGGTAAAAGGAAACCAATAGGACTATTTCCTTATGCGCTATGTTTCCAAGTTATTATATGAACAATTTTTGGTATTCATTTAGTCTGAATGAAAAGAAAGCCTAGAGCAAGCGTTTAATTACCACAGTTTGACATATTTAAATTGCAACAAATAAACTGCCTCCGTAGTCTAGTAAGTGCGTGTACTTTAGAAACCGGAGGACACGGTGTCATGTCTGGGTGTTTGTATCTATATAATATGTATTTATTAACAAAAGAAAGTAAGTTTATGTATTCATCACTTCTCTAGTTTCCATAGTGCAAGCTTTGCTTAGTTCGGGACTAAATTATGTTGTGTTGTTCGTCCAGAAATATTACTATTATACCAGAGGACAACACGTAAGAAAAGGACAACAAGCAAATCCGGTAAGAATAGCTGCACGTATATTAGGTCGACAATGTTCGGCAAACGCGAAATCAGGCGCACTTCAGTTTTCTTTTATACTCTCAAAGCCCGATGGGACGGATAACCGACACGACCGAGTAAGGCGCAGGACAAACTTTTTACATGCCCATCCGACGCACGGATCATCTTACTTTTCAGACAATCGGGTGATCAGCCCAAATTGCCCTAACCAACCTGGCAAACAACAATGAAAATTTTTCGACTCCCCGCAGGTTTCGAACCCACGACCACCGGTTTCTAAAGCACACGCCCTTACCACTAGGCTACGGAGGCAGTCACTGGTTACATCTAATACACATTCAGGTATCGGCATAGTAATAACACACAGGAGAAAGCGCAAAGACATCGGACACTGAATACGATACCGCACCGCAGAACGCGGTTAACACCACGCCATTCTCCAAACAATCGATACCTATCGGGCTACAGTGCATATATGCGACACATGTACATGTTATTCGGTATTTATGTTATCGTAAGTGCGAATCGGATGCGCGTAATTCTATATGCGTTGACTGAATTCAATTGGCGTAGTGGTCGGTGACTTTGGACCGATAGAGGTGGTGTAGGTTCGGCTCCCGTTGGAGGAAAAATATCGTATCTATTTATAAAATAATTATGTAATATCTTCGTTGTCATACACGAGTTTTGCTTAGTTCGTGATTATAATTAATAGTTATTCGGTTTTACCCTTTTTGTCACCTATCACAATATCTCTGAAAGTATATGGCTAAGAGATTTTATTTATTTATTTAAACTTTTGCACTAGTTATAAGGAACTAATCCAAAGGCATTTTCACTGTCAACCTTGGGATGCATGCAGAGGAAAAAGTAGAAGGTAAATTGTAAGTTTAGAAACGAAGTAATTTATATATACCTCCAATAAATCCCAATTCAACGAAACATAATAAACAAACATATATAAATTCCTTCATTTAAGATTAAGTATTAAATATTTAATTAAAAGAAATGAATATATATATCTAAATATAGTAGTTAAAATGTAAACATAACCTGACTAAATAGTTCAAATTTGAGTTCATAAGGGCTTTTTACCTCTTTTAAAAGACACAATTAAAATTGATAGAACCTTTTTCGTATTAACATGTTTATATTGAGTAATTTAAAAAAAATATGTCTGAAAGCAGAATTACATTAGGCATTTTTCATACCACTCCGCAGTTCTAGCTTTTCTCATCGCCCAACACCGCTACGCCCAACGAAACAACGTAAATCTATACATATATCGGAGATCCCGTTTTTGACTCAATGATCGATATGTTTAAGCTTTTAGCGATTGACTCGGATAACGGTACCAATTTTAAGGAAAATAGTAATATTCTTTTATAAATAAATTACTTTACGGATTATCGTTGGCATTGATTTTAAATTCTGACAGTCGAACACTTTCCAGCGGCCGTGGTCAGGGGTAGACTGAGAGTCATGCATCTTCTTAGCCAGTGTGAAGGGTTTCGGATCTTATTTATTAATTATTTTTAATCTGTACTCGACCTATGAATATGAACTGATTTATCTGTACAGCCGGAGTGGATTTATGCGTTTAAATTTAATTTATTAATTATGGGATCCCAAGCAGGTGGTAGAACCAACCATCTCTCTATTGAAATTTGATGTGTTCAATCTCAAATAGCCTCACGGATCATCCCGTAGGAATCGGTTTCTTTAAGGAGGATTTGTGGTCGATCAAACCAGTAATGGTTTGGGTGATTTAAGGTATGGTCACAACCGCCAGATAAAATCCGTAAAGTAATTTTATTTAATAATGTAAAACGCGCAAGCAATAGAAAAATTAAATATTCTTTTGCCAAAGATAGTTTATCTAACAACGGGTTTACCGACTTCCACCTCCAAATAGGGATCGAGGGGCGTAAACAAAGGCAGATTACCACGCCGACAAAGTCGGAGGCAACAGCTAGTCTAAATACAATGATAATTATTATGATAATGGTCCAGGTCGAACCACGGCGACCGACCTACATTAAGATCAGCCAACTGGTGAACACCGATGCACTCCCTATTGCTTTATTCTCTCAAAGGCCGATGCGACGGACGACCGACACTACCGGAGACAGGTCAGGCACAGGATCAACTTTTTACTTGCCCATCCGACGCATCGATCGTTCTACTTTACGTGCAATCGCGTGATCAGCCCGCCGAGCCCAAACCAATTAGAAAACAACTCAGAAAACTGTTGTTGACTCCGCGCATAATTAAAACCGCGCCAGGCTTCTTGGCAGTTAAGTTAGTATAGAAATATATAAAAGAAACATATATTCATCATCAACCTGTGTAATTCCAACCGTTAAGGGTTCTGACCATTCACACGCTGGTCCAATGGATTTGGTGCACTCACTTTTACATGCCCATCCGACGTCTTTAAAGCAAGATGAATCATCTTGCTTTAAAGACAAAGGATCGGCCCAATTGCACTAACTAACTAGGAAATAACAATGAAAATTTATTTAGTCTCCGCAGGATTTGAACCCTCCAGTTTCTAAGTCGCAAGCTCACAGCGCTAGGCTTCTTGGCAATTAAGCTAATATAGATGTATATAAATGGAAACATATAACGGTAAAGTTAATCACACAAGGCGCCAACGGTTCGCGTGGGAACGACATCTAACGTCCTATCGGACGACCGAGATGTATTCGTAAACGCTACCAGGCTTCCTATTACACGACACACGCGAAATGCGCTCTCGCTATGGGAATGTTATTTAAACAAACGATATGGACCAATTCTCAGAAGTAATAGTGGCAACTATATTTGTGTGAAGATGGTATTATTGCTGTAATATGTTAACTGCCTCCGTAGCCTAGTGGCGTTTGCTTTAGAAACCTGAGGTCGTGGGTTAGAGTCCTACAAGGACTCAACATATCTTCATTGTTGTTTCCTAGTTGGTTAGGGCAATATGGGCCGATCACCCAATTGTCTGAAAAGTAAGATGATCCATGCGTCGGATGGGCATGTAAAAAGTCGGTCCACCCACCAAGCCGCATTGGACCAGCGTGGTCGGATACGGTCTATAACCCTCTAATGGATAGGGGTGTAGTAGGGGAGGCCTATGTCCAGCAGTGGACTATCACAGGATAATGATGAAATATATAGCGCTTAGTAATCAAATACTATGCAAATGGAAGTGGGTGATTCCGGCTACGGGGAAGACAGTTTGTGTTATATATTATATAGTCTATAACAATTTATTATGGAAATTACTGATTTTATAACGAAAGCATATAATCTGAGAAAGTAATAAGAACTAATAATAAATCCTTTTATTTAAAATTCAATTTCATCTTAACATTGTTGACCGGGTTAGTGGTAGAATGTGATTAATTAAATTTGAAACAACACTTTTTGAATGGCATTTTAAACGAAAAAAATCTCCCGGTAACATTAACAGTTTAAAAAGCTTCACATTTGATTTGTAATCTGGTTATATCGTCTAAAAGATCGTCAATGTAGTACCTAATTTAGTCAATACACACTTCTCTGCCTATATGGTATAATAAATATGAATAATTAACAAACACCAAAGGCATAAACACAATCTACACATACCTGTATCCATTAAACTTGCCACTCCTAAAACGTTTCCTCCTAAAGCCTCCCTTGAGGGTCGTACATAATAAAGTTGCGAGGGAATAATGGAGTGGTCCGCTAATGGGTTGCTATGGCAACCGGACGGGAATATTAAATCAGACCTCCGCGAAAGGGAACTTTGCGTTTTAACCGAGGGAAAATTGGCAAGTTAACTTGAAATTGTACAATCAAGTTTCGGGTAATTTCATGAAAGATTGTTCTTGTTATTGAACTAACCGTTGCCCGCGTCTTTGTATGCGTCGTAATTTATAACCAAAAAATATCCTTTTGTTTAAAAAAGGTTGCCTAGGTTACTCCTAAGCCATCTTTAAGGGAAAGTCCAATTAATATAGGACTAGCCATTCCAGAGAGCCTAAACAAACGGACAGACATGTTGATCTGTTGAATGTACTGGTTATATGTCACTATGTAAGCATTAATTTTAATGCTACAAACAGACATGACATGACTCTATTGATTTGCATATATATGAAAGGAGTTTAAACGGATGTTATTGCGTTTATTTTACATATTAACTTACGACCTTTATAACATTTTACAGTGGCAGCGTTTACAGGACAGACCTACTATTTAAAAATGTGTAGTACTCGCGTAAATAGGATAGTTAATTGTTATTCCTATTTAGGTTAAAACGATGTTCAACAAAAGTCAAACTTTTGTCGAGTTCGAAAATAGACTTAAGTTTCGTTTGATTTGAAACAAAAATTCGCATTTAGGTTAATTATACAACTGCTTCGAAAACGTCTAATGCACAATTTTGCAAGAGCACTAATTAAGGATGAAGGAGCGACAGCGTTATTTACAATTCCGAAGTTATTGCCTTTAAAATTAAGTTGATTTATTTATCGTTATTGTACGCAAACGATTAGTAATTAGTATACGAGTTTAATTATATTCTCATAATGCTCTAGGTTCAAGCGTAAAGGCCACGTTTAGTAAAATGGAGTGTTGGTCGTTATACCAGGTGGGATGGCGATCTCTGTGCAGTAGCCGGGTCAAGTTTGAGACGAATAGCAGGGGATCGGCCTCCTTGGCATTTATTAAAAAGGCCTATGTCCAGCAGTGGGCTGATAGGGCTGATTATGATGATGATGATGAATGCTGTGTTGCATAGCTGTAGTGTTACTTGTTGCATAGAGCATAGGTCACAGTTTCGAATCCTGCGACTAATGATTACAGTTAGTAAGAGTTAAAAGTAGGACGACGTTGAATTGCCATGTAAAAAGTTAGCAGGTAAAGATCACTAATGGAAGTCGCTTGAGGTTGCGCTAATGTAAAGCAGGTTTTTTTACCGCCTGTCAAATTTTGTACATCAGAGAATAGTCGAAATATAAAAGAAAATCATATTCAGTTTACACTAATTCGCAGAAATCGGATCCCACAGAAACTTCCAGAAAACCACTGCAATAAAAAAAAATCAAGTGTACATTATTATATCACAGTTTTCCAAATGACACAAATCATAATTTCCACAAACATCAATAACTAGGCATACCACTTTCCGATCATCACGAGCCAATTCCATTCGTATCCGTGAAAACAATATCGTCTATTAAATACCAAACTCGAAGACAACCACCAATTCAACATCGCAACAAACCTACATACACTCACACTAACATATATACATCGCCCACATACTAAACGCACACAGACAGACACAACAATTTACATGCAAATTCGATTATAAAACTCGTACTGTGGGGGAGTGAAGGCGATTGCGTGAAACTAAAGTGAAATCGAGTTTCCACATTGAAAAGCAGGCGTATTGTTGATAATAATGTGGGTTTTGTCATTGACTGACATTCAGAATATCTATATACAGGTATCTAACATACTTATTTAAAAGCATTAGCTCACAAATATACCAACCATAGAATATTTTGACATGGATGTTACGCTTCTAAACACTTGTCTTTGGCAAACTACATTTAACACACAGTTCGCGGGAAGCTCCCGTCCCTAGGTAGTGTGGAATAGAATGAAAAAGAATGGTAATTTATTTTCATCATCATATCATCATCATAATCAGCCTGTGATAGTCCACTGCTGGACATAGACCTCGCCTAATACACCCCTATCGATCAGGGTTTTTGGACCGTATCCCAATATAATTTCCCAAAAATTAAATTAAAATTATAGTTTTATCTTAATCACAAACAAAACTATAAACAAAATTCAAGTTGAAACTACTTAAGGAAACAACTTTTTGCGGCTAAAACGCTGCAAATAAACATACGCCCGTGAACTAGAACGGTGAGCGACGCCGCGCCGCAAATCCATTTCCGGTAAACTAATAGCTGTGTAATGACACCACACTTCCGTGCGATAAGGGATAGTGCCGAAACAGACATTTATTATTCACTGATATCTGTAAAACCTATGAAAAATTATAAATTTATCAGCGTTTCCCTACAATATTAAGCACGTGTTCATACATATAAACCTTAAATATTTACCTGCCTCTTCAATCAGTCTATCTATTAAAAATGTTGCGTAATTTTAAAGATTTAAGCATACATAGGGACATAGGGACAGAGAAAGCGACTATGTAGTGATTCCCTACAATATTAAGCATGTGTCATACATATAAACCTTCCTCATACTTATCATTTAAAAACCGCATCGAAACTGTAGGTAGCTTTTAAAGATTTACGCATACATAGAGATATAGGGACAAAGAAAGCGACCATATTTTATACTATCTGGTGAAGAAAAGATTACACGAACGGCAGAAGATTTTCGTGTCAGTGTAGGATACGCACTGCTCACATATGCAACACGTGATCTATGAACAAATGATATAGACGTGGATTCTACAAAATCGCTTACGTATGACGAAACATCCGTTCATATGGAATTAGACTGGCTTTATGTCACTAAACAATTATTACACGACCATAATAATAGTATTATGACTCCTAGTTTGGACTTTTGGACATTGGACTTTGATAAATAAAACGGTTTTTTATCGCATTTAAATGTTTACTATTATTTTAAATTATACCCGAAGTAATAGGCTGAGGTAAGGTGGAGTGACGACGGGCGCGAAGTTGACTGTATGAGAGTAACCGAAGATCGGAAAGCGACGCGGTGGCGTATTTAGGGTGGCTTAGGCCTATGTCCAACTATCACAGGCTAATAATAATGATGATGTGATCTGATTTATTAATACTGAGCTGACAGTATAATCAGGTCTAAAGCATCAGTGACATATAAGCGAAGGTTTTTAACATAGTTACCAAGCAACCAGTGGACCCAACTATCACCTCAATGCAAATTAGGACATTTTTTTTTATATTAATAGCCTCGCAAATCATCCTTAGCAGGAATCGGTATTGTTTTTCGAGGATTTGTGATTTTACAAATCTATGTAATAATTACGGAATTGCATTTTATTAAAAGAAATCTACGACTTACTTTTCTTTGTAAATAAAACATATAAAATGATACGAACAGCGACACGAGAAAACACTAATGTCGATCATATTTCCTGATGGGAATCTAACCCACACCCTTGCACATCTAATAACCACAGCATCAAGCGTCGTCGTCATTCATACACACAAATAGCAGAAAGAAGTGTCATCGGAATTAATTGATATTTTAAAAGAACTTAAGTCAAAAAGCAACAGAATAAAATGTGACAATCCACGAAACGGCAAGGTCAACCTAGGACACTAGCATCGCAACTCAATTCATATAAGAATTTATCGCTGCAGAGCGCCCCGCCCCAAGCGACACCGCATAGCGCTTAAATAAGATGGAAGTTTACCATACATGGAAGCAGAGCAGGAATGTTGGTCTATCAATCAGCAGTGACAGTCCACTGTGAATAGGCCTCCCTAATACACCTCTTATCCATTAGAGACTTTGACCGTATCCCACCACGCGGTCTGATGCGTGAATATAATTTACATGCCCATCTGACGAGGACATTATCATCTTCGATAATTGGCAATCAGCCCAAATTTCCCTAACCAACTAGGAAACAAAAATGAAAATTTGATAAGTTTCCGCAGATTTTGAAACCACGACCTCTGGTTTCTAAAGCACCTGCCCATACCACTAGGCTACGTAGGCTATTGTTGGTTAAACAAAATCTAATATCAAACTCTGCTTGGTTAAACAGGACATAGAGCAACGCGAAATAAAGTATGAGAAGAGTCTTCTTCCACCTAGCCATACCCCCATTTATCATAGAGTCAGCTTCTAATTCATCCAGATTTACTTGAATAACAGTTTTCACGCATAGCTACTGGCATCTGACCTCCACAACCTAAAGAGTAAACTGCATTGCAAGGATCGATTAGTTTATCAGTAAATTAGAAGGCACTGACTTCCTATAACGAATGCCAGATGGTCTTGGCTACCGAGACCGACTATTCACATGCCCATCCGACGCATGGATCACCTTACTTTCCATACAACTAGTGATCGGCCCAAATTGTCCTAAACAACCAGAAAACACTAACAAAACGATAACAAGTATGTAAGATAATAATTGAATAGATCAAACATTTTAACGTTGTTTTCTCGTGGTATTCGAACCCACAACCTACGGTTTATAAAAGCAATGGCCAATACCGCTAGGCCACAGAGGTGGAAATATGAAAAAAGAGTATGGAATACAAGTAAACAAAATCTTATATAGAAAGAAAATACAGCACATGTAGCCACTTGACTTCGATTTTGTCTCTTTGTTCGGGTAAATTCTGTGTAAAGGTGTAATTAACCTAAAACAAAAGCATGCGACTTCATGCGAGCACGTTTTGATGACGAAATTGAATCATAATTAATTCGTTACAGCTGAATACTGATTTTGTTGTTTAAAAAGGACCTGATACTGGGTTTTAAAGGCGTTTATTTTTCACTCAGCACGGCAACAAGACGCATAAATCTCAGTCTACCCTTATGACAATAGCGCTGAAAATTTTCAAAACGTCGGGAATGTAGAAATTGAATCAGTTTTGTTAACTGCTGAAGGTTAGTCGACAATTCATGAATAATGTACGATAGAATCCGGAAAACAGTTTACTTTGCTTTATTTCTCTTTATATAGGATAGTCAGGTAGAAATAAAATTTAAGCACCAATAGAAAATGTACATTTTTTTAAACGTGACGCGTAACAATTAATGGAAGAGTCTAGCGCTTTAACCACCAACACAGCTCCATCTATCGTACCAAATATATTCCTCATCCAACAAAATCAAACAAAAAAAAAAACCACCCGCACCCGATTTCACTTCCCGTTTTTTTTCAACAATCATATCATAACGAACGTTCACGACCTTCCGTGTTACATGTCATAAAGAAGAGGCAATATTCGCCCACAACAACAACAACAAAAAAAAGAAAAAAAATCATATCGTCTCAAACCATCGCCTGAAACCGCCTAAAATCACCATAAACTTCGTGGCGGGGTTCAAATAAGCGTCCCGTAAAGGTAAGTCGGCATTTTCACACGCACAGTATACATTACGAGGATATCTATAATTCGCGATAGACAATTAGTCATATAAACTTGATATACTGCCATAGGAATGTAATCAGCCGAAGCTATATGACAGTACTCAGATCTTAATGATGGTTTGGTCGGTCTCGAGGTTCAGTAAAAGTATATCTGAATAATCCTGATTTTATATACATATACATATATATATATATCGCCTTTGATAATTAAAAGCTATGCTAATTAATGCTCATCATTATCACCGGAACAATTATTTACGAAAAAATTCACTTGATAACGGATTACACAAACAAATACCGAAAGAGTCAGTAGGCTACATGTTGATATAAAATTATGCCTTCAAAACAATTCGGTTAGTATAAATAATTTCCACTAACCTGCACTCACCCACTAACCCGCATTACAGCGTTGGATACGGTCCATACCTAATGGATAGGTGTTATAGTCGCAGTCCATAGTGAAATACAGCTGTCGATGAAATCCAATTCAAATGTTCTAGTTGAATCAAGCACGGTAGTTTTAAACCAAGCAATTTCTTAGAAGCATGCGCTTACCTGCGGTGTATTCGAAACAGTGTACGCTCTAATAAAGTCTGAGCACTATAATGTTTTTTTAACCTGCAGCAGAGGCAGTCAGACCGAATGGAAAGGTCGACTGCTCTAATAGACATCTGGTTACAACGTCGCTGCTACCGTAACATGATGTAGTCACGCTACTCTACAGGCAATACGCTGGCGCTGCCTACCAACAGGTATTTCACATACGCTTGCTCTAGTATATCAGGCACGCGGACCACCCAACTCCATGAAGTGGGATATCACCAGTAAAAGTTTATAATTTAATTGAAAGCGCAAAATAATTTCCAATACCAGTTTCAGTCCCGATTAATAATCGTAGCTCAGTCATAATTCACAAACTTATTCACTAAGCTTACAACCACGCGTTTAATCAGACGCAGGAACTGAATTGTTAAGTTTTAGTAAATAAAAGTACTGAGCTCAAAAATTTATTTTAGCAGGTTTAAAAGAGAATTGACCTGAGACACGGGTAGGACGTATCTACATAAGATAAACAAGTTAATGTACTAAGTTTGTAACATGAATCAAAATTATATAAATATTTAGCGGCAACAGAGAGTCTGGGAGGAAATGCCCAAATTTAATAGGCAAACCAAGGTTTCAAGTTCTTTTACTTGTTATTCGCGGATCTTAAATATAATACCTAAAGTTCCATTTGGATATTGAACATCCTTAAATAATTTACAAATGATATTGCAACGTAATCATTTAAAACCATGTTCATCACCAATCATCATCATCATCATCATCATCATAGTAGCCTTGCAGTCCACACTGAACAGATTTTTAATGAACGCCAAGACGGGCCGATCTGTTCGTCCATCAAAAAGAGTTGCTCATAACTTCGCTGAGCAGGGGATTGTCATTGACTAATTTACCGTACTGCGGATCTGTCTTACTTACAATGTTATCAAAGTACAAGTAGATACATACACAATTTGACATACGACTTCACGTAATACTCAACACACACATATTAAGAAAAATAACAAGCCATCATTAGCAGAGACCCTGAAGAGACTCAAAAAGCCAATTTTATGACGACGTAATAAACTCAAGCTTTCCTTTGATGTCGCTTTTTGGTCCCTGATTTCAATTATTACGCTGTTCCATCAATTTAAGCAATTTCGCTTCATTCGAATTTTATCAAAAGAAAACATCATACAGAAGCATTTTTTTTTGCTGTTTCTCGCGACTTATTCCGCGTAGTAATATAATTGAAGAAACAAAACTGTTCGATTTTAAAAAAGTGCCATTCCAGAGATTACCCGACATTCAGACACACAGGAGGGTTGTGAGTTTTGAAATTTGCTATATGTAAGGTTTTCTTATCTGTTAATGGATGTTTCCCAGTTGGTTAGGCATTTTCGGGCTGTTCACCCAATGGTCTGAAAAGTAAGAGATTACGAAGAGGCGCGGACCGACTCCGCGCCTTCTTCCGGTCAGTCGGTTATCCGTCCCATCGGGCTTTGAGAGAAAAAGGAACAGGAGTGGCCTGTGCTCCCATTTGTGAATTATAATACCCTGTATGGCTGATCACGATATGATCGGCCGGTTGTAATCGACCGACAACATTATCAAACCCCGGTACCTACCACCAAACCACCCAATAAAACAAAACACTAATACAACACCCACTATTACAATGCACCGACAAAGACGACAAACGCACCCCCAAACCTCCCTACCCCCCTCCATTCGATCCGTCGGGGGTCGTCGACCCCGGTGGCTCGTTGAGCCGTCATATGTTTCACTAAGACGCCGAAGGAATAATTTGTCTCTGCGTGGTTTTTAGGGTTCCTCGCACGTACTAGTAGTATTGAAGCTGACAATCGGACAGACGAAAGATTTGACTAGAATAGGTACAGAAAGTATATTATCAGTTAAATTTGACTATGTCACATTAGGTTCATAACATTGTTATCACGCATGGAATTATCTTTCCTTTACAGGTTTCATTGATCGGCAAATTGTCTTAACAAACCAGAAAGCAACGGTAAAACGATAACGCAAAGTTGTTTTCCCGCGGGATTCGAACCCACGAACACCGGTTTAAAAAATAAGGGCCAATACTGCTAGGCCACGGAGGATAGGATACGGTCCGAAATTCCCCTAATGGAGAAGGCGTGCATCAGGAACGCCTGCGTTCGGCAGCGGACTAACACAGGCTGATGATGAGATGATGTTAATTCAGACTACTATTACACGCTATCATTATTATTTACTACTTAATATTGGAAGACAATCACTGGCCGTTATTATGCAAAATTATTTGACCGGCTTAATGTCGAATTGTTGGCAGAAAAACCGAAAATATCTGATATCTATTTCAAATCTAAAAGCAGGTGGTTTGGACAAAACTTTTTGACGAATGAGGTGTTCACGGCTTTTGCAGACCTCGAAAGGTCGTATTTTGGAGGGTATAAAGACTAAGAAATGATGAAGTTAAACAAGACAACATACAATAAAACATAAACGCTCAAAAAAAAAATTACTTTTAAAAGGACAAACGGCCGTCCTGGTTAATTTTAAGACCAGGGATACTTATTATTATTAAATAAAATTACTTTACGGATTTTATCGCTTTATTTTACATTTTAATTCCGACGTTTCGAACACTTTCCAGCGCCGTGGTCAGGGTAGACTACTAGGTAATTTATTTAATAATGATAATATTCGGCAAGCAATAGAAATAATTATGGATACTTATTATGTTTAAAAAATCACAAAATTATAAAATAACAATAATGCCCTATTAACAGAAAATTCAAGTAAACAAAAAAAAAGTGAAAACAAAAGCAGGAACCCAAATTGCCCGTAGCGACACTTGCATGTATTCCTTTAATGAGGACTACAAACGTTAACAGAAGACCCTAGTTCTTGACATCGTATACAGGATGTTCAAGGAACTGTATCCAAAAGAATAAAATTACATATTTTTTTCACTACTATACTACTACACAATGTAGTAAAGACCAACAAAACATAACCTAGGTGAGCTCTGTATTATCTCTGTATAAAGGCACCGAGGTCCTAAAACAACTGGTCAGGACTGACTTTTTACACTTAATCAGACGCATGGACAATCTTATTTTGCGACAATTATGCAATAGGATTGCGCAGGATTTGAACTATCGAACACTTTTTCGTAAAGTGAGGTACTATTTTATTCACTACTTGGCGGCCTATCATCATCATCAGCTTCTATCAGTCCACTGCTTGACATAGTTCTTCTACAATGAGCGCCAAGACGACCGATCACTTGCTACTCGCTGCCAACTAGTGGGATACGGCCCAAAAACCCCTTAATGGAGAAGGCGTGCATTAAGGGAGACCTATGACCAGCAGTGGACTAACACAGGCTGATAATAATGTCAGTATCGTAATGGATACCCTCAAACAGCTAACTAGAAAACAAGCAAGCAAGAAATAACGAAAATTAAAACATATATTTCAACTTCAAAACGCTATAAAACAACACGTGCAAACCCGTGGAAGGACTGTTGTCTTTTATATGGCTTTAGCATTTCTTACTCCTCGTAAATTACGTTGCGTGCCATATTGTCAGTAATTGAGGATAGCGGTGAAGCAACTACCGGTCCGCTCTCCTTGCGAACGCGATGAATTGACCCCAAGGTAAGACAAACACGAGTCGAGAGCGACCGAACAAATTTACCAATTGATTGATGTTGCGTTAAACGGATACGCACAGTTATAAGTGAGTTCTTGCGACCTCTCTGAATATAGATCTCTCTGAACCACCCTATGGTTGGCTGGGAGAAAATGCCTAAGGCATTGAGTCCGCTTTTTGCACTCAAATTGTGCTAGAAGTATAAATAAATAGATGGTTTGTAAAAAAAATTAAAATGATTTTATAGCGAAATTTTACAAAATCTACACTAATGACCTAGCATCTTCTGAGAAATATTAAAAGAAGCTCTAAATTGCATTTAATTTTGCTTTGAAGATGGTAGATCTTCCTTTGCAGGGGACCACTTGGAGCAATGCCATTAAAGAAAGAAAGAAGGACGAAAGAAGCGTTAATTTGGTACGAAAAAAACACTATCGTACAGAATAAAGCCACATAATAGTCACTGAGTTCAAACATTCCACGCGCTTAAAGTCGCAACTTGAGCATTGCGTCACAAAACAACTTCTGACATTTTTTTTACATAGAGTAAAGACTGCCTCCGTAGCCTAGTGGTATAGGCGTTTGCTTTAGAAACCGGTTGTCGTGGGTTCGAATCCTGCGGGGACTCAACAAATTTTCATTGTTGTTTCCTAGTTGGTTAGGGCAATTTGGGCCGATCACCCAATTGTCTGAAAAGTAAGATGATCCATGCGTCGGATGGGCATGTAAAAAGTCGGTCCACCCACCAACCCGCATTGGACCAGCGTGGTGGGATACGGTCCAAAAACCCTCTAATGGATAGGGGTGTATTAGGGGAGGCCTATGTCCAGCAGTGGACTATCAAAGGCTGATGATGATGATGATGATGAAACTACTACACAATGTAGTAAAGACCTACAAAACATAACCTAAGTGAGCTCTGTATTATGTCTGTATAAAGGCACCGAGGTCCTAAAACAACTGGTCAGGACTGACTTTTTACACTTAATCAGACGCATGGATAATCTTATTTTGCGACAAGTATGCAATGGGATTGCGTAGGATTTGAACTATCGAACACTTTTTCGTAAAGTGAGGTACTATTTTATTTACTACTTGGCGGCCCATCATCATCATCAGCTTCTATCAGTCCACTACTGGACATAGTCCTTCTACAATGAGCGCCAAGACGACCGATAACATGCTACTCGCTGCCAACTTGTGGGATACGGCCCAAAAACCCCTTAATGGAGAAGGCGTGCATTAAGGGAGACCTATGACCAGCAGTGGACAAACACAGGCTGATAATAATGTCAGTATCGTAATGGATACCCTCAAACAGCTAACTAGAAAACAAGCAAGCAAGAAATAACGAAAATTAAAACATATATTTCAACTTCAAAACGCTATAAAACAACACGTGCAAACCCGTGGAAGGACTGCTGTCTTTTATATGGCTTTAGCATATCTCACTCCTCGTATATTACGTTGCGTGCCATATTGTCAGTAATTGAGGATAGCGGTGAAGCAACTACCGGTCCGCTCTCCTTGCGAACGCGATGAATTGACCCCAAGGTAAGACAAACACGAGTCGAGAGCGACCGAATAAATTTACCAATTGATTGATGTTGCGTTAAACGGATACGCACAGTTATAAGTGAGTTCTTGCGACGAATAAAATATGGCTCTAGAAATATAGATCTCTCTGAACCACCCTATGGTTGGCTGGAAGAAAATGTCTAAGGCATTGAGTCAGCTTTTTGCATTCAAATTGTGCTAGAAGTATAAATAAATAGATGGTTTGTGAAAAAAAAATTAAGATTTTATAGCGAAATTTTACAAAATCTACACTAATGACCTAGCATCTCCTGAGAAATATTAAAAGTAGCTCTAAATTGCGTTTAATTTTGCTTTGAAGATGGTAGATCTTCCTTTGCAGGGGAACACTTGGAGTAATGCCGATTAAAGAAAGAAAGAAGGATGAAAGAAACATTAATTTGGTAAAAAAACACTATCGTATAGAATAAAAACACATATTAAAGAGTTCAAACATTCCACGCGCTTAAAGTCGCAACGTCAGCATTGCGTCACAAAACATCTCCTGACATATTTTTTGTATACATAGAGTAAAAAGACTCTACTATTTCTCTAAGATATGTATCTGTAAACGTAATGAAGACAGACCAATATGGATGATAGGACAAGTGACATGACCTTAAAGAATATATACCACAACACTCCTTGGCACAGTAATATTGTATCAATAACGTGTATAACATATTTATGTTATTAAACCGCACTTAGTTGTCTCGAGTGTTTGTCTTGTATTTACTGAACTATACTATGCAATCTAGAAGTTAATTCATAGATAAGTAATTATCAATTGCCCGATGTAATGTAAATAATGAAATTCAAGTTTTATGTAACCTGAATTTCAGCTAGCAAGTTACGCTTGGCAAACAACCAATTATAAATTTTTACAGTTTCGAGCTCGTTATCCGTTAGTATAATTGACATTTTTTAAGATATTCATATTTGTTAAAAACAATTGAATTTTATGAATTCCTAATAGTCTTGATTCTATTCAAGATTTTATTGAAGTTTATTTTTCTACCAAAATGCATATACATCTAAATATTTCTCGTACTATGCCATGTACGAATTACTCAGATCAAAACCTATAAATTATTGAATAAAAGGACTTTTCTTGCCCATCCGAAATTATCGCGTTTGATGTATTTTATTTTTTTTTAAATCCGTAAAAAAGTCCTTTTATTTAATAATAGTGTTCGCGTAAACAAAGGAATTAATTCGTTGTGGCAATTTTAAACCCCGTGATCTTAACCGTAGATATAGTAAACATATTAATATTCAACATACATGTTTATATATTAACATGTATATATATTAGCGAAGTAAGGTGCCTACATTTATCCATTAAAAAACTAAACCCACGTTAGACCATTTTCAATTCGAAACGCTTACACGAGATTACCTTCAGTATCTTAAGACTGCTGAAAAACGAACTGTAAACCGTAAACTACATCCAAACAAATTTGAACTTTATTCATATAAAAACTAGGTTGAATTTAACTTAATTACAACAACCAACTATGGATATAACGAAGATTAACCGCAGAAAAAACGACTTTATAACGTACACGAAAGAGTTCAATATGGAACGCAGCCGTTTAAAGTACCAAGATTTTAAACTAAAACTAAAAGCGAAAAACGACTTTAACACATATACAATAAAGTTAAAAATCAAGCAAAAGTTTATTAATAGTAATGCTTAACCCATCGATCATAAACGTCTGAAGCAGTCTCGATATAGATTCTTTCGACACAAAAATTCACATTTCGTAATCGACCCCGATTATTTTGATTAAATAAGGCGAGACATGTTGCGGTGTTTTTTTTTCTGAGTGGGCAAAGGTTCTCACACTACTAAGTAACAGTTTCATCATCATCAGCCTGAGCTGGTCCACTGCTGGATACAGGCCTCCCCTATTGCACGCCTTCTCCGTTAGGGGGTTTTTGGACCTTATCCCAATACACTGGTCCAATGCGGGTTGGTGGGTGAACCGCGTGGGTAGCCTTCAAACCGTAACACAGTAGTACCTATACACAACTGCTTTACTCACGACCATCACACACCACCAGATCATCCTCTTCGCTTCAACCAATAAAAAAACAGTAACATACAAAAGGAATGTAATCATCATGTCGTTAGGTCTTACACAAGCGCTTACGAAAAACAAACACGAACACCGGAGATTAGCCAACTAGCTAGACTAGTTAACGCCGACCGGACTAGGCCGATTGTTGACTGCTAGCCAGTACGCCAATTACCGAGGCCGCGGCATGCGTGAAGCGGGACGTAACGTTATTGCGTTATGTGACGCATGTCGATTTGGTGTATACGTTGTAGGCTTTACGTGTTTAGGAGGAGTATGGGCTATAGTTACTCGAACCAGAGAACCAAAGTCACCGATATGGCCCACCGGATCAGTAAGCTGAAGTGGTAGTAGGCCGGTCACGTAAGCCGCAGAACTGACGATCGCTGGAGTGGGAAAGTTCTGGAGTGGAGGCCGAGGCTCGGCGAACTTAGTGTGGGACGACCTGCGGCAAGATGGAGTGACGACATTCGCAGAGTGGCCGGTGTGGGCTGGATGATAATAGCCGTGGATCGGAAGCGGTGGCGTGCATTGGGGGAGCATGTCCAGCAGTGCACTGACACAGGCTGATGATCAGTAACTTTACTAAAGATTTTTTTAAATATAACATGAGCTAAACTTTAGAATATTTAGAAATGGTCCAACTCAAAAAATTGGATATTCTTATTGGTCAAATATTGATGAGAATACCCATAAGAACGCGTGTCTCCGAGTGATTTACATTACATGTGTTTATATTTATTCCCAAATTTATGTAAACTATAAGTAGCACTACACTATCATAGGCTTAAATAAACAATATAACCAAAGACAAGTTACGTATTGGCTTGTTATATTGGAAAATGTCACTGAGATGTAAATATCACTGAGTCACAAACCGGCATTGGACCAGCGTGGTGGGATACAGTCCAAAACCCTCTAATGGATAGGGTGTATTAGGGGAGACCTATGTCCAGCAATGGACTACAAGAGGCTGATGGTGATGAAAACATTTTTGACCGGTTATTAAAAATATTTACGTTACACTAAAGTAACTAACTATCCTAACTTACACGGCGCAATTACGTTCAAAGTAACCTAAGCATAGCCTATTTTCGTCAAAAACTAATTTAACGACTTTGTCGCGTGTAATTGCTTTTAAATATTTCCGACCTTCCCTTCGCCACTTCATGTTCAAGTGAGCGAGTGGTATACAAAAATAAGTTATACATCAAACTTTACGTGGACCACCGTCTATGTTGTGATTAGTTTTTGTTCCGAATTATGCATTCATCACAGTTTCGTAGGTGTATTTTGCCTAGTTCTCAGCCACTCTTATCTACTGAAATAAGGACACAAATACGTCTACGTCAAGTATAATGTAACAAATCATCATCATCATTTATTCATCATCAGCCTGTGATAGTCCACTGCTGGACATAGGCTCCCTAATAAACCTTTATCCATTAGGCGGCTTTTGGACCGTATTCCACCACGCTAGTCCAATGTGGGTTGGTGGTGGACCGACTTTTTACACGCCCATCCGGCGCATGGATCATCTTACTTTTCAGACAATTGGGTGATCGGCCCAAATTGACCTAACCAACTAGGAAACAACAATGAAAATTTGCTGAGTCCCCGCAGGATTCGAACCCACGACCTCCGGTTTCTAAAGCACACGCCCATAACACTAGGCTACGGAGGCAGTTCTAACAAACGTACATCTTAAGCCAGTAAATAATGGGAAAAAAATAGGAATAAGATGAATTATCGATCACGATCACTGCAAGTGTAATATAATGTATAATTTTAAACGTGTTTAAATTAAAATTTTCAATTTCTAGTTTTTTTTTTTAATAATTAGACATTTAAATAAAAAATCTGGTCGATCACTTTCATTTTATACGTCCACGGCTCTGCCTCTTATTATTTTAAGATTTATTGTGGATATTCCTGGGGTAAAAAGTAGCTTATTTTAATATAGGATAGCTTCTGGGGAAAGAACATTTCAAATGTACTTTTTGAGCCAATTCAAAACAATAAAACGAACAAATCTTTTCTCTTTTATAATTTGTAACTTATGGCATATAAAAAGTCGGTCCACCCACCAACCCGCATTGGACCAGCGTGGTGGGATACGGTCCAAAACCCTCTAATGGATAGGGGTGTATTAGGTGAGGCGTACGTTCAGCAGTGGACTATCGCAGGCTGATGATGATGATGATGATGAACTCTACAAAGATAAATAATTTGAACGAACGATAATTTATAACCACGCTACATGTTTAAACATAAAACGTTGTCCCAGTTTCTAAAATAGCGTGCTGTGTACCAAAAATCAGTTCCCAAAATACATTACAAATTAAATTCAGTTTGACTGGTTTCATCAGGTTCATATGTATCATTTTATTCCCGAAATTTCAAATAATAATATATTTATTGCATCTAAAATTAAAATATAACTTTAAGTGGTTACTACTGGGTACTGGTCAAGGAAGAACCACCCCTGGTGCCATATCTGATGCAAATCAGCAAGTAGTGTTAAAACTCTAGTGTTTTTTTATTGGCGAGCCATCAGGCTACCTGATAGAAAGTGGTCTCTGACGCCCATAGACATTGGCAATACCAGAAATATCATCAACGAGGTGCCTTTATGATGTTACATATCGTCTACCCAGTAAATAAGCTGGCAACGATGCCCTTCAAAGCGGAACCCAGTAGAGTTTCACAATACTGCTTAAATAAAAGCATATCTTACTATTTCATTACTCAGGATATAAGATCTTAAGCGAGTTCTCTTTTAATTATCGCTTAAAAGTCATGACACACTCCGTACGTATCATTCATAATCATCATCATCAGCCTGTGATAGTCCACTGCTGGACATAGGATAATACACCTCCCCTAATACACCCCTATCCATTAGGGGGTTTTGGACCGTATCCCACCACGCTGTTCCGTTGCGGGTTGGTGGGTGGACCGACTTTTTACATGCCCATCCGACGTATGTATCAATTCTATAAGGTAACCTTCCAGCTCGACTCGTCCCTTTATTCCATAATAAATAAAATAAAACAAAATATAATATAAGAATGTAAAATGAGCTTAAAAAATTATCTATAACATATAAAACAATAACCTATATTATTAACATACTAACCATGGTGACTCCACGATAAATATATATACACAGGTACTTTAAAACAGGGTGAAACGAGGTGCAATTAGGTTTACGTCCTAACACCGGACGTGTCGGGTCAACATTTGCTTTGTAAAGGACGTGTTGTTACTGGAGAGTGTCAAAACAGGACAGGATTCAAATACCTAACGATTGAATCTATCGTACGGCAAAGTTGTCGTGAGGTATTTATAGCTGATTACAATTATTGATGTATATAAGACAGTCTTTATTTATTTATTTAACCTTTAGCACAAAATTATGTATACAGGCGAGCTTATTGCCTTAGTCATACAGCCAATTTTAAGATACTTCTGAAAAATCGAAGTAGGTGCACAAGTATAAAACGACTAATATTAACAGAAAATAGGAAAATCTCCTAAACTATTAAAGAAACTAATATTAACAAGTAATACTGTATATATACTCGATGATTTAAATTACACTAATACTTCATAATGATGATAATCATGATGATGATAATGATGATGATGATGATGATGAAATAGAAATACGGTATATCTACTCGATGATTTAAAGTACACTAATACACTACATAATAATATAATTTATTTAATCGTCTTTGTATAAAAACACAATAAAATATTATTATTGACATTAATATTGGTTTATATTGATTAAATACAAAAACATCAACACAACATCGCGGCTGATGATGATGATGGTAGAAATTTGATGCATTTATTCGTCCTATAAAATTCAAAACGAATTCATCCGTCGAACAAGTAAAGTCCCCAATATAGTGAAAATTATTAGCTGGTTGAAGTGGCAGTGGGCCGATCGTATAGTCGGAAGAACTGATGGCTGATGGACCAATAAGCTGGAGTGGAGGCCACGATCGGAAAGAAGGAGTGTTGGTCGACCTTCGACCAGGCGGGAAGCCAATCTCCTTCCTGTTGCCGGTTCGGGTTGGAAGCGAGTAGCAGGGGATCGGCCGTCTTACAAGATCGATAACTTCGATCGATTATGGAAAAATTTTGAATAGGATCACCGACGATTATTAAAATATCAAATGCAATGTTTTACCTACCAATAAGACAGTTTAAACGCCAATAGAAATTGACATAAAACGTTAGTTATAAAAAAAATCAATGAATTATTCGTCTCGCGTAAGCAAAAACTTTAAGCACTTCGGTGTAGACGTAAAGCCTACTGAAAATCACATCACCAAGACCTGTCTCGTGCATTATTGCCCTTGACAAAGATATAGTCATACCGCTACACATTCGCGCAGGTCAGCCACTCCAAACGAGAGCGTTTCAAGTAGTGTACACGCACTAGTGTGTGTACACTGCGACAGACGGCGTCACTTGGCGTCGGTCGAGAACGGGGAATGGAGTGCCCTTGATGCGACGCTTCCGGCTGAGTCGGCGGAAGTGACTTAAACCCCCCCCCCCTTCCCATGTTGTGTTAGGCGTACGGGGTGCGGGTTAAATACTCGAATTGTGGACGTGTCGCTCGGACGTGAGGTATGAACGATTTGAATAATTACATACGATGTATTATTATGCTTATAGCTCTTTTGATGGTTTTCCTTCGGTAAATATTAGCCCATGTTACGCAACGTAAATGTAGCATTCTAGCGGTGAAAACTAGTCCCAACCCCCCTTGCGGGTGGAATTACGTAAAATCCGTTCTTAGCTGAACTCTGCTCGGCAAAAGGAATATTCGTCCCAAATTTCAAGTCGCTACGCCTTATGGTTACAGAGATATCGTGATGAGTCAATATATAGGTGGGAATCTCTTCTATATATATACATTACAAATCTTTCCTTTTTATAATATTAGTATAGACATCCGAAATTAAATCATGCGTCTGCTTGTAAACAGGACAACCAGAAAACAGTTTATACACGTAAACTTCCAAAGGCAGGATTAGAAAAAAGAAAATTCAACACTGATGTCCTGTACCTACTGAATGTCAAAGCTCATTGAAGAAAAAAAATCGATTTCAAACCTTTCTCGATTAATTATCAGCAAGATGAAATAGACCCGTAACCTATCACAATTATCAGCTATCTGATAGAAAAACAATTTTTAAGAAACAACCAATATCTTCGACCAAGTCATTCAAACAAACATAGACACAATAATACCATTAGATATTAAAGTAAATTTAACGCAGCGCAACTAAACCGACATAATGGAATGCGACGGACACCGTTACGATGATTGTCTAGCGGTGCGTTGGGCTAACAGTGAAATTGAAATCACCACAGAATCATCGTCGGCATCAATAATGGACGAGGGAGACGCGTAAGATGCGATGAAATGGCAGATTTTCATTATTACACGAATTGAAAAAAATGGTACATTCACTTGATAGTAAACGATATACCTATAGATATAAAGAGAATAGATTTTAGACACATAAAGATATTTATCGTTCAACAAACTTATCGAGTATTGGATAAGGCGGTAATCTACGTCGCAAAATGTGCTAACACTTCAGGGTTTCATTGGTCAATTACTGCACAAACGAGATCGTAAATTTTAGTGTAGTCTTTTAGCCTCCTAGTTAACCTATGATAGTGGTATGGATACAGTGCGGAATTAGTTTCCTTCGGGAAAACTCAGATGTTTATTGGTATATGATGGCAACCAAACTCAATGGAAGATCATATCAGATTAGTGATATTTTCATATCCGTTTATTTCAATCAATCAATCAACAGCCTGTGATAGTCCACTGTTGGACATAGGCCTCCCCTAATATACCCATACCCATTAGGGTGGTTTGGAATGTATCCCACCACGATGGTCCAATGCGGGTTGGTTAGTGTATCGACTTTTTACATGCCCATCCGACGCATGGATCATCTTACTTTTCAGACAATTGGGTGATCGCACCAAATCGCGCTAACCAACTAGGAAACAACAATGAAAATTTTTTGAGTTCCCGCAGGATTCGAATCCACGAACTCCGGTTTCTAAAGCATACGCCCATACCACACTTATCCTGCCAGAAGTAAATGTGTATGTTACCATATTGGGGTGACGCCGCCATATTGGATATGGCACGTATTAGATATCGACACGGGACGTTCAACCAATAAGCGCTAGCAGTAATTCAGTTTGATACGACATCTTTACCTAAACTTCACGACCTATTCAGTCCGGCTATAGACCTCGAAGGTACCATAGAGTATACAGTTAGTGACCCCGTGGGATGGGAAGACCGTTAAAGAGAACAATGGACAAACTAACAGTAAGACGGCGACTTGGATCGCAGCACAATGCTCCAGTTATAATGACACAGCTAACCTAATTTCCACGTCGAAAAAGCGTTTTTAAAAAGAAATTTTTTAACCTGCCTCAGCAGTCATGTGTCCAACTTATAATGGGATCGGTTCGCAATTTTTACCATCACTATTGGCTTATTAAGAGTTTAAACCAACACAGCCAAAATGGTAAAATTCAATCCATGAAATTTAAGAGCACCGACCTCTACTCATGCTTGATGCGTACCAAAGGAGATCTTAACACGCGGGACCGACTTTATACATCCAACGCACTTACACAACTAACCAACTTGGCTCGGCAAACGTAGTGTGAGACGCCCTGCGGCGAGATGGGCGAAACGAAATTCACAAAGTGGCACGGAAACAGGAACACGGTCAGAGAGAGAAGGTAACCTTCCTTCTAAAGAAGAGCTTTTTCAATATAAAACTCTTAACCTTCCTTACTAGCCATTAAACCAATTTACAATAAAGATAGTCTACTCATACACCATTATCGTTTCATCTAAATAGTAGTTATATCACAAAACAACTGGCGTCTGATATTCGAAATGCAAAAGGGCTAAACCATTACAACAAATTGTAACCGATGTAACTCTACTAAGGTGGAGCGACGAATTAGTGAAGATTGAATGAGGGCGGTACAAAACCGATCGTTATAGTAATCCTTGGGGGAGGCCTAAGGCAGTCGTTGCGACGACAAATTGGAACCGACGTAACTCTGAAGATTGCCTGAGTGAAGTGGCAGTGGGTAGGACACAGCACGCAAACTGACAGCCGGTGGGGCAGAATGGTATGGAGTGGCGACCATGGACCCGAAGACGCAGCGTGGGGTGACCTCCAACAGGGCGGAGCGACGATTTAGCGAAGATTGGATGAGGGAATCCTTGGGGGAGGCCTTTGTCCAACAGTGGACGTCTTTTGGCAAAAATAGATAAATCGGAGCACACTATAAACGTGCACATCCAACGCAAAGATTACCTTAATATTTCAGTCCATTAGGTGATCGACCCACATTGCTATAAACAACTAGAAAAAACGATATCATAAAGTTGTTGCCATGAAGAGAAATCACGATTATATTCGTTTTATCCAATTACATGACTTGCGTGTTTTTCTTTGCTGTGCTTTTATATGCTTACGCAATTTAAGATTGTGTATTTGATCGTTTCGGAAAATACTCACTGAAAACAAACAGTACCGAGCCACCGACGCGTACCCGTGAACCGTTACATAACCGTTAACGTTAATTATAACGTGTTCCGATAACGAGTGCAAGCTGAGGCGCTAAACTGCTAATAACGACACGCGATCTGTTAAAATTACTCGAATAACGAGCTTTGTTGTTATCTTAAATGATAAATATTCAATTATTTGGGCAAAACGGAATCGGTATTGATATAAACTGCCTCCATAGCCTAGTGGTAAGGGCGTGCGCTTTAGAGGTCGTGGGTTCGAATCCTGCGGGAACTCTACAAATTTGCATTGTTGTTTTCTAGTTGGTTGAGGCAATTTGGGCCGATCTCCCAATTGTCTGAAAAATAAGAAGATCCATGAGTCGGATGCGCCTGTGAATAGTCGGTCCTACCACCAACCCGCATTGGTACAGCGTATTGGGACACGGTCCTATGGGAGGCTTATATCCAGCAGTGGACTATCTCAGGCTGATGATGATTGATATAAACACACTATAGCACCTATAGCAATAAAGCGGCATCGTACGTAAGATAAACGGAGAAACGAAGAATATCTTGGCAATTCTATAAAAATATGAATAACTACAGTTAATTGTTCAGGGAAAGATACAAGGATAAAGACATCCAGAAAGAAGACGTACATATTGGCTTAAAAATCTGCGTCAGTGGTATAACAGGAGCACACTTTCTTCGTTTCTTTTTTAGAGTAGCAGTGTAAAAAGATCAATTTGCCATGACGTCTGCCAACCTCCAGATAGGAGATGGCACTCAGAGACGTAGAACGCTTACGTGTCATCTCACAATGGTGCTATCAGTCCAATGCACTAAGGAATTGACCATCTCGGTTACGATGAGTTCAACAATAAGGACGAAAATTGAAATGAAAGTAAAAGACTCGTACGTACATCGAGTTATTTTTCATGTTCTACCTTATTCGATGGACGTTGATTTCATCTTTAAAAATACTAGCAGCCAGAAGACGAGTCGAATGGTGTTCATTTTACATTTTTCTAATGGGTAATGGTGAATGCTTTCCAAGTGACAGAATATTTTAAATCGGCACAGCAGTTCTTGACTTTATTCATTACTAGCGATCCGCCCCTGCTTCACACAGGAGTTATGCTGATAGAAAATATACTCACAACTTGAAGCATAGTTTATACATATAAACCTGCATCGAAATCCATCGAACACGTAATTTGAAAGATTTAAACATACATAGGGATATAGGGACAGAGAAAGTTTGTTTTATACTATGTAGTGTAAATCTTTCCTTCTTTACAATATTAGTTAGCATAGAAAAGAAGTTGTCGCTTATCTAGACTGCATACAAAGCGTAGCATCCAGTCACCAGTGCGAAAGGTCCAACAAACGGCCACTACAGCGCATCAGCATACAATACATGCACAATTGGCGTAATGATTGAGCACTTGACAATATCCTAGCATGGAGACGATCATATCGCATATACTGTATACATGTATGTAATGTATATATGCGTTTATACTATGGACCTACTTTTACACGCCCTTCGACGCATGGATCATCACACTTTTCAGACAATTGGGTGATCAGCCCAAAGTGTCCTAACCAACCAGAAAAAAACAACAACACAAAGTTGTTTCCCCGCGAGATGCGAATCCACGGCCTCCGGTTTATTAGGCAACGGCCATCACCGTCACCCCACGGCATGTTAAGAAATAATCCACCAAATTCTGAACACTTTCGAAATGTTCTTCAAAGATACACTTTCAAATCAAAATTTGTATTGATCGCACGTTTATATACGATCGAATGGCAGGTCACGTCCCCGTCTCACTAATAGCCTAATAGCTCGAAGGAACCGTCCTGATTATTAAATAGTCTTTATCCAACGTCAACTCCTATCGATTTATGAGAGCCTGGTACGTTTTGTAATGAAACCTATATACATAAATATTAAAGTATTTTTTTTAAGTACTAAATACTTATTTGAGTACTAAACACACTCACCAACCCGTAATGGACCAGCGTGGTGGGATACGGTCCAAAAACCTAATGGAATACGCGAGCATTAGGGGAGGCCTATGTCCAGCAGTGGACTAACACAGACTGATGATGATGAAGTACTTAATGTAATTTTGTAAATTGTGTTTACTTTTATTTCAGCTTTTTTTGGCGTTATCTTAATAAATTACCGAGATAATATAAATGGAAAACTTTTTATAGATGGATGTTTATGACCCATTCACTCAAAAACAACATGACGAATTGTAAGCAGTGTAGTCTAATCAAAATGTAATAAATATCAGTTATGAATAAAAAAAATCTACTATTGGCGAGCTATTATGGCAAGACAACTGTTACAGCTAAAACGTTTGGACTTCTAAATATATTCTTTCCCCTGACCATTTTCCAAATTATTTATCTTAGGATCGGCTTCTAATCTATCCAGATTTACCTGAATAGCAGTTTTTGCATTGCAAAGCGACTGGCATCTGACCCGATAACCCAAAGGGTAAACTGCATTCTAAGGATGAATTAGTTATTGACGACTAAAAATCACTGACTTCCGATAACGACTGCCAAAGACGGTCTTGACAACCGGGACCGACTTTTTACGTGTCCATCCGACGCAAGAATCATCTTACTTTTCAGACAATCGGGTGATCGGCCCATAATGTCCTTACCGACCAGAATACAACGAAAACAATTATATTAGAGAATTATTAAACGATTCAAGCATTGGTAACGTTGTTTTCCCGCGTGATTCATACCCTCGAACTCCGTTTTATAAAGCACTAGCGACCCGCCCCGGCTCCGCACGGGTGCAATACTAATATCTGTGAAATATTATGTATGAATTTTAGATACAAACCATCCTCTATAAACACTCTTTCTATTTACGAAAACCTCGTCAAAATCCGTTGCGTACTTTTAATGATTTAAGCGTACATAGGGACAGAGAAAGCGACTTTATTTTATACTATGTAATGAAGTGCCAATACCGCTAGGCCACGCTCATAACCATATGACCATCCGAGTGAAAATGAATGTTAAAGTTATAACGCGGGTTCGCTTCTGATCTTTAGCTATTCCCATCCAGTCCACAGCGGCGATTTTGCGAATGTCGTCGTCTCAAACTATCTCTCTCTCTCTCTATATATATATATATATACATATATAATAAATTCCCACCTATATATTGACTCATTGCGATACCTCTGAAACCATAAGGCGACTTGAAATTTGGTAGGAATATTCCTTTCGCCGAGTAGAAGTCAGGAACAGATTTAAACGAAATTCCACCAGCAAGGGGTGTTTTGCGGGGTCGCTAGTCTGTTAAGAAAGAAATAAATATACTTTTCCGCATAACAAACGCACAACAGCCACGGCGATCGGAACGCGCCGCTCAATGCCAATTTCATAATAAACAAATCGCATTAAACTCAAACGGGTTTTGCGCGGGTGCCATTATAAGGTTTGCTCGATGCACACACTTGTGCAAGGGCACCGGGCAAGTTATTTTAACACGCAATGAGAAAAAGAAAGGAACAAATAATAAAATCGTAACGAGATATAATTGTTATTCTCGATATATCGTTATAAAATGGATCGATGTTATTAGATATATTCACTCATCACAATATCTCTGTAACTAAAAGTCATAGCGACTTGAAATTTGGTAGGAATATTCCTTTAGCTGTCAGCTAAGAACGGATTTTACGAAAAGCCACCAACAAGGGGGGTTGCGTGGTTGCTAGATACCAATAAATCTATGGAAATAAATAAAATTGGAGTGTCTGTTTGTAATATTAAAGTAACAGTTTTTAAATAAGTAGACTGTGATATATAACCGGTACATAGATAAAATAACTTTCAGCCATATCTCTGGAATGGCGATGTATGCAAGTTATGAATTACCTAACTCAAAAACGACTTGATCGATTTAAAAATAGTTAAGATTTTTTAATAAATCTATTAGAAGGCAGACGAACATTCCGTCCGCCTACTGATACTACGTGGTCACCGACGCCCGTAGACATCGACAATGAGCAAGATCACGTCAAGTGGACCCCATTTACCACTTGATCATAAAAATTTAATCTTATATATTTTTCATAAGTACTTATGATCGAATACATGATCTCCAAACGATTTTAAAATTTTGATTTTAACAACATTTTTTTACAATGAAATTTTAAGCACTTTTAATTAAAAATGAATTAAAAATCAACCGTAAGAGATAAATTCAGAAATTTTCAGCATCCATGGTCGAATGTCTATATTTTAAGAATATATTAACGACTTAAGATTATTTGTTTATTTTCGTATTGTTAACAACCTTTGTTAACAAATGAAAATTTAACTCATTCTTGGTAAAAAGGATTTTTTTCATCGGTCACATGCTTTATTCATTTAAGTTTAAGATTCTGGAAGAAAATTTCACTGCTCGCCATTAGTTTAAACAAAATGAATTTATTTATGACAGCGGCCGAGCGCTGTGGAAGCGCCGCGCTACCGAGCGTCTCGTACCGCATTGAAGCTTTTATCAGTGATAATTTAAAATAACAATACAAAATATTATAATAAAACAAATTTAATTATTATTTACGTTATATTATTATAATTATTTAGTTGTTGTTATTAGAGTTTGTAGTATGTCTCGATTTTTCCGAAAATTATTCGTTTTTTGTTCAAGATGCTATTCAATCACACCATTGGTCCAATGATCAGGCTACACTTCACCCTTATGTAATTTATTATAAAGTAAATGAAGAAATGAAGCATGAGAATTTTGTTGTCATATCAGAAAAGTTAGTCACGATGCAAGTTCGGTACATTTATTTAATACTAAATTGATAGAATTTTTAAAAACTAAATTTGTGCCGATAAAATTAAAAGATCAAGTATATTTCTAATGGAGCCGCTTCACAATATAAAATAAATATAATTTTGCCAATTTAGTTAATCATAAAATGATTTTGGTGTTGATGCTGATTGGACTTTTTTCGCTACATCTCATGGCAAAGGAGCGTGTGATGGCTTGGCAGGAAAATTAATTTTGCTTTCTGTACGATTAAAGATCATTAGGTACATGAAGAAAAATACCAACCACGATTCGAACGCTTAACAACAATAAAAATACTGCCAATTTCATCACTACAAACCATTGGAACATTTTTCACTATATTGCAGGCTCTGTTTCAGAAGATGAAAAAGTATTTATTAACAAAGTTTTAAAAACAGTGAAAGTATCTGACTACAAATTTACCATTTAATTATTTAAATTAAGCTTTTGTTTGTTCTATTCAGTCTGTTATGATTATATTCTTTATGATATTGTTAAAAAAATAAAATTTTATTGATAATAATTATAATAAGATAACTTAAATAATAATTAAATTTGTTTTATAATAATATTTTGATTATTATTTTAAATTATCACTGATAAAAGCTTCAATGCAGTATGAGACGCTCGGTAGCGCGGCAGCTTCCACAACTCGCTCGGCTGCTGTCAAAATAAATTCATTTTGTTTAAACTAATGCGAGCAGTGAAATTTTCTTCCGGAATCTTAAACTTAAATGAATAAAGCATGTGACCGATGAAAAAAAATCCATTTTTTACTAAGAATGAGTTAATTTTCATTTGTTAACTTAAAAGTTAGTTAACAATACGAAAAAAACAAATAATCTTAAGTCGTTAATATATTCTTAAAACATAGACATTCGACCATGGATGCTGAAAATTTCATGAATTTATCTCTTACGGTTGATTTTAATCATTTTAATTAAAAGTGCTTAAAATTTTCATTGTAAAAAAAATGTTGTTAAAATCAAAATTTTTAAAAATCGTTTGGGGATCATTATTCGATCATAAGTACTTATGAAAAATATATATAGATTAAATTTTTATGATCATGGGTAAATGGGGTCCACTTGACGTGATCTTGCTCAATACAACTGGTATCACCAACGCGCTGTCTACCGTGAGACATAGGATGTTACGTCTCGTTTACCCAGCAAATACGCTGGCTACGGTGCCCTTTAAACCGGAGCACAGTAGTATTTTCACACTACTGCTTTGAAGCAGAAATAGATTGCCTGTGAGAAGAAGACCTATCACCTCTCCTTTATCACAATAAAAAATTGAACGAGCAAAGAGATTGATCAAATCTAATTCTTACATCACTACAACGGTCACCAACTGTAATCATCAAATACCTGAAACAAATAAAGGGGATCAGTTAGCAACAATAATAAAAATCACAGTACAGATAAAACCAACTCCAACGTCCTTTATTGTGAACATTTTATGTATGTTTTCACGAGAAGGACTATTGAAAAGTTCTGAGACATCAAGAAAGCATACAATATTAACCTAAAAGTGAGTTTAAAAGGTAAATACATAAAATCACAATAATATGTTTACAGGAGATCGTCTGGGTGGGTATCACCGCGGTGCCTATTTCTGCCGCGAAGCAGTAGTGTGAAAACACTGCTGTGTTCCGGTTTGAAGGGCACCGTAGCCAGCGTATTTACTGGGTAAATGAGACTTAACACCCTGTGTCTCACGGTAGGCAGCGCGTTGGCTATACCACTGGTATTGCCAATGTCAATAGGCATCAGTGACCACTTTCACTCAGGTGGCCCGACTGCCAGTCTGCCTGCGTAAGCCATAAAAAAAAGGCAATATTACAAAAGTTATTTTCAGATAAAACATCCAATCCAGAATATTTGGGTAATTTGGCGGTCTTATAATAACAAGTAACGGTATATTCAACAAACACGTACATTAAGGAAACATTTTGTAGCCGTTTTGTAACCGTGCTAACAAACAATAATTACGTTAAAAATATACAAAACATAAATTGAATAAAACCAATCAGTTATCGGCTTCATTGTTATCCTAATCAAGGAAAACTCCACGTTAGTTCCGGCAAATTTTTCTAGTTAAATTTAATTAGAGCGATCTAGAAATTTGGGTGTTCGTTATCGGCTCACGGTTGCAGAAGAAAAATAATAACATCTAATTATTTCTTTTGTTCACGCGAATACTATTGAATTAAATGACTTTTTACGGATTTTATCGAAAATCCGATAACAAACACCCAAATTTCGAGATTACTCTAATTAAATTTAACTAGAAAATTTGCCGAAACTAACGTGGAGTTTTCCTAACAATGAGGCTGATAATGGATTAGTTTATTCAATTTATGTTTTGTATATTTTTTTATCGTAATTATTATTTGTGAGTATGGTTACAAAACTATGGTGATTCTTAAATATACTGTTACTTGTTATTAGACATATAAGTGTATATTTATATTATAAGATCTTAAAATTACCCAAATATTCTAGAATGGATGTTTTATCTGAAATTAATGTTAAATTATCCTTTTATCTTATAAAAAATATGACAACAAAACAGACTACGATAGTAAAACAATTTTTTTTTAAATGTAAAAACCTAACGATGCTAATCGCCAATCAATATCCGTTAAATATAGCTAAATAACACCACAAAAACTGTCTCCGTTGCCTAGTGGTAAGGGCGTGTGCTTTGGAAACCGGAGGTTAGGAGAGGAGACTCAACAATTTTTTTTAAGTTGTTTTCTAGTTGGCTAGGACAATTTGGGTGGATCACCCATGATCTATGTCGGGCCATCCACCAACCCGCATTGGACCAGCGAGGTGGGAATACTTTAAAACAATACGTCACAAGACCATTACAAATACTATAAAAACCTTTTCACGATATTATTATTACAATGGTAATAAAAAAAATCTCACAAAGCAACCTCACTACCTTATTCCAATTTAAAAAAAACCATAACACTGTCCGAAAAACATTAATTAAAAATAAAAAGAAAAAGAAAAAATACAACGCCACCAGTATAAATACGGGCACACGTCCTCACAATCGTCTCAGTCGAAGCTCTACGCCGTACGCTCCCCATTCACGCTTTCTGAACGCGGCCACTTATTATCCGTGATAATTACGCGCGCTCGCATTACTTATCGTATTTAGCGCGAGTTGTACTGCGCGGGAAGGCTTATCGGCTTCGAATGGTTTTTGTAACCATATGTCTATGGCACGGGAAAAAACTAACTTAAATTAAAATAACTTTATTCAATACTAGATAACAGACTTCATACTACGTCAGTCGATAAATAAAAGATCTATTTACTTTTGTATTACTAGCTATAGTAAACATACTCACTGAAGTTGAGTTTATTTTATTTTTCAACTCTTCAGATTTACGTTTTAAACCTTCCCTGGACTTCGACAAATAATTCAAGACCAGAATTAGCCAAATCGGTTCAGCTGGGTGGGTACCGTTACCACCGCGGTGCCTATTTCTGCCGCGAAGCAGTAGTGTGAAAACACTACTGTGTTCCGGTTTGAAGGGCACCGTAGCCAGCGTATTTACTGGGTAAACGAGACTTAACACCCTATGTCTCACGGTAGGCAGCGCGTCCAGTTTTTGATTGTCAAATACGCCTGCACCGGTTCAGAATAGGACGCCTTAGACTTGAGATGTACCGAAAAGTAATGCGAGAATAACGTATGGAACTAAAGGTGTACTTTAAAATGTAACTGAAACTAGTTTTAAATGTAAGTTTGCAGTCCTGCCATAATAAAAACTAAACTTAAAGATGTCCATGGCACTAACGCCCCAATGTTGCAGACGATTGATAACTGGTTAAATTATTTTAAACATTTTCGGCCAAGCACACTTGATGCTCTATGGTTTCTCTCACTATGGTCGCCCGATCGAAGTGACTACTGAGGATATTGGATGATTGTTCAATGATGATATCGATATATATATATATATATTTTTATGGCATACGCAGGCAGACGACATTCGGGCCACCTGATGGGTGGTCACCGACGCCCATAGACATTAGCGATACCAGTGGTATCGCCAACGCCTAGCCTACCGTGAGACATAGGGTGTCGAGTCTCATTTACCCAGTAAATACGCTGGCTACGGTGCCCTTTCAAACCGGAACACAGCAGTGTTTTACATACTGCTTCGCGGCAGAAATAGGCATCGCGGTGGTACCCACCCAGACGATCTCCTGTTAACAGGGGACCTACCACCGTGTATTATAAATGTATTATTAACATTTCAATTCACGTCCAAACAAATTGTGAACACGACAAATCCGTTACATTAGTGTTGATAATTACATAATACACCGCTCCGAGTGATAAAAAGTTTGGCAAGTTTTAAATTTAAAATGAAAATTTATCATTTAAAATATGTAAAGATCTCAGCTTTTAATGGACGCGTCCTTCCTACGTATCTCGCGCCTAGTGTGTAAAATGTTTGACTTGCCATTATAAGCAAAATAATAAAGTGTAAAATTTTGCTTTTATTGTAGATATTAATCGATTTGAGTAAGGAATTCATGACTCTTTAATCATATAATGTTCTCTTAATAAACGTTAAGTTATCCCTGCCCTATGCGAATTGGCTCCACTGAAAATCAGCGATGCGACTAACTGTTGCATCTCTATGCTGAGTGGTGACCATTTTCGACGAAAAGACTGTATGTTATTGAACAGGGAGTGCACCTGTGTTCGCGCGTACACTTGTGCACTATAATATCTCCTTCTCACTTGACCGATCTCTAATATAGATCGGCAGCCGTAGATGTAATCGACTTGGGAACATTATTATCATCAACAAACACTAGTGTCACGGAAACACGGCCATTTTCGTACCTTACAAATGCAACACCCCGACCCTCGAGCGAATGCATGCTAAAAATCGATAAACCTCCCTTTCAATTTTCGGCACACCCCACGCTCGTTCCTTTCAAAGTGGCGTCCATTGCTCTTGTGTTATTATTAATGCATATTTCTAAATACGTACGTTTCAAAAGCTAATAATACTGTTAACATCTTAAAATCTAGTTTGTTATAAAAATATAGTACTTAAATATGTATTAATAAAGCAAAAAATTAATATTTTTATATCATCCTGTTAGCGGTGGCTTTGGGATGATGGTTTTAAAAAATTACACTTGCCAAATAAGACGAACCTTTATTTTTTTAACTTTATCGACTACGCAAACACGAGCAGTAGTCGGGCCACCTGATGGAAAGTGCTCACCGACGCCCATGGAGATCGGCAATACTAGTGGTATAACCGCCGCCTACCGTGAGACATGTGATGTTTAGTCTCGTTTACCCAGTAAATACGCTGGCTACGGTGCCCATCGAACAGGAACACAGTAGTGTTTTCACACCAGTGCTTTGCAGTAGAAATAGACACCGCAGTCGTACCAACCCAGACGGTCCCCTGTAAAAAGGGGTCCACATGCAAACGAAGTAGCATCGTACTAGTAATGTTGTTATTCATCAACTGTCACTTAGTGATTGACTTCTTGGTGCCATTTCATCAATGAGAAGTATCATCATCATCAACCTGTGTTAGTCCACTGCTGGACATAGGCCTCATCTAATGCACGCCTTCTCCCTTTTAGGGGGTATTTGGACTTTATCCCACCACGCTGGTTCAATGCGGATTAGAGCTCAACTCAAGTATATATAATGTTAAAGAAAGACGCCAAAAGTTTAAGCGTACTGATTGACCGCATTAGCCATACTGTCTACCGCTGGAGTCACGTACGTAGAGTGGGACGCCCTGCGGCAAGACGGTGTAACGACATTCGCAAGTTGCCGGTGTGGGCTGGATGAGAATAGCCGAAGATCGGAGCGGTGGCGTGCATTAGGGAGGCCTGTGTCCAGCAGTGGACTAACACAGGCTCACAATGATGATGATGATGATAGGCCACAGCCACTAAAAATCAATGACGCGATTTTTGACCATAGATCAAATCAATATAAAAAATGTCATAAATAATTATGCCAACCACCAAACCGCATTTGACCAGCGTGGTGGGATACGGTCCCAACCCCTAACGGATAGGGGTCTATTAGTGAAGGCCTATGTCCAGCAGTGGACTATCACAGGCTGATGATGAGGATGATGATGATGAAATAATTACTTTCGAAACCGTACAACATTACGTTTAAAGAATACGTACATATGCGTAAACGAAGCCGTATCTGTGAAATTATAATTGATTATTAACCGCCGCATAAGCCACCGAGTCGTGCGTGGCGGCTTGGAACGAAAACGGGAAGTCGTACATACTTTACGGCATGCAGAGAGTTTTCTCTTTAAAAAAAACAGATATTATAATGAATATTATAATTGACAGTAGAAGGGCGGCTGCAAGGTAATTAAAACAGAATGCACATCACGCATTAAACAGTTCAAATTGTTTTTGTAAATGAAACAAAATTTTAACTTTTCCAACGAGAACGATAATTCATAAATTGTATCAAAACAATATGATAAGCTAAATAGAGATAAAGTTTGTTTAACTAAGTTCAAATGTTTGTTGAAAATATGAAACATAACTTTTTACTTTTTTATGATCGAAACTATCACTAAATTTTAATTGATTACATCAATAGATAAGTTATTTGCTAATAAGGTTTCGTAAAAATATACATTTTGGTTTGAACAAACTTCGATAACAACTGACCGGTATTCCGTTAAAACTGCAAAAAATATTAACGCTTTATAATAATAATAATAATAAATCTTTATTGCAGACACATAAATCCATATTCATGCAAAGTTAAATAAAGTGAAACAAAATTTTACATAAGAACTTTACATTTTATACAAAAGAAGACTTAAATATCGTTCATTCACTTACACATTATAATCATGATCACAAAAAAACCAACAATAAATAACTAAAAATAAAGCAGCTACTGGCCGTAGAAAAATACTGCAAACGAAAAATATATAAAAAAAACATACGCACTATTCGTTCAGACGGATAAGTCCATTGAAAACCAGACCCTAACATAAGCAGAAAAGGGTTCATTTTCCCAAATCTCCCTTGAAGTAAGCTGAAAAGAGACGCATTCAATAAAAACAAAATGGCGCGCACGCCGTCTGGCGGAATCACCATTGAGATGACGACAAAGACCACAAAGAGTTTCTGGAACTTTCGAGGGAGTGCACCTGCGCTTCCTCCTTTTGCTTCAATGTATTTTTTTGTTTTCTCTTTCAAAAGCGAAAAGGTCCAATTGATTTAGACAAAAAAAAATTACAAACAACGCAGATTTTCTTAAAAATAATAGCTATCGATTCTATTGCGTTATTGCAGCAGAATTCTCCTATAGTAACCGATACATGGAAACGTAGTGTGGGACGCCCATCATCAGTCTGTGTCAGTCCACTGCTGGACATAGACCTCCCCTGATTCACGCCGCCACTTCTGATCTTTGGCTATTCTCATCCAGCTTACACCGGCCATATGTACTATGCCAATCTCTTCTCCATCTTGCCGCAGAGCGACACCCGCTACGTTTGCCGAGCATTTGTACAAAAATTTTGTGTTTAGTATCGAATGTCAAAATAAATAATTTCATTGTATAATATAGAGATGTATAGGTAATGAAGCTATTTAAGAGAGCACGATAAATACTAACGTTTTTGAAAAATTACGAAAATCTTTTCTCAGTATATCTACACAACAATTAAACTTATGTTAAACAATTTAAATTTTAAACAATCTATATGATACTAGCAACCCATCAACCCTCGTAAAATCCGTCCTTAGCTGACCTCTACTCGGCGAAAGTAATATTCGTAACAAATTTCAAGTCGCTACGCCTTATGGTTACAGAGATATCGTGATGAGTCATTATATAGGTGGGAATCTCAGTAATATATTTATAGAGAAGAGAAGATAGATTATATTCAAAACAATAAATAACATAGAAAATAGCGGCTTAAAATGAAAACATAATAAATATCATTTGATAGGCGTTGATTGATATCAGCCAATAACAAAATAGCCATATAGTTTATCTCTGTTTTCTCCCCACTTCCAACCTCTTAGTGTTGTTACTAAAAAAGTTCGACATATAATCGTCTTCTGCTTGTCCTTCACATCGCACTGATTTTGTTCATAAATCATTCTTTATTCAGTCCATCTCTGTTCGCTACGTTGAAGATCGGATGCTAGCTTCAAATGATTCAAATATCTCTGCATCGACGTCACGAACTACTATCTCGATGAAAGCTATATAGTTATATGTTTATTAGTATTTGTATATTATATATTTATTCATTCATGTATTATATAGTTAAAATTTGTATTATTATTGTTTTTTATAACAAATATATTATTTTTTTAATGTTAAACTTTCCTTTTATTTTATTAGTTCTGTGCACCCACATTTATCTCTCTGAACCTACCAAGGTTAGCTGCTAGAAAATGCCTCAGGCATTAAGTCTTTTGTACTTAAATTATGCAAATAAGTATAAATAAATAAACAATTTTGCACGTATCACGTCATTTAGTGATTCTGTCATGTACGAAGGCTATTGATACTTTCGATTGCGTCACGACATGATGTCATTGTTAGATCATTTATCGCGATCATTGAATTGATTGGTTCATTTAAATGCCTATATTGGCAACGAGGCGGTGAATACATTACTAAAACTAAGATGGTAAGACCTCTTAGTTCCATTCGATATCATATACTTTGCAGCTTTGTAAATAATAAAGTTAAAGTAAATAATCGCGGCAGATTAGTTTCACCCACCAACCCGCATTGGACCAGTGTGGTGGGATACGGTCCAAAAGCCCCCTTATTGAAGGAGGCGTGCGTTAGGGGAGACCTATGTCCAGCAGTGAACTAACACAGGCTGATGATGATGATGATGATGCGTGATGTGAGATTAGTTTAAATTTGTTTCTGATTTTTCTGACCCTTTATAGAGTTATAAGCCATGGTCACAGGTCAAACTTTATAGGTTTAATGATGGCGTGTGTCAACGGAATAGTGGGTCAACGGGAGCGTACACGATGCCGCTACTTTTTCAAGTAATAACTACTGATAAAACAATATTCACGTCTCGGGGTGGTGTAGGCAGATTCATGAAATTTTACGATGTATTTCTTAATGAGAGGAAGGTTTCGCCATCCACCAGTCTTGTCATAAAAATATTATGACATTTAAGTTAAAAATATATAATGCTGCAATGTTTAAGCAAAATTGTAACTTCTCGATAGCCCCACAAAAATATTTTGTATAATTTTAAACATAACCCATAAATTTATCACTCAAAACAATAGTTCTCAATCACATTTAAGCGACCAAAGATATTCACTATCCTACAATCGAGATTCGAACACCCGACCCTCTGATACATAACCCCTACACTCAACCACTAAGCCATCGGGTGCAGAACAGTTAACGGACACGCGGATCGGCCCAGTTCTCGGTCGGAGCGAGCGGGACCCGACCGGGAAACGGGTTTGGCGATCCCGTTACAGTTTACGACAAAAAGCCACGACTGTACACAGCTGGATAAGAGTACTGACGAGAGCAGCAATTTAAATTGATTCAGTTCTTGAAGTACTGGCGAGTGCAAAAGTTTTCGTATATTAAACGAAATAAATGTAACATTACCTAGGTCATGTCCGAGAGCACTATCTACAATTGAAGATGTACTATCGCGTGCAAAAGTATTTCAGTTTTAGTATACCTGACCTTACTCCTCATTTAATATCAAGTAGAAGTTTATAAAAAAGCTAGGCCACGACTGTACACAGCTGTATAAGGGTACTGACGAGGGCAGTAATTTAAAGTTATTCAGTTCTAAAGTACTATCGAATGCAAAAGTTGTTAAGTTTTAGCATACCTTACGCAATAGATGTAATATTATTTGCGTTTAAGAGCAAAGGTACTGGCGAGGGCATCAGTTTTAAAAGAGCATCTAATGAACGATGTACTGTCAGTGCAACAGTGCAAAAATTCGACACATCCGGTAATTTAGTTAATCAATTCTCCAAGTACTGACAAGTGCAAAATATTCCGTATACTCTAAGCGCTATATACATCGCACTGACGAGGGCAGTAATTTTAAAAGTGAATCCAACACGCGATGCACTGTCGAGTGAAAAAGTATTTGGGTCTTTACTATTACCGCTTTATTCCAGATTTAGGATCATATGTAAAAGTTTACGACATAAAGCGCCACGACTGTACACAGCAGTTCCATAAGTAACTGAGGACTGAAATTTAACTTGAATCAATTCTCGAAGTACTATCGAGTGCAAAAGTACAAAATTTTTAGAATACGCTACGGATGTAATATTAAATCATATGATAGAAAATAATTCTATTTTTAAGGTATATACACAGCTGGGTAAGGGTACCGACGAGGGTAGACATATAAAGTGAACCAGTTCTCGAAGTAACATCGAGCGAGAAAGTTTTCGTATTTCACAACGTAATAAACATAATATTATTCTTACCTAAGAGCATACGTACAAGGTACAGACGAGTGCAGTAATTTTTAGGTGGATCCAACAGACACCATGACTACATACAGCTGTTCAAGTGTGACAAGAACTTCGTACTAATAAGTGTTAAGCGTTAAGGTAAACTATTCTTAATCTAAGAACTAGAGTACAGTCAAGGGCAGTAACTGTAACGGTTTAATATTCAGTTTCAGTAAAAGATAATATAACACCGGCCTAGATTTAGTAGTGCTGAAATGTATGCGGAAGAAAATGTCATCATCATTATCATCATTATCATCGACCGGTGTTAGTCCACTGCTGGACATAGGCCTCCCCAATACACACGCCTTCTCTATTAGGGGGTTTTCGGACCGTATCCCATTATGCTGGTCCAATGCGGGTGAAATGTACACTTATTTTTATTTGAATGAGATGGACAAGCGACACTACCGGATAGAGTTCAGGCGCTGGCCGACTTTTTACATGTCCATCCGACGCTTGGATCGTCATATTTTATAAATAATCAGGTGATCAGAACGCAACGCCCTAACAAACCAGGAAGCAACAATGATATTATGTTGAGTCCATGCAGGATTCGAACCCACACTTAAGACATAAAACTAACGTCAATATGAATACGTCAATAAGAATATACTTATATTCTCATAATTGAACTGAAACTTGGCACAAGTTACTTTTTAAACAACTTTAAAGACGACCGTAAACTCACTAAGATTGTAATGCTCCATCTTAAACATCGACACAAAGTGCAAAGTTAGTTTATTATAGTTAGTCATCTAGTGGAACCACTACACGCCGCAAACTTCGTCACTAATAAACTGTGACCTTTCAAAGGCGAACTATAACCGTGTGCTAAAGGTCGCGACATCCAATTTTCCACTTCGACGCGCCAGCGAGCTGTCTCTAATGAAATAGTTTGAGCTATAAATAGAACAGCATAAAGGCTTTATATCGCAGTGATATTACTAATAATATCTTTGCCTCTATGAGCTATGATTACTTGACTGCCTCCGTAGTGCGCTTTAGAATGTCCCATGGGGTTGTGAGAGTATAGAGAATTAGTGAGTGCACCTGTGTTTGCGCGTACACTTGTACACTATAATATCTCCTTCGCTGCAATAATATATATATATATATATATATATATATGAAATGAGAATAGTCCAGCAGTGAATTGACACTGGCGGATGATGATTATGATGAAAATAAATATTATTATTACTGATTAGATTACCATATACTAAGAATGACGAACGAATCAATGGCGAACTAGTAAGCGAGGGGATTTATGTATATACTTATTTGTAGTATAAACAACCTAAATAAAGCCAAATAACATTGTTTTGTTAATAACATTTAACAAGATAAGATTACAATTCACAAGCCACAGATTGTCACTAATACTGAAGCATGGGGGTCTTCAACCATAGACAAAAACTATAAAAAGGGTATCAATTATGTCGTAATCCAATTCTCTGCAGCATCATGTTCCGGCACGAAGGGTGACACCAACATCGCACGAGTGTCGTAAATCTACGCAGTTGCATACTGCGCATGGATTAAATTTCAAATTCTTAGTACACCACATCAATATGGATAAAGCGTTCATATTACGTAATTGTCTCCCCACTTGGCTATAAATAATAATGGAGTCTTAAAAGGTACATGCCATGTAATACTAAACAGTAAGAAAAGCTAATATCATTGATTTTGTCAAATTCAATAAACGTATGATAGAACTGTATGCAGCTCATATATATATGTATATTAAATTATTTCAAAATATGACAAAAAAGGCCCGCCGAGTTTCTTTCGCCGGTTCTTCTCAGGTCGGAGGCGATCCTATTCCGAACCGGTGGTAGCGTCCTTAACGATCAATAAGCGAGTGTTACACTTCTATATTGAATATAGATTATCGAATGTATATTAGATTCCTGAGCCAAACAAAACAATCAGAACGAAAGATGTAACCAATTGAATCTATATAATACGTATATGATCTTACAGAATAATGCATAGATATATAAGAAAAGTTAATGTATTGAGTCAATCAAATACCATAGAACTTACTATGGATATATTACGTTATTTAAATATGATAATACGTCCCGAGTTTCGGTTCTTCGTCGAGCATCCATGATCACGGGTCTGACAATAAGTTGTGTATATGATCTGTATCTCGAATGTATTTTCGAATAACCTAGAACGAAGTTTTATTTAATAAAATTGATATTATTTAACAAAAAGAAATAATTAATGTATTGAAGTGAGTCAATGTATTTATCAGTTATCCAGTTTCCATAGTATAAGCTTTGCCTAGTTTGGGACTAGATGATGTCGTGTTACTCGTTCGGAAATATTGTTATTACTATTGAAATAATTTAGTGTATTCATTCACTAAACGTCACCAAGACGTCAATCACAGGGCGACGATCAACCCAATCGCAAGTCAAGTCGACGCCACTTCGTTGCTATGGGTTACGTGGTAAACAACCCCCATTGTGAATAAAAGCCATGTTACAGACATCCTGCTTTTCCCCCTACGCAGGCGAAGGAGCAGTCGGGCCGACTGAAGTTAAATGGTCGCCAACGCCCATAGACATCGGCAATACCATTGGTATCACCAACGCGCTGCCTACCGCGTGACACAGGATGTTAAGTCCCGTTCACCCTTCATACCGGAACACATTAGTGTTTTCACACTACTTTTTTGCGGTAGAAATAGGCACCGCGATGGTACCGTCCTACCTACAAAACTTTACTTTTCGTAGGGGTTGTTATCGATGTGGTTACATCTTATCATGACCACCACTGGCTGTCGTTGGAAAAGTTCGGCCTTTAAATTCACTAATATCGATATCATTGAGAGTTGACGGTTGAACAATCAGTCAGAAACCAATCGCTCCGCGTTAAAACTGCTATTCAGATACACCCCTTTCTATTAGAGGGTTTTAGACCGTATCCCAGTGGGTGGACCGACTTTTTACATGCCCATCATATGCACGGATCATCTTGCTTTTAAGACAATCGGGTGACCCGCGGTATTCGAACCCACGATTTCCGGTTTATAAAACAAGGGCTAATACAGCTAGACCACGGCCAAGCCAAGTCCATAATATCTTGAGTAAATGACATAGAAAAAGGAAAAGTCCCAAGTTCGAATCCAACAAATTAAATCATAGAAAAGAACCGGTTCGGTTACTAGTCCATGTTTTGCGTATGTGGTAGCGTTGCGTGTTAATCGTTTAATACGCCCGTGAAATAGAGCGTGAAGCCTGTTACAACACTGGCGCACACAACTCGGGGAAGGCGGTAAAAACGGTAAAGTTAAGGAGTAATGATTGTGGCTTACCAACTAAAACAAATACGAGCAATTACTATATAAACTTAAGATAATCTAAACTCTAATTAGGGAAGGCCTATGTCCAGCAGTGGACTGACACAGGCTGATGATGATGATGAAAGCCTAATTATATGTATTTAAATAATAGGTAAACGCAGCGTTTAAAAAACGATACTAACGTACGTACGTACGTAACGTACAGGCATGTACGAACAAATTAACTTTAACCTCATACCGCTTACTTAATAAGTATAAAAATTAAATATAGAGTAATAAAATTGGTTGCCTGTAAAAGCGGTATACGGGCAAAAGTAATACGTGACAACGTGTTTTTGTGATAGAATGATTGCAATGTCAATGTTCTTTTGTATAATTGGAAGAAGGATCAAATAATAATAACAATTCCAGATATTGAAATAACAAATTTGACGCTCGAGTGTTAAAGAGACGCAAGGCATGGACCTGGAAGCATGCACCTCTTTCTATTTCTCTCTGTCTCTCTTTCACTTAAGCAGGCCAACTGAGCACTAGCAATAGAGACGCGTGCCTCTCACTTTCTCTTGTAGTTGCTTATGGTGAGCGTTACGTGAGCGGCGCTGTGACACAGTGCCCGAGAGTGCCTCCCAATCTTGAACCAATTTATAAGAAGTTGTCAAGGAGTCCGCTCCTAAAACACCAAGTAACCTGAATAAGGGATTTTCCAGAGCAGCTAATATCCGCAACGCGTTGGGTTTCACAATATGAGATAGATATAAGTATTGCATGTTGGTCATATATTGTAGAAATAAACCAAATGAACAACACCACTTATTAAATAAAAAAAATTGACTTCACGGATAAACCAACATAATATGTTAGTGATTTCCTACCTTTCCATCCTATTTTACGAGTAGAGTATGGGAAAAATTTAATTAATCAAATCAAGACTGCCAAAGAGTCTTATCAACAAGCATCGATTTCTTACATACCCATCCGGCGTACGGTTCGTCCTTAACCAACCGGAAAACAACAGTTAATATCTGTCGAATCCACGACCTCTGGAACATAAACCACAGGCCCATAAAGCTTCAAAGGTACACCATAAAAATTTTACAGCAACCAATAACAGAGGCAACTTCCCCTTAACACGAGACGAATTCGATACGTAACCAATTCGCTAACCGATCGCTACCAAACAACAGTGTATATACAATCATCCATCCATGAAGCGAAACATTTAACGCCAAATGCGCTTAACCAATTCCAAACAAGCCGATCCAACTAGAAACCTGATTGTTATGAAGTATTATTAACCCGATGGTAATTCGCTAACGTATTTTAATAAGGTCCTCCTGATCGAGACCGACTGTGACAGCCAAAAGCGCAAAAGATATTATAGTGCACAAGTGTACGCGCCAACACAGGTGCAATCTCTATTTCATCACTCTCATAGTCCGATAAGAGGGATAACCGACCCAACCGGAGAGAGATCAGACGCAGGGCAAACTTATAGATACTGGTACGCGATGCTTTAAAAACCAGAGGTTGTGGGTTCTGATCGTGGGCGATTCAACTACTTAACTAGGTTGTTTCCTAGTTGTTTAGGGCAATTTGGACCGATCACCCAATCGTCTGAAAAGTAAGATGATCCATGCGTCGCATGTAAAAGGTCGGTCCACCCACTGACCCGCATTGGACCAGCGTGGTGGGATACCGGCCAAAACCCCTAATAGATAGGGTGTATTACGGGAGGCTTAATCCCAGCAGTGGACTGTCACAGGCTGATGATGTAATGACTGAAAACTTATCATGAAATTAAGTCGCTTTTTTATACCGGAGATAATTAAGATCCAAAGTATATCAAAGTCTAATGTCAAAACAATCGCGAACGGTGCCCATATTGATCGAATATCGCGTGATCGTCGACCTTTACCGACGGAAGCCAATCAGAGCGACCAAAAGAGTCTGTTTACAATTTATACCAATTAAGAGTCTTCTTTGCTACTGGCGTGAGTCGTTATTGTTTCATTTAATGATTTAAAAGCGTTAATTGATATTGTGCCTTTAAATGTTTCATTTGTATTTGCCACCAAAGCTATACAGCAACGCATTACGTTTTTGACATGCATTCTGTCATAAGGCCTTGTTGTCTCTGTGTATAGATGTAATGAGCTTTTCCTTCATAATTTTTCGGATAACTTGTATTAGTAGTGCTCTCTCGAATACCTTCATTACCTCAAATTGAGATAAAGATGTATCTTTATTATACAATGAAATTATTCATTTTAACATTCGACACTGATCTCATAATAATTTCTCACTATATATATACAGTTTTCTTTCGTTTGTAATGGCTCCACTAAGTACCTTGGTGATTCTGCCATTGCAAAGTTTGAGGTAAACAAGTGGTAAATGAACAGAATTAGTCGATTAAATTTAATATTCAACGGTAAAGAGAACTTAGTCGGTAAATTTACTTCTGTCAAGCAACATTAATAACATACATCAAACGATTTTAAACTGTGTAATGTCAATGTCAACAATTCACAGTCTATAAACCATAGACAAGGTCACTGATTGTCTTATGCCAGTTACGAACACAATCCACTTTCGACCATAGAGCCAACGGATACCGCACACCATATAGGGTTGCCATCCATTTTGGCATTGCGAGTGATCTCATTCGCGAATGGGACATCGATTTGGCAACTAATTTATTGCTAGGCCGAAATCAACGAGGCGGAAAACATTGATTTGTTATCTATTGTTTAAGTAAACGCCGCCGTGGCCCAGTGGCATTGACCCTTGCTTTATAAAACTGAGGTCGTGTTCGCGGTTCGAATCCCGCGTGCTATCATTGTTTTCCGGTTGGTTAGGACAAAAGTTTGGGCCGATCGCCCGATGGCCTATGAAGCAAGATGATGCATGATGGGCATGTAAAAAACGGTCCATCCACCAACCTGCATTGGACCAATGGAGAAAGTGTGCATTAGGAGAGGCCTATGTCCAGGAGTGGACCAGCACAGGCTAATGATGATGATAATAATAATAGTTTAAATTATAAAAAAAAAAATAATAAAATTACCACCGATAAGGCAAAATAGACTCTAACACTAGTCAGTACTACTTAAATTCGTGTGTGCAGAAAAATCTGCGTGATATTTTAAGAGTATACTTGAACTATGGCGAGGCGATAAACTTTGTACGATAATGGATTTTTGTCAAACATTATCTTCATTCAGCATTTTGGGCTAATTAATTCGCATGATCCGAACATTTCCGTCTATTGCGACACGATTGAGATATGAGCTCAACGCTATGTCACGAAGATTTGTATTTTTGTGTATATGTTTGTAAGGAATAAACTAAAACCTCAATTCACCATTCACCTTGAATAAAATCAGCACCATCAGCCTGTGTTAGTCCACTGCTAGAAATAGGCCTCCCTAAAGAACGCCTTCTCCATTAGGGGTTATTTAACTGTATCCACTGGTCTAATGCGGGGTCGGTGGTGGACACCACCACCGACCCCGCATTAGACCAGTCACTTTACATGAAGACCAGTCTTTTACATGTCCATATCTCACTTTTCAGACGATTGGGTGATCGGTCCAAATTGTCACGCCATTTCACGTCGATTCAATTGTTTCGCCTCGTCTGCCTTCTTAAGCGAATTAAAAATCCATCCATCGAATGCATATTCCCATTTGGATTGTGTTGATCAGATACCAGTCGTTATATCATGTCTGCTTAAAACACTATTCTTTATCGATCAATTGGGATATTTACAGTCGATCATATGATGTAGTGTAGCATAGATTAATATTAAATAAAGTTATATATATGTATAGTTATATACACATCATACACACATCATCATCAGCCTGTTTTAGTCCACTGCTGGACATAGGCCTCCCCTAATACACCCCTATCCATTAGGGGGTTTGGACCGTATCCCACCACGCTGGTCCAATGCGGGTTGGTGGGTGGACCGACTTTTTACATGCCCATCCGACGCATGGATCATCTTACTTTTCAGACAATTGGGTGATCGGCCCAAATTGCCCTAACCAACTAGGAAACAACAACGAAAATTTGTTGCGTCCCCGCAGGATTCGAACCCACGACCTCCGGTTTCTAAAGCACACGCCCATACCACTAGGCTACGGAGGCAGTTATATAGTTAGTTAGTTATATATGTATAGTTATATCTTAATATTTTAAACGGGATACGCAATTATGACGAGGTGTGCGAGACATTATGGTATCACTCGAATAAGTAAGAAGATACCAGAAGAGACATACATACAAATCTAATACAAAAATAACGCAATGAAAACACTTGTCCGTAGAACGACACCATTTTTTTTTTTTTACCGTGGGGAAATGCCTACGCATACCCGTCCTCGCGGGGGCAAAGACGGGTTATGTCGGACTCGCACCGACTAAAACCACCACGTTGTTCCTTCCTGACGCCTTTAGGGTGGGGTCACAGGAACGTTTTGCACTCATCTGCAACCCCACCGGCGCTGGCCGCCGAAGCAGCCCCATCTCGGCCTTACGGCCATCTGCCTCCCACGGGGCGCGTCGGAACTAGCGCGCCCTTCGTCTCGGCCCCTAGTTTGGTAACAGATTCCCCCGAATCTGTTACTCGGGGGCCATGGGAGCTGGGAGTTCCCTGACCACGCAAGGACCAAACTCCCAGCCCCCAGCGGCGGCTCAGATGTTAGCTCGCTCCATTTCGGCCGCAGAAGGAGGAGAGATCGACGACACCATGCCGAATGTCCCCCTCCCACGGCCCTCACGCCGCATCAGCGGTGCGCCCCGAGTCGCGGAGGATAGGGAGAGCGGCCTACGGAATACCGACACTCCTCTTCCCCCGCGACTCCACCCTGGTTGCGAGGGACAGGAAGGGCGGCACGTCTACCTCCTGCAACCCGTCCCTCGCACCCTCCAAAGGCGCATCCAAAGCGGGCTTGTTCAGCCCGCTTGGAGCAGCCTCCTCCACGGCCGGCCTTACACCTCAGGCCGGCCAGGTTCCTCTTAGCTTCCCCGCGGCTGACCCAAGCCGCAGGTACTGAGCCCCACCGCTACGACAAAGCGAGAACCTGTTCGGGGCCGTAGAACGACACCATGCTTCAAGGTCAATGTAATAGCCGCGATAAAAATCCATTACATTTTAATTGATCAGTGCAGTATTGCATTTTAAGAAGGACGATTTGATAAAAAAAAACAGAAACTGATTAAAAATAACAGAATGATAATTAAACAACATGTTATTGTTGCGGTTTTTTTATTCATCTTCTTATTTATTTAAGTTTTTTGCACAGTATTCATTCTTTACTGTAAGGTCGGGTGTGAATACTTCGTGATTGCTAAATTTTAAAATTTTTATTGAAAGCTGTGCCCGTCTATAATTGGTGCACAAAAAGCAGTTATAGTCTCGAAGCAGTAACGCGGACACAGCCGCGTCTTTTAAAACACTAAAAAATAGCTTGTAACTATATTCACAGCTAAATTCGTAATCTCTCTCTTATTGGTAAAATAGCGCTTAATATAAACTTTTGATAGCGTTATTCAAAAATGTACGCTATTAAACTTTGATAGTAGACTTTGGTTATAAGCGTCACAAGTTTTATTTGGTATGTATAAATCCTTTATCGGAGAGAAATGTAACAAGACATATGACCAAATGAAGTGATATCCGACGCATAAAAAAATATATATCCTCTAATAATGATCATGATTTGAAGATGAACAGAATCCAGCCGAGTTTCTTTCACCGGTTCTTCTCAGGTCGGAGGCGTCCTATTTCCACCCGGTGATAGCGTCGTTGAATTCATCTGTTTATTGCTTAGTGTAATTGTATTATGCATTGTCGTGTGGTCTTTTAAGCTACATTCCTTATCGGCAAGTCGCATCGCTTACTATCAGATGAAACTCCTGCTCATTCAGTCATTTTATGGACTAGAAATACGCGGCCTCTAAACAAACCATAATGGAAAACAACACTAAGATATGTTGGCCTATCTTGCTTTATCATCATCATCATCATCAGCCTTTGTCAGTCGACTGCTGGACATAGGCCTCCCCTAATGGACGCCACGCCACGGCTCCTTTGCGAATGTCTTCACACCATCTCTCCTGTCGTCCAACACTACGTTTGCCAATCTCGTCCTCCACTCCACTATCTCTCACTCAATCTCATCTCATATCTCACTCAAACTATCTCTTACAACAACTTGTTTGTTTTTCTATAAAACCAATACGTCATCACCAACAGTACTATATTGCACAGTCTCTCGATTTATTCAGGCCGTATAATCGACAAGCGATGCATAATCGAGTACTCGAGCGCACCTCACCGCGTCGATTCAGAATAACAAATAGTTAGTCTTTTCTCTTCAAAGAGACGAAATGCAATCGACGTATTCATATTCGTGACGCTTTACGCGACCATCGTAGCAAGTGAAACTAGTTGACGGTGTTACGTAAAACTATTTGGCGAATTTCATCGCGTTTCATCTTGATAGGACACCCCTATCCATTAGGGGGTTTTGGACCGTATCCCACCACGCTGGTCCAATGCGGGTTTGTGGGTGGACCGACTTTACACACCCATCCGACGCATGGATCATCTTACTTTTCAGACAATTGGATGATCGGCCCAAATTGCCCTAACCAACTAAAAGCAACAATGAAAATTTGTCGAGTCCCGCAGTATTCGAACCCACGACCTCCGGTTTCTAAAGCAAATGCCTATACCACTAAGATACCGGGGCAGTCATCGCGTTTAATTAGTTGAAAAGGAGTACAGCGTGATTTTGACTTTACAGAGTCTTCGCTACCCATCGATCCAGCGATCGGAAAGTCATTATTTTAAAGCAAATTTATTCTACTACTTTACTTTTACTGTTTATCGTAATATACCAGGCGATCCAAACAAACATTAGTTTGTATGTCACCAGGGATCGCCTGGTAATCGTGTTAATTTAGTCGTCGCTTCATTGCTTGTTGCTGAATTATCAGCAACAAGCAATGTTTACAACTGGCTATAGGAAGCAACGACTAAATACTGTTAAAGAATACTAAGAACACAGTACGATAGGCATCACGAAACGATGATGTCAACAACAAACACATTTGTATAACACAAATGCGAACAACGCCAGTCGATTGTCTCAATTCAATTGCGATGCGTAAATTGTCAATCGTGTTGTGCATATTGATCTGACGATGAATATTCATCATAAATATCTATCCTGGTACACAATAGTCATTTTATTGGTATTTTTTAATTACTAAACTGATTTTTAATAATACTTAAATGATACTTACAACTGCCTTCGTAGCTTAGCGGTATGGGCGTGTGCTGTAGAAACCGGAGGTCGTGGGTTCGAATCCTGCGGAGACTCAACAAATTTTCATTGTCGTTTCCTAGTTGGTTAGGGCAATTTGGCCCGATTACACAATTGTCTGAAAAGTAAGATGATCCATGCGTCGGATGGGCATGTAAAAAATCGGTTCAAACGCCCCACCCCCCTTAATGGAGGGTTGCAGTAGGGGAGGCTTATGTCCAGCAGTGGACTATCACAGGCCGGTGATGATGATGACGACTTAACTGATATAGCATAGCGTGTGGCAGAAAAGGACTAACCTAAAGAGTTTGAATTGAAAAAAAAGAGCAACGTAAAAATACAATTTAAACGCTGAAAATCTCATTCGGTTAGACAAAAGCTTATTAGACTGGTTTGAAATATGGTTCAGATCGAGGTCTAACACTTATTAGAACCTAAAGACTATTCGAAATAACAAAACACTTTCCTGACTAAATAATACTATTCCCCTAAGCGCCACCCACCAAACGCATTGCACCAGCGTGGTGGGATACGGTTTAGAAAACCGCAAATGGAGAAGGCGTGCAGTAGGGGAGGCCTATGTACAGCCGTGGACTAACACAGGCTGATGATGAAGCGAATTCGAACCCACAACCCACTTGCGCACTAGTTAAGACACTACGCCGATAAGGTCGTTATTAGCATAACGTCGATTACGTTAAGTAAATACCATCGGTTATGGCCAACAATTAACATAACATAAGATACATTCATATTCGTAACAAATCGACGTATTTGTTACGGATATAAATATATCTTTATATTCGTATCAAATCAATAGATACAAACATACTGAAACACACTAAGCTTCTTTGCCCTTTGGTCGATTTTTTTTAAATTCTAGTACTACTTGACATTTGAAAACACTTACTTAATTTGACGCACCGCCTGAACATCGCGTCGTGATTGGCTTCATTCAATTTGAGACGCTTCAACATTCGACACCATTACTATATGAAATAACAACTAAGCTAAATTAATTACAGAATTACTGTAAATAATTTGGGCCGTAGCAACGAGCCGCCTCCGTGACCTAACATCGGAGTAGCGTCATACATCTAGCATTCTTATAAATATATTGCATTCATTCGAACCCACATTCAAACCGGCGTGGGTTCGAATCCCGCGAGGTAAACAAATTTGTGTCATTAACCCGCATTGGACCAGCGTGGTGGGATACGGTCCAGAAACTACTAATGGAGAAGGTGTGCATTAGGGGAGGCCTATGTCCAGCGGTGGACTAACGCAGGCTAATGATGATAACAACAAAGTGACTTCTACATCTAACAATCTTATAAATATAGTGTCACCAAGATGTCAACCAGTGAACAACGGTCGACAATTGACTTGCAACAACACCATATGTTAAACACCGTGTTGATATGGGTTACTTTTTAAATAAATCACATCTTGTAGTCTCAGATATACGTCTATGCCTGAATGATTCTAGATCTCATTTAGCTTGAGTATAGACTAATATCCTTAACTATGATGAGACAGATTTTTACAAGTGATACCTGTCAGAGTTTTTAATTACGAGACCATTTAAAAAATAGTCTTTATCTTATAAAGCTGAAATCAGTAAAATCTACATATTACTAAGTATAAGCTTATGTCAATAACAGTGACATTATATGCACCAGTCCATTCTGTAACCATGATCATAACTAAAATTGTTAAAGTACCACAAGAAAATGTTTCTTTGACATCAGTGGGTATATGCAATCACATAAAAGTAATTCACATACTTAATAGAACAGAAACATAATTAATAAATTATAGTATTTTTTTTAATTAATACCAGTCTTAGTGTACAATACCCCATGGTATGAAACCTCAGAAGAACAATAAAAAATCAGAATCCGAAAGCATGTTAAACACTGTTAATATGTATAATCTGTACAAAAAATTTATTTTTTAAATGTGTTTAAAAACATTCTAAACAGTAATGCTGAACAATATTTTATTAACATTTAATATTCAGACTATATAAAAAAAAATTAAAATAGAAAATTATTCATTACTTTTCATAAACAAAAAAAGCAATATACATTTTATAATAATGGCTTTTATCTTCTTCAACTTATGTAGTCCACAATTTTTTTAATTGGCTGCCTTATGTCAATATAAACATGTTATATTATTCTTATCAGCAAATTGTTTCAAAATAAACTAATCAAGTTTTACGATCATTAAAGAATTAATTAAATGTTGCCTGTTGATTAAACATTTGCCGTAACTTTAAATTTTGCAGTCATTTGTTACACTTGTAATCCAGGTTAATGCCCTCTGCCTTCAGCGAAATACGACTTATCTGTATAAAGTCATAAATTAAAAACTGTCATCTTTTCGTAATGAGGTAAAATATAATGTGAAATTAATAAATATACAAAGAATAACTGTACGTAAATAGGTAATGTAGGACGAATGTAACTTGCGCACCGGACCTAAGAATTAGAAACTTTATTTCGATTAAAACTATGACATACCTTCATATCCGAGACTATTTGCTGATACAGGTTCCATAATGGTGAACAATCCTTCTCCGTTGCACCCTCCATTGTCAAAATAACACTTATTAAACACCAAAAAACACAAGAAACACGATCGGATCACCTCGCACTGTATATCATGGTCATGCCATAATTCATATCCAACTGTTGCATTTCCGATATAGATCTCGTTTCACAAATGCGGTTGCCTACATTTCACTATAGGAGCACAATGAAAAAGTTTAAAAATATTACATGCCACAAATCAATATTTATAAACAAGAATACCCTCCATTAAACGCGCAAGAAGGGGAGAAAACGCCGTATCGTCACCGTTTAAGCAATTATTTACAATACAAATGTTACTATATTGTTTAATAAGCTATTTGACACAAAACCTTTCATATAAACGAGACTTTGGTATATTTTTCATACACAAAACAAGCGAATATGAAATTTTCACAGCGCACAATTTGGCTTACAGGAGAGCGACAAGCACATCGGCTGGATTCAGTTTGTTTGGCTGCTTACCGTAGCGGGCTACGATTCGTCAATTTTTGATAAAAGTTGCCATCTTAAATATTCAATTTTAACATATTTTATGTGCATATTTTTAATGGAAAAATTATTAGAAAATAATACTATAATACGTTATATAACATTAAAAAGCTATAATTTCTTTTATCAAATGTATCTTATTTGTAGTGTTTCCTTTGTTGTCTTTTCATTCAATGTATCGTCATATACGTTCTACGAATTTTTCACGGATATTAATAAATCATCGAAAGTTATAGACTAATTTATCTTTAATACAAATATTTTATAACTTATAACATTATAAAAGAAAATTTTAATTTCAATTTTTTTAAAAAATATCACGTAGTCTTTTAGGCATTTCAAGACTGTTTACTTGTTGCTAATATAAACGCGCGTTATACTTCAAATCAAAAACAATTCATAACAGAAATTTTTAGAAAATATTTATTTTATAGTATAATGTTTATATTTTAGGCAATTAATTAGGTTATTTAAATTATGTCGAAAATTTACAATACGGACGGTGCCAGAGCAGGGTGTATTTATCGAATAGCCCTTGAAAATTTTGTGTAAGTATTACTTTAAAGCGCGCCAATTAATTTCATTTGGTTACTTTTACTACAAGTACAATGTTTACTATTTGCAGAACGTATAAACAAGTAGAATTATACCCAAGTCAATCGTTGAATCTAATTATTGGGCCAAATGGGACAGGAAAGTCTACATTCGTTTGTGCTATAATTTTGGGTCTCTGTGGAAAAACCAGTGTTATTGGGCGGGCTAATAAGGTAAGTGATAAGTTATATTTTGACAAAGATTTGAACAATCGTCACAGCTATGTGTAATAAACATCCAAAGAGTTTTGTGAAATTTTAAATTCTTTTACATCATAATTCAGAAGCCACTGTATAAATATTTTTAGATTTCCGAGTTCGTACGTACAGGTTGTGAAACGGCGACGATAGAGATTGAGTTGTATCAGGAGCAGGACAAACGTAATGTCATCATTACAAGGGACTTCAACCTTAAGGATGTATCTACGTGGTACATTGACAATAAAACTGTTCGAGAGAAGCAAGTGCAGGAACTCATAAAATCCCTTAACATACAGGTAAATTTTTATCCCATTGCAGGTGTTAATTAACTCAACAGCAGCCATAGCTTTGGAAATCCCGAAAAACAGAAAATAACTTTTGGGGATATGATAAGATAAGATAATCTGAACATATCTGATGCAGATCGATTGTGAGGTGGGCGGTGGGGTTGTCACATCCCTACAGTTATAATCAAATTGTAATGTGTTGTATATTCTAATGTAGCTAAGCATACATTCTTACTGCTATTTAATAAATATAGTGTTTTTTTACATTTACACCCAGTAGTATTTCTTTGTAAAAAAAAATTAAAGTGTAGGTTGACTGTGTAAGCACAGTGAAGGGGTGACAAGTGAATCTCAGGTGAAGCACATTCAGAAATAATTGAAAATCCTAAAAACTCCACCATACATGTCTACTTAATTATTGGTGTCTTTTACAAAAATTTTATTCTTGCAAGAAAGTACATGAAAAAAATACCCTTGTCCTTCAGAAAACAACAATAACACAAAGTTGTTTCTCCACGGGATTTCAACCCACAATCTAAATGAAATGATTACTTTATAAAGCATCAAACTTCATCAAACTACTTTATTATTAAATTTATAAATCAACCTTCAGGTGGATAACCTATGCCAGCTGTTACCTCAAGACAGAGTGCAGGATTTCGCCAAAATGGAGCCTCCGGAATTATTAAGAAGCACTCTACAAGCGGTTGGAGGACACGAAAGTGTTGCTCAATTGGATGAATTGATTGAGTGTCGGAATAAACAGAAGGGATTGTCCAGTCGGCTACAAAACAATGCACAGTCACTACAGGAACAGATCAGACTGAATGAAAGGTTGGTTTTGTTTTACTAATTGAGTTATAAGTCTGGTTTGGATTGTATTTAGTAAGATATTGCCAACTACGGCAGAGAAGCATTCGGGCCACCTGGGGGAAAGTGTTCTTTGATGCCCATGGATTTCTTGAATACCAGAGGTATCACCAATGAACTGCCTACATGCATTATCAGATTCGGTTAGCCCCAGTAAATACATTTGGCTATGGTGACCTCCAACCGAATACGAGTATTGCACACGTGCTTGTGACGATTAATGCCATCACGATGGATCATCGTCTCCACACTTATCCTTAAAAAGGGTCCACCTCTATATATTTGTAACACTTTTATATGACAAACATATATATTTAGTTCACACAAGTTTTCAAGTATACTGGTTAAGAGTACCATGCCTCTGACCTTTAAATAAACTTATAGTTTTAACGTGAATACGTCTTATAAATTGGTATAAGATATCCCTATCTTCTCTCGAAAACTGTCACAGAGCAACTCACATAATGCAAAAAAGCAATCGTAAGAGAAAGAGAGAGGCACGCGTCTCTCTTACTCTTGCGCAGTTGACCTGCTTAAGTGAATGAGGGGCATGCTTAGGGGTCTCTGTTACACTTGAGCGTCGAATTTGTCATTTGAATATTTTAAATTGTTATTATTATTTGATCCTTCTTGTTACTATAGCAATGAATATTGACATAAGAACCATTCTACCACTAATAGACATTGTCACATTTAATTTTACGCCCGTATACCGATCTTATAGGCAACCAATTTGGAGGTACATAATTATTGTATGTTTATTAATTTAGATAAATATAGCAAATATGTTTCTCTATTATCATTCACATAATCATAACGGTTGAAGGGTGAAGATTGTACTCTTTTGTGTCTATTACATGGAAACAATTGTAAAGATTAAAGTTTTATGACCTTGGTCACGGGACAGACACCAATGTTTCAGAAACATAGATTGGAAGTACCAAAATATCAGAATTAATTATAAAACAATTATTCAAAACTAGTTAACCCGACGATTTATCAATTGACATATAAAAAAGTAGTTAACAACTGTAGTAAATCTACTAACTGTAGTTAGGTAAAATTAGGATTATTTTTCGCCTCTTGGAAACAAATAGGGAGAAATATATTATTTACTGCCTCCGTACCTAGTGGTATAGGTGTGTGCTTTAGAAACCGGAAATCGTTGGTTCGAATCCTGCGGGGATACAACAAATTTTCATTGTTGTTTCCTAGTTGGTTATGGCAATTTGGGCCGATCACCCAATTGTCTGAAAGTAAGATGATCCATGCGTCGGATGGGCATGTAAAAAGTCGGTCCACCCACAAACCCGCATTGGACCAGCGTGGTGGGATACGGTCCAAACCCCTAATGGATAGAGGTGTATTAGGGAGGCCTATGTCCGGCAGTGGACTAACAAAGGCTGATGATGTGTGATGTGATATTTATTTACATTTCAAACCTTCCCTGGACTTTCCCAAATAATTAAAGAACAAAATTACCCAAATCGGCTCAGCCGTTCTCGAGTTTTAGCGAAACTAACACACAGCAATTGATTTTTATATATATAGACAAAATCAGTAAAGCTCTTTTAAGTTTGATTCACATAAACAACATAAGATTTTGCACAATTTTCAGGTTAAAAATAGTCATAGAGGGAATGAAAGAGAGGAAAGATATAGAACACAAAATTGACGTCTGCAAAAAGAAGAAACTATGGATAGAGTACCAAGAGCTTAGAGAGAAGTTCATAGAGTATTCAAATGATAAGAAAGAGGCGTTGAAATTGAGCAATTCACATAAAAGCAAGATGGAACCATTGGAGAGTGTAATACAAAAGGCAAAGTTCGGTATAAGCAAGTTGGAACAGGAGAAACTCACTGTGGTATGTATAAGCTGTTAATTTAACCGGTTTAGTTAATTTTAGTAACTGATAGTAATAATTCTGGACGAATAATACAGCATCATCTAGTCGGAAATTAAGCATAGCTTTTAGTATGGAAGCTAGATGATTGATAAATAAATAGGCTTACTTTTCTGTTCAATATTATAATGCTAATGGTCTCCAGTTGATTTTGAATAAGACAGCCGATCTAAATTAGAGATCAGCCAATTACGCAGGTGATATTATAGTGCACTACTGTATGCGCAATCACAGGCGCACTCCCTGTACTTTTCTACTCTCAAAGCCCGATGGGACGGATAACCGACACGACCGGAGAGATATATAGTGCAGGACAGACTTTTACATGCCCATCCGACCCATCAATAATTTTACTTTTCAGACAATTGGGTGATCGGCCTAAATTGCCCTAAGCAACTAGGAAGCAACAATGAAAATTTGTTTAGTCCCCGCGGGATTCGAACCCACGACCTCCGGTTTCTAAAGCACGCGGCCATACCACTAGGCTACGGAGGCAGATGATATAATGGATTCTTTGCAGCAATATAGCCTATAAATTACTGTGTAATATGATACGCCGTCCTTTAAACCGGAACACATTGTTCCCATCCTAATCGATAACTCTCTCGATTTCAGAATCGTGAAATACACTCTATGAAAGACAACGTGAAAGAATCGTTAAACGCAGTCCGTCAACATGAATATGCCTTAAAAGACATAGAAGCATCGCTTCAAGAGAAGATAGAGCGACATATGAATAGAGAGAGGGAGTTAATAGAGGCCAAAGCTAAATTGGAGAAACTCGTAACGGATAAAAGCAGACTGATTGAGATAGTCGGAGATGGTATTTTTTTTTTATTTAAGGCTTTGTAATCTTCTATTAGTTTGTAACAGTTTTATTTGATTTTAGAGTAAACTATTGGATGAATTAGTTAAACAAAGTTAAAAAATAAATGAAAAGTTAGTATTATGTTGTTTAGATCTATCACCATCATCAGCCTGTGTAAGTCCACTGCTGGACATAGGCCTTCACTTTTCTATTAGGGGGTTTATAGACCGTATCCCACCATGCTGGTCCTATGACCATCTGAACCATGGATCATCTAATTTTTCTGGCAATCGGCCCTGCAGTATTCTAACCCACAACCTCCCGTTTCTAAAGGACACACCCTTACTACTAGGCTATTAATACAGTTAGATTTATAGCTTTGTCATATACCAAATTTTACACTGACAAAATATTAACATAGGTTTCAAATGAAAAAGTTAATATCAGGTGTTATTTTTTTAAATTATGGTTGGAAATGTTTATTTTCCATAATCCCTTATTAAGAATGAATGTCTCCTTTACTTTATATATTAGTTGTGATTCTAAATGAGAAATGTTTTTATAATATTCAGAAAAAAATTATATTGCATAATTAATTGTTTCAAACTTAAATTGGCTCTCTTGTAAAGAAAGCGTTTCCACATCTAACTTTGTTAACATAACAAGGCCAAATTAAAGTTTTTAATTAATAAGTAAATTCCTTTTCGAATGTTCAAATAAATTTAGTTTTATATGAATTGCAAAAGTAATTATTAAAATGTTCTGAAATCAAACATCAACATGAATATTTCACATTAATTTCATTTATACACACAGGCACATATTATAAGTATTTTTAAAATAGCTTAGAGGAGAATACAATATATTTTCAGACACGCAAATCAAGATGGAGCTGGCAGAGTTACACAAACCCATAGCGAAGATCAATGCAACTATAGAAACGCTGAAAAAGCAGAAGTTACATGTTCAATACGATCTGGAAAATAATATATTACCACAGATTCGACTATACCAGAATAAGTGAGTTTTAAAATGTATTTTAAGCAGTTTCATACCTATAAGTCCAATGTACATTCAACATCATCATCATCATCATCATCATCATCAGCCTGTGATAGTCCACTGCTGGACATAGGTCTCCCCTAATACACCCGTATCCATTAGGGGGGTTTTGGACCGCATCCCACCACGCTGGTCCAATGCGGGTCGGGGGGTGGACCGACTTTTTATATGCCCATCCGACGCATGGATCATCTTACTTTTCAGACAATTGGGTGATCGGACCAAATTGCCCTAACCAACTAGGAAACAACAATCAAAAATTTGTTGAGTCCTCGCAGGATTCGAACCCACGACTTCCGGATTCTAAAGCACACGCCTATACCACTAGGCTACGGAGGCAGTTATATTAAGTTATGACTGTTTTATAAGTTAAATGTAAGAAGTAATAATGTTCTTATTCTTTTGTTTAATAGAATACGCAATTTGGAAGATGTGGGTGTGAAGCGTTTAGAAGTACTGAGAGCGTACAGCGAAGACTGCTACAAAGCTGTGATGTGGCTTAGGGAGAACAGGGAAATGTTTCAACATAATGTTTACGAGCCGATGGTTCTAGAAGTGAGTATTTTAATTGAATAAATTTCGAGATCAGAACACCAGACAATCTATAGCTTGCTCAATTAAAAAACGGAACCGTATCGACGGCTAGAAAGTTGTTGATATTCCATAATAAGACATCAATAAGAAGGCTAATGCTATAGATGCAGTGAGAAATTATTTTCCTTTGGGAAAACTCGGGTCTGTATCGGAATACGATTACACCCAAAACTGTCGAAAAAAAAATAGTATCAAATAAGTGATTTTTTTTCATTAATATGAAACTTTACTACCGGTCTTTAGGAAATTTACAGATCGATTTTTTTTTATTTGTATACAAAGGCAGACGAGCAGTTGGGCCACCTGATGGAAAGTAGTCACCGACGCTCATAGACATTGGCAATACCAGTGGTATCACCAAAGGTTTCGATTACTCAGTAAATACGCTGGCTACGGTGCCTCTCAAACCGGAACACGGTAGCATTTCACACTGCGCTTTGCGGCAGAAATAGGCACCGTGGTGGTTTTCTTACTGTAAGAAACAAAAAGGGGACCTACCTCCTCAAATAATTGAAGGAAACAAGCTTATTTAGCGCCCAAAAGCCTAGCATTCGTATAAGTAATACTTCGCATGGGCATGGAAAATAGTTAACCTATAAGAACGCGTTCGTCTCCTACGCCAACACGGTTTCACATTAAATTTGTTTAGAACTATTCTGAATCTAAATTGGCTAAATTATATGTGTAAATGGTATATATATATATATACATAACTTATATATATCTTTCCAGATAAACTTCACAGACCCTAAATTCGCCCGTTACCTGGAGTCTACCGTTCCCGCCAGAGATTTGGTCGCTTTCACCTTCGAGTCCAGTCAAGATATGAACCTGTTCCTCAAGAAGGTGAGGGTCGAAGGTGGTTTGAAGAGAGTCAACGCTATATGCAGTTCCGGACAAGTCAATATACAAAGGGCTGATATTAGTCAGTTGAGGTATATGATTTTGCTGAACTAAATCTGTACAAATAAGTAGAATAACTGTTTCTAAAGGATTTCATTGTGATATATAATAGATACATATAACAAAACAAGGCTTTTTTAATTTTTGTCGGTCTATCTGTTTGTTCTGCCTAATCTGAGGAATATCTAGTCTGAATTTTGGGACTTTCACTGGAAGATAGCTGATGTAATTACGAGTAACTAATACTATTTTTTTGTAATAAAATATTTCTTTTCATAAAACAACTCAGACAAAGGCACAGGCAACAGCTAGTTTTATACTTAGTTTTGGAATGTTTAATCCATTAACAGGACATCTACTAGGATAGTATCATCGCCTATTTCTGCCGCAAAGCAGTGGTGTGACAGCCTTACTACACTGCCTGTGTTCCGGTTTAAAGGCCACAATAGTGTTGTGGCGTTGTATGCTCCATTTATTTTTGGCTGGACTTAATATTAATTATCACATGAAAATCCTGTTCGTTCTGTAGAATAGTTTATATGGTAGAATAGACTACTTTTAATGGGAATTTAAACAAGTTGGATATATAAATATATTTAACTGTACCCAATAATTGTTCAAGTAATTCTTCTGACAATCTAAAAAGTTTTTGACTTGACAACGTCTTATTAAGTGGTTGAAGATATGGAGGCACTCTCGTGCACTGTGTCGCAGCGCCGCTCACGTAACGCTCTCCATACGCGACCGTAAGAGGGAGTGAGAGGCACGCGTCTCTCACTCGTGCGCAGTTGGCCTGCTCAAGTGATAGAGACACAAGAGAAAGAGGTCGATCCTTCTTCCTACTTTACGAAGGAATATTCACATTGCAATCATTCTACAACTAAAAGACATTGTTACGTATAACTTTCGCCCGTATACCGATTTTACAGACAACCAATTTTATTCTTTATATTTAATGAAGACGAACAAAACATAATAAATGTATTATTAACATAAGATATTTTTCTCGCTATTGGCATTTATAAGTTAAAGCCTATAATTTATTCTAATGTGAAATCCACTTTATTTTTTAGTTTTGTTAGAATCCTTTGAATAGTTTTCGTGTAAAAATGTTACGAACATACATTCATTGTTATCATCATCATCAGCCTGTGATAGTCCACTGCTGGACATTGGCCTTACCCTAATGCATGCCTTCTCTTAGGGGGTTTTTGGACCGTTTCCCACCACGCTGGTACAATGCGAGTTGGTGGGTTAACCGACTTTTTAAATTTTATCTTTTAAACTTTGCTATTTATATAATTTGTATGATATATGCATTACCTGTAAAGTAACATGATCCATGTGTCGGATGGGCATGTAAAAAGTCCTGCACCTTATCTCTCGTCGTGTCGGTCATCCGTCCCATCGGTCTTTAAGAGCATAAAGGAGTGCACCTGTGCACGCGCGTTCACTTGTGCACTATAACATCTCCTGCGCAGTTGGCTGATCTCTAATATAGATTGGCCGCCGTAGTCGGAATCTACTAGGATATATTTTTTTAATAATATATATATTTGTACTAATATTTGTTTTATAACTGCCTCCGTAGCCTAGTGGTATGGGCGTGTGCTTTAAAAACCGGAGATCGTGGGTTCGAATCCTGCGGGGAGTCAACAAATTTTCATTGTTGTTTCCAAGTTGGTTAGGGCAATTTGGGCCGATCACCCAATTGTCTGAAAAGAAAGATGATCGATGCGTCGGATGGGCATGTAAAAAGTCGGTCCACCCACTAATCCGCATTGGACCAGCGTGGTGGGTTACGGTCCAAAAACCCCTTAATGGATAGGGGTGTATTAGGGGAGGCCTATGTCCAGCAGGGGACTATCACAGGCTGATGATGATGATTTGTTTTATTATTTTCAGCTATCTGGGCTTCTACACATACGTGTTGGACACGATAACTGGTCCAGAACCGATATTGAATTATCTCTGCAAGCAATATTCGATACACGAATACCAATTGGAAACGACCACACTTATAAGAACAGCGGGAAGGTACCGGCCAATATTACATACTTCTTCACGGGTGAGTTTGAAAGTATTCAAATTCAAATATGTTTATTGACTATAGAAGCATTATACTTTTTGATTGTTACGAATGTTACCACCGATTTGGAAGGGGACGCCTCTGACCTGAGAAGAACCGGCGTAAGAGACTAAGCGGAACTTATTTTTGTATACAATTATCATATTATTGAAAAGAAACTAGAGAGACTTTGATAGCCCACTGCCGGACATAGGCCTCCCGTAATACACCCCTATCCGTTAGGGGTTTTCTGGACCGTATCCTACCATGCTGGCCCAGCGCAGGTTGGTGGGTGGACCGACTTTTACATGCTCATCCGACGCATGGATCATCTTTCTTTTCAGACAATTAGGTGATCGGCCTAAATTGCCCTAACCAACTATGAAACAACAATGAAAATTTTATTGAATCCACGCAGGATTCAAACCCACGACCTTCCCGTTTCTAAAGCACACGCCCGTAACACTAGGCTGTTTTTACTTCTTATGTGGTTAAAAATATCAGATTAAAACAAAAAACCTGTTTCATTGACGCAATTGGTTTGGGAGTTTTTTTGCTAATTTAATTTTAATTATATTTTCACTATTTTTCCAGAAAACCACAGATTCACCGTTCGCGTGTCGGCGTACAGCGGGGCCAAGTCCAGTTCAACGATTGAGATAAGACAAGCCAAGTTGTTGGCCAATACAGCTGATGTGGAACAGATCAACAGTTTTAATAAACAGTGAGTTGTTTATATATTCTCTATTGTTATAAGTTTATTATCAGATTTATATTTAAAGTTACACATTAATATTAACTACTATAACATCAAATCTACTAACATACTAATATTAAAAGTGTGATAGTTTGAATGGGTACTTGACCTGATAAGTATTTAATGCATTTAATGAAACTTAACATTAAACCGTAGGTCGTGGGTTCGAATCTCGAGGTAAAAACAACTTTGCAGTATCGTTGCTTTCAGGTTGGTTAGGACAATTTGGGCCGATCACCGGTCTGAAATCATCAATGGTCTGAAAACTTTGGTCTTCAGTCCACCCACCAACCCGCATTGGACCACCGTACTGGGATACGGTCCAAAAACTCCCTAATGGATAGGGGAGGCCTTTGTTCGGCAGTGGACTGAGACAGGCCTGAATGACTGACATTTTTCTTAATTTTTGTCTGTGTTCCGGCTGTTCACTGAAACGGCTGGTCCGATTTTGACGTGATTTTCACTAAAAGAAAGATAATGATTTTACCTTCATCATCATCATGAGCCTGTGATAGTCGACTGCTGGACATAGGCCACCCCTAATACACCGCTACCCATTAGGGGGTTTTTGGACCGTATCCCACCACGCTGGTCCAATGCGGATTGGTGGGTGGATTTTAATTTATTCTTTTAATTTAGCTTAGGCTACTTTTATTTGGAAAAAAAGTTTTGACAGTTTTTTTTAATATCTGGCTACAGCTAGTATTATTCAAAGTTTGATGTAGTTTTACTTATTATCGCGGGGATAAGGTCACTAGCAACCGCGCCATTCTTCTATAAGAACGTTAATTTCGTTGTTACCTATTTTACATAAGTTCTATATCTTTTTTTGGTCTCAATATAGTTTATAATAAAAATAGTTTAATAAATAATCAATGTAATATATTTGTAACAGGTTATCAAACTTCCAACTGAATTCCCAAAAGGAAAAGTCCAAAATACAAGAGTTGGATAAGAAGCTGTCCGATCTCGAAGTGAATTTGAACGAGTTAAATGTCAAAAGAAAGAAAATTAATGACGGAGTGGAAAAGGTTTGTATTTTCATATATATATTTATTTTTGTTCTTGTTCCATGTACATGTATATTTCACATCTACAAATACATGCCATTTCAAAGTCAAGTAAAAGTTATTCAATAAGTAAGCTTTAAACTATGTTATTGATCGTCTGTGATCCGAGAGAAGAATTTTTTCCTTCTTTTTCAAATGTAATCTGTACGATATTATTATATTTAAAAAAGCCAAAAAACTAAAATGTATATCGCTCTTCTTAAACTAATTAATTTAAATAGAATGTCTCTTGAGTTATGTGAGATATTAATAATATTTTTATATCACAGTGAATTTAGCTTCAATAGTAATGAATTATTGATGAAGTTATATTTTTATTCACCTTTTTCAGGTTAGAACCATCGCAGCCCAAATTCGTCTGCAGAACAAAAAGGTGCAAGATATCGAGAGCGAATCTACTTTAAATATAGAGGAGGAGAGAATAAAATGTAAAAGAAAAAAGAGGGAATGTTATTAAAGATTTGCAAGTACCATTCGGATTTGATGGGATGCATGAAGGAGTTGCAGCAGAAAGTACTCAGCATGGATCTATGGAAGGTTTGATTTAACTTATAATTAATAATAATAATAATGCTATTATCATAAATGCGAAAGTGACTATTTACCGTCTATTGCTCTGAAGTTATTTTGTTGAAATTTTATCACCGCTAGACATAGGCCCCCCCTAATACACCCCTATCCGTTAGGGGATTTAGACCGTACGCTACCACGCTGGTCTAATGCGCTTTGCCCGGTGGCACAATTATTTACGACATATTTTTTTTATATTGATTTGACCTATAGTCAAAAATGGCGTGATTGATTTGTGTTGCCTGCCATCATCGTGTTAGTCCACTGCTGGGCATAGGCCTCCCTAATACACCCTGTCCGTTAGGGGTTGGGACCGTATCCCACCACGCTGGTCCAATGCGGTTTGGTGGGTGGCACAATTATTTATGACATTTTTTTATATGATTTGATCTATGGTCAAAAATCGCGTCATTGATTTTTAGTGGCTGTGGCCTATCATCATCATCATTATGAGCCTGTGTTAGTCCACTGCTGGGCATAGGCCTCCCCTAATTCACGCCACCGCTTCCGATCTTCGGCTATTCTCATCCAGCCCACACCGGCCACTTTGTTGATGTCGTCACTCCATCTTGCTTCAGGCGTCCTACACTCAATTGTCAATCGGTACGCTTAAACTTTCGGCTTTTGGGTTGGTGGACGCTCGACACAACTCAAAATTTAGCGAACGCTACAGACAACAGAACTAATACAAGACAATGTTGAAGAAGGAAAAAATAATTAAACATAATTAAATTTTTTTTTTCTTCTAACAATAAAAGTAGTTTAACGGCAACGTACACTTGATTTCTTTAAGTTTGATGAGAATCTTTGTTACCGTTAAAATTAAATTATTCTACGAAAATGGTAAATTCTTTTAGCTATTTCCATTTTAGATAATAAAAAATATGTTGTTATTATTGATTTCTTTATATTTTTCAGGTCAAATTAGACTTAAGCAGAAATGCCATAGTGCAACAGGAGGCCGAGTTGAGAGAATTGAAGAACGGATTGAGGGATGTGCAGGTACTATCAAATACATCATCATCAGCTTGTGATAGTCCACTGCTGGACATAGGCCTCCTCTAATACACCCCTATCCATTAGGGGGTTTTGGACCGTATCCCACCACGCTGGTCCAATGCGGATTTGTGTGGGTGGACCGCCTTTTACATGCCCATTCGACGCATGGATCATCTTACTTATCAGACAATTGGATGATCGGCCCAAATTGTCCTAACCAACTAGGAAACACCAATGAAAAGATTATTGAATCCCTGCAGGATTCAAACCCACGACCTCCGGTTTTAATATTTATATCATAATTTTTTAACACGAATATACTGGCAACGGATTTTATCGCGTTTATGTATATATGAGGCGATAGATCCCCTTTTTACAGGGGACCGTCTGGGTTGGTACCACCGCAGTAATTCTGCCGAAAAGCAGTAGTGAGAGTACACCACTGTGTTCCGGTTTGAAGGGCATCGTAGCCAGCGTATTTACTGGGTAAACGAGACTTAACATCCTACGTCTCACGGTAGGCAGAGCGTTGGCGATACCACTGGTATTGCCAATGTCAGTGACCACTTTCCATGAGAAGAAAAGACAACATTAGAGGTTATTGTTATTAAGTATTACTATAATTATTTCTTTTATTTACGCGATTATTATACATATCAATTAGAGATATGTCAATTTTTAAATAAAACTCTGACGGTTATTCGAAAACAAAGAGATACAGACATATACCAACTTAGTCCGTAATCATGGATGCTGAAAAGAATCCGAAACGTCGGGAATAAATATATTTAAGTAACGCGAAAAATCCGTAAATTAGTGGATTTGATAAGTATTACTATGTTTATTTCATAATTAATTTAACTCATGTAAATTAATTATAATAATTCCTGGACGAAACTGGTACCAAGCGGGCGGGGAACATTCTTCGGAGGCCGTCACCCATCAAGGGTTAAATTAAAAAATTGTTATAATTTAAATGTAGCTAACTAAATACAAATAAAGGCGATCTTAATTTAATCAATTATTTTTTTATCAATATTAAATATTTTAATTTTCAGGCAACACTGGAGAACATAGACAACCAGCTGACTCGTGCCAAAAACGAAACCAAGGATAAATTGTTAGAAGCGAAACGGTGTTGCAACAACAAGCTGCCACAAGATCCGGACTTTCCATACAAAAGCGAGTTTGAAATGTTGCCCGATGACATTCAGAGTATAATGGAGCATGCGTATGAATTACAGACTAGGATAGATTGTATGGAAACTGGCGATGAGAGGGTATATACTAATAATTAATAATAGTTTGGCAATGCTGTTTATTATAATAATTGCCCCGTAGCCTAGCGGTAAGAAACTGGAAGTCGTGGGTTCGAATCCTGCGCGGGCTGAACAAATTTTAATTGTGGCTTTGTAGTTGGTTACGGCAATTTGGGCCGATCACCCGATTGTCTGAAAAGTGAGATGATCATCGGAGGGGCATGTAAGAAGTCGGTCCACCCACCAACCCGCATTGGACCAGCGTGGTGGGATACGGTCCAAAACCCCCCAATGGATAGGGGTGTATTAGGGGAGGCCTATGTCCAGCAGTGGACAATCACTATAATTATTTTTATCTCCTTTCAGGTTATAAAGGAGTATGAAGAACGAACGCTGACTATAGCTAGTTTGAAATCTGAAGTGAACAACTCTAGCGATATGAATAAACAGCTCGATGATAAAATAAATCAACTGAGGTAATCATTTTATCTTTTAAATAATTACTCGACGACCCGCTCGGCGCAGTGGTTAGTGACCCTGACTGTTGCGCCAAATGATGTGGGTTCGATTCCCAACCGGGGAAAATATTGTGTGATGAACACGGGTGTTTGTATGTATATAGTATTTATTTATTTACGAAAGAAAAGGAAGTTTATGTAGTTTATCAGTTATCTAGTTTCCATTGTACTAGCTTTGCTTAGTTTGGGACTGGATGATGTTGTGTTATTCGTCCAGAAATATTATTATTATTAATAATACACTTATAATACAAATATTAAAATAACTTTTTACGGATTTTTCGCGTTTATTGTATATACTATAAGTAAGTAAGTGATCGGCCCTAATTGTCCTAATCAATTAGAAAACAACAATGTATGTGTGTATGTATGTATATCTTTATTTATGGATGTATATTTGTATTATATGTTCATATATTACATATTTTTATGTGCGTTTTATTTAGTTCTATTTTATCAAATTTGTAATTAGTTATAATACAATAATAATTGATTTATGTTAATTTAATATTTTCTAGTGCACCTACGCTGAATTTTAGTTACCTCCCTAAGGTTGGCTGTTAGTAAATGTCTAAGACATTAAAGCCCGCCTGTGTACACATTATTTGTGCAAAAGGTTTAAATAAATAAATAAATATTTTTAGTAACTTTAGTTGACGACTGCATTCTATACATGAGTCAGCTATCAGTTTGAACATATATAAGAAACTTATTAAGAACTATGATTTGTATGCGTTTTCTTAAATTTCAGATCAAAATGGCTGCCGCCGTTGGAGACATTATTAAGAAATATCGATTCACGCTTCGGAGAGATGTTCGCCAAGTTGGGATGTGCGGGAGAGATACAACTGCAGAAAGGTGGCGGTGATGTTAGTACAGTCAATATATATGTTTAAATACTAGTTTTATATAACGTGTATAATCTATAAATCAAAGGTCGTGGGTTCGAATCCTGTGTCCCCTCGGGAGTCAACAAATTTTCATTGTTGTTTCCTAGTTGGTTAGGGCAATTTGGGCCAATCACCCAATTGTCTGAGAAGTAAGATGATCCGTGCGTCGGATGGCCATGTAAAAAGTCGGTCCACCCACCAACCTGCGTTGCGCTAGCATGGTGGGATATGGTCCAAAAACCCCCTTATCGAAGGAGGCGTGCGTTAGGGGAGGCCTATGTCCAGCAGTGGACTTACACAGGCTGATGATGATGATGATATTAGTTTTATCACGCGGTTTCACTCGTGTTCGCCATGTGTAATAATAATCTGATTTATTCGTAGTACAAACCTGGATGTAGGACAGTGTCGATCACGTTCGATCGAATAAAAGTGATTTGATCCAAGCCCACACGCGAGTTAGCAGCTGGTAAAAAGTAACCTTATGCAGTTGAAATAACCGTAAAGTCTCCAGAACTTGCAATTTTCTCGTTTTTTTTTATCCTGAAATAAAGAGACAGACTGTGTGATCGGGTGACGGGTTAGTATGGGAAGCCGCAGCGTAGGGATGTTCATATAAAAATATATAGACATTTTCTTCGATATAATATATGGTAGTGTCATATCGATACTTTGTGATATATCGAACAAATTTATCCATATTTTTACAATATCGTAACTGAATACTTTTATTCAACTAGTCTATAATAATAAATAGGGATCAGGTCAATTATAAGACAGAAGAATCGAGTAAATTTTAGTTGCAAATTTTACAAAAAGTACCCAAGGACATACGACTCAAAGAGTAAAGGTCCGTGTGTAAAGAATAGTAGATTTTTCTTTTCCACCATATCAATTTGAAAGATTTATATCTGTTCTTTTTATTTTAAACCTTGCCAAAGTAAAATTTTATAAACTTGTGCCGCTTTTGTGAATAGACATCTTTTGTCATAGTAAAATATTTAAATCCCACATAATAATGGATTTTCCAAATGAATATCATCAATCATTAATGTTAAATCTGACGGACTGGTGCTTCGTAAACTGAATTAAACATAATAGACAACGTTCTTGATAGATATGCTGACATGAAAGCTCACCAATACCCTATCCAAGACAGTGAGTATCCACTAGACAGTCACAAATTATAGATTTCTACTGGTGACGACTTTACTGCTTCAAAGGACATCTTACTTTCAGACATTTGTCGAATCAATCTAGGATCATGAGTTTTTTGTCAGATTGAACAGATCGGATTAGAATATACTAGCTCGTGATGCAAGTGATTTAAGGAAACATAAGAGATCAACGTTTCGATTATAGGGATTTGATACGACATTCAATGGATCAGAGAAATGATGGCATATACATAGATAAATGATAAATATTATACTCGTGTTTGAAGGTCACTACATCGTTACTGAATAATCTAGTTCTAGTTTTATTTTATTGCATCAATTGAAAATGCCGTTAGCATGATTTAAAGTTTATTGTATAATTTAGCGATTCGGATTACGAGATATATGATATTACATTGATACTAATGTTCGTTACGTTGACGAATATGTACCGCGATTTTTTTTTAATATCGATTTATACCTATGACGCAGTGACAGCGTTGCGTCATTATAAATTAATTATAGTAGCGTGGTCGGTAACCAATAATCCATAGTTATAATTGCGATTTAGAATTTCATTATTGCGTAATATATTTATAATTAGAGTTCGTTTACATTTTCCGTGAAATTAGAATAAATAGTGAACTAATAATATTTATGCATTAGCTCAATAAATGCTTAAATATGCAAAATTATTTTAAATGACATATTGAACTGTTATACATGATAAAATCGATAGTTGGAGTAGATGCCGTGACGTATGCGACACGAACGCCACGTGAATTACAATGACGCAATCGCTGACTAGCACAAAGTGACTCGATTCCGCACACGACCCACGACTTGCTAGACGATCGAATGTTTGTGATTCGATCGTCCAGCTGACGGGTTATGATCGACCCGGGTTGCCACAAATGATGGACTGACCTACCTGGAAGCAGTATGTTCAGATTGAGGGACATATTCGCAAGGACTGATTCTTAAACAAGTGTAACTTTTGTCTCAAATCGATCGACACTTTCGCCGAGACAGTTGTGCAAGAAACAACGTTTGTTCAATTATTATCATTATTTTAATTATAATTTTTCATATGCTACATTTTCAAGTGAAACTTGTTAGCGTGTATACGCTTCGTTGTATATTTATGAGACTTAAGCTTTTCGCAGTTCGTGAGGAATAGCTTGCCTTGAATTTACTCTAGCCTATAAGCTATATTGTTGTAAGGTTTAAATTAAAATTTCTATAGTAGTTTTGAGTGCGCCATACATATAAAATTTCGTATTTACAATATTAGTATGATTTACATCATACACACGGACATATACATCATTAGCCTGCGTTAGTCCACCGCTGGACATAGGCCTCCCTAATGATACTGACCGTATCCCACCACGCTGGTCCAATGCGGGTCGGTGGGTGGACCGACTTTTCCATGCCCATCCGACGCATGGATCATCTTACCATTTAGACAATTGGGTGATCGACCCAAAATGTCCTTATCGACCAGAAAACAACTATAACAAAAAGTTGTTTTCCCGCGGAGTACGAGCCCTTGACCTCCGGTTTATAAAGCAAGGGCCAATGTCGCTAGGCAACGAAGGCGTAAAAAATAATTTTAGGAAACTACATCCCCATCATCTTACTCATCATCATCAGCCTGTGATAGTCCACTGCTGGACATAGGCGTCCCCTAATACACCCTATCCATTAGGGGTTTTCGAACCTATCCCACCACGCTGGTCCAATGCGGGTTGGTGGTTTAAAACTATTGTTATACTATATTGTTAAGTTAAATCAGAACAAATATAGACAATAAACATATATTTAACCAAGCAGGATTTTGTTCCTGGTTATATCCATTGATCATATAGATATAGATGCTCGAGTAAGATAAAATCATTGAATACAATCAACGATTATGTTCAACAGTGACGATTTCCATATAAACTTTCATCCCTATTTCAACCCTCTCGACCACTTTTATTTAAAAAATTAATAGCCTATGTCCTGTCTCGGATTTTATTTTAATTATGCACCAAGTTTCATTGAAATCGGTTCTGTGCTTTAGACAGTAAAGACGGACAGACAGACAGAGTTACTTTCGCATTTATATTAGTATGGATAATTAAAAATATATATGAAATAAACATTAGTAGAAAACGAAAGAAGAGAAATTTGCAATTAGTGTAGGTGTTAAGAAGAATACTTGGATCCCTAATTATTCATAGCTGTATTGGAGAATGTACTATAAGGATCAACTAAGAAAATAATTAAAATCAAAAACTGGGTTCACAACTGAACTCAAATGAAATAATAGTTCATTAGTTCTATAAACAAAATAACAACAATAAAACAGAACATATCTCATGTAGTCAGTTAGTAATGAAATAGAACATTTAAAAGGATAATTTGTATACGTTCATAAGAAAAAAAGCTAAAATATAAGTAACTCTAAGAGATGCTAAAAGGTAGCAACAGTAAAGAAGCGAAGAATTGTCATAGAAACCAGCATTCTGCTTTGCTGGACGTACGGGAGTCAATATTGGGCACACCAACAAAACAAGTAAAAATATTTTAAAGCTAAATAAAATAGATTAAATATCAAGCGGAGAAATAAGAATAAAGAACGATTTGTTAGAAATTCTAAAATTAAAATCGATGTAAAATTTAAGATATCCTGTTGGAAGACGGATGCTGAAATTACTTAAATAGCCAGATAACTAGGATTAAGTTAAGTGAGAAAAATGAAGACACGATAAGCAAATGAAATGTATAAAAAATTCTATACCCTAGTCTCCGTAGCCTAGCGGTATTAGCCTTTGGTTTATAAACCGCAGATCGTTGGTTATACATCCTGCGGGGGAAAAACTTTGTGTTATCGTTTTTTTTTGGTTGGTTAGGACAATTTTGGCCGATCACCCACTGGTCTGAAAAGTAAGATGATCCATGCCTCAGATGGGCATGTAATAAGTCGGTCCACCCACCAACACGCAATGGGCCAGCATGGTGGAATACGGTCTGTAAACCCACTTATGGGGAAGGCGTGCATTAGAGGCTGGCTATGTCCAGCTGTGGACTAACACAGGCTGATGATGATAAGTTAATTATAATTTTTTTTTTCACCTAGCCATTTTTCCATAGTAACAAAAGGGGATTAGCCTGAGTAACACTTTTTACATAGAGCGACTGACATTTGACTTCCGCAATCCAAAGGGTAAACTGCATTCTAAGGATTAACTAGTTGTCAGTAAATTTAAAAGCGCTGACTTCCTATAATGACTGCCAAAGATGGTCTTGACAATCGGGCCAGACTTTTTACATGTCCATCCGACGCATGGATCAGCTACTTTACAACTGTCGTAAAGTGAGATGATGGGTGATCGAGCTATACTTTCAGAAACCAACCAGTAAACTTAGTCTCTTACTATGTTTTATCCCCGCCGATTCGAAGCCGCGATTTCTGTATTATATAGCAAGGGCCAATACCGCTTGGTCACGGAGGCGATTATTTAATTATTATTATTTTCAATATTGTTAATCTTCTGTGCTATCAGGACGACTTCGAGCGCTACGGCATCGCCGTGCTGGTGAAGTTCCGCGCGGCGGACGAGCTGCAGCGGCTGACGCGGCACGTGCAGTCGGGGGGCGAGAGGGCGCTCGCCACGGCGCTCTTCCTGATGGCGCTGCAGGCGCTCACCGCGGCGCCCTTCAGGTCTGCCTCTCCTCTCTCTCTCTATGGGCCGTGGGTGCAGTGTCTTTGGACGGTTTAAAGGACTCCACTCTATGGAGAGTGGTCTCTTGTGCTAAGAGGTGCAGTCAGGGGGCGAGAGGGCGCTCGCCACAGCGCTCTTCCTGATGGCGCTGCAGGCGCTCACCGCAGCGCCTTCAGGTCTCCTCTCTCTCTCTCATGGGCTGTGGTGCAGTGTCTTTGGACGGTTTGGACTCCACTCTATGGAGAGTGGTCTCTTGATGCTAAAGGAGTGCAGTCAGGAGGGCGAGAGGGCTGCTCATCAGCGCTCTTCCTGATTGCGGCTGCAGGCGCTCACTGCAACGCCCTCAGGTCTCCTCTCTCTCTCTCTATGGGCTGTGGGTGCAGTGTCATTTGGACATTTAAAGGACTCCACTCTATGGAGATGGTCTCTTTGCTAAGAGAGTGCAGTCGGGAGCGAGGAGCGCTCGCCACGGCGCTCTTCCTGATGGGCTGCAGGCGCTCACGCAGCGACCCTTCAGGTCTCCCTCTCTCTCTCTTTATGGGCTGTGGGTGCAGTGTCTTTGGACGGTTTAAGGACTCCACTCTATAGGAGAGTGGTCTCTTGTGCTAAGAGAGTGCAGTCAGGGGCAGAGGGCGCTCGCCACGGCGCTCTTCCATGATGGCGCTGCAGGCGCTCACCGCGGCCCTTCAGGTCTCCCTCTCTCTCTATGGGCTGTGGGTGCAGTCTTTGGACGGTTTAAGGACTCCATCTATGGAGAGTGGTCTCTTGTACTAAAGAGTGCAGTCAGAAGGGGAGGGCTCGCACGGCGCTCTTCCTGATGGCGCTGCAGGCGCTCACCGCGAAGCCCTTCAGGTCTCCTCTCTCTCTCTCTATGGGCTGTGGGTGCAGTGTCTTTGGACGTTTAAGGACTCCACTCTATGGAGTGGTCTCTTGTGCTAAGAGAGTGCAGTCAGAGGGCGAGAGGTCGCTCGCCAGCGCTCTTCCTGGATGGCGCTGCAGGCCTCACCGCGGCCGCGCTTCAGGTCTCCTCTCTCTCTCTTATGGGCTGTGGGTGCAGTGTCTTGGACGGTTTAAGGACTCCACTCTATGGAGAGTGGTCTCTGGCAGAGGAGTGCAGTCGGGGGCGAGAGGGCGCTCGCCAACGCGCTCTTCCTGATGGCGCTGCAGGCGCTCACCGCGCGCCCTTCAGGTCTCCTCTCCTCTCTCTCTATGGGCCGTGGGTGCAGTGTCTTTGGACGGTTTAAAGGACTCCACTCTATAGGAGAGTGGTCTCTTGTGCTAAGAGAGTGCAGTCGGGGGCGAGAGGGCGCTCGCCACGGCGCTCTTCCTGATGGCGCTGCAGGCGCTCACCGCGGCGCCCTTCAGGTCTGCCTCTCCTCTCTCTCTCTCTATGGGCCGTGGGTGCAGTGTCTTTGGACGGTTTAAAGGACTCCACTCTATAGGAGAGTGGTCTCTTGTGCTAAGAGAGTGCAGTCGGGGCGAGAGGGCGCTCGCCACGGCGCTCTTCCTGATGGCGCTGCAGGCGCTCACCGCGGCGCCCTTCAGGTCTCCTCTCCCTCTCTCTCTCTGGGCTGTGGGTGCAGTCTTTGGACGGTTTAAAGGACTCCACTCTATAGGAGAGTGGTCTCTTGTCTAAGAGAGTGCAGTCGGGGCGAGAGGGCGTCGCCACGGCGCTCTTCCTGATGGCGCTGCAGGCGCTCACCGCGGCGCCCTTCAGGTCTGCCTCTCCTCTCTCTCTCTCTATGGGCTGTGGGTGCGTCTTTGGACGGTTTAAAGGACTCCACTCTATAGGAGAGTGGTCTCTTGTCTAAGAGAGTGCAGTCGGGGGCAGAGGGCGCTCGCCACGGCGCTCTTCCTGATGGCGCTGCAGGCGCTCACCGCGCGCCCTTCAGGTCTCCCTCTCCTCTCTCTCTCATGGGCTGTGGGTGCAGTCTTTGGACGGTTTAAAGGACTCCACTCTATAGGAGAGTGGTCTCTTGTGCTAGAGAGGTGCAGTCGGGGGCGAGAGGCGCTCGCCACGGCGCTCTTCCTGATGGCGCTGCAGGCGCTCACCGCAGGCGCCCTTCAGGTCTCCCTCTCTCTCTCTCTATGGGCTGTGGGTGCAGTGTCTTTGGACGGTTTAAAGGACTCCACTCTATGGAGAGTGGTCTCTTGTGCTAAGAGAGTGCAGTCAGGGGCGAGAGGGCGCTCGCCACGGCGCTCTTCCTGATGGCGCTGCAGAGCGCTCACCGCGGCGCCCTTCAGGTCTCCTCTCCTCTCTCTCTCATGGGCTGTGGGTGCAGTCTTTGGACGGTTTAAAGGACTCCACTCTATAGGAGTGGTCTCTTGTGCTAAGAGAGTGCAGTCGGGGCGAGAGGCGCTCGCCACGGCGCTCTTCCTGATGGCGCTGCAGGCGCTCACCGCGGCGCCCTTCAGGTCTGCCTCTCTCTCTCTCTCTATGGGCCGTGGGTGCAGTGTCTTTGGACGGTTTAAAGGACTCCACTCTATAGGAGAGTGGTCTCTTGTGCTAAGAGAGTGCAGTCGGGGGCGAGAGGGCGCTCGCCACGGCGCTCTTCCTGATGGCGCTGCAGGCGCTCACCGCGGCGCCCTTCAGGTCTGCCTCTCCTCTCTCTCTCTATGGGCTGTGGGTGCAGTCTTTGGACGGTTTAAGGACTCCACTCTTAGGAGAGTGGTCTCTTGTGCTAAGAGAGTGCAGTCGGGGGCGAGAGGGCGCTCGCCACGGCGCTCTTCCTGATGGCGCTGCAGGCGCTCACCGCGGCGCCCTTCAGGTCTGCCTCTCCTCTCTCTCTCTCTATGGGCTGTGGGTGCAGTCTTTGGACGGTTTAAAGGACTCCACTCTATAGGAGAGTGGTCTCTTTGCTAAGAGAGTGCAGTCGGGGCGAGGAGGGCGCTCGCCACGGCGCTCTTCCTGATGGCGCTGCAGGCGCTCACGCAGCGCCCTTCAGGTCTCCTCTCCTCTCTCTCTCTATGGGCTGTGGGTGCAGTGTCTTTGGACGGTTTAAAGGACTCCACTCTATAGGAGAGTGGTCTCTTGTGCTAAGAGAGTGCAGTCGGGGCGAGAGGGGCTCGCCAGGCGCTCTTCCTGATGGCGCTGCAGGCGCTCACCGCGGCGCCCTTCAGGTCTGCCTCTCCTCTCTCTCTCTGGGCTGTGGGTGCAGTCTTTGGACGGTTTAAAGGACTCCACTCTATGAGAGAGTGGTCTCTTGTAATGCTAAGAGAGTGCAGTCGGGGGCGAGGGCGCTCGCCACGGCGCTCTTCCTGATGGCGCTGCAGGCGCTCACCGCGGCGCCCTTCAGGTCTGCCTCTCCTCTCTCTCTCTCTATGGGCCGTGGGTGCAGTGTCTTTGGACGGTTTAAAGGACTCCACTCTATAGGAGAGTGGTCTCTTGTGCTAAGAGAGTGCAGTCGGGGGGCGAGAGGGCGCTCGCCACGGCGCTCTTCCTGATGGCGCTGCAGGCGCTCACCGCGGCGCCCTTCAGGTCTCCCTCCTCTCTCTCTCTCTATGGGCTGTGGGTGCAGTGTCTTTGGACGGTTTAAAGGACTCCACTCTATGGAGAGTGGTCTCTTGTGCTAAGGAGTGCAGTCGGGGGCAGAGGGCGCTCGCCACGGCGCTCTTCCTGATGGCGCTGCAGGCGCTCACCGCGGCGCCCTTCAGGTCTGCCTCTCCTCTCTCTCTCTATGGGCCGTGGGTGCAGTGTCTTTGGACGGTTTAAAGGACTCCACTCTATAGGAGAGTGGTCTCTTGTGCTAAGAGAGTGCAGTCGGGGGGCGAGAGGGCGCTCGCCACGGCGCTCTTCCTGATGGCGCTGCAGGCGCTCACCGCGGCGCCCTTCAGGTCTGCCTCTCCTCTCTCTCTCTCTATGGGCCGTGGGTGCAGTGTCTTTGGACGGTTTAAAGGACTCCACTCTATAGGAGAGTGGTCTCTTGTGCTAAGAGAGTGCAGTCGGGGGCGAGAGGGCGCTCGCCACGGCGCTCTTCCTGATGGCGCTGCAGGCGCTCACCGCGGCGCCCTTCAGGTCTGCCTCTCCTCTCTCTCTCTATGGGCTGTGGGTGCAGTGTCTTTGGACGGTTTAAGGACTCCACTCTATGAGAGTGGTCTCTTGTGCTAAGAGAGTGCAGTCGGGGCGAGAGGGCGCTCGCCACGGCGCTCTTCTTGATGGCGCTGCAGGCGCTCACCGCGGCGCCCTTCAGGTCTCCCTCTCCTCTCGGTCTCTCTTTTGACGGTTTGAAGGACTCCACTCTATAGGAGAGTGGTCTCTTGTGCTAAGAGAGTGCAGTCGGGGGGCGAGAGGGCGCTCGCCACGGCGCTCTTCCTGATGGCGCTGCAGGCGCTCACCGCGGCGCCCTTCAGGTCTCCCTCTCCTCTCGGTCTCTCTTTTGACGGTTTGAAGGACTCCACTCTATAGGAGAGTGGTCTCTTGTGCTAAGAGAGTCCAGCCGGGGGGCGAGAGAGGGCTCACCACGGCGCTCTTCCCTGTGATCTTAATTAGATCAATATGTTCAGATTTACATATTTTTTAATCGTAATTTTTACTGTTTTTAGTAGTAATTGAGGACGTTAGTGGAAAATTTACTTATACTTTTTTTATATTGGCTACGCCGGCAGATGTGCAGTCAGGCCACCTGCTAGGAAGTATGCCCATGGGCATTGGCAATACCAGTGGTATCACCAACGCGCTTCCTACATTGAGACGTAGGATGTTAAGTCTCGTAAACCCAGTAAACACGCTTACTACGGTGTCCTTCAAACCGGTACACGGTAGTGTTTTCGATCAACTACTTCGCGGCTGAAATAGGCACCTTAAATAATTAATAGATCTTTTAAATGAAGTCTGCATTTTGAGTTCAAATCTGGTCAACATTTTAAATGTTTGTTTCTTATAAATTCAAATTCAAATATCTTTATTCAATATAAAGTTTACTTACTATTTGATTGTCAAACACACTACCACGTTCGGAAAAGGACGCCTCAGACCTGAGAGGAACCGGCGAAAAACTCAGGCTATTTTATGTCATCTTTAAAAATAACAAACAATTTGATAATTCGGCATTACATAGTATGCAATTTTGAAACAAGACCTGGAGCAGATTCCATCACATGGCTGTGTATCATTTAAAATTATTATAATAAACTAAACTAAATTTATATAATACTTCATATACCAATTACACTTCACATATAAATTTTATTACATTTTAGATGCGTCGACGAGATAAACCAAGGCATGGATCCAATCAACGAACGGAAAATGTTCCAATTTCTCGTTCAGGTCACGACAGAAAGCCAATCCGCCCAATACTTCCTTCTAACGCCAAAGGTATTCATTTCTTCTCATCTTAATAACATTTACTTTAAAATTATTAAAACTATCTCCTTCATAATTAGTCAATTAGTACATATTTCTTAAAAGTAATTAATGCTACCAATATTCTAATTGAAAAAGTTTATGATGATTTTTACTGCAAAACTACTCAGTGAACTTTAATGTAGTTTATTATATTTAAGGATATAGTTAAAATGAAAAGAAAAAAGTATAAAGAAAAAAATCTGAATACATTTGGGCTTATAGAAATATAACGTTTAATATTTATTATCTCAAATCATAATGACTACGCTTGTGTTACCGCGGGGCTAAGCTAGAACATACTTATAAATATTTTATTAAATATTATCATCGTCCTCAGCTTGTGTTAATCCACCGCTGGACATAGGCCTCCCCTTCTCCATTAGGGTGTTTCTGGACCGTATCCCACCACGCTGGTCCAATGCAGGTCGGTGTGTGGACCGACTTTACATGCCCATCGAACGCATGGATCGTCTTACTTTCAGACATGATGCTGCTACAAGAAACAACAACAAATTGTTTTCCCCGCGGGATTCGAACCGCCGACCTCCGGTTTATAAAGCAAGGGCCAATACACAAGTCAACTATCGTTGAACCTATATAATTACGTTTTAAAATATTATTTTACACATAATTATTTACACGAAATTGTAATTATTATACTCATATTAATATCTCGTTTTGCCTTTACAGCTTTTGGCTAGTCTAGAATACAATCCAAAGATAACAGTTCACACCATAATGAACGGACAACACATTATGAACTACAGACATTGGGATTACGACAAGTTTCTGAAGAACGCTAGAAAATATCGTCTGTAATCAAAAGTTTCACTATATGAGTGATATTGATGAAATTCGATTATTTATTTATGAATAATTTACTAATAAACAGCTATTAATATGAAGATTTTGTTCTGGTGTGAAGGGCGCATCTAGTGCAAATTAATGACATGTTTTAAAGTGATTTTTTTACAGTGTACTTTTTAATCAGGTTTTAATATATTAAAGAAATTAAAACACAAAAACCGATGTTTAAAAGTAAATGTAAATTTTTTGGTTTATTTGTAATACATTATTAATGTGTAAAATCAATTGATGAAAGTAATTAACGCTTTGAACAATTGCATTATGTGTTTTATATATTATCAAGAGAGAGACCTTACCTTAGAGTATTAACAATTCGCTCAAATGACAGCCTTTTGCATGCTATACGAACTGTTATATTAATATTCAGCAATTATTGTTAATTTTGTTTTTATCTAACACTAGTTACATACTGCAAATAAAAAAATCTGATAGATAGTGAACAACCGTAGTAAATATACTGACTGTGGTTAAGTCATATTAAGTTTATTTTTCACATCTTAAGAACCAATATAACTGCCTCCTGTAGCCTAGTGGCTTGGGCGTGTGCTTCAGAAACCGGAGGTCGTGGGTTCGAATCCTGCGGGGACAGAACAATTTTTCGATTGTTGTTTCCTAGTTGGTTAGGGCAATTTGGTCGATCACCCAATTGTCTGAAACTAAGATGATCCATGCGTCGGATGGGCATGTAAAAGTCGGTCCACCACCAACCCGCATTGGACCAGTGGTGGGGTACGGTCCATAGCGCCCTATAAATAGGGTGTGTTAGGGAGGCCTATGTCCAGCAGTGGACTATCAAAGGCTGATGATGAAGAACCAATATGTAGGTAGAAAGGTATTATTTATTTTATTCAATTTCGATATTTTTTATATTCATTTACCTTTTAAACATTCCCTGCACGTCCAGAAATAATTCACCAAAATTACCCAAATCAGTTCAGCCATTCTCTAGTTTTATTGCCTTTTGTTAGTTTTGCTAAAACTTGAGAACGGCTTTATTAATTCTTATATATATAAAAGATATATTGGTTCCAAATGTTAGTACAAAACAACAAGCCTAAAATTCTTATATGTGGAAAATGTCAGATTTTAATAATTACTATATTTTGCTTATAAAAAGGCACTTTGGCAGTATTTTATTATTATTTGCAAACATTTCATAACTTGTTTAATATAGATATAGTGTCAGTATGTTTGTATATATATTTATGTGAACCTATATATATTTATGTTGTACAATCTACTAATATTTTACCAAACTGGTATACAATAAAAACTTAATGTCCGTCTGATGTATTAGTGTGATAACAATGTTAATTATCATGATAAGTTCATATTGTAATAACTTCGATTAAAATTCTGTAATAAATATATGTTTGATAAATTAATCAAGGCCTGTTGCGTTGGAATTGTAATTAATCGGATTAAAATCTAAAGGTTAATCCAATTTTTGTGCTGTGTGTTTTTTTTTCGGCTGTCACTTATTAATTGGCATCTCAATGAGAATTTCTCAATAATAACCCAAGATAATAAAAAGTCATTCGGTTGAATGGGTTATTTTCATTAATTTATGCCAATCCTAATTTGGGTAAATTGTAGATATTGTTTTCAAACTGTCTCTATAGCCTAGTGGTAAGGGTGTGTGCTTTAGAAGCCGGAGGTCCTGGGTTCGAATCCTGCGGGGACTCAACATATTTTCATTATTGTTTTCCAGTTGGTTAGGGCAATTTGGGCAGAACACCCAATTGTCTGAGAAGTAAAATGATCCATGCGTCCGATGGCATGTAAAAGTGGGTCTCAACTCACGACCCGCATTGGACCAGCGAGGTGGATACTGGTCCAAAACCCTAATGATAGGGGTGTATTAGGGAGAGCCTATGTCCAGCTGCGGACTATCACAGGCTCATGATGATGTAGATGATGTACATATTTAAAAGTCTGATGAAAATTATGTTCCAGTGTTATAATATCTTTTTGTTGTTTGTAATTCAACATCTGTAGGTTTGTGTTCTAAAGAGTGTGGGTTCGATTCCCACCCGGGGAAAATATTGTGTGATGAACATAGTGTTTTTCTCGTGTCTGGGTGTTTGTATCTATAAAATATGTATTCGTTTACGAAAGAAAAGTAAGTTTATGTATTTATCAGTTATCTAGTTTCCATAGTACAAGCTTTGTTTAGTTCGGGATATATGATGTTGTGTTAATCGTCCACAAATATTATTATTTTATGTATAGTATTTTATGAATATTTTTCGTCTTATATTTTGAAAAGTAGTACAAAACCATGTGATGTAGTAATTAATTAGTTTTCATTGTATTCAATTGTTCAATGTTGATTTGTTACAAAAAAATGCGATTGTGTTAATTGTTGAAATACGATTCTGTAATTAATGTTTGTAAATAATTATTTTTATATATTAAAATTTCGGTTAATAAAATTGATTTTTTTATACATATCACTAATTGTGTATTAACATTATTACCTACAAATTAGGATCTTGTGTAACGAATTATTGCTACAAAAAATTAAACATTTAGATATGGTGCCTTGAATATATATGAACAACCGAACTTCATCTACAGCCTGTGTCAGTCCACTGCTGGACATAGGCCTCCTCTAATCGCCCCCTATCCATTAGGGGGTTTTGGACCGTATCCCACCACGCTGGTCCAATGCGGGTTGGTGGTGGACCACTTTTAATGCCCATCCGACGCATGGATCATCTTATTTTCAGACAATTGGGTGATCGGCCCAAATTGCCATAACCAACTAGAAACAACAATGAAAATTTGTTGAGTACCCGCAAGTATCGAACCTACGACCACTACGGCTACGGAGGCAATAACGAACTTGCATATAGATTAATGATGAGATGAAATAAAATACCAGTTACAAAAATGTAAAAAGCTTAATTATTGCCATTAAAAATAATATAAAATATATTTATAATTTTAATAGTCTAAGCAAAGGTGTGCATAAATATAAAGTAAACAAAATTTATTATGCAATTTTGAATAATTAGGAAAACTTTTAAAACATTATTAGTTATTACTTCAGCCTTTTTATACAATAAATAAATTAAACAAATTGCATTACAAAGGATAAATTGCTATAAATATCATATCAAATTAACAATGCACCTTAACAGTGAACCACTAAACATAAGCTAAATCTATACAAATAATAATCGAGTCTGTTTCTAACATAAAAATAACTATTTTTAAACTGATACATGGTGAAACATAACCGATAAATATAACAAAACAATCTTTTTTTTATCTGTTCTGTCTGAATTTTGGAATAGCTGGTCCCACTTTGACGGGATTTTCACTGGAAGTAACTGGAAGGAACTAAGATTACTTATACAAATGTACAGATTTCTTTATTACGGACCAAGTCGCTAATGTCGGGTAGTAACAAATTGAATCTTTAAACTATACGATACATGAATAGGAATGTTACAATAATGATTATATTATGGATTAATTGTTTATATAACTAATATAGTAAAATTCTATTGCCTAGTTAAACTCGGTTTTAAGCTTAATAACCTTAATCACAAGCAAATATATAATTACAGTATATACTCCGGCAGTGTTTAATTGTATATGGAAACAATATGTGCTAATAAAAGCTAGAAAAAAGGATTTTATCGCGTCTACAACTTTTAAAATTAACAATAATTACTGTTTATTCACCATAATATCGGATTTTTTATGAAAACAAAAGAAAAAGTACAATAAGAAACATTTGCGTTTGATTTAAAACTTAAATCAATTCTTCACAACTGTAAATAGTAAAATACACTAAGCCAAAAAATGTCTATGTACGTCAAAAAGTCGATGTTATGCCATTATTATTAATGGATTATCACAACACATCATTTACTAATGAAAAGCTTAAATTTCCTCATAATCACGTTAAAGGTATAGAATTCCCTCCTTGTCAAATCCGATCTATATTAGAGATCATCCAACTGCGCAGGAGATAGTGCACAGGTGCACGCAAACCTGTTCCTTTATACTCTCAAAGCCCGATGGGTCGGATAACCGACACGACCGGAGAGAGAAAGGCGCGGGACTTTTACATGCCCATCTGACGCATTGTAAGGAAAGTTTTAAATCATTGACGCAATTATGCCACTCTTCTATGAATACCGCATATCTGCCAAAATTCTGATGTTACAAATAAAATGAACACAATACATCAACAATTCAAAATTCAAATATTAGAAAGGCAGGTTGGGATGTCACAATTGTTTATTTTATTAACGCGATTAATACACATAACATGGTCATCTTTAGTCCGCCCGTGATGATTAACGCTGCAAAAGGTTTAAAACGTCGAGAATACACAATAATATATATAAAATTCACGCGAAAAATCCGTAAAAAGCGATATTATACAAATGAAACGCGATAAAAGCCCAAAACATAATTTATTATCATTCTATCGCTCCATTTGCACCCCTTTGCCCGTCCACTGCTCGTCCAATTTCACTTCGCACTCCAAATCCCTCAAAGCCGACTTTATGTCGAAGCCAAAGTCGCCCCCGAACTTTGAATAGGCCTTATTCAAAATGGCCTCCACTCCCAACTCGCGGAATTTCTGGTTGTGATCTCTACACCTGGCAACCATATTCCTTATCGCCCAGCAACCGTTTTTCTAAAAGATCAAATATACACGAGTTCATTATCAGCTTACGTGACCTGCAAGCGATATAGTATAAGAAACGCATTGTGGTGTATTTCCATAAAGCTGTGACGAGGAAACCGCACCGCGGCCATCTTGAATCCCCACGCAATGCTTCACCAATTAAGGTTGCCCGAATTTATGGCGACAATTGAGTTTGATGACACACCGTTTACGTTTATTTTGATTATAAACTGGCTAAGATACAAACATATCACTTATAATTCAGATGGGTAAATAAAATATCAATGACTTCCAAATTGCTGATGTGCTTCTTTCGAATTCAGTTTACCCTTACGGTTGTAAAGGTCACATGCAAAGAATGCATACATACATACATCATCAGCCTGCGATAGTCCACTGCTGGACATAGGCCTACCAATACACTCATATTCATTAGGGGGTTTTGGTAGCCCACCACGCTGGTCCAATGCGGGTTGGTGGGTGGACCGACTTTTTACATGCCCGTCCTGTAAAGTAATATGACGCATCGATCATATTACTTTTAATTGATTTCGAACCAACTAGGAAGCAACAATGAAAATTTCTTGAGTCTCCGCAGGATTGGAACCCACGACCTACGGGTTTATAAAGCACACACCTATACCACTAGGCTACGGAGGCAGTTGCATATAAACTGTTATTATGGTAAATGTACAAAAATTAGAAGTCAAGCAAAGAATAATGGCTAGGAGAAAGAAGTTAGTATAACAAACTAAAACTTTTATTTACGAGAACACTACATATTATTAATTAAAAGGACTTTAACGGGTTTCATCGCATTCACTTGAAAGTCACAAGTTTAAATATAATGTAATATATAAAGTAAATGCGATAAAATCATTCAACAAATACAACGAACAATACCTGAACGCTGGCAGATTCCGAATGATTCTTGAGACAGTCCAATATAGCTTCAGGTGCCCCATTATCTAAGAATTGTTTACCATGTTCCTTCTCTCGTAGACATAGAGCGGAGACGCATTTCAGATTCAAGGCAGACGCGGTCGCATTACTCTAACAATGAATAACTTTGTCAATAAATAACTCTGTGATAAAAAACTATATAAATAAAAATATCTGTCAATAAACATTATAAATAATTAATAGGCTGAATCACTTTAACACGATAAAACTGCATCAAATAATAACTTTGTTGATAAAATAACTCTAAAATTTGATAACACGACGGATAAACAGATCTATCAGTGTATAACTTAACCAATACAAATAAAAAGTAAGTTTTATCGCTATAATGGCAAACAAATAAATATGTTCAAAATTAACCGCGTCAATAAATGTTAAGAAAGATTTTAAAGGAAAGTAAATTTCTAGTAATGACAAATGTTTCATCATCACCATCATCAACAGCCTGTGTAAGTCCTCTGCTGGACATAGACATCCCCTCCTACATTATGGTATTTTTGGACCGTATCCCACCACGCTGGTCCAATGCGGGTTGGTGGGTGGACCGACTTTTTACATGCCCATCCGACGCATGGATCACTTAACTTTTTAGACAATTGGATGATCGGCCCAAATTGCCCTAACCAATTAGGAAACAACAATGAAAATTTGCAGAGTCCCCGCAGGATTCGAACCCACGTCCTCCGGTTTCTAAAGCACACGCCCTTACCACTACACTACGGAGGCAATCAACATTAATAAATGTTTAACATTACTAAAAACTATCCGTCAAGATGGCAGCGAGTAGCTAGGGAGATCGGCCGTCTTGGCGTTCATTGCGAAAGGCCTATGTCCAGCAGTGGACGGATTGAGGCTGCTAATGAATAAATAAAAAACTATAGAAATTGTAGCATAAGTAAATGTTTATGTATACATTTATTTAACTTACCGAATGTCTGGTCAGAAGCGATACTATTATAGGCACAATTCCACTCTTGACTAGTTGTCGTTTAACGTCATCGTTCCCGGCCAATGCGGTGATCCTATAAAGTATAGCCGAAGCTGAACCATGGATGTGACGACCCCACTGCCCACTTGACGGCGGATCTGCCTCACAGTGGGAGTGACACAGATCCGCAGTACAAGTGCAACTAGTCAATTGCCAATCCGCATTCTCAGCGTGGAAGTTACGAGCAACTCTTTTTAACGTACCCTAAGAAGATCGTCCGTCATGGCGTTCTTTAAAAATGGCCTATGTCCAGTGGCATGCTAAAGGTTGTTTGTGATTATGAAAGCTTAACACAATATCAGAGAGAAATAGGAACTTTAAAAAGGTTCTATAAGATCGAAAACGGCTTTCGCATTGGTGTATTGACGTTCAACAAAAAAGCTTCATTTATATAAATTGTTGTCCAATAAGGCCTAGTTTATTTCGGCACGGGAGTAATTTCCCGTAGAAAAAAAAATTTCGAAGACATCGACGAAGTAACAACTTTTTTTGGGTAAATTAAAAAAAGTGATTATTTGTTTTCTTTACGCAATTATTATACATATCAGATGCACTATTTGACGGATTTTCGAAAGAGTTATATATATATGTATCATAGGGTCTGAATACAACTGTCTAAAAAATATCGATTTGTAACAATGTATTAAAATTGTTACCACCTACAATGACGAAAGAACAGCAAGTAAATATAGTTACCATGGCAATAGATCCTATGGCAACGGTTGGACGATCAATAGAACAAAACAACCGAGCATCAAACTAAGTAAAACGTAAAGCAACCCACATCTTAGCTAGTAAAGTCTTATATTAGCAGTTTCAATTACAGTATATAGTATAACAGTACTCAAAGCTTCGGTAATTTTACCTATCGTACGAAAAATATCGAATATGTCCGCGTTGAACAACGATATTATATCATATGGTGAAAACACACAACTGAAAACTCTTGGATATTGGCAAGAGAACAACAACGAAGTACTAAAAGGCGACATCATCCACAAAACGGACAAGAACACGTCAATAACCAAAGACTGCATAGTTAAAGTGAATCAAACGTCATGCAACGACTTCCAAGATAGCACTGACCAATTGGAACACAGAGCGAAACACGTCAACTACTGGAAAACTGAGCTAGAAAGGGCTGTCACTGATTTAGACGATGAAAATGCCCTAATAGAAGCGTTAAAGCAACAACTAAGAAATGCTATAGATACCTTAAAAACACCAGAACTAATAACAGACGAATGCGTATACCTAAGAAGACTCAGAATGCAATCAGACAATATATACGACGGAGCACAAGACGCTCTTTACAACGAATCACTCCTAATAGAAAATATAAAAAGGTTGCATTCAGACTGTTCTAGAAAGATCGATAACCAACTCAGAATGAATTCGGCAACAAGAGAAGCATTAATAAGCGATTGGAGCAACAAACGTCTAGCGTTTACATACGAAATCAGGAACACCGCTTTGGAAACCAAATCGACAGCAGTAAAACACATACCAGGGGCAACTAGACTGAGCGAAGGGCAATCCGATATCAAATCGTGGGAACACCATACAATAACCAGCCTACAACAGTTCAAAGACGCCATAGAATCGTCGAAAAAACTGAGAGAGAGCGTAAACGCGATGTTAATGAACAGCGCGAGGGACTTACGAACGCAAGACATATTAGTCAACAAGGAACTAAGCGAGAGAATAGCACGCACTGAGCATGTCAAAATCCAAATGGAAAACCAGCTAAAATTCACGCTATCAAAGATAACAGAAACTGAGAACATTCTGGAAACTTTACACGAGGAGAGATTGAAAGTATTGCAACGGATTCAAATAGCACAAACCAGGTTAAACACAAAGAATACAAGACCTAATATAGAGAACTGCAGAGAGGGATCATTATTCACTATTATAGAAGAAGTAAGAGAATTAAACAACAGCATGAGTCTATTACAGAAGAGAACGGAAGAAACGCAGAAGATAAGAGCTGAATTGTTACACGAAAGGTCAAAGTTGGAGAGTGAGATCATTGTGAAGAAGAAATCGTTGTATTTGGACAACGAGAGATGCATGTTCATACGATCGCACTACCAATCGGCTGAGAAGCTATGCGGATACTGAGTTTGTTACATGAATTGTAGATTTTTTTTAATTTGTCGAGTAAATAAATGTTTAATGTCAAGTATCAAACTTGTATTTTTAAAACCTTATTATGAACTTTTTCATTCAACAAAAAATATGACTAAATTTATACCGAAATAATGCAGTAATAAAAGGAGTTATAATCTGGAGCCTACTTGTCATTTTTAATTTAAAACTCGGTTCATCCAACTACATATTTAAAAGAAAGTATATATTTTAAGACTAGCTATTTATCCTGAAAAATTGTATACCAAATTTACAAAAGTTATACAATCCATTAAAGGGTTTTATTAAATCATAAGTAGTATTCGCGTGAATATAATGAGGTATTCTGTTTGATCTTGCTAAAACCTGGAATAGCGGGTCCGATTATGACGGGACTTTCACTTGAGGATAGCTTATGCAACTGGGGGCAACACAGGCTACCTTTTTTTTTACAATAACCTACGTTTTTGTATATATTATGACAAGATAGAAGGACGAACTCCATCGCTACAATGAGAGGCACAAAGCAGGCAAGAACGGAAAGCGTTAAGGAAGGCCTTTGCCCAGCAGTGGGACACTATAGACTAAAATCATCACGAAGTCGTGACAAACAGCTATGCTTTTATAGAAATATATACTAAAGCTTATATCAATTTACTCACAATTTGATCGCCTGCTGCACAACTACTACGTTATCATAGTTGTCGGCCAACACTTCGAAGGGTAAAGTAGCCCCAAATTCTGCCACCAGAGCGCACAGCTCGTGCCTAACCAAGAGTGCCGCCATGGTCATCATTATCTCAGGGGCGAATGGCGTTTTCGTATTATCTGTGTGAAAAAACAATTTGAGCTACGAAAAAGTCAAATCGGACCAAAAACCCCCAAAGGGATGCAAAATCCTTAAAGAGGTCCAAAAACCCCCAAAGGGGTCCAAAATCCCCCAAAGGGGTCCAAGAATGTTATTTGTTTTGGCGACCGTTACATTACTTCCGGTACTTTTTAGGCTAAGTTTAGTTCATTTTTACTAGTTTGTTTTATTTCGGGGTTGTGATTTGGTAAAGAGTCAAAGGTAAAGAAAAGGTTGTGATTTGGTAAAGAGCCAAAGGGGTCCAAGAATGTTATTTGTTTTGGCGACTGTTACATTACTTTCCGGTAAGTTTAGTATTAATTTTTACTAGTTTGTTTTATTTCGGGGTTGTGATTTGGTAAAGAGTCAAAGGTAAAGAAAAGGTTGTGATTTGGTAAAGAGCCAACGGGGTCCAAAATTCCCCAAAGGGGTCTAAGAATGTTATTTGTTTTGGCGACCGTTACATTACTACCGGTAATTTTTAGGCTAAGTTTAGAGTATTCATTTTTACTAGTTTGTTTTATTTCGGGGTTGTGATTTGGTAAAGAGTCAAATATATCGAAAGTAATTGTTTCGAATTAATGTTCTCCAGTCGATTGCGACTACGGCGGCCGATCTATATTAGAGATCAGCCAACTACAAGGAGGTATTATAAGTGCACAAGTGACGCGCAAACACAGGCGCACTCCCTGTTCCTATATACTCTTATAGCCCGATGGGACGGATAACCGACATGACCGGAGAGAGTAAGGCGTAGGACCAACCTTTTACATGCACATCCAACGCATGGTCTTCTTTCATCTTACTTATCAGACAATTGGGTGATCAGCCCAAATTGCCCTAACCAACTAGGAAACAACAAAATTTGTTAAATCCTCGCAGGATTCGAACCCACGACCTCCAGTTTTCAAAGCCCACGCCCTTACCACTAGGCTACGGAGGCAGTTCCGAATTATTTTCACTAGATCTCAAGTACTCCATACTAATATTATATATGCAAAAGTAACTCTGTCTGTCCGTCTATCCGTCTTTACTGCCTAAATCACTTTACCGATTGACATGAAATTTAGTACAAACTGAGAGCAGATTTCGAGAAAGGACATATGCTAATAATTGTTGCCATAAAAGGGGTTCAAAGGGTTGAAATAGGGGATGAAAGTTTACATAGAAATCGTCCCTGTTGAACATAAAACGATGAAATGTAGTGTCTGGATACTAAAAACGGGCCAAAAGTGGGTAAAGATTTTTGTTATCTTTTACGGACATGAACTAGGGGTTGAAGAGGGGATAAAAGTTTAAAAGGAAATTCGTCATCATCGAAGCAAAAGCCATAAGACTTTGTGTCCAATGATATGCACATACAATAATAACAACTCTTTTACATTGTAATATACTGTCTATTTCAGTACACCTCTTCCACGCGGAAGAAATTGCGGGTACTTTTGATTTATCATAAACGGTTACGTTTCTGTATTTGACACTTATTACGTATGATTTATCTTTTCTTTTATTTTTTCTAGACATATGTCGCTACTTCGTTGCCAATTTGAAAGTAGTATCACCTTTAAGCAGGATGGTCAACGTCTCAAGGAGTTGCAAGCCCAGCTCTCTCGCGTGTTCGTGCGCTTTGCCGAATTCCACTCTGACATCGTCGTCCAAAGTCAGCTTACGAATTAGCTGTAGACACTCCGAAGTTAACTGTAAATAAAAATATAATAAACAAAAAAAACTGCCTCCGTAGCCTAGTGGTATAGGCTTTAGAAACCGATGTCGTGGGTCCGAATCCTGCGAGGGCTCAACAAATTGCCATTGTTGTTTTCTAGTTGGTTAGTGCAATATGGGCCGATCGCTCAATGGACTACAAAGTAAGACGATCCATGCGTCGGATGGGCATGTAATAAGTCGGTCCACCACCAACCCGCATTGGACCAGCGTGATGGGATAAGGTCCAAAACCCTCTAATGGATAGCGGTGTATTGGGGAGGCCTATGTCCAGCAGTGGACTATCACAGGCTGATGATGATGATGAATCATTAAATAGACCAAAAATACATATGCATAAAATATTACCTTAACACTGCTTTTTCTTTTTAAAAGACTCTTCAAGTTATCACCAACATTTGTGGCAAATATATTTTGCCGATTGTGCTCATGTTTTACACAACACACAACCGCCCATTTTAATGTTGCTATTAATATTGATTCATCTTTAATATTAGCAAGGGTACTGAAACAAAGCAAGTATTGCATATTTAGTTTTTTCAATAAATATATATCAGAGATCAGCCATCTTTGCAAAAGATATAATAGTTCACAAGTGTACTCGCAGACACAAGGGCACTCCCCCTAAAAATTCTCCGAAAATTCACACTACCAGAAAGAGATCAGATGCAGAATCAACTTTTCATACACCTATCTGAAGGATAGACCAATTTGTTTACTGGAAATACGGAAACTTACTGGGCAATTTTATTGCCTAAGAAAAGTTATTAATAAAATTACTTTACGGATTTTATCGCGTTTATTTACATTTTAAATTCCGACGATTTCGAACACTTTCCAGCTGACGAGTCAGGGTGAACTGAGATGTCATGCGTCTTCTTGCCAGTGCTGAAGCGGGGTTTCCAGATCTTAATTTTATTAATTATTTTTAATCTTACTCCAACCTATGCAAAATGACTGATTTTATCTGTATAGCGCAGTGGTATTATGCTTGGGTTTAAATTTTAATTTATTAATTATGGGATCCCAAGCAGGTGGTAGAACCACCATCTTCTCTATTGAAATTTGGATGTTTTTAATCTCAATAGCCTCACGGATCATCCTTGGTAGGAATCGGTGTTCTTTAGCGAGGATTTAAAATGTAAAATAAACGATAAAATCCGTAAAGTAATTTTATTTAATAATGTATAATATTCTGGAAGCAATAGATAACTAAGAAAATTTGTTAAGTTAGATGTGAAATTACTACATCTTGTTTCTAAGGCTCATGCCCATATCATAGGCTGAAGAGTCAGTTGAATCTCTCTAATGATGTATTTGGTTAAATTACTGATCATATAAATAGGTTTGCACATTGATTGTACAATTAGGTATGCAATATAATTTAGGAAGTTAATAAATCACAAAATAGCAACATATTGCAGTTGAAATAGTCATCACCATTGTACTTCCCCATTCAGTCTCTAACACGGCTAGTATTTTTGTAAAATATAATAATCATATGAACTACTGTTCTTATAAATAAATTAGTACATTAACTGTCAAGCTTAAGCTGGATACAAATCACCAAATTTCATTATACATTTCTTTAATATCCCTTTTAATGAAACAGACATATGTAGAACAAAATTAAATAAAAACGTGATGTAAACTTACCTCTTTATTAAATCAACGCCCCTCTTATCCAACAAGTCTGGTTGAGAGTCCATCAAAAAAACTAATGCATTAAGAATCTTTACAATAATATTGCCATCTTTCGCACTTTCGCCTTTCAAGTAATCTTTTTGTTTTGCCTCTAACAAGTCCACAAGAATTTTGTAAGCACCATCTTTACCCGCTCTTACTCTATGAGCTATATCTTTATTGCATTCTTTCTAAAAATAAAAGTTATGATTAAAAATATTTTAAATATTCACTAATTTTGTTTACCTTTTATACTTTTTTAAGACCAAGAAAATGTGAAGTGTTCATAGACGAGAAAGAGATAGACGTTGTTGAGTCAACCGCGTTTCTGAGAATAACAATAGATACTAGATTGCAGTGGGGCCCTCATATTAATTGATTGACTGTCGAATAAACTTAGCTCTGCAGTATATGCTGTCAAGAAAATAAGCCAATTAACTGACGTCGAGACGGTCCAGTTAGTATACTTTAGCTATTTCCACAGTGTAATGTCTTATGACATTCTACTGTGCAACAAGTGCGGCGGATACTAATACGATCTTTTTCCTCCAAAAACGAGCTATTCAAGCGGTTTATAACCTGAGCCTCAAAGAATCCCTGAGAAAATTGTTCCCAGAGATTAAAATACTAACCGTTATTTCTCAATACATTTTCGAAAAATAGAAATGATTTTCGCAGACATTGTGATGCACATAATAAAATACTAGAAACAAATATAATTTAATACTTCCAGCAACTAGACTGTGAAGAATAAGTAAATCTTTTATGGGACAATGTATATGCTTTTACAACAAAATCCCAGTAAACGCTCAGAATTTACCTGTTAATAAATTTAAAAAAGTAGTAAAGGAATGTTTATGTGTTAAAGGTTATTATAACATAAATGAATTTATAAATGATAACACAGCCTGGTAATGGAATGCTCACTCCAGGCTTTTTCGAGTATAATATACTTATGATAGAACTGTATGTAGCTCACAAGAAAATTTGTATGTATATATTTGATTATTTTAAAAGATGACAAAATAGGCCCAATGAGTTTCTTTCGCCGGTTCTTCTCAGGTCGGAGGCGTCCTATTCCGAACCGGTGGTAGCATCCTTGACAATCAATAAGCAAGTGTTACACTTCTATATTGAATAAAGATATTGGAATTTGAATTGAATTTAGAATTTTATATATATTGAAAAAATTGTTTTTCAATTTCCACAATTTTGTTTCAGGAACTGTTGTTTTAATTATATAAATATATATATTATTATACATAATGTTAATAATTTCCATATAATATAGCCATGTTGAGGAAAGCTATAAATGGTAAGGTATCCAATAAAGAAATTGTGGATGCAGAAGTTAATTTACATCTGTTTTATCCAGCAATTACCCTGGCTAAAGTTACCAAACTGGAACACAGTTAATTTTCACACAACTTTTTATAGCAGAAAAAGGCCCAGCAGGGGTATCTTTCCTTGTTGGTACAATTTAAAAAGGGTATTAAGAAATTACTCCTTCCATCTAATTGTAAAAATTTTACACAATTTGAATGCAGATATTTAACTAATTGTTGTACAACAAAAGTAATAAATAAATGTTATAATGCAAACATATAAAAAGATTTATGATGAAAAATTTAAATATAAAATAAAAAAAATCTAAATGGCAAGTTTTAGTTACAATTATCCTATCACTTTTAAATTTTGGGTACAAAAATTTAAATTTTACGTAAATTTCACCTTACCATCAGTATCTCCAGTTGCTTTGATATGGAATTATCATCAATTGGTTCCGCAACAGCCAGTTCTTTAAGTTTTTTCACTGCAACACTCACTAAGTGGCCTTCACCAGGTTCAAGGCTCAAATCCTTTATAATATTAGAAAGATCTACCCCCTGCAAAAAATAAATAATGTTTAAGATTAAGAAGCAATTAAAACTTGTATAATTTACTCCATAAAATTCAAATCTAATAAATATTTACGCTTATTTGAAGCATTTGGTAATAATTAATTTTCATCAATATTAATGTAAGACAATAAATAAAATACATTTGCTTAAATATTTAATTTTATATATTAATGTTTAGTAAGCTATTTAATACATGTTAAACAGAATTAAAAATCAACTTGGTACCAAGATAACAGTACGCAGAAAGCTATATTTATAAAATTATATAAAACGTACCATTTATTTGATATTTTAATTAAATAATGCAATATTAAGCCGCCGATTCACGCAATTGTTAAAAAACGTGCGTATTAAAAACAACGAAAAAATAACAATAAAAAGCAACAAAAAGACGTAAATTGGTATAATATATTAATAACCTGAGCTTCAAACTGAGCTATCGCTTCTTTTCTAGCTTCTTCAGGAGTCATGTCGAATTCTTGAATATTTTCTTTAACAATTTCATCATAAGTTTCTTGAGTTATCACTCGAACCATTTTCAAGTTGCTTGACTAGATATGATAGTAAAAATGCAGCAAATTTCAGTTATGCTGTTAAATATCAAAAATAAAACACTTGTGACTAAGAAGTAAAAGTCAAATTTTAAATAAATGACAACAAAAATGGTAATGATAAAGGGCCGGTCATTAGTATTGCCATTTAAAAAAACTGTTTTAGCTCATTGACGGCTATTTTTAATTTTGGTTTGTTTTACAATCGTGCTTTGTTAAGGGTTAGTTTAAAACGAGATTTTTTAAATAGCAAATTGTCATTAGACTATAGATGTAGCTTTTATTCTAATCTAATGTCAATCTGTCCATTCACATTCCCTTAGATTTTAAGTCCATTAAGATTTTAAGTCTGGTACACGGAGATTTTTAGTGAAGTTAAGCGTCAAAATACAATATGTATTTTAGTACGGCGTTTTCATTACATTTAACGTGAACATATATTACTGCAGGTTACATCAACAGGGAAAAGTCATTGTGGTATTAATTCGAAATAGCGCTTGGCTCAATTCTTATTTTACTGTTGTAAAAGAACATTCATGTCCAAGTCTGCAAGCGAAATTTTGGAATAAGAATAAATTACCATTTCGTTATAAATAAAACTAGTAAATGACCAAGAGTTAATCTCACGGTAAATGATACGCCAGTTTATGCAGAAAACAAGAATTAATATGACGAAAATGTGTTTTCTACTCATTACTTTACTACGTACATTAAGTGTTACAACTTGCTTACTCAGTTAAGCTTGCTATAGTGTTCATGATACTGGAACCAAGTTGTGTTTACACACTACGCTTTCCGGCAGAAAGACTCAACGTGGGTAGGCCCCTCGTGAAAAGAAGATTCACTTACTACCTGCTCCAAATATTATTTTAAAAATTATTATTAATAAATATTCTTAACCAACAAACCGTCGGAACCAGCAACATGCATACACATATTTTTGGCAAATCTTCACCAATATAATTTTTCCACGGATTAAGTAAAGTGATTGTTTTGTGTTCTTTTAGAATAAACATTATATATTATATATATTCAGTCAATCAGCCACCGATTTTATAAAATTGAAAAGAAAATGTAAATTAAAATTGCATGCTTAAAAAAAGACGAAAAAAGATTGTTGCCGATGATCTTGTTTTACTGAACCCAATAAGAAAAATACTTTACAATTAGTAAAGTATTACTTACTTTGCAAATAATATTTATCTTTTTTGGTTTGTAATTTAAATCATGTTTGGTACATATTATGGAGATCTTATTTCTAAGGATTTAGATTTATATAAATTAGAACGATTATCCGAATTTCCGATAAATGACAGAAAACAGTTGTAGTGCGTTCGAAAACTGTTTATTCTTTAAAGATATTTAAAAAAAATGTTAAAACAGCTTTGCTAATAATTGATGCCTAAAGCGCTTAAAGACTGAAATATTGTAACAATTTATAAAAAGACATATTTTAAATGAACAATTAATTTATTCTGCATAAAACAGAAATTAGTGCGTGTCTGGAGTTGTATTTTGACCGAATTTCCTCGCTAGTGCAGATGACGCATACTCCTTAGTATAGGGCTAAGTGTTTAATTTTGCTTAATAACACACGTAATAATTATTATCTTGTTCAATCGTATATGTTATAGCATTTGCTGGTATATTAAGCTATCAAAATGAGTTTTCTCGGGAAGTTATTCGGCGGAAAGAAGGAAGAAAAGGGGCCTACTACGCATGAAGCTATACAGAAGTTACGTGAGACTGAAGAATTGTTGATCAAAAAACAAGAATTCCTCGAGCGAAAGATTGAAGTGGAGTTACAAACCGCGAGAAAAAATGGCACAAAGAACAAGAGAGGTAAATTTGATTTTCGGTTTTTACTATGCTGAATTTGTTGCCTTTGTTGATGTGCTAATGACCTTGCAACCATCTGATTGTTGCAATTATTGTCAAAAATGTTTTAGACTTTTTCATATCGAAATCATGGCATAACGGCTTTGGGTGATGAAACTATCAACAATATTACAAATATTTTACTACTTTGCTAGTAATTTTATAGTCTTGCAACTGTTTTTATGTAACATTAACTTTACAAACTTGATAGTCTGAGTGTTCTGATTTACAAATTCAATCCATATTTGTGCTTAATTGTTGTTAACTCCGCTTAAAGTGTAGTATTGTAAAACTTCCAGCCGCCATTGCTGCCCTCAAACGTAAGAAGAGATATGAGAAGCAGCTCACTCAGATTGATGGAACACTAACACAGATAGAAGCACAGAGAGAGGCGCTAGAAGGTGCCAATACTAATGCACAGGTGCTGAACACAATGAAGGAGGCAGCTAATGCGATGAAGTTGGCGCACAAAGATATGTAAGTGTTATATCACATAATAAACAATCTAACCTATAAGCAGGCCACATCATCATCATCATCATTAGCCCATGTTAGTCCACTACTGGACATAGGCCTCCCCTACTGCACACCTTCTACATTAGGGGGTTACTGGACCGTATCCCAAGCCACATTACTGATAAAAATAATATAAGAAAATCTCATCGTAATGGTGTCACAAGCAATATGTTTTTATTGGTGGATGGCTCAGAATATACCTATGCAATGCCTAGCCAATACTAGGGCTTGACGTTTTGGTAAATCCTGAACGGGTAAAAGTACTTGTGTGAAGGTGTGACAATGTACAATGTTTATGTAGTTTCTGTAAAGTCACTTTACCTTGCTCTCTACTATGATTATATTTCGAAAGAGATTTGGATCAAGATTTTGACAAAGACGTCATATGTAAGGTTCTCTTTGGTGAAAAGTTGATTAATGATTGACATATTAAGGCTATTATGAGTCATATTGTGTATATAAAGATTGTATCTTTGTTGAATCAGGTATATACTGCTACAAAAATTTTGAGATATGAAATGTTGCCATTTCTTCATTATTGTTCATGTTGATAACATGAATTTTTGTTTCTTTTAAAGTGTTTGGCTCATAAATTAGTTGGGAAGCAGTATTTTTGTGTGAAGCCAATGTTAGCCCATTGTTAATAGTTTAGGGTTCCTCTGAAGGCCTTAGTAATACTATCAAACTTCTAACAAAGATGTTAATGTTTCATTAATGAAAGCAATCAGTGACTTACTGTCACTGATTGCTCTCATTATTTTGTTATGTAAATTCAAGTACTTTATTAGGATCTGATACAAGTATAACATCAAGGTGCTAAAACAAGTTTTATTGTATTTCACACTGCATTTGTTAGGACCGAGGCATGTTATCTGCCATTAGGTTAATGACCATGTTATCTCGTCACTTTATGATTTAACAGGGTGGCACAATGTTCTAAGTTTGTTTCTTATTGTTTTGTATCAATTATCGTTTTCATTTGATGGTTAACAAATGACAAACAAATCAAATCAAAGTATGTGATTTGATTGTTTGTTATTTATTATATAAAATTAATAACTGTAGTAAACTTGGAATAAACTGCTATACGGCAGGTAATTTTTAAATAGTATGATAACTGGTAAAAGTACCTTTTTATTGTATTTTATAGATTGCATATATTGAAAAGGGATAAGATTAAATTAAATAATAAGTTTCTTACACTAGTTATCCTCAAGTCAGAGATTTCCTTCTCCACAAAATTACTACATTTTCTAACTAAAATGAGACAGAGTTTCTTTTCTATATTCTTTGTTTATATAGTCAGCCAATTGAATAACAGGAACTTTTTAATACTCATAACCGAAAGCAGTGTTATGGCTTCATATTTACAGCCTATTTTTACATTTTCATCCTCAAACTTTACTTACAATTCTATAATATACCACCTGTATATTGTATTTAGGATGGTAGGAACCTTTCATTTTTCAAAGGGTCATATGGGCAAATGCCACCGCAGTGCTTATTTCTGCCTCAATGCAATAGTGTCAAAACACTTATGTGTTCCGGTTCGAAGGGCACCGTAGTTAGTGCATTTACTAGGTAAACAACATGTAAAAGTCTATGTCTCATCGCAGGTAGCACGTTAAGAACAAAACAAAGAAGAGATTTCTTATCACCTATAGGGATTCATTGTCAAAAAATCCTTTTTTACATTGTTTATACACTACTGTCCTCCAGTTGGTACATGGTAAATGAGATGGGTAGGGTATATCATAGTGGCGTAAATGTTGTGCTTGTCGGTTTGTCTTTAGAAATAAAAAAAACCTTCCGAGTCCACCCCAAAAAAGGATATCTATCCTTCAACAATGGAACTTATGATTTTGAGTCTACGTCTAATTGATTAATTTCTCGTACAGCGATGTAGATAAGGTCCACGACATAATGGACGATATTGCGGAACAACACGACATATCGCGTGAGATAACCGACGCCATCAGCAACAATGTTGCCTTCCCCAATGATATTGATGAAGAAGACCTGGAAAGAGAACTTGAGGAATTGGAACAGGTATGTCAGGATGACTGCATAGTATGAAATAAAGTAGCCTTTGCTGTCTGTCTTTCTATTAAATCTTAAAAACAAAAAATGGATTTTGAAGTGATTTTGATAGATAGAGTGATTCAAGGGGAAGGTTTATGTAGATATGACATGCATAACATTGCAGAGAGACTCTAAAAAATTTAGAGGTTTTAAATGTGACGTCGTAAATAAATATCTTTTTGCTCTTCCATTGCAAGCTCTGGCTGAACCTTATGAGATAGATCAAAATAATACACTACAGTAAACAATGTCAACAAAAAAGTATGTGTTGATATTACTTGAGAGTATTACGTGGTAAGTCCGCGTTTTAGGGGGGCGTGTCTGGGGCGGGACCACTAAAGTAAGTAAGAGAAAGGACTGTTGTGTTCCGGTTTAATGGGCGCCATAGCCTGATTTTTTCTGGGTAAATGGGTATTGCCGATGTCCTATTAGACCTGATGATTATTTTGACCACATGACTTGCCCTCTGCCACTTTTAACAACCGTCATTGTTTCCACTATGTCGGTGACTTTAGTTATATACACTAGTGCTCTATAATGTCATGTGTCATGTAATTTTAAGGAAATTGTGTATGACCATCTCATAATTATAGCATTTTAATTCACAGGAGGATCTGGACAAAGAGATGCTCGGTATCAACGTGCCTACAGACAACCTGCCCGATGTACCAGCATCCGAGCTCGTTCACGACAAACCCAAGCCAAGCAAGGCTAAACAAAGTGGTGAGTAAATTGAGACCAAATAAAATGTTGAATCTGTTATAGATATAATAATAATCCGGATGAATAACACAACATCATCTTGTCCCAAACTAAGCAGTTTGTACTATGAATTTACAGACTGACAAATGCATACTTTTTTGTGAAAAAATACATACTACATAGATTCAAACATCTGGACATGAGAAAAATGCTATGCTCATCGCACAATATTTTACGTGTAGTGGGAATCGAAGCCACACTCTTTGGCTTAGTCAGGGTTACTAACCACTATGCAAATAATAATAATAATAACAGTAGTAATAAAATAACAGTAACAAAAATAAACATAGACTTGTAATTGTTGAATCACCCTTGTTTCTCCAACTATAGGAAGGATATTTAGTTTTAGACCTTGTAATATGCTTATTAAAAAAACATAAATTGCATTATTAAATGTGGAAGTATAACTATATACCTATTGCTTTTCTTTACAAATTGGGTGTATTAGATTTTAATTGTATTGTGAAAAAATTCTTGATCATTGTGCGCAATATACCCGATTGATTTGGTGTTTGTTGAATATCCATTTTTCAAAACAGTTGTCATAGGCGATATACATCTTTCCCAAGTCCCAACTCTACGAATAGAAATCGAACACAGAAACTTTTAAGTTACTGACATCAGATGATTTGGTTCTTTTTGATAAGTTCCAAAGTATAAAATATGAGCCACTTTTTAATCTGTTGCAATAAAAAACTTTGTACTATATAAAAAATGTTCATTATTCTTGTTGGTTTTTCAATTGTGTATGTGTGTCTGTAATTTAATTAATAACCACATCCGCGGACTAGCGGTATTGGCCCTTGCTTTATAAAATAGAGGTTATGGATTCAAATACCGCCGAGAAACAATGTTAAAATGTTTAAATTATTCAATATAAATATCTAATATAATTGTTAGTGTTAAAAAGTAAGATGTCAGATGGGCATGCAAAAACTCAGTCCCAGTTGTCAAGACCATCTTTGGCAGTTGTTATAGGAAGTCATTGCCTTCAAATTTACTGTCAACTAATTAATCCTTACAATGCAGTTTATACTTTGAGTTGTGGAGCTCAGATGCCAGTCGCTCTGTGTTTAAACCGTTTTTTAAACACAGAGCAACTGGTATTCTGGATGGATGGATGGAAGAAGCCGAACCTATGATTACTTGGAAAAATGGCTAGATGAAAGAAAGACAGATTCTTTCTTTATTTTAGTTAATAAATTAAATGTTTTTTCTCTACAGAGGATGATGAAGAGTTGGCAAGACTGCAATCGTGGGCTACATAAAGCTATATACAAGCATCACTCCGTCATGTTAAATGTATGTTTGTGATATTCTCATTAATCGCACCAAGGTAATGTTGTAAAGTATTGAAGCTTCTAGTGTTCGTATTGGCATCTTTGTATATTTTTCTGAAATCTGTTTTTAATGTTTTGTGTGATTTTTTACTTATTTTTGTACGGGGCAGAAATTTTATCTGTGGGAGGAACCATGTTTATACTTATTGCAGTGTAATTTTATTTATATTTCTGTATATACTTTGCTTTTATAAAATACTAATAATTGATGTATGTATACCAAAAATTTCATGTTATAATAATCATACATATGTTTTGGATCTTGAAGCTTTAAAATGTGTGTTTTTTAAACATATTTTTTTTTTTAATAACATCTTTACCTTTGACCATTAATAAAATAAGGATTTTTGAAATTATTATAAGTTCTGAATTGACTTTATGGTCAAAGGTATAGTTATAGGTAATATATGTATATAACTAAAAAAATATACTTGTTTATGTAATTATAATGGCATTTGGGAATAAAAGATCACTTCAATATTATTATTTAGCATCTTTCTGATGTTTCGGTCACATTTCAAAGCTGGCATTCTTAAAATAAGTAAAAAAATCACACAGAACTAACCGTGGAATATCTTAATATCAAAATACGATTGTTTTTATACAACTGAGATCATGTAGTGGTCTTTAATTGGTTTCCGAATTACACATAAATATTGTACTAAGTTAAAATAAACTATTTTGTTGTAATATTATTTTATTTGCATACATTCTCATAATGTTAACAAAACAAAACATGTATTCATCAAAGGGAATTGTAATAAAAATTATAAGATAATAATTGCATCCTCAAATATTTTATGTGGATGAGTAAATCTATAAATTGCTTGAGCTAAAAAAATAAGTAATTTTTGCCTTCTGGCTTTTTATATTTATAGATAAAATATTGAAAGAATAACGACGATATAGTGTGGAAGTAAGAAGAAATTGTCATCATTTCTCATAATAAAGTGCATTATATACTAAATTTTAGTTTTTTTTTTTAATAGTAAACTGTGGTAGAATTTAAAAAGTATTAAGGGGTATAAAAAGGTTTTATGTAATTCTGTTGTATGTTACATTTGATGAATTACTTCTTACTTCACTCTTCTTGCTCGATATGAATATTGTCGGGAAGTCACATATTTTGTGTGTTTATAATATGTGAATAGGCTATTTGACGAAAATTGTATAATAATTTTATTGCACAATAACAATTTTTGTTGTTGTCAAAATATCAGTAAATTAAATATTGTTGGAGTAGAGCTGTAACATTAAATGTGTAGCAGAGGATATTGAATTAATTAAAAAATATAAACTCACTTTTTATATATTGGATCTGGTATAACGTAAGTGATATCTAAGATAAAGTTTTTGCATAATAAAAGAATTTTAAGTTTAGTATTTTAAAAGTTGATGTATATATTCTATGATTATTTTTAAATATTTGCACATGGTCATCGATCGATATCTAATAATTAAAATGTGTTAAAAGTCAACATAATTTTATGTGTTACATAGATCGTTTCCGTTCCTTCAAATTGAGCATTTCAAAATACGTTCTTATATGGTATTTAATATCTGCACTTAAAATTCAATAAAAACCACAAAATTCTATATCATTGTATTCCTTTTAAGACTTAAAAAAAGTATAACGACAAATGTTTGTCTAATTTTTGGTTAGTGATGTCAAATAGCCTATTGTTTAAGACGATTCTGACAAATGCTGGTTCGTCGAGAAACATGGCGGTCGTAGGTAATGTAAATATTTATGGTTTTATAGATGTAGTGAGAAAAATTTTTCCTTCAAAAACTTGGACCTTTGTCTGAATACGATGACACCCGAACTGACGATGAATTATCGTATTAAATGAGTGATATTTTCATATCCGTTAGTATGAAACTTAAAAGTTACGAATGAAAATCCTTTCTCACTATATCTTTATATTTATGTGTTGAATTTGAAATATTTTAAAATCTCATATTTTTCACAACTGTCGACAATATTTTAGTGACACTGTGAGTTTATGAAGGTTTGTTAGAAAATATGATTTTTTAGGCGAAATACGTACTTTTTTTTAGCACACAATGTTTTATAATGAAGAAATTGTCAACGTCGATAACTGTCAAAGTGCCTTGTATGACTCGCAGTGTTGCAAGTGTAAAAATTTTAATGTCGTAACGCTAGCAGTTAGTTATTGCGTTATAGGATACATACAATTATTTAAGCAGTACTAACTTGTGCATATGGTTTAATATATTTTATTTTAAGAAAAACGTGCGTTTTATTTTATTAAACGTTTCATGATATTTTATTTATTGGTCGCAGCCCATTTTTTTAGAGCCTAAAATCTTTCTAGCTGTTGCTTCTATTGTTCCCGAGATTTTTACAACCATGCTCTCAGGCTTGAACCGCCTCCGTGGTCTAGTGGTATTGGCCCTGGCTTTATGAACCGGAGGTTGTTGGTTCGAACTTTGTGTTATCGTTGTTTCCTGGTTGGTTAGGACCTTTTGGGTCGATCGCCCAATTTTCTGAAAAGTAAGATGATCCATGCGTCGAATGGGCATGTCAAAAGTCGGTCCACCCTTCAACCCGCATTGGACAATCGTGGTGGGGTACGGTCAAAACCACTTAATGGAGGAGGCGAGCATTAGGGCAGGCCTATGTCCAGCAGTGAACTAACACAGGCTGATGACGATGATACATTACTTCTACAATGTGTTTAAGAAGTTCTAAAATTTGATATTAACTTACTAATTTACTCACTTCTATAGTTTAATCTGCGGGTTGCGCAATTATGGCATAAGAGTAATATTAAAAAAATATATACTTTACATTTAGATGTAAGATCTGCGTTGTATTTCAGATTTATAAGTACTCTGGCATAAGTAAAAGTAGTTGATATATAAATAGGAATGTCATTACATCGCAACGTTATTGCATCAATATGACAGTGATTTGTTACTCATTTAAAAGACATAGGAAACGTGGTATGTTTGCATAATATTATATTACGTATGTTCATGTCCTGGCAAGACATTGTTTGGGTACAATGTACAAGTAGTTGTGTCAGAATGATTTTAATGATGGCATTGTTTTCATTTAGTTGTGTATTTATGAAACAAGTGAAATTTCAACAAAGAAAATATGACCGACTTCAAACAGTATATGTATAAACCTTTTTCGCAACATAAACCCTCTGCAAGAAATTTACCTGCGTTCCAGCCACTGCATTAATATCTTTATTATTAATTTAATCAAAATGTAATGTGTGACACGTTTTATGCACAAAAATTAAACGTATTAACTTTTATGTAAACTTTAACTATCATTCCTTAAATGAGGTTTGCAATTTTTAACAATGTTTGACATTAAAATGGCTATTGCGTGGTATTCTTAAAACATGGATATAAGCGCTTGCAGACTTTATTATAGACCATTTAAAGAAGTACTATTATGTATAAAATATTTTAAGTAATAAGTAATCTTTTACGGTTGCGGCAGCGTTTGTAATTAAATCGCGCATGGTTGTGATTTTTTATGCCGAAATATTCTTATTGTTTTAATATCTATTAAAGTACTAATTACAAAATTATTTGAAAAAAAAATAGGACCAAATGACAGCTAATACCTATCATTTAGAAAAAGAATAAGCAAAATCGGTTCTCTAGGAGCAGAGCAACGAGGTGATATATTAAAAAAAGAAAAAATCAAAGTTAAGATCTTACTACAAATTGAATAAACAAAGGAAAATTAATAAGAATTAACACGAAAACTGTGTTATTCTCATGATCATCTTCATCATCAGCCTGTGTCAGTCCACAGCTGGACATAGGCCTCCCTAATGCATGCTACCGCTTCCGATCTTCGGCTATTCTTATTTAGCCACAAAGTGTACATGTCTTCCGTTGGTATACCATTGGCTCATATAAGAAATGCAGCAAACATGCAAATGCGTTATCATTAACCAAGTGTCGATTAGCTATATTAATTCACAATAGGCAGAGGAAATCGACTATTGTACGGTTATTCTGACAGATCTCATGCGATCTTTTTTGTATCAATTTTACCTTGTTAATCGCGTTCCTGTCTCACTTAGATAGAGTAGAATCTACGCCACAGACTTTTTCTTTAAAGCTTACATTTTTTTGTTACAATATCAATAAATTGTGTAACGAAACGATAAAAATGCATGCATAATACTTAAATATCTGTTTTAAGCAAATCGTTCAATCAAGTTAACTTCTTAAAGTTGTGAATTACAGAACAACTATTAAAATATAATCAGAAATACGAATTAAAATTAATGATACAACAAGAGTAGGTATTTGCGGAAGAAAAGATGTGTTGCTATTTAAATAATTATAACAATAATTTTATTTTGGTAACAAAATGCAGTATCGTTGTTTAGGTTATTTACCAACTGCTTTCATGTTTAGAAGATCAAAGATAAAACAAAACTGCAGAAGTACACAATTAGGTACATCGAAAGTAATCGAATCCGGCGGAACTTACTAGTAATTGTTTTATAATAGTGATGTAATTACACTGAACACGTGTGCGTTCTTACAACACAATAAATAGTATTACAATTCAATGAAAACTGACTTTAATTCTTGTTTTTAAGGTACAATTTCCTTTTATAACGTAAAACATGTACTATTTTCATCCTACAGCAATATAGGCTCTATGCGTGGTAAATAAGTATTAAAACTATTTGTTTCTCGTGTATGTTTGTATAAGGCTATGTATGTAACGCGAAATTTAATCATTCCGATGATAATTGTGATTCATCAAGCGCCTTTAGCCTTGTGGGCAGAATTTTGATAAATACCACTTTCCCTTGGAAGGCGTATTCTGGATCGATGAAGTGATATTGGTGCGATAATGGTTATGTAGTATTGAATTATTTTTTAAAACGAATATATTTGAAAGTTTTATTTGGACTCTACATAGAATTAAAAATGTAGTTATAATTTATTTATTACAAAGGTGGTAGGTGTCCTTTTTACCGGGGACCGACAGGGAAAATAAAATGGTATTTCTAACTCTAAGGTAAAGTTAGAAAATACTACTGTGTTTTGCTTTGAAGGTCACCGTATCCAGCGTGATTATTGAGCATATGAGACGTAACAACTCTTATCTCAGGCCGGCGTGCGGATTCGTAACGTTCCATACATCACAAATCCGTACATTGATTATATTCTTGTTTGCAGGCCTTCATCATCATCATCACCATCGGCCTATGTCAGTCCACTGCTGGACATAGACCTCCCCACCAATTAACTACTGCAAACAACTTAATGCAATGTTTTTTTTTCAGTCTCAACGATGGTTAGAATCGCACGAAACACAGGCGTATAAGTTTAATTGATAATCCATACTAATATTATGAATGCGTAAGTAAGTCTGTCTGTACGTCTTTACCGTTTACACTATTTAACCGATTTTGATGAAATTTGGTACATACTTAGAATATATTGTAAGAAAAGACATACAAACATGCAACATAAAACCGAACAACGTGTAGGTTTTAGTCGTTGCGAGTCCGACATAACCCGTCTTTGGCCCTGCAAGGACGGGTATGCGTAGGCATTTCCCCACAGGGATGAGAGAATTTATGGAAATTCGTCACTATTGAACGTAAATGATAGATGAAAAACGTGTCTAATTGCTTGAACCAAGCCATAAGTGTTTTTTTAGCACTTTTGTAGATTTAGACTATATAGAGATTTGTCATCGTCGAAGCAAAAGCCATGAAACTTTGGTTAGGTTATTGGTAATGATAGACCCGTACAAATATAAAACATCATTTATATTAATATTTACAATATTAAACATAGCGTACACTATGTAGACCTCGCGGATCTTTTTCCTGTTCCGTGCGGGCGAAGTCGCGGGTAACAGCTAGTATTATTTATATATATATAAAGCAATGAACCAGAATAAGGCGCCTGTATTTCAATTAGCATGGAGTCTATATCAGGGGTTGGAAGCGCTATGGAGGCAGTCTTCATAGCGGAATCAATCGTTCATCATGAGGATTGTTATATTTGTGAGTACATTATTAATTTCATTGGGGTTACTCACCGAGAGAATATGCAGTGTTGTAAAAACTCTTTAAAATGCCATAACGTTTTGTTAAAATGATTTTCGATGAAATTTTTGCTTGTGAAATATCTCTTTCTTGATAGTTTTTACGCGCCAAAAGCTTACACAGCGTGTGTTGCTAAATGCTTATGGACTATAAGCACTATGTTCTAATAATAGAAAAAAAGATTGCTTCTATTGATTGATCTAAACTTGAGCATTTGTCTATTAAAGATATTTTCTTTATAGAGAATTTATGAATTATCTAATCTAGCGTCTACTTAAATCGTGCAATCATGTTTTATTTTTGATAGTCTTAGCTCCAAATCCATCTTACTTGCATCGTGTTGTTTTAATGTCGGTTAATCTGTCGTTATTTAATGTAATTATCTGGGCTTATGATATATCTATGTTGCTTAAATTGAATAACACAAAATAAAAGTTATGTTAGTAAAAAGTTTAACTTAGATAAGCTTGTACAAAAAAGCTTTTACTGTTATATAAGTAAATTAAATATACTTAACTAAAAGTTCCAAAGGGGAGTGTAATATTTTGGTGTAAAAATTGTTAAGGTGAAATATATGAATGTGACGCCCGAGCTCAGTGGTATGGACGTGGGCTTTAGAAACCGGAGGTCGGTTGAATCCTGAGACTTTCATTGTTGTTTCCTAGTTGTTAGTAATTGCCGATACCCAGTTGTCGAAAAGTGATGATCATGCGTCGGATGGGCTAAAATCGTCCACCACCAGCCCGATTGGACCAGCGTGGGGATAGGTCAAATCTCCCAATGAAAGGTGTATTAGGAGGCTAGTCCGCAGTGACTATCAAAGGTGATTTGCGATGCATAGAATGTGAATCAAAATTTATGTCTGTCTGTTTGTCTGTTTTTTCTGGCTACTCACTGGAGTGAGTGGTCGATTTTGACGGGACTTTCACTGGAAGATAGCTGATGTAATTTGAAGCATTATATGCAAGATTTTATTAATGAATAAAGTCATGGTCGACAGGTAGTTTAGTTACATGTTCTTTAGTAAAGCCGCAAGTCGAGCAGGGTGATTAAGTTATACGTCTTAATCATAGTGTTGACAATGTAACTATCGTTCAGTGACCCGTTGTAAACTGTTCACGCAAAAATTACATTAGTCAATATAGAAATGATTTGACAGCGAATTATGAAATTAATTTGAATGCAAGTATTGACAGTGTCCTAATTACTTTCCAGATCGCATTACTATTCGTAGTCCAGGCGTCTGCTTCTAAAGCGGCGTTACAACACATCTCCGATAAAGTGGCAACACACATAAAAACACTGACAGACAAAGCCGCCACGACAATACACAAGCTGGCGGCGGACATAGACTTCAAGAAGTTGGAAAATCTAGATTTGCTGTCTTACTCGCTAAGAAGCTTCAGACGCACCATAAGAAGCATCATCAGCCGGAATTGTTGTACATCGATCCATATCAAGTTGACGTTGAAGTATTATTTCGAACACACACACGGACCAAGAGGCAGATCGTACCAGCATGTACCACCACCTGCAATACCCCATCCGCAGTATGGCGTACCACATTTATAGTCACTGGGTTTATGATTAGAAGTAAAGTTAGATAACTAATAAGTAAGTTGGAAGAAGGCAACGTGACTAAATAAGAATGTTTGGAAATAATTAGTTACAAAACGCTACTTGTCTTTGTGGAATTATTTTTCTCTATTAACAATTTGACTTATTTACGATTATTTCCTTTTTTGTTCGCTATCTTTGGATCGTTAAAGTTACGAGGCCCCGTATTTTGAAAAATGTGTCAGTAAAAATTAACTTTATTACTTCACTCTTATATAGATGTCAAAAAATTGTTTAAAAAAGTACATTGTACTGCCTTCGTTATGGGCTAAATCATACAGCACTGGGCCGAATCTAACCAAAAAAAATTCTATGTAGATATATTATTGTATCTGTATGATTACTTTGTTTTTAAAGATGATTTGTGTAACATTTAATGATATACCTGTACATAAAATACGTCATGAATATTAATGATATAATAATGATAAAATGATTAGTTCATTGCTTTAGAATGATTTTTTTGATTCTTAATGATTATCAAAATCAATGTTTTGAACAATTTTCAAACAAACCATTCTGCTGATGTTTAAATTTAAAACTGTTCTTCATTTATAAGGTTGTTTTAAAAGGAATTTTGTTAATAATTTATTTCATATAAAAATTATTTTCTTGTTTGATAAAATATGTAATTAAAATTTCATACGCAAAGCCTAATGTCAAACTTAATTGGCGCCAAAAATCTGTTACAAAAACAATTAAACATCGTGTGGGGATTAAAGATGGCCGCGGTCCAGCAATAAGGACGCGTTAGCTTCTGGCGCCATTAGCGTTTGACATATGATTTGTTGTCTTTTATTTCGAGTATAAATTGACTAGTCTATAGAAAGGTTATTATTCAATTAAAATAATAAATACTTTAAAATGTTGCTTCTGTCTTCTGGTATGTCTAATTTTTACAAAAAAGAAAAGTTATATTTCTGTTTGTCTCTGTATGTCGTTCTGTATGTCATATAAGTGTGCTTATTAAGTTGTCCTGTTTATATGTTGATTGAATTTTGTGTCGAGTATTCTTATTAAAATGTGTTTTTAAAAGTTAACTAACTTTGTGAATAAACAAAGAGGATAAGCAATAATTGTTGTTACAACATATAATATTAAATCAGTGATGTGTGACCTGTAAAGGGATGTAATCAAAGTTAAATGCGAAAGCTATTACCGGTGAAATCTCACGGTTATTATTTAATAATCAACGATCTTGTACAAATTACCGACTAAAATTTCGAAACTGATGTTGTTTATGAATTGAAAATTATACGAAGGAAATTGAAATTGGTTTATTATTTGTTTTTCTTCTAATTATTAGATGTGCATTATTATATTTACTTAATCACATAGAGAGTAAAGGAAAAAAATCTCCATCGTTGTCTAGTGGTATTGGCCCTTGCTTTTCGAACCGGTCGTCATAGGTTCGAAACTTCGGGAAAGCAATTTGTTTTCTGGTTATTTACATATGAGCTGATCATCAGCTGCTTGTATAAAGTATATAAATTTAGAATGAGCATGTAAGAAGTTAATCTTTTTTGTTAAAAACATTTGGCAGCCCTTATAACACGTCCTTCACATCTAATCTATCCATGGAATGCAGTTCCTTCCTGTATGTTCTTTCCTTTGAGTTGTGGAGGCCAGATGTAAATTGCTCTGAATGAATACTGTTATTTAAGTGAAACTCAGTAAATTAAATTAGGCTAGGAGAAGGAAAGACAGTAAAAGGAAAATGTAAAATAGCTTGTAAGAATTTTCCGATGCAATAAAAACAATAGGAAGATAGAAGGAAATGTAAAAAGATTTTATTTTGCACAAAATTTGTACAAGGCGGAGTTAATACCGTTGGCGTTTTCACCAGCCAACCTGCAGGTGTGGTGAGATAATAGGTATAAAAAAAAAAACTTTTTCTATGCTTGCGCGAATATTATCATTATTAACAAACCCGTGACACGGCTGGAAAGTGTTCGAAACGTCGAATTTAAATGTAGATAAACGCGATAAGATCCGTAAAGTAATTTATTTAATAAGAAACTTTTTACGTATGAATGTAGATGAGTTTTTGCCTAGCATATATATTACAACAATAAAAAAGATTGGTTGATCGCGGAAATTGCAAAAACCACTCTTAGAATCACAATTAAGATACAACATTGACTATGAATTTTCATGGCAGTTAGTCCATGAGGGCTATGAACCGATTTCCTGTAAAATAAGATTTATTTTAAAGGAAATCGGTACTGCGCCGTATCTCACTCCGGTCGGTTTTCCATCCCACCGGACTACGAGAGAAAAAGGTAGACGGAGTGCATTGTGTTTGCAAGTACACTTACGCAGTTGGCTGATCGCTAATATAGATCGGCCGGTATAGTCGTAATCGACTTGGATTATATAGAGATTCCCACCTGTATATTGACTCAACACGATATCTCTGGAACCATAAGGCGTAGCAACTTGAAATTTGGTAGGAATATTCCTTTCGCCGAGTAGAGGTCAGCTAACAACGGATTTTACGAAATTCCACCTACAAGGGGGGTTGCTAGTTAATTTATAAATACCTACATTTGTTTATGCTAGGATCTTTAAAGAAAATTCAATAAATAAAACCGCCACGAGCATAACAGATAAATAATTTATTACATTATCAAAATCTACACGACCTCATTTGCCGACCTCCAAATCGGCCATCAGCCTGTCAAATACATCCATCGATTCGTTTCCCGCTGCGTTTCCGCCGTTTTGAAATTCGCCGAAATCATCCAAACCTAATTCTGAAAGTAACGATAGATTTGTTGTTTCTTCAAGTTTTCTGACGGCAAATTTGGCAGTAACTTATCGCTCTCTTCTGGTATATTTTCTGTGGCAACTTCTTCGTCGTGATATTCACTATGTTTCCTTTGCATATTCAAGTTCGTCGTCGTCTTGACCGTCCTGTTAATATTTAAAAGTGGAATTAGGCAAGATATATATGATAGTAAATTATAGGAGAAACAGAATAATCGTGAAACACTAAACAATCTCTGGTATGTTTTATATTTTATCATCCAGTGCTTTGGTGTTATATCATCAATGAAACATAGTCTCTTCATCTTCACATTGGGTTTTAACCGTAGTTCACTGTGAGACAAAGACGTAATTGAAGAGTGTACGTTTAATGCCATCCGCTATAGAATACTTTTCTTTAATAGCATTGATGTTGGCCCAATTGTCCTTGGTAAGCTTCAGTCAACAACAGAGTTCGAGAATGCTGACGTCCCCAGAGACTCAGATTGACCGACATTGGTTTCTAAAGTTCAACGCCTACGCTAGCTAGAGGATAGTAGCTAGGTTTTTTGGTGACTCTAAGATCTGTCGAAGATCGGTATTTGCGACGGTGGCTGACGTTATTGTTAGATTGCTGGAACGCGAAAAATCTACGGTGAGTCTTGACTCATAAGCGGCGTAAGCCAGTGAGACTGTGTGATGTGCTCCAGTAATGACACCCATCCATTAGGGATCCGGAGTCCTCAATGGTGACCCTTTCCTCGTCCGATTAGATGACGTTATTCGGACGCAACAAGGCGTATAGGCGAATATAGTTGTGCTTTTTACCAAACAGAGGTTACTGATGTTAGATACTTCTATCTATGTGTAATTGCACTTAACTATAGTATAAATAAGTGCTTTCGCGTTAACTTTTTGATCAGTTTAAAAGACCTGAGTGATTCAACGAACGGTATTGTAATGTAACTACAGTAAATATATAGTTCTATATGACGCGATATTTCAAAATAAAATCACATACTGTCTATGTATTACTTTTTCTACTTTTAAACATTCTTGAAAAGTGTATACCTAAGGCTTTGCTACTCTGTTATTACCTGAATAAATTGAGCCGTCGACTTGTACTGGAACGCGTTCTGCGAGAGGTCGACTTCGACTGGAAACAGAGATGTGTTCTCTTTCAGATGTTCTACCGTTTCGCTGTAAAATAAAAGTTAATACTATAATAGTTGCAACTCACTTTTAAAACCTAATGACAGGGGTGTATAAGAAGCTGTGCATGGACTATAGCTATGATATACATATATATTTGAGGTTCATCAGCGAGAATAAATACATAGTGTCTCAAGAATTGACGATTCATACGTTCATGTGCAGCCTCTAAAAGAGAGATTCGTATATAAATTTATGATTATATGGCTACAGTACTAATAACTGATTAAAACGTATGAATTACGGACAAAGACGAGAAAATCACTGTGGTCATAGTAATATGTGTTCCTACAATAAAAACGAGCTATACCCTCAAGCACAGGAGCCAATCACAATTTTCTACGGCAATGAAGTCATATAGTATGTCATCAAATCTCCCGCCTAGCTATTGCTTTTTCTATTATATCATAAGGTCGGCTTCAAAGACAAACAATATCAGCCGAATACCATTTTTACGAAAAGCGATTGGGATCTACCTCCTCCACTATTTTTTTTTTAATGCTAACGAAGAAAGATAAGCAGTCGGCCCACCTGATGGAAAGTGTTCATCGACGCCTATAGACAATGGCAATACCAGGGGTATCACCAACGCGCTGCATACCGTGAGACAAATGATGTTACGTCTCGTTTACCCAGTAAATACGTTGGCAACGTTGCCCTTCAAACCGAAACGCGATAGTGTTTTCACACAGAAATAGGCACTGTGGTGGTACCGCCCCAGACGGCACCCTGAACAAAGGGGACTTACCATCTACGATTTAAAGACACAAACGTCAAATTTCAAGAAACAAGTTTATCTTGACAAAGCGTACTTTGCTTCCACGTAATTAGATAATCATCTCATGTTGCCCCAATCAACCAAAAATCGATTCATTAAATAACTTTTCCCGGAGGATTCAAACTCACGTCCTTCGGTATTGAAAGCACCAGCCACCACGAGGCTGCTGATGATTCAATGTGTCCCATAAAATATTACATCATCATCAGCCTGTGTTAGTCCACTATTGGATATAGGCCTCCCCTAATGCACGCCTTTTCCATTAGGGGGTTATTGGACCGTACCCCACCACGCTGGTCCAATGTTGGTTGGTGGGTGGACCGACTTTTCACATGCCTATCCGACGCATGGATCATCTTACTTTTCAAACAATTAGGTGATTGGCCCAAATCGCCCTAACCAACCAGAAAACAACGATAACACGAAGTTTTTTCCCCGAGGGATTCAAACCCACCTCCTCCGGTTTATAAAGCATGGGCCAATACCACTAGGCCACGGAGATGGTTAAAGTATATAAAATATTACAAGTAAAATCATATTCACGGAGAAGTCTTTCGACGATGAACTTGACCGATAGAATTTGTAAAATTTAACTTGAAACGCTTTATTAGTATGTGTACGCTAATTATATTACAAATTAAAGTTACGTAGTTTGAGGCAAAAAGTTTTAACGGCTTTGTAATGTTTGTCAAATCGCCATGAGTAAGCGCGATATATGTAAAATTTAAGTTGGGATATACTAATTGTTATGTCAAAACTAAAAAAGCGCATGTACATAAATACACGCATTAGATGATATACTTCTTTGTAATAACAGAATAAAAATCTTTTAAAAATATTTGTCTATCACTTTATTCTATGTTTGCATAAAAAACGACACTAAGTCCTTTTCCTTAGTTGAGATCAGCTAAGAACGGGTTATACGAAATTCCACCCCCAAAACAGATTTCGGGGGTGCAAACAATGGAAAATTAATAGGTAGACGAAGTCAAGGACAACAGCTAGTCATCGTCATCAGCCTGTGCCAGTCCACTGTTGGACACAGGCCTCCCCTAATGCACGCCTTCTCCATCGGTGGGTTTTTGGACCGTATCCCACCACGCTGATCCAATGCGGATTGGTGGATAATCGACTTTTTACATGCCCATCCAACGCATGGATCATCTTACTTTTCAGACAATTAGGCGATCGGCCTCCTAACCAACCAGACAACAACGATAACACAATGTTATTTCCCCTATAAATACCTGTGGTACTCCGCTAACCCCTGAATGAATCTTTTCAACTGATAGGCCACATCCTGCGTCTTTTTATTGTCCAATAATTCCAATTTGACCAACACATCGGAGCGAAGTCGAGCGAACCTTGCCCTCGCCTCTTGACGGCATCTTAGTATCAATCTGAAAGGAGAAAGAAATAAAGGAATATCTAGAAGAAGGACGTCCAAGCATGAGTTTGGAAAAAGTGTAAAAAGACATATTTTGAAACAGTGCAAAGGTGTCTTATAGAGTAATATTCAAATTTATAGGAAAGGGTTAAGTCGACATTAACCTTCATCTGATAGAAAAGCAACGCAGTGCCTCTTAGAAATGCAGAGTCACTATGAGTCCGCTTATCGCTCGTGATACGATATTAAGTTAAGTTTGCGGCCTTCAAACCGGGACACAGTACAGTGTTTATACACTAGAAATACTCTGTGCTTGTACATCCCTAGACGTTCCACTGAAAAATGGGCGGCCTACACCTCCATTTATTACGTTTAGAAAGTTTTTTTGATATTAATAAAAACCTTGCATCTTAATAAGCATTATCTTTGTCAGTATTTATGAGAGGCATAAAGATACGAAATTTGTGTAAAATATGACATCAGAATTTATGAACAGCCTTCTAAGGCTTGGTTATTCACTTGTATACTGCATTTCTTATAAGGATGGGGCGTATTACCTACCATCGAGTGAATATTCTTCTCAACATCATGATTATTATCAGCCTGTTTTAGTCCACTGCTAGACATAGGCTCCCCTAAAGCGCGCCTTCTCCAATAGGGGGATTTTAAGACCGTATCCCACCACGCTGGTCCTTTTTACATGCCCATCCGACGCATGGATGATCTTACTTTTAAGACAATTGGGCGATCGGCTCAAATTATCCTAACCAACCAGAAAACACAAAGTTGTTTCTCCGCGCAGGGTTTGAACCCACGACATCCGGTTTATAAAGCGGGGGCCAGTAGGCCACAGAAGCGGTAATCATAAAAGTACACGTTACCTATATTCGTAATTTCCCGTTTCCACACGATACAACGGCTCCTGCAGAGCGTTGTATCCGTATTCCTCGTCGTCCATCTCCTTGACTTTGAGGCAATACGAGAGATACTCGAACTTCGTGTCGGCGTACTTCCGTATAGTCAGCTTTGTATCGGGAATAGCCTTGTTCAGATACGTGCCCATATCTGATAGAATCTAGAAAGTTCCATAGTTCTATAGAGTTTCGGCTTAAACGCAACAAAACTTGCGGTTCAGACATGGTCGTGGGTTCAAATCCTGCCAGGTCTTTACGTTGCTTCTTAATTACTAACAACAATGCAGGTTAATCACCCAATTGCCTGTAAGTTAACACGAATCTTGCGGTAGACAGGCTTCTGCGAAGTCGATCCAGTAGTCAAGACCATTAGCTAGTCGTTATAGGACAGTCGGTGCCTTCAAACTTGCTGACATTAAATCTATTCATCACAAGTTATTTACCTCTTTGGATGGTAGAGTTCAAATGCCAATCGCTGTACGTAAAAACAGTTTTTCAGGAAAACTAGGTGGCTTACTCATCCAGTTTTCCAATGCCACCCAATGATAATAATAGCAATGTCCTCCTAGCCCAATTCAACTACGGTGCAGGAGATATTATAGTGAACTAGTTTATTTAAATCTTGTCCCTGCAAATGTTTTTCTTTCTCACCACCACCTTAAAGTTGACTTACAAAAAATGGATTTACCGTAAAGTCCGCCTTTGTACAGATAACTTCGTGCAATAAGTAAAATAAATAAATAAAACAAGCCTTGTACAACTGTAGCGAGAGATAAATGCTGCACACACTTACCGGTTTCAAGGTCTTCAGCATTTTAATCCCATCTCGTTCTAAAGCGCGATGGTAATGTCCAAATTTAGTGAAGGCCTCCGAAGCCCTAGCTTGGGGCTCTCTCACACCGATCGCGGCGAATATATCACCCAAAGATTTGTAAGTTTGCAGCAGATCGAAGTACGACTTGAGCATTCTGAAAAGTTATGTTTGTACTGGTTTTGTTCATAGTTTTATAGATACCATTCACATTCAAATTATTTATGTAGTATCATTAATTAAAAAAGAGTAAATAAAAATAATCAATCTGAAATCACATTAAGAAACATAACATATTTAAAGACTTCATTCGAGTAAGTTAAAGACTGGTTTTATATTTAAATTAGCTCAATGCTTTTAACTTTAATCTTATGCTAATATATTTTAGTCTTATATAAAAGAATAAAAATATTTCTTAGTATTAAAAATATTATTTTATTTAATAAAAAGCAAAGTTCTTTACGAAAGTATAAAAATAATTTTCAGTAATTTTCAATGTTAAATTAAAAAAAACAACAAGTGTGACTCATAGACAAAGCTATCAAGTCTTCACATCTTATTTCCTTTTCTAGCATGGATGTTATGCTCCCAGACTCATGTCTATCCTCCAGCTCTAGCTCCAGCCTAAGCTCCATCTTACAAAGAGTTCGTGGGAAGCTACCATCCCCACGAACTAGTTGACCGACACTTTTTGCTAAAAGTTTTTCGCATCCACAAAACTTTTCAATATTAACATTCATCATCATCATCATTATCATTAGCCAGCCCCTATCCATCCACTGCTGGACATAGGCCTTTCTCAATGAACGCCAAGATGGCCGATCCCTTGCTACTCGCTGCAGCACGAGCTGGCTACTACACGGATATCGGCATCCCACTATAAATTTAAAATTTTCCTACAAATCTCTTTCTCACTTCATTCTCACCTTTTAGCGTTCTCTACCAGTCTCTTATAAGTATTCTCAGTTTCCCTCATCTCGTTCAACTTGGCAACTAACGTGTCATTACATAATATCGCCCTGGACAGTCCCAAAGCGTCTGCTGTCCCCGAAGACATATTCTCCACCAGGCGATGCTTCATCTTCTTCATTATTATGTCCAGCGATTTCCCTTGTTTGGGGTCCGCGTGTAGTTTGTTATAGTTGATGGTCACTTCGTCCTGGTTACGGTTTAATTTTAAGTGAAGAAATATTTACATAAAAAAATTATGACTAGCTTATAGTGTAAAGCATATATCATTACACCTGTACACGAATAACAAAGCCAAGGTTATAGGGTACGATACGATGACAATTCATCAATGAAAATGCTAGTTGTATAGCGCCACATCGATAGTGATAAATTCTTCAAATCTAGTTCAATTGAATGTTATTTAACATAGTTTATTTTAGAAGAATTATTCCAATAACATATTGCAGTGTTACACTCGCTTAAAGATTGTTAAGGACGCTACCACCAGTTCGGAATAGGGTGCCTCTGATCCGAGAAGAACCGGGAATAGAAACTCACTGGGCTTTATTTATGTCATCCTTTAAAATAATGAAATATACATCTATATTATTAATATATAGTTATGAGATTTAAACTTGCAAAATCTGAGCAAGCACACATTCCATTACCATGTTATCATTAATTTAGAAGCACTTACAACAGAAAAACAAATTGGTTGCTGTAAGAGTTACTAATTTGAGTTTTTATAGAAAGTTAGCAACAATACCGACTGTAACTGGATAGTTCGTTTTACAAGCCGCTATCCGTCTTCTGAGATAATATTCCTTGAAAGATTGTGCCTGCCTCCGTAGCCTAGTGGTATAGGCGTGTGCTTTAGAAACCGGAGGTCGTGGGTTCGAATCCTGCGGTGACAAACCAAATTTCCATTGTTGTTTCCTAGTTGGTTAGGACAATATGGGCCGATCACCCGGTGGTAGGTCCCCTGTACGGTGGTAGGTCCCCTGTACCGGTGGTAGGTCCCGACGGTGGTAGGTCCCCTGTTTACAGGAGACCGTCTGGTGGGTACCACCTGCGGTGCTTATTTCTGCCGCGAAGCAGTAGTGTGAAAACACTACTGTGTTCCGGTTTGAAGGGCACCGTACCAGCGTATTTACTGGGTAAACGAGACTTAACACCCTATGTCTCATGGTAGGCAGCGTTGGCGATACCACTAGTATTGCTAATGTCTATGGGCGTCGGTGATCACTTCCTATCAGGTGGCCCGACTGCTCGTCTGCCTGCGTAAGCAAAAAAAAAAGCCCACTTGTCTGAAAAGTTATATGATCGATGCGTCGGATGGGCATGTAGAAAGTCGGTCCACCCACCATCCCGCATTTGATGAGAGTGGTGGGATACGGTCAAAACCCCCAAATGGATAGGGGTGTAATAGGGGAGGCGATGAATATATATGTGATGATGATGATGAAAGATTCTGGCGTCTTAGGTCGCACTTCAGATTAGCAGGACGTATCGCTTACCTTTGTGAGAACGTTATAAAAAGAAACTTACCTTAGCGGATTGTATCATCTTTGCAACTTCCACTTTGGTCTTCCCTTTAACAGTCTGACCATTGACGCCTACTAATTCATCGCCGCTCTGCAAAGTGCCGTCCTTGTACGCCGGTGTGTTGTCAAAGATCTGTTAAAATATAACATTTATTCATAATTTTTTACATGTATTTATGTGTGTTTGTATATATGCGTCGGATTGCTGTTTGTAAAGTTGGTCTCTGTTGTCAAACCCATCTTTTGACCCGCTTGGTTATGGTTGGTAATTGGTTGTGACCCTTACTATTGCGCCAAAGGGCATGGGTTCGATTCCACCACGGGAAAAATATTGTGTAATGAACGTAAGTCCATGTTTTTATCAGTTACCCAGTTTCCATACTGCAAGCTCTGCTTAGATTGGGACTTGATGATGTTGTGTTATTCGTCCAGAATTATTATTATTATTATTATCTTTGGCAGTTGTTATAAGCAACAGCATCCTTAAATTTACTGACACCCAATTTTTCAATCTCATAATATGGCTAATCAATATAATTATTGAAATTTGAAAATGATTAATAAATAACATAACCTACAATCGAAATTAAGACGTTAATCACCGTGCAATATTTCTCCAATCTAAATATGAATCTTAAGTCTTGAATATTATCATTATTAACCTGAATTTTTTACCATTTATTATATACACTATATCTTATTTCTAGTATATAGAAAAAAAGTCACAATAAACTCACCTGTACGATATACAAGCAGGGACATAGAGGAGCTCCACCACCGATGCTGATGCCTATTAAGTTCTTCTCATCCTTGCTCAAAACTACACTTCCTGAAGTCACTGTCATGCCCCTGTGAATCACAATTTATAAAGTTACAAGAAATCATATCAAATCCACTAATTTACGGATTTTTCGCGTTAGTTATATATATTCATTCCCGACATTTCGGATTCTTTCTAGCATCCACGATCACGGGCAGACTAAGTTGATATATGAAATCACTTAGATTTGGGTATATATTATTATATACATTTAATAATATAGTAGGTGCAAAATAATTTTTCCGTTTACATTTAGTTCAGATTTTATTTTCGCGGTATAAGGCCTAGTAGTTTGAGTTTGGGCTTTAGAAACCGAATGTCGTGGGTTCGAATACTTCTGGAAATAAACTCCCTTCTGTTGTATTTTTTATTGATAAACTGTTAAGTAAAATTATCCATGCGATCGATGATAATGTAAAATTAAAGAAAAAAGTTAAGAGGTGTGCTTAACCTTTTTCTACATTATATTTTTTGTGCAGACGTCTAATCTTTTATTTAGATTGGCGGCAGTCGGAATATCATTAATCATCATCAGCTTGTGGTAGTCCACTGTTGGACATAGGCCTCCACCAAAGGCCTTCTCCATTAGGTGGTTTTTGGACCAGCCCATCCCCGTCCGACGCATGGATCAACTTGCTTTTGTGATCATTGCGCGATCGGCCCAAATTGTCCTAACCAACCAGAAAACAACAACAACACAAAGTTGTTTCTCCGCAGGATTCGAACCAACGACCTGCGGTTTATAAAACAAGGGCCAATACCGCTAGACGCCGGAGGCAGTTCTATAGGAAGACATTATGTTTACTCTATTTTACAATGTTTTTATGAGCGAGAATGCAGCGACTACTACTAACCTTTGCCCAAAATTGACTCGTAAAGATACATATCTTTACAAGTTAATTTTGGGCAAAGGTTAATTGATTAACATAATACATGTTATTAGCCTTATTTATTGACTATTTTAATACAAATAGAGCTGCTAACACATACAGCTACTTGATTATTCTACACGTTTTTATCACTAAAAAATTCTAGCTAAATGAAATCACAGGTTAAAAGGAAAAAAAATATTACACATCATTGTATTTCTTATTGTTTTTATTGCTTCCTATAATCTAGCGTTACATAATCTAGCGATAGATTAAATACAATAACACTTAAAACGTAAAATCTCTGTCAGAGCGTTATTTTAGGCTTTAACCTTGCCTTTAGTATAGCAAAGATAATTCATAATAGGATGAAAGTAAACTAGAATAAACTTACAGTCTAGGTCAAGTATAACCACCTGAGTATAGAGGTACGTACGAACACTAATAATATAAAATCTACTGTCAAAAAGTAATGGCGCGAAAAGTGAACTTCCTTATTGATTGACGAGCGATATATTTAAAATTCACACATTGTTCAACCAATCAGAGAGTTTGATGTTGTAGCGCAAATTCAGTTTGACATTTCAAGTTTGTTTAAACAAATTTCATGTCTTATTTCGCTCGGATAGAGGTGAATACACATGTATTTATAATCTTTCAGGAAACATTATTTATCTTCAACTATTAGGTTTGGATCAGAAAAACGGCTAATGTTTGAGCGTTATAAATTACAACTGGCACTACATACTGCGTAGGCTAATTTATACCTTACCTACCTTATATAGGTGGTAGGTCCCCTTTTTACGGGGAACCGACCGTCGGGGTGGTACCACCACAATAAAGCAGTAATGAGAAAACACTACTGTGTTCCGGTTTGAAGGGCACCGTATTCAGCGTATTCACCGGGACGACGACTAACATTCTATATCTCACAGTAGGCAGCGCATTGGTGATACCTGTATTGCCAATGTCTATGGGCGTCGGTGACTACTTTCCATCAGGTAACCAACAGCTTGTTTGCCTGCGTAGCAAATAAAATATACCTAGCCATTATCAATAAATGAATGCGAATTAATATTAAGAATGTATAAACGAAGCTTTAAAATATACAATTCAAGAAACTCGGCTCATTTGCAACCGAAATCGGCACCGCGGTGGTACCGCCCCAGACGGCCTTAATGAGAACAGTAATGTGTGTTTAATGAAAAATCAAACCATTAAAATGAAAAGTTGTTTATTTTAATAGTTTCTTTTCTCATTAAGTTGATGTTTGTATAATGGTACGATCATTTACATTCCAAATTTTACTTCGCATTGCTATCAACAAAAACACCGAGCGTTCCTACGGCCATTATATTGGGTTCAAAACACTTGCAGTAGTTCTTGATATTGTATTAGATATCTCTCTTGTCTCAGGTCGTTGAAGACACAATCCGCGTTGTCTTCAATTGTATCGATAGTCAAGCTGCAAAATAAATGTTATATTATAATGTCAAAACAGCAACACTTATAGTAAGCGTTAAGATTTAATTAAAGTTACAATTTAAAACAAAGCTTTCAATATAGGTGATGTTCCAAGTTTAGTTATGGATAAAACCACGAAGAGATCCACTAATGAAAAGCCCGTCTGGGCTTTTATCTAAATGTATTGGAAGGTACGTTATACCGACTGTAGTCTTAACTTTCGCAGCTAGCGGATGGAGACGCATTAAAATAGGATATCGTGGGCCTAATAGTTAGAATTTCAGTTGGAATCAGATGATAATAGATAGAGTAGTGGGTGGAGTAGATAGAGTTTAAATATGGACGTCGGGACCGTTTTTAGGATTTTATCGAATGCGTATTATTCTCAATTCACACCCTATAGATTGTAAGGCGAACATAAAAAGAAATTAGAAAGAGATCAGTAAATTTCAACAAGAACGGAGATGGAAAATATATGGTACTGAACACGTTATCCAGGATTATTGCATGAAGGAGACTTCCAACCGAGCGGTGGCTATACTATGAGTAGTTTCATTTCGATCGTGAAAAAAGAAGAAGTCTTTGATATTACAGAACACCCTTCTACCACAACCGTGCGGTGCGGCGTCGCTGGGTCGTGGTTGATAAATAGAACGGTCTACAGAATATCTACATGTGTTGTATCAACATCATGGCTGCAGAGAGTAAGTGCAGCGGCAACGCTACATAATTGTAATTGTCTGCGGACTATAAGAATTCATTTAGAACGGGCTTCTATAGTTCGCGAAGCAAAGCCTACACTACTTATTTATATGTGACTTAAAGGAAAATTTGGCAATGACGAAAAATTCATTTGTCTGGTCTTGTAAGTGTGCTTTGATCGTAAATTCTTAGTAGTTGCTAGCTAATATTGTATTGTAATTGGATTGACTTACTTTTCACCGTTGTCGGGCTTTTCCTCGGCGTCGGCATCATTCGAAACCTCTATTGGAGCACTAACAAAAAAGCCGTAGAATAATTCCGCGTTAAAATTATAAAAATAAAGATATAAAATTTTTTTAATAAATTTATAAACTTATAATTGTCTAAAGTTTTATATTCATTAAAGATTTTTGAACGCACAGACTCACCTTTCATCCAGAGAGAGTAAAAGTTTATTTTTATCTTTTCTTGCGTTGCGGCTAAATAAATAATAACAAATAATAAGTAAGAATAAAATGAAACAATAGGTAAAATACGAAATGAAAAGTGTGACATGTAATATATATTTTCCCGATTTAAATTTTTTTTAAATTAAAACGATACCTCACATCGATGTATACTTTAAAATATATGTAAGGGTGTCATATATGTATCTCATATATTTAGGCATTTAAAACCATTGATTTATTTACATTTTGTCTTCAAACATGCTCGGCAGCAGCAATGATGACAGCTGAGGATAAACCCTCGGCTCAAAGGAGTAAACATTATTATTCTGCCACATATTTACACGAAACCACAACACAAAAATGACTTGAACATATGCTGTATGCAAACAAATAACAGATAACCCGGCAACAGGAAGGATGTTACGTTTCAACTCGATAAGCGCAATTGTCGACGGCAAAAAATGACTTCGAATGACACATTGACACTCACGTACATTTTGTCCTCTTCGAATAGGAAATCGTCATCGTATTCCTGCATCATTTTCGAATTATAGAACTGAACTAGGTCTGTATTGCATTCGATGAGTTAGTCGTTTTTGTATATGTCAGAAATATCGATTTTTAGTTTGTGTTTACGTGAGAGGGTGCGTCGGTAAAGCAGCACGCATGCGTATTGAATCGGAGGAAAATTTTGGGGCAAATGAAAAATAAAAGTTAAATTCCAGAGTTTTGTGCTGCCTATAAACTTACGGTTATATTTATTACTTTTCGCAAAGTTAGTAACGCAATCATGTCAGTAATAACATAAGAGTAAAAGCTAATAATATAAGAAGATACTTAATAGATGCGATTATTCTGTAATTGTAACTTGTTGCACCCCATATAAGTACCTATTCCAGTGGTGTTTTAAAAGATAACATATTTTTTTCAAAAATTTGTTCCTTGTTTTTTGGTTAATTACCTTCGTGGCCTAGTGGTATTGGCTATTACTCTTACAGACCAGAGGTCGGTTTGAATCTTACGGAGAAAAAACTTTTGCATTATTAGTTAACTAGAATACAGCATCACTGTCTTCTAGTTATTTTAAAATGCCTGAAAAGATAATCCTTGCGTCGAGTGAAGTCATTACTAGTCAGTTGCTTTTTCAAAATAATTTTTGGTTGTGCCTTACATTTGATTCGACGTCAGTGCGTTCAATTTATCTGACAACGAACTTAGCCATCGAATGCAATTCATCTTTTGCATTCAGACTGCCTCCGTAGCCTAGTGGTATAGGCGTGTGGCTTAGAAACCGGAGGTCGTGGGTTCGAATCCTGCGGGGACTCAACAAATTTTGATTGTTGTTTCCTAGTTGTTTAGGATGATTTGGGCCGATCACCCAATTGTCTGAAAAGTAAGATGATCCATGCGTCGGACGGGCATGTAAAAAGTCGGTCCACCCACCAACCCGCATTGGACCAGCGTGGTGGGATACGGTCCAAAACCCTCTAATGGATAGGGGTGTATTAGGGGAGGCCTATGTCCAGCAGTGGACTATCAAAGGCTGATGATGATGATGATGAACTTAGCTATCGAATGCAATTCATCTTTTGCATTATGAAGGTCACAGGTGTTAATACTGGTTCAGGTGAATCTGAATGGATTAGAAGAAAATTTGGAAAAAGCTGCGAGAGAGATGTTTGCTGGTGTTTCCGAGCCTAGCTTTGTGGGAAGCTTCATCTGACAATTAATCCGAGAGTCTGTCATTTTACATTGAACTAGTAATTTTTGTTTAATGTATAAAAAATGTAGCATAAAAAATGGTGAAACCTATCAACATTCAAACATTTCCTGTTAATATTAAATTTGTTTAGTAATACTTTATGTATTGCAACTTTTTATGTTTTTATCAACCGGTTTTACTTCTCATTTATTTACATGCAATGTTTGCAAAATGTGCGTGCTATAAGATTTGCACTGGAATTGACTAAATTATAGTGCAATATCCCCACGTCTTTCACTTTTCAAAGCTTGAATGTACTTATTAATCGGTTGTTTTAATGAAAACATCGGAAAGGTCAAAGGTGAATGTAAATAAGACTATAGTATTAACTGTAAAGTTACGCATATTTATGATGCAGTTTCTTGGATCTCTATAGTTTTAGTTTGTATTTATGCATTTAATATAATGCATTTAATCTTATCTTAATAAATTATTTATACAGTTCAGGCGAGACGTAAAGCGACTGTGAAGTTATCCCATTCGTCCTGATGAAGGACCTCCGATAGGTCCGAAACTAGTCGGCACCAATACAGATTTCACGTGAGTTTAGTCGTTTATAGAAACCATTATTATAATACATTATAAGTAACTTTCAGTATATTCGTTTGTTAAACAACGATTTCTTTACAAAACTTTTTTTTTATTGCATACGCAGGCAGACGAGCAGTCGGGGCCACCTGATGGAAAGTGGTCACCGGCGCATTGCAATCAGGTGTCACACCGCTGCCTACCGTGAGATATAGGATGTTAAGTCTCGTTTACCCAGTAAATACGATAGCTACGGTGCCCTTCAAACCGGAACACAGTAATGTTTTCACACCACTGCTTTGCGGTAGAAATAGGCACCGCGGTGGTACCCACCCAGACGGTCCTCTGTAAAACGAGGACCTACCACCGGTGAGATCACTTACGGATCATCATCATCATCATCAGCCTTTGATAGTCCACTGCTGGACATAGGCCTCCCCTAATACACCTCTATCCATTAGGGGGTTTTTGGACCGTATCCCACTTACGGATACAATGTCGTAAAATTTATTTACATTAGAGTGTTCTTTGATCACATTATAAAACTATTACTTAACGGTCGACTGGCTATCAATGGAGAATTGAAAAAAGTTATTGTGTAAGAACAGACGTCTACAGCATTTAGTGGCGTTCGCGTTTCTTGTGACGCAAGTATCAAGTTAGCCAGCCATAATGATCCAGCGATTAGGCAACATTGCCTGAACTGTTTTTAAATGTAAAGTTGCAATAAACAACTCGATTCGTTCGTGCAGTTCGCTTTTGCGCGTCACGCGAAGTGGTTAAGTTGGTTTAAAATAATGAATAAATGGATAGTGAGTGTGATTTTTATTAAATGATTTTTATTTAAATTAATTAATTACATAGGTTGCTAATTTGGTGACTGTATGTTTTTGTTATCTGTGCGATTTTTAATTTAAAAAGTGTTGATTGTAAATAGAGTACTCTAGATTATAATTTTTTGAATCTACAATTTATCTGTTCTAAATAATAAAAACGATTGTGTATACGCGTTAGAAGTTATACTTCTTTGAAATAATAAGAGTTATTTTTAATATTTCGCCTTATTCTACGTTTGTAGAATTAAATATAGTGAGTGGCAACAGCTTTTTAGTTAACTAAAGCTAATTTGAACTGCCTTCGTAGCCTAGTGGTATGGCGTGTGTTTTAGAATCCGGAGGTCGTGGTTCGAATCCTGCGGGACTCAACAAATTTTCATTGTTGTTTCCTAGTTGGTTAGGCAATTTGGGCGATCACCATTTGTCTGAAGTAAGATGATCCATGCTCGGATGGGCAGTAAAAATCGGTCCACCCCAACCCACATTGGACCAGCGTGGTGGGATACGGTCCAAAAACCCCTAATGGATAGGGGTGTATTAGGAGCCTATGTCCAGCAGTGGACTATCAAAGGCTGATGATGATAATAGCTAACTTTAGAGTGACGGTGTGCGCGCATTGTCAAAATTCTCTTAAATTTACTCTAAGGCGCCAAAAGAAGTATAACTTTAAAAAATACTTTAAAATCTGTATCTGTATAACCGACTGCTTTCTTGACATATTCCCGCAAAATTTTACCGACATATTTGTTTGTTTTTAGATAACGCTGTGCCTGTTCGGACTGCTTTACCGACACGCCTCTGGCGGGGAAGTGGGTTTCATCGGAACCTTTTTAAGGTCTAACATAGTCGGCCACCCGATAATTCACGAAAAGCAGACTTGGATATTCGATCCAGACGTTGCTTTACGAAGACGTAAGCAATTTGTGGGGCTGAATGGTGACAAGGGAGATAAATTAATAGAACGATTGGGTTTGGGGGATGACGGTTATGACGAGGAGCGACTTAAATATCAACGACAAAGAGACGAAGGCCATCTAGGCGGTCTGAACGCGCATTTACCTTAGTAGAATTTAGTTAGTTTTATTAGCAAAAGTGTATATTTAATTAATAAAGTCTGTTCTAGTCGTAATAATTATTTCAATGTTTAAAATTTCTTTCAAATATATTTGACCTTAATGACGTTAACTTTTCTTTGTAAGTTTGACAAACAAATAATGCTACCATACGCTTTTAACGCAATTCTTTTGTTATGTATAATATTTAAAAGGTTTTTTTGCGTCGAGTGAATAATTAAACTATAGAACGAAATAACTTAAATTTTACCATATAAAACCAAGAAAAGTATTGACAAAACCCATCAAATAGCAGGTTTGTTTGTTGTTTCGTATCTATACAAATAAATAAAACTGGAGTGTCTGTTGATTACATTTTAAATATTGTCTGTCTTTTTGTTTTGGCTAATCTTTGTAATGTCTGGTCCGATTTTTACGGGACTTTGACAAAAAGATGATGAAAGAAGAATGAGAAGAAAATGAAGAAGCTGAGTAACCAACTGGGAGTAACGTAGCCAACGTTTTTCTTATAAAGAATTTTTTTCACATTTCCACGCGGGAAATAGTTAGCACCATATAACATTTCCCTACACCAAGCTCAACTAATGTATTCATAACTGAAAATTCATCTTAATAATATGAACCTTGCGAGAAAATAATTGCAAAATGTAGCTTATAACTTGTACTATGTAGAAATTCGGGCCATAACACAGAGATTGACCTTGTGTTGGTGAGTAAAAGAGCTATAATTATAATCACAACATAATTACTTTACGTAACACAACACGAAGGTCATTGAATGCAACTAATTAATTCAAGCCGCAATTGCAAAATCAACAATTCTTAATGCATCCGTCCAAATGACATTGAACTAACGAGTCGCCTTTTTAATATATTTGAATACAATATCTTATTACGAAGTGATATTTCGAAACGTATATGGCAACATTTTTCCAACTGTCCTGTTATGACATGTGTCTGAAGTGAACTTAAGGTCGTGTTCATTATTCTTTAGCATTTTAAGATAAAGCTTTTTCTGCTGTTAGTAAATATGATTTCTGTCAATGAAATATGTAATTTATTCCTGTTGTTTTAGTATTTTTTTTATAATACAATATTGTATCAATTTCTTGTTTTGCTAAAAAATCATTAATATATATAATAATAATCATCAAAATGTAACAGCCAATGCTAACTTTGTATAATATACCAGCTAATAATCAATAATAATATAATAATTTCTCCAGTCGATTACGACTATGGATTATATATTATATGGATATACTAGATACTCTGTATTAGATATCAACCAACTGCGCTGGAGATATTATAGTGCACGCGCAAACACAGATGCACTCACTTTTCCTTTATACTCTCAAAAATCGGACTGAGATTTGACTCACAATTTCCTTGACCACTTTTTTTAGATTTAATAATTATTAAAAATTTAAACGTTTTCTGGGATTTTCTTATTTGGTAGAATTCCAAATTATATTTTAACGCCATCTAGTGAAGAAAACGTGAAGTTATTTCCTGTGTCTCAAATCCAGTGCACATGAGACACACTAGATGAAAACGATGACACGATTGCAAGTTACAGCACTAGATGACAGCAAAATCGTAATGAAATTAAGTTCTGTGTAAACTATGAATAAAATCTACGCAAGATAAAATTAAACTACAGCTTGAATTTTTAACCTTATAGTTAAATATGTTAAATGTAATTCATTAATTTTTCAGTCAAAATAGGCAATCTACCAGTACCTGCGGTAGTAAAACGTAAAGCGTTATGTACCTCGGAAATAATTGACGACTAGTTTGGCGTAGTGGCCAATGATCTTGATCGTTAAGCAGGGCGAGTGGATTCATATCCCAATACGGGGCAAATAATTATGTGATGAGTAAAGTGTTTCTTTCGTGTCTGGGTGTCTGTTTATATAAACCATGTATATATTTACGAAATAAAAGTAAATATGTATATATAAGTCGTCTAGTGTCCATGGTACAAGCTTTGCTTAGTTTGTGACAAGATGATGTTGTGTTATTCGTCCAGAAATATTTTTACTATGCAGTTAATCAAGCTTGCGGTAATGTAAAATAGGTTTTTAAAAGCTATAATTAAACTTTATTCCAAAATCGACCGACTGATATTATTGATTAGACGATGCTTAAACTAACTTAACTATCTGAAAGAGTGAGATGCCAAGTCGGAGACACGTGGCCCGCTGCCACGGCGGGGGTCATGCTATACAAAAATGCTGATCTTGCTATGGATGCAAGTTAAGCTTGCAACGCTGTAATGCTTGTTGATTTATTCATTAAAGCGTATGCTTATAACCTTAGGCGTTGGTGTTTGGATAACTAGGTTTTTAAAGTTTATCCTTATATGTAAGAGGTCGGAAACTCTAAAAGGATAAAAATGGAAAACTAATTACAGCGCTACACGATTTGGCACTACAATATATAACATTATACTTTGTTTTGAGGTTCCGAATCTTGTTTTACATAGTATAACTGGACTGGATTGTAGCGAGCCGTACACCACGCGATGTAATAACATTTAGGATAGTTATTTTCAACAAGAAAGAATAACATAAATAAATAAATTTTTTTATGATGTTATACTTTCAGACTCTTGTTCATGGTAAGCTTCACCTAAGACAGATAATTGACTAGTGTAACTTTCTTTGAACTATCAGCCTTGCCTAGTGGTATTGAGTTGCGCCTTAGAAAGTAGAGGTCGTGGGTTCGAATCCTGTGGAAAGTCGACAACTTATCATTGTTGTTTCTTAGTTAGTGCATTGTCGGCTTATCACCCATCTCCCTCCACTCGTGTCGACAATCCGTCCCTTCGGGCAATGAGAGTTAATAGCAATGAAGTGAAATTGTAATTTCGTGTACACTTGTGCACTAAAATCGATCACATACGGACGAAAATCTTGCCGCTCCTGCTCGAGTCAGAATGGCTATCAATGAAAAAAGGTTTCAACTGTAGAACTCGGTAAATTCAAAATCAACTTACCCCTGGTCTAATTTGCATTTTAAAATTGGTAATTTTTATATTTAAAAAAAAAGCATAAGTCAACCTTCTTTCTTTTAGACATTTTCCCAAGTTATCACGGGGTCAGCCTTCAATCAAAAGGTATACGAAATTTGATGGATACATGAAGTGGTCCATGAAAGCACTGTCATCTTTTAACGGTTGACAAAACGTTTTTTACAACTGGGACCAGATTATATTACTTTTCAGAAAATTGAGTAATCGGCCCACATTGTCCTAACCAGCCAGAAAATAACGATGTCACAAAGTTTTTCCTCGCAGGATTTGGACCCACGACCCCCGGTTTGTAATATTAGGCCCGGAGTACTCAATCGTTTTTAACATTCATTTCATTCATTCACAAGCAATATTTTTGCTGTGGTGAGAATCGACCCACACCCACTGGCGTGACTGTCACTGACCACTACACTAAGGGGTTGTCATAAAAATCAAATAAGAGATTTACCTACAAAAGTTACGTTAATATTTAATGATTTTGTTACTTTTTAAAAACTTGTGATTGGTAAATCATTACCAGAAACAAATAAGAGCATATAGACAATTAATAACCTTTCAGAGACGAAACAGTGGGATATTAAACTTTGGTAGTGCATCGCTTATTTGGCTTGCGTAATGTTAGGTATACCAAAACTATATATATTCAGACCCATATAATTATACCTGAAAAAATATTTCAGTACAAAAATATAGAACTATAACAGTCTCTTTTTGATACTGCATAACCTCGACTGTATTGTTTTTTGTTAAATGCATTGTTGCATCTCTTTGGTTACATTTTTGTATTATTTATTTGCATTCGCTGTGAAATGAAAAGCATACAATACGATAAAAATTATTTCATTTATTCCTTTATTTTCTTAAACATATTACAATATTCATCTATTAAAACTTACAGTAATGACGAAGTTTTATTTTAAAAATATCATAGAAATTAAGAGAAATAGGAAAAAAGCTACATCTAACCAGATTTAATTGGATCCTTAATTTAAATGTGGCATTTAAGTTGCAAGCGAGTAATAAATTTTAAGAAGAAAAATTGCTGTCAACTGCAGAAAAGTTTACAAATAATTAAAAAAAATATAACATTACAATAGTGTTTCCAATAAATAAAATATTTATTATAAAAATCCGATTTTAGCTTGAAGCGGTATTAAAATGTTACCTTTTTAATACGGCTTCAAGCTAAGTAAAAATTTATTAAGGTAAAAAATTATGGATCGAAAATATTTTAACATCTGTGAAAACAAATGACACATTTTATAATCGCTATCTCTTTCTTTTTAGTTCGCGACAAAAGGGACAGGATATTATGTCAATGTTGATTTTCAATAACCACAAAGTATACGAATTCGTGTAAATGATATACCTGTTGAAGAATCAAAACTATTTCTCTAACTCATAAGAATTATATTATTTGAACCTCCAAGAGATGTATCACATGAAAAAATGTACATCTAGCTATAATTGATGATATTTCCAGATAAATCAACAAATATTTACATTTTCGTACAGTTTAAATTAATACCACAGACAGCATATGACATAGTGAAGTATGTTTTAAAATTATTTAACGAAAAGTTTATCACCGATATTTTGTTAATAATTTTTATTTTGTTTAATTAAAATGCATTTTTTAATTCTTCGTACCAAAATGTATTGTGGATTCATCTAAAAGTATCTACGTAAAAATTAAAAAAAAAACACTACAGGCGTAGAGGACGTCATAAATGCATATAATATGAAAATGTTTTTACATTACTAGTAACTTAACAATTTTGTGACTGTTTCTCTTAAGATAATATAATAATTAAATGTTAAAACGTGAAGTATTTGATTTTATTATGTCTGTAACCACGACATTTATTCATTTAGTAAGGCACCTTGAGTTTTTGGTTCTCTCTACTGGAGTTTTAAACAGAAATATTTATAAAAATTATCGAAGTTACAGGTTGCATTGAAACTCAATAGCTAGAGCTATAATATAGCTTGTGACATCGTTTAAACTATTTTATCAAGGATACATACATTTAAATCAAGGCTTTATAACAAAATTGACTTTAACAATGCAATCTGTATTATAAATACAAACTTTTTTCGCAGAGAAATTACACACTTGAAACATCAATACTAGAGAAACTGGTAGCGAAAAAATTCAAAATTCTTATTAAGTCTAATACGAACACCGAAGAATAATTACCGTAATATGGCATTAAAATCATAAATAACGATTTATAATTACTTATTAAAGAGATCAAAATACATTTTTTCAAAAAGAAATCATTTTGTTACGTGTTTTGGTAAAATGACAATGTAATGTTAATTTTAAACCGTCAGATGGTAGATAAAGATTCGGTCGCTCCATACAATAACATCCCACCAAAATAAGACATAGAGTATACGCAAAAAAGCCGTATGTAAAACATAACATGTGTGTTTTACAAAATGGCGGTTGTCTAACTATAGAAAACGTAATTTTCCGATCTAAATATAGTACCGTATTTTTGCAAATAAAGATAATTTGAATTTGACATTAGACTATATTTTCGTATACTCCAAGCCTTATATAGCGAGATTATGAATTATTTTAAATAATCGGAATATTCTGCAATCATGAGTTAATTAAATGGAAACACTTCCACATTTACGCTAACGTCAGTTGAATTGAAGGAGCGCTATCTTTTGAACGTTTTCAAACCTGTTTTTTATTATAATTCGTTATTTTATCTGTCTTGTGATAATTTTCGTTGGATCTTGCATTTCCGGTCTCGAAACGTGTCTTCTTAGGGACGTGGACATCGTCGACCTGAAATTGAGAAAACAATAATGTTAATAAAAATTTAATACTGATTTTTAATTGGCGTATTTTGCTAGATTTTGCGGAAATAATTTGATTTTTATGCGGTTTTTAGTCATAATGTATGTAATATTGTAATATCTTGTGTAACGATACAATTAATGTATCTTTAATTTATATATTATTGTTTATAGATACAAATGTGTAATTAAAGTTGTTAAGCGTGTGTTCATATTTTATGTTTGACATTTTTATATAGAGCGAACGAATTATTCGTTCGCTCTATATATATAATAAAATAATAATAGCTTTTAAAGTTTCTTTCGGTTATTTGTCTTTGATACGTAACAATTTATTAAATCATGAACAATGTAAAGGATTTAAACATCGAATATGCTGTAAAATGTAATAATTGGCTTATGAACGTAATGTGCTCTTAATAGAGGTATATGAAATAGTGTCAAATGATTGTGACCAATGTGATATGCCGTTACATGACTCTTAAAAACAATATTAAATACATTTCATAAAGCGCAAATATAATTAAAGAAGTATCTTGCATTATAACTAATGTATATTTATAATAAAAATGGCCCGCCTATTTGTAATATTTACATTGTGATATATAACATTTTTTAAACTTAAATCGGTATGGTTGTTGCTTATCTTTAAAATGGCTGGTCCAATTTTGATGGGACTTTTAGGAAAATCATTTTTTATATATTTTCACGGGGACGATGTCACAGCCTACGGCTATTATTATATATAAGAAGAATTTTACTGAGACGGCATCGAACCGCTTATACTTCCGAGTGCTAATGGAGTCTGAATGTATTATAAGAAACCATCTTGTCATTTCCTAGCCGCATATTTAATAGATACCACATAAGATTTCGCAATACATTGTCTCATGGTCACCCACCAACCCGCATTGGACCAGCGTCCAAAAACCGCCTAATTGATAGGGGTGTATTAGGGGAAGCCTATGTCCAGCAGTGGACTATCACAGGCTGATGATGATGAATGAATAGTCGAGCTCGTCTTAAATGTATTCTTCGGTTATAAAACTTGACGTATAATTGAGATTTTGAAAAGGCCTTTTACTACAACAGTATACAAGAATATCTGATTTATTTCAAGTTAAATGATATGTTATTTGTATTATCTAATTGAAAAATCTTACTGCAAAGAAAAGTAAGTTATCTTAATTTGCACAGCAATCTGCTTGGTGCAATAGCCCAATAGTCAACAACACAAAATTGTTGAACGTAGGAACCGAACCGATTTATAATTTGTTAAGCACAGGTCTATACCTATGCTGAACTAAAATTAATGAAGTAATCTTGAACACGAACGTAAAGAGGTAGGCCCCTTTTTACAAGGGAGCGTCTGGGGTAGTGTCTCCACAGTGCTTATTCCTGCCGCAAATGAGTAAAGGAACATAATGGAACATAATGGAACACAATGGAACCCCACTATGTTTAGCACACAATATTCGTTTTATTTATTTAAACTTTCTTGAGACATTGACCTGTCGGAGGTCCTTCATCAGGACGAGTGGGATAACTTCACGAGTCGCTTCTCGTCTTGCACAAGGTCCATCTCGTAGGCCCAAAACTAATCGGCACCAATACCGATTTTACGTGAATAAATAATATAAATATTTGTCACAGAAAACTTTTAAAAATAACTGCACCTGATGATTGAGCGTCCACACAGTTTGAAATAAGACCATTATTTCCACGACATACGTAACTAAGATATGCCTAGATTAAACGAAGCGATAATTCATCACATTCATTATTATCATCATCATCATTATCATCGGCCTGTGTAAGTCCACTGCTGGACATAGGTCACCCCTAATGCACACCCTTTCCATTAGGGAGTTTTTGGACCGCATCCCACCACGCTGGACCAATGGTCATCGCTTTACCATTATATTTTATATTGCTATTACAATAGCACGGCGTAAAAAAGTAAAGCGATATTACCACTAAAACCTCTGTTATGTTCGCAGTAGTTAATCAAATTGAAAATACGACACTATCCATTAATAACGGGCGAGGTGTGTCCAGCCATGAGGCGCGCCCAGCAATTAGATTTGAAATCAACGTAATGACGCTATAACACGGGTCGCTAGTAAAAATTCCATCAAGGCTGATACTAGATTGCACTCAGGCTTTGCTCTGAAGGCCTAAAGTGAAGAAAATAGAAATGCTTTGTCAACGATACTGTAATGCACACGACAACAAACATAAATTATCAAATAGAATGCGAAGAATTAGTGGATCCTTTTTAGGGACAATGTGTAAGCTCCTAAAAAAACACAGTTCGCAATTTGGCTATTAGAACTTTTAACAAAGTTGACAACGTTAATGCGTTGTTTTTTTTAATAACCTTATCTCACACCCTTACCTTTAAATGTACGTAAAGGGATTAAAATAATTCAGAAAACTAAATAAAATATTGCGTCTAACTTTAAGGGCGCTAAGGTGTGTAGCCGCCAAATTGTTTAAATGTCAGGTGTTATTTGAATGTGATTTGTCATAGCAAAAACCAATGGGTTTGAATTTACCGCCCTTAGATACTTTTAGCGTAATCTACAGTTCTTACGTATCTTTGGTACAGACAAAGTCGTAGAATTTTGAGGTCGATTGTGGTTGTACTTGCTCGCTTTGACGGGTTTGATTTGTTTTAAAACGACAAGTATGCTAAGAAAAATTGCGATAAAAGGGTGGAAAGGTTGAAATATGGGATGCAAGTTTATATGGAAATTGTTTTTGTTGAACATGAAAAATGAAGTTTTGTGGCTATATACTCGAAACGAGCCATAAGTGCTGTTTTTGTAGTTTCAATCTGTACGGCGATCAAATGGGGATGAAAGTCGATTATGGGAGTTCTTCGTCACCGACGAAAAGGCCATAAAAAGTCAATAAATAATAAAAACATGGCACATACAATAAAAACACCTTATTTCAATGATACTATACAGTATATTTCAATACACATCGGGGACATTTCTCCTACCAAACATGTGGAGGAAATCGCGGGTAACAACTATTAAATAACAATGATGATGTATTCCTATTTAAAGAGAACGGATGCTATTGCAATTGCTACGTAAACGTAAAGAAACATCGTATTTTAGGATGGCTAATAGATTTGTAATGTATTACAAAACTAATCGTATAAGCTGGTCTAATAATTTATTGCCAGATAATGTCCTGCTCTTTTTGTCATTTATTACGGTAATAAAGTATTAGCAAATAAAATCTCTATATTTATCATCATCAGCCTGTGTTAATCCACTGCTGGGCATAGGCCTTCCCTAATGCACGCCTTCTGAATTAGGGGGTTTTGGACCGTATACCACGGGGCTGGATCGTTACTTATACATATTTTTAATATAGCAGAAGCACTTCTAGACTTTTTTCGAATACTTTAATATGTTGCTCGCACGTCAAGGTTGCGAGTTGCTTTCATTAATTAGACATGCAAATTGTACCTAGAACCCGCCATGGGGGAACGCTAATGGCGGGGATAATCAACTGTGTTCATTAATTCTTTATCGCTTTGCGGTAACTCCATAATGCTCCAAAGCGAAAGCGAATTATGCGCATAATGGATCCTGTGTCATTATGTCAGACCGTTTACAAAATGGCCGCGCTGCATCAACATGGCGGATGGTATTGCGTTCCGTTACCCGCCAATTATTTCTCATTACGGACTTGCGAAGTATTGAATACTATCTATTGCTTTACAATGTAAATATAAATATTATAAAATGTGTATTTATAAGAGAACTTTAGTTTCATCATCATCATCATCAGTCTGTGATAGTCCACTGCTGGACATAGGCCTTCCCTAATACACCCCTATCCATTAGGGGGTTTTGGACCACACCCCACCACTCTGCTCCAATGCGGGTTCGTGGGTGGACCGACTTTTTACATGCCCATCCGACGCATGGATCATCTGACTTTTCAGACAATTGGGTGATCAGCCCAAATTGCCCTAACCAACCAGGAAACAACAACGAAAATTTGTTGAGTCCCCGCAGGATTCGAACCCACGACCTCCGGTTTCTAAACACACGCCTATACCACTAGGCTACGGAGGCAGTTTATGTGATACTATTTTTTTTTACATTAAATTTCGATTACCTCGTGAAACTGTTCAGATATTAATCATGATATCATATTAATTGAATTAGGCACTTAAACAAATTTATAATTTACCCGGTCTAGATTCGGCATTGATATAAACACAGTCACCTATAGCAACCAAAGCATCGTGTCAATGTTATAAAAAGCGACTATCAATAAGAATATTCTTCTGTTTAGCAAGGCTGTTATGCTTCCAAATACATACGTCTTTACGCCGACGCCGACGATCTGACGACTGTTTTAATGGTTGCTGGGGACGATGAGAACCATGAAGAGAATAAGAATTATAGCACCACGTTGCCATAGGTAACTTTCATTACATTTACTAGCAAATCTTCTTTGGCTGAACTATTCTATATATTATAGACATAGCAAATTTTATTTGAAAGCCATGTTTAGCATTTAGTAACGAACGACGCATCCATGACATATCACGATATCAAGTCGCTTCTATGAAACAAACGAAAGGATAATGCGCTATGTTGCCAACTAAACGGACTTGGAGTTTTGTAACATTTTAATAGAAAGTCAGTGGGCTACCATAGAACTGTATGTATTTTATTTATCGGATATGTCTTTTGCGCTCGTTCATTATGATTTTAACATATTTGATAGTGTGGGTGTATTTGGCAAAAGTTTAAAGTCTAAAGTCAATGCTACACCAATAAAACGATTATGCCTTGAATTAATTAAACTGACTTTTTACAGGTGATAAAAACTTTATATTATATTATTCCGTAAAGTTTTAAATTGATCTTACTAAGTTTAAGATTAAAAATTTAATAGCTAACTCTGATTTAGTAAGCAATTTAAAATTATGTTCTATTACAATTTCGAACTACAAAGTCAAGTGCGAGTGGTACAAGTAATTTTGTATTTACGATTGTGCATAGTTAATATTTTGTTTAATTCTGATTAAATTATCTAAAACAATGTAATCTAACTATGTATTATATAATCAGTATAATAAAACCTAAGTTTAAATAAATAAATGCTGCAGCACTAATATAGATACACAATGCGTTACTTTAAAAAAGTTGCGGTGTTGCCTATTGTGAATACACTGATTTAACATTGGATGGAATGTCTCTTGTATGTGGCAATGAAATAAGCTACCATGGGTGTTTAAATCGGAACACAACTGTGTTGCTTTACAGTGGTACTATCATTAGAAAAAAAATCACTAGAAAAAATAATATATACAAGTAGTAAAATTCAAGGTAGAAATTTTCGAATTTCATGAACAATGTAAAAAATTTGTACCTTCCTACTTCCTACCTTAATATATATAACTCCGTGAGTACATGTACATCACCTTTAAAAGTGATAAAACTCTATTATTGATTCAAATGAATATTCTATATAAATGAATAAATGTATGCGCATAAAGTAAAAAAATAAATAAATTATGTTTTATTACGAAAGACTTTGTAAATAAAAATTTCTCTTGCGTAAAATTATATATCCTAAAAGTATCAAATATAATTTATATTTTAAGTACATGTTCAGTATAATGTTTAAAAGTAAACATAAATTCTCTTTACACATATCAAACTTAGCTACAATGTTGTTAAGGGAATTTATTTTACGGGTTTTATCTTGTGAATTTCCATATAGATAGGTCGAAGAAGCTTCGAACAATTTACAACATTAATGGTTCACGAACGGACCGTTTTACGATCTTTGTTATGTGGTAATTTTGATTGTTTTCGATCGCATATGTAACTTTATTAATGTGCATCTTATATTACGTGATTTTTCGTTTAGTACGAAGCTTATATACGCCAACAAGAGTATCACTTAAAAAATATACGAAAAATTAAAAAAATAATGAGAACTGAAAATTACAAGCGTTTACAAACGTTATTTCATGCCTTGTCTCAGCGACATTATTGACTGAGTTTTGGGATAGAAGTTAACCTAGTTTAAAAATCAGTTCATTAGAATATGTTTTGATTCCTAACAAATTAATTTTAGGTTTGTTCTATACTAAAAATTTCCCGATGTATATAAATATATTTTGTTTATTGTTATTTCAATGTGTGATGCATCAAATGACTTTAATAGCATAATTTAAGACGTTTAAATTGATAGATTTTTGGCTGGATTGGAAGATCGTAAGCATGCATCAGTTGTCAAAAGATTATTTTATTTTATTATATAAAATGAATTTAAGGATTTTAGCGGCCGTGGTCACGGGGTGTTCTACCCGTCACAGGGAAGACCACCCTGGAAAGTGTTAGACTCGTCGGGAATTTAAAAATGTAAAATAAACGCGATAAAATCCGTAAAGTCATTTTATTTAATAATGTATAATATTCGCGTAAGCAATAGAAATTAATTTTATGACTTAAAGGATAATGAAAATTAATGGTCGTTTAAATATGGATTTTCTCTAAACAATAAGGACGTAATGACATCATAGGTGAATTGGTCCTATATATGTTTATGTTTTACGATCTACTTATTAGTAAACCACATGATGTAATTTTTAGTTAAAAGTTTATAAAATACATACGTTTAATGGATTAGGCATAAAGCGAGCTAATGTGAAACCACTAGACTACACCAAATAAACCAATGTCCATAGCAACCAAGCGGCGTCCTACACATAAAATTGTTCTGAGTGGATAATTTCAAATAGATTAAAATTTTGGTGACTGATCGATTTGAACGCTAGATGGTAGTATGATATGCTACTTTGTGGCTTTGTTAAAAATCTAACCCAATATATCGATCTCGTAGATTTTTAAGTCTTATTTGTGTGGAAAATTTGAACATTATTTGTCGGGGTGACAAACAAAGTGGTGGCGTTCAATAAGACATTATGCGTCGGATGGGCATGTAATAGTCGGTCCACCCACCAACCCGCATCGGACCAGCGTGGTGGGATACGGTCCCCCCTAATGGATAGGGGTGTATTAGGGGAGGCCCATGTCCAGCAGTGGACTATTACATGCTGATTATGATGATTATGAGCTAAGCGTTTTATTATTCATTATTCGCGTAGTATTAAGCGTATTATTATAATTACCTTCAGATAATATTCTGTTCGCCTTACAATGCATTTAATAATAAAGATATTAGCTCACCATAGAATCAAAGATACAAAGTCGGCACCCTCTTCTGCGCGCCGAGCGACAGTTTGTTGCCTAATTTCTTGTAGCTCTCGTTTTTACTTCTACATTTTGGTTTTTCGTTCGCTTCAACGGGACAGCCTTTCAGTTCCCACACCAGGTTAGTGAGGGACTTCGGCCTGCTGAGCTTCCTGCATCTCTTCTCGGGTAACTTCGGCCCATTTCCGGAATCACCTGAAGTTCTACCTCCCGAGTGACTCGAGTCCAAAGTGCCATCTAATTCCATAGCTTGGTGTATGTTTGAGAGGCTCTTGTACCTTATATTGAAGATGGGTGAATCCCCCTTCAACCCTCGTATCGGACTAGTTACCGGACTAGACTCTTTCGTTGGTGACTGGCTCTTTTGGCTGAATACCATTCGACTCTTGTTGCTTACACCGTTCTTTATGTACAGTTTTGGTAAGTTGTTGGCCGCTGGGGCGATTGAGCATTTCTCCTTGTAAACCGTCACGGGGGTCTCCTTGAGTGGGACGGTCGATTTCCGAGTGCGTTTCTCCGCTTTTTGTATGTTCAGAGGTTTCTTGGTCGGTATGGTTTCGATTGGCGGCGGTTCTGGTTTGATCTCGCTGATCAGGGGCATGTGTATTGGCGTGGCCGCTGGGGACGCTGGTGCAGATTCGTGTCTCGGTTCGTTGGAATAAGACGCTTTAATGTTCTTGGGGAGTGGCGCAAAGCCTCTGACGTAGTCGTATATCTGGTCTATCTCGTCATACTCATCAGGGATGCTGTTCTCATCTCTGTGGCTGCTGTATACATGGTTGTGTCTGATGTGTTTGTGTTGATTCGCTGTGTCTGACGACATACTACGCCGTAAGAAGTAACCGGTCTTTATTAGTGGTGGGGCGTGGAGTGGAGCGCTCAGGAGTCGCTTGGGATCACCCAATTTACCATCTAATACGTGAACCCTGTCTACTACTTCGACAAGCAGCCGGTTGCATTTTTCAACCAATCTCGAAAACTCCATGAAGTTTTTGATATGCTCCTCGTTCTTGCATCGCAGCATTTTTAAAGGTGCTGCCAATGGCAGAGCGATTAAGGCGTTCCCCTCCTTTTGCAATGGTAATGCAAAGACATGATCCTCTTCAAATAAGGAGAGAAGCCTGAGCTCAGGAACAAAATGACTGGCGCTTTTCAAGCCTCGGGGTGGAGTTCCGTGAACGAGTCTCACAGTTATCGGTAGCCGTTTTGTCAGCAACGTCTTTGCGGTGTGAACACCACTTATGTTCTCCTCCTTGGCGACAGCAGAGAACTTCCCCCTTTGATCCAGACCGAGCAGGATCATATCACCTTTAGTGTCCGTACATTTTAGATATTTGTTTTTGCCCAAAAACGTTTCACCTCTTGGCATAATGACTTCACCGGCTGGCAGATTTCTAGCCCCATCTGCGGTCACGTTTCCGTCTAAGTCTATTTTCGCACATATAACCCTTACTGGCTCTCGAACAAGACAGCCATCTTCAAGCTTCCTCCTGGCCAGTTCACTCACCGATTCTATGCATCTTACTGCTCTCCCTTCTTCACTTAGTAGTTCGAAGTAACCCTTGTAGGTTTCCGGTATAGCTAATCTTGGTCCTACGCTGACCATGCGTCTCCCTTCTTTTAATTTGATAGCTTGCGCTATTATCTTCTTTCTTTTCCCCGCTGATACCAACAAGGCGGTGCTCTGTAAGCCTGGACTGGGTAGAGTAGGTACCCCGAGGCCTCCATACTGGCCCTTGATGATCTTGGCCACGTTTGGGAGTCGGTTCTTGGTGACAAACTCCCTGAGGTAGTGGCCTTCATCGGACCAGCGTGAAGCTGCCACCACGACCTGGCCGTCCGTGGCTGCCATCGCGGGTTTTAGTCACATCTGAAACAATACCAAATGGGATCGTGTTAAATTATAATATATTCGAAACATGATTTTTATCGTAATATGTTGAAAGCTGTGACCATTATATGATTATATAATTGAGCTTTAGAACAACAACATAAAAGAGGAGACTATTTCATTAGAAAAAATTGTAAAATGCAATAGAGAAACATTTATCACCTTAATTAAAATTCGCAATTTAACTAATATTGTTAGAACACGCTACAAGTCCCTAATTACTGCTCTCTGCTTGCTTTTGTCGGTACGTTTAAGCAAATGTAAGTCTATTTATTAGAAATAACAGTTAACCTGTACCGCTTTGCTCAAAAGACTATTTGCTACAGCTGCATTTACCACTAACGCTGGCATGTTACTTTGACCTGACTTGAAAAAAATATATGTTCACTTGTGCGCTTTTTTTGCCCAAATAGTCCTATGCTGACCGTTATTCGACCTGCAATGAGTAAAGTAACGAATGTGTTCGCACTAATGAGTATGTATTAGCCTACACTCCTAAAAATTAAACGTGGGATTTACAGATCAAAGAAGCAAAAATTTTTTTTAAGATAGCTTATACTCTTCAGTTCAGTTCAGTTCTTTGGCTTAATGGCGTTTCCTTGTAGATTTCGCCAACGTCAAGTTTTTCGATTAGACTCTGCTATATGTAACAGGCTTCGTAAATGAACAAGGTCACAGTTAACAACTAAGAATTGATTATGGGCTGAGATAATCCACCACAATAGTTTCTGTTGATGTATCTAAAACAAAAAGAGACACACAATAAACACAGGGTTAGTTGGTTAAGAGACAAACAAACTAAAGTTTAATGTTATTATGATTAATGTAGGAACAAAAAATATGAACAAATGGGGAATCAACATAGGATAATAAAGTTTTTAAATTAGTGGGACGCGGAATTTGGGGAGGGAGCAGGTCATAGAGAGAAGAGGTCTGTCTGGGACAATTGAAAAATATGTGGTCGAGTGTTCCTTCATCTAGTCCACATTCACAGAGGGAGGTGTCTTTTATGTGTAGCTTTGCAAGATGAACAGGGGTACATGCATGTCCTAGTCTTAATCTGCAGATGATACTGGTACTTTGTTTGTGCAGATTTTTGAAGTTGCAGAACCAAGGACGAGTAGGAATATGGGGCTGGATATCAGCATAGAACTTCCCTTTAGAAGCACTAGCATTAAGCCAATATTTGTTCCAAGATGAGAAGAGGCGCTGACTTGCTAATGGCAGTAAATCATTTGAATACAATCTGTAGTGGTCCATGCATCCTGTTTTTGCTGCATCTTTGGCATAGAAGTCTACAGCCTCATTGCCATGAATGCCACTGTGCCCTGGAATCCAGGCCAGAACTACCTGAATATCTTTAGTATGACACCGTAAGAGGACTTCTTTAATTTTCAATATGTAGGGAAACTTATGTTTGGACTTAAATTGATTAGATGCAATAGCCTGTAGGCAACTCTTAGAATCAGTGAGAATAACAGAGTTTTTAAATTTGTGGGACTCAATAAATGTCAGAGCTTCCAGTACAGCTATGGATTCACCTGAAAATACTGATGTTTCAGGGGGGAATTTATAATTTAATATCACTTTGTACTTGGGTATCCAAACAGCAGCACCGACACAACTCTGCTCAGACAACTTTGAAGCATCAGTGTACATGATCAGCCAATCAGGCCAATGTTGTGAAATGAAATTGATTAACTGGATATTTGCAAAACAGGAGTTTTTATCAATACCAATATCCAGAAGAATTTGAGGTTTAAAAATAAGTGCATCAAAAGGTGTTTCATAGAGAGGAAACTTTTGACACTGAAATATAGGACAAGGCAGATGAAGATAAGTGACAAAACTTTTGAACAGGCAAGGGTAATCTTTATGGGACCAGTATTTATTTGAAGAGATAAAATTGGATAAACTGTGCAGCCTAGAAATAAGAGGGTGATAAGAAGATTGAATAACCTTGAATAGGAATCGGTCAGATAAAAATTGTCTTCTAAGATACAATGGAGCTTCTCCACACTCCACCTGAAGAGCATTTATAGGTGAGGATTTCATAGCCCCACATATTATTCTAAGGCATTTATATTGGATTTTGTCAAGGGATTGTAAGGCAGATTTATTACAGGGTTCCAGTAGAAACATGCCATAGTCAAAATGGCTACGCACCAGGGCATTGTACATGAGTTTCTGAGTATAGGGGTGACAGCCCCACCAAGTGCCAGATAAAGAACGCAATATGTTCATGTTTTTCTCACATTTTTTAATTACATGGTTAATATGTTGAATACCAGTTAATCTCGAATCTAATACAACACCTAGAAATTTAACATTGTCCACCACAGCAAATTTTTGTTGCCCATAGAAGATTGGAACATCCGGGCGGGATCTGGCACGCGAAAATACAACAACATTGCTTTTACTAATAGAAAGGCCTAGTCCATGGTTATCAAGCCATTCATGGAGATAGCTAATAGCTGAATTAAGACGGGAAGAGGCTTCCTCAATTTTTTTAACAGATACATAAAGAGCCAAGTCATCGGCAAATTGAAGTATTTGACAAAAAGAATTTACTGAAAGCTCTAGATCATATGTGTAAATACTGTAAAGCAGTGACTAAGCACTGAGCCTTGGGCAGCCCTTTTCCATATCTGTCTCGAGGAAGATATAAAGTTAGGAAAACGAATGGATACGGATCTAGGGCTTAAGAGATTAAAGATTATATTTACAATCTTCACAGGAATACTCAGCTGGAGCATTTTCTGCCTGAGTACTGGAAGAAGTACATTGTCATATGCCGAAGAAACATCTAAAAATACTCCTACCAAAGACTTACTTTCAGAGAAGGCAATGCGTATGTCAGTCACTAATGTGCTAAGGCTGTCAATAGTACTAAAACCTTTGCGAAAGCCGAATTGGGATTTAGCTAATGTGTTGTTTTGCTCGACTATCCATTCCAAGCGATTCTTTATCAAATGTTCTAACACCTTATAGCATTGTACATGATAGAGCTATCGGGCGATAGCTGGACGGGTCCGAGTTAGCCTTTCCAGGTTTTAAGATAGGTATGATTACCTGAGTTCTCCACTCTTCAGGAACAGTACCAGTTAGAAAAATATTATTTAGGATGGATAAGAAAACCTGTTTTGCAGAAGTGCTGCTATTACTTATGAATGAATATGGGATCCCATCAATACCTGGGGATGAGTCTGTAAGACCCTCGAGAACCAATGAAAGTTCTTCCCCAGAGAAAGGGGCCTCAAAAGGGTTATTTGTCTTAAGTGTTAAAATGGGAGGGTAAAGCTCTTCTAATGAGGGGACATATGGAGGAGCTAATTTGGCAGAGAACTGTTCGATCCAAGAAGATGGATCAGTAGATAAAATAGCAGGACTGCAGACAGAGCTACGATAGTGTCTAATGCTGGTCCAGACTTTAGATGGGGGAGTAATAGGAGAAAGTTGCTCACAAAAACGGAGCCACCCGGATCTTTTCGTGTCTGCTAGAATTCTAGTGGTCTTTGCAGCTACTTTTTGATAGTTGGTGTAATTTTCCATCGTCATGTCATGAGCGTAAGTTACTTCTGCCTCGGAGCGTCTCTTACAGGCCTCTGTACATTCAGAATTCCACCATGGTGGGGAAGACAGTTTACGTTTAGCCAAACTTTTGAGAGGGATGGACTTGGTAGCAGAAGATAAAAGAGCATTTTGAAACAAAATATATGAATGTTGGACATTGTCTGGTTCAATAAATGGAATGTTTACCATTTCTTCATTTAAACATGATTTAAACAGGGACCAGTCTGCTTTGTGAACATTAAATTTTAGGAGTGGGGAAAGGTTAACATTAGGAACAGATCTAATTGAGTCAGGGGCAGAAATAAAGATAGTAAAATGGTCACTTCCATAAGTGGAAGACAAGACCGTCCAGTAGAGACTAGAGGACAGAGAAGGAGATGCTAATGTAAGGTCAACTGCAGTCTTTGGGTTTTGAAAGGAGAGACTCTCGAGTTGGAGACCCATTGTTTAAAACACACAAATCTAATTCATCGCAGAGATCGAGGAAAGGTGAAGAATTGGCATCGCTATAATAACAGCCCCAAGAGGTATGGTGAATATTAAAATCACCTAGGATAAGTATAGGAGAAGGAAGACTAATTATGATATGTTTTAACTCAGAGAGGAGGGCAAGATTAGGATCAGGAATGTATAAGAGAGGAAAGAAATATTGTGTGTCTAATAGCAACGGCAAAATGCCATTACTGTGGGAAGGAGATCTATTTGGTAAAATACCATGTTCCTAGAAACTAAAAATGGCACAGCATAACCATCTGACCTGTCATCCCGGAGACATGAGTAGCCTGGGATCCTAAAGATGGACCCAGACTTCAACCACGTCTCCTGGACTGCAAAGACAGAGGGTTGGTATTTGTTAATAAGAGAAATGATATCATTTTTTTTATGACGAATACTATGGCAATTCCATTGAAGTATGTTTAGAACTGTTAATGGTTTTGTTAAGCTGAGAAAGTTTAGATATGACATTGTACGGTAGTTGGGAGTCGTCAAACCGAGAAACTATATTTAAAATTGTTGAAAGTAACAGGTCTAAGAGGTTATCATTAGGAGAAATATTTTCAGGTGGATATGCATTCCCATTAGGGAGACTAAAAGAAGGTGTGCTAGTAATCGCCTGATGGGCTTGCTTGTCATAACCTGAGCTTGATGAGGGCATTGGAGAGGTTCTCTGAGAGAAGAATGTACGACGGTAAGAAATATTATTTGATGAGGGTTGTGAAGGAGTAGGAGATTTAGATGCACTCTGGAAGGATTGAGTAGGATGAAACTGAGGCGAGGATTGGGAAATATCAGCAAAAGATTTCCTCACTAGAGGAAATCTAACTGAAGCTTCTGAGTAAGATATATTTTCCTGAGACATTACTATCTTAATGGACTTCTGTCTGGAATGTTCAGGGCACTTTCTATCAGTTGCTTTATGGTTACCGGAACATAAGACACAAGTAGGAATATTAGATTGATTGGTACAATCAATGCCTGCATGAGGTTGTGCACAAATAAAACACCTCTCTTTGATCGACATTGAGTAGCCACATGCCCAAATCTACAGCATTTATGGCACTGAATCGTTGGAAGAACATATGTTTGGACTGGAAGAGCTGGGTAAAACAATAAACTTTTCTGGTAGCTTTTGACCAATGAATGTTAAAACAACTGATGGGGTCGGGTCCAAATAGCTGTATTGTTTCCATGGATTTTCTATTAAGGCGGCGTGCTCTAATAACACTACCAAAACCTTCAGGTACTTGATGGACGAAACTAATTTCTAAAGTCCATTCAACTGGAACATCTCTAACAATACCCATGCGGGTTACATTATAAGAAGGAATAATGGCATCATACTTACCTGCAACAAGTCCGGAATGATCTAAAATAGGTTAGCAGCCTCCAGCAGATTTAAATTCCACTGAGACACGATTACGGCCAATACGTTTAACACCATCCTTAACAATACCCTTAATTTCATTGTGATGTAAGAAGTGACCGAACTTAATTGGTCTTAATGTAGTACTAGAAGAGGGTTCACAGTCTTACTCACATGGACCAAAAAGGGGCAATGTCTAGATCGAGTATCGCTTTTGGAGCCTTCATATTGAGGTAAAGTAAAGGTTGACTGGATGGAGCCGACTGCTTGGGCAACTGTGTTTTTTTGAGAGTTGAGACGAATCAGGGTAGCAGCAATCTGTCTTTTCCTTAAATTAGGTGTAGGATCGGTAATCATAGGGGTTGAATTGGAATGGGAACTATGTTTGTAACATAACCTCCCCGGGACGGGGGTCACCTCCAACCATACTCTATACTTAAATAATACTTACAAATAGAACAACACAATATACAAATATCAACACACACAATACTAGATAATCAACAGAAAGAATAGAAAAAGTACAATAAAACGTTGAAATTACGAAAACACTTGTGTCAAGCACTCAACCATAGAGCAGAGACCTTATACTCTTCTAACTGCTATTAACAAGAATAAATTTACGTTTTCCGAAGAAAAAAAAAATATATGTCACTTATAATTTGACAGGAAAATTCATGTTAAAACACTTTATACATATATTTTTTTTTAACATACTGATACATAATTTATTTACCGTTCTAAATTAATTCCAATAAAATCCTTTTAAAAGCTATTTATGATTTAAGAAAATATGATAACAAACAAAATATTGTATTACATCTAATACAATAGAAATAATGTTTCACATCTTTGCCTTTCACAAATTAAAAAAGTTAGAAAATGTCAAACGGTAATTTGGCGCGCAAGATCAAACGACTTGGACATATTGCGTGTGTTACACACGAATGGTCTTTAGAGGACAAATTGGGTTACCACAGAGCGCATAGCGGTATTCCAATATGGCGGGCAAAAGTAAAAGTGAATCGTGCATAGAATCATCTGTTTTACTGTTAACTAATTTGAAATTTACAATATCTTTTCTTACTTTACAAAGAAGTTAACGTAACGGGCGAGAAAAGTGTTTTTGTCGATTTTTAATTATTGATTAATCAAGGTATGGCAACTTTGAGAGTAAGCAGGAATGCAATGTGAATTTACCGCAATGTGACAGAGATTTTGCTAAGAATCCTATTATTTAAATAGGTGATTTTTTAATACTGCATTCATAAAATTCAATAATTGCTTCAAGTATATCGTTTTAAGTTGGTAGTAACATTAAACAATTAGGAATATACCTGCCTATGCTGAAGTTCGACGAAATTCTTCGAATTTATATGTCTATTATTTATATTGGATACATTACTACCCTTTATATTTATTATATGACCTGAATACTAGCGTATCTGAAAACTATAGCTAAAGCGTGAACTTAATAAGTTTTAAAAGACTTAGAACTATTACTGCTTTTACAGTACAAATAAATAAAATCGAAATGTATGGCTGTTACATCCAAATACCCGTTTTTAAATCATTCACATGTATAACCGATTCATAAAACTAAACAAAATGTTGTTTGTTTTTTTTAATTTTAGTCTGTCTGTTTGTTCGGCTAATATCTGGAATGGATGGTACAAATTTGATGTTGATTTCACTGGAAGACAGCTGACGTAACTAGGGGCAACTTAGGCTACTGTTTCTAACGAAAAAATTTGTTATATTATTTTTATATGGTACCACCCGGATAAAGCAGCGGGCAACAGCTAGTATGTAATATCATCATCATCATTATCAATCAGCCTGTGATAGTCCACTGCTGGACATAGGCCTCCCCTAATACACCCCTATGCATTAGGTGGTTTTGGACCGTATCCAACCTCGCTGGTTCAATGTGGGTTGGTGAGTGGACCGACTTTTTACATGCCCATCCGACGTATGGATCATCTTACTTTTCAAACAATTGGGTGATCGGCCCAAATTGCCCTAACCAACTAGGAAACTACAGTGAAAATTTGTTGAGTCTCCGTAGGATTCGAACGCATGACCTCCGATTTCTAAAGCACACGCCCATATCACTAAGCTACGGAGGCAGTTTGGGATTTTTATCGGTATGTAATATAGAATAATAATTTAGAAGTAAAATGTTTTTATATTACAACAATATTTTTATACTTACTCGTATTAAGGTAAAAACAATCCTTTTTTCTCATGAACAAAAACGTTATTAAATTAGTTAAATTAGAGTAAGTAATTTTATAAAATTGATATTAACAGAAACAGGATCTACCGTCCACATTCTAATCTCAATATACTGGTTTGAACAATGCGTGCGATGTCGGTCAAACATCTCTACATTATGGTACCGTTTTAATTCCTCACAGTTATCTCTTATTTATAATATTTTCTACTTTTTCATAATTAGCCTATCAAGTATAATAAAAGAGTAAGACTTCCTAATGAAATATTAAAACGTACAGGGTGCCACAGAACTCAACATCAAGCCGAAATGGTGTGATAGTTTTGATTGTAAACTTGGAAAAAAAATATATCCGGAATAGTTCGAAAACTGCGATTTAAGAAAAACCTAGAAATTTTTAGTTTTCAATTTTTATGGTCAGAATTTATTATTTTGGATCAATCAAACTTTGGAACTATCATCATCATCATCATCATCATTATCATCATCATCATCAGACTATGATAGTCAAATGCTGGACATAGGCTAATACACCCCTATCCATTAGAGGGTTTTTGGATCGTACCCCACCATGCTGGTCCAATGAGGGTTGGTGGGTGGACCGACTTTCTACATGCCCATCCGACGCATGGATTAGCGGTCGATCGGCCCAAATTGCCCTAACCAACTAGGAAACAACAATTAAAATTTGTTGAGTCTCCGCAAGATTCGAACCCACGACCTCCGGTTACTAAACCACACACCACTAGGCTACGGAAGCAGTTTGGAACTATAACCCCAAATAATATTGGTTCACACTTAAACATAATGACGAAATGACGCCAAATTTCCTACAAATAAGACAGCTTTGTTAAACTTTGGCCCACCTTTTAAAATGTCCTAGAGTACCTTAGCTAGTGATATTAAAAGTTGACGCATTTAGTCGGGAATATATAAAATAGTGCAATACTTGTTAAAACAGTACTTAAAAAAAACGAAAAAAAAATAAAAGCTAGTTAGCCTAAGTTAAAATGTTTTTAATTCACACAAGTTCTTTGCAGGTTCTTAATGTTACAAAAAATTATGAGAGAGATTGACAATAGATATGTTGGCCATAAGTAATCGGAAGGTAGTGTCACCACTTTTACCAAAGTCAACGAAAGTAAGTAAACCGATCAAAATCCCCAATACATTTAAAAAATTCTCTTGTCAGATGAATCGACATTCAAAAAAGATAGATATATAAACTTACACAATTTACAACTAACTACGATCCGTTCCTAACCAAACAGTAGATTGCACTACCACTGATTTCTTGCAGAAATAAACATCGCGATGCTACTTCCCTAGTTGGAAGTAAACGACATATCTACTGCTATAAAAATCATGTCCTTTATCCAAGATCACTAATCACCAAGTAGAGTTATTTAGAATCGAACCTCGGACCTCTAGCTCGGCGGCAAACTGCGTAACGCCGTATTTATTACGTCAGCTATTGTTAGTGTACGTTGACCTTACGTTAGTTACACTATAGGGTGACCAGTCGTTTGTTATAAAAGAATTAGGAGATTAAGAATTTAATATAAATGCGGACTTTTGACGTGACGTCTTATAAATTGGTTCAAGATAGAGAGGCACTCTCGAAAACTGTGTCACAGCGCCGCTCACATAACGCTCTCCGTAAGCAGCCATAAAGTGAGAGGTAGGCGTGTCTCATAATCCTGCGCAGTTGGCCTGTTTAAGTAAAAGAGAGATAGAGAGAAAGAGGGAGAAAGAGAAAAAAAACATTGTAAAATTTTACAAAAAGTCAAATCGTTTCTTTTCATTAATACCGAAGCCAAATAAAAAATGAAATTTTAGTTTTAGAGTCCAACGGTCAAAAAAAATATGCCGAAACTTACCAATGTTATGCGGCAAATTTCAACAAAGTTATTTAGTTTTTATATAGATAAATTGCCTTCCAAGTTATCAATCATTGAGTGACCATTCACACAATTGATCCATCTTTAATGTTGTAGTTGTTAGCTTCACTATATTAAATATGGCGTATCGTCGGGTTATACAAGAAGAAGTTGTTCTATCAAAACGGGAAAAGTCCTAAAATACGCGTAAATCAGTCACCGTACCAAACAAGATACAGTTTGTATTGAACGGATAACGAGTTGCATAACAGTTCCGTATAGTTTCTTTCACACGGGTCTTGAGAGAGTTTAGAATAGCACTAGTGACATAGAGCGTGTAATTCGGATAGATTAAGGCCCTAGGTTGTAAGCGAGCCTAGACTCGGTCTAGACCTAGACCAAAAAGAGCGGTAAAAGATAAAAGATGACGCATGAGGATTTTGTAAATCATTTGAAATGTATCTTCTTTAACAATTCGATCTGAAATGTTTAAAGACTTTACAACTAAACAGAGGAGTAATAGAATTTATTTACAAAACATAACGAAAAGTAACGAACTGAAGTGATAACCTGAAGAGGAAAAATAAGGAATGTATAAGAGAATGGTAGAGCAGGGTATAACATATCATACAGTAACAATAGGTTAGGTTGATAATTTACTTTATCACCAAGAAACCTTAATAGGTGGTGGGTCTCCATTTGGACCGGGGTAGTACCAACACGGTGCTTTTATCTGCCGTAAATCAGTAGTGTAAACACTGCTGTCTTCCAGCTTGAAGGGCGCCTTAACTAGAGTAAGTATCGGGTAAAAGAGACGTAATTTTTATACTTTAGGGCGGTGAGCGATTTGTGGCGACTTAGGCTCTCTTATAGGCAAGGCGTATCATTTACCATCATTTGATTGTCCTGTTCGTTTTATCGCTCTATCCTGTTCGTTTAAACACCATTACATGTGGAATCGAATCCAAACCTTCGGAAAAGAATGCTGTTTTATAACATTCGACCAAGGAGGTAATCTAGTGCACACGTATGCAACAAAAAAACGATTCGACCTTGAAAGTCAACAGCCTGTGTCAAATTTAACGGAGCTGAAAGCAATTGATTTAATTTAACGGCCGATTAAGGAAATTATGAAAGCATCGGCGTATTGTGGATCATTTAACTCTGCAGGTGCGGTAGCTCAGTGGTTTAAATCACGCTGTTAGTTAAGCAACTATGTTCGAATCCGGAAAAGTTTATATCTTAGATGATAATAAATTTAATGTGAAAAAATTGTTTGGTATAATTTCAAAATAATTTATTACTAAATGTTATGATCTACCAGTGGAGTTTTGTAATTTTTATATATTATTCTGCACTGCAAAACGTACCTCCTACGATATCTTATAGTAGCGTCAGAATGTTTAATAAACATTCTGACGCTACCATAAGCTACGTTATAAATATCTAAACAAAGTGTAATGTCAAACTTTGTTCATTTGACGTATGACGTTGACGTCTGAACCAATCAGGGCCCTGTTCTATGGCGCCAATATACACGCTTGTATAATTTTTTTATTTTAGAATAGAATTTCCTCGGTGAAATGTAGCCTATATTACTCACAGATAGTATAGCTTTCTATTAGTGAAAGTTTATTTTAATTCGTTCAGCACTTTCGAAGCCTATTCGAGACAAACAAACAAACAAATCTTTCCTTATAATACTAGTACAGATAAAGTTGTAATTTATAATCTATAATATATAAATTTAGGTCACCAAAAATAATTTACTAATAATTCACGGATTTTTTTCGTTGTTATTCATTTGTAATTCTGTACGAATAAAAAGCCTTTTTTATATTTATTTATTTTATTAAGTTCTAATTTGGTCATGTATACGTCAAGTTAGGTTAGTTTTTGGCTGAGTTTACTTCTTTTCAGGTTAACTAAAGTAGTATTTTTACTTCCGACATTTGACAAGCGCTCGTAACAATGGATGGAGCGTTCGTTCCGCGTACATTTTTCTCAATAGTGAACCACTCCGCCTGTACGTCACGATTCGATCGCACGATTAACTCCATTGTGCCTGTTGAGATAATATTGCGTCTAACTGTACCATTCGCTTGTAGACAAATAGAGGAGGCATGTTGGGTCGTTCAGGTATGAGATGTAGCGTGATTTTGATATGACGTGACTTTACATCAATCTTCAGTGGATTTTATGATTTAATCATTATCATCATTGACCTGTGTTAGTCCACTGCTGGACACAGGCCATCCCTAATGCACGAATTCTCAATTAGGGGCTCTTTGGATCGCATCCCACCACGCTGGTCCAATGCGGGTTGGTGGGTGGACCGACTTTTTACATATCCATCCGACGCATGGATCATCTTACTTATCAGACAATTGGGTGATCGGCCCAGATTGTCCTTACTAACCAGAATACAACGAAAACACAAAGTTGTTTTACCCGCTGGATTCGAACCCATGACCACCTTGCATAAAGCAAAGACCAAATCTGCTACACCACGGAGCCGGAGTCGATTTATGATCAGAAATTGTTTAATACGTGAAAGTAATGACAGTTAAGAAAAGACGTTGTGTTTGTTTACTTAGTAAAAAATCTTATTTTGAGTTACGTCATTGTTAAACTAAATATTATTAAAGTAATAAATATGACTTTATATATTATCATAATACTAAAGGTGACATTATCTGTGGTTGCTGTGTTTAATTTAGATATGAATAGATCCATCATCAGGGAAGATAATCATGAAACTAAAAAAAGATATTCGATCTTGCTTGCCGGCAATAGGACAAGTAATTTTTTTTAATGTTCTAAGAGCTAAAAGTCGTAGTAGTCGTATTTAACTTTTTATTTCATATTTTTCATTTAAACTAACTTTCTAAATATAATAGTTGGTAACATACAATACCTAAAAACATTCGTCTGACTTATAAAGTGACCTACTAAAAATCATCGCATGGACTCGTCATTACAAACAAAGACATCTTTAAAGATGAACCATGATACTATTAAATAAATAACACTTGGTCCAGACCACATTAGGTCCAGACCTAATGTCAAATTTATCATATCCTATTCGGTAAAACATAACTGAATTTTGCCGCTTGAATAAACCGCTGTTTTCATGGCCCTACGATCCAACGTCTGTCAGACTCAGCCCGCTTTCCCATGATGCACGCTTATTTATAAAGAGACGATTTGTCCTGCGTTAGACCAATCAGTAATCGTTATTTCCGCCACGACGATATTGGCGGGCTTTTTGCGCAATGGCTGAGACGTTTTATTGTTTTCTATGACTCACCTATGTATTAAAGCTTTGTACATCTACACCTAGGCATTCTTCCCAAGTTATCATTGGGTCGGCTTCCAATCCATATAGATTAACCTGAAAAGCAGTTTTACGCGGGACAACTGGCATCTGACCTCCGCAACCCAAAGGGTGAACTGCATTATAAGGATCAATTGGTTGTCAGCAAATTTGAAGACACTTCCTATAATGACTGGCGAAGACGTTCTCGACAGTCGGGAACGACTTTTCACATGCCCATCCGACGCATGAATCATCTTACTTTTCGGACAATTGGGTGATCGACCAATATTATCCTAACCAACCAGAAAACAACGATAACAATTGTATTAGTGATTATTTAATCACATCACATCATCAGCCTGTTTTAGTCTACTGCTGGACATAGGCCTCCCCTATCCATTTGGGGGTTTGGACCGTATCCCACCACGCTGGTCCAATGCGGGTTGGTGGGTGGACCGACTTTTTTACATGCCCATCCGACGCATGGATCATCTTACTTTTCAGACAATTGGGTGATCGGCCCAAATTGTCCTAACCAACTAGGAAACAACAATGAAAATTTGTTGCGTCCCCGCTGGATTCGAACCCACGAACTCCGGTTTCTAAAGCACACGCCTATACCACTAGGCTACGGAAGCAGTCTTTATCTAGATTATTTAATAATTCAAACTTTTTTTAACGTTGTTTCCTCGCGGGATTCGTTTATGAAGCAAGGGCCAATACCGCTAGACCACGAAAGCGCTATGTTAAATAATATACAAACATATTTTATTAATATTACGAATGTATAAAGGAGTATGACAACCAGGACCGCCTTTTTATGCCCATCCGACCCATGAATCTTTTTTCTTTTTTGACAATTGGGTAACATAAATTTGTTTCTGTGGAATTCGAAACCACGACCTCCGTTTTGTAAAGCAAGTGCCAATACCGCTAAGCCACAGAGGCGGTCAGTGCATAAATATTATATAAATTAATAAAGGAGAGATTTTGTATGAGCGTATAGATAGATTGTGCCATGGTCAATAGGGGAACTGGATTTGAAGTTTTTAATCAGTTTAGGCACCTGAGTTAGTCTAATAGGAAAACTAGGATTTATTTAAAAGTTACAATGTATGTTATAAAAACTGGCAATAAAATCTGCAAGCATTATCTATTTCTTCTTATAAATGTTTGTTATACGTAACTACGAATGTTCAGCGAACATAACAGGCTCGGTTCGCAACTGTATACGCAGCTTACGTGAGTAACCTATTCACTTCCACTGAACGCGAGATTCACTCCAATGCATCTGAACCAAACCGAAAACCAGTGGACAATGCAATCAATAACGAGTTATGTAAAATTCACCGTTACCCGCAAAATGATGAGCGTCAAACTAAAATAAACTCAATCTAATTGTAATAAAATCTATATTTATTCAAACATATAATTGTCCAAAAAAACAACAAGCCGCAATCGATTTTAGACTTCATACAAACGTGATAAAGTTGTAATTGGCTTTGTTGCAGCATTGTTAAAAACGGTCAGTGACAATCGATTTTAAACTTTATTCCAATACAATTAGAACGTTTTTGACTTGAATCAAACCAGTGTACGGAATTGTAAATTAACGCCGTGAAATCCGGCCGGCCATTGTCAATTATCCACGTGGAAAACGTTAATTGTTTGGCGTAATTCGTCGAAATGGGACGAGCTGGTGACAATGGTCACAGGGAGGCGTAAAATGGCGCGACCCAGTTACCTTGGTTAAACAAAAAAAAAAAAGTCGCCTTCATTAGCGATGCTCCCGTTGAAATACGAGCTTATAACAGCTAAACAAAAAGTCGCCTCCGTGGTGTAACAGTACTGGCCCTTGCTATAGAAACCGGAGGCCGTGGATTCGAATCCAGTGGGGAAACAACTTTGTGTTATCGTTGTTTTTGGGTTGGCTAGGAAAGTTTGGGCCGTCGGGCCGAAATTGTCTGAATAGTGAGATGATGGGCAAGTAAAAGTAGGTCCACCTATCAACCAGCATTGGACCAGCGTGGTGAAATACGGTTAAAAAAAACCCGTAATAGAGAAGGCCTTAGCGAGGCCTATGTCCAGCACAGGCTGATGATGATGATGATTATGGAACAAAAAGTAACTCGAATAATGATGTTACTACCTCACCGCCTACTTAACGACGGTTCTACCTTACAGTGGTAGTAAGCAGATCCGCAGCACAAGTGCAATTAGTCAATTGCCAATCCGCCTGCAACTTTTTTTAATCAACGCCAACAAGATCGGCCGTCTTAGCGGTTATTAAAAAGGCCTATGTTCAGCAGTGGACTACTAAAAGCTGTTTATGACAAAACAAAAAGATTGGGTCAGCCGAGCGAAAAGGGGGATGAAATTGATTTAAAGGAAGCTTTAACGTAAGGAAATTATTAGTACTTATTTCTCCTTTGATAGGAAAACTCAGTAGTTATTATAATACATAAGTTTTAAATATTAAATTTGTTCAATTAATCTATTTTAAGGCACCCGGGATATTAAACCGCGCACCTTTGTCATTTTTGTCCACCAATTGAACAGGTTATACCGTTACACCTTGATGAGATGAGCACTTGCGGAAATTTATGCGAAAATGTTCGAGGACCATAAGTTTGAAAGCTATACGGTTGCAAAACCAAACCTGTTTTCGATTTTTAATAAATAGAAGCCAAACTATTTGTGATCGAACATAGAACGTCATCATCATCAGCCTGTGTTAGTCTACTGCTGGATATAGGCCTCCCCTTATACACGCCTTCTCAATTAAGGAGTTTTGGTTGGACATAGAGCATAGTGTATCACTAATACTATAGTTCAGCCAAATGAGACTCGAAATAGATGAACACATAGTAACCCATGGCAACAAAGTCGCGTCACAATCTTATTTTTAAATTTTTGTCGAGTCGAAAATAAAATTCCAAGTTAAATCCTATTTAATGAATTAGTGCTATTTAAGTATTATGATACACCCACCAACCCGTATTGGACCAGCGTGGTGGGATACAGTCTAAAAACCCCCTAATGGATAGGGGTGTATTAGGGGAGGCCTATGTCGAGCAGTGGACTATAAAAGGCTGTGGTGAAGTATTAAGATATGATAGTATAATTCTACGAAGTTAACTCGTTAACACAAAAAGTTGATACCGCCGATAAATCACAATAGTTTCTCACCATTTCAGTCAATCATTTGATAGCAATCTATGGAGGTTGTGTACCTTGAGTGATAAAAAAAATACACTGGCAATCGATTGGTTCCCGCCTACATACGTATGTTGTTAAAATCATAATCAACTTTTTGTTTATGCTAAACACGAATATATTAGATGATTCAATTATCTTCTATGTCTTATGCTTCGGCTAGCTTTTGTGAAGGGTTCATCATAATCTTTTAGACAAATATAATATTTATTCAGTAATTTCTATCCGTAAAAGTACCTATAATGTGTCAAAAACTAATAGAAATAACTTAGCAGTGCTATAGTTGGGCAAGGTCTTCTCGTCGTTGCCAATCTAATATAAGACAATTGAAAATCGGTGTCGCCAAAGGGTCCATCAGTCGATCTACGACTCTAGTCACTTATAACACTTTGTTTTCAGACTTCTTCTCAAGTTATCATAAAGTCGACATAATCAGCTAGCTACAAGCCTTCTTAATTATATTAAGAGGCACTGAAAGACTAAATATACTTTTAAGGACGTTTCGTATAAGGTGCGTCTGATCTCTCTACGGTCGTGTCGGGAATCCCTCTCATAGGACTATGGGAGTAAAGGAAGAAGTGCACTTGTGTTTGTACTTGTGTCGTACATTGTTGCACTATTATATCTCCTGCGCAGTTGGCTGATCTCTAATTTTCTATCTTCTTTTTTAATATATATTTTCTATACACTAGAAGGACATTATTTTATTACCTATATCGTATCGCGTCACAATTTACAACTCTAGGCGCTCGGGTCATTCAGCTAGGAAATTACGTTACTGTCATGGGTCTCTTGTAGGATTCAATCTATCGTTTGTTCGTTAACCACAGGCTTAAGCAGCGGATGCAGTTAAAATATTCAAACACCACTTTCTAGAACTTGTGTCTGTTTACCTAAATAAACAATTTCAAATTTTCGAAACCATATTCCAAAGGTGCTGCCTCCGTAGCCTAGGGGTAAGGGTGTGCTTTAGAAAACGGAGGTAGTGGGTTCGAATTCTGCGGTCTTAACATATTTTTATTGTTGTGTCCTAGTCGATTAGGGCTATTTGGGCCGATAGCCCAACTGTCTGAAAAGTAAGAAGATCCATGCGTCGGATAGGCATGTAAAAAGTCGGTCCATCCACCAACTCGCACTGGACCAGCGTGGTGGAATACGGTCCAAAAACCCCCTAAATGGAGAAGGCGTGCATTAGAGGAGGCCTATGTCCAGCAGTAGACTAACACAAGGCTGATGATGATGATCAGTCAAAAGGCAATGTCTATTTCCAGCGAAAGGTGAAGTTCTCTTATCTGTCACTTATCACGTCATAATTAAACATGGCGGCCGGGCACCAATCAGAACGCTTGAGATTATGCCGGCATAAGAATTTGAACTTAGCTTTGTATACATTATATTCGCATATGTTTAAATGTTCTAGCTTTGGTATGCATTAAACAATCAAGATGTTAGTATGACTTGCAATACATGGTATTGAAACAAATTGGCATTAAGATTGCAAGTCATTAACATGTTGCGTGAAGACTTTTTCAGCGGGTTGAACGACCTTAATGGGCGTTGACTCAATTTATTGATAAAGAATGATGAAATTATGGGCGGTATACGTCTTTTGTTTCGATACGACACTGATGATGGGGTCTTTGATTAATAACATAGACTTAATATTACTGAGGTTGATAGGAAACTAAATAAGTTGTGATAAAACAAAACGAGCGAGGTAACCACCGCAGAGCTCTCTTTCTCTTTTTTACTGTAATGAAAGAGCAAACTCTTTCATTTGCATATTTTTTTATTTGTTGAAGTCATGAGAAGAGTAGAACGTCCACCCTAATGGGAAGTGGTGCCCTTTAAACCGGAAGACAGTACTGATTGCTCGCCAATGATTTGCATCAGAAAGAGGCAATGCTTCCCTGTAAAATAGGTACCTATCTAAGATTATGTTTTATACATAATTTTTAACGTTTTGTACGTACTCATACCAGACACTACAAATCTATACACATAAATAAAATTGGAGTGTCTGTTTGCAACATAAAAGCAACAGTTTTAAATGGTTAGATTGTGATATATAATCGATACAAATGATGAAACCAGTTTTTTTTTTAATTTTTGTCTGTATATAAAATGGTTGGTCCAATTTTGATGGGACTTTCACTGGAACATAGCTGGTGGACCTCTTAGTTACTACGGCTATTTTGTTCGTAGAAAGAATAAAATAGTTTAAAGTAGCAACAGCTACTTTAAACTAAAATAACACTCATTAAATTATATATAGAAATAACAAATAAAAATGTTTCGTAATATGATGACAGTTTTGCGCGAATCAACCGGTATTGTTGTACCTCACTAGTCGAGTAATACGCAATGAGTTAACCTTGAAGTTACTTAGCAATAAGTATATGGACAAAATAATTGTGAAATCATTCGTAATGATGACATTGAAGCAATGTATTTTGATACTGTCGATTCGATCACTCTGATCTCACTGCCCATCTATTGCCCTTGGCAATAAGTGATTTTGAAATAAGTTCAGAAAAAAAAACATCGTATTATATTCTCCTATGTAGGTAGATTTATTTCATTGATGCAGGTAATAAAAATATATTTAAGCACATGAAACATAATTTGTTGATTACAAATTTAGATCATCTTTGCATTTATTAAAATTGTAGTAGAAAGACCATTCTTGCTATTAAAATTGGATGTCGTAGGTTCGAGTCCCTCTTCGCGCTTTGCAGTCTATATTTCTGGTCGGTAAGGACTAAATAGGTTGGTCACCTAGTTGTAAAATGATCCATGAGTCGTATTGGCGTGTAAAAAGGCGACCATCTTTACAGTCGTCATAAGAAGCCTTCAAGTTTACCGAAGGCTAATCTATCTACGGAATCATTATCAGCCTGTGATAGTCCACTGCTGGACTCCCATAATACACCCCTATCCATTAGGGGTTTGGACCGTATCCCACTACGCTGGTCCAGTGCCGGTTGGTGCGTGGACCGACTTTTTCCATGTCCATCCGATGGATCATCTTACTTTTCAGACAATTGGGTGATCGGCCCAAATTGCCCTAACCAACTAGAAACAACAATGAAAATTTGTTAAGTCCCGCAGGATTCGAACTCACGACCTCCGGTTTCTAAAGCACACGCCCATACCACTAGGCTACGGAGGCAGTATCTACCGAATACATTTACTTTTCTGGTTGTGGAGGCTAGATGCCAGTTCCTCTGCGAGAAAACTGTTATTTAGGTAATTGGAATAAATATGCCAACCCCATGATGACTTGAGATTTCATTCATACAATAAAATAATGTAACATTATAAGTTCTGTTCTGGTGATATTGTTAGAATTGTTAACATTGAAATATTTTTCTATTTAAAGACTTTAATAACAACATAACAGACAAAAAATAAGTAAATATATTGCATATGCGTCCGGTACAAACGACCTTTCCATCGCCAGAGGACTTATTAACCGATACGGTGATTTTTTTACGAGAGCAATTTTTTGTTTTTATTATCTGTTTGTGTTTTTTTTATTGTTGTGCAACAATCCGGTCGGCGGCCATTTTCGAGTCAACTTTTCCCGCGCTTCCAATTACCGGGAACGACATATGGTTGCCGTGTTGAGTTTTTTTTCATAAGTCAGTGTTATTAAACCAGTTCCGTATTGAAATAACTCGGGACGCTTTGAACTTTTTAATTGCTCGAATTTTCCTAATATTTCGTAAGGAAGGGGAGAGGAATTCCTGCTGGACATAGGCCTTCTATTATGCGCGCCTTTTTTTATTATGGGGTTTTAGGACCGTGACCCATCATGCTGGTCCAATGCGGGTTGTTTGGTGGACCGACTTTTTGCGTGCCCATCCAACGCCTGGATCATCTTACTTATCAGACAATTGGTGATCGGCCCAAATTGTCGTAACCAACTAGGAAAAAACAACGAAAATTTGTTGAGTCCTCACAGAATTAGAATCCACGACCTGAGGTTTCTAAAGCACGCGCCCTTACAGTGATTGTCATTTCGGTGATGCGTGAACAAAAAGAACTCACGATATGTCTATGATATGTATGACGTCACTTCGTTGCCATGGTTACTTTGTAAACACATTATTTCGAGTATAAAGCTCAAGCGCTGACGCTCAAGCGCTGACGGACTGACGCTACGTGACACTTTCGGCTGATTTTTATACATCTAAATTAAGGCGTGCATTAGGGGAGGCCTATGTCCAGCGGTGGACAAACGTAAGGCTGATGATGATGGTGATGAATCATACATTAACACACATCTTCACTACATCGTAAAATCGCTAAAAACAGTTGATATCAACGTTTGTGTCCATTTGATTTGTTTATCTTCGAATGCCGTTAATTAAGTCGATCCTGCAACAATCCGATGAACCGGTTTAAGTTACTTCGCTCCAGTCCTTCAGCTCTTGGGAAAAATCTGTTAAGTCGTTGCACGCAAGCTGCCGTCAGCGCTTGAGCGTAATACCTTCCTGTGTCGGCCTAAGGACTTATATCTATAGTTCAGCCAGTTTATACTTTAAGGACAGTATTGGGATACGGTCCTTAAACCCCCTAATGGAAAAAGATTGCATTAGGCGAGGCCTATGTCCAGCAGTGGCCTAACACAGGCTGATAATGTATTTGACAATAGCTGATAATATCAACGTCTTTGTGCGCTTATTTATATATTACAGATTTGTTTGATTTAGATCGTCGTAATTGTGAGAATATAATATATTTCTAAATATTTATTTTCTGTTCACTGTATGTATTATGGTTTAATAATGAGTTTAATGATCATAATAAAGCCAAATGTAATCTGCAAAATATTGTCGCCTAAGTTTTCCCAGATTTCACTGCATTTATTTGACCGTTAAATAAACTACTTTAAGAAGACAAATTTTCATCACAACACAAAAAAAAATATCTTAAGCTGAAGCGAATATCTATCGCTAACCGCTCCAGTCGTCACTTGTACCATACGCTAACAGCTCGGAATTGATTGAGATGAGGGTCTAATTCAAGCTAACTAGCGTTTAACGGGCCACCGCTTTAATAGGCTTTGGTGCTAGCGTGTGAATTATTCTGTGATGGCGAAATCTAGTTTTTATCTCGACAGTTAATAGTGCGTCCTGCCAATGAGTAATTAACTGTTAATCTTTTTAATAAACGTATTAGTAAGGATGTAATAAAGATTGTTACAAATGTTTTAGATTAATCGAAAGTGGAGGGGTAAAGAACCCTTAACTTGATGGCAGACAGTAAGTTAGCTAGATTTAGGAACTGTTTCCACTGAAAACCGGCGGTGTAAATATTTATTGCATATTATACTGAGTGGAGAACATTTTGGATGAACATACGCAATAAATATGTTACCTTAACACTTTTTTTATTCGTGTATCAGGGATAATATAATACGCGCTTTGCTTTTTAGTTATCATTCTTTATTAATGTGTAATGTGTCGTTTGTACAAATAAAGTTTATGCCTATGTCTGCCAGTAAGAAAGTACTTACTCTTTCAAAAAGAAAAGATAGGTTTGGTTCTGAGCTGGAAAACGTTGGTGTGCTAACACTACTGTAAACTGACTTACTACCTAGCAAAGAGAAGTACCTTTTAAATACTCCTACATTCGAGATCGAGCTTTCAATCCAAATCGTAATCTAGTCTATATTCCGTAATTATTTTAATAAAGTATCTACTGACCTTTTCTTGAATAAATTATAGGGTTTGCTTTCCTAAGTCCTAAAGCTTTTAAATATTTTTCAAATATTTAATATAAACATACTTTTAACGTAATATATTTTCCACTGATAAGAATCGAACCTACACCGTACCAGTTAGTCCCACAAATCACTGCACTCAACATCTAAATGCGAGTACCGATGTAAACTTAAAACGAGGAAACACAACAGGATATCGTGTTCCCGGATAATTCAGTTTCCCGTGGGACGTTACCGACTCCATGCTAACTTAATAACGCAATTGCGCTTGTAATAAATTGTGTTTAACATGAATTGCAGTCCCTTTTGAGTTTGTGAAGAGCAATTATGTCATTATTCATCGCTAGATCGATAAACGACTGTAGGATTAGATAGTATGAAGAGTGGATAATAATTATTGTAAGACTAATAGTGCGTCCACGGCGCTGGTCATAATATTTTTTAAATGTATTTTACAAGGGTAAAAGGTAGCCTTTATTACTCAAGAATAATATAACTTTTACGTAGTGTAAAAAATGCTCGTATCGGTCAAGTAGTTTTGGAGCCAATTTGATACAAACAAATATTTTCTCTATTATAATATTAGTAAATTATGTTGAAACTGCCTCCGTAGCCAAGTGGTAAGGACTCTACGTCGTAATATCGAATCCTGCGAAGAGTCGACTCCTTTTGATTATTGTTTTCTAATTGGTTAGGGCAAGGCTGGTCGATTACCCAATTGCCTGTAAAGTAAAATGATCAATGCGTCGAATGGGCATGTAAAAAGTCAGTCCTGCGCCTGATCTCTCTCCGGTCGTATCGGTTATCGTCGCTGTGCCTGCGCGTACAATTGTGCACTATTATATCTCCTACGCAGTTAGATGATCTCTGCTATATATCGGATGTCATGGTCGTAATCGACTATGAGGACATTATTATAATATTCCATCTGAATTAATTGGAAACAAAAAAAATTGTTACTTATACTTTAAAGATATATATATCTTATGCTATGTCCATTATTGTTTGACATTATTTTTTTTTACTTTTATTCCGAATCTAAATTGGCAAAGCTATAGATTGGATTGGATAAAAAAAAAACAAAAATAATAAGTGCTTTTATCTTGTAAGTACCACCAAAGACATTTGATTTTACTTGTGCAATCAAGTAATTTTAACACAAAGGTAGCCAAGGTCCCAAAGGCACAATGTATTGCAGTTTACTCATTAAACGTTAGTCTATTTTTCAAAAAACGCGTTCGTTTATTCCAAAACAATTGTTTGACGATACACTTTGTTACATAACTTCCGTATTTTATTTGGCTAAGGCATTGTGAAAGATATTTCGTTGTTGTACAGTTGTATTTAAACTTTGGGAGCCCGTGTACAACGATTCACAGAGTAACGGTGAAGCCGTCACATCCTTTGTGACGATTCATAATACATCCTTCGACCCGAATTCCGTGTCGTTAAAGACGTAACCCGGTTAACAGTGTGTTCAGAGAATCTGACTAAGATAATTAGCGGTGCGCATTCGATTCCCACGTACGATTATCTATAATATGTTTTAATCTAACGTAATATATGAACTACAAATATAGTAATTTTTCGGAAAAGTTCGTATTTATCGAGCTCTCTCAAACAGTTTCGGTACCTAAATGTATGTAATGTAATGCGGTATACGCAACATTAGCATTTTTTAAAATTAATTTTTTCGTCTTTTGCTTATTATATTTAAATATAGAAGTTCAGACTTGCTTCTTGATTGTCTAACACGTTACCACCGGTACGGGATAAGACGCCTCAGACTTGAGAAAAATCGGCGAAAGGAACTCAGCGGGCTATTTTCTTATGTCATCTTTGTATAGCTACCGGTACGCGGAGTCAGATCCACACCTCAGAAGTCGAACACAACGCTCCGTTATTTAATTAAGATCTTAAAATTGTGAAGATTAAAATTAAAAGTAAAACTGTCTTATAACAGAGTACCAGGTATGAGAAGTAGGTTTCTTTTATAATCTTTAAACACATCATTATTTTTAACACAAATAAATGTTAATGTTATCGCAAAACCTTTCCGATAAATACCGGAACGCATACATCATCTTGGCATATCTTGGTCGACCTATGGACCATTAAATTTTCAGGCGATCAGATGATGATCAATATCACCTTAACGAACAAGTTAATACCGACAAAACAAAGCAGTTTACGCGGAGGATTCGAACCCCAGATCTCTAATTAGTCTGGCATAGTAATGTCCTCGAGTCGATTTCGACTATGGCGACGGATATATATAAGGATCAGCCAACTAAGTAAGAGATATCACAGTGCACATATGTACGTGCAAACACAGGTTAACTTCCTCTTTTTCAATATTCTCATAGACATGGGACGAAAAACTGACACAATTATAGAGAGAAAAGGCACAGGACCGACATTTTATATGCCAATACGCTTCTATCATCTTACTTTACAGACAATTGGGTGATCCGCCCACAGTGCCCACACCATTAAGAAAGAACAATGAAGATTCGTCGAATCCCCGCAGAATTCGAACCCACGACGTCCGATTCCTATAGCACAAGCCTATGCCTCTAGGCTACAGAGACATAATACATAGGCAATGGAGGCGTTTCGATTCAATTTACTCCGACTTATTATTATTTATAGCGTTTAACTGTAATCTCGAGTCAAACAAGCTATTAAATTACGTTTACAAAATCGTAAATCAATCTAAGCCAAAACGCAGTGATCTATGATTGGTTAAATATCGCGTAGGTATTAAATATGACAGCCATCCAATGAGGACGCGTTTACTATTTGGGGTAATAATGTTTGACATTATACTTTTATTGATATAAATTTCTGATATGCCTCTTATAATCACATCACCATTGACCTGTGTCAGTCCACTGCTGGACATGGGCTTCCCCTAATGCACGCCATCGCCATCGCCATTCCTATCTTCGGCTATTCTCATCCAGCCACCACCGGCCACTTAGCGAATATCGTCATCTTGGCGCAGGGCGGCCCACACTACGATTTCGACTCCAGAGGTCGTCAGTTCTGCGACTTATGTGACCGGCCCACTGCCACTGCAACTTACTAATCCGGTGGGCTATAGGTGACTCTGGTTATCTGACGGATCACATAATTTCTGATGCGGTCCCGCAGAGATGCTTCGAGCAATGCCCTCATTATAGCTTCAATCTTCTTCTTCGTGTCCAAGTCTTGCCATCGTAGGTCATGTAAGGTGGGACGCACCGATCTAAGAGGTTCGATTTGAGGCACTGTCATACCACAGTCACGATAAAACTAGGCTTTGCTCTGATAGACTAAATAAATTTTTACTTGAAAAGAGAAAATTTGCATTTACTAAAAATAATACCTGCACTATAATAGTACATTCAGTTTATCAAATAGTTTACCCGGACCCAACGGGGGTCCCGACATCGGACCCTACACACCACACGAGTAGGGATAGCACACAATCACCTGTAGTTCGCCCTCGCTTACGAGCACAGCGAAAAACAAACACACACCGCGTACATTAGATACACCCGTGGTTCTCACCGCCCCCAGCCACCGATTAATACAGTCGCCAGACCGTCGATGTCCCGGTTCGTAAACCGTTCGTCGACGATCCTTAGGAGACATAAACAAATGCCTAACCCACGTACCTTCTGTACGTGTAGCCTTCACTTTTAGCAAAAAGTGTCGGTCACCTAGTTCGTGGGGACGGTAGCTTCCTGGCGAACTCTGTGTTAGATGAAGCTTTTCAAAGACATGGGTCTGGAAGAATAGCATCATTGCCAAAAAAATAGTTTACGTATTTGATAAGTTTACCTTATAAACAGTAGATGACAAGGTTTCCTCCTTCTTTGAAGCAGGGAATCTGCAAAAAGCATAATTTGGAATTAGGCAAAAGAATATGTAGAAGAAGATGTATTTATTACTATATATACAAGTTTATTGTTTATCATACATATTAATTAATAAATAAACAACATAAATGTAAGATTTGGTACACATCCTGTTGTTTTTATATATTTATAATATGTTATTTATATGTTACTCTATATTTATTATTATAGCCTCTATATTTGATATAGCGACGGGATTTATTTAACAAAGACGTAAGCGAAAGGGTCATATTATAAAATATTTTAAACATTGTACTCCACTTTTTAACGGTACATAAAAATCGTTCAATAACCCATCTGCAAAAATCGTCTGCATTTTTAAATCGATTTTAAAACGAATAATGAATCGTTCTCTGTATCGATTACGTGCAATTAATTATGGTATAAGCACGAAATTAATAATAAATGTACACGCACATGTTTAGGACTTATTTATGAGTCGTTTTGATAATATGTGACATTTTAAACCGATACATCAAATAACAATTAAGTTTTTTTATTGTAGTTTATTTGAATTGATATTTGCATCCGAAGGTAGATGAGCAGACGGGCCACTCGAAGAAAAGGTGTGAACAACGCCCAATGACATCGGCAATACCAGGATAATCTACGCGCTGCCTACCGTAAGACATATGATGTTTGTCTCGTTTACCGAGTAAATACGCTAGCTACGGTGTCCTTCAAACCGGAACACGATAGTGTGCACACTACAGATTTGCGGTAGATATAGGTACCGCCCCGGATGGGCCGACCTCTACAAATGATGATGTACAATTGGTTACTTTTGAAATAACTATAATGTTTGCTTTGTGTTTTTCGATTATGGTATTGAACACAAAAGTGGGCGATATGTGCCGTCATAGACACAATCCTATTGACGACCTAGACATTCAGAATCTTACGCCTTGATGCCCTTCAAACACGAACAATGTAGTGTTGGCACAATATACAAACGCTTACGACTCTTCTATAGCTAGTTAACATAAACTGTTTTGACATCTGTTTATTCTAGCAAAGAATAATAATAATAATTCAGGACGATTAACACAACATCGCCTAGTCCCAAATTAAGCAAAGCTTGTACTATGGAAACTAGATAACTGATAAATGCATAGACTTACTTTTCCTTTGTAAATAAATACACATTATATGCGTCTGCAGCCTAGTGGTAAAAGCGTGTGCTTTAGACACAACAAATTTTCATTGTTGTTTACTAGTTGGTTAGGGCAACTTGGGCTGATCACCCAATGATCCATGCGTCGGATGATCTTATAAAAAGTCGGTCCAATCTACCAACCCGGATTGGACCAGCGTGGTGGGATTCTGTACAAAACCCCCTAAAGGACTCCTTCGTTAGGAGAGGGCTATGTCCAGCAGTGGACTAACACTGGCTGATGTTGTATGATGTATGTTCATATGATAACGTCGGAATCGAATCCACAATTACTAACCACTACGTCAAGCGAGTCATTCAAACTTACTTCAATGTCTCGATAGTAAATACATTTCTATTATATTTCTTATTCTGCTTTTCAATTTTAAGTTCTTAAGATTTTTATGACCTAACTCAGCCCTTAAAACATACATAGCTGCATTCATTTGTTTTGAACTTAGACACTGACAAAAGAACTTAAGAGGACATGCACTGATTTTACGTAAATAATAAAACAATGTATGTTAACAATGTAGTAACGCATAAACTGTACTTATTATGTATAAAAATATAGATTAAATATTGTAAAAAGCTAATAATTTTAACGTTTAAGCACGTCTCCGACCACCCGTGGTGTAAAAATGTCTAAGTATACTTTATACTAGATAGCGGAGACAATATGCTGTTCGTTGTGAGACGGTGCTTATTTTTATTTTACGACCGCCATTTTGTGAGAAGGCACATTATTAGCCGGCCGATTTATGTCGCCCGTAAAACTTCGGGGACCGGTGGGCGGTTACGTGCTTTTCCTTTTGGTCGGTTAGTTTATTGGCTTGTTTATTTTTTTAATGGCTGCTGCCAGCTTTATGTTAATCGATATTGCTTCTGCATCGATATGTTGATATTATTTATTTTGAATTATTGATTTTTAAAATCGAGTAGCTATGTTTTATTAAAAGGGTTTATGGATTTTATCGCGTTTAATTTGGTGTACAATTTTTATAACACGTCTGTCAAAGTTTTTTTACCCGGCTGCCGTAAGTTCTGTGGTTTATTTATTTGTAACTATGGTTTTCTATTACTTATTGTCAATAAGTTATTGATTGTTTGTACCGTAAACAATTTAAAAAAAGCAACGAGCAAATATTATGACTTACAACGACGAATATAGTCAAACTATTATAATAATGATATAACATAATGTAATTACGGTTTTTTGCTAATAAAATTCCATTTTCTTCATATCTATTCATATACTATTTATATACCTATCTATTTATATATATCTTAGATGTATCGTGGCGACGAAACACTATAAAGATGTTGAAAGGAAATGTCTTCCTAACTTCCTTGGTATAACTTTCTCTTATGTGGTTTTGTGGTTGTCGCAGAGGATCGCGCTTCTGAGTGCAGGTTGCTTCTGTATATGGATACTGAGTCATTTTATTGACAAGCAAAAAAGTAGTTTTATACGCAGAATAAATACGAGAGTAGACCTATTTATATAATAATTACAGTTTTAATTGGGAGGACGTCGTCTAAACCATTATCGAGCTAAAAGGATTTTTAACACTAGACTTTGCTGTCGTTAATTCTGTCCAATTTGGCTATGATTTAATCATATATATGTGACTCTATATACATTTATAATGTATATATACATCATCTGCCTGGGTTAGTCCACTGCTGGACATTGGCCTGCCCTAACGCACGCCTCCTCCATTAGGGATTTTTTGACCGCATCCTACTACGGTGGTCCAATGCGGGTTGGTAGGTGGACCGACTATTTACATGCCTATCCGACGCATGGATCATTTGACTTTTCAGACAATTGGGTGATCGGCCCAAATTGACGTAACCAACTAGGAAACAACAATAAAGATCTGTTGAGTCCCCGCAGGATTCGAACCCACGACCTCCGGTTTTTAAAACATACGCCCTTACGACTACGGAAGGAGCTTCGTCCGCGTGGCGATATTAAAAAAAATAGTTTATTTTTATAAGAAATTTCCGCAGCGTAATATAATTTGAGCCTGAGTTACTTCCAGTAACAACAGCTGTCTTCGAAAGAAAGTCCCGTCGAAATCGCACCGGCCATTCCAGAGGCCAGAACAAACAGACAGAACAATAAAAAAAAAAAAAAATGTCGTTTTGTTATCTGTATCGGTTATGTATCATAATGTTTTTATTTAAAAACGTTTATTTTAATTTTACTACCTGACACCCCAATTTTATTATTAGTATATTGATAGAGCATAGATGCACGAAAATAAAGTTAAACAAAAAATCAAGATAAAATGTCAAACTGTTAGGGCTCCAAAATATTTTGTTATTGACTGTTAATAATTTAAAAAAAAACTAGACGACAATTAAAAAGCTAAAACGCATTTTTAATGTCAAACTTTGTCTATACATCTATGATCAATTGTATTAAACAATAAAATTTTACTTCACTATATTTATTACATTATGTGAATTGGGTACCTACCGATTATTCTCAACACCAACCGGATGTTGACTGGCATAGGATACCTATAGCATTTGTTTCTTTGTGCGAAAAGAGTTAATAAATAAATAAAAATTAACTTTACTTTGTAACTGAAATCTATGATTTTATCTTTATATGTAAGTTATAACTTAAAAAGTAAATGGACAGGATATTACTGCAAGATAGCATTTAATTAATTTCTAAAATAGCTTAAGTTGACAAAAATGTTAATAGTATTTGGACTTTATACTGATAGTTTTAAGTTTCAGAGTCGTATGTAGGTGTCGCAAATGTATTATTCACGTTAAGGATAAAGTATATTGAAGGAAGGAAATGTAGTTATTTTTCATTTCGGTATCGCTTTGAAAAATATATCTAGATAGCCAATATTTCTTTTTAAGGTTAAATATCGTAAATTGCAGTGATTTTGCTATTAATTAAAAAGATAACCAAACTGAGAGATCCTGATACGTTTATGGAATTTTCTATTTAAATATGAACACGAAAATAATTGGTGAAAAGGTCAGTGACTCTACCTCTTGCACACAAAGGAGTGGGTTCAAATCCCAACGCGAATTCAAGATAATCATCATCATCAGCCTTTGTCAGTCCATTGCTGGACATGGCCCTCCTCAATGCACGCCCTTTCCATCAGAGGGTTTTTGACCGTATCCCACCACGCTGGTCCAATACCGGTTGGTGGGTGGACCGTAAACGTCAGTCCCCGCTCGGTCTATCCCCATCCGACGCATGGATTATCTTATTTTTCAGACAATTGGGTATTCAGCCTAAATTGTACCAACCAACGAGAAAACAACGATAACACTTAATTGTTTCCCCGCGGGATTCGAACGCACGATCTCCGGCGTATAATACGAGGTCATAAACCGTTTACTGGTTTAGATGGTAAAGATGGACAGAGAGAGACTGAGTTACTTTCGCATTTATAATATTAGTTTCGATATAGATAATAATAACAAAACAAAATCACGTAACGCTGTGTTTATGTATTATTTATTGAATTATTTGTATTATAGAGCTTAAGTCGGACGCGTGAAGGCAAGTTTTATTTCGTAATACTGCCGGGGTGTTCACGAGTGGGCCAATGTATTGACAAGGCTTTTGACCTGACCTCTGCGTTCGGCTTAAGCTATAAGCGGGAGCGATTCAGTCAGCGGGTAATCCGCTATTAAGATGTATTTCGAAATGGAAGTGATGCGAAACGTCAAAATAGCCTATGCTGATAAATGAATTCATTTGGACTACAATTTTTAGTCACTTTGAGACAAAGATTGCTAAATTTTATTTGTTAAATAATTAAGTAAGCTAGGGTGACGTCAAAACATGGCAAATTTGCGACATTTTGGAACCACAACTTAATTGTGCTCAAACTACACCGTCTTGTTTGAGTATAGTTGTTGTTGTTTACATGATTTTCCGTTTAATTTTGTTTAGACATTCAATGAATGTTATTTAAAACAGCTTAAGCGACATTCTTTTTGAAAAAGTTAAAATAAAAAAGAAATACTGATGATAATTAACAAAGTAATTGTTTGTTTTGTTAAGTACACTAGTAAGATAGTTCTAAAATTAACGTAAAATAATGTCAAAATATCCATACCATACCATTTTGACAATTTTGTTTTCTAATCTAAATAATAAAACAGTAGATAATTAGACTACTCACCATCAACCTTTGTTAGTCCACTGCTGGACATAAGGCTCCCCTCGTGCGAGCCTTCTCTATTAGGGGTTTTGGACCGTTCCCACCAAGCTGATCCAATGCGGGTTGTTGGGTGGACTGACTTTTTACATGCCCATCCAACGCATGGATCATCTCACTTTTCAGAAAATTGGGTGAGCGGCCCAAATTGTCCTAACCAACCAGAAAACAACGGTAGCATAAAGCTGTTACCCATCGGGACTCGAACACACGACCGGTTTATAAAGCAACGACTAATACCACTAGATCTCGGAGGCGGTTATCATAAAATTAAACATAGCATTAAATGTAAAAATAAATATTTTTATTTGTATATGTTACAATAACATATACACATAAAAATATTTGTTTTTTACGTTCGACGTATAGCAACAATTTTAACGTTCTTTACATATGGTGTAAGTTACGAGCGTTGTGGTCATAAAACCGCTAAGATAAGTGACTTGTACCACACAATTCTGACCGTCCCGTTAATGAGATACCGTCCGATACACGGGTGAAAGATCAGCTCTTGACTTTGGACTTAGGAGCTGATTGTAATAATTCCAAGGGTCGTTGTACATCTACAGTCATTGTCTATGGTTTTTATAACTACGTTGATTTGTGTATTGATATTTTTGCTATAAAGTAGTGGTCCGTCCTGACTTCGCCTATGTATACATTTTATTAAACATTTTGGCATCAATAAACAAATATGCATTGCCTCCGTACCCTGGTGGTATATGCGTGTGCTTTAGAAACCGGAGGTCATAGGTTCGAATCCTGCGGGGACTCAAAAAATTTTCATTGTAACAACAATCAACCAACTAGGAAACATCCTAGTTGGTTAGGGTTTTTTAGGCCGATCGCCCAATTGTCTAAAAAGTAAGATGATCCATGCGTCGGATGGGCATGTAAAAAGTCGGTCTACCCACCAACCCGCGTTGCACCAGCGTGGTGGGATACGGTCCAAAACCCCCTAATGAATAGGGATGTATTAGGGAGGCTTATGTCCAGCAGTGGAATAACAAAGGTTGATGGTGAGTAGTCTAATTAGTCGTTTGTCCAATAGTGGGTTGTCACAGGCTGATGATGTATTTTTATTGATAATATCTTTTTGCATTTTCGCAGACGAAGTAAGACGAGCAGTCGGCCCACCTAAAGTTAAGTTGTCACCGATGCCCATAAACATCGGCAATACCAAAGGAATCACCAATGCGCTGCGAGATATATGATGTTACGTCTCGTGTACCCAGTAATTACGCTGGCAACAATGCCCTTCAAACAAGAAGGCAGTAGTGTTTAATTACAGATTTGCGTCAGAAATAGGCACCGCGGAGGTACTATCCCAGGTCAACTATCCCGGTTATTTGTGAAAAGGAATCTCCTTTATTTGGTTTGATAGCAAATATCTGGGTTCAGACGTTCTATTTGTATAAGGTCATTATCGTTTACACGCCTATTTCTCTCAGCTCGTACTATTTGTTGCGACACACGACAATCGGCGTCAGAATGACGAAAGTGACAATTGACAGCGGTGTTGCAACAATGTAACGTTGCCGTGTTAGCCGACTATTTGGATATGAGCGTGTGTGGTTGCAGTTTTTTAGAATGTAGTTTATTAACGAGTGTATCTTGTTAATATTAATAGCTTAGCCGATTCAGACTCGGAATAGATAAACGCACTGTAATCCATAGTAACAAAATGGCTTCATCGAATTAGCTTTGTTATTGGCTATTGACGTGACAACGACTTATAAATTGGTTCAAGGTAGGGAGGCAATCTCGAAAACTGTGTCACAGCGCCGCTCACGTAACGCTCTCCATAAGCAACCACAAGGCACGCGTCTCTCTTACTCGTGCGCAGTTGGCCTGCTTATGTGAAAGAGAGACAGAAAGAAAGAGAAAGAGGGTTGATCCTTCTTCCCGCTATACGAATGAATATTCAAATTACAATCATTCTACCACTAAAAGTCGTTGTCACGTATAACTTTCGCCCGCATACCGATTTTACAGGCAACCAATTTTATTTTATCGAGAAGTCAATGAGAAAGTAAAGACAACACATTTTTTTTGTGTCGTAACGAGCAATATAAAAAGCTTATGAATAATAGTGATTTTTTTTTTAAAGTAGCCAAAGTTTCTACCAGTTACTTCAACTATTATGCAGTGAGTGTCGTAAAAATTCCAGTGATTAGCCAGAACAAACAGACGGACATAAATTAACAAGTTTTTTAAAATGTATTGTGTATATAACAATGTAGTTTATAAACGGTTATACTAACACTCAAAACGTAACAACCAACGACGAAACTAAACTTGTGATGTTATGACGCGATTGTTTACGTTAGGTTTCTTGCCTGCCGATCGGAGGTTGAATTTTGTATGGGATTTGTGTAAATTCCAGATGAAATAATGTGCATTGTATTCTCGGTACAGTATAATTTTCAACTCGAATAAGGCAGTGTTTACTTCGTAACCATAGCAACGTAACTTTATTTATATTGTGTATCGAATCAAAGTCTTAGAAGACTATGCTGCAATCATGCTTAAGAATTTATACTTATCAAAGAGTCAAGACGAACTAACATAAAGTTAGCCACTGGTGGTAGGTCCCCTTTTTACAGGGGACCGTCTGGGTTGGTACCACCGCGGTGCGTATTTCAACCGCAAAACAGTAGTGTGAAAACATTCCTCTGTTCTGGTTTGAAGGGCACCGTGGCCAGGTTACTTACTGTGTAACGATACTTAACACCCTATGTCTTACGGTAGGCAGCACGTTGGTGACACCACCAATATTTCCAATGTCTATGGGCGTCGGTGACCACTTCCCATCAGGACGCCCGGCTGCTCGCCTACTTGCGTAGGCAATAATAAAAAAAGAAACCATTGTTGTTATGACCAAAAATGACCATTATATGTCGTCATACATCGTTCTCGAGTGGCCGCCTCGTACTGGACATCGCAGTATAGGTCGACCCAACTCAGTATATACAAGCGGCACAGAATCGTACCACTTGGAAGCTCTTGAGGGAGGCATACGTTCTACAGTGGACTTTATTAGGCTGATGTAATGATGTTGATGATGATGATTTAGGTCGTTATAAGGCGTCAGTGCAGTTTAATTTACTGCCCTATAATCTATTGTTATTGCGACTGCCATTTGACCTCCGCAACTCATAGGGTATTTACTGGATGAATTTGTTAATAGTTAATTTGAAAGCACTGACATCCTATAACGATCACGAATGCTCGTGACAACGGGAAACGACTTTACACATGCCCATGCAACGCATGAAGCATGTTACTTTTGAGTTAATTAGTTAATCGGCGTTCACTGTCCTAACCAATCAGAAAAAGTTACTAACTTTAAGTTGTTCCATCGCAGGATTGTTACTGACGACTTTCAGTTTGTAAAGCAAGGGCTAATACCACTAAGCCTTTACTTAAGAAAGTACTTATGTATATCTTTATAGTAATTAAACTTTATATATGACTTAACTATCAATTCCTATACGCAAAATACGTATTTTAAAGTGGTTCCGTGAGAAACGAACCTGTACACCCTTATTTGGACTATCGCCCACGCGGCAATCAAGTCTACGACATTCAAACGCTAATTAATTAAAATAAAACCAATGGACTTAAAGCGACTTAGATGCTTAATATGTCGGATATTTGTTTATTACTTAGATATCGGATTGGTTTTTTTGTTTACCACATTGCGAATTAAAAAATATTAATTTCGTTTTTAAATTACGAATCAATGGAATATAATTTAGATATTTTAGTGCTTAGTCTACGCTCAAACCGAAACACACTCCCTCTTCCTTCACTCTCATAATCTGATAGAACTGATACCCGACAGGACGGGAGAGAAATCAGGCGCAAGGCCGACTTTTTACATGCCCATCTGACGTACATCATCTTACTTTACAAACAGCTCCTATTTCCTAATCTACTAGGAAACTACAACACAAAATTTGTTGCTTTTTTGGTCGCAAAATTCGAACCCACTACCTCCGGTTTCACGTCTAAACATACTACTACCAAGGCCTCTGGTACTTATTGATGACAAATATTGATGATATGTTTGAATTACGTAATTCACCAAATTCATTTTATCATTTGATGAGTGGGATTTATAAGTAATTGAAAAAGGTTATTGACCGATTTGATAGATGTTCAGAAGTAAATTGCAAATGAGAATTTTAGTTCAATTTCGTCCTTTTATATATGGAATGTTTTAAGTGTGAGAAATATTGGAAGATAGTTAGAAATGAACCCTGATTGTATATGTGATATAGATGTGTGTTAGTTGTCTTGTATAATTAGTTATCTTTTTAACTTTATTTATGTTTTTGTTGTTATAATCTGTTTTTAATGGTAGAATTGACGCGTGAAGCAGAAAAAGCTCCAACCACATATCTTACTACTCAATTTTTCATTCTAAATTGTACCATTTGTGTAAAATAAAGGAAATAACTACGAACAAACAGAAAAAACTAAGTATAGATGTAGTAAGAAGTTATGTTTCTTCGTCGGAATGACGAATGTACGATGACGCCCGAACTGTCAATGAATGATCGTATTAAATGACTGTCATTGTCGTATCCATTAAAATGAAATTTCATAATGAACAGTCATTGTATAATATAGAGATATAGTACTGAAGCTTTTTAAGGGAGCACGATAAATACGAACTTTCACGAAACATTACGAAAGAAAATCTTTTCTCACTATATCTGTAATCCATATTATACATTTTTAAATAGCTTGTAGTGTATGATGACGGATCATTTTTAAAAGGTAGTCATTAAATGTGGCAGAAGTTTGGTTTTACTTAATTAGACGGGCCATGTTGCGGTCAACAGAAATTACGAAGAAAAATATTTTCTAACTATATCTATACTATATTAGAGTCATAATACATTCAATTGATTCTACAATTTACAAAGAGTATATTTGTTTATTTAAATTTTCTAACTGCCTCGTAGCCTAGTGCTATGGGCGTGTGCTTTAGAAACCGGAGGTCGTGGGTTCGAATCCTGCGGGGACGCAACAAATTTTCATTGTTGTTTCTAGTTGGTTAGGGCAATTTGGGCCGATCACCCAATTGTCTGAAAAGTAAGATGATCCATGCGTCGGATGGGCATGTAAAAAAGTCGGTCCACCCACCAACCCGCATTGGACCAGCGTGGTGGGATACGGTCCAAACCCCCTAATGGATAGGGGTGTATTAGGGGAGGCCTATGTCCAGCAGTGGACTAACAAAGGCTGATGATGATGATGATGAAATTTTCTAACACTATTGTTATTAAACTTGGCAGCAGATTCTCAGACTAACGAATAAAAATAAAGCAGTTCTTTTATCAATAATTTATTGAAAACATTTAAAATATTATGTTTCGCTATTAATTAACTTTCTTTTTGTAAAATTTAAGTTTATTATCTTGTAATATTCATATAACTATCAATCGTGTTATATAACTGTTCATCTACTTCTTTTGTGACAGATAAACTTTTAGTTTACGACCATCGCTTCGAGCTGTAAAAATTTACAACGAAATTTTATATCACCCTCTTGCCTATTATGGGTGTAATAAATGTTTTTAATGCAAATTAGAAATTATCGATGCAATAAAAGCTTAACCTATCCTTTTATTCATAAGCTTTTTCGGCATTAATTAGAAAGTATGAATTTTATTACGCGTTTATTAGTGCTTTCAAGTTTTAATATGATTTCCGGTTATAAATTATCCTTTCTCGTTCTTTAACATAGCTTTCTGTTATGAAAGGATAGGATTTGTAATTAAAGATAAGAAAACAACATACTGGGTGTATGTTGTTTTGGCATACACCCAGTATGGCATGTAAAAAGTCGGTTCACCCACTGACTGGCTGATCCAATGCGTGTTGCATTGGATCAGCCTCTTACATAAGGTTTAAAACGCCTATGGAATGGCGTTATTGGGAGCTAGGCCTCCCCAATCCTGCATCCTGACGATGATGATGATGTAGATGTTGTTACAGTATATTTAACTGTTTTACTGGATATATATTACGTTGTACATAAAAATTGTCTTTTCTCTGTATTAAACAGTAAAAAACACGTATGTATATGTAAATGAGTTAAGCTAAACGTACATTAGAAAGAAAGAAAGAAAAAAAAAAAATATTTGGTATATAACGATAACATATAATATTTTCAAATTACTAATAGAAAGCTAAAAACGAAAATAATATATTAATACATTGAAATGGTTTACTCTTAGCATGATATCGTGAAGGTATTCAATTCATGAAAGCTGATTTTCAGCGGAACTCGTGAAGGATAGTAAGCATAAACGCGTAAATGGAATTCATAGCCTTATCACATAACTGTTAACATTAAAATTTAAAAATATTATACATATACATTCCAAACATACAAAACATAGAATATTACCGTTCTTCATTATCATTGCTGTGCAATCGTGCCGCACTTTGCTGCCTGCAAGACAGCTGTCATCAGGAATAATGCCGAGTTATGTTCCACTCCGTTACCACCTCGGGGCTAACAGTTCTTGCGACGTCCGACCACTTTGACCCGAACCTGTTTGACCCGACCTACTTTAACCCGCTTATCAAACGACTTAGTCCCAATGCTTGGGATACATGCTTAGGCGGTCCTCTTACAACGCGGTGCGAGCGAACCGCGTTATGTGGAAACCGCGCTAGAGGAAACCCTTTATGTAAATAAGTGTGTATTTATATAGAAGTTATACTTCTTTGCCGTAACAAGATAAAACACTTAAAAAAATTACCTTATTCTTCGTTTTTAGAAATATATATCGTGAAAATATTTGTCTGTTGACTGTAGCTAATTTTAAGGTGTCGGTTTTTCGTGACGGTGTGCGCGCTCAATATAACAATTTTCTCTCGTCAAATATAATGCTTTTGTAGTGTTATAAAATTGATGTTTATATATATATATATTTGTTTAATATGGTCGGTAGGCAACCTTTATTGGCTAAATTACCTCTGAAACTTAATGCTGTCGTATGGGATTGTCTTATGCATTGAAATTGTGCCGTAATATCTTTAAAAAACATTTCTTGATGAATTTGTTAAATTCCGCTTTGTACTCAAAATTCTTCAATCATATTTTATACGTTAAATTTTTAACTTACTTAGTTCAGTAGTGTTTTGTAGTTATTATAAATACGATTAACGAAAAGTGTTACTTAGACGATCCATTACTTGGCATGAGCCAGAACAACAAAATTAATAAACAAACAAAACATGTTAGAATACGTTGACTTCCTGACAACGTATCATAATGCTTCCAACGACTAGACATAGATTTCAATATGAATACAGTTAGCTTTAGAGCGGTCTTGTAGACTGCGGGGATCGTCCCATATTTGGTGGAACCCTAAAAAGTACGAGCATAAACCTCCACTAGGGTTCTGTACAGTCATTAATAAGCCACGTCACGTAAAACTCGTAAGATACCATATTCGGTTACACTGGGAACGGTTCCTCGAATCGATTTTCACATTATGGCATCGTTGTCACAAACCGTTATAGACACGTTATAATTATAACGATAATGTAACAGTTTGTGTGCCGGTTGTTTTTTGTAACGGGTATTTTTGAATTTGGAACGCCTTTATTTGATTTGGTCTTTGTTTTGATGGATTAAATGCGAAACGAAAGTTCGGTGTAATGGATGGTTATGAAACAGTTTTGTGATTGTTGTTTTAATGTTGTTCTTTGTTGTATTTATTACTTACGCTTAACTTAAAACACTTAAAATATTTTTAAATTGAAATTAAAATGACTACTACACTATAACTATTTTTTTATAATTTAACTAACTATTATTAAACAGTTATATATTTTAAAATAAGCTCATCGACACTTATACGCAGCAATATTATTTTTATAATATATCAAAGATTATTTATCTGTAACGAATAAATAAAAAACAACAAACCATTTGTTTTTTTTTATTTTTTTTTATTGGGAAGCAGTGTTTTTATCCTACATCATCAGCATTTGATAGTCCACAGCTGGACATAGGCCTTCCATAATACGCCCCTATCTATTAGGAGGTTTTGGACCGTATTCCACCACGCTTCAATGCGGGTTGGTGGGTGATTTTTATACTATCACTCTACAATATATTATTACGTAAAGTAAGTCAAAATACAAACCTTTTTAGTTAAAATAGCACCCTCTGATTGGTTAAATTTTGCCTGAGAATAGATTATATATCTCCTATTAAGGACACAGCTTAACGCCCAGCCTAAACATTAGATTTTGTTTATTAATTCCCCGATATAAATGTATTATGATTTAGACGGGGTATGGTTGAGTGATAGTCATTAACGCATCTTGTAATACCATCTAAGGGATTGCGGATTATGCAGATCCCATACAATTACCTCGACAGCCATGTTATTACGTGTGCTATACTTTTTTTTCTCCTCCCCCGAGGCTGCAGTACCTGTTTGTGAGTGCGTTTCGGTTTTAAACACACTGCTTCTAAATATATTTTTTTAATCGACGCTTGATATAACTTACCTTAAATATAATATAATATAATATAACATAATATAATATAAAAGAATTTTCGTAGACAATGTCTAACGTCAAACTTAATTGGCGCGGAAAAGTAGGGTACTTCGTCTTTTTGTTCATAATATAATGCATATAAATAAATATGCGCAACTTATAAAAATATGGATTTTATAAATTTGGTCACATGTATTGGCCAAAACGGCAATATTTAAGTGTTCATCATCATCATCATCATCAGCCTTTGATAGTCCACGGCTGGACATAGGCCTCCCCTTATACGTCCCATCCGACGCATAGATCATCTTACTTTTGAGACAATTGGATGATCGGCCCAAATTGCCCTAACCAACTAGGAAACAACAATGAAAATTTGTTGAGTCCTCGCACGATTCGAACCCACGACCTCGGGTTTCTAAAGCACACGCCTATACCACTAGGCTACGGAGGCAGTTTAAATTTAAGTGTTAATGATATTAAATTGAAGCTATGCGTAAGTTAATAACTTAAGGAAGGATGTTTTTCTTTAACTTAAATGATTATTTTAACACTGTGTTTTTGCGTATTTTATTCTTAGTATTATTTCTGTTGGCACCCTTCTGGTTTGAAGCATTTATTTTTAATGTTATGACATAATAACATATTTGATTTCATAATTGATTTCTTTCGCTTTTAAAGTGTTTTATAACAGAAAAATTGTTTGAGCGGCGATTTAATAATATGCGAATAGATACACATTTATGAATATACATGTAATAAATCAGGAAATAGTGAAGAAAATGTTTTCCTTCGAATAAGGAAATAACTCTACGATATTAAAATAAAAGCATAAAATTAGTAACAGAATAAAAACTTCTTAATTTGTATGTATAATTATAACTTAACAGTTATTACGTACCGAATTAATAAATAATTATAACTTTAAATTTTAAAGCATCATATAAAGGTTAATAAGCTAAATATAACTGTTTATAAAATTGTTACTATTTGGCTTATAATAGATCCATACTAATGCGAAAGTAACTCTGTCCGTCTGTCCCTCTTTACCGTCTGAACCATTGAACCGATTAAAATGAAATTTGATACATACACAGATTAGATTTCAAGAAAGGACATAGGCTATTAAACATTGTGATGGAAGTGGTCGAAAGGGTTTAAATTGGGGATGAAAGGTCATTTCTATATAAACTTCCAACCTCAAAAATTCGTCATCGTTGAAGATAAAACCATTAAATTTTGTGTCTTATTATACATACAAAGCAAAACCGCGGGTACCAACTAGTTGTTATTATAAAACAGAAACAATATTATTTTACTTTAGTCAAAGGAGATTTTGGAATATATGTAGATAAGGCAACCATAGCAAGAATGACAACGGACATATGTGCTTGTTTGTTGTTGTGATTGCCATTTCATAATTTTCAATTTAGAGACTATTTATTATTGCGAACTTTATATGTATGATTACAATGTATATAAACTCCTAGTCCTTTTCGGCTTAAATTTAGATACTTTTTCTTACTTTCTGTAATCATTGTCGGCCTATGTTAGTCCACAGCTGGACATAGGCGTCCCCTAATGCACGCCTTTTCATTTGAGGGTTTTTGGACCGCATCCCACCACGCTGGTCCAATGCGGGTTGGTGACTTATACGTGATATTGTTTTTAATTACTTTACAATTATTTAAAATGAAACCCGACTTTGAAACCATTTCCAGGGTCCATGGTCACGTGTCCGACAATATCGAGTTTAGGCTTGCGTGCAATAAATTTAATGAATAGGGCACAGGCTTATGACGATGATGATGATGATAAGCAACAGAAACTATTTAACTTCATAAATTAAATTCTCACCACTCTGATGCATTAGCACCTTTAGCGTTTCTAAATGTAGAAGAGGTCCGGTTTAATTTATAATTATATGAACAGTTATTTCGCATCGGGATATATGAAGAGCAGGCAACGATGTTAGAACACGATACTAGCCGATCGACTGGCCGTTACTTTAGTCGGTTTTATGTTGTTATTATTTATATAGGAGTTTTTACGGTTTTTATGGGCTATATTATGTTTTGTTGTAGTTAGAAAAATATGTTTGTGGCGCAAAAGGAATGCGTAAATTGAAGTAATTGATGCCTTGGAGTTATTTCATATCGTTCAGAATTTTTTTAATCGTAAATTAAATGTTATATTTTATAAAAATGATGTTTTACAGTTTCCATGTCTTTTATGTCAAAACAATTGCCGCTTGAAGTCAAATTCGTATTATTAAAGCAATAATCTTTGTGATATGTTTCGTATTATGTGTATTCTCTTATATGGTATATCTTTGTCTTTGTTGTTATTTATTTAATTTTTAGATCACAATTTATTTGATACAACAAATACAAAGACATGAACATTTTAACTGTATTATGCTTCATGTACAGTATCAGTTATATTTTGCTACCTTTTATTTAACTGATTTAATACAGTTTATGGAGTTTTATTTTATTTATTTATGCAGCTAAAGCGTCTGTAGTCAGTTTGATTTACTAAATAATTGACACAAATAGCTTCATTATATATAATATGCATGTTAATTTCATAACGGTTTAAAAGCTTGTGTATTACATTTTTTATTAATTTTATTATACTTATTTGCAGTTTATTACACTTATTTCATTTATCAGCAGACAATATAAATCAAAATGAAGCCATTTATATTTCTTGTTACGCTAAGATCGATTTTATGTAGATATAATGTGCTTTTTTTTAAACGAACAGAGCTCGATCTATAACCGTAGATTAAACTGAAGCTTGTGGCTCGCAAGAAAAGGACTCGATTAATTTCTAATACAGCTAGAAAAAGTTGTATGGCAACCGCATTAAGAAGTGGAATATGCAAGAAACTGGTATGTACGGTCTTCCAACGATTATTGTCAGTATACGCAATATGGTGGCTAGGTACATTATAAGATCGACATATTATAAAGCTCTGAAATATTATTTTTACTGATGGTACGTCCCCTTTGCAGGGGTCCCCTTGTTACTACCGTGGTGCCTATTGAAGTGTGAAAACAGTGCTGTGTTCCGGTTTGAAGGGCACCGTAGCCAGCAAATTTACTGGGTAAACGAGACTTAACACCCTATGTCTCACGGTAGATAGCTCTTTGGGGATACCACTAGTATTGTCGATGTCTATGGGCGTCGGTGACCGCTTCCCAATTTTGGCAATGATGTTATACTTCCAGACCCATGTCTTTGGTAAGCTTCATCTAACATAGAGTTTGCGGGATGCTACCGTCCCCACGGACTAGGTTCCATCAGGTGGTCCGACTGCTTGACTGCCTGCGTAGGCAACAATAAATTATAATTTTTAATTATGATCTTTTTTATTATTATTTAACTAGCTATTGCCCGCGACTTTGTCCGCGTCATTCATTAGTTAGATATCAGGATATTAAACCTCCTATTTCTGTCTACTATGAAGGTATTTAGAGGTTTTGTCTCGTCCCGAAGATAGTTTTTAGTGATGGATATTTTTATTTTTGATTTTAATAACTCCGAAAAAAGTTTGTATATACCGCCTGGTTATTGTAAAGTGCGTATTTTTATAACTAGCCTAATAACACATTGTAAAATGTATAATTGTAAATAGACCATTGTATAATGTATATGAACCTTTTGATATATATTCCTAACTGCCCTCGTAGCCTAGTGGTAAGAGCGCGTGCTTTAGAAACCGGGGGTCGTGGGTTCGAAAATTAAGGGCTCAGCCAATTTTATACGTCGGATTGGCACTTAAAAAAGTGAGTCCACCCACCGACCCGCATAGGACTAGCGTGGTGCGATACAATCCATAAACCCCTAAATGGAGAAAGGCTTACACAGGCTGGTGACGATGATATCTATTCAGCATTATGCTCGTAGTTTAGCATTTTTGACTCAGTGTTTTTACTCAAAAGTACAAGGGACATACATTAAAGGTGTAGAACTAATGTTAAGGAGACAACGAATTTACGTCATTAAGTGGAGGGTTGTAATTGGTAAACTGACGTCAATCACGCGGTATTACACCAATCAACGCAAAAGCTTTTGACGCTATTTCATTACGATGGACACCTTATTCGATAAACTTTGGTTTATATAAATTGTTTTTGGACTATAAGAGTAAAGAAAGAGGGAGTGCTCCAGTGTTTGCACTACATTTATTCACTATACCATCTCATGCAAAGTTGGCTGATCTTGAAGACGAAATCGACTAGGAGGACATTATTATGCTTTTATCGCACTTGTTATCAGACAAGCAGTCGAGCCACCTAATGGAAAGTGGTCACCGACGCGCATGAACATCGGCAATACCAGGGTAGTGACGATGATGATGATGTTGCGATGTGATGTGATTTTGAAGACGCATTGGTGATACCCGTGGGAATTACCAACTATCGTATAACACAAAAGTCGTTAACCTAGTAAATACACTAACTTCGGTGGCCCTTCAAACCGGTACCAACCTAAGCGGCACTCTGTAAAAAGGGGATCGCCTTATAAATGTTATATATTTAAAATTCAAAATGCAATACTGTTTATGTTTTGTAGTTTCTCTTTAGTTAGAAATTGATAGTAAACATCAAAGTATTATCGATTTATCATCTTTGTTTAGCAAATTTTAATAAAATAATTCAAAATTGCTAAACGAAGATGATTCTTACGTAAATAAGATCGAGTGCACATTAAGCAATGGATAAAATTAAAAAGGTTTTTACAAGACAAGCTCGGCTGAACCCGTTTCCGAACGCAATATAAGGTAATATTCAGTAGTCCTTTTTTACTTTACGTTTATCGCTTTTGTTCTTGGAAGCGGATATTTAAGTTGTCATACTATGTTGTGTATTGGAAACAAAGATTATGGGACATTCTACTTTTTTTAAGTTAAGTTTTAATCTACTTCAGAATTGTCCATAATTTTGTTATTTGAAATTACGTTTTGACTTCATTAATATGACTCTAAGACTTTATATAAAAAGATTTTCAATGTGGAGAAATAGATATAATTTACGGATTTATCGTGATCATGGATGCTGGAAAGAAACGTCAGGAATAAATATAAAAAACTAACGCAAAAATCCGTAAATGTAGGATTTGATATGTATAATAATCGCGTGAATAAAAGAAGTAATTAGATATTATTCAGTTTAAACTATTTGCTATTTTTCTCTTCGGATATTAGAATCATTATTTATACATCTAAATGCGACAAAGCCAGGATATTAACAGAGTGGTAGTAAACGACATAAAAGTGCAGTGCCTATTGTAATTTCAGATATAGGACGATTCTAGCATTCGATTGTTATTTATTCTATTTTCTAATATGTAGTGCCATTTTAGTCAAATTACACTTGTTACAATTGCAAACCATAACCATAGCAACCAAGTGACGGCACTCGTATAGTAATATTATTAGGCTACTAAGCGATGGACATATGTACTAATGTGTTACTTTTAGTTTGTTGACATTTAAAATAAGTTTAAACCATAATCTAGTTCAATTATTCCTGATACAGCTGATAATTTTTGTAATATACTACCTGTTTTTCCCAACATTGTCATTGGCAATATCACAGTGTTAAAATTGGAGGAGCCATTCTTATTGAAGAAGAATAAACTATAATCTAACCTACGTTGAGAAAAACCACAAAAACGATCCTTGTTTTTATAAGATCCTAACCTCCTATTTCGAATGGGTAGTAGCTTTTTTGACAATAAATACGAAAATGTTATTCCTATGTTGAATATAAATCCGCATTGGACCAGCGTGGTGGGATATGGGTCGTGGAGGCCTTTATCCAGCAGTGGACTTGCTGGCTGATGATGATGATGATTTCTATATTGATTAAAGATGCTAAATTGATAACATATTTCCGATAAGCGACTTACTTCGGTAATTCCTTGTCACTGGCAGAATCATGTCTAGTGACGATCACAATTCGTACGATTTCACCGGTTAATATCTACGTCATTTCGTCGACGTTAGATCTAGTGTTGTACCACTTTCCGTTTCGATATTTTTAGATCGTCGATCGCGACTGGTTCCCCGGCCCTTCACTAGTGGACGCGTCGTGGGAAGAATGTAATATGATAGGGTTATTGCCTTCATAAGTACCCTCTGGTGTATGGAAGCCTTGGAGGGAAAAAAACCTGTCGTCCACAGATGTCCCGGCTTTAGTGCCATCCGATATTGTGGTCTGGATGTATGACGTATCCATTATTTTGCGCTTTTTACTTCGACGTTGTCATAACCTTAGCGTCATTCTTCTTTCGGTTGAATTTTAATGGTGAAATTAGTTATGCCTAAATTAAACACTGTAGTCTGTCTATTTCAACGAGTATATATGTCCGGTGTTGAAACGGGATTTTACGAGTATCCTGAACAATTTTAATCAACAAAAAGTGTGGAAATCTTATAAAATAATTTTTTTAGGTATTTCCAGTTCTTAGCGAATTTTTGTATGGCTATGAACGGCCAGTCATAGCCAGGAAAGGCTCTAATTGGAGTAAACTGTAAATTAATCTAACTTTTTTATTAATAATGCATTATTATACAGTTTCTTTCGTTTCAACCATCCGAAAGTGTTTTCATTTAATTCAATAACAGAAGGCAATACACATAATCGTCTTCGATTATTCAAATTCGTAAAAAAGTGAAAACATTATTGACATTATGAAGTTGTATGTACATAAAAATCGGAACTATGCCTACTGTATGTTGATCTGTTTAATCTGTGTATTTGTTCGCGTGTTCCCGTGATTTTTAGCACCGGTGAAAGTTGGTTGAGTGCCGGAGCTGGTTGCTTTTGTTTGTCTAGACTTATGGATTGTCTTAAATCAAACTTATTGACCTGCCGCTCTTAGATTAGCTATTTTTATGCCTCCTCCAGTCACAACGATGTCCTCTAAGTCTATTACGACTACGGTGGCTCATCGATATTAGAGATCAGCCGACAGCGCAGGATTCCTGGTGATAATGTTTCGATTCCAGTGCATAATATTTATTGCAATGCAAGGATTTGTGAAAAATTGTTGCACAGTTGATTGAACAATGTAAAATGTATTCTTATACTATAGGTGACAATAACCTATATGTATATATAACCAAGGAGTATAAATTGAGGGTTGGTAATATATTCAAATTCTACTTATACTGCTCATTTATATTAGCCAGGCTTTAATCGAGTTTTTGTATTCGTACAAGTGAGATCAAGTTAATCGAATAAAAACAAGACGATGATAGTTTTACATTTATTCTTACGAACTTGCCTACAAATAATAATAATAATGTCCTCGAAGTCGATTTCGATTCAGCGGCCGATCTATGTGAGTACAAAGTCAGTACGCGCAAACATGTGCACTCCCTATTCCTTTATACTTTCGAAGCCCAAAGGCAAAGTGGGACGGATAACCGACATGACCGAGATGGAGAGTTTTTATGCCCATCCACGCATAGATCATATTGCTTTACAGGCAATCGGGTGATCAACCTGCATTGGCCCAATCAACTAAGAAACAACAGTGAAAAGTTATCGGTCCCCAAGAGTTCGAACTCACAACTCTTGTTTTCTAAAGCACAAGCCCATACCACTAGCTACGTAGGCATTTGATTACTTATACATATGTGAAAGAATAAATGAATGTTTTTAACTACTATTGACATTGATATTATTTTTGGAAGCGGTGAAAGTTTGTGTCGTGAAAACGATGCCGTGGAGAACTTTTGCAGGACCGAGACAATCCTTTTTAAAGGAATTGAAGCATTCGAAACCTGGAACGCTGGACTTGGTGTGTGGGTGGACTGGAAAATTAGTAGAAAAATAAATAAATAAGCTACCGTAGTCATTATATTCTATCTCATTTTACTTTTGATCCCCTCAGAACTACAAATACAAACCTAAGTATTAATTAGTAAGATTTCAAAATACCAATACTTAGTCTTTAATGCAACAGTCGCAATTATTAATTTATTTATTAATAACTCATATTGCTATAAGAAATTTATTTGAAAAGAAATTACTATATTTTTAATATTTTGTTACATAAAAATATTATTACAACTGAAACAAACGATTAGCATAAGTTTAATATACTGTCTCCATTCCATGACTTAAATAAAGCAAAATAATAGGCATAAAAGCTCCATATTTTAGTATTTTGTGAATTTTTATACTTGATCGCGGGAGTTTCGGTTTCGGTTTCGGTTTCGGCCGAAACTGAAGCCACAACCAACTTTCGGTTTCGGTTTCGGTTTCGGCCGGAAAAACAGTTTCGGTCGGACTCTCAAATTACCCATAGCACCCAAGTGACGGCACACGCATAGAATTCTTATCAGGCCACTAAGCGATGGACATCTGTACTAATGTGTTACTTTTAGTTTGTTGACATTTATTTAAAGTATAAACCATAATCTAGTTCAATTGTTGCTAAAACTGATAATTTTTCTAATATACCTACTGTTTTTCCCAACATTGACAATGGCAGAATCACAGAATTACACTTGGACGAGCCATTCTTATTGAAGAAGAAGTTGTTGTTGAAGAAGAAGAAACTATAATCTAACCTATGTTGAGAAAAACCATAAAACGATCCTTGTTTTTATAAGATCCTAACCTCCTATTTCGAATGGGTAGAAGCATTTTTGACAATAAATACGAAAATGTTATTCCTATATTGAATATAAATCCGCATTGGACCAGCGTGGTGGGATATGGGTCGTGGAGGCCTACATCCAGCAGTGGACTTGCTGGCTGATGATGATGATGATTTCTATATTGATTAAAGATGCTAAATTGATAACATATTTGCGATAAGCGACTTACTTCGGTAATTCCTTGTCACTGGCAGAATCATGTCAAGTGACGATCACAATTGGTACGATTTCACCGGTTAATATCTACGTTATTTCGTCGACGTTAAGATCTAGTGTTGTACCACTTTCCGTTTCGATATTTTTAGATCGTCGATCGCGACTGGTTCCCGGCCCTTCACTAGTGGACGCGTCGTGGGAAGAATGTAATATGATAGGGTTATTGCCTTCATAAGTACCCTCTGGTGTATGGAAGCCTTGGAGGGAAAAAAACCTGTCGTCCACAGATGTCCCGGCTTTAGTGCCATCCGATATTGTGGTCTGGATGTATGACGTATCCATTATTTTGCGCTTTTTACTTCGACGTTGTCATAACCTGAGCGTCATTCTTCTTTCGGTTGAATTTTAATAATTTTAATAAATGGTGAAAAATTATTAGTTATGCCTAAATTCTACGCTGTAGTCTGTCTATTTCAATGAGTATATATGTCCGGTGTTGAAACGGGATTTTACGAGTATCCTGAACAATTTTAATCAACATAAAGTGTGAAAATTTTATAAAATAAATTTTTAGGTATTTCCAGTTGTTAGCGAATTATAGACGGTTTTTAATAATTTTTGTATGGCTATGAACGGCCAGTCATAGCCAGGAAAGGCTTTAATTGGAGTAAACTGTAAATTAATCTAACTTTTTTAATAATAATGCATTATTATACAGTTTCTTTCGTTTCAACCATCCGAAATTGTTTTCATTTAATTCAATAACAGAAGGCAATACACATAATCGTTATCGATTATTCAAATTCGTAAAAAAGTGAAAACATTATTGACATTATGAAGTCGTATGTACATAAAAATCGGATCTATGCCCACTGTATGTTGATCTGTTTAATCTGTGTGTTTGTTCGCGTGTTCCTGTGATTTTTAGCACCGGTGAAAGTTGGTTGAGTGCCACCGGAGCTGGTTGCCTTTTGTTTGTCTAGACTTATGGATTGTCTTAAATCAAACTTATTGGCCTGCCGCTCTTAGATTAGCTATTTTTATGCCTCCTCCAGTCACAACGATGTTCTCTAAGTCTATTACGACTACGGTGGCTCATCGATATTAGAGATCAGCCGACAGCGCAGGATTCCTGGTGATAATGTTTCGATTCCAGTGCATAATATTTATTGCAATGCAAGGATTTGTGAAAAATTGTTGCATAGTTATCGAACAATGTAAGATGTATTCTTGTACTATAGGTGATTATAACCATGGAAGTATAAATTGAGGGTTGTGTAATATATTTAAATTCTACTTATACTGCTCACTTATGTTAGCCAGGCTTTAATCGAGTTTTTGTATTCGTACAAGTTAGATCAAGATATTCAAATAAAAACAAGACGATGAGAGTTTTACATTTAGTTCTTACGAACTTGCCTACAAATAGTAATAATAATGTCCTCGAAGTCGATTTCGACTACGGCGGCCGCGCAAACATGTGCACTCCCTATTTCTTTATACTTTCGAAGCCCAAAGGCAAAGTGGGACGGATAACCGACATGACCGGAGAGATTAGGTGCAGGACCGTTTTTTATGCCCATCCGACGCATAGATCATATTACTTTACAGGCAATCAGGTGATCAACCTGCATTGGCCCAATCAAGTAAGAAACAACAGTGAAAAGTTATCGAGTCCCCCAAGGATTTGAACTCACAACTCTTATTTTCTAAAGCACAAGCCCAAACCACTAGCTACGTAGGCGTTTGATTACTTATACATATGTGGTAGAATAGATGAATGTTTTAACTGCTATTGACATTGATATTATTTTTAGAAGCGGTGAAAGTTTGTGTCGTGCCACCGAACACTGGTCGCTTCTGTTTGTTTAGAGAAGCGAAAGGATTTCTTGAGATGAATACGATTTCATGTTTTGAATGGGTTTTAGGTTTGCCTTAGAAATTTGTGAATGCGTTAGCTTTTTACTTAGATTGATTTATTTTGCGTTAATAAAGTAGCAAGACGAGCTGACTCGTTCATATGAAGGTAAGTTAAACGACGTGCGGATGAAATTGGAACTTAATGAAAATGTGCAGGTCTGAGACATGGGATCTTACCTCGTACATACATACATAATCAGCCTGTGATAGTCCACTACTAGACATAGGCCTCCGCTAATAAACTCCTATTCATTAGGGGGTTTGGGTTCATGGGATCTTAGATTAATTTATCCAGGAAATGCGTGAGCTACTGTGTCCTAAACACTGGAACACTCTAAAATAATTGAACAGTATTTTCATGAGTTACCTAGATAAAAAATGTGGTCGTTTTGGTGTGCAAAAAAGGTAGCCATGTCCCATGCTTTTTTGAAATAAGTTACATGTCCTACAACCAGACGTTGATAATTCCACAGGAAATGTTTAAGACGGTGAGCGAAAAATAAAACAATTATATACCTGTGGGCTTTTAAAAATAATAGATCAAAGTATTATATAAGCTCATACACTATAAAGCTATGCTTTATCTTAATAAGTAACATCTTAAAGTTTTGTTAAACTGCCTCCGTAGCCTAGTGGTAAGGGCGTGTGCTTTAGAGACTGGAGGTCGTGGGTTGCCCTAACCAACTAGGAAACAACAATGAAAATTTGTGGAGTTCAGAAAGCACATCCTCAACCATCCTACCATTGAAGGCTAGGAGGCAGTAAACATTTAAAGGTTTATAAGTTCATTCGCTTCTAAAATTAAAATACGAATTTGTCGGCTGTGTGTTTTATTTGGATGATATTATTTAGTATTGCTCTGGGTTAATAAAACGAACGGAGTAACAATACCGGTCTATTTATAGAAGCAATATGTATTTATGAAGAGGGTAAAAAAGTTCAACGCATAAAGCTCATACGCGAGACATTTGTCTATATTTGCGTCCGACAATCGATAACTCTTGAGCACGATTGTGCTCATAACAGTGATGTGCGCCATCTTTATCGATAACTATTATAATATTATAAATGCGAAAGTAACTCTGTCCGTCTTCACCGTCTAAACCAATAAACTGATTTTAATGAAATTTTGTATACACGTTGATACACGTTGAATAGATTCAAGGAAAGGACATAGGCTACTTATTATTGTGAAAAAACTGGTTGAAAGGGTTGTGAGGTGGTCAAACTTTGTGTCTTATTATGGACACATACAATGAATACACCTTTTAAATTACTTACACGCAGAAGGAGTCGCGAGTTGCAGCTAGTATTATAATATAAATGGGGGTTGAACCTGGTGACCATTTACAAATTGAAACACGTGATTCTTGCGACATTGGTGTTTGACATTAGACGTTCAAATTCCATCTCTAATTTATAACATATCATAAATTAAATGACATATACTGTAAACGTGTTAACGTAACTTACATTTAATAGATGCCTCAGCTATATAGTTAGGTATTTTCTTTTATGTTTGAAAGCCGGTGTGTTTAAAATTGTATAAGTTTTGCCTACAGTTTAAAACGTTTCCTGTGGAATCATCCATCCGGTTGTAGGGCATGTTACGTTATTCAAAGAAAGATGAAACTTAATTTCATCTTGCATGCTAAAAAGTTTTCTGTCTAGCGAATAAATGTTGATATTATAACGCTTTATAAATATGGATGCGTTATCTTGTGACATTATTACATCTTTTACTAAAATCATGTGTAACATTCACGTAAGTTTAAGAAATTGTTACATTTATCTTAGTTTTATGTTAGTAAAAATCTTAATCCTAGTTCGTACTAGATTCTTACTAACTTACAAATAATTTTATTTTACTATTATGATTTCATCTACTGTTTTTCCCAAACACCTTGCAAGTTTTTGCAATAATGATTATGTCATCGAACCACATGTCTATACATCCACGCTGTACCTATCTACCTTTAAGTGTATATATTTCTTACTTATATCACATTGTTACCTTTTAAATTAATAAGACATGTTATTTAGTTGGTGGTTCTACGAAATAAATAAATAAATAGAATAGGGATAGATAAAAGTAAAGTTAAAGTCAACGAATCGGCCGAACGTACGGTATTGTTATTAGTCGACTCTCAGTGATAGAAATCTCGGTGGAAATTCATCAATAAGGCTTAATGACACACATACATCACACATCATCAGCCTTTGTTAGTCCACTGCTGGACATAGGCCTCCCCTAATACGCCCCTATCAATTAGAGGGTTTATGTATTATGACGCCTTAACTATAAACTATTGATATTCGTTAATAGTTCACGCAAAACAATATTATTGAAACTATTAAGTAACAGCTGATATATCATAATAATATCTGTTTATGAGTAAACATTTACAATAAAAAATAGTAAGTTGTAGTGAGAACCATTTAAAATACAATAAAAAATTTATATCACCTATTTCGGACTGTAAAATCCTATTACTGCTTTAAATAGTATCACATATTACTTTATTCACATCATCAGCCTTTGCTAGTCCACTGCTGGACATAGGCCTGCCCTAATACACCCCTATCCATTAGGGGGTTTGGACCGTATCCCATCATTACGTTACTTTATTCACGCGGGTGAAACCGACGGACCACGCTAGTTGCGCATTATTGTACTACAAAGTAGTAAATGTTGTATGTTGTTTCGTACCAATGAATCTAAGCAAATCGGATAGTCAGTCCGACGTGTTGAAGATATCGTTGTACTTTGTCAGTTACAATGTACCAATAGCCAATCGCAAAAGTCCTTTCAAGATACTGTTAAGTATTGGCGATAATAAAGAATTATTACACGAAATCGCACACGTCTATAACCAAGATAGTATTGTATCGATATCGACAAATTCACACGGCGAGCCGCACACGAGCGTACACGAGATAGTGCTGCGCACCGTCCGTATCGATGAATTTACACCGTCGATAAATTATCGTGGACTTTAACGCGGCAAATAAACCGGCCCGGCTGTAAATTAAAATGGGTGAATTAAGACGGAGCCGGGCGGGAGCATTAACGTCTTTATATGCAATATGGGAAATATATTATGGTGTTTTACAGTGCGTTTCGTGTTTGGACTCGGGCCGTTCGGAATTAAACATGGACGCCGACGTTCCGTTATGTATATAATTGCTTGCTTATTTGTATGCGAAAGTTGGTGGCTGCATGCAATACGTGAGGCGTCTGTTTTGTAAAAAAAAGTACGTGGCGAACAAAATTCTTTATTTCGTAATGACGGTTAAATTTTTTTTTTGAATTCGAAGTCAGACGAACTGCCGGCCTACCTGATGTTAATGTCACCGACGCCCATATACATTGGCAATATCAACGGAGCCACTAATGCGCTGCCTACCGTGAGACCTAGGTTGTTGCGTCTCATTTACCCAGTGAATACGCTGGCTACGGTGCCCTTCAAACCGGAACACAGTAGTGCTTTACGGCAGGAATAGATGCCATCATGGTACCACACCAGACGGCCCCCTGTAAAAAGGGAACCTACCACCTGAGTTTTGTTTTGTTGCCATCATGTTGGATTAACATTACCTGTTTTTATCAGTTGAAGTTTTTTTGTTTAAAATGAATTTAAAATACAGCCGGGGCGAAAACTATCTTTTTTATTTGTGCGTGTATTTTTTTATATAATGTATAAAAATAAATAAAACTAGATTGCCTGTTTGTAACATCAAAATAAGCGTCTTGAAATGACCTTTTTTTGGAGAAAAAAATATTATTACCAGCACGACGTCGCAGGCAGGAGCTAGTATTATACAGAATCAACATTTAAAATAGTTCATACATTATCAGCCTGTGATAGTCCACTGCTGGACATAGGCCTCCCCTAATACACCTCTAACCATTAGGGGGAGCGACTTTTACACGACCATCCGACGCATGGATCATCTTGTTTTTCAGACAATTGGGTGATCGGCCCAATTTGCCCTAACCAACTTGGAAAAACAGTGAAAATGTGTTGAAAAGGATTTGAACCCACGACCTCCGGTTTCTAAAGCCTATACCACTAGGCTACGAAGGCAGTCCGTAAAATACTTCATTAACTCAGTAAATCAGTTAAATTACAGGATGAATTAAATAACGTTAGAGATATATCCGTTGCATGGACTTGATTGAGATTTTAGGTGTGAATTGATTGCGTTTTGAGAGCGATCAACATGTTTGATGGACGTTCAAGATGTAAGAAGAATTGCGAGTTGGTAAGATGTAACGAAGGCTAGATTTTAGCATTTAGATTTTGTTGCCGACGTAATTTGAGGTTATTTGTTATTATAATGAAATGTTTGGATCGTAACATTCAACGAGTATGATAGAGTGTGTACAACTTTATATGTTTTTTTCTATAACATCGATTGTTGTGTTATGTGAATAAAACGTATTGAAAAAAAAAATACTGTAACAATATTGGCCATAGCTTTCTTTACGCAAAAAAAAGAAATTGATAAATTATGTCGCTCAGAAGTAAATTTCAAGCTTCTTTTTGATTAACAATCCGTTAAATCTATATTATTAAATACAGTTTCATGAATTATCATTAAATGTATATTTGATGTTTTACAAGTACCTGATATCCAATAAATGTTAAATATACTTGTAATATTATGGCAAGTTGACAAAATTGCAATGGTCAATAATTGAATTTTGGATGACGGTAGTCATATTTGCAAAATTTATAATAATCAATATCAACAAATATGCAATAGTTGTTTTATTTATTAACGTTAAACCTTTTTCGTATGATGAACGTACACCTGATGGTAAGTGATAATCCTTACTCACAAATAACACAGTGAGACGCTAAAATTCCGCTCGTCGCCCTGAGGTTTACGATATTACGTCTCATTTATCCAGTAATTACCCTGGTTACGGTACCTCTCAAACCGGAAGACTGTTTGCACACTTCTATTTTCAGCAGAAATAAATAAAAAAAGACACTTTGTTGCAATGTTTATACTTTATCCCATTAATTTGTGGTATATTCGATAACGTCATCAAATTGTTTATGATAATGCGTCATAAATTGATAGTTAAACATTGCTTTTGCAGGTTTTTAGCATCGTAAAGTTTTATGAGTAGCGGTAATAACTTCTAGTGAAGTAAGCCTCGAGTAATTTCCCTCGTCCTTTAAATTATTAGGAATAATAAGGTAAAGTAAAATACGGCGGTTAATTTGAAATGATAATAATTTCATTTAACGTTTTATAATGTTTTCGATTCTTGTAATGACGGGTAATAGTCTTAGTAAGTTATTTTATAATGTAATATTTGATTTTATTTAGTATAAACAGAAACGGAACGTGAACAGACTAACCAAAGTAACATCTAAGTGCTTATTTCTGCCACAATGCGGTCGTGTGCAAACACTGTTACTTTTTATTGAAAGGGTCCTGTAATGAATATAATTAAAGAGAACACAATGCTAATACAGTTATATATTAGTGTGGCAAGTGGCTTTGTGGTGTATTTTGCTTGATTTATATGAGGTGGCAAGCATCGCTTACCACTAAGTGCTCTTTCTGATTGTCTAGTCATTTCATGTAATATATAAATACTTCATGAGTAGGGGGAACGATAAATGAATTAAGGATACTTCAAAACTCTAAACAAAATATCAAATAAATAAAATTTTATCAAAAAGCAATATTATACCGATACATTTTTTTGACATATTTAAAAATGGCACATCACTAGCACGACATGTCACTAGGTACGCGCCTACGCGGATTCCGTACGCACTAACCTTGGTGCTAACCCGAATACTAGACTACAATGTGGGAAGCTTGTCGCATTGCCGTTGCCACTTTGAACTGCTCGTAGATATGAAGTGTTGGCTCATATCGAATAATCTATTGATAATATATATATAAAATCCCACGGGTTATTATTGGTAATGCAAAAAAGTAAATGAACCCAAACCTAGAAGTCGAGGGACACTATTTTGAGTTTTTTACGTTGTTACGATTTATAAAACCGCCTCCGTAGTCTAGCGGTATTGACCCTCTATAAAGCGGAGGTCGTGGGTTCCAATCCCGCGGGGAAACATTTTTGTGTTATGGGCATGTAAAAACTCGGTTCAAAAACAAAAGGCGTGCATTAGGGAAATCCTATGTCCAGCAGTAGACTGACACAGGCCGACGATGATGATGATGGATCTAAATAAAATCTCGTGCCGTTCCATTGCAGAATCTATATCTATCAGTAACCTAACCTATACATACTTGAAGGGAGTCTATTTTGAATACTTTTTTTATTAAACAACTTTCTGATCATATTTGAGTCCGCGTCCTCCTATTTGTGATGAAAAGTCTAAAGTAAACTAAAATATAGTTCCAAATTTACTTTAAAAATTGATGATCCACATATATTTAATCCGTTCTTTACGAGGAATCCTCTCAAGTGCAGTCCCGCCCGTTAACGCACCTTCACACGTAGTCAGTTATTCAGCAATTAAATTTGCATTGCTGACATTTCAGATATTACTAGATACGCGACCTCTAACCTTTCTAAGTATTGAACACGACGAGGCGACATGCTCATATTGAATACGTTTACGTATTGAGCAATCGAGGAGTAATGAAATCGTTTATTTCTCGGAAGATTTGTTTGGAGAGAATCTTCGATGAGTGTGCTTCCCAGAAGATTAAAGCAGTTTTGTGTATTAGAGTAGTGACGTAGTATTCAAAGTAAGGGAATATTAAGAAGGGTAATAAGGAAAATTAGGGTAAATAGGGTAATACAGGTAATAAGGGTAACAAGGATTATTTAGGATAGACAAATAGTTTGAAGTCAAAACTTTTAATTACTTTGTTTTTATGCGAATATAGAACCTTTTTGGATGGGTTTACAATTATGAACTGGAAGTTAAAAATAATAATTGTGGTTTAGATGGTGAAGTTATTTTCTGATTTGGTTAAATTTATTATATACTTGAAATGGTATAATGGTTAAGGAATAGAGTAAGTAAACTTGACGAGTTGCGTGTACTATTAGAATACGCATAACAAATTTAATATATCTCTGTGCAATCTTCTTTAATTTTGAAGATAATCGCAACATTATTCAATTATTCAAACTTTTAAGTCTCTGCATTCTTTGAAAACAGTATGGGTGGACTTTATAACCATATATACCTAATATGTTAGTTGAGATTAATTAAAATTTTCTTTAACATAGCTTTTGTAGATGCCATAAATAACTGAAAAACACTAATAAATAGTCATACAGTTTGAATATATATTTTTTATTTTTGTTATTTTTTTAGTATAACATTATATAAATATCGTGAAAGTTTAATTAATAATAACATACAGATAAAAATAATATATATTTTTTTTACAATCAACTTTTAGTGCCGAAAAGTTTAGCTCTGAACCTGAATAACAACGATTTTAAACCAATGCAACGATCACAGTAGAAGTACTTAACAATATTACTTTGACACTAAACACTGTCAGAATTAAATCTAGATTTTATTTATAGTTAAATTCTTATCAAAAGTACGCTCTATAATAGATAAATTAGTAACATACTCAACAATACCTGGACAAGGGACATGCATAGAAAGACATGGTTTATAGTCCCGTCGTTCAGCCTAAGTACGAAGGCTTAAGTACTAAAGGCAATTATCTCAAACAAATAACTTCAATTAGTCCAAAGGATATTAAACCCAAAGAAGAAAAAGAAAGCATACCCTCGGGTACTAACGAGGTTGAGTACGGTCTGACTTTACGTTTAATTACTCTTTGAATGTAGGAAAAATACTGAGTATATGCCCAGTATCTTCGTGTATTATCAACATACATATTTGATGATGGATAGTATCAATATTTGTATATATGTATGAAAGATGCTTCCTAAATCACATCTGAATTATTTGAATAATTTCTTTACTAATAATAGACAGTTGTTGACCTGATTTAAGGAATATATTAGATTTAATTATGAAGTTTGGCGACGAGACGTGCAGGCTATCTACGTTATTATAAGCACCTTATGGATGAATATCCATCAGACATAAACAATGTAAATTTTCACAATACTGCTTTACGAAACTTCACCGGTGGTAGGTCCCCTGTTTACAGGAGACCGTCTGGGCGGGTACCACCGCGGTGCCTATTTCTGCCGCGAAGCAGTAGTGTAAAAACACTACTGTGTTCCGGTTTGTACGGTACCATAGCCAGCGTATTTACTGGGTAAACGAGACTTAACATCCCATGTCTCACGGTAGGCAGCGCGTTGGCGATACCACTGGTATTGCTAATGTCTATGGGCGTCGGTGATCACTTTCCATCAGGTGGCCCGACTGCTCGTCTGCCATAAAAAAAAACGAAAGAAATAGCCACTACTGTGGTACCTCCTAAAGCGGTAATAAGTAAAGGTTTTGATACGCCTTCAAGCCTATAAGTAAGTTCATTGCTTTTCAGGTTGCTGGTTAAAGTAATGACACGAGCAGGACGGTCACCTCATGGTTAGTGATACGAGCTAATCAAAATAAATGCAGCCTAAGTCACCACACTGCCACTCACCGACCTAAGCCGTTGAAAGATGGTATTCGTTTGACTAGGAATTACGCTGGCTACGGTGCTCTTTAAACCGGAACATCTTTACACGCGCTTTAAAGACTCCTAGACGGTCCCTTGGAAAAGTAATGGTCAATACAATATCTAGCAAGGATTTGTGACGCAGCGTAATAAACCAACCGAAGCCAAGAAGGTGGACCGAAAATGAGAAATGTTTTAATAAGGAAAATACTGCTGTCTCCGTAGCCTAGTGGTAAAGGCGTGCGCTATAGAAATCGGAGGTCGTGGGTTCGAATCCTGCGGGGACTCAACAAATTTTCATTGTTGTTTCATAGTTGGTTAGGGAAATTTGGGCCGATCACCCAATTGTCTAAAAAGTAAGATGATCCATGCGTCGGATGGGTATGTAAAAAGTCGGTCCACCCACCAACCCGAAATAGACCAGCATGGGGGATACGGTCTAGAAACCCCCTAATGATGAATACGTGCGTTAGGCGAGGCCAACGTCCAGCAGTGGACTGACTCAGACTGATGATGATAATGATGAAGGAAAATTAATCGTGATTTGCAAAATTAATGTTGCTAGTAGTAATAAGTGAAAGTGCTACTAGTAGAAACTATATTTTAACGGGAGTTAGCAACAAGCTTAGAACATATTCCCAGACTAATACAGTTACCTAATGGTAGTATACATTACGACATCACGTCTAAGTAACCGAGGGCACCTCTTGAATATCTAACAGTACCGCTTCCTAAATAGGCATCTGGACAGGCCGACTTTACCGCAAAGTCTATCTGTGGATCTTTCAAATGATCTAGTCTGTCTGGTTGTGTTAGCACTAAAAAGTGCACAATGCACTTCGTACGTACGTTGGTTCTATTTTCCCACTAGCGTTTATTGTTTTATATTTATAGTTAGCTTACTGGATTTTTGTCATGGTTTGACTTGCTTCACTATGCTTTAAAGGGAAAACGTCTAAAAAGCACAGATTTAAATGTGGTACCTAATGAATCATTATTTTACGCTTTTCTAGGATATATAGAAAAGCCTAAAAGTAATGATGAATTATTATATAAAATTTTTAGTCAATTTCTCTTTAATTAACGCCTGCTGCAAAAATACAATTTCTAGTACGGACAAATGTGATCACATTTTGTCTTACCAATGTTTTTGGGAGCAAAAAACAGTGGTGACACTTTCTTATGTTGTTACATATGCGTCTGGGATTACATACACGTGTATATACATCTAGAAAAAAATAATTTTAGTGGAATAAGTGTGAAAGCGTAACAAACGTGCAAACTGACTTTCGAATTAATAAATAGTGAAGATTGTACAGATAAGAGCATACATAAATTTTAATGTAGAGATTGTAAAAATAAATGCGACTACTCTAGCGGAAATGTTGTTAAACTATGTTACATTCTGTTCAACTGAATAAATTTACATGTGTTATAGAAGTGGCTACTGCACGGAGATAATAGTACATTGGCCGGTTCAAGTTGGCAGTGTAAGGGATCAGCCGTCTTTGCGTTGATGGAAAAAGGCCTATGTCCAGCAGTGGACGGACAAAGCCTGCTAATGATGATGATGATATAGAAGTGGAATAAGTTGCTTTGGTTACAGTGAAAAATACTATGATCGTATCAGATACTTAGCTACAGTAACAGCTACGTAAACAGTTTTGTTTTAATGTAAGATTTCATGAATTTTATTGCGTTTAATTACTATACTCGATTTGTCCAGTGTTCAAGGACTGTTAGATTAGAAATTTCAGGTATAATGTTGAAATAATATAAAATATTTAAACACGATACAATCTGTACAACTGTGTACCATTCATCTATTTGAATGTGATCAACCAAGATCTATTCGTCTATCTGGCTATTATTATAACTTATCTAATTTATAAAACAGTGTTTGATTTAAAACTATTTTTACCATGATATTTCTGTCTTGAAATATAGTAACAGTTAACTTATAATATAAAATCTTTAATATAAGAACTCGTATAATATAATAGCAAATTGTTGACAGACTATCAATACAAAAAGCGGCTGAATACTTAAGACTAAGAGTTGTGACTTTTGACCTCTGTATATAATATAAGTATACAATTTCTTTTTATCTCAGTAACATTAGAAACTTCGCATCTTTAAAAACTAGATCAAAGCTAAACTGAAAGTTGATGCTATAGTTCATCAGTCTGATACAATCTTAAAATATCACAAAGAAATGTACCGAAGATGAGCATTTCTTTTAATATTTTGTATATTAACTTTTAATATTTCTTTTAATATTTAGTATATTAAGCGCGTCAGATACTGCTACTTTAATAAGTGATCAAAAATGTAGACTTTCTAACCTTCAGGCAAAATTCATAATGAACTGAATTGAAATAATAAAATGAACTGGAAACTGACTAGAAACTTAATTATGTTACAGGCATACAAAAATAAGGTTAAATTTGTGGTAGTCAGGGTCACTGGACAAATATGTCTTTGTATCTAAAATAGGTATTTATTTAAAAGAGAAAAGTTAGTCTATGTATTTATCAGTCATCTGGATTGAATAGTACAAGCTTTACTTAGTTTAGAACAAGAAGATGGTGTGTTAATCGGCCAGAAAAAAATGCAAAAAATGCAAAGCAATTTTTCTTTGTTCTATACAATTTAATTTTGACGGTTTTATCGCGTTTTTTAGTAAAAGCAAACAACTGTGATGATAATGATCATGATGAAGTTCATTCTAAACGATATTGATTCCTTTACAGATGGATCCATGATAGTAATAATCGTACGAAACGCCCCAAATTTGGTTTAAAAGATGTTTGGATTTACTAACTGCTTGGGATCCCATTATTAATAATATTAAATCTATGAAAATGTATGATATCTGAAAATTGTAAGTTCCTTCTGCGTTAGGTTGACTTAAAGTTAAAACGAAAAAGGGTAGTTAAAATTAACTTTTACACATAGATAGAGCCTGCCCTGTGTACATGGCCGCTCTAAAAACTTAAAAGTTCATTTTAAAAGTATCCGTAAAAAGTAGTTTTTTAATGATTTTAATAAAATAAGTAATTTTTAAACGTTTTTATCAGATACGTTTTCACAATAAAGTTTACCTCGTATATTAGTAAACTCATCTCGTTTTGTCGACAAGGTATACACAAAAAAATATCATAATAAAAATGCCAATTACCTTCTAGGAGAATCCAAATGTAACCTGTAACAAAAATGTATCAATTAGAAAAGGAAAAAGAACTTTAAAATTAGTGAATAAGGGTTGATAATTGCATTATATTAAAATTACTAGAATCCACGTGAGTTCATTCACCCTTTCAGTTCTATCTTCATATGTTTCGTTTTAAACGACTTTATGAAGTGACGTCTCGCACCGGTGCCCACCCCTGTGAAAAATCCTCACTATCAAGGCAATTTCAACCCTAACTCACATAAAATAAACCATAAATTGCATTACGAAATTAGTAACTCTTTAATCAGGGTTCTATCAATGAAAAATATACTTTAAAACGTTGGTGTAAGGTAGAGACTTGAAGTAGCGTTTGCGGTAACCGTTGCGGAACAAATTGCAATATTTTTGCTTTGGGTTATATTTTGCGGGGAAATTATGCATGATAGGGCCACGGGCGAACGTATGGAATTACTGGTAATTTTTACAAGGCGAAACTGACGATACTTGGAAATGGCGGAGAGCTGTCCGATTTATTATCTATGCATTTATTGGTTTGATTGTACTTTAATGTGTAGCGCGTGCAATAATTGTGCTTCATTGCTATGTCTATTATATGTGTTATTTATACCTTTTATCATCATCATCAGCCTGTGTTAGCAACTCCTGGATAAAGGCCTTCCCTAATGCAAACCTTCTCCATTAGGAGGTTTCTCACGCGCTGGTTCAATGCTGGTTGGTGGGTGACCGAATTTTTATGTCCATCCGATGCAGGGATCATCTTACTTTTAGACGTTTTAGTGATCGACTCAAATTGTCCTAACCAACCGGAAAACAATGATAACACGAAGTTTTTTCTTTGCGGGATTTCAACCCACAGCCTCCAGTTTATAAAGCAAGGGCCAATACTGTTAGACCAAGGAGGCGTTGTCTGTTATATGTGTTGCTTACACCTTTGTTCATATTAAATTCGTAATAACACAGACAGGATGACTCATACACTTCGATTACGGGCCACTTTTATCAAGAAAACTTCTATAAAAAATAACCCACCCTTAATTATGGGAGTAAACTGGGGAATATGTGCAGAGTACACTACAAAAAGATTAATCGGAAAAGGCAAAAGAAAATATTTAAACAATAATTTAGGGCAATAGTAATTAGTAGTAGCCCTGTAAAATTAAAAAAAAAATATGTACCGATGGGAAAAATGTTGTGTTAGATTACAACCCCGTGTTTATCCCCGTACAGTTTGAAACTACAAAATTGCTAGAAAAAAACCCTTATAACTCGTTTCCAATAGCAAATTTATGTTTCAATCGTTTTATTATTCTCAATAACGAATTTTGAAATAAACTTTCATTTTCAATTTCATCACTTTAAACCACATTTATAGCGTTATTATTATATTGCGCGCTTTCTTGGAATCTATTCTAAGTATGCTCCAAATTTAATCGAAACCGGTTCAGTGGTTTTTACCGGTGGTGGGTCCCCTTATTACAGGAGACCGTCTGGTTGTTACCACTGCGGTGCCTATTCTGCCGCGAAGCAGCAGTGTGAAAACACTGATGTGTTCCGGTTTGAAGGGCACCATAGCCAGCGTATTTACTGTGAACGAGACTTAACACCCTATGTCTCACAAAAGATAGACTGACAGAGTTACTTTTAATTGTAACTCTGTCAGTCTGTCTTTATTGCCTTTATAATATTAGTATGGATTATCCCACGGTCAATATATGTGAGATTTTTTTTTAATTTTAAGCTCTAGAAACATTTTATGTCGTAAACAGTATAATTACCGATAGTAATTATAATGCATTAATATAATGCATTCCATGTTTAATTTTTAATTACAATTACTCATCACAAAGCTGCAAAATAATAATGGTCTTTAGGCATTTTACTCTCACAAATTATGAATTATTAAAAGGCTTACCTTACTCAATAAACTCAATCGTCACAATAAACTGATTGCCGTAATTGTATTTGATTATCTTAATGTATTTTATGGCTCTTTTGAATCGTATCTTTACCACAGTTGTATATCAGAATTGCCTTCGACTGATGAGATTTGCTTAGGGGCACTAATTGCAGTTTTTAAGCACTAATGCAGATTTAATTGTCTGGAATCTCAGGATTCCCCAGATCCTATTTAGCTGCCAACCGATTGGTAGACGGCTATTTGAATAATGTCTGTGACTAAGTACCATTGGCTTATAGGGATGTAGTTTTTCTTTGAATTATCCTATTTTGATGAATAAAACATTGGAATAAAAGGTTTATGCTAGGCATTATGTACTGGTCATCATCATCATCGGCCTCCGATAGTCCACTGCTGGACATAGGCCTCCCTAATACACCCCTGTCCATTAGAGGGTTTGGACCGTATCCACCACGCTGGTCCAATGCGGGTTGGTGGAGCACCGACTTTTACATGCCCATCCGGCGCATGGATCATCTTACTTTTCAGACAATTGGGTGATCGCAAATTGCCTAACCAACTAGGAAACAACAATGAAAATTTTGTTGAGCCCCGCAGATTCGAACCCACGACCTCCGGTTTCTAAAGCACACGCCCATACCACTAGGCTACGGAGGCATTATGTCCTGGTATTAACGTGAAATAATGTTATATCCATTCACAACGTTGAGACAAAGGATTTTTGACTGACCAATATCTGTTTAAATGTGTTAAAAAGGTTACAAGTTCTTTACTTTAAATACATTATACTTATTAAAAACCAACAAAGTTATTGTAATATCTAAAGCAAAAACAATGAATGGCGGTGAAAATAAGTTAGGATGAGTTTACCTAAATAATGAGAAAAACTACAATCTTTCTCCCTCTATAGTTTAGATAAACCACTTAAAATAACGAGTTATCTCTATTGCTAGCACATAATGCTAGGTACATTTATAAATATACTAAATTATCTATTCTAAGAAACGAAACTTCTTGCCTTACAATCATTTAGTCATCATCGATCAGGTTCAATGATCTCTGACAATATTTTTTTCTAAACACCCGCAAAAGACTCATCGGTATGAAGACTCGATCGCTTCCCATTTAAGGACGCGCGGACGTCCTGGCTGTACTCACGCCACATATTAATTACCGTATTAGAGTACTGTGGGATACTGTGCCTGTTAGAAATATAGGTTGGTGGTAAGCTGCTTCAATAAGCGATAGAATACTCGTGTCTGGTTGCATTCAATAATCAGGAGTGGCTAACTTATGTCAAGATTGGGCGTTCTGTGGTTATGCAGTACATAGGATAAAGATACAAAAAGGAGGCTCTGTATTAACCACCTTTTTCCACCACCTTCATATTATCTGGCATCTTATTCCTTAATTAAATGCAGTTTATGCCTTATATTAGGCCATGTGCCCTATGTAAAATAGATGAAACAACTGTAGAAGTCGAAACTATGATATCCCGACCTTGAGGAATATTGGTTTCGACAGATTGGAACTCAGGCTATTTTTTCGCCGCTCCCTTTGTAAACTTCTGTTAACATAAATCATATAGAACTAATATTTAAAAAGGATGGAAAATATATTAACAAACTTATTTAAACCAGTTCAAAGGTATAAGGCAGGAAGGCATCTTACTTTGATGGATAAGTTCATCCCTGTAAATATCCAATGATAGCATTTTCACTCACTTTCTGATACGATATTGAATCACTTCCCGTATGATGATACCTATACATTAGCCTCTGGGGAAATTTATTATCTATCAGTTGACAGCTAGTTTCCTTTATAAAGTTTCCAGGCTTTTTTTTTTATCTCGGAGTTACATTTAATGATCGAGTTTCTCTGGATATACCTTGTTTTGTATCGATTTTATATTTGAAGCGCCTTGCGGGACCTTTGGATTTCCGAAGTCCAATGAAAGTGTTCAAATACTTAAAGCAAACAAATGTTATCCAAATATCTGAACAAAACTTTATGTAACCGAGAATGATGCAGTAAGCTGCTTGGCGAACGCCAAAGGTGTAAAGTAAGTTGAATGCTCTCAAAGGCTTGTGTTGGTCAAACATTAAGGTGTGAAATATGAGATGTTGGGCTGGCGTAAAACAAACACATTGTAAAGTGTTTAATTATTAAAATTTCAACTTTAATCTTCCGATCTGAGTGAGAAAGGGAAAGGGTCTTCCATACTAAATGTGTTATACTAAAAATAAAGCATCTTGTTAAGTCCCTTTGAATACAATACAACCAATAATATGCTGAACATAACATGGGAAACAGGCCCATTTTTCCCATTAGTACATAGTAAGCTATTTTATTAATAGTGTATATGTTCTGTTTTTTTTTTGTAATTATGCAACTATATTTTTGTAACAGCTTTCGAGCCGTTTTCCTTGATCTGTAAAATCCTCCTTCTAGTTGAAAGTATAAGAGGGATTGATTTCTGACCTCCTCAGCAAATTGATTCCAAAATTTGCTTCGTTGTTATTTTTTTATTAGGGATATAATAAAATGAATATTTTATCAGTTATTTATTTATTAGGGAATAAACAATACTTGTGTAAGTGACGATATGTCAATGCCGGCTTTAGACGCCTGTCAAAAACAAACATAAAAACTGGCCAATTTAACAAGTTCCATGCTTAATTGTACATGTATTTATTGCTCTTAACCAAAAAGTGACAACAAAAAGCATGATTTAGTTTGCTCTAAATAGCGGACCCTTCTTTACTAACAACTTTAAAGGAAGTCTGAAAAATTTATGAGATCATGCCACGTTTGGGAATATCTACAGCATTAACTTTATCTCACAGTCAATCACCTCTACATGTCAGCGAAAGTTTACAGAATTAATATAAGGTTTAATGATCGTTTATAAGAGAAATCTGTTGATATTAAATTGTTGATATTTTATTTTTAAACACGAGTTTGATATTTATTTGTTTTAATTATACATATTTACCAGTAGAAAAGCAAACTTGAATTGTACATTCTACTATAATTACATATAAAAAACATTTATCTGTTTTTGCTTTATGTTACATTTTTACACTTTAAATATTTTGTTTAAGACAGATTTTTTTTACATCAAATTATAAGTTACCTCGCCAACACGTTAAAATTAAACTCATCCACAGTTTACAAGCCAAAATGTCTATAATTTTGGTGGTTACGTCCTGAACAATGTTTTAAAACGACCAAATAAAATACCGAAGACCAAGTTTCGCTCACTAATAAAAGGTTTATTTAAAAACGTGTTTGTTGAAAAAGAAAATAATTACACGTTGCACTTTGATGCCTTGGAGCATGTTGCTCATAAAATTATTTCGATTAGCATACGTCCCGTTCTTGTTATAAAGTTATCGTAGAGTTTTAAAGCATACTTTTCATTTATTTCTTTTCAACTTTCGAATTGGTTTTAATATTTAGTTGTTGTTATAGTAATTGAAAAGAATTTTGTGCAGTAATCTTTTATGTGACATGTGTCTGTAATTTTTTATGTGACATTGGTCTATCCATTGCTAAATAAGCGATTCACTCCTCTATGTGGTACTCAATTGATTTAATTTTTCATATTGTCATAGGTGCTTATCTTTCGGTTATTTTTTAATTATTGATATAATATTTAGTAATTTAAGATTTATATTCAAGCTTCTAGAAGATATTCTAAAATAAACTGGCCGGTGTAGTTGTGCGTAAATGAAACCGATAAAAAACCCATAAACGATGCCTCTAGCCAAACGATAACGATCAATACCGAGAGATAGCTGTAAATTCATCAGTATGGACGCCCATCCGGTAGATGGCGCTGCTCCATCGTGCATATTAATGCGAAGGCATTGTTCGTTACTTCCCAAGCATATTAATTGGGCGATAGTGCATTTCTCGAAACCGCCTATGTATGTATGTATGTATGTATGTATTCCTATGATGTCATTGCTTTCTATGAAGCTTGCACTCTCGATAGAAAGGGCTGTATTAAGGTGCGTATATACACCCAGATCGATATATTAATGTGAAATACTTGTTCTTTTTCGGAGGGTCATTATTTTTTAGATACATTGAGAATATTGCGGTATCACACGAAGTTAAGTTACAAGTAACTAAAATGTTTGTCGTCATTTTATAAATGAGATATATATATATATATATATATATTTTATTATATATCTGCGCACCTACCGAATTTTCTCTGTACCAACCAAAGGTCGACTGATAGATAATGCCTTTTGGCATTAAGTTTGCCTGAGAGTGTGCACAAAGCATTAATAAATAAATAAACAAAATCGTCTCTCTGACCTAGTACTTTTAGCGTAAACAGGTCGTAAATTTAAATTCTACGGGAAATCAACTTTCTTTTATGTTGTGTTCTGGCTGGTGAGGAAAGTACAGGCCGATCATCCAATCGCCTAATATTAAAGTTTTCTATACTTTGGAATAGCACATACAAAGTCAGGCCTAATTGTTTAGATTATTGTAGGATATTGATCAGAATAAAAATTTCCATTTTGCTTTTAGACTAATTATGAAAACTAAGTTTATTACTAGTTCACAAAACTACAAGTTATTTAGCGAAAAAGCTACTTTCTTCACCAAAACCTATTATTATTGTATGGTACGATGTTAATATGATCGTTATAAATAGGTGCAATGAAAAGAGAGCTTATATGCGTATTTTGTAACAAATAAGATAAAATATAACCTCTGTAAAAAGAAGCTTTGGTTTATGATAGCGGTTCCGATTTTAATGCAACAAAAGTATTATGATCAAGTCTGCTCTGTGTATTGTTCGTAGCAATTTATTATTACTCAGGTTGATAAAATATCAACTTTGTACTGTAAGAAGTAACAGAGCGAGGCAAAACGATACCCGGATGATAACTGTATGCATAGGAATACTTTAGGAAGGCTACCTGGGAAGGGAACCCTGACTGTAAAATAAGTAACGTACGGTAACGTGGAAAGATTTTACGTATCCTTACTCAGTATTTAAAAATACCACAAGGATCTAAGTAGTACACTTTGCCTTGTGATGACAGATAGGGGATAGGCAACGCTATGGTATTTTCCTAGTAATTTCTTAGTAATAAAAGAATGTATGTAATAATGTGCTTTTAACTGTTATAACCACCTTGTGCTTTTTAAAAACATCGTAATTAAGCAAAATATCTTGCCTTACTTGAATGGTAACAATGACCAGAATTAAAATCTAAAATAATAAAAACTAATTAATAATTAAAAATAACACCAGAGTGGTGGGATACGGTCCAAACACCTCTTCAGGAGAAGGTGTGCATTGGAGATGTCCTATGCCAACAATAGGCTGATGATGATGATGATGTTATAAAACATTTTTTATAATAAAGTTTTATTACCAAAATGTCCTGTTATCTCATTTAAAGTCATGTCTGCAAGTACAAACTTGGTTGAACTTTCTCCAAGCATGTCCAATCACTGAACTTCACAACGCAGATAAAATAGTGAGACTAATATGGATTCGGCCAGTTACAGTGTCATCGACCGTATGCCAAACAAGAAGCGAATAGAATACTTATATGGCAACATTCCCAGCTGCTGCATTCTAAGCATGTTTTCAGTTCGTAGAAGTATCACGGGCCGAGTGTACGACATTATTTAGTTATTCTTGAACTTTAATATGTATTGTTTGAATTTAAAGTTACTGCCTCAGACAGCCAGAGGGCGTTGTTTATATAAATTCATAAATATATTTTGCCCTAGTTACATTGTTTCTACAATTTTTCTCTCTTCATACCTATCTAACACGTATTTTTGCAAATGACTATATAATATTTTCCATATTTAATGAATTAATATCAAAAAATATGTATAAATTGTCGATGTCATATTGATTTTATTATTTACAATGACAATCTATTTAAAACTCTTATGTCAAATAACGTAACTTTAAACTACACTACATCTTCATCGGTAGATAAGATATGACATCTTGTTTACGTTTTTATTACACTATCTCCAGTGTCCTTCAAACTTGTACATACAAGATTTTAAGCAGGAGTGTTCGTATACTACTTAGTGGGCTAAAATATTTACTTAATTCATATGAGAAGCCAAGCCCTTTGTGTTGGTGGTTACAACATTAAGAACCCTAATTACAAAACTTATATTGATCGCATAGAGGGTATTCAAAAAATATCTATAAGGTACATTCAATATGGTTCACATAGTTAACAAACAAACTATATTCAAGTCTCCAAAAATTCCATCTTCTCTAGTTGTTTGAGAGAAGAAAAAGGCTGATCTTGCATTATTGGTTCAAATTGCGAATGGCTCTCCTAACTACAAAACTCGCTTAGACTACAAAACTACAAAACTTGCTTAGACCTTCTACTTTACATGTATATAAGACATGATTGGTGTACAGAAGAAACTGGTATCTTATAAGAGCATGCCTTGCTTTTAGTGATAGATCCCGCGAGGTGGAAACCGACCTTTTCCGTACCACTGTTACAAAGTTAAAAAAATATAAGACAATAAAATTCTTCAAATGTCATAATTGCATCTCTTTTAGCTTTGCCTAGCACACGAATGTGTCTGAATTGTTTTGTTATAAGCTTATATTATATGGATCTGAAAACAATTTGCTTATATTTTATAGTTTTTTACTGTTCTTGTTGATTATTACTCAATCTTGTTTTTTGAAAGCTTATAATTGGCCTTAGCTTTTTTATTAATTCATATTGTGCTACTTCTAGATTGTAAGTTTTCCGAAAATGTAGTAAATAAAATGAAATGAAAAAAGTATAACTATCAAATCCACTAATTTACGGATTTTTCGGGTTACTTAAATATATTTATTCCCGACGTTTCGGATTCTATCCAGCATCTATGATCACGGGAAATCCATGAATCCGAAACATCGGGAATAAATATATTTAAGTAATACGAAAAATCCGTAAATCAGTGGATTTGATATGTATAATAATCGCGTAATAAAAGTATAACTTTTATCCCTTTTTATTGTATTATTTTGAGTTATTACTATTTGTATAAACTTACATTTTAATGCTAAAAATATTTGTAAGAGTGAAATAAAAAAATAGTTTTACTTATTTTCGATGCTTTGAAAAATAATTGTACGTTTTAAAAGTATTTAGAATATGTGAAAGTAATATAGTAGTTATTTAAAACATCGGTAATTATAACAAACGTAGTTCACGTTTTAGTAACGAAATTATAACATAAAAATTATAAAATATGGTTAAAACTATATTATAATATACTATATTATAATGTTCTATACCAGAAGTTTGAATTAAAATATCTTTAGTATGAAACTTAGCAAAATGTAGCATTTATATAACGTTATTCATTTTTTTCCATTTTCATTAATATATTTAATGTAGTTCTTCAATTGATTTTTTCCCTACAAAACTTTGCAAATCTTTTGTAGGTTAATTGAAGTAAGATCGTTGAATCTGCGCAAATACTGCAAATTGTTAAATATTTCAACGCATTCCACGTTTCGTTTTTTGACTTCTCAATAAGTGACAGGGCTTCATAGTTAGTGAACTCACAAAGGAGTATTCGAAACGGGTTCTACGAGTAAACTCTTCATTACAAAAGAGTGCTCGTAAAAATTTAAATAACGACGTTTAAGTTCGTCAAGTATTCTGTCTGTACATAGTAGTGACTCATTTGACACAATTTGTTAGTTCCCAGATTTTATATGAGAATTTTAACCAGAAAATATTTAAAAAGTTTCTAAAAAAGGCGAAAATCATTTAGAATAAAATAAGCGATTGTATAACGCTTCTCTTTTTAATTAATGCATAAAAAAAAGTCAATACGAATAACTTCTAAGTGACATTTTACTTCGTTACAGATTAAAAAATAAATAATTAAAAAAAGAACAATAAAAGAATACCAAAAATTTTAAGCCACATTTAGCTTCTTTAAAGATAAAGATAAAAAGATGAAGATAAAGATCGAAAAAAAAATTAAAACACACTGACCGGCTGAATCCGAAAGCAAAATAAAAAGCGAACATGTGTCCACAGATAAAAAAAAAAAAACACGTGTAACAATTTGATTTACGCTCCCGGCCCGTGGAAAATGCGCCCCGCCGTAAACCAGCCCAGCCACCTAACCAGATAATTCCTAGGCAAAAATAGAAGACAACTGTCGCCCTCTATCATCGTCAAGCGAACATCGACTCGATAAAAAAAGGGGCCGGCGAGACGGGCAGACAAAAAACTTAATACGCGTCATAACTCTAAGAAAAACTAGTAGGGGATCGCTTTTTTTTTAGTTCCAAAGGACCTCGATATGCATGAGTCATAGATGTCACAGTTGAATAACACTGAGCCTTGACATGAGAATAGACGAGAAATTGGAATTTGGAAATGGAATTCGGACGAACGGGTTGTGTGCTTGGAATTTGTGAAACGACCAGTTGTGATTCATAACCTTATGATACTCACTTAATTTTTAAACTGAGCTACTACTTATGTAGTAAAATTGTGTTTTTTCTTCATTAGAATATAAGTTTCCTTATTTCAATCGATGATACCTTTTGTTTAGTAATGTTCTAGTTGTATCATTTTAATGTATTTTATCAAATACTAGAATTTTATGTGCCTTGATTTCTTTTTTTTAATATCGATGTTAAAGTAAGATAATCTGGCTCCTTTTACTGACATTTGGTAGCTATTATGGTTGACAAAAACGTTGACAGATAGAAATATGAGATAAAGAAAGTTGTTTTATCATTATTATATATAATATTTTATGTCGTCAACTTCGGAAGGAATAGCTAAATGCGTGCGATGCGTGTTTTGAGTGATCTTTCGACTTTTCCAGTTACAAGAAAACAATATTACCGAAGACTATTGACTTGCATTCGTTTCTTTACATATGTCTTTATGAAATACAACTCTATGTCATTATGATAAGATTTAAAATCGTTTGAAAACATTTCTACTATCGTAAAAACATGCGTGTGTCATATCGTAAACTGCAAAGTTGTAACTGCTGTCGTTTCATTTGATTTTCAACTTTGACTTAATAAAAATAAAACATATTTCACACATTTTCATGTACTTTATTATTCTTGCTAATGTAATAGTAGTCTATAAAGTGACAATATGCCATCAAAAGGTTGCTTCATCTGTTTTATTTCAAGATCGATGCGCATTTTATGTGCTATTTAATCTCAATCCGGTGAAGTACTTTTTAAATAGGCCGGTTAAAAAAGGTATTTTTTTTAACAGACTCTTCTTTTTTAGCTGAAAAATTAGGAAAGTTAGCCATGATGCCTTGCTGCTGCAACTATAGTGTTTGACAATTTCACTTTTGTACAGTTTGAATAATACAGTGCCTAGTACAATTACTATAAAATGAAAAGAATGCCTTATAATTTGTGAAATAGCTTTACATTCTCACGGGCCGGGCAAACTCTCACTACCAAATAAATGCCCTTCTCGACTCTACACTCAATAATAAAGAAATATGTGCAACAAAGATAAAAAAGTTAACAAAATTCGTGAGTCATTGTGGTTCCAAATTCAAATCACATAGAAATGGCGCCAAACGATTTCCGAAACGCACATGGTCATTGTCATTCATGATAGAGCATGTGATTTGAATAAAAACGAAATAAAATTCAATTGTATATTAAAGTTATTTGTCCGTTGCTGTAACGGTTTGTTTAAGATTTTTAAATTGAAGATAATGAGAAGAATATGCTTTTCATGAGACATAAATAATATCTAGATTTCGTAAAAAAGTTTAATATCCGTTGGTAAAGAAACGGTCCACTAGGAGGCTGTCTACTATACTATAGTTTAGGCAATAAAGAATTGGAATATATGTAAAGAAAGTAACCTATGGCAACTAATAGGCGTTGTGTATCAATTCAATTGCTAGGCTAGATGGCGTTTCCATATAGAATTCGCCAATGTCAATTTTATAGATTAGACGCTTAGATGATCAAGATCAAAACTTAATAACAAAAACTAATAAGCGTACATCTAGCGTTCCCAGTGATGAATTGTCACCGAGATGTCAATCATTAAGTGACAGTTGATTAATAATAGTACCAAACATGAGATGACAGTTAGGCTTGGAATCTAAGTCTATCTTTACGAACATTAATTTTATATGAGATAATATAACTTAGAAACTACGACCACCGGTTTCTAAAGTTCAATTCTATACCATTAGACTATGCAGATAGTTGTCTTAAATTAATATTAATTGTAGTTTTACTACTTGGTAGTAAAGCCTCCATAATCTGGCCATCCAAAACTGGAGCCGTTTCGACTTTCCTTATATTTTTCATTTATAAAATCCATTTACTTAACTTTTAAGCATTATTGTTGTAGAAGTCCAAAAAAGTAAAATAAAGGTAACTGGTATGTTTTTAACAACAATGCTAGTTAATTACCTTTTAGGAAGTTATTAAAGTAGAATATTTCTATGTATTGCTTCTGACTATTTAATTGGGCAAGTCGTGAATATATATAACGATACGTGACGCATTTTACCGTTCTTATTGTAACTCCCACATCACAAAACATTGTATGATTGATCATCATTCGGTGAACTACATTGTTATTTATTACCATTATTATTATCGAGTAAAACTGTACTTTAAATCGTAGGTAATTAGGTTGGAAATACGTTGCTTGTGTATGTTCGGATTAGATACGCATTCAGATAGTTTAGAGGTCAAACAAATGTAATGGTGGGTGACTCGAATAGTGTCGCTGACTCTAATAGCTCAATGCTATAGAAAGTTCTTTGTAACGGCTCAGTGCGGCTGATGTATTAATACGTGGGTATGTACATCTGATTGCAGCGTGATTGCTTATTAGAGGTCACCTAATGATCTTGATTTCGAATCACAGACGGAGTATGGTACATGCCTTTAACTCTAGTGAAAGGCCTTCGGTACAAAAGGTTTATTGGTCACCCACCACAAGGCTCTTGTACTAATTAGTAAATTTCGCAGATGTTGTGAGATATTTTCATAAAAAAATACCTATACAAGGTGCTGACTAATTTTTCTTAAGTTTATTTGCTTATAAAGACATTCAAAGCATATAATTTTTGAAAGAGTAGTGCGAAAAAAAACCCTATCATTGGATTTCCTTTAAAAGCTCATTCATTTTATTTTCCGTCCATAGTTGCACTATTTAATACGTTGTTTTATCCTTCTTTAATATTACTTTTGACCGGTTTACGTAAACTTTCTCTATTATACAGTAGCGCGGTTTTGTTCCATTGTTCTAGCTGTCCCTTTGTCGTGAATAGGTTAGCCGGTGTCGTAGTGAAATTGTGTAAGCATTAAACGCTTTCTAGTTACGCCCCCGTGTAGTGTTGTGAAACCGTTTATTTAGATACATTGTTAATAACAATCTGTTTTAATATATCCTTACATAATCGCAATTTATAAGTAAAATGTTTTATTCTGTGTTAGCTTTTCAAATTTCTTATGTACATTTAAAATGTTATAAACGTTTTAGAATTGGGTACTTAAGTTGAACCTTAAATATTTTATATAGTTATCGGATCAATTACATCTGATCAATAGATTGATTAGAAACATCCTTCAGGGAAGCAATATCCACTCCCGGTAATAAAGAGCACCTTCGACAGTTATCATTGGTGCATTAATCGAACATTTTTAAACCAATTGATCCAAGTGTAATTCACTTATTGTTCACGATGTAAAAGCTTAATGTTGTGTTATTGGTCCAGAAATATATCATCATCATCATCATCAGCCTCTGTAAGTTCGCTGCAGGAAATAAGCCTCCCTTAATGTACGCCCTCCCCATTAGAAGGTTTTTGGACCGTATCCACTACACTGGTCCAATGCGGGTTGGTGGGTGGACCTACTTTTTACTTACCCATCCAACGCATGGATCATCTTACTTTTCAGACAATTGGGTGATCGGCCCAAATTGCACTAACCAACTAGGAAACAACAATGAAAATTTGTTGAGTCCTCACAGGATTCGAACCTACGACCTCCGGTTTTTAAAGCACACGCACTTAGTACAATGAGAAACAAAGAGAATGTATATTGCATTAAATTTGGCTGTGGTATCGAGTTCTTTTATTGATTACTTGCCACTGTTACCAATTAATGTGGACATTGAAAACATATTTTTTTAATTTCGTTACACTTTAATAATCCAATGTTATATAGTGTTCAAACAATCTTATTTCCCCCCGCTGTGCTCGAAGCCAGCTTTTGTTGACCTTTTATCGCGAGCAAAAAGTTATATAACTTGCTTCAAATTAAATACGCTCACAACTTGCCGGGGGATAATGTTAATGGCCGATGTACTGTCGCGGCGTAAAGTACTACAGCCTCTTAATATTTTTATATACATCTTTATAATAATTAAAACATGTTGTTATATTTGCATGTCACAATTAGCGCTTGCATTTATTTACAGTGTTGGTTAAGCTGTAAACGTTCTTGCAATATTTTAGGGGAAAGTTAGTCCGGCTTTTTTATTGATAATCTGTTATTTTTTTTTAAGTTTTCACAAGATAAGGTAGTTTTATTATTGCTTGCTTTAGATAGTTTACTAGAAGAAATTATTCTTAACTGTTTTTCAAAATATTGGTATCGAAAAAGTTTACTTCTTATTAATCCCAAACAATATTTCTAAAAACTTATAAAAAGAACATGTACTTAATTATTAATTTATCATGACATCTGTTTAAAATGTTTTGACAGACATATAAAAATTTTCGGAATGTCAGATCGATTTATATTTAAAAAAATTTTTTTACGATGAAAACTTTTGCAAACACAAGCCGAGTGTATTGAATCGACACTAATCTATTCTAATCACCATTAAAATTACAACGACTGAGACGAATCTTAGCATAGAAACAATTGTGCACTTAAATGTACCGAATAAGACAATCAAGATCGAGAGATATGTTAGTATTAAATCTCTTTAATAATGGCACAAAGTACAATGCGGTTACGGTCAGCGAAATAATCGAATTAACCGGTCATTATTGCACAACTAGGCTACTGCCTCTATAGCCTTGTGATATGGCTTGCACTTTAGAAAGCGGAGGTCACGGGTTCGAATCCAGCGTACAACGCCTTTTTATGCTGTTTCCCAGTTGGTTAGGATAATGCGGGCAGATCCCCCGATTGTCAAGTAATTCATGCCGTGGATGGGCATGCATAACGTTGGTTATCCTTTCCATTGCACTATAAGAGTAAAGGAAGAGGGATTGTCCTTGTTTGCGTGTACACTTGTGCACTATAATATCTCCTGCCTAGTTGGCTGATCTCTATTACAGATCGGGCGCCGTAGTCGTAATCGACGCGGAGGGCATTATTATTACACAATACACTGCCCTATATTTTGTTGTCTCTGTGCAAATGCGTACTAATTGTCGACTCAGTGACCAATGAGCAAAAGCCGTTATACGCTAATAAGAGATATTATCTTAATCCTAGATTATAGCTTGCTCTATGCACCAGGAATTCGGCTTAGTCAGTCTTGCGCAAATCCATTGTCGGCGAGAGGTTTGCGGTGCAGGTTAAAAGAGAGAAGCGATTTACTATTATAAAAACTTTTTAAAGGGATATTGTGATGTATTTGGGTCATCATCATTATCAGCCTGTGTTAGTCTACTGCTGGACATAAGCATCCCACAATGGCATCAGACATCCCTAATTCTTGACCATTCAAATTCTTTCTAGCGGCCATGGCACGTAAAATTTTGTTTTATTAAATAATGTGTATTCGCGTAAACAAAAAAAAATGATTATGTTCTCCTTTATATTGTTAAAGCCGCTGTGTAAACTCAAAGAGTTAAAACCGTTTACCGGTGGTAGGTCCCCTTTTTACAGGAGACCGTCTGGGTGGGTACCAACGCGGTGCCTATTTCTGCCGCGAAGCAGTAGTGTGAAAACACTGCTGTGTTTCGGTTTTGAAGGGCACCGTAGCCAGCGTATTTACTGGGTAAAAGAGACTTAACACCCTATGTCTCACGGTAGGCAGCGCGTTGGCGATACCACTGGTATTGCCAATGTCTATGGGCGTCGGTGACCGCATCCCATCAGGTGGCCCGAGTGCTCGTCTGCCTGCGTATGCCATAAAAAAAATATTAATTTTAAAACTCGCTCCTTCTCCATTTATACCACACACCAACGGTGTCCGCTTTCTTGTGTCGAAAGAGGCAAGCCTTGACCGGCGCTTTAAGTCTTCCTTCATCAACGAGTTTATGCATCTGTATCACTTGAGTTAACAACAAAAACTAATTCAATTTAATATCTATTTCTCAGATAATAATTGATCATCATTTCCCAGATCTATTTATTAATTAAATTTATAGAATAAGTAACACTTTTTGTTTGCCTATGTTGCTATATATTTAATATTCAATAGAATACCTAAAACTGCCTCCGTAGCCTAGTGGTATAGGCGTGTGGCTTAGAAACCGGAGGCCGTGGGTTCGAATCCTACGGGGACTCAACAAATTTTCATTGTTGTTTCCTAGTTGGTTAGGGCAATTTGGGCCGATCACCCAATTGTCTGAAAAGTAAGATGATCCATGCGTCGGATGGGCATGTAAAAAGTCGGTCCACCCACCAACCCGCATTGGACCAGCGTGGTGGGATACGGTCCAAAAACCCTCTAATGGATAGGGGTGTATTAGGGGAGGCCTATGTCCAGCAGTGGACTATCAAAGGCTGATGATGATGATGATGAGAATACCTAATACATATTACAAGGAATTGTAAATACTTACATATTCATGGTTAAAAGAGATTCTCAACTATATATTGACTAATTGATCACGATATCTCTGGGACTATAAGGCGTAGCTACTTGAAATTTAGTAGGAATATTCCTTTAGCCGAGTAGAGGTCAGCTAAGAACGGATTTTACGAAATTCCACCCACAGGGGGTTGCGGGGTTGCTAGTTAAATATGAAGAACGATTGAATAAAACATTCTTAGCATTCGTTTCTTAGTTAGCACACGTAAAAATATCGATGAATATTTATTGCACTAATATCTGACGTTGATAAAAAATAGGTGCTAGACTATTCTTACATTCACGTTTAACGTGTAATATAGTAAAAAAATCCTTTTTATGATATAAAATAGATATGAAATAACGAACAAGAACACCAAAGTACTTCACGACCTCTACTTTGCAAATTCTATGATTGCAAGAATATTTAATTGCCAGTAATTTAATATATATTAAGTATATGAATATAAAATTTATGCTGTATGATCACAGAAAATAAACTATTATGATTAAAAGACTAGTCGACGTTCATTTTTATTAATCGTATAAAATGAAAACAATGCAGATTCTTACTTATATTTAAATTTAGAAATTATAGATAGTTCCAATAATTTTACTTTTTATCATAAACGCCTGGTTGCCTAACACAGGTTGATGATGATGATGTCGATACTGGAAACAAACCTTGAGTGGTATTTTTTAAGCAATTTTGCTTTAAACTTTACGGTGATGAACTAGGGGTTGAAATTTAAATAAAAGTCTATTTAGAAATTTGTCATCGCTGAAGATAATTGAAATTTTGTGTCTAATAATAGACACATACAATTATAATACCTCATATATATTTTACAATACAGTACATTTCAATACACCTCGCGGACATTTCACCTATTCCACGCGGACAAAATCGCGAGTAACGGCTAATTCATAAATATTTTGTCCACATAATTATACTTAACAGATACAGAAACAATGAAATGTATTCAATGTATGTTAGTTCGACAAATCTAATCTAGAAACGTAATAGCATTCGGGAAATTATGCCATTAACAACAGTATAGACCGTCATAAACACGAGCAAAGTCGCGGCACGTTGGCAGTTGTAAAATATCACATCGTGTGTCATTACGATGTCCCGAGGCGATTTCGAGGGTCGTAAGCAGAGTATTGCTCGTACATTTTTATGGGGTACCAGTTCTATCAGTGAAAGTATGGGATGAGAGTATATAAATAGAAACACATAAAAAGTTACGAGTCGGGATTCGTGCGAGTTATGTTAATCGCGTTGGATGGTTTATAATAATAGTAAATATATTCAAATATCAATTGGAAACGTTGTAGAGATATCGTCGAAATACGTAAATACGAAGTTTTGCTTGCATGTATAATGTATGCTCGATTTTTGTCAAACTGTCTTTAGCTGGGTAAAGTTAAAAATTAACGCAAAAAAATCTGTTTAATGTCCTCTTATTCAACAATGTGCATGGTTTACGTCAATGAAAGAATTAATTGTAAATAAAGCTGCTTAATAAATTTAGTAGCGACCCGCTAGGCTCTGCACGGGTGCTATAATGATATGTAAAATGTATGGAAACATATACAAATTTATCAGTTTTTCTTTACAATATTGTATATGAATTATACACATAAACCTTCCTTTTTAATCACTAAGCATACATAGGGATATACAGAAAGGGACTTTGTTTTATACTATGTAGTAATGTATAAGCAGAAGAGTTTGTTTGCATCATTTCAAAATTTGGTTCAACTTTCTGCTAGCTATTTATCAAAAGGATTTTGGTTTAGCCAGTTTTTTTTTACAAACAAAAGAAATCGAACAGAAAATATAAATAAAAGCCATTACTCGCATCCGAATACTGCCAGAATGTAACACTATAAAATGTATCAAAAAAGGTATGTTTTTAATAACCTTACATTATCAGAGTAGGAACAAATATATAACTAGCACATATGATTTAAAAGAGATATACTGTTCCTAAAAAACTTGACTCATGGCAAGATAATGTATGTACTTATTTGTTGACAAAAGTCATCAGTTATCGATATATTCACAACATCATCCTCATCATCATCATTAGCAGCCACTACCCGTCCACTGCTGGACATATCCTTTCGCAATAAACGCCAAGACGGCCGATCCCTACTCGCTGCCAACTTGAGCCGGCTACAATACGGAGATCGGCGTACAACCTGGTCGGGGGTCGACCAACGCCCGTATACCCGAAAATGTCAACCAATCAAAATAATTTCCGTTTGAAATCATTAAACGTATCAACTATAAAATATTGACAATAACTAGTACTATTTATTATTCTTTAAATGACCGCCTCCGTGGCCGTATTGGCGCTTGCTTTGTTAACCGGAGGTCGTTGGATCCCGCGGGGAAACAACCTTATGTGATCGTTGTTTTCTTTTTGGTTAGGACAATCTGGGCCGATCACGCATTTGTCTGATAACTAAGATGATTCATGTCGGATGGGCATGTAAAACGTCGGTCCACGCACCAACCCGCATTGGACAAAAACCCTCTAATGGAGAAGGGTGTATTAGGCGAGCCCTATGTCCAGCGGTGGACCTACACAAGCGGATGATGATGATGATGATGATGATTTTATATTTAAGCACTACATATTTTGTAACGTAATTACATTTAAACACGTTTAAATTAAATTAAATCGTTATATATAAATTAATAACATATTGACATTTGTGTATATGACGTAAAACGACTTCCTAGTATAAATTCGTACGTTTATATAACAAATTAACATAATTCTGATACCATTAAGATATTGTGCTGTGATAATTAGCTGAATAAATAATTTCGCGGGGCAAAGATTATCATTATATAACGAAATCGATTAATTATATCAGAATATTCCATCTTTCAGATGTTTATTATGAATAATTACGGATTAAAATTTACATATGTCATTTTTTATCTGCGAAATTGCTTTCACCAAATTTATATTCTGTATAAATTATTCGTTATTCGATATAATCTCGATCTATAACCTGTAATAGATGTGGTAAATTTCTTCGAACTGTTACAAAATTATGAAAGTTTGTTTGCATGGATTGAATTTTAATAAACGCCAAGAAATTAACAGACATTAAAAATATATGTTTTTATATGATGCATTTCTAGTTTTTTATTTAATTCTTACTTTTCAAAAGGAACTAGTGATGCAGATTGTGCATGATTACCACTACTGTAGTGGTAGATCTGTATAGCAGATCCGCCAACTACTTAAGAGATATTATAATGCACAAATACGCGTAAACACAGTTGCACTTTTCCTACACTCCTACAGTCCGAAGGGTCGGATAACCAACACGATCGGAGAGGAATCGGGCGCAGGACCTACCCTGTACATGCCCATCAGACCTATAGATCATCTTACTTTACAGGCAATGAAGTGATCAGCCCACAATGCCCTAACCAACTAGGAAACAACAATGAGATGTTGTTGGTTCTCAATAGAATTCGAAGCTTAGGTTACGACAGCACAAGACTATGGAGGCAGTAAACTTATAATGTTAATCAGTAAATAAACTTAGGGCATGTAAAAAGTTGGTCCACCCACCAACGAGCATTGGACCAGGGTGGTGGGATACGGTCCAAAACCCTTTAATGGATAGGGGTGTATTAGGGGAGGCCTATGTCCAGTAGTGGACCATCACAGGCTGATGATGAAATAAACTTACTACGTCACAAATTCGTACACGTAGTATTGAAATTAAAAACAATAAACAAATCATTCGATTCAGGGCATTGTTGCAACAAGGAACAGCTTTATTGGCTATCATCCAAAGTTAACTGCGCAGTTCTGCATCTCAACGTAACATGATATTATTCGTACGTTAGTAGAATTTAAAAGCTTTATGCATGTAAAAAGAACAATCAAGTGACATGTGCATACAAAAGCCTGTTCAGATAATTAGACCTGGAGATGAAATAATAAGCGGTACCATATCGTGACATATTCTCATTTTTTTATCGCCGTTAAACGTCAAAAATGACGCGATCTTCAACTTAAGATGGTCTCGACTTTTAACTCCATTCAATAGAAAGAGATTAGACGTTGTTTACTTTATTCTGGATCTTATTTAACTCTGATCTATAACACCCATGTCTGAATAAAAAACTCTTTTTAAAATGTTAAGCGCCTACCGCGTATTTTGCGGATTAGATAAGCCTGCCTTATGACAGAATTATTTGTCACGTCTTAGCTACGCAGGCTTACGTTCATTACAAAACGCACAAGTCGTCAGGTAATGTTGCTACTCAAAACTTTATAGGTCTAAGTGACGGAGTTCGAACCTAGAACCGTCGCGAATAAACATTTAAACGTGAACACATGGCACTCGATGCTGACGTAAAAGTTAATTAATATATAGCAAAAAAAAAAGAACAATAACATGTTTTTCGACAACAAGTGACCGCGGCAACAACCGGTTATAAGTCAAAAATAATTTAGCAACGCTAAAAGTTTTCGACGTAAGTGATAAAATGCTAATTAAGAAATACGTATTTGTAATTACTTGTGTCTCATACAGAACATTTTTATTTCTTACATACCTCACCGAGGAATAAGGGGCTCGATGGGAGAAAGTGTGTTTACTTTGTCAATTTCGCCAAACGTGCTGACACTCTCGTGACGAGAAAACACGTAAAATAATTGTAAAGTGAGCACAAGAAGAATCAAAAGCATTGTTAACGGTTTTGCATCTAACAAGCAACAATCAAGTCTATAAATACTAAGGTTAGAAAAACTATGTTACACATAGACAGCAAAGTCTTTCTCCACAAATGTGTTTTAATGATAAAACCCTTGGTTACGAAGCCAGTTCGAGGAGGACGTCCGATTGGCGTAGTGGTTAGTGACCCTGACTGTTTCGTCATAGGATGGTGCTTCGATTCCCACAGGAAAAATGACTGTTGGATGTGCAAAGTGCCTTTTCGAGTCTGGGTGTTTGTATCTATATAACATGTATTTATTTACAAAAAAAATATTGTATATTTTTATCAGTCATCTAGTTTTTGAGGTTTTGTTGTTATTCGTCCATGAATATTATTATTACTTTTCTTTTCAAATATACAGTCTGGTAAGCAAACCGGTTTTAACATAGCAGAGCAAGCTTTTCTCAACACGAAGACCGTTGAAGAGATACGCTGTTTCGAACCCGGGACTTTTTCTAATACACAGCCTCAAAGACGAGCGACTTTCAACATTGTAAGAGCACTTAATACAGCATCAAACCCAGAATGCTGCACAGAATGCCACCGAGTCGGTTCCGCGACATATCCAGGCATTGCATTATCTGTATGAAAGACAAAACGAGAAATCAACTTGATATTTCGAGTCTGCATTGTTGCCAGCTTTCAGAGATTAGCCCGACCTGTTTTTAATTATTCTGTGATAACAAATAAGCGTTGAGGTGGAAATTATATAAACTATCGCATAAAACTGGAAACCAGTATGAAACTGGATGAACAGTACTGGATGTTGAGCGTGGCGCGTGAGTTTTAATCGTGTGACTGACTTCAGCTACTTTAAAGACAAAATTACACTCAAATGATGGCTTTGGAGACTATAAGTTTATAGACACTTAAGTCTTCTACAATATGCTTGCCCATTTCACAACCGATTTATCCTACTAATTATTTCTTTTGTTTACACGAATAGTATACATTATTGAATATTAAGACTTTACGGATTTTAGTCTTCCATAAAAATGTCAGCAACAATAGGAGACACCGGGCAACCCATCGCTACACCATCCAACAAGTCGGCATTGTGTGACCATACTTTAAATCACTCAAACCATTACATCAGATTTGATCGAATACAAATCCTCGCTAAAAAACACCGATTCCTACCAAGGATGATCCGTGAGGCTATTGAGATTAGAAAACATCCAAATTTTAATAGAGAAGATGGTTGGGTTCTACCACCTGCTTGGGACCCCATAATTAATAAATTTAAATTTAAACCAAAGCACAATACCACTGCTGGCTGTAAAGATAAAACTAGTTCATTTTGCATAGGTCGAAGTACAGACTAAAAAATATTAATTACAATTAAGATCTGGAAACCCCGCTTCAGCGCTAGCAACAAGACGCATGACATCTCAGTCTACCCCGTGACCACGGCCGCTGGAAAGTGTTCGAAACGTCGGGTATTTAAAAATGTAAAATAAACGCGATAAAATCCGTAAAGTCATTTTATTCAATGATTTATCTTACTTTCAGAAAATTGAGTATCTGTTCATATTTTCATTAGTAGAAAAGAATTATTTTACGAAGTCGTTTCTTCAAAAGATTCGCTCCCATGACTTTTGTTTTGTATTGTAAGCGTTTAACCCACACTCACGGGGCTTCTCGCCCAATATTATCTAGCAGCGCTATCGTTCTATCTAGATTTAACGATCGGAAGCGAATTCTGAACGCGTCCAAAAAACTGCCGGCGATCGGTCGATGCCACCAAAGTGGCGTGGTTCTTAATCGTTCGCTTTTTATTCCGGCTAAACTCCGCCGCTTAGGCTGCGTCCACTGTATATTGATTAAAATAATTAATATTTTAATATAAACTTGTATTGAAATAACAATACTCAAGTCTTATTTTTTCAGCTAGCCATCCTTCCAAGTTATCATGGGGTCGGTTACTAATTTATCCAGATTTACCTGAATAACATTTTTCTCGCACAGCGACTGGCATCCGACCTCCACAACCCAAACGGTTAACTTACAACCTAACCACAATCAAAATGTAATAAAGTCAAAATAAATAATAACATTAAAGTTAAAATTAAAATTTAATGTTATCTAAAAGCAATGAAATTTTAATGATCACTATAGAAGTATATAGGGATTTGATGACATTGTTTTGTGTATGCGGTATTATGAAGGCATAATAAGTAAATGACACTGGAATATAAAATGACGTTACACACCTTGCAATATTAAATATGTTTTAATATATTCGTTTTTAACCTTTAAATGTGCTAAAAACTGTTAAAGATTTTAAAAATTTCTTTATCTCGTTATAATATCTTTATGACGTTATACAAACAAGAAAATGTTGTAATAAAATGTTACATGTACTTAATTTTCAGTTCACTTATAAGAGTTCAAAAGTTATTAGTTATTTTAAAATAACTAATAACTTTCTATTTTAGGAAATATAAAAATAACTAATGATTAGATTAGTTATTTTTGAAAATTATAGATTGAAAAACAATTTTACGGACAGAGTGTGGACGAACCCTTATTCGATATTAGCTCTGGAACATACCGCCGTTTTTGCGTCTAAAAAAAACTTTATAATAAAATCACTTACTCGAGATTGTTGTTTTCTCGACGGCTTAAGGCATCCATTAACCCCTTTTATTCAAGAACTGTAGACCATAAGTCTTTGTATATTTTAACCTAAGTTAAAGTTGACTAGACACGGACTAGACAAGCGTAAACGATTACAATTAGAACCTTAAGACTTAGGTAATAATGTTTGAATTAAATTAACAGTTTATTGTATTTTAGTTACTGTAATAAGTGACAAAGTTTGAAGATGTTGTTGTGTGTGTATGAAGATATAAGTCATTCAAGATGTTGCCACTGCGTTATATACGTAAAAAAAGGTTACAATAATAAACTTTTTAATTATCTTTTAGTTAGTGTAGTGTAACAAGTACAATATACTGCATATATTTAGTTATTTCTAAATTTATTGCGACTTAAGTTATCTTTCACCCGCTAAACTTACCTTGTTAAACTTAAATAAAAGTTTTGCAATAAATAAATGTACACATACATGCGGTACTGAGAATTGAACCTACCTCCTTTAGCCACAAAAACCATCGCGCTTTTAGTTTCCTGTGATTTTATGTTTGAATAATGTTCATTATATGCGGTTGCAGTGTTTACAATTTACTATTTATTGTCCTATACGTTAATATTGAATATTATTACTGTCCGTTTCTCGTCTTATTATTAAGTACGACCTACTTTATCTGATTACATGTACAGTTAATGATTGTTATTGATACAATCATCAATCTACTATTATATAACCATAAAGCGTACAGTTATAATGATTATAGCCCATCTTTGATGATGACTAGAGTATCATTACGTGTCTAAGCATAAACATGCGTAATTATATGAAAACAAATGTTTTCCTTAAACAATAGATGGAGAAGAAACATAACAATACTGTACGTAATAAGCAGAACGCATTTAAGAGAGGGGTAGAGAAAAGAAACGATTTGATCGGATAGAACTATGTGACGAGCAATAAGTTCTTTGATAAGTGCTTTTAAAAGTACAGCAGTTTATCCCGTAAACACTAGTATACAGTAGATGTTTTTCTTAATTCAAAGCAGTACAATGCTTTGCAGCAAAAAACAACGCGGTGATATTTTAGTTGTAAGTTATGTGTAATGAGAAAAAAATTTAAGTACCATATTTTATATGTTTACTATAAAAAAAACTTTTTTTAACAACATAGAATCCTTAAACACTTAAAAATAACTAAATAGCCATTACCATTGTTATTTTAGACATTTTCTAAATACGCCACAGAGCAAACATTAGAAAAATCGTGTGTAACATAAAGGATTGGTTCGTCCAGCATTTCTGCGACACACAATCCCACTCCATACAAAAAATTGAAGCACTTATAGAAGCGTAACAAACTTGAAGACCTTACATAACACGAGACCAATTAATACCATTGATACATCCGAATTGCGTCACAGTATAATCAAAGCAGCCTGACCAATCGCTAGAGAAGATCGTCCGTTGTTTTTGTCGGCTTGATATTAAGAAAGTCCGACATGTATCGATTCGCAACAATTTGGAGCCATAAATGTAATTGGCCATCGTTTCATCCGGTTTCAAGGACGTGTAATAAACGTGGAGGATTCGATTGAGGGTCACGACGAAAAGTAATACAAAAACTTGTAAGATGTCTGGTATTTATTGTTTAAGGAGTTTTTAGAATACCGAAACGGATACAGGGAATATGTTAATTGTTGGATATTTTGAGTTGAAAATTATTTGTAGCTAAAAGAACCCTATCGCTTTCAATGTTTAATCAAAACGTAGTTTAGATTTAAAACTCCCTTATGAATCACTCTATCTATTAACAAAAACCGCACAAAAATCCGATGCGTAGTTTTTAAGATTGAAGCATACATACGGATATAGGGACAGCAAAAGTAACTTTGTTTTATTCTATTTAGTGATACGTTTGTTCATACATTCATACATAATGTATATCATCTTCTTTGTGATAATGATAACATATAAGCTAGTAAAGACTTTGGCGAGACGGTAGTGAGTAGCGTAACGATTTTAGCATGCTTACGAAGTTTCCTTAGCCATAAATAATTTTATTACTTTAATGCTTAATTTTATAGCTTTAATGTCATATTGATTGAGGAACGAGATTACGAACAACGATTACTATACTTAAGACTGACAGTTGGTAACTTAGGTTCGTAAAATATATGTTATATGTATAATGTATGTTATGTTGATGATGAAGATGTATGATATATCATATGTTATATATAAGTATCTGTCACCCAGTGATTGACGTCTCGACGATAATTCATCAATAAGAACAAGATAGTATGATGCCACTTTATTGCCATAGGTAACTCTGTTTTTATCTATTCTGCCTCCGTAGCCTAGTGGTAAGGGAGTGCGTTTTAGACGCCAGAGGTTGTAAGTTCGAATTCGGAGCCAACAACTTTTCATTGTTGCTTCCTTGTTGGTTAGGGCAATGCAGGCTGATCACCCGATTGGCTGTAAAGTGAGAAGATCTATGTGTCGGATGGGTAATTAATATGTCGGTCCTGAGCCTAATCTCTCGCCGATCGTGTCGGTTTCTCGTTCCATGAGACTATGAGAGTAGAGAAAGTGAGAGTGCACCTTTGCTTTGTAATACTGAGCAGTGAACTGATCTCAAATATAGATCAGCTGCCGTAGTCCGAATCGACTAGGAGGACATTATTATTATTATATCTATTCTGAGTCTTGTTTGGCTAAATTATAGATATTATAGATGTCATTTGACGCATCAAAAGACGTTCGTGTTATTTTCAATTCTTACTCGCTTATGTCATCGCAAAGGCGACAAGGTTATCGTACAATCTCCTCGTGTCTTTGGATTTGAGGTGCTTAGCTATTTCTGTTATCCTGGTAATCACGTTTCATATATATTCAAATTAAAAACTCATAAGTTTTATGCACTTGTTAATATTTTCAATGTTCTAATATTTTATTATTGAATTCTATTGTGAATAGATTGATGATAGATGATTATTGAATGCATTATAGCTATGTGAAAATCGATAACGACATCAACAGTTATCATTTTATTTTTAAGATAAAATGTTCTATGATGTTTCGCAGTGAGATTCACTTACAAATATCTTTTATCAATTGAAATGTAAGAAGCCTCAACTTTAGTTCGAAAACCAGTGTTTTCAGATCTTTAAATTTTATAGAAGCATTCACAGATTAGAGTATATTTAGATAACTATACGTTACTGTAAGAAAAACTGTTTACGTTGTAATACATCATCAGGCTGTGATAGTCCACTGCTGGACATAGGCCTCCCTTAATACACCCCTATCCATTAGGGGGTTTTGGACCGTATCCCACCACGCTGGTCCAATGCGGGTTGGTGGGTGGAACATCATCTTACTTTTAGACAATTGGGTGATCAGCCCAAATTGCCTAACCAACCAGAAAACAACAATGAAAATGTCACGACCTCCGGTTTCTAAAGCACACGCCCATACCACTAGGCTACGTTGTAATAAACATGTTAAAATAAATTTGTTTTATCCTTCTTGACTGTTCGAAACACAAACATTAAACAGATTTGACGTAAGTAAATTCGTTATATAAGTTATATATTCGTTAGTTAGTTAGTTTATTCGTTAGTAAGTAAACAAAATACATATAATTAAACAATCTAGAGTTTATACACATTCATGTCATTGTGTCCATATCTATAATGAAAATGTAGCATGTATGCAACACCAAAAACTAAACAGTTTTCTCACACTGAACTTTCGGATAGGAAAAAACGAATGAACCGAATTGGTTTACCACTACCTCCGTAAATTGAGTCAAAAATATATTTTTAAGGGCTTAAGTGCAAGAACTATAGATATGAACCCGCGACCTATCCACGCATATTGTACCGAAACCACTCGCATTTCGCAGACCAGAGCTCCTTGACACGATTCCAACGTCAAAGCGCATAATATTCATTACTTCCTCGGATTACTTAAGTAAGTTTCGAAACCTGTCGGGTAATTGTCGAAGTACACAATAGACACAACTTGGTTGGATAAATTATTAATAATGTTGACACCATAGCTCAAAAACTACGCCTTAATTAGAGTATTATTAAAGAAATTTTGATATATTTTCCAATAAGACGTGAGTCTGAATAATTACTGTTAGTTCATTGAAACTCAGGACCCATTAGATTTATTTCAAACTAACAGTTGCCGCGCTTCGATCATCGTGGTTAGATTCAAAAATAGGCATTTCTTCTTGGTAAAAAGTAGCTTAAAACAGCTGGGACGTGGACAAAACTGGGCTACTCCCAGTTTTATCAGCTATACTCCACTAAAAGTCCCGTCAAAACCGAACCAAGCCTGGCTGAACAAAGAGACAGGCAGACAAATATTTGAAAAATAATGTTTTGTTATACGCATCGGTTATATACAATGTCATCATTCAAAAACGGTTATTTTGTTGCTACAAACACACACTACAATTTTATTTATTTGTATAGATTTTGTAAATGTATCATAACAAATACTTATGTAGAAGGCAGAATATTTTGTTATAACCTGCCTTCAATTCAACAACTCTGCGTGATAGATTATGCAAAAATGTAGTATTTGTGACGTTTGAAATAACCCTGAACTGAGCAGATTATTGGAAGTCATCTATTTTGTTTAAATAATCTATGTTTATTGAATAAAAGGACTTTTTACGGATTTTATCTTCTAATAACCTCATAAATACCCCCTATTTCATTAGAAGAGTTTTGATCTATCCCACCACGCTGGCTACAAGTGGGGTCTGGTGGGTGGACAAATTACATGCCCATCCGACGCATGGATCATCTTACTTTTCGGACAATTGCGATTGGCCCAAATTGACGCTAACCAACTAGAAAGCAACAATTGAAAATTTGCTGAGTCCGCAGGATTCAAGCCTATCGACACGTCCAGTTTTGCTAAAGCACACGCTCCATACTACTTAGGCTACGGAGGCATTTCAGTAGCTCAAAAACATTTTGACGTTTTTTTAATTACAAAGGATTTCTCTTAGTTTTTTGAAACATAAGAAATCATTATAAGCAACTGGCAGTTATCCATTATATTTTTATCATGAAATATTGTTCGTTAGAGTCGTACAATTTTTATGGAAATTTAAAAACGATATAGAAATTTGCCTCCGTAGTGCCCAGTGGTATGGAGTTGGCTTGAACCGGAGGTCGGGTTCTGAATCTCTGCGAGGGACCTGCAACAAATTTTCAATGATTGTTTCCTAGTTGATGGCCATTGTCACCATTGTCGAAAGTAGGATCCATGGTCGACTGGATGTATAAAGTGTCCACCCAAACCACCGCATTGTGATTCAAGCTTGTTTTGGGACGGTCCAAAAAACCCTCATATAGATGGGGTGTATTAGGGGAGGCCTATGTCCAGCAGTGGACTATCACAGGCTGATGATGATGATGATGATAGAAATATTTACAGTCACAAATGGTCTACTTTGTTCTCGTTGCGATCAATGGAGATTTCTGAAGCATTGGAACATTATCCATCCTATCCGGTACTTACAGGTAAAACTAATATAGGATATTGAACTAAGTAGCGCCTTCTTCCGCCGTTTTATTACTGCGCGCCATATTTGTTTTGCTAGGGTTGTGCTAAAGCAATAGATATATACATTACATAATTGTCTATTATGTGGTACATCCCTAAATTAATATGTGATGCAATAATTTCAGAACTACGAAAGTGTTTGTAATATAAGAAGAAGACTTGTTATTTTACAGACATTTCATTATATAAATAAATTTATTTATTATAAACTAACTTCACCCGACGGTTTCACTCGCGCAGTCATTGTAATTTGTGATAACTGTCATTAAATAACATATATTTCTGTGCATATAAGTTATATTTTATAACAAGAATATCACATAAATCTATGCGTAAAACATATTTTAAAATCAAAGCTATGCTGGTTGTGGTGTTTCATTGAAATCCATCTAGTAGGTTTTGAGTGAAACAGTAACAAACATCCATATATGCGCACTTTCGCATTTATGACATTAGTAACAGAGATAATCTGTAAACCTACACTAGAATCACTAAAGTTCCTAATTGTCTTGTATTATATTTTCCATTTTAGTGATACTGTCACATTTTCCCGATCTATTTTGCATTTTAAAGTCATCAATCATCATCATCATTATCAGCGTCTGATACTCCACTTCTGGACATAGCCCTCCCCTAATACACCCCTATCCATTAGGGACTTTTGGACCATATCCTACCACGCTGGTCCAATGCGTGTTGGTGGGTAGACTGACTTTTTACATGCCCATCCGACGCAATGATCATCTTACTTTTCAGACAATTGGGGGATCGGTCCAAATTGCCCTAACCAACTAGGAAACAACAATGAAAATTTGTTGAGTCCCCGCAGGATTCAAACACGTGACTTCCGGTTTCTTAGGCACATACCACTAGGCTACGGAGGCAGTTTCAATATACAATCAAAATTTAGCGTATATCAATAGATAAATAAAGTCTTAATGACTTTGCCAAGCCCTAGCTCGTCGGACCTGAATCGGAATTAAGTCAAACTAGGTGCATTCGAATGAAGTAGCAGGTACGCAACCAACATTCAAGGGCCTGTTTACCGAATAAATGGTTTCCTTTGGAGAAATTAATTGGACCTCAACATGGGTCCCCGTTTAATGGTGCCTATAATGTGCATGAATGCGTGTGGTCTTGCCGTATCAGAAATAAAGTAAGAAAAGTATAGGAGAGGGTATATTTTTAAATGCTGCTAAGTGAATAAATACTTTACCAGGCTCTAGTTGAATTTGTAAATAAACGACCTTACGTCTGAGCTAGTTCTTCGTCGAATATATTAGTATGTTATTTTGTAAGTAATAACATGTAGATATTATATAAGAAATATTTAAAAAAGATAATTATTTTTACATTTATTAAACGCGAATCTTGACCCGGAAATAACCCAGTATGTGATGGTTTGTAGGTAATATTTGTAGTATGGTTACAATGTTAATGGAATGACGCGCTTCAAAAACGTATATTTTAAGTAAATTAAGACAACTGGTTTAATATATAATGAGCTGTATAAATAATAGTGTATAATATAGAAAAAAGAAATAGTTAACAAAATCAATATTTGAATTGAGTGTTTATAATTAGAGAATATCGGTTTTATTGTGATATATGTATCATTTACGATAAAAGTCTGTTTCAAGTAATTGAATATTATTAGAAAATTTTGTGCGCTAAATAAAAAACAAACAACTCAAATAATTTGACTTTATTTTAATACCGGCTTAATTCATTGAACATATAGTATAAATCACATATTATATTATTATAATTCGAGTGGCTGTATATTTAGATACATTTCTTTTACCATAATAAAAGGTCTTTATAAGGAATAGGGTATAGACTGTATTTCTTATATAAACTTTTCTGTTCCGCTCATCTTACATGATTTTAACAAATCCATCGACCCTGAATTAATAAATTCAAATATTTTCATTTATCATTCTTGCGAATTATTATTTCGGAAGCAGTTAAAATACCGATGAAGCTAATATTGAAATGAGAGTCGATTAAATCTATATCAAGGCATTGGCAAAAGCGTGTGACATTAAAAATGGCGATAGAATGCGGTCACAGATTTAAAAGTCTTATATGATCTGTTGTTTATGGTAATTAAAAAATATTTTTATAATTTGGTAATCTGGCGTAAACCCGCCAATATTTATTCATTAAAATAGTCATCATCATCATAAACAGCATCATATAATTCAACTGCTGGACATAGGCCTTTTTAAATGAACACTAAGACGGCCAATACCCTGCTACTCTCTGCTAACTTCAACCGGCTAGGCACGGAGATCGGCATTCCACCTGGTCAGATATCGACCAATGCTCCGTTTTTCCAAACGCGGACTCCACTCCTGAACCTTATTGGCCCATTGGCCATCTACTTGAATGTATGACGGCATCCATTCCACTTCAGACTGATCTCAGTCCGTTGCCATTAAGTCATCATACTTAATAAAGATGTTCAATTCACTACAAGATATAAAACAAAAGTCCTTTCTGTCCCTATATCCTAAACTATGACTTCAAATCTTTGAAACTACCATACTAGGATTTTAATAGATTGAGTGATTTAAGAAAGTTTATAGTAAAATGCTAATATGTATGAGTTATATTTTCATCAGCATAGCTCTCGATGCACGAATGCAGGGTCAGGTCCTAGTATTTAATAAATTCGTGGATAACTTAAAAAGACCAAAACACGCAATAAGTGTCTTAAAACATTTTTTAGACCTAAATGCATAATAGTCAAAATAGATATAAGCAGTGTAAAGTTTTGTTGATATTTTAAGAACTATAATTAATCAAAAAGCATCTGTAACCAATCATTTGTACTCTACTAAATCAAATACGCACTGATTTGTAACTTTCACTGTCACATACAACTAGGACGCCCTTTCTCCGGAGAAAGACAATAGTATAACCTGTAATCGATTGAGAGCGACTGAGAATTTGGATTGCGGTGAATTATTCAACTTTTGATTTTAACTCTTTAGCTAATATATTATTAAATATTTAAGCTCTTTTGGTTTAGTCTTAAACAATTAAGTCCTTTAATACATCTTTATCGTATTCAATGGCAAAGGCGAATAATAATATTTTAGTAATAGAAACTTTGCTTCGTATTATCCATTCGTAAAGAGGGTTCAAAAATAAGTCCTTGTAGGACTCTTTTGTTAATATCAAGTCTACTATTCATAAGAAAAATCATAATCAATTTATGCTTTAATTTAAAGTTAAATAATGAGATAATCTTAAAAATGTTGAAATAGTTATTAAATTTTTACACGACAAGAAGCTTTTCGTTTTTAGTTTATATCACTACGTATCAAATGCTCATTGAATCAACAAAATTTAAAAAATTACATGAATGGTGTTTGAAAAACGTTGCATTGCAGAAGTGCAGTGTAATTTCTGATATTAATTTTTGAATTTACAGTAAGGGACGTCAGGTAAGTACTATAAAAATAAAATAATTTTAACTATTAAACGTCTGCAGTTACTACTAACATTTCTTAGATTACAATCAAATACCTGTAAATGAATCAAATCAAATCAGCTGTCGGAAAAGAATAATAGAAATGCTAATAGTAAACCTTATGACTAGTGATAATAATTAGGTTTCTCTGGATACCTTTAAAAAGTTTTATGTATATTGACATATATTATGTGTTATTTAACGAACGAAATTTCTTATCTATTCTAAAACGTGCGAGTGCGAAACGGCCATTGCGTCATTATTCGGAACAATTGCGACTTCAAATCGACGCCTCCGTTTAACATCAAGACCTATTGTTGTACAATATAGTTGTGTAATACTAAGCGTGTCAATGGTTATGTAATTCGGCATGTACCAGAGACGGCGGAACACGAAATAGTAAAAGAACCAATTAAAGGGGATATTGGATAATCCTACCATCATACTAATAATATTAATGCAATTGTTTGTATGCATGTTTGTTACTCACAAAGAGTAATATATAAAGTAATATGTATCTAAAAATATTCAAAGTCAGAGACAAATATTTTCATTCAATAGGGAAGCATTACACTTTCTTATTCATTGTCAAATAAACTACCACCGGTTCGGAAATGGAAGCCTTTCATCTGAGAAGAACCAGTAAGAACTCAGAGGATTATTTTCCTATTTTTTAAAGATTTTTAAACTTTATATAAAAAATATGCACATATTTTTACATTAAAATAATAACTTGAGCGAACAATCTTACCAGTGTGTTATCATTAATGTAGTCATTACAGCAATAGTATTTTTTCACACACAAACGTTCCTTTTTATTGGACCGATTATTATAAAACTTTACAACAACATAACTTACATTATCAGAATAAATTATAGGTTATAAAGTATGAGGATATAGTGTAATTTATTCAAATATAAAAAGCGTCATGTTAGTGGAAAAAATATCGCCGTCTGGGAGCTATTCCGGCACGAACCGCAAAAACCTTTGGGATTATAAACATATAATGTGTAATGACTGTTATGACAAATAACAATTGCGGATGAATCAACGGAGCGAAGCTAGTTTTATAATAATTTGTAATAATATAACAACATCATGTACTTATTAAAAGTAATACGGTCACTTGAAAGGTCGAAGATTTATTTATTTATTTATACTTCTTGCACAATTTAAGTACAAAAGGTGGGCTTAATGCCTTAGGAATATTGACATGTAAATAAATAAATTGTGTACTTCAAATATAGTTAATTATTGAATGTTGCAATATTGTAAGGATTAGAAATTGCAAGAGCAGTAGTTTACATTTTTATAAACATAATATTTATAATAATATAAATTATTAGGATAAATACAGGACATTGAGACATAAAAGTGCAACCCAATAAGCTTTATATAATCAGTCGGCGTTAGTCTATCCAGTGCCAATTGCTTTCTTAAATGGCATGAGGTCACTTGTTAATTTTCATTGTTTGGTAATCATTTATCAGATAAAATAAAGGCTGCAGGTCTCCTTTATAAGGGCTGACTTAGTGAGTGCGCCGTGCTAAAACATTCTCTTATTTCTGTTAAATAAATTATCTTGCCCTAAACTAATCGAAGCTTGTACTATTGAAATTAGATGACTGGTAAATATAAACATTAACGTCTCCTTCATCTTTTATTACCGTATAAACCTTATATAGATATAAAGCTCCAGACACGAGAACGACAATATGTTTTATTACATAATATTTTTTCCTTTTTTATAAGCAGAGGTAGTGAATTCGATTCTCAAAATAAAATTCACAACCGTAACAGTCAGGGTATCAACAACTTCGTCTATCCAGTCAAGTGGGAAGACGAGTACTATACCTACAAAGTTTTTGTTTCATAAAGGCCTCTGTTTCTTCAATTATTTCGTTTTCTGTGTATTTAATTTTCTTCTTCTTCATTCGGACGTGACATCTATTATTTTTTTAAGATTAAGAGCTGCATATTTTAACTCAGTCAGCATCAAGCATGCTTGCTGTTTCTAGCATTATCATATCAGGTTGATGTCCTTGCTGATATTGAGCTTACATAAATGCTTTCTTATTAATTTTGGACCGTTCATCGCTGGTCATTGCGGTAAGTAGGTGGAACCGACTTTTTACATTATTTATATTTTTGAAATATTTAGGTAGTAATCTATAGGTCTATGGATCGCTTTAATATACACATTTAATTGTTGACTATGTCGTCTTAATATATTCATCTCTAAATTAGACAACAAGCAGGTGTTTTGACAACTACCATTAAGATAATAATTTATCAAATATATTTTCAAAGTATGTAATTCTTGGTTAAAATTTATTTATAGATCCAGACTTTTAGTAAAAAGGTCAACTAGTTGTGACACAGACGACAACTACGGTAAACTTGACTAATAAATAAAAAGACCCTCTTGCATTAACAGTTAAATGATTTAATTAAATTATCCTGACTTAGTCTCTTGTTTCACTTCTTTTTCAAGCAAATTCAATAAAATACAAAACGGGGTATCTCGATCGCACATAAAGAAGTCTTACAGTTGTAATCTTTATAAGCCACTGTCTTTTTAATAAATATCTTGTTATTAGAAGCTAATCTATTAATACACGTATAAGCAATTTTTAACACATATGATTTATCGAAACAGTCATCGATAGTCGCATTGTAAGTCAAAGTCATTCGTATAAATACGTGACAAGTTCATTTCCATATCGTTTGTGTAATTAACAATCTTTAACTACGGTATTGCATTATGGTTTTTATAATATAGATGCCAGTTCACATATAATTAGAAATGAAATGTACGTAAATTATTCAATTATAGTACCATTGTAAAAGCTAAATTATGAATGATACTGTCTCTGAGTCGTTTTAGTAGCTGCGAGACTTGTTAGTAATCTTATAGTAGGAAATTTGATTGCACTTAAAGTTACTCAATCAAATAGAGACTTTCGAAATAATTACATCACTTTTTACATACTATCGTTCGTAAGACATTGACTTGACTAGGTGTTCTGTTTAAGTGCACTCTAACAAGTAATTATTGTTGCACAGTAAATCTATTCTAATAGGTAATAGTAGCTCCGGATGCATTTAAATATTAATGTCTGAACAGTCGTTCAATCTTTACTTTTTTTATTAAGTAAATGCATATGACTTTTCTATTATACAGTAAAATATGTAAGAGTTAACAGCATTTTACCATATTATCTGATCTGTAAGCAGATAGTCTTGATCAATCATTTTACAAATACGATAAACGAGGTCATTCAATGCTTTGATAAAGTCCTTTACGACCGATTCATATGCCGTTTTTATAATTACCAGTTCAAATTTAATACATAAGTCAGTTTAAACTTATTAATTTAGAAACCAATAGTTAAGCAAATTAATATGTTGTGCTCTGATACATGAGTGAAAAGGATGCAGTGAGAAATATTTAAACGTATAGGAATGCCTATGCATTAAAAGTCTAGTCATGTCAGAAAGTTTAGCAAATAATTACTCTTTTACACTTTCAGCTATATTCTAATGTTCTGTAAAACCAAAAAGCCATTCTCTATATAACGAAAGTGACTGGTGGATAAGTCAAATTGCTAATTAAAGTACTGTCCTCTTGTCTTTGAAATCGGTGAAAAGCGATAGCAATATTATAATACGATGTCAGAAATCATGCTAGAGTATAACACATTTAATTTGCGACTGTAAGAAGTTCGTAATCTTTAATCCGGATTTATTAGGTACTAGGCTAGTGCCGCTTCAGGATTTTGTCTGCATTTAGATACTTTTAATAGATGCTCGTCAGAAAACGCTTCCATTTGATAGGTGATTAGCAGGCCTAGTCAGCGATCTTCACAGGCTCTGTCCGTAGAGTGTTTTAACTTCTTGAATTTTAACAACTAGGTAGAAATGTATTTGTTCACTCTAAGGTGAAATGTACTTCAGTGAATAAAAGAAGGTCTTAAAATCGCGCAGTAGTTTTTGAAGTTAATATTTCACTTAAGCATATCAACTAATAATAACTATCCTCTATTATAACAAAGTGCTGTAGCAAATTGTACTATAAATCGCATCTGACCTTTATTTGATGTACAGCGTGGCATATTATATCATTCAGAACCTGGTTCAAACGATCAAGGACGTAGAGTAGTATGCTAATCAGAGATTCTAAATGGATCCTAGTTTTGTCGATTTAGATTTAATGTCTGGAGAACTTCGCATTTCAAAATGATAGTTTAAATACATCAGTCCATGGATCTGTATTTTGTCTTAGATTTCGAGAGAAATGATACCTATGTATCTGACAGGTAATTAGCTTCTGACGTGATGAAAGAATTTTAAAATCGTGCGTCAGTTAGGATTTGATTTTATCCTCCATATCACGTACATATAAAAGGACTATCGCTCTTTAACTAACACAAGCTAGGAATTAAACTACATTCAAGACCTTTTAGATTAACCTCCTAGTTTATCTACCTGGTTATTGAAGAAAACGTAGTATTTATGGTATAGGATAAGTTAATCTAAATTAGGATCTTCTTCGATTAATAACGTTAAATTATTGATTGTAACTTGACATTTCAAAATGTAGTTTAATAATATATGTAAGATTGATTTCCTTAATGTCACATCTTAAACTTGATACGCATGATTCTGACTGTAAAACAATATAAAATGGATCAGTTGAATTGATTTTAAACTCAATCAGTAGATATAAGACAATAGAACAACATAGGAATACCACACATTACCTGTTCAAATAAAACCCGTAAGATTATAACGTTAATTCAGAAAGTATTTGATTGTTTAGGATAAAAAATCTAAATTAGGTTACTTGTAAATTGTTATATTCTACACTATTTATAAGTCTTCTGGATTATCTTGAAAAAATATAAAATGAATTCTTAAGTTTTAATCAGAGGATATTATTTGAAAATTATAAATATTCACACAATAATAATACCAATTAAAACTTGAACTAATTACTTTGAAAAAAAATTAGAAGCTAATTAAATTTTTATCTATAAATATTCAGTCTCATTATCTAGAAATTGTTTAAGCATAAAATTTCTTAATGTGGAGATTTATTTGAAATTTAATTTTCTATAGTTTATCACCACTTTAGACTCTTCTGTAGCATCACATTTACCATAAGAATATTTTCCTAAGAGTTTATCCTTATATACTTGCTATATTTTGAGTAATAATAAGCTATATTTTAAATGACTGATTTAAGCATATAAATTATTTCATATTATTACAGAATATTATTATACAATCATATTAATTGTAATTTTAATAGCTTTTATTTATTAGTATGTAATGCTGAGTTTTGACTATTTTGTAGCATCCATAAACTAAAAATGTATTACAAAATTTAATGTACTCTATAGAAGTATGTTTGCAACACCATAACCATTTTAATGACTTAATTTCGGCACACGTAGTCCTATTATATCGTTACGAATATAACGCAAGACGAATTGTGATATAGCATATATTATAATTGCAATATCATTAAAATTAAGAAATAATCTCGAGTGTTAAAACCATTATGTTTAAATAATTATTAGGTCATGGAGTGGCCGGACAAGCGAAATAATTATAATTAATAAATATCCTGGAATTAAAACGCAACACCGTCTAGTCCTAAAATAAGTTAAGCTTGTACTATCGAAACTAAATGACTAATAAATACATAAAACATATTTCAAAATAGATACTTTTTTAATATACTAACACACAGGCACCTGAACGATACTGTGTTTATCACACATTTTTTTCCTGTGGTGGGAACCGAATTCACACCTTCGAGTGGAATAATCAAAGCCTATAGGCTAACCACTATGCCAAGGGTCGTCGTTCAACAAATTTTACGCCATGAAGTTACCTGAAATTCTATCACCATGCTAAGACATAAAACGCTACGTCACCGTAATCCAGTAATTACGTTAAAATTTTGCCAAAGTAGACTTAGGCAGTGTTCTGGTTTGAAGGGCTCCGTAGCTATAGTTGGCCATACTCGGAATGGATGGATGAAGACGTACGTATGGTGTTGTTCTTAGGCGTCTTTTCTGTGTACGCCAGATGTATGAAGCGACGCCGTTTCTATGGGTTACTAAGTTTAGATCTGTATCGAGTTTAGCGTGGTTGAAAGTATATAAGGCGCTCTTCAAGCCAGAACACAGTCTTATTGGCGCACTACTTTTAGCCTATAGTTACGTCACGGTGGCAGATATTTAGTTATTGCCGTTAGGTTTTTTATCGTGATCATACAAGTGAGATACAACTAATTTGTTTGTCGGTAACCATAATGAAGTTTCTCTTAATTATTCAACGGGTAACCGAAAGAAAATGCTGGAAAATTTTTGTATGCTATTGTTAAAAAAAAATGCTAAAGTTCAAGTAAAAAACTAGATTTCGTCGACTGTAATTTTTTTCATGGTTGTATTTGTACTTAAATTTTAAATACGCTACTTTGTTTTCTGCCTCCGTAGCCTAGTGGTATCGGCGTGTGCTTTAGAAACCGGAGGTCGTGGGTTAGAATCCTTCGGGGACTCAACTACTTTTCAAAGTTGTTTCCTGGTTGGTTAAGGCAATACGACCCCATCACCCGATTGCCTGTAAAGTAAGATGATCCATGCGTCGGATGGGCATGTAAAAAGTCGGTCCTACGCCTTATCTATCTCCGGTCGTGTCGGTTATCCGTCCCATCATACTATGAGGATAAAGGACTGGGGAGTGAGTGCACCTGCGTTTGCGCGTACACTTGTGCACTATAATATCTGATGCGCAGTTGGCTGATCTCTAATATAGATCGACCCCAGTAATCGGAATCGACTAACAGGACATTATATTTATCATAATTTATCTAACAGAAATATATTACATAATGGTTACTTAAAATTACCAAGTTAACATATCAATTTCGACTTACGCGATTATTGAATGATATAAATGGATGTGACCTTTCCGACGAGCAAATGTTCAAAAATAAAACTTTTGAAATGTTCATTTAATAATTGTAATGTGTCAGAAAATGTGAAGGTCGCTGTGTCAATGACTTCGAAGTAATTAATGGATTGATCACTTTTACCAGACGCTTTAAAAATGACGATAAATGTCCCCGATTTATAATAATGTCCTCCAGTCGATTAAGACTGCGGCGGCTTATCTATATTAGAGATCAGCCTACTGCGCAGTACAGGCGCACTTCCTATTCCTTTATATTCTCAAAGCCCGTTGGGACGGATAACCGAAACGACGAAAAAGATAAGGCGAAGGACCGACTTTTTACACGCCCATCCGATGCATAGATCATCTTATATTAAAACAATCGTGTAATCAGCCCGGATTGGCCTAACCAACCCACAGGATTCGAATCCACGACCTCCGGTTTCTAAAGCGCAAGCCCAAACCACTAGGCTATTGAGGCAATTGGTCCGTAATTATAAGCTTTGAGAGAATAATAAAGGTTCAAATATAGATGGCCTCTTTCTGCCGCGTAGTAGTAGTGTGAAAACACTGCTGTGTTCCGGTTTGAAGGGCACCGTAGCCAGCGTATTTACTGGGTAAAGGAGCTTGAGAAGAACCGGCGAAGGAAACTCAGCGTATCAATCATCTACTTTTCGTAGTACGATCTGGTCTTAGTTTGAGACTAGATGTGTAAGTCGTCAAGAATTATTAAGATAGATTAATCAATACGAGAAATTTCATGTCTTATTTCGACACAACACTTTATTTGCGTAAATATCCACTTATTATTTTACTCTGATGTAGTTTAAGAATCAATCAGATACCTCTATTTCACAATTTAAACCACTCCTTTGTATAAAAATGCGAGTAAATCAGTTGTCGTGTCAAAAAACATCAAGTGATCGTAGCCCAGTTAACCAAGCAATGGAGAACACATTGCTTTTATAAATAACGCTGGAAGTGGTTGAGTACATTTTGTTGCACGCACTCTTGTTCAGTTCAATCGAATCACTATGTAAACATATTTAATTGGTTAACCGTTTCGTATTTAGTTATGATGATGGATAATAGTATTGCTACCGTTATAATGGTTTTGTTATTGTGATATTTTACAATTGATTGCTTGTTTGTTTTGAAATTGCTTAATGTTTTAGTACTATAAATTGAATCTATTGTATATTATTCCTGACGTTTCGGTCTCTCCCACATAATACTTAATACTTACAGGCGGACTAAGATGGGATATATCTGTATTCCAATATGTTTGGAATAACCGTCAGGGTCTTTTTATTTAGATTTGACACATCTTTCTAGTTTGTTTATTTTGAATATTGCTTAGGCAAAAATGCTTATATTGTGTGACTTTAGAGTTTTTATATCATTTATATATTATACATAATATAATTGTACGATAAAATATAAAAAAGGAACGTCGAAAAATCGATAAAAAAGCAGACATAGCGCCTTTTTAATCCTTGTGACACATCCAGTGAGTGTAGGTCCATGTTTGAGAATATTTATTTATGCGACATATTCAGTTCAATGTGAACCATAATGCCCGAGTACTAAATTTTAAAATTTTAAGCCGCAAAGAAAATTAAAACGTATGTGAAGTGTGTCACTAAATCAGCAGAGACAATTTCAAGTTCGGAGTTTGTTTATGGAATATTACATAACAGATACAAAGGTTTTAATAAAATAAAGGAATTTGTTGCTAAAATAAAATTAAGTAATAAATCTTTTCAGAAATTTCTACAAGTTCTTAAAAAATCTTCAAATGATTTGATAGTAAAAAAATAAATAGTTAAAGAATGGTGGTAAATTAATAAAAGGCCACCTACCAACCCGCATTGGACCAGCGTGGTGGGATACGGTTCAAATATCCTAATGGAGAAGGCGTGCATTAGGGGAGGCCTATATTCAGCACTAGACTAACAAAAGCTGATGATGATGAATAAAAGGTTTGCTACTTAGTTGATGTCGTGACACTTTTTATTATATCTTGAATAAACAACACTGTGTCCTAAAATATTACAGCCTATAACTTACTCTCATATATAAGCTATGTTATAGCAAAATTTTATTAAAATCCACCAAGCAGTTTTTGAATGAATGAGTTACAAACATACTCACAAACTTTCGCACCTAATATTAGTAGGAACATACGGTTTGAGAAAGATGTTCTTATGTTAGGGAAAATGGTCCTTCCATAATTATTGAAAGGCATTAAATACGAAGGTTAAGTCATCATAATGTGTTGTGTCCAATTTAATTGTGTAATACAGTTATTATACTGCAATGGCAAGGCTATAAGTTCTACTACAAGGTACTAGTTTAAAGCATTATGTACCTTGTACACTTAAATTTAAGGTTTAAATTAGCAAGTGTTTGTTAATTCAGATTGTCGCATAATGAAGTTAGGCTTTAACCCAGAATAACTAGACAATGGGATATATGAGAGGCCGTTTTATTTGGGTTCCGCATTATCTGCTTTACCTAAAAGGACCTTTATTACGGACGAAGCGTACAAGATTATATTCTTCCTATTTAAAGTTATTTATATTATTTACGTAATTGTAAATTGTATTTAAATAAATATATAATTCCGATTGTAAACACAATTTAGTCCAGTTTCAAACGACGCAAATTACGAAGTTTTTAGTATAGCAACTTGACGCCTAATAAAAATACAAACATATATTCCTTCTATAAATCATAATAATATTAGAAAAGTGACAGCTTGTAAGTACCTCATGTATGTTTGTTACTCGTCCCCATAACAAGGCTCATCATAACAAAATAAAAGCTATACATATGTATATTTAAAGATTTCTCGTAATCTATTTTTTTTTATTGCATACGCAGGCAGACGAGCAGTTGGGGCCATTTGATAGAAAGTGGTCACCGACGTCCATAGACATTGGCAATACAGGTATCACCAACGCGCTGCCACCGTGAGATTTAGGATGTAAAGTCTCGTTTACCCAGTAAACACGCTGGCTACGGTGCCCTTCAAACCGGAACAGAGTAGTGCTTTCACACTGGGTGGCTACCACCCAGACGGTCCCCTGTAAAAAGGGGACCTCCCACCGGTAAATTCAGTATTTGAAATGTAATGATATTAAATGTATAACCAATAACTAAATCTTTAGGCTTACCAGTATATAATTAACACTTGATAATCACGACTACCACGTATTATCGACACCACGTAGGTGAAACCCGTAGAGGAAACTAGTATCGATAGAAAACACTGTGTAGACCATAGAATCTTTTTATCGAAGCAGAAATCAAGCACACCCTTTGGCGCAACAGAGGTCACTTACCAATATCCAAAGCATGTAATTTTTAGCCTAGAAAACGTTTTTGTTACTATTATTATTAGTGAATCAAAACATCACCTTACTTTCATTTATACAATTATTTACCTTAAGCTAACAAAAGCTTGTCAAAACAGTGCCAATAGTCAATAGAACACTTCACTGATTGTCGAATGTTTGAAGAATGAACACAGACTTCCGGTTCGAAGCTATTCAAATATCTAGGTCGACTGGGTGTTACATGTCAAGGTGACAATCGTTGGACTTTTTGTTTTGTTCACCGTTACTTCGCGGACTAGATTTAAAAACATTTGTCGCATTCTTTCCGTACACAGACTAGTAATAGAGTATGGCTATATACAGGCCAATGGCTGATTATTGAGCTAACAAGACTTATTGAATGAATTGACTTTTAACGGATTTTATCGTGTTTATTTACATTAAAACAGTGATTGGCGATTGACATTAAAGGCGTTACGATTAATTATTATCATCATCATCATCAGCCTGTGTCAGTGCGCTGCTGGACATAGGCCTTCCCTAATGCACGCCTTCTCTATTAAGGGGTTTTTGGACCGTATCCCACCACGCTAGTCCAACTCTTTTGCGTGCCCATCCCACGTATGTGACATCTTACTTCAGACAGTTGAGTGATTGGCCCCAAATTGTCCTAACCAACCAGAAAACAACGATACCATAATGTTCTTTCTCCGCGGGATTTGAATCCACGACCTCCAGTTTATAAAGCAAAGTTCAATACCACTAGACCACGGAGGCGGTTAAATTGAGATTGAATCCGTTAAAAGTCTGTTTGCTCAAAAATGTGTTGTATTCGAGTAAATAAAATAATTAATTATCATGACATGACATGTCTAAAGCCTCAAAGGGTTGTAATATTTGTGGTGTCTTACGCCTTGTTGGGGGCATACATCAGGTGATCGTTTTGCTAATAAATTATTCGTAAGCTTTCATCTTTCAACATATGTAGACTAAACACGATGAACATGACAGTCAAGACTTGAACTAGCACTGTCGTAATGTACCAGACTGTAACTGCCTACTGACAGCTTGTCCCACCCTGAGTGATGGGACCGCTCCTTGGTACTACCGGAGTTGTCGAATCTATAACGCAATGAACAATTGCTACCCTTTAATCCAAACAACTACTGCAATGTTGCAACACTATAGAAGCCCGATTGTTACAACGATTATCGATGTTTTAATACAATGCACTTAGATCTTATCGTACCGGTTTTAAAACAGGTAACAATTTAACATGTAGCTGATAATCGTAATATGTCAGTATATAAGATAGATGTGTGGACGAACAACACAACAAAAACCTTTTTTATCGATGGCTTTAAAATATATGGACTTACTTTTTTTTTTGTAAGTAAATACACTTTATATATATTGAAACACCCAGAAAAGTGAGAAAAACTGTGTTCATAACACAATATTTTCCCGTGGAGGGTCGTCGTATCCCACCACGCTGGTCCAATGCGGGATAGTAGGTAGACCGACTTTTGACATGCCCATCCGACGCATGGATCATCTTACTTTTCAGACAATTGGGTGATCGACCCAAATTGCCCTAACCAACTAGGAAACAACAATGAAGATTTGTTGAGTCCCCGCAGGATTCTAACCCTCGTCCTACGGTTTCTAGAGCACACGTTCTTACCACTACGCTACGGAGGCAGTTTTCTTTAAGTCTTATTTAGCAGACATAATTAAGCTCCACCCATAACAATTGCAATGTAAGACACCGCAAATTAACTCGTCATTCAGAGATATTACACGTTATGATACCGCATATACACTAGCTGTACACCCGCAAAACCAGAACACGTTGGTGTTTACACACTATATTTTTACTATATAATTAAAATTTGAGCATTTTTTGTCAGCCTCAACTAAAAGGAATAATGAATAATAAAATAATAGAATAATAAAAAATGAACACTATAAAGAAGCTAATGCTCTAATCATCTGAGATCGTGCGTAAACGTTTTCCGAACAATTGTGTTTAGTTATGACATCATTATGAGGCTTCACTTCCTCATGCTGCCTCCTCAATTAGTCATGCATTAGACTTTTTATCCTCTTTTTAAGGTTAGGGGTGTCACGATGATTGTGACTGCAAAAGCTGTGGTCCTTGCAGCGTGTTAGGTACAAACCGACTAGCTTTATGGTTAGTGCATTGGGTTCAATTTTAAAAAAAGGTTTGTATATACGTGTTTTTGTTCGGGAGATAAATTGCTGTGTATGAATTTATTGGTATCTTAATTGTTTGGAACACTTCGGGACGGGACAGCGTTGTGTTGCCGTTACAAAAAAACTGTCAAATTGTTTTTGCATTGAAATCCTTACCATTTGTTTAAGATGCTTGTGTCGTTGTTACGGTATTAGTGATTGGAGTCAGCTATTGTTCTTATCAATGCTTAAATAAATTACTTAATTGCTTATATAAATTAAAATTGGACTCTGGAGATTTATAACCGGAAATAAATTAAATTATATATAATTATTTCTATTGCTTAGCGCGAATAATATACATTATTAAATAGAGATTTTTATGATTATTATGGTTTATTTACATTATTAATTCGATTTTCGAGACACTTTCCGTGACCAGCGCTGGAAAGTGTTCGAACTCGAATTTAAAAGTATAACATAACGATAAAATCCTAAAGTAATTATTTAATAATAAATATATAATTTTACTACTACATTAATTATTTTAGTTAATTTTGTCGCAGGCTTCAGTGATTTAAATAACTGCTATAATCTCTTTCTAAAGTTACTAACATTGCCTAACATTAAAAACTTGACCTAAGGATTTTCAAGAAGATATAGTATATATGTTAGTACCAAACTACTATTGTCAATTATATTACAATAGTTCAAAGTTTTAGCGCACTAACCGTGATTTAAACCATCAACCGCGACTCCATAATCGTTTTCGTTAGAAAATGTCTGCGTTCAAATTAACATTGCAACAAAAAAACATCACGCGTTCATTAGGCACACGTTTTTCGGTAGTGCCACCAAATTATGTGTTTTTTTTATACGTAACCAAACGTAAAAATCGTCAATTTGTTACGGTAATTTTAGCTATATTAATATTCCACGTGAATCGCTGACGAATTACTTACAATTACTAAAGATGGTACATCACGTCTGCGGAAGCTGGTATGAAGTTAATTGGTCGAATATTAACTCAGGAGTTAAAGAGTAATGGTCTCAAGTGTGCATAAAAATCTGTTCAAACCAATCTATGTCAGTATAGCATAGGTGAGCCTATTATTGTGATCTTAATTCGACGAGACGAGTAGGACATCCAGACTGGTGCTAATACGATTCGACGAGGCGTGATTTTTATAACGTGAAGAACTACTTAGGACATTTGTGAGCTTAATAACGCAATCTGCTCACTGAAAAATGAATGTTGCCCTGAGGATTGACGTGAGATAATAAGTATCAAGCACAGTGGCAAACCGTGAACTATTTAATCCCCACGGGATATTTAACCATGTCAAGTACCGTTTTTTCAAACCAATACATAATAAAACTCAATATTAATTGACACGAACTTGATTCATATCACGTCATGAAATTAGTCCACTGCTGACAGATAGGCTCTGCTCTAATGCTCGCTCTCCAGTTATGAAGGTTTCTGGACGATACACATCACGCTTTGGTTTAATTCGGGATAGGTAGGCGATCGACTTTATACATGCCAGTCTGATGCAGGATCATCTTACTTCAGACAGCTTTGGATCTTTATCGGCAGTATGGCCTAACCAACTAGGAATCAACAATAGACGTAAATTTGTTGAGTCTTAGATGTTGAGCCTATTACCAAGCCTATATAACTAGGCTTCGGAGGACGTAGATTCATTTCAATTGAATTTAATTCAATTCAGAAGTAATAGAATTCAACTCAATTTTAATGAAACAAAATTAATTATTGGGTCGGGCTCAGATTATATATCAAATTTGTAAAACACCGGGTACACTTAGTGCATAAATAAATTAAATTATAAACTACATTCCATATCGCTTCTAACTACTTGATTACTGTCTAATTTAGACAATTACTCTAAACAATTATCAACTAGAAATTGAGTTATCAGTATGGGAAAATTACTTGTTTTACAAGATATTTCGCGTTCGCAATGCATTGTTTGATGTTTAATTGAACAGTATACTGGTAACAACAGTTTTTTTACGGATTACTATTTTTAAATCATATTAAAGATTACATGTTGAGCAATAAACATTAACAGTGATTGTTATAAACTAAAAGTGTTTCAAGTGCGTAATAGAATCTCTTCTCTGTACTAGTCAGTCTTCTGGTTTGAAGGACGCTATAGCCAATGTAATGCCTTAGCAAGTAAGACGTAACATCATTTGTTAGCATTTATTATGATTAGGGCGTATTACCATACATTAAGTCTTCGTAGCCAGTATAAGCAGTGTGCATTTAGAAGCTCGGAATAGTGTGTCAATAATCACTGCAGACTCAAATATATATTTACATTATTGTTTCCTAGTGTGACTCAAGACAAGGACTATTGATTTACTATTCTTGTTTAAATAAAAGTTGGTATTATTAAACTATTAAAGAAATAGGACTATAAATAACTGTCCTTATTGCTTATTAAACGTTGCGTTCCTATAAATTCTTTGATTTACTATACACGACATGCTGAACAACACATCAAACACTAGAAAATTCAAAGAACGTTACGTAAAAACGGTATAAATATTTTATTGTTGATTCAAATTTAATTGCCATCTGTTGCATTTTTTTATGATTTTAATCGTTCAAAAATATTTGATTTCCAACATATCACTGTAATAACAAAAAAGTTATCGCCGTCAAAAAATTGCGCAATTATTACTTTTTTTTAATAAAATTTACACACAAAATTGCATAATATTAAAAGCTTTACAAATGATACTATAAAAAAAAAACTCTTCTACACACAAGATATTTGTACGTTTTTGTGTAGGTATAGTACAAAAAACTGATAGAATGAGCATAGATTAAAAATAAATGGTTGATTGTATGATCGAAGGATAGGTAAAAAACTCAAATAATTGTTATTCGATTAAAACATATCTATCTTTAGATGTTGTTCAAATAATGTTCAATTATGCAACAATACATATTTAAATTATTATATATATAACTTTATTTCTGTGATAACATTCTGTACGTGTCTCAAATATAGTTAACTACGAAAGAATGGTGTACAATTTTTATATGGTTTCCTTTCAACTTAACTTTTGAATCAATATGTACATGCTAGACCCATGTCAGTCCTTTGACCATTAAGTTGGATGAATGTGGTTAATTTTATTATAAAACTTTAAAAAAATGTTTTTTAAAAAATGTTATATTAATTAGAATTGGGATTAAGTAACACAAGATCCTAAAAAAATATTAAGGTGGTGGGTTCGAATCTGAGGGGACTCAACAATTTTCATTGTATGTTTCCTGTTGGTTAGGACAATTTGGCCGATACCCAATTGTCTGAAAAGTAGATGATCCATGCTCGGATAGGCGAATGAAATGGGATCACACTCTCTACTTTCAACCGATTGGACTCAAGAGTGTAGTGATATGGTTCCAAAAACCCCTAATGGATGGGGTGTATTAGGAAAGGCCTATGTCCAGCAGTGGCTATTCAAAGGCTGATGATGATGATGATGAAGTTATTATAAAAAGAAGATTAGTTTTACTGAATTTGAAGTTTCAGTTCAGATTGTCAATAATTATAAATAATATTACTTCAGGGTAAGTATTCAAATGTTTGGGTTCAATTTATAAATTATATATAACTATTAACGAAAAAGTTTACCTATGTAACAATTAGCAAGCTTTTTAGCCTTGTTATATTTAAAACTAGATGGCGTTGTTACTTTTCTTTTTCCTCATACATTTCTTTCTGTAAGTCAAGTTCGCATCAATCAAGACGCTCTGTCCACAAATGTAGCATAATGCCTTCAATACTCGGGCACGTTACGTTACTCCAAACAATCTACAGCGCCCTTCAAGCCAGAACACAAATTTAGATTCCGCTACTAATCTCCAGAGACCACACAAGCCCAGTTGAGCATGAAGCCGACAAGCGAATCACGAACGCGTGACCACATTTCAGTTATGTTTGGATTAGAAACGGTAGAATTGGTCAGATGTGTTTTTTGACCCTAACGTGATGTAGCGTTTGCTAAAACCGTGATGCGGTTTGGTATTGGTTTTCACTGCGGGAAATGGCAGGAACTGAACAACCATGACTATACTCATGAATACTCATACATACTCAAAAGATTCTCAAATCTCAAGACGTTGCAAAAAAGTTTATCGGAAAACCACATATCTACAACAATTAAGAACTGAATATATGCTTTGAACGCTGCTGTGAATTGTTTGTACAAAATAATCACATATTTACATGTCTGCAACAGATATTTTAGTCAAATCCGATAACTACGTTCGAACAAAATAGAAATTAGCCATCTACGCATGAGACATTTTAGGGCACAAGTGTTTTTATTTGTTAAATTGAAGAGAATATATTATGCAGTCAAGGTTTAATCATCATCTTTGCAATTTATATGTACGGTTATAAGATTAAAGCAGGTTTTAATTGTTGAATCATACTCAAATATCTTCATTCGACATAAGAGTATAACACGCACTTATGGATGGCCAAAACGCTACCACCGGTTCGGAAAAGGACGCCTCTGACCTGAGGAGAACCGGCGAAAGAAACTTAGCGGAACTTTTTATTGTTTTGAACTTATTCTTTTCTCTTTCTTTCTTTTCAAACAGTAAATGAATCGACTTTCAAAAGTAAAAGTGTAATATATATTATGGTATCATAAAAATTCTATCGCTTCTGATTTAATAGAGACATAGATAAACAAGTCAACAAGGTCATTCTACATTTATCTTTAGTGAAAATAGAACTGTACTTTAAATGTCCAACTCGCTCTTAATACTAAATGATATATGAGTTGGAAACCGGACGACTTTCTTTCCTAAAATGGTAACGGCTTTTAAAAGTTAAAAGATATCTCGACTAGTTACCGCCCACAGTCTTTCTGTCGCGTCGTACTCTGAATAAATATTGGCTCTAATAGGGTTACCAGCGTGTTAAAATCTCACGGATATTCGTACATTAAGTGAGGAAACGCCGACCACCGACCGCCTCCGTAGTGTAGCGGTATTGGCCCTTGATTTATAAACTGGAGGTCGCGTGTTGAATACCGCGGGGAAGCAACTTTCTGTTATCGTCGTTAGGATAATTGGGTCGATCGAATGTAAAAGTGGGTCCACCCGCCAACCCGCATTGAGTGTGGTGGGATACAGTCCAAAATCCCATAAAGGTGTAGGCGTGCATTAGGGGAGGCCTACGTCCAGTAGTGGACTAACACAGACTGCGGATGAAGATGATGAAGTGAGAAAAAGATAAAACAGTGTTCAAATTAAAAAAAAACTGAAGTCTAATCAAAGTCCTAAAGCCAAAACAGACATAGAATTTAAGTAAAATTCTATAAAGTAGATGTATGATATAAAGTAATTACTATTTTATTAAACGTAATGATTGGGGCACAATGAGGTTTTTATGTACTTATGTTTAAAGAAGTTGAATTTACGTTTTTTAAAAGTATTAATGTAGAATTGTATGTTATGTAAACTTCGTGATTTAACAAATAAATAAGAATAAAGACCTTTCAGCAATGTATTAAAAATTTTATGAACGAATACGATATTAATTATTAAATAGTTTTGTTCATTTAAAAATTTCGTTAATTCTACATCAATATGTCTGTAACTGGATTTATTCCGAAAAGTCGATTATTATCTGAGTGTGTCTTGTGGTCACAGAAACTGATTTAGTAAAATTTACTAAACGGGATACGAAGTGTGTACCTTTGTTACATATGTATTGTACACGCATAGGCAACAAAACATAATACGATAAATGTACCCCAAGATGTTAAATATATCAAAAATGGACAAATATGAAGAGTAGAGTCGAATAGCTTGGTCACCCTAGCCTATACAAAGTAACACAAACATAGACAAAGGGACAGTTTCGTAACTGATTTTCACTTCCTTGTCACGTGAACAAAAGTTTTTAGAGAAAATTTTAGTAATTTTAAACAGTTACATTACAAAAATAGGTAAAACCTGGGATAAAATCCCGATGGATTTAAGTCCGCCATTGTACCACTTGTGCTAAAAGAGTAAATAAATAGAAAAAATGGTTTTCAGGAACAATAATAGAATTAATATTTTAACTCATTAATTCTAAGTTGAACGCATTATTTTAACAACAACGATTATAACTATTTTAGCTTTTAAAGGTTGTCTGAATACAATATTTGTGCGCATAAAAAGCATATGATAATACAAATAATAGTGGAACAAAATAACAATACCTATGCATCACTACAGGCTTTTGGCGTGAACAAAATAATCGGAAGGAATATGTAACAAAGCGTGGAACAATAGCTGTCAGCGGTTGTCAAACTATTCAAAAAGTATAGTTTATATTACAAACATAAACAGAGAAATAACAAAAACGCCGAATTTTTTATGTGTTGTAAATACGTCCGGCTAAAACCAAATATTTTTGTATGTTCTATTGAAAAATTGTATAGTTTAGAAAGTGTATAAGTTTACTAATATTTTTGTAAACTTTTTTATGCGAATAAATGATAATCTATTATATTCTATTTTACACATACCACAGAGGTGATTTTATTGTTATTCGATTTATTTTTTTGAGTTAACTTTGGACAGTTTTTAGAATTATTAATAACAGAAACGTTATATAAAAGAATAAACTGTTTTTAACACACTTTACACTTTACAGTTTTTATGTTTATGTATTTAAAACCTTTTAAGAAAACTTTTAAGTTTGCAAAGAAAGATATCTTGCATAGAACTTTGATTCGGTGCTATTAAAAAACTACGATTTCAAATATCAAAGCTTTGTTTCAATTGTACTAAAACGATTAACTCCCCAAGACCCATTAAAGCTATTATTTGTTTAAGATAACAAAATTAATATTTATAAATGCTTATTTATGATAACATATGTCATCGTCATCAGCCTATGTTAGTCCACTGCTGGACATAGGCACACGCCTTCTGCACCATTTGGGGTTTTCTGTCCGTATCCCACCACGCTGGTCTCAATGCGTTGGTGAGAGGATAAAATATATAATGCCTTAAATATGTTGCATACTTTTATATTAATTACCAACCTACTAGGTTTAGGTACTAAGTTTTTTAATTTTATTAATTACCTATCATGTTGACGTCATATACATTTGTGTTCATATATTTATAAAAAAACTGTTTCTCACGACACACAAGCACGAATTATTTAACTATTTCCTACAAATGAAGACGGTTGAAAGGAATAGTCTTATTACCTGTTTTTGGCACGACCCGGCTAGTTTTCCATTAGTTTTTTTAGTAAACTTAAATTATACATTAGCAGAAACCTGTTTCGAATCAAAAGAGCGAACCATAATTAATTCATGACTCCATTCGGAAGCTTTGATGGTAATAATTATAGTTCAAATTCATAATGTGAATCATAGTTGTTTGCTAAGTCGTGATTGGGTCTGTATTAAATATAAGTACCAGTAACGCATAAACATCAGGAACTCTTAGAATTTGTACATTAACCTCGAATATTTATTACAAAAACATGAAAAAGATTACAAATATTTCATAAAATCTACGTGAACAAATTCTTTCGTAAGAAGTTATAAAAAATCACGCTATAATTATTTCTTTTGTTTACGCGATTATTATACATATCAAATCCTGTTGGCATGTTGGTATGTTTATACCTAGACTAAGTGATCATGGATGCTGAAAAGATTCCGAAACGTCGGGAATAAATATATTTAAGTAACGCGAAAAATCCGTAAATTAGTGGATTTGATAAATCACGCTATATTTTGTCACGTCATAGTTTTTGATTACCATATCTTTTTATCGGCTAGCACCGAAATCTATAGGATTTTTAATAAAAAAATATGTTATTATTTCGATAATTAGAAGAACATTTATTGGCAAGATTCATTATTAAAATTATTTTATTTATTGCTATTACCGCTATATGATACCTTGAAAAATAAAAACATTTGTAACTGCAACTTAAACTAAGGAATATCTTAATAATGAAATGTTACGCTAGGTTTTTGTTTATCGGAACTTTAAGAAACAAATTTCGTAAAACAAAGTACCAGGACAATATAACTACTAAATTCTGCACTATACGAAAATACATTATAGTAATGTATTTTCTACTACGATCATTTGCGTATATTGTATAGAATGTAATAACTTAAAATTAAATTTATCATAAAACTGTTATTGATAAACAAAAAGTAAATTTTATATCAACTTTATTCATAAAAGTACCAGGACAACATAACGACCAAGCAACCCACCATTATGCTACATAATCGATCTTCGCAAATTATCCCACCAATATCATGTTCGCTCTGACCTTTCAACCGCTTGATTTATTCCCGATAACAAAACAAAAGAAGACCATCGTCTGTTGCGATCTTCTCAGCTATCGAAAGCTAAATAGGTTGGTGATTACAAGGAAACATATTATTCAAATAAATAGTTTTCAGAATTATTACAAAGGGACCTATTATTCAAGTAAATCTTTGTGAAAGTTATATGCTTTTATTTACGCTATTAAAAACAGGTTTTCATTTGACATTAACTTATCATATACTTATATGTAGTTCAAGTTTCTGATTAATAGAAAACATCTTATTTAATAAATTTCAATAAATCGCCTTATTAACAATCAGTTTTGTAGAGACAGTATAGTTTTTAGAGATAGATTTAACTAAAATGAGTTATTTTAACTCAAGTATTTAGTCCAGAAAGTAACAGTTTCTCTGTTTTCCTAATAATTCAATATAATATATCATTTACGAATCAAGATAAAGGATCAACAGAAAAGCTTCATAGGCAAAGATAGAAGCACTAGAACAACATAATCACATGGTTTGTTTTGAAAGCCTATGAAAAATTTCCGCGTATTCTAAATCAAAGTTTAATAATTTTAAATATAGCACCCAAAGATGAAGCACGGAGAAACTATAAAGTGTTAAAAAATCTGAAACGATTTTAACATAAATCAGAAAATGGGTGAACTAGCTGATACCTGCGACTTCGTTCGCATGGAACTAGGTGTAATATTTGTATTTGTCCAAGATAATACGCAAAGTTTAATGGTGTAATCTTTAAAAATTAAGAATTTTTGAGGAGTGGAAGTTTTATGGAAAAAAACTCTCATCCACCATTTCAACACTTTCAATTACTTTTATCGCAATAATTATACATATTATAGCCTTTGTCCTTTCTTAGAACCTATTCTTAGTTTGTACAAAACTTCATCGAAATTGGTTCAATGATTCAAATTGTAAGGACGGATCGACAGACGGACAGACAGACAGAGTAACTTTCGCATTTACAATATTAGTATGGAGTATACTATGTTTATTAATACGCCTGTTGTAAATGCTTAATGTACTTTTATCAAATGTTGATTGATATTGATATTTAAATCTATATTTGACCTAATGATAATTAAATATCATTAATAAAGCCGCTGTAACAACAACTTAATATCATAGTAACTTTATATAAATAAAAATATGTATATGAACAAGTTTTCCTGTACCTAACAATAATATTTTCATTACTCAAGAAACAATTTGGTTTGACCCATCGACCTAAAACGTGTTATCCCATACGAGTTATGAATAAATTGACCCGGAATAATGATCAAATCTCAGAAAGAACAATGGATGAGGCCCAATGAGATCATTTTCGAAACCATCAATCATTATATCTTTCGATACATCAATCAATTTGTCCGTCTGTCTGTATCCTTGATTGTTTACATGACGCCCCCATTGTTGTATGTATGTATATGTGAGTGTGTGAGTGTGTGAGTTTTTTTTGGCCGTAATTTGTAGCTCACCAGCAGTCGAATTACCGATGACGGATCGTTATGAATAGTAAAAATTACCGGTCACTATTATTTTTATATTGAACGTTAATATTTTATTATGTCGTATAAGTACATGAGCTTTTATTTACTAGTTTACTATGATACTCTTAGATGATTACTATAATAGTAAAAATATTGTATGTCTATTAGATGGCTTATAAAAAATTAAAAGTGAATGACAAAATAACAGCGGCTCATGATCCTTAGTATATATAAAAGAAGCTAAGATGTTCTTTATCAGTAAATCTAGGTCATGGAATATTTTGTTTTGTAATTTGCCCATGATATGCGTATTGTTTTATTTCCCTAAATACTAGATTCCTGTAATAGACCTTAAAGTTATGAAGGATGTTGGCTTGTAATTATTTTTTAAGGACCCTAATTTTTATAACTTGATAATGTGTAATTTTTTTATTTTCTACAATTGCTATAGAATAATGATAACTAATTTTCCTATTTTTGATAACACATATATTTAGATTCTAAGAAGTTATACAGTTTATTATCGACTGATAAATAAAAATGATAATTTTAATGTTTCTTTTTAAATTTTAGTTTCAAATTATCTTTACAGAGATATCTAGTTTCATAGATTTGCTATCTGATAAGTAGGAATAAGTCACGAACGAGACGAAAAGTTTAAACGTGCTTTTTTGTAGTTTACTCTTCAAATAGATCTCTGTTTTGCGAAGATGCTGATCTTGGTTGATACAGCTTAATTGAACAGCTATAAAACAAATGGATAGATTGTGTGTTTAAAATTAGTGATATAAAATCTCTGTGTTTTTGCACTTTGTTATTGAAAAACAAGGTGTGTAGCAAACCGAAGCATACAGACAGACGAAGAATGAAATGTTTCGAAATTAATTTAAATTTTAATGTCTTTGAAAGCTTTAATTTTTTTTTAAGATTGTATATGGACTGTAACAATGGCTTACTTCATAGGCATAAGTCATAAGGCACCATGGTTTTGGTGGCATTGCCATAATTCTTAAGAAATTCAATACCGTGGGTTGGTTTGTTTAATTAAGGCAATGCAGGCTGATCTAGAAGATTGCCTGTCAGATAGGCATTTAAAAATAAGGTGCTGCGCCTGACCTTTGATCTTACTGGCTGTCGCCCTATCGACATTAGGAGAAGAAAATAAAAAATAAGGAAAAAGCAACTGCGTATACACTTGTAACCTGTGATATCTTGCTGGTACATGTTTCAACTCTAATGTAGTCGGAAAAGACTTAAATTATAACCGGTAAAGCTTGATGTGAAATCTAATATTTAACTAACTTTAAAACGATAGTTTTTATAACATGTGCTGCAAATCTACAAATTCTATTCTGTCTAACTAAAACCGTACTGGAAATTGTTTCCCACGAGCACTAGCCATCTATTCGCATACTAAAAAAGGTCGAACCAAATGTTTTTTACACCGCACAAAGCGAACACATCCCATCTCGGGATAACATTTGCAAACATTGTAATTTCCATATCACCAGTCGCCATTCTAAACGCCTGTGGAGACAGCTTAATTGTGGGCAGGGGACGTCAACGTTTCGCATAAATGGTACTCTACGCTAGACTTTGACAGACGCTAGCCAGTTCTGTGAAGGTAATAATTGAATCTTTATTTAATCTAGACCTTGGGATGCGAGTATTGGGTGACCTTGATTGACCTCAGCTTTATGGAATCTAGTAATATAAGTGCTTTAGTATTTAATTTGGGTTTGGGTGAAGCGTAACATCGTACCTTATTAGAGCTACGTGTGGGCCATCAATTTAGGTTTAGCTCTTTTTTTAACGACTCCCAGGTGTTTCTGACTTCAAAGCAAAACTGAACTACACCGCTGCTTAAGAAGGGTAAATATTTAATTAAATTTATTTATAAACATTCGGTGGTTATAATTAAACGCTGCGTTGTAGGCTTTTGTGCTTTATTGATATTTGGTCTTTCTTTTGTATACTTCTTCATTAATGATGATAGTTAAATATGAATATGATGTGATATAAAAACGTTTATCCAGTTATTCAAACTCTAACTCGTTTTTATTTATTACTAGCGACCCGCCCCTGCTTCACACGGGAACCTTCCTCTTCAATCACTTTATTTATTAAAGAAACCACATCGAGATCCGTTGCGTAGTTTGAAAGATTTAAGCATGCATAGGGATATAGGTACAGAAAAAGCGACTTTGTTTCATACTATGTAGTTAAGTTTCGCTGCCATTCGACCACTTTATTCGGTTTCCAGGCCTCATTTAGCTGTGATACGATTGCACGTATCACACGATTGTATTAACATTCAGGTCAAGTGTCGAAAAATGGGGTCTTTCACTGCGAACGTGGTGAAATGATATCGTTTATCAATAAATCGCGTTTCGGGTTATCGATTGACACATTTCCAGGAGTGATAAGGATTTTATGTGGAGCTGATTACGCAGAGTTATTGCGTATTATCGAATAGCAAATAGATTGATCGGCAGGTCCACACTATTATCATAAATGCGAAAGTAACTTTCGCCGTTTGTCCGTATTTACCGTCCAAACCACTGAACCGATTACTATAAAATTTGGTACATACATAGAATGAATTCCAATAAAGGACATAGGGTACATATTATTGCGAAAAAGGCAATTTAAAAGGTTGGGGTGGAAGTGTTTAAATGGAAATTCATCATTGTTTAAGGTAAATCGCGAAACTTTGTGTTTCATTATATGCACATAATATCAATACACCTTATTTATATTACGATATATTAAATTTGAATATAAATCGTCAATCCACGCGGGCGAATTAATGGGTACTACCAGTCTTTCTATAAACTAAATATAGTTGTATAGGAATTTCGTAAGTCAAATATTTACGTCTGAAGCAGAGTCAATTAAGACATGAAAGTTACATTTACGAGTATGTCATTAAAAAATTCCTACACTTTTATTGGACAAAGATAAGGAGGTAATCGACTATTATCCACCAATCACAATGTATTATTACATTTTTGACGAGTTAAGTAACAAATAAATGAAAATTATTGAACAGAATTCATATCACGAGAAATAAATATATCTTACCTACTAAGCAAGTCAGTTCAACCTGAACCATTGTCCTAGATAGACCTAAGTGTGCTCTCGACCGACATCTCTAGTGTTAGTATTTTCGTGAGGTGAATCTTTGACTCAAAAACTAGTGAGCATATTGATACCGTTAGACCTCATTGTGAGACCATAACTTGACCTTATGGCTACAAGCATATATTAGAGGAATTGGAACCAAGAGTTCGTTAAAACTGTTCCTGTTTTAAAATAATTTAAGCGCCTAGAAGACCTAGACCTAATGGTTATTGATACACAACAACTGTTCTCGTGACCTATCGGTATGGGCTTGCGCCTAAAAATCGGAGGTCCTGGATTCGAATCCTGAATCCCTTAGTTTGGGCACATACTTGCAGCAACTTCGGTTCTGTGGGTTTATTCTTAAGACTATATTAAATTATTTTTAACCTTTAGAGTTTTTGCTATTAGTTGAATTGCTATAATGTATTCGGCAAAAAGGTGTTCCGAACCATTAGGCTATATTCTTCAAATAGATGAGATAGGTTTTTTATCTAAATTGGTTTTGCATCAAATAGTTGTATGGTTATTAATGAGGATAGGTTAATTTCAATGGCTTGAGTGTCCTACCGCGACCTTTTTCCTTTAAATACCGTGAGTCGTTAGTTCGAATCCTGCAGGGAAATCTTTCTGTTACTTGTTTAGTGGTTAAAGAACTCCAGTTGTATGGAATTGGCCAGTATCACATTAATGTAATGGTCAGATGCCAGTCACGCAGCCTTAAAACTGTGGTTCAGGTAAATCTGAATTGATTGAGATGCTGACCTCATGTTATTTTAGGATAGTAGAAATAATATATAAATGTATTTATTTTATCATATCTTTTTACTTTAGATACCTGATGATTGCCTACGTGACGATGTGTCACGGAAATTAGCAACAGCATTGAATTTTATCATTTCGTCGGCCTTCTAAAACGGTATCACGAAATTTCTAGGGTTTTTTTTTATAACTAAACAGCTTTTTTATGAATTTATAAATGCTTTCATGATATGTGAACTAAAGATATCATTATATTAGAGAATAGTCTTCGTGGGTAGAGCAGTTATGACAATTGTTTTGCAAACAAACATATTGCATTCTGATTTATTATTGAAATCAAAAAAGAAAATATTTCCCCCTAGCTAGTTTTACCGAGATATCGTGTTTCAGATATTGGGTTTTTTAACAGCCGTTTGTCAGCTGTTTAAGCATCCAACCGGTTTTTATAGAAAGAAGTGGCAATTGTAACTCAGAAGATTAATCAAGGATGCTACAAAAAGGGATTTCTTATAAGGTAAAATATTTCCAAATATAATTTAGGTACCTCTTTCCGCAAAATCTGCTTTAGGTGACATATCAAATTATTATAGGCAGTTAATTATAAAGATATAATTTGAATCTCCTGCCTCCGTAGCCTAGCCTAGTGGGGTTCGAATCCTGCGGGGACTTAACAAATTTTTATTGTTGTTTTCTACTTGGTTAGGGCAATTTGGGCCGATCACCCAATCGTCTGAAAAGTAAGATGATCCATGCATCGGGTGGGCATGTAAAAAGTCGGTCCACCCACCAACCCGCATTGGACCAGCGTGGTGAGATACGGTCCAAAACCCCCTAATGGATTGTGGGGAATTAGAGGAGACTTATGTCCAGCAGTAGACTATCACAGGCTGATCTTGATAATGATAATGATGATGATGAAAGCGAATCATCTCAAGTAATACTAATTACCATTGAACCATTGTCATAATATGAAGAGGAGCAGCCAGTTAATAATAAATAATAAAAATTTTGTATTCTATTTATTCGTGCTTCAGTCGTGTAACATCACTACATTGTATTTTTATTAGATTTTGATGGGGTTTTTTACTAGATAGAGTGATTGAAGAGGAAGGTTTAAATGTATAATGCATAATATTGTAGAGAAACGCTGATAATTTTCGATCGATTTTGAAGATATTAGTATTGTACCCGTGCGGAGCCGGAGCGGGTCGCTAGTTAGATATAATTTGCAATCTTGTATCCTTGGAATGTACTAGTAAAATACTCAACTACCCACATTGATCCGAGTCAGTATCGTAATTAGAATACTTGCATACTTAATTGAAAACGCAGATGTGATTCACATCAGGTGGTTATCCTTTAAGATGACGTAGATTCTTGGAAAAATAAACATTGCCTTATATGAGTAAGGAATTCCAGTTATTTTATAGAAAATCGTGATCTTCGAGTAAAAGTTAATGGTTTTGAAGTCGGTATAGATGGGTTACAAGAATTGGTTATTATTCATGTGGTTTGGTATTTTTCATTCGATTGTTATTAGTTTCCTTGGTTGCTTTGTTTGTGATTTCTTAGTAAAATACATTTTAACCAACTAAATACGTATTGCAGAAATTTTAAAAACATGGTTAAAAACGTAAAAATTCTCGAGAATATTTCTCATAAGGCATTATCATTAAGAGATAGGAAAAAAAGTGCTGCATTTTACATCATTTGGATGGAATGTTAGAGGAAACACAGTATACGGAAATACAAATACTAATAATAAATAAGGATTGTTAGTAAAGTTTTAAGAGCTTTTATTCAGACATATTATTATTCCTGTTAGTTTATGATTTTGTATATTATTCACTTTGTTATAAAGATGAAGAAATTGTCTTTTAACTTGAACACTTATTTAAAAAACAACTGGTTTGATTTTCAAATAGTTTGGAGTTAGATAGCTAGTTATATGAGGAATGCAATAAAACAACTTTTGGTTTTCCATTTATTCGTGCTTAAGTATTGCCTTTACATATATACACTAGTAGATTTGATACTAAATACATTTTGGAGTTATCGGTTATTCTTACTAATTCCCACGTTTGGACTTTTCAGGTCTAGGAAAGGTTACAAGATGGTATATATGTTCAAATCCTGTGAGGCTGTAAGTTTTCGGAATACGGATTTTAAATGGAATATGTATGTACCTAATTTGAGCGACGGGCAGTTAATATAATTTCCAATCTGACCTTGAATGACTAAGTATTAAATCATAACTCACCCACAGTTCGTCGTAAATGGTATCGTAATTAGAAACTCGTTGCTGTTTTAATTGAAAAGAGAGATCATCAGGTGTTTCTTAAGTGACGTAGACTTATGGAATTTATATAATTCCTTATCAATGAGTCACTTGTCGAATTCAGTTTATCTTTGTTGACAATCTGTCTTAAGTTCACATAGTTATGGTTGAAGTCGAGTAAACTGAGATAACCTAAAATTGTTCATTAATCATTGTGAATAGTTCTATCCGCGTAGTTTTGTCATAAAGCGATGTACATTATCTAGCTCCTGTTACGATATTTAGTGTATTTGTATGAATCAAGTTTAGATAGATTTGTAAACGGCTTAATCAATGAATATCGAGCAAAAATAAAGCTGAAAAAATAACCTTAAAAATACATGTTAAAAAATATTGGAATATGTCACCTCAAGCCCAATTACATTAATCTGGGACAGGTCCAAAAACCTCCATATTGATGATGAAGGCTTTAGGAGCTAAGACCATCAGGTATGATGAATATATGAAATATACTCATATCAAACTAACCATAATGATTAACAACTTAGTAATAAGTTTTAACGTTTGAATATCTTAAATTAAATTATTTGCCTATTTATGCTAAAATGTATTGTCAAAATATGTATAAACAAAGATGTACGTTATAACTAGATAAAGACATTGTACGTTTATATTTTACAATTTAAATGCAAATAACAAACGTTTGATAAATTAAAGATTAGTTATGAATTAGATAGTGGTAATTTCAGAAATAATAATGAAAATCGTAAACGTTACATTAAAGGAAGTGTTTCATGCAATTGCTAAGACATTGCTTTATCATATTTGTTACTAGAGTTTTTGTCGATACTTCATATTTATCCATTATGAAGTAATTCGCTTATCTTTAAACGATTTGATATTACCACGTTAGCTCTGGACCATTTAGGTCCATTTGTTCTCGATTTAAAACTCGATGCGTTTATGATTAAATCTGGTTGTAAGTTATTAGAGTTATTGTTTATTAGCCTTGTGATAATATATTGTTTATTTAAACAAATAACTGTATTATATCAGTTTACGTATAAGAGTCATAATGAAAGTGATTTACAAATACAATTTAGATTGAATGCCGTAAGTTCTGGTCAGTAAAGATTATTTCTGTTTTACAAAAACCTGCGTGGTCATGGTTGTATGGTTTGTGATCGAAAATTAGGTCCAAACGAGAAAGTTTTTAAGTAGACAGGAATTTCGTCCGATCAACTAAAGTTCCTGATCGAAATAAGTATCTTGTCGTATTGTTTACTTACAAGTATCCTGTAGTCTAGATCATAGTTGACAGGTTAAGGACCAGTGCTATAAACGTAAGTCAATCCATTATGTAATATGTTACCTCAATTGGACGTCATTGATAGAAGATAGTTTTCGCAAATCTAGGTTAATTGATACAAGTAATGTACAATCCGTACTCGCCTCGAACTGCTCAGACTAGTGGTATGAGCGTGTTAAACTGAGTTCGGTTCGAATCTCGGCTCAAGATTTTCATTGTTGTTTAGTAAGGTTTAATGGACGAATTGAGGCAATACCAATTGTCTGAAAAAATAAGATGACCATGGTCAATGGCATGTAAAATGAGTCGGTCCACCCATCAACCCGCATTGGACCAGCGTATGTGGATACGGTCCAAAACCTCCTAATGAAAGGCGTGCATTAGGGAGGCCTATGTCCACGTGACTTCAAGGCTGATGATTGATTGATTGAAATTACATACGACTATTAAATAATCAACGATTCGATTCACCAAAAGCAATTTCCAATTGAAACAAAATGAAACTGTCGAGGCAATACTAATTCGATATGGATTTGGACTGATTAGAAATTATCTAGTGTTATAATCGAAGAAGTCTTCAATTTAGTCCGAGATATTAGATAAGGACTCGAAAGATTAGTCTATCGTTTTCAATTTTCTTTCAAGAGCAATTTATTCAATTGTCATTTATACCATATTTAACAAATGTTCATAATTTTCAGTAGACTAATGACATTAAATTATCTGAATCGTATGAACAATTTATGTAATTACGTTTGATGCAATGGATAATATCATTTTCAGATATTATATCTGTTATAATATAAGCGTGAAACAGTTAAGAAGAAAGTGTTTGTAAGTCCAATCTTAGTAATGTAAAATTACATCTTCTTTTATTGTTTTCATCTTCAGGTTTTGTCAATTATGTTAATAATAGTTAATCCAATATGAGCAATTGTTACTAGAATCTATTGTGATGACATTAAAGTTACGGCATCCTATTGGTACTACATCGTGTAATCAATTCCTTGACTAAAACCATCAGGTCGAATTTTGTCGTAATTACAGTTTGCTAAACGGATGACAAATATTTGAACTAGTATTGCATTTAACTATTGATATAAAACAGATAACTAATACTCGTTTAGTTCAAACAGGTCTATCAGATACATAATCAAAAATCAATTGATATTTAGATCAGTGTCGATAAAAGTGTTATGAATGATTTTGAATTAGATGTCTTTATAGGACATCATGTAGCCTGGCGATTAATTGTTACTAATTGGATACATTGGTATTGTATTAATGATATAGTATAATTGGTCTGTCGATTGTCTACCATATCTAGATTTATTTGAATTGTCAAAACTTGAGGAGACGGTACATTCTGACATAAGCCAAATACGCTTCTAATAAGAGGTATAGTCCATGCCCAATGTGGTCAAATGCAGTGGTCAGGCTAATTGTCAATGCTATTTAACTATTATTAAAGTAAGAGTGTCTGTTTCAGAAAATCAACTGTATAAATGTATATACACCTATTACTATATTTAACAAACTACATTTTCAATTTATGTCTGTCTGACTGTCGATCTGTAAGTTTTTAAGAATCTAGTTTTCATATTATCTGTTTAATATAAGTTTTACTAAAATCTACTGAGTCGAGACTCTACTGTGAATGCTCAGTGGTACTTGACGTGTGACTTCATGCAAGATTAACAGAGGATCGAGGTTGAATAACTCGGACTCTAACGACCATAACGTTTTCACTTTTGCATTGACACCTGTTTGTGTATGTATTCGAATCGAAGAACACAAATCATAAATGTTAAATGATCCATGCATGATAGATGCTAAAGTCTTACACCCAGATAGTATTTAGACCAGTGTAGAACTTGTAGTTCCAACCTCTAAGTTGAAAGGAGGAAGTATTAGGAAAGTGCAGGCACTAGAATCACTTGAGTGATCTATAAGTTTGACTTATTGATTGATAAGTTACAATGGATTATTATAATTCTAGATCTGAATTCACCATGAAGCTATACTATTGAAAAAGAAATGTTGTAATATTTGTTACTGTCCGAATTCATTTATAATATATTTTGTGGTTGATTTAATGATTTTTGTGTCAATTATACACTAAGAGTTCTTATGTCAAGCTTGATCCAATCATGTAATGGCTGAACGTTTGTTTCCACTTTGTAATCTTATGATTTGAACTCATGTTTATTCTAAATTAGATTTAATGTTTTTAATTTGTCCTTTTTGTTATTATAAATAATTTAACTTGTATTATCTTTAATTTTCAGTAAAGTAAATGAATAATTGATTGAAGATATTTGGATCTGAAATTATCCTTATTATTCTGATGGAATTCAAATGCTATTAATCTTGTTTCGAGGATACATTTACTAGTATACATGATTTTGTGTAGATTATGATACATAAAATTTAGTTACCAGAAAGAATGTAGCTTAAGATTAAAGTCATAAGTTAAATTGGACATGTTTGATGCTTGGACGTGATTGACTATGACTTGCTTATATTTTATTATATATTAAATAAAAAATAAAAAGCTTTATTTCGCAATCATATAGTAAACTGAATTTATGTCAAAATTTGAATTGAATCTAAAATTACGGATTCATTTCTTTTATGTTTACATATCAAATTTGTTATAATCATAATTTTATGTTACATACAAATATAAATTGAATGGTACCTGAATTATAATAACTTTAATAACAATTAAAAGTTTTTATTGCAAAAATGTACAGATATTTATATAATTTATTTATGAATCAATTATTCAATCATCAAAATCAGATCATATAATATATAATTGTAATGTAAAAATTTTAGTCTTAATTAAATAAAATTCAATAAATCAATTTGATTTGACAATCTAAGTACTACGTATTATTTATCTAAGATATTTATGTATTCTGGATGGATTAAATTGACGATGACCCCTTCAATGGAAGTCAAGCCTCCATAAATTGTCGAACCATTGTTCTCTGTCTTCAATTGCATCAATAGTATATTATTTTATGTAATTAGTCTGTCCTGCCTGATTTGGTCTACCTATTATTTTTTGATCCTCGATGCACATCAATGTTGTTTGTCCAGCGAGTTATCTTTTAGTCGATGCAATGTCATAGCCATCTCCATTTTAGCTTTTATAGGGTTATAGACGTCTTACTTCTATTGTTGCTTAAATAGACATGGGAATTTTTGATCTTTCTAATTTGCCATTACCTTTTCCATACTATCATTAAGTAGCATTGTTACGATCTTATTTTTTATTTAATATAATCCAGTTTGTAAATGATAGTGAACGGAACGATACTATTATAACTGATTAATCTTAAGCATTTTTTTAGATTTCGTCTGAGACTGCCAAATTCTTTCAAGCGATTTAACTCTTCATCTTAATTTAATCATTGTTGTTTTATGTATTACTGAAATGTACTGAGGTAGACTATAGCATAACTGTTGGCTTACGGTACTTTTCGAAGATACATGGGATACCTAATTACCATGGTTGTCATTACTTGTTACCATAGTTGATTTCTAACTTGCACTACCATTGACGACTTTGTGTTCGTATTAAAGACGAAAACATTAGTTTAGTATAGTTATATTCATAGCAAACTATATGTCAGCAATCTATGCTTAAGTAGTATCACCTTTTATGTATGCTTCCTGACTTTTTACCAGTTAGAAAGTAGGAAAATTGACTGCTGACGACTAGAATACTGTTGAGAGATCAGTCTCTTGCAACACTTTTTTCCATAATCAATAGAGTTGGTCCAGTAGTCTACATCTTCTTACTGTGCTGATGGTCAGGAGATATGCTTTGAACGAATTATAAATTATTCTTACGTTCTGAAAGTGTAGTTCAAAATGATCTGTGTTAGTGTGTATGTAAGGTTTTATATCAATTAACAGCATAAGGAGTTTGAACTCTGAATTGTTCTAGTTACATCTCACAGTGAATATGGTCATGAAAGCTGTCAAAGCCTGCTGTTCTACAGGTTGAGTTTTCACTTAGAATCTTTATTATTGAACTCTATGTTATTCTTAAATTAAGTTTCAAATGATTGTAGTTATCTTGTTCGATTCTTTGATACCTTATTATAATAAATTTGTTGTTATTCGATCTTGTGTGAATTTTTCTATATAATTGAAAAATCGTTAAGATTCGTATTGATATTTGGTAATCCTTTATTATTTGCATGTGATTGAACAATATTAATCTTGTAATTGATGTTATACTTATCCATTAATTTTCTTACGTATAATTTGATTCTATTGTTAGTTACATAATAATTTCTCAGTTCCACGGAGTGATTTGATAGCTAAAAGATCTTTATACAGTCATAGTTAATTGATTGGTCTAGTTTTGATAAGTTGGGATATCGTAGGGCTTTCACCGATTAGTGAATCTTGCTTTATATTTATTTATTATATATATTACATACTAACTATCAAACACAGAGAATATTAGTTAAGATATACCTTTGATAGCCTGCTGAGTAATAACTTTGCTGATAAAATAAAGAGTAAAATTAATTGATATTTAAATAATTAATTTGATATCATTCAAGTTCTAAAAGTATTCATATAATTTAAGTAAAGGTTGATAACAATTCTTAATTTAGTGTAATGTTTATTTTTAGTAGGAACTGTGTTTTCAGTAACTTTAAAATATTTATATAGATTAATTATAAATTGAATAACTGCCTCCGTAGCCTAGTGGTATAGGCGTGTGCTTTAGAATCCGGAGGTCGTGGGTTCGAATCCTGCGGGGACTCAACAAATTTTCATTGTTGTTTCCTAGTTGGTTAGGGCAATTTGGGCCGATCACCAGTTGTCTGAATCAATGATCATGCTTCGATGCATGTAAAAGTCGGTCCCCCACCCGCATTGGACCAGCGTGGTGGGATACGGTCCAAAACCCCAATGGATAGGTATAGAAGGCCTATGTCCAGCAGTGGACTATACAAGGCTGATGATGATGATGATGATAAATTGAATAACGATCAGGCTATCTAAAGTAAATGTTTAACTTAATCAGATGTTTTTGAGAGAAACATTGATTATTGTATAATGATACGTTTATTAATAATTTAAAAGTGTTTGCTTTTAAAGATTAAAACAAACGGTAAAACAGTTGGACACACGTGCTCTTAATTATAGTTAAATACGAATACTCTGATAGAAGAAACATAGAAATGTGTTCATACTATATACAAAATATCAAAAGTGAGAATTGTCTACAATATATTGTTTTATTACTAAGATTTGACAAAATATTTTAACAATTATTGTCTACAGTAATTTAGTAAGAATACTTTATAAACAACACGACCTTTAAAAAATTATTTAGTGATCAAATGTTTAAACAATTCGAAACATTATTCAATAAAAGGACTTTTAACGGATTTTATCAACTTTATTTTACATTTCACGGTCTACCCTGTGACCCCACGGCTGCTAGAAAGTCTTCGAAGCACCGGAATTAAAAATGTAAAATAAACGTGATAAAATCCGTAAATATTACTTTTATACAATGATCAAATGTGTTTTTATGCATCAACCAATAGAGTGATTGTGGTGGAATTAAAAAAGTGGAATGACATAAGGCTGCTTGGTTATACCTATTAATATAAAACATGCGAAAGCATAAAAAATAAAATAACTGATTTTTACGAGACATCGTAATGTTATTGGATTTTACATATGGATTTTGATTAGTATAAAGTAGTGTAACATATTAGACGGAAAAACTACTAAATTTGTATATAATACTTATTGTTTCAACGTACTTTGATAAAAATCCCGGTCGAACGATAAGTATTTCCTGGAAATAAAAACCGGGATGCAACTATTATTACTATCAACAACTAACAAACAAACAAAGAGCTTGGTCGACAAACAAATCAAGTATGTAACGACACATAAACAGCGATAATTATCAAAATAAACACAAAACAGATAAAAATAATACAGTACCTTAAAGTCAGTTACTTTTACGGGGTTTTTATCATATTTTTAGTTCATATATAGGCGAAAAATAAAGCGATTTTCCGGCTTTAAGGACAATATAATACTAGTTTAGTTGCTGTACAAACAAGATTTAATATACTACGCCTTAAGGCGGTGACATTTTGGCAAGTTAATTGAGTCTAAGTAAAAAACAGACATTAATTGTTTGTTGTTTTTTTTAATCAAATTAGTAATCTTATTAAGGCGTACATAATAATACAAAGTATGAAATAAAATAAATATAAAGTTTGGAATACAATTCGAAATTTAATAAATTTAAGTAAGAAATATTTACACAAATGTGTGTGGTGATGATTAATTTAGTGCCTGGATTGCTTTATAAGATACTAGCGACCCACCCCGGCTATGTGTAATATCTATGGAAAATATATAAATATACCAGCGTATCTCTACATTCATCATCATCATCATCAGCCTGTGATAGTCCACTGGTGGACATAGACCTCCCCTAATACACCCCTACCCATTAGGGGGTTCTTGGACCGTATCTCACCACGCTGGTCTAATGCGGGTTGGTGGGTGGACCGACTTTTTACATGCCCATCCGACGCATGGATCATCTTACTTTTCAGACAATTGAGTGATCGGCCCAAATTGCCCTAACCAACTAAGACACAACAATGAAAATTTGTTGAGTCCCCGCAGGATTACGATCTCCGGTAAAGTACACGCCCATACCACTTGGCTACGGAGGTAGTAAAAAAACCGCATCAAAGTCCGTTGCACAGTTAAAGATTTAAGCATACATAGGGATATAGGGGCAGAGAACACGACTTTGTTTTATACTACGTAGTGTTTGTAAGTTATTACATCTTTAAAATATTTTAACAACAACAAATAACTTTTTGTACAAAAATTTTTGTACAATAGTAACAATTAATAATTAAATGCAAAATATTTAATCTACAATAATTTAAAAACACGTGCCCCTATATACGTCCTTAAACGTTGTTAAACATTGAAATTTTATTGTGCATCAATAAAAGTGAACACAAAATCTAGACTAGAACGATAAACCTGCTTTAATTACATAAAGCAGTAGTGCAATGATCCAAAATTGCGATGAAATCATTACGTACAGCTCCGCTGTGATTAAAAGGTCACCGTTTTATAAGAGAGCGATGTCTGCACAAACATTGTTTCGTTACATAACGTAGCTATTAAAAACTAACCATAGCTTTAGCTGAGAGAATTTAGTACTAACCCTCTTATTTACGTTAATAAAGTATTTAAATTTTTAATGTGCTATATAGCGTAATAATTTTCTGTTTTAGCGAAATCTTCACATTATTAAATTTCGCATATGTATAAAACGAATATAACGCTGTAATGGTCGTTATACTTTAACTAAAAAAACTTAAAAACTACTAAAAATATATAATTCAAGCAATCTCGTTTCTACAATGGCAACAAGACGCATGACATCTCAGTCTGTCCCGTCACCACGCTAGAAAGTGTTCCAAACATTGGGAATTAAAAATATAAATAAACGCGATAAAATCCGTTAAAAGTCCTTTTTATTAAAACGTGTTTCTAAATTATCGTTTATATTCTATTTTAATATATAAACTATAACTTAGTGCAGTTTTGTTAAAATAAATATCAAGCACTGGTCAAATTAAAGAGACGCAAAATTGTATACACACTAATATTCGTGTGTGACTGAGCGAGGTATTAAAAATACGGACATTTTACTAATTCATCAAAGTATACACTTTGGGTCAACAGTGCCAAGTTTAAGCTATGTTTTTCGTTTGCAATTCCTTTAAACAAAGTAAGTCATGGATCTACCACGTATATCACCTTGCTGTCAAATATTGCGATCGTGGCTTTTTTTAAATAGAGGTAAACAAAGTGACCATAGCAACGATGTGACGTCACACATCTAGCATTTATATAGATTAATTGACACCGAGATGTCAACTACCGATTGACAGTCGACTAATAACAACCATACTTACGCGCGCTTCTTTTCTATGGGTTACTGTTTTAAATATTCAGAGTCTACTTTCACAAAACTATACAGTTTCATAATAATAAGACTGATTATGTTGCGAATATTATATTAATTGCATACGTCGTGACTCATGGACCGGAAAGTTTAAATGCGTATAATTTTAATATTTGAAGTAATTACCGACGTAATCCGAAACTTTTTATTGCGGTTGTTACGGTAACCAGCAGAAAGTTTATCAATCTCGAAACATATACGGAGAATTGTAACTATTGTATACCGAAAGCTCTTATCAAGCTTCAACTTTGTACTTAATGCATACAGATCTCGGTTACGTCATCGATAATTTAGCATGACTTAACGAAGTCAAGTAACTGATAATTCTTACCTTTTCTATGTTATTTAATTGGTGAGTTAGATAAGTTCGAACTAGCTTCTCAACATAAGTTTATTAGAACGTGTTTTGTATTCAGACGTAAGAACCTTTTTTTTTACAGAAATAAGAATAATTTCTCGTTGCCTTAGTGTAAAATTGAAAAATTAATGAAATATTTAAAAGCGACATATTTTATGTGCCTAAAATTGAAAAAAAAGATTTATTGATACATTTGTGTACAACAAAGTTTAAATGTTAAGACACTTTCAAACAAATCTTGTGTATTACAGTACAGGAAAACTTTAGTAGTTTTCAAACTTTATTCAATTTTTCAACGATTGACAAAACGTTTTCTCTAAGAATATTTACTTGTGAGTTTTGCATTTTTATCATCTTAATATTAATATGTCAAAAACTGAATTAAATAAAGTTCGAAAATACTCTGATACGTACGATTTTCGCTAACGTTCTATTAAATGTACTTTAATACATTTAATACCATCATAATAGGATATTTCTAAATATCATTCGTAATTCACAGAAAGCAGGATTTATTTGTAAATCAGGAAAAACCGGATAAAGTGACTTGTTGATATAAACGGTCACCTATTTTGGCAGTCATCACGTTTTCATTGTGGCTAGTTACAGTATTTTTATAGTTTTAGAACTTATTGGCAAACGTTTATCTATTTGGTTTTGGTAAAATAAGGTTTAAACTATCTATAGTTAAATGCCATTAAATGCTAATTTTAACATGATTAAAATTGCAACACCGTTTATTGGAATTTAAACAACCTTCAACCATTTTCACTTATGTAGCATCGTTCAAACCGGAACGTAAGTGTCAGGACACTAATATTGAGTAATGAAACAGCTTAGCATCACATTACCAAGACGATTAAACAATAGATACGGAGCTATGATGAACAATAAATAACACAAAGCATAGTGTGGAAAGAAAGTTTATTTGAGGTCGAGTGTGTTTCAAACAATGTTTATAACCATTATCACATTCTACCATCGTCGGAGGTTAATCTATAAGCATTTATGAGAGTTATCAAAACAGTTCTTATTTAAAACACTAAAACTAATATCATAAAGAAAAAGGTTTATTTCATGTAAGTGCGAATAAACACAAAACTCTTAAACTGATATTAAAATTCTTTCTATCCTAGCAATGTTATCACTGAATAACATAGGCTACATTTGTTGGCACAAATAAAAAAAAAATGTCAGATATCTCTAACAAAACCGAATAAAGTTCTAAAAACTTAGACAAAATTGTCTTTAATCACTTTTAAATATCGTTATTTACGCGAACAAGTTAAAAACGTCTTCCCATGTAAAAGCCGTTTCATTCAACGACTAAATTAATCAAACCAGGACTTATTAAGTGCAGAATACATACGTTGTATTGCGACACAATAAATTACCACAGATAAATTATGAATTTTCTCCTGTTATGAATGTTAAGGTCGCTGTCAAGTTTGTAACCGTTAGAAGTGCGACTTGTCTGCCAAATTTGTGTCAAGAGTTAATATTTTATGACTTAAGTCCGAAGTGAAATTATTAACTGCTATACTAAGTGTTGAACCTACTTTTTGTCGAAAGAATTTGGATATAGAAAGTAAGAATGGATAGAGTATTAAGAATCGAGAGCTATTCTTTTAAATTGGAGAAATAAATGCAGAGATATTGTGCTGATAGAAAGTAAATAAAAAAGTTCCAGTTAACATCGAAGTATAGTTCATAGAGAAAAAAGGCTTATTATAGTAAAGATATAGATTTTAGAAGTAAGTCACGTAGAAGCTAGCGTCGAGGTAGCGGGGACGAGCAAGAAAAAAAACCAAAACAACTTTTTAAGTCCAGCACGCGCGACTGGCTGGAAACTAGACAGGATTAAGAAGAATAAAACCTGACGATATGTTGCGATATTTATAAAAACGGACACACCGCGCTCGACATTGTCACCTTCAATAATACTATACCACTATACTTTAACTTTTCTTTTTGTTTAAGAGACCTGAACCTCGCGCAGGCGACACTGACATAAACAAGACAATTTCGAAAATCGAATGCGGCGGACACCGCAAGCGAAAGCTCATTGTAACAACGTTGCGTACAATGCATTCAGCTACGTTACATAGTACCGTTAAAAACGTTAACCAGCAAAACTCACTCACCAGATAACCTATAACCACCCGGATACAGTTCAAAAACCCCCCCACGCAAGCACATAAGTTAAAACATAGTACACGCAAACCACTGATCGTTGGGAAACTAATGTCAATGCAATAAAAACTTGCGATTCCAGCCCAACTGACACTACAGTTGTTTGTTTACTCGGCTCGTGTTTATAGCCTTTTTAAGTTCACCACGTTACTTCGTTTTATTTGGTCGCGTGAAAGTTTCGGCGGTGGAACGACACGTCCGCCCTCCGCGACGGTCTACAAGCATCTGAGCTGCGAGTGTATCGCAGATTGACCTTCGCATAATGAAATGCGACTGCGTGAAGTTAGGAACACTAACCGGTTCCTTTGGGCAAAAGTGCTTGTCTCCTGTTCCCTTTTGCCTTCTCTCTCACTCTCGTTGTCTCACTATTACTTTGGAGTTATCCTTTAAATTATATAAGAAGTTTATCTTATTTTGTTTTAGCAAGTGTATCTTATTTTGTTAATAATCAAGTTAGATAGTTCAGTACGACGAATTAAGGGTAATAGTTGTATTCTTAAAATAAGTCACTAGGCTTATCAGTCTGAGCTAGCTGCATGCTTTCTGATTTTAAGTCAAAAATAAATTATTTGTCTTTATGCTATTTACGAGTTTATAAATCATATTTTATACAAAACCTTTCGGCCTTTTTCATATACTATGGTCACGAGGCAGACTATAGTCGGATATATCTGCAACACAATATATCACGAATAACATCACAAATAACGTCTGAAAAAAAATAGAAAATAATTTCAAAATTACTAAAAGTACTTAATTACTTAAAGCAAAGATTTAGACCACTTTTTTTTACTATACAACTTTACAGCCAGGTCTCTCAATCAAAAGTCTGCAATAATTTTAGGTTCATAGGAGTTCGTACCTGCATTTAACCCGCCTGAGAACTAATTCGCCCCCTGTCATATGTTGAATTCCTCTCTTGATTACCCTTGATTGAGTTCGTAACGCCTGTCGACTTAAGGAATCCATTTTACGTCTAATCAATTTAAATTAACCACACTCGACTCTAATTTCTTCTTCTGTTCTACTTTTTATTTTTAGTATAATGTTGAAAATGGGAATTTAATGTTTCAAATACTTTCAAGTGTTGAATGAATTAAGTTGACGTATCTTTGTTTTGGTATGCTGTACAATACAAAAAACATTGAAAAATATAATTGTTCAGGATGGAAAATAAAACTACTTAATTAATTTGACTATTGTTATGCTTTAATTTACAAATATTTAGTTCCGACGTTTCGATCTTTCAGGGTCTATTATACAAGACTGGACTACAAGGATATGATATCAAACCCCATCGTCGGGAAGAACTTAAAGAATTAACTAATCATAATAATTATAATAATCGCGTAAATGTAAGGAATAATAATATATTTACAATTACTTATTAATCCTTATAACGAAATATCTCTATAAGTAATAATAATAACAATATCGATATGTTACACGTTTAAGCAGAGATCATTACTACTCTTTGCTAATTACATAAAATTGTTAAAATAAGGCAAAAAACTTTACCAAATATGAAAATTGTTAGAAAAACACATTGTCATAACTATCATAAGGACCCTGACCGTTAATTTAATTGTCAAGTAATCTCCCTAACCACAATAAACAATAAGATTATTTTTTTAGTTAAATCGATAATTTACGCTTGCCGTCCATTAAAAAGGGCCAAAATATTTAAAAGATTGCTCTAATCAATAAAACATAACTAAAATATTACTAATACCAATACTATTCTCATACTTTCAGAAAATATTCTTATTAAATCATATTAATTAATGGTTAATTTTAAAATAGACTACAAAAAATACATGAACTGCGCAACCATTACACAAGGAAAAAGTTCAATTGTTTATTCAAACTGGTTTATGTTTAAATCAATGATTTTGCATAAGTTAGACAACCAGTTTTAAAATTTGACCTTTGACATGTTTTACTTAATGATGTTTAAGCAAAATATTAGAATTCACCTTGAGATAATACGATGCAAACTCCTTTAATATTATTAATGCAAAGGTTGGTTATAGTATTAAGATGTACGTTTGTTACCCTTTTATATTAGGAAAAATATATTTTATAAAAGCAAAAGATTAAAATAAAGCTATTTGATTGAATACTTTTGATGTATAAATGGCAACACATATAATTAACTTACATAAACTGATCTTCAATAATCTAGAGGTGGTGATCCCCTTTTATAGGTGAAGCGGTAGTGTGTTAATACAATCTTGTTCCGGTTTAAAGGTCACCGTAGCAGGCGTATTAACTGGGTAAACGCGACGTAACATCCTATGTCTTACGGTAGGCAGCGCGTTGGTGATACCCCTGGTATTGCCGATGTCTATGAGGTATTGCACATCGGCACCACTTTTCATCAGGTTGCTGGACTGCTCGTCTGTATTCGTATGCAAATGAAAAAATATCATATTATAATAAAACATAACGATATTGTTAAAATTATAATAAAAAATAAAACAACTTCATAATATGTATTATATAGGCTATATTAATATTTAGGATATACTATGTATGTGGAAGTTTGTAAGAATAAATGTATGTTTGTTACACTTCCATGCAAGAACTACTAAATTGATTTTGATAAAACTTTCCAATTACTAGTTAATACATAAGAATAATTTCTAGGCTATAATTCGTAAAAATATAGTAAAATTATATTTAAGGCAAATGTATAAACTATTGTTCACTATCGGATACTAGCAATTTGTCCTCGCTCTGCTCGTGTTATTTATAGATATTTAAATAGATTTTCCTAGGCTAAAAAGTAGCCTAAGTTACTGAAGACCGTACCTTTCTAATAGTAAAGACAGTTTTTTTTAAATCGGCATAGTAGTCATTGAGTTTTTTCATTACAAACATAACGCAAAAATACAAATCTTACCACTTTATAATATTAGTGCAGAAAGATATTTAAATGTGAAACTATTTATAATATAAAGTGTCGTTTCTATAGAAAATATTTCAGTACCTTTGGTCTAGAAGTATGTGATATAAAATCATCATCTTCTCAAATTAAAATAACCACGCGTGTACAACTACGGTCCAAAAGTAGTATCAAAGCCATATTAAGTTAAGGCAGAGTTATTTTTAATGCAAAATCTCTGAGCTGCTTATTTAAATTAGTATCCGGATGTGTTTCGGCCTTTCGATGCATAAATATTTGATAAAATCGTATTCTCACAGAGTTTCTTTGATACACGACTTGATGTTTGAAGAGAATGGCCTACTTTCGTAGTCTTGCTTATGATCAAACCTCGAAATAGTATATTAAACGTTCAAATGTTTATTTTAATTGTAGTAATCGACATTCATTGTTTTAATATATTGAAGATAATTTTGTAAATTTTGTAAGTTCAAATTATGACAGTTTTCGTATACATTAATCACCTAAGAATTAATATCATGTTTTTAATTTAGCATGCAGTGTCCAACAATGTTACATATTTTAAAAGCGATTTTTCAATTCTGAAATATATTATACGACAACGGTAAGTAGATTTGGAAATATATAAACTTAAGTTTTCTATAATCAGCCTGATGAGAGATCCACAGCTGGACATAGCCGCTGAATTCTCATAAGAGGTTATGATCGTATTCACACGGCTAATGAAACAGTTTTCGTAAACTTTTAAGCTTCATCAAGCATTGTGGTAGCAGTCTAAATTGTTAACTGAGTACAAATAACACAGAATTGTTATCTACGTTTGAACCCACACTCTGTATTACAAAGCTGCTTACTGTGGTCCAGCGTGTACTGAGCTGATTGCTTATAATAAAGTCCTAATACCGTTAAACCTATGCATTGTAATTGGCTGGATCACTTGCAATGTATTTCACACTTTATTGGTAGCTTATAAACCAAACGTTTTGACGTCATAACAGTGTGATATTATACATAAAAATAATTCATAGTTTTACTTAAAATTTACTGAGATGACCAATACAGAATGTAATATATTATGCAAATCGTAACTCTATGAAAGAACAAACACTAATTTTAACTGAAAATCTCAAACAGTGAATTAGCGAGTGTAATTAACAATTAAATATCGTATTCATCGGGTACTTAAACATTTTCAAACTTAATAGTAATTAAACACTTTTAGCTTATTGCTTTTTGAGTTTATAGATAATAATAGATGTTAATAAATAACCCACACCAACAATGTGGTGTCATACCTTTAGCGTTACTGAGTGACAGTGGAATAAAAACCAGACCAAACTCATACTGACGCTTGTTGAAATTACTTTGTTAATCTATTTCTAATTTAAATTGATAGCTATAAACAACTTGAAACGTGATACCATGTAACATTTAATGTAAAAAATGCTAATTTTCTTAACGATTATCATGAGTAATACAAATTGTATATTTCAAGCTTTAAAAAATCTCTAAAATTAATATCAAAACATTGATTAATATGTTAGAAGTTTATTTGGTTACTTAAGTTTTACAGCTTATAAGCTAAAGTTAACATTAATATAAAGAAGAAATTTATTTATTGGTATAAAAATAAAATTTAAAGAAGTGGTTCAAGAATTAAGCCCTGAGGCATTCCACCATGATATCCATACTGGAGAGGTTTGATATTATATAACATGCAATTATGAAAAAATGTATTATTTTTAAGAAATTATCAGTATAGAGAGATTGTAATTAAAAAAAGTTGCATGATTTATATGACATAAAATAATCTAGAATTTTATGATTTTAAACTTTTGCTAGTTGAAAACTAAATATGTTTGTCCGATAAAAGGTATAACAGAGTATGGAAGAGCTAGACAGTTCTAGGTCTTTCAATGTTATCGTAGCTAGTAATATATCAAAACCATCTACTATAATAATGTGTATATTTTTTTGTATTATCAGAAAGAACAAAAAAGTCGCCGATTTTTTAAAAGCTGATATTTTGATGCGAGAATTTTCGATTGAAAATAAAGGTGCTTTTTTCGATATTAAGTCAAAATAATGTGAAAAAATAAATATTTCAAAACAAAATCAAACAAGTGTCTTTAGGACATGAAGTATTAGTTAAATTTAGCTTAACTACGTTATGTCACTGAATTTAATAATAAAAAAGCATAAGATTAAAACGAAAAACAAAAATCTTGAATATTTGAATTTTTCACATCAATTTTGAGATTGTATTTTCCATAGAACCCGTAGTTTTGCGGGAAATCGAGATACACCGTTTTATATTATAAAAAACTTTTAAAGCAGAGAGATAACAAAGTTTCTACAACTTTCATGCTGGTTTATACCGCAAAGCAGTCATTTGTGATCAATTGAACTTTCTAATTTAATAAGCAGTGTATAACCGTAATTATAATAAAACCTAATCATAGTTTAGTTTAGGTAGTTAGCGGAAGTGTTGCGTAATGTAAAATCAATATTTCGCCACTTCCAGTTTTTTTGTTGAATATAATAAAAAATGTTCTTCACGAAATAGAAACGTGACAAAATATTATAAAAGGTAACTTTACGTAATTTACTCCCTCTATTCATTAATTACTCAAAAATCAATAATTTGTTTTATTAGGTACGAAATTTTGTCCATTTCTTTTTGTCCCCTTCTTTCGTTTCAGAAAAAGAAACCAAAATTTTAACAAGGGCTGGCGAACGAAGTTAATTGGCGGGTAAAGTTATTTGGTATACTCCAAAACATCGACAATTTATTGGCCAGCTTGTAATTTATTGAAAAATTGGCAGAACATTCACTGGAAGATACCTAATGTAACCAAAAAAAACATTCACCACGCGGACCATGCCGCCGGCAACAGCTAGTTAGCAAATAGTTTTGCTTTTGCTGCCTCGTATTTTTTTAAATTATTATATTCGGCTGAAATAGTGAAAAGCTGTATAAAATTTTTTTTAATTATAATTGATGGCTATTAATCAAACTCTTATAACGGGTTAAAATCTAAAAAAAAACAAATCTGACAAGATACCCATGTAAATGACGTGTTGTGTTGAAGCAAACGTATGATATCGTAATTAACTAAATTGCGCTTCGAGACGATTCATTAATTAAAACTCTAGAAATATCTTGTCACATAGTTACTATTGGTTATAATACTTCAAGCTTACTTACTTAAAATAATTTAGAGAACCTTTAAAGTTATTGCAACACAAGTAGCGTAATAGCAGTGAAATATTCCAAAATAACCTCATAACTTCAGCAGTTCAAGAAGGAGATCTCTTCGAGATACAATTATTTACTATTGTAAAAACCTAATTGTTATTAATAATTTAGGAGAATACAGGCATTGAGACTACTGTACAAAGCTCTTACAACAAGTTACATCGATTTAAAACGATATGCAAGAGCGGTTATTGCTAAAAATCATAAGAATAAAAGCCCAAAAAGAAAGTTGAATCCCGTCTCATATTATGTTGTAATATTATAACAGCAATAAAACTGAAACGCGCCATTATCGATCGGGAGGATCTTAATAAAAGAAAAGCAATTTATAACACGGCAATCTTCAGCGAGGCTTAGTTCTCTGAAATGGTAAAAGCGCAAAATACTGAGAATCTCAAACCCGCGCGATCTTTCGAAACGCTAACATTCTTCTTTCATTGTCCCTTTTTTGAATTCGGAATTTGTACGTTATTTTGTTTTTAAATCGCAAACAGAGAGCGACCAGTCAGAACGTTTTGAAAAGATAAAATTGTAAGTTAATTGAAATAATTAAAATTGTTTTATAATTACTGTGGCGTTTCATTTAAATTCTCCCCCTTTTAGATAACTAGAAGGTATGTTTTAAAAATAGTTTGAATTTATTGCTGGTCATTTTACATCTGATATAAAATAAAATTTTCATTCCTACTGCAATTAATTGCGTACTCGATTAACTTTAAAGTTAAAATAGTCTTTGTTTGTTACCAAGAAGTCTAAAAAGGAGAAACTATACCAGGAAATTTAAGACTTAAAATCTATATACACAAAGTTTAACGAAAAACTTATTAATATAAGTACTCTGATTGTTTCCGGCCACAAAACTCGAATTATTTCGCAATATTTCAATTTTTGTTACGCTATAGTTCGTAGGTTCGATTTCCAACAGGGGAACAATAATGAGTGACAAATATAGTGTTTTTGTCATCACCATCATCATCATCATCAGCCTGTGTCAGTCCACTGCTGGTCATAGGCCTCCCCAAATGCATCCCACCGCTTCCGATTTTCGACTGTTCTCATCCAGCGCACATCTGGACCACTTTGCGAATGTCATTACTCCATCTTGCCGTAAGTTTTTGCTTGTTTGTATCTATTATTTACATACTATATGTTAAATGTAATTCTATCCTTCGTAATTTCTTATAGAGATCACATTAGCGCTTTATCCAGCAAATGAGTAATTAATTTTATGAAAAAAGGAAGAAAAAAAATCTTACTTGTTTCCTAATTTTCAAAGTAAAATTAATAATATATTACAAGCATAAAAAGAATCTTTATACAATGCCCAAGATTGAACTTAAAACCAGTAAAAGCAGTTAATCGTCTTTCGAAAACTAATAATACTCTTAAATAACATAATTTAAATCCGCCTTGGCAATTAAAACTTTTTATCTAACAGAAAAGTCATCCATCCATTAACTCTCAATGAACCACCTTTACCACGTTATTAGTAATTATAAAAAACGAAAACTACTTAAGCGATACATATGCGCATCACGTCACAGCCTCGACTATTGTCGATATTAGAGTCACCATAATACAATTATTTAATGGATTAATCCATTTTTTTTCAATAATATTATTACTGATATGTAGTTATAGACGGTTTACATAACAGTAATGATAAATATTAGAAATAAACTGAAGTAGTGCAAGTCGGAATGTGGTAAACCATTTTGTTTCTTCATTTTTATTATCACTTTATTTTTTTTGTGATGACAAGTGTCTATAAATTCTGACCAGACAGACGGATAGACAGATAGTCCGAAAAACAAGCGAGTCATAGTACACAGCTCTAGAAATATTCACAGTATTATTATATTCTTGAAAGTGTAAGAAAAATTGCCCCTTGTTCAATTTTTGTTCCTAACGCCTAGTTTATAATACGTTAAAAGAATTATTCAACAAGCGAAATCGTTATAATCTTGTCTGTGTACTTGGAAATTATATGACGAAAAAACTCTTTTCTAACTTGTAATTATGATAAAGTTATATTTATGTTAAAATATGTAATTTTAACATAAATATAATTAAGATCTCTTAGTTTATTCAATTGTCATTTAAAAACATTTTAGTGTGACAATTAGTTAAAAATATGACATAATTTTTTCTTTTATAGTTTTTACGCAGAGCTACTGGCATCTATCTAACTTCCAAAACCTAAAAAATAAACTGCCTTATAAGGATGAATTAGTTCTCAGTAAATTTGAAGAATCTGACATCCTATAACAACTCCAAACATGGCGCCGACAACCGGGACTGACTTTTTACATGCCCGTCCAACGCATGAATCATCTTACTTTTAGATAATTGGCAGACCGGCCCATATTATCGTAACCAAGCAGAAAACAACGATAGCACAAAAACAGTTTCCCCGCAGGTTTCGAACCCACGACCTCTGGTTTATAAAGCAAGGGCCAATTCCGTTAGGCCATGGAGGTGGTTAACTAGCGAGACTGCAGCGCGAATAAAACCGCAAATTTGTGGGCAGACCATATCGATTGCCCGTGTACATCCTGTTGACCTATAATTCTTTTGTAAAAAAAGGGTTACTGTTACATTATCTTCGCTTTACTTTCTCTACAGTGGATATAAAAATCTCAGTTACCGGTTAAATATTTTTTATCTTTTTTGACTCCCTTTTGATTATTTATTTTCTTTCAAACACAATATTTGCGTATTAATATTCCATTCGCAAAGTCGCCGGTAGGCTGGATGAGAATAGCTGAAGATCGGAAGCGGTGACCTGCATTAGCGAGGCCTATGCCCAAAACTGGACTGACACAGGCTGATGATGATGATGATGATTATTATAGCATAATTACGGGTTAAAAAAACCTTAAGTTTTGGAAATATTATACCTAATATTTCCATATTGGTATTATAAATATCTTGGTAAATTAATGTTACATATATTGATCGATGCTAACATATATTTATAATGTTATAAAAATTAACTAGAATGCTGAGCGCTGTTCTAATAACTGTTATTTATTCATATTAATTATGGGTAGAAATTGTTACCTAACTCACAATAACAAGAAACTGACTAGCAATAAAAAATCTAAGATAATTGATTGGCAAATAATAGCGACTTCACACTATGGCAGGAACATATTAAATTTAATTTCAGTTTTTTACAAACTTTTTGACATACCTAAGTTGTCATCGCGTTGTCATCTTTAAAAAAATGTATTTCTAAGTTGACAAATGACTAGGCGATTCGTATAAAGTTTTGTTTTTTAATATTTTCATTTAGAAAAACTTAGATTTAAATTGAAGCGTGGTCACCCAGCAAAAGCGTATCCTGCGTAGACACGACATCCGTCTCCGTCGCACTTACGGTAATCGTATATAGCTGTCTCAAGTCAGGCCCGTACAGGATGCGATCGTGCGGGTCGTTTTTTCGAAATTTGAATAAATTTACACTTTAAAAGAAAGCTGGCGGAGTCAAGGTTTTCGAACTCGACTCCATAACAGCAAGTTGTACAACATGTTACGTGTATTTGTGGGAGACATGTCTCACAACTTGTTCGCGATCGAAATGAGCGAACCGAAATAAATCTCAAAGTTCTCGTTGAATTAAAAATGCATTGCATTTTTTTCACTCGCGTTAGTAGAAAATTATCACAAATGATAATGACGATAGATAGTGCTTTATTGTTTCTGTATTATAAATATAATGCCAAATAGACCGCAAAAGCCAAAGATTTTTCCTGTACACTTGACACTAATTGTCATAATTTTAATAATATACACTAAATCTATATAAATTATAGTTTATAACTTGTTCTGAGGTATATACAAGGTTTCTGTATATTTCATAAAAATTCATTCAACAGTTTTTTTATGTGAAAGATCAACAAATACAAGACATTCTTACAAACTTTCGAAGTTTCCAATGTCCATTATTATTAATTGACGTGTATTTTTAGCCTTGGCCTTTGCATTTATTTGTGATTAAACAATCAGAAATCATAACAATAATACGGTTGAATTAAAAATGTTAATTATAGAGAGCGGAGCGTTACGTACGAAATTTGATTTCAAGAAAGATTATAGATTTCGTTTATAAATTTATATGGTTTTTGCTTCAATCCAGTTTACCTTCAGGAAGTTTTTAATTTAATTATCTATTTCATCAAAATTTTAATAACTATTCCTCATATTCATAACATATATATTGTCAATAACAATTCTTTTAATTAAATTTAAAAGAATTTGATTAATAATTAAATTGAACATGTATTCACGCTGCATTCTTAATTATAATAAAAACATATTTGCTCCTTAACGAAATAATTTTAAAACTAATCCTTATCTATGTCCATTCGGTGTGTGCAGATTAAACATTTTCTTGAATTGTAAAATTTATTAAGTTTTCAAAAGAAAATGCCCTTTTCTATCTCCAGATAAGGTTGTCATATTTTGTACGTAAGCGTTAAAGTTTAAACTTGAAAAGCTAGTTCAGTTCAAAGTAGTTCGGAATTGTACCTAATAAAACTTTGACTTCAATATTGGCTATAATTCAAAATCTGCATCAAAGTTACTATTGTAGTCATAATAATAAAAGTTAAAGTTGAGCAGTAATTTTGAGCTTAAATATTTCTTCACAAAAATTGTCATACTTTTAATAACTAGATTTTTATTGAACTTTGAAGTATTTTTTTAAAGAATCTAATGGGTACCATATTTAATGTAAAAAAAATCCAATAATAATTATTGAACAAAATTTACATTCTTAATTGCATCCTTACGTTTACACGAATTGGATTTATACGAAATTTATAATCATAAACAAAAAGAAGCTACCTTTATTAAGCTACATTATTTATATTTATGTAGTTGCTATAGGTAAATATATATTTATGTTTTAAACAATGCAAAGTAAATCTTAAAAAACATCAAAATAAAATATTATGACACTAACAAAAATAACTAGCGAAACCCACTAAGAAAAACCTTTTTATACCTTCTTCGAAAAAGCATTCAATAGATGAATAATTATTTCAATTAATTTTTTAAATTCATTAATAATAAGTATGAAACAATAATGTATAATAGTGCATTATGCAGTAATTTCTTTTCTCTAAAGTTACGAAGGTTTAATGTAAATTGTTTAAAATATAAATATATTTTAGCTATTGGGCTTATATTATAGCTTATATTTAACTTATTAATATATTTTAGTTAGTGGGCCAAGAATTTGTTGAAAGTGGCCCATGTTATTTATTATATAAATAAAAAAATTCTTATAAATAAATCATTACTTATTAAATAACTTAATATAAAATTTTGCAAAGTAACTTTATAAATTTATAGTAATATATTATTATATATACTTTTATCTGTATATGAAATTCTGTTAACTAACAACGCGAATAAAATAAACATTATTACGCGCTTTTATAAACATTTCGCATCCAATACTCATTGCTCGTGTATTCTCAGTCAATATTCGCTCCCAAGATAGCTTCGGTGTTGCCAACTGTTGTTTTAGGCTCACGGCAGGCGTACTTAAAAAGCCAACGAATCTTAAAGCGCATTCGCAAAGCCAACGCTACTCCGGCTTGTCTTACACTGATTAAGCTTTGGACTCAACGAGCGATAGGCTTAAATTTATTAAAATATCATCATCATCATCATCATCGCGAGTGTCGGTCCTCAGCTGGAAAAAGCTCTCCCATAATGCACACCACCGCTTTCGATCTACGGCTATTCTCATCCAGCCCACACCGGCCAGTTCGTGTTTGTGTTGTATAGAATCTATCAATATGCGATGGTACACCTATAAGAATATATTCACGTGAAAATATCACGAAAATATAAAACATTTGTTATAAATATTTAATCATATACATATTTAGTCGAATAAGTTTATAGAGTGGAGGCACGTTTAGGAACACGGAGTGTTGGTCGACCCCCAAATAATGCAGTAGCCCGTTCAAGATGGAAGTGAGTAGCAGGGGATCGGCCGTCTTGGCGTTCATTGAGACAAGCCTATGTCTATCAGTAAGGCTGTTAGAATCTGATGATGATGATGATAAAACTAACACGATAAAACATATTACTAAGATTCATTTTAGCAAATGTTTATATTATCATTAGCTCAGTGTAACCGCAGCCCTATATTTTCCACCAAGCGCAATATGCTAACAGAGTTCTTAGACAGTAAAAGTAAAAGGACCGAATGTTGTTGTTGGAATCTAGCAGAAGTGCCGCATTTCATCGTCTTGATGCACCTTTATTTAAACTATTCGCAAGGCTGTAGGTATTCATTGCATTTTATGAAATACTTATGCAATGGAATTAGGTATTAAATTTCTTTACGAAGGACCTTTTGGTGACTATGCTTATAATTGATTATTATAATTTGTAGATGTTTGTTAAATAAGTTTATTTTTAAATAATTATAACTTGAAGTATAAGGGTCGAATTATGTTCTTATAATCAAAATATTAATAATTATTTTAGTGAAATTATATAAGGATTTTTTAAATTACTTCTTGTAAATGTTATTCATATCAGTACATTAATATCGTATGAATACGAATTCCCTTTCGAAATTCAATTCATTTATCTTTTCTTCGCAACGACATAAAGAGTTTGTTTCATATACTTGCGATATATATACTTGCTAGCTTGTTTAAAATTTTAAGGCAGTGTTTAAAATGTGATTAGACATACCTTTAATAAGTTCGGCTTAAATTCAGGGTATTCCGACATAAATTGTGGTGTAGTATTTTACTAATTAACTCATAGTATTTGTAAAAATATGTTTACCAAATATGAAATGTGGTTACGAGTATAGAATAGTTTTATACAATTATTTTTCGTTTCAACCAAAACGATTAAAAACATAAAATTAGCATAGAAAAAGACTAAGAACAAAAACAAAACATTCATTTCTTTACACTAAGTTTAGTCCTCTTTTCTTCCTTCTCTTCCTTGTAGCCGTAAAAATAAGGCCTAGAACTTAGCCCAGACTAAGTCAGTACGTTACTACTTACCTTGCGTAAGGGTTTTATTAATAAGCCCTTATTTATTAGTTGATTCATTTCTGCGTCTACGTCTAGTAGAATCACCATCATCATCATGAGCATTGTTAGTCGACTGCTAGACATAGGCCTCCCCAAATGTACGCCTCTCCATAAGAGGGATTTTGGACCGTATCCCACGTTGGTCCAATGCGGGTTGGTGGTTGGACCGACTTTTTACATGCCCATCCGACGCATGGATCATCTCACTTTTCAGACAATTGGGTGACTGATGCAAGTTGCCCTAACCAACTAGGAAACAACAAAGAACTTTTGCTAAGTGCCCTCAGGATTCGGACCTACGACCTCCGGTTTCTATAGCACACGCCCTTACCACTAGGCTACGGAGGCAGCCTAGTAGGTACGCTACTTATTCTCCAGATACAAGATATATTTGATTTGGAAGACTAAAAACGAAAACTGTTATATTACTACTATATTATTTATTTTTTCTGTCCATCATTTACTATGCTTCGTTTAGTAACTAACAAAGTTTCGATATTATAAATTTTTTTCTATGATATGTACACTAAAGCGAATTCGTTCGCCTATTGGTATGTGATACGCCCTACTAGAAAACGTAGCATGGCGTCTATAACGCCACAAATCTGGTCGTCGCCCTGATAAATGGGTTATCATTTGTAAAACGTTAATACACTGACTATAGTGCCCTTCAAAACACAACCGCTTCACGGCAAAAATAAACCTTAACAACCTTAAAATTAACTATCTTCACCCTACGGTTTCAACCGCATGATGATTGTAATCTGTGATAACAATCATAATATATTTATAAGCCTATAAGTTCGATCCGGAATAGGTCACTTTGCTTTATTTTTGTTACTTACCTTGACACTTTTTATTATATTTTGAATAAACCCCTTTATCACTACATAGTATTAAACAAAGTCGCTTTCTTGCAAACCAAGCAACGGATTTTGATGCGTTTTTTAGCAGATAGACTGATTGAAGAGAAGGTTTAATAACACTTGATAAAAATTGTAGGCGTATTTTCTATCAGCATAGCTCTGTACAAAGCATGGGCGGTGGTAGTATCCTTGTATATATATAAGCTATTTTATTGTAAGCCATCATCAAAATCCATGAAGTAGTTTATGAGTGATATAGTAAAACACTCTAACATTACTAGGATAATATAACTTGTGAGAGAGTATACAGTCTGTGGTGTCAGTCGATGCATTATCTGCAACGGGCGACCACTAATTGGTAGAAGCGACACGAAAGCGTTGTAAGCGCTCGAAATGAGACGTATCGTTTGCATATCTTTTTTAGTTTAGTCATAGTAGACAATGTTATTTATTAAGGAAGGCTTCGTTGATCAGATTGTGTTAGCAATATCTGCGTGGTGCAAAAAAGGTTACGTTGACTTTAGGACGGTGAAGAAACATTTGTGTGTGCATGTTTGTGGTACTGGATTATGTTTTAACATGGATTGATATAAATAATGATAAATAACTTGTTGATAACGGTTGCTGAAACGATAAATGGAGAAAAGTAAAACTTAAGAATTTTAATCATCAAACCAATTCTTTTTAATTATGAGGATTGATATTTTTACGAATAGTTCATAAATTAGCGAAGTTTAACTATTGCAGATGAATAAGACATTATTACTTTTAAATGTAGTGAACTGGATTACATATGTAATATTGATATGAGGATGTGAATAAAATACATAATGTACTTTTACTACGTACTTTTAAGATTGCACGAACATATGACTTTTAGACGAAATCAGTTTTAGAGTGCACGCAATTTTTCTTGTGTATTTTTTTAAACGTTATACGCACGAGCTTTTTGTTACTATATCATTATTAACGTTATTGAGGATAAAGCTAAAAAAAATAACAGTTTGGTCACCCACCAACTCGCATTGGACCAGCGTGGTGCAATACGGTCCCAAAAAAACGTAACGCAGAAGGTGTGCATTAGGGGAGGCCTACTTCCAGCAGTTTTTTTATACGGACTTTACGCTTCCAGACTCTTGTCTATGCTAAACTTCATCTAACACAGAGTTCGCTACTACTACACGTTACAACAGGAGTGGATTACGTAGTTTAGTGTTGGTCCATCTTTTACGATTCGGCAATCAGAAAAGTTAGTTCTTTGTTTCCCAGATAGTTGGCGCAACGGTACATACATAGTGCCCTATGTCAGAAAATCAAGATAATTTATTCGTAGAGTAAGTATATCAAACGCTATTTGATTTTGAGACCAATTTTAACGTTTGTTATTGGAGGGAAAGTCATCTTAATATTTAACATACTATGCAGTTTGCCCCTGTTAGTTTGTTGTGGGTAGATGACCGTGTCCTTGTCTGAAAACTATTAATAAAGTAATAAATACCTTATCACTCCAATATGAAACAAAAGGATGCATTTATTGGAACTGTATCAAAGATGTGTAATTTATAAATATAAAAAAATAGTCAGAAGGAAGTCGTAATATAACGCATAATTTTATTCTGCTATTTTGATTGAATATCCAAATTTTCCTATTGTAAATTAATTACGAAATGTTATATAAATGGTATCTGTTTTTTAAATGTTCATATGATTTATATTCATTTAAAAATTAATAAACTTCGTTTTAATTTTAGGTTTGTAAAGTTTGTATTTCGTTATAGCGAGATTTAACATTAATCGACACTAGCATAAATATTAAAAGCGTTTTAATTAATGGACCAAAACTAGAACCATAATCATATAATATTCCATCAAAAAAAAGGCCATTAAAATTTGCCATTACAATCTTCCCAATTTAGACTCGGAATCGAATTCAGGTATGCCGTTGTTATAATTTGACTGTCTTTTTAAAATATCATCATCATCATCAGCGTGTGTTAGTCCACTGCTGCACATAGGCCTCCACTAATGCGCGCCTTCTCTATTAGGGGGGTTTTGGACCGTATCCCACCACACTGGTCCAATGCGGGTTGGTGGTTAGACCGATTACGCTTACACACCAATGTGTCTACGGTGCCAAACCAAAACATGTTTAGCAACATGTCAGTAGTGTTTGTGCACTACCACTTAGTGGCAGAAAATGCACAACCATGGTGCATGTCTTGGTTAGAAGAGGCTTAAACAAGTGGTTAAACAAGTGACTTAAACAGCAAGTATATATAATATATAAGTATAATATACATGTTACAAGCAATCTTTCTTTTACCAATTTTTTCCTTTTTATCGTCGTCATCCAATCCATCCAGATTTATCTAAATTTTTTGATATCTGAATTTGATGAAACAGTTTTTACGCAGATCGACTGGCATCTGACCTCCACAACCCATAGGGTGAACTAAATTGGTTCTCAGTAAATTTGAAGGCTCCATCCTATAAAGTCTGGCAAAAATTGTTTAGACCACCGGGTCCAACTTTATATGCCATGTAAAAATTCGGTCCAGGTTGTCTTCTACAGAGGCAACAGGATGATTGGTCCATATCTCATCGGGATTTGAACCCACGACCTTCGATTCGCGAAGCAAAGACCAATTAGCCTATTGAGGCGGTTACATAACAATATATTTTACGTTCATTATTTTAGAGTCCGACCGAAACTGTTTTTCTGGCTGAAACCGAAACCGAAACCGAAAGTTCGGCCTGGCTTAAGTTTCGCCGAAACCGAACGAAACCGAAACTCACGTGATCAAGTATAAAAATTCTTAAAATACTAAAATATGGAACTTTTATGCCTATTATTTCGCTTTATTTTAGTAATAGAATGGAGACAGTATATTAAACGTGTGGTAATCGTTTATTTTAGTTGCTAATAATATTTTTATGTAACAAAATATTAAAAATATATCAATTTTTTCAAAAAAATTTCTTATAGCAATATGAGTTATTAATAAATAAATTAATAATTGTGACTGTTGCATTAAAGACTAAGTAATGGTATTTTGAAATCTTACTAATTAATACTTTGGTTTGTATTTGTAGTTCCGAGGAGGTATCAAAAAGTTGTAAAAATGAGATAGAATATAATGACTATGATAGCTTAATTATTTATTTTTCTACATAATCTCCGAGTCCACCTACACACCAAGTCCAGCGTTCCAAGGTTCCAATGCTTCAATTCCTTTAAAAAAAGGATTGTCTTGGTCCTGCAAAAAGGTCACCACGGCATCGTTTACTTGTTATATATAGTTTTAACACATGTTTCCTCTTAAGTATTGTATCAATTAGGAGAGAAGATGAAACATAGCTAGGCGCCAGATCTGGTAAAGAGGGGGATGCGCAACCAATTGTACGCTAGCATACTGAACGGTGGCCATCGCTAATGCCAACCTATGTGCCGGTACATTGTCAAGATCAAACAGCTCGCCCGTTCAAAGTTTGCGTCTTTTTTATCTGTGATCTCAGTATTAAAGCGGCATAATCTGTAATGATGGTTCCATGCTCCAGGTAGTCAAACAACAATATCACTTCACATCACACACATCACACATCATCAGCCTTTGTTAGTCCACTGCTGGACATAGGCCTCCCCTAATACACCCCTATCCATTAGGGTTGGACCGTATCCCACCACGCTGGTCCAATGCGGGTTGGTGGGTGGACCGACTTTTTACATGCCCATCCGACGCATGGATCATCTTACTTTTCAGACAATTGGGTGATCGGCCCAAATTGCCCTAACCAACTAGGAAACAACAATGAAAATTTGTTGCGTCCCTGCAGGATTCGAACCCACGACCTCCGGTTTCTAAAGCACACGCCCATACCACTAGGCTACGGAGGCAGTTATAAGTCAATATCACTCTGAGTCCCAAAATATTGAGGCCAAACCCCGGCCAGGCCATATACCACGGCCACGGCATGAAGATCCGGATAAACCCGTGTTTCGTCCACTGCCACAAAACTAGATTTAAAGTTTTAGAACCTTCTTAAAACTTGTGTAACGTCTTCGAAGTAGATTTTGTTTCTGATTCACGACACCCATCTTGCGGAGGCTTTTTGTCATATTCAAAATTTGTGTCAATATGCGTATGGTGTTGACCTCTACATGAAATGCTCGTTTCTTGGATTAGGTATCAGATGGTAATTCTTAATCACTAAAAACAGTTTTTTTCGAATATGGCAGCATATTCTTATTGTTTCTTGTTGATTACTGGCTTCGATGGACGTCTGCAACCATGTTCGTCTTCCGTGCACGTTATCCCTACTCGAAATTGAGAAACCCACTTTGCGACAATTGATTATGACAGAGCAGTCTCTTCTCATGTTGCCTTTGAGCCGCAGTAAATCTCTTGCGTTGTTAACTTTTTATAACAGTGGTTTTTAATGACAAGGTCGCACTTGGGTTTTCTCTTTTTTCGAGAACATTTCGCCACACATAGCAAACAAATGACTACATTCAGAAAAAAAGTAAAGAGACTAGAAGATTTTTTTATTAACACAACAAATATCTGAGCTACACTTTCCAGTATTATTTGTATGTATTTTTTGGTTACCAAGGAGTATTACATAATTTAATTCTTCTAGGAACTAGACTGCGAAGAATAAATAAGTCTTTTATGGGACAATGTATACGTTTTTACTACAAAATCCCAGTAAACGTTCAGATTTAACTATTAATAAATTTAAAAGGTAGTCAAAGAACGTTTATGTGTTAAAGGTTATTAATATCATGAATTTTTAAATGATAACACAGCCTAGTAATGGAATGCTCGCTCCAGGTCTTGTTTCAAAATTTCATAATATGTAATGCGAATTATCAAATTGTTTGTTATTTTTAAAGATGACATAAAAATAGCCCGCTGAGTTCTTTCCTGGTTCTTCTCAGGTCTGAGGCGTCCTTTTCCGAACTGGTGGTAGGTGTTTGACAATCAATAAGCAAGTGTAAACTTCTATATTGAATAAAGATATTTAAATTTGAATATATTTTATTCTCTACTATTTGTTCCCTCCTCAATTTCTTTTGTCAAACTTGGAATGTTTGTCTGAACTAAAATCGTCTGATCTGCGCTCGATTGTTGATACATTTAACTTTGCTACTATTTGAAATTGAAAACACTTCGAAACCAGTTTCGGTTTCGGCAAAAGTTTCACAAATTGGCCGAAACCGAAATCTGGCGAAACTTGATTTTGGCCAAACTCGCCGAAACTGAAACCGAAACCGAAAGTTCGGTCGGACACTAATTATTTTATATTTATTTGACATTTATATCAAATTGATTCAAAGGTCAAAACGTTCATTCAAATTAACACTTGAAAATGTCGAATGTGTTACGTAGATATGCATTTTATTCAAATTGTGGAATGTTGATTATTGCATTCATAATTGGAAGAGCGTCTTTTTAATTGGCTGCTAAAATTAATAAGTTAAAAAACCTATTACATCCATAGTTATTATATAAATATGAAAGTGGATTTGTTTATCTTTATATACATTAATCGCGTAAGCGATAAGTTAAAGCATATATTTTATCCAAATAAGATACCAGAGGCGGTTACAAGTTCAAGCTAAAAAACTGTCTCATTGCGTCATTTACTAAATGGACATATTATAAAAAAAAGTCTGTCTGTTTGCGATCATAAAATAACCGTTTTTAAACAAGTAAATTGTAATATTTAACCGCTTCACACTCGTATATCAAAACAACATAATACTTTCTGTTGCTTACGCGAATACTATACATTATAAATAATATAATTTTATAGATTTACGCGGTTAATTACTTTACAACTATTTAATTTTATTTAAATAATAACCGATATTTTTGGCTTATCTCTTATATAGCTGAGGCAATTTTGACGGGAATTTTACAGGAGATAGCCGATATAGCCGGAAGTAAATTAGGCTACTTTTTATATAAAAATGTAATTTTTTTTTTCATACATAAAATCTATAGTTTAGACAATATTCGCAAATGTATTAGTTGTTTTACTCTTTCTATTAATTTTTTTTCAATAACAGTTAGGTTTTGTGTCAGTTTTGTCCCTAATTTGTCTTAACTAAAAGTAATAATATAAAATTATATATTATGTATGTAGTCACGGTGAAATGTCGTTATCACAAACATATAATAATTTAACAAACTCATAACTCTTTTAATAACAAAAAAAGATATGACAACTAATATACAAAAATATTTTACTATTAACATTATTGACCTTTGACAATATTTACAATGTGCTATAAAAAGCAACGACTGTTTTAACAAGTTGAAAGTAAACGAGATAAAAGCGAATTAACTAAATAGGAGATTGCTATTATAAAACTGATAACAAAATTATATGGTGTACTATATTAGCCAATTTAGATATAGAGCAGATGAAATCAGTTTAGATTCCTAAATAATCCTGGCAGATGGCGCTGCAGTCGGTATGCAAGATTTTTTTAACAGCATCCAAAGACTAGTGGTAATGGTTTGCGCTTTAAAAACAGGACATCTTGGGTTTTAAGCCTGCGGGGACTCAGCCACTTCTCTAAGTTGTTTCCTAGTTGGTAACGGCAATGCGGGCTGATTACTCAATAGTATTTAAAGTAACATAATACTTTACAGACAATCGAGTGATCAGCCCTCATTCCTCTAACAAATTAGAGCGAAGAACATGACCGGATGACCATGTAAAAAGTCGGTTCTGCGCCTAATCTCTTTTGGTCGTGTCAGTAAATCGTCCCAACGGACTATAAGAGTGAAGGAGTGCAACTGCGTTTGCGCGTACGTTTGTTCACTATAACATCTGCTGAGCAGTGGGCTGATCTCTAATGTAGATCTGCCATCGTAGTTGAAATCGACTAAGTGGGCATTACTATTATCATTATCATATATTATTATTTACCTAGGCTGCAAGTAAGCTGCTGAAATGATTTGAATGTAATTTATTACTCTGTTTAATATCCTAATAGCTTGGTCTATCACGCAGGATCTGTTGGGTACTCTAGCTTTGCAAAAATCCCGTTATACATTTAATAATAGAAATACGCAAAACGTAGTAAATGGACAGTAACTTTGAGCAACTTTGTATATTTTGGAGAATTTCATCATCGATCTACGATCTTGCCATCGTGCGATCGTCCCGCACGTCTATTTTCAAAAACAAGATCAAACATTTTAAAAATAACAAAGTTTCCGAACATGTCTGCCATAGTTTTCAAACAATTAGTTTTAAAATTAATTTGTTCTTCGTTTTAAATTTTTTTATTACCTACGCAGGCAGACGAGCAGTCGGGCCACCTGATGAGAAGTGGCAACCGATACCCGTAGACATCGGCAATACTACTGGTATCACCAACGTACTGCTCCCGTCAGACATAGGATGTTAAGTCTCGTTTACCCCAAAAGCACGCTGGCTACAGTGCCCTTCAAACCGGGACACAGTAGTGTTTTCTCACTAGTGCTTTTCAGCAGAAATAGGTACCGAGGTGGTACTAACTCAGACGGTCTGCCTCTAGCCCTGTAAAAAGGGGGTCCACAGGGGATCACCGTAGAAAATATATTAGAAAAGTTTAATTTGTTACATAACCAATTAAATGCAATCGTGATCGACTGTTATTCAATAAAGCAAGCGCATTTAACTAGTACTAAGGCTGTTTAAATAAATTTACTTCTGAAAGTAAACGTTTTTAGAATTTTCATTCACAATTAAAAACATCAAACATATTACCAATGACGTCGTAAAATCCTAACCATATATTGGCTAATTTTAGGAATTTCGTTGACTTCTCTAGTATGCAGGTCGAGGTAAAACAAAAGAATGCATAAATTTTACATTTAAAAGTTCAAACTTATAATGGCATGAAGAATATAAATGGATTATTAAATTAAATGACTTTACGGATTTTATCGCGTATATTTGACATTTTAAATTCCCGACGTTTCGAACACTTTCCAGCGGCCGTGGTCACGGGGCAGGCAGTATAAAATCCGTAAAGTCATTTTATTTAATAATGTATAATATTCGCGTAAACAATAGAAATAATTATATAAATGTATATTAATTGTGATAATTTAATATACCGCTCAATTTCAAAGATCAAAATAAACTATTTCATAACTATTAAACTGCATAATAACAAGCATAACTTTGTTTGAATGGAAATCGATTATTAAATAAATTAATATAGATATCTTAGGACGATAACAAAACACCATCTAGTCCCGACCTAACCATAGCTAGTACCGTAGCAACGAGATGACTGAAAACTACTTACTTTCCTATCCAAAAACCCAGACACGAGAATACGAAACGTTGATCACACAACATTTTTCCTGTGGTGGGAATCGAACCCACACCTTCTGGCGCAATAGCCAGCGTCACCAAACGGGGCGTCGTAAATTAATTTAAGAAAAAACATTTTACGCTATTTTAAGGTTACTTTTGATCGTTACATAGCTTCAATCTTTGTTAAAATTCAGACAACCCACATTTTAAAGTGTTTTTAAAATTAATCCGTTTTTAATATAAAAAGTATACTAGGTTATTGATCGTCAACAATGCTTCTACTGATTCGTAATTGGACGCCTAAAAAAAAAAATTTTAAAAAAAATTTTTTTTAAAAAAAAATAATTAAAAATTAAAAAAAAATTTTTTAAAAAATTTTTTAAAAACCTTTTAATTTTTTTTTTTAAAAAAAAAAAATTAAAAAAAAATTTTAAATTTTAAAACAATTTAAAAAAGGAAATTTTTTTTTTAAAATTTTTTTTTTTTTAATTTTTTAATTTTTAATATTTTTAAAATTTTCCTTTTTTTTTTTTTTTTAAATTTTTTTTTTTAAAACCAAAAAATTTAAATTTAAAAAAACCCGGAACCCTTTTCCCTTTTCCCCTTTTTTTAAAAAACCCAAAACCCAAAAAAAAAAAAAGGGGGGGAAAAAGGGGGTTTTTTTTTTAAAACCTTTTAAAAAAAAAAATTTTTTTTAATTTTTTTTTGGGTTTTTTTTTTTTTTTCCCTTTTTTTTAAAAATTAAAAAAACCCTGAAAATTTTTTTTTTTTTTAAATTTTAAAAAAGGAAAAAAAAAATTTTGGAATTTAAATTCCAAAAAATTTTTTAAAAATTTTTTTTTTTAAAAAAATTTTTTAAAATTTTAATAAGGAAAAGGTTTCAATTTCCCCCCAGACAAAAAAAGGCCCTTTTATTTTTTTAAACTTTCCCCCCCAACAGCCAACTACCTTTAAATTTAAATAAAAAAAAAATTTTTTTTTTTTTTTAAAGGCCCGAAAAATTTTAAAAAAAAAATTAAACCTTTTAAAACCGGAAAAAACCCCCCAAATTTAAAATATTTTTTTTTTTTTTTTAAAATTTAAAATTTTTTTTTTAAAAAAAAAAAATTTTTTTAAAAAAAATTTTTTAAAATTTTTTAAAAATTTTATTTAACCCTTTTTATTTAAAAAAATAAAATTTTAATTGGAAAATTTAATTTAAAAATTTTAAAAAGAAAAAGGTTTAAAAAAATTTTAAAAAAAAAACCCAAATTTTTGGGAAAAAGGAAAAAATTTTGAACAAAAAAAACCAAAAAAAATTTTTTTTTTAAAAATAAGGTTTGGGTTCAAAAAAAGGAAATTCGAAAAAAAAAAAAATTAAATTTTTTTTCCCTTTCCTTTCCAAATTTGGGGTTTTTTTTTTTAATTGGGGTTTTGGGGGAAATTTTTTCCAATTTTTTTAATTTAAAAAAAAATTTAAATTTTTTAAAATTTTTTTTTAAAAAAAATTTTTTGGGGGTTTTAAAAAACCAAAAATTTTAAAACCCTTTGGGGTTTTTTAAAATTTTTTTAAAAAAACCCCAAAATTTTAAAATTTTTAATTTAAAAAAATTTTTTTTTTAAAAAAGGGGGTTGGGTTTTCCCCCAAAAAAATTAAATTAAAAATTTTTTCCTTTTGGGTTGGAAAAAACCCCCCCTTTTAAGGTTCCTTTAAATTAAAATTTTTCTTTTTTTCCAATTTTTTGGGCCCTTTTTTTTGGGGGAAGGGGGGTTTTAATTTTTTAAAAATTAAAAATTTTTTGGGGGCCCCCAAAAAAAATTTTTACTTTAAAATTTTTAAAAAAAATTTGGAAAACCCCCCTTTTCCTTTTTCCCCCCCAAACCTTTGGGAAAAAAAGGTTTAAAAACCGGAAATTTGTTTGGTTTAAAAAACCCCCCCCCCGGGAATGGTTTAGGGCCCCTTTTAAAAACCCCCTGCTTTTTTTTAAAAAAAAACCAAATTTAAAAAAAAATTTTTTTTTTTTTTTTTTTAAAAAAAGGGGAAAATTTTCCCCCAAAACCGGGGAAAAAGGGCCAAAAAGGGGGCCCCTTTTTTCCCAAAAAGGGAAAATTTTTAAAAAAAAAAATTTAAACCTTACCAAATTTCCAAAAAACCCCCCCCCCCCTAATTTCCCTTTTTTTTTAACTTTTTTAAAAAAACTTTAAAAAAAAATTTTTTTAAAAAAAAGTTTTTTTTCCCCAGGCCCTTTTTACCTTTAAAAATTAAAATTTTTAAAAACCCTTTTTTGGGGGGTTTTTTTTTTTTTGGGGGTTTAAATTTTAAATAAAAAAACCAAAAAAAACCTTGGGCCTTTGGGAAAAAGGTTAAAACCAATTAAAAAAAAAAAAAAAAACCAAAAAAAAAAAAATTTCCAAAAAAAGGGGAAAAAAAAATTTTTTTTCCCAAAGGAAAAACCAAAAATTGTTAAAAAAATTTTTAAAAAAAAAAAAGGGGGGGAAAAAAAAAACCCCGGGGGAAAAAAAATTATTTTAAAAATTAAAAAAAGGGTTTTTTTTTTGGGGGTTTTTCCCAAAACCAAAAAACTTAAAAAAACCAAAAAAGGGCCCCAAAAGGGGAGGGGGTTTTACAGGAACCCCAAATTTTAATTCCTTTTTAAAATTTAAAAAAAAAACCCAAAAAATACAAAAAAAGGGGCCCAAAGCCAAAAAAAAAAAAAAAAAAAAAAACCTTGGGGAAAAAAACCCCTTAAAAACCCGGGAAAAAATTTTGGGAATTTTAAAAAACCGGGGGTTTTTTTTTTAAAAAAAAAATTGTTTTTAAAAATTAAAAAAAAAAAAGAAAAATTTTAAAATAAAAAATAAAAAAAAAATTTTTTTTTTTTTTTAAAAAAAGGTTAACCTTTTCCAATCCCCGGGAGGCCAACCCCGGGACAAAAGGGCCCAAACCCCAAACCTTTTTTTTTCTCAACCTTCCCCCCCCCCATTTTTTTTTAAAAAATTTGGGGAAAAAATTAAAACCCTTTAATTTTCCCCCGTTTTTTTCCCGGTTTGGGTTTTTAAAAATTTGGGCCCCCCGAAAATTTTTTTCCCCCCGGGGGGGGGAAAAATTTAAAAATTTTAAAAAAATTTTTTTTGAAAGGGGGAAGGGGTTTTGGGGGGGCCCCAAATTTTAAAAAAAAATTTGGGGGGAAAAAAGGGGGGGGGGTTCCCCGGCCCCCCGGGGGCCTGGGCCCCTTTTCCCTTGGGAAACCCCAAATTTCCGGGTTTTTTTAACCAAACCCCCCCCCCAAAGGGAAAAAAAGGGGGAAAAAAGGGGCTCCCTTTTTAAAGGGGGGGCCCACCCCCGCCCTCTTTGGGGCCCCCCCCGGGTTTTTGGGTTTTAAGGGAAACCCCCCCAAATTTTGGGGGCCCCATTTCCCCGGGCCGGTTTTGGGGGGGAACCGGCCCCCGGGAATGGGAAAATTGAGGTTTCCCCCTTGGGGGCCCCCGGGGGGGGGAAGGGAACCCGGGGGCCCCGGGGGGGGGGAAAAAAACCCCCTTTGGCCTTTTAAAAAAGGGGGGGAAGGGGGGGCCCTTCCGGGGGGAAAGGGGTGGCCCCCAAACCCCCAAAACCCCCCCTCTTTCCCGGGAAGGAAGGCCGGGGCCGAAGGAAAAGGGGCCCCCCCCGGGGGCCCTTTGGGGAAAGGGGGGGGCCCCCCGGAAGAACCCCGGGGGCCCCGGGTTTTGTTCCCCCGGCCCCGGCCCGGGGGCCCCCCCCCGGGGACCAGGGGGGGGAAAATTTGGGGGAAACCCGGGTGGTTGGGGGGCCCCCCGGGAAACCCCCCGGGGGGGGGGGGGGGCCCCCCGGGGTCCCCCGGGCCCAAACCCAAATTTTGGTTTTTTTTTTTTTTTCCGGGGAAAAGGGGGGGGGGTTTAAGGGGGAAAAAAGGGGGGGGTTTAATAAGGGGTTTTTTTAAAATTTTTGGGGGTTTTGGGGGGGGGTTTTTCCCTTTTAAAAAAAATTTTTTTTTGGGGGGGTTAAAACCCCTTTTTCCGGAAGGGCCCCTTTTTTTAAAACCCCCAAAAAAAAAGGGGGGGAAATTTTTTTAAAAAACCCCAAAAGGGGGGCCCCCCGGCCCAACCCAAAAAAAATTTTTTTTTCCTTTTAAAAATTTTTTTTTTTTGGGGTTTTTTTTTTCCCTTTTTGGGTTTTGTTTTTGGGGTTTGGTTTTTTATTTTAAAAATTTTTAAAAGGGGTAAATTTAAATTTGTTTAATTTTTTTTTAAATTTAAAATTTAAAACCCAAAGGCCAAAATTTTAAATTTTTTTTTAAAAAAATTTTGGGGGGAAAAAATTTAAAAAAATTTAAAATAAGGCCCCCTTTTTTTTGTTTTTTTTGGGAAAAAAATTTTTGGGGAAAGGGAAAAAAAACCCCTGGGAAAACGGTTTTCCCCCCCCCGGGGCCCCCCTTTTCCCAAAAGGGGAATTTTTTTTAAAAAAAATTTTTAATTTTTTTTAAATAAATTTCCCTTGAAGGGAAAAGGGGGCCTTAAATTAAATCCCCTTTTAATGAAAAAAAATTTTTAAAAGGGGGAAATTTTAAAACCAAAATCAATTTAATTTTCCTTTTTTTCCCCCCTTTTTTTTAAAAAAAAAAAAATTTGGGGAAATTGAAAATTTTTTTTTTTTTCCCGGTTTTTTTTTAAAATTTTTTAAAAAATTAAAAAAAATTTTTTTTTTTTTTTAAAAAAATTAAAAAAATTTTTTTGGGTTTAAAACCAAAAATTTAAAATTTTTGTAACCCCAAAACGGAAAAATTTTCCCCTTAAGGGTTTTTTAAATTTTTCCAAAATAAATAAAAAAAAAAAATTATTAAAAAATTTTTTAAAAAAACCCCTTTTTTGGGAAAAAAGGGTTTAAAGGAAAACCCCAAAAAAAGGGGGTTTTTGGTTTCCAAAAATTTTTCCAATTTTGGGCCTTTTTTTTTTTAAAAGGGAAAATTTTTTAAAATTAAAATTTGGTTTAAAATTTCAAAAAAAAAATTTAAAACAAAAAATTTTTGAAGGGTTTAAACCCAAAAACCCTTTAAACCTAAAAAAAAATTTAAAAGGGGAAACCAATTTTTTAAAGGGGTTTTAAAAATTTTAAATTTATAAAATTAAATTTCCAAATTTTTCCTTTTTTAAAATTTAAATTTCTTTAAAACCAAAATTTTAAAACCCTCCTCCAAAAAAATAAAAAAAAAAAAAAAACCCTTTTCCAAAAAAAGGTTTACAAATTTTTTTTAAAAAAAATTTTTTTAAAAAACAAATTGGGAAAAGTTTTAAAAAAAGGAAATTTAAAACCCCAAAAAAAAGGGGGAAAGGTTTTTAAAGGGTTTTTTTTTTTTTAAAAAAAAAATTTTTTTTTTTTTTTAAAAAAAAAAAAAAACCCAAAAAATTAATTGGGAAATTTTTTTAAAAAAATTTTTTCCCCCAAAAAAACAAAATTTTTTAAACCCCAAAAATTTATAAAAATTTTTTGGGAAAATTTAAATTTTTTAAAAAAAAAAAAAAAATTTTTAAAAAAAAAAATTTAAATTTTTTTTTTTTAAAAAAAAAAAAAAAAAAATTTTAAAACCAAATTTTTTTTAAAAAAATTTCCCTTTTTTTCCCTTTTATTTTTTTTTTTTTTTCCTTTTTGGTTAAAAATTTTAAAGAAAAAAAAAAAAAAATTTTTTTAAAAAAGGAATTTAATTCCTTAAAAATTGGCCCTTAAACCTTTAATTTTTATTAAAAGGGAAAATTTTTTTGGGGTTTAAAAAGGGGCCCGGGGGGGTTCCCCCTTTACCCCAAATTTAAGCCCGGGGGCCTATTGAAATGAAAGGGAAAGCCCCGGTTCCCTTTTTTTCCCCTTTTCCCTCCCAAAAAAAGGGGGTGGAAACCGTTCCTAAAAACCCCCCAAAAAGGGTTTAAAATTTTTTCCCCTTTTTTTTCCCCCTTTTTTTTTAATCCCGGGGGAACAAGGGGTTTTTAAAAAACCCGTTAAAAAAAAAAATTTAAACCCTTTTAAAAAAAAAATTTTTTCCCCCCTTTTTTTTTTTTAAAATTTAAATTTTGGGGCCCGGGTTTTTTTAAAAAGGAGGGGGAAAAAAAAAAAAAATTTTTTTTTTTTTTAAAGGGGGGGCCCCCCCCTTTTTTTCCCAAAAAAAAATTTTTTTAAAAATTTGGAATTTAAAAAATTTCCCAAAATTTTAAAAAGGGGGTTTAAAAAATTTTTTTTTTTTTTCCCCCTTAGGGGGAAAAAAATTTTTTTTTAAATTAAACCAAAAATGTTTTTAAAATTTATTTTTTTTTTTTTAAAAAAAGGTTTAAAAATTTTTATTTAAATTTTAAAATTTAAAATTTTAAAAAAAAAAATTTTTTTAAAAAATTTTTATTTTTAAAAAAATTTTTTTTTTTTAATTTTTAATTTTTTTGGGGAAAAAAACCAAAAACCTTAAAAAAAAAAAAATTTTTTAAAAAAATTTTTTCCCCAATAAAAATAAAATTTAATTAAAATTTTTTTTAAAAAAAAGGGTAAAAAAATTTTTTTTTAAAAAATTTTTTTAAAAAAAATTAATTTTAAATTTAAATTAAAAAAAAATTTTGGGAATTTTCCCCCCAACCAAAACTCTTTCCAAAAAATTTTGGGAAAAAAATTTAACCCCCCTTGGGAAAAATTTAAAAGGTCCCAAAAATTCCCTTTTTTTTTTAAAAAAAAAAAAAAAATTTTTTTCCAAAAACCCAAAATTTTAAAATTTAAAATTTTTAAAACCCAAAAACAAAAAAAAAACAAATTTTTTTTTTAAAAAAAAGGGGGGGAAAATTTAAAAAGAAAACCCCGGGGCCTTTAGAAAAAAAAAAGGGTTTTTTTAAAGGTTAAAAATTTTTCCCTTTTTTAAACCCTTTTCCCTTTCCCCCCGGGGGGGGGGGCCCCCACCCCTTTTGAAAAAAAGGGGGTTTTATTGGGAAACCCCCCCTTTTTTGGGGGGGTTTTTTTTCCCAAAATTTTTTGGGGGTTTTTTTTGGGGAAAAATTTGGAATTTTTTTTTTTTTCCCCTTTTTTCAAAAGGGGGTAAAGGGGGGTTTCTTTTAAAATTTTTCCGGTTTTAAAGGAAATAAATTGAATTTCCCGGGGGGGTTTTGGGAAACCAATTTTCCCAAACCCTTTACCATTTCCCCCTTTTAAAAACCCCGGGGAAAAAATTTTCAGGGGCCCCCGGCCTTTTGGAAAAGGGGTTCCTTTTTTGGGGGTTTGGGGGAATTTTTTAAAAGGCCCTTTTAAAAAGGCCCTTTCCTTTTTTAAATTGGGGGGCCCCCCCGGGGTCCGGGGGCCCCCAAAAAAAAGGGGAAAAACCCATTTTTAAAAGGTTTTAAGGGGGGGGGGGCCCCAAATTGGGAAAAGGGGTTTTTCCAAAAAAAATTTCCCTTTTTGGGACCGGCCCCCGGGAAAATCAAAAAATTAAAAAAAAACCCGGGGTTATAAAAAAATTTTATTTAAAATTTCCCCCAAAAAAAAAAAAATTTTTTTTAAAAAGGCCCCCTTTTTTTAAATTAAAACCCCTTTCCCCTTTTTAAAATTTAAAGGAAATTTTTAAAAAAATTTTTGGGCCCTTGGTTTGGGGGCCCCCGAAAAAAAAAATTTTTTAAAAAATTTCTTTAAACCCAAAGGGAAAAAGGAAAAACCCCCAAAAAAAAATTAAAAATTTTTAGAAAAAATTTAAAAGGAAATTTATAAAAATTATTTAAAAAAAAAAAATTTTTTTTTCCCCCCCAAAAAAAATTTTTTTTTAAAAATTTTTCCTTTTTTCCCCTTTTTTCCCCCTTTTAAAGTTTAAAAATTTTAAAAGGAAAAATTTGGGGAAACAAACCCAAAATTATTAAAAAAGGGGGGAAAAAAAAAAAAAAAAAATTTTCGGGGAATTAACCCAAAAAAAACCCAAAAAAAGGGGAAAAGGTGTTTTTTTTAACCCCGGTTTTTTAAAATTTTAAAAAGGGGAAATTAACAAAATTTTAAAAAACGAAAATTTTCCCCCTTTTAAAAAAAATTCCCCTTTCCCTTTCAATCCCCAAAAAAAAATTTTTTTTTGGGGAACCCCCAAAATTTTCCCCTTTTTTGGAAATTTAATAACCCAACCTTTTTTTTTTAAATTATAATGTTTTTTTGGGCCAAAGTTTTTAATTTTTTAAAAAAAATTTCCTTTTAAATTTAAAAATGGTTAAAAAAAATTTTTTTTTTAAAAAAAAAAATTATTTTTTTAAAAGGGAAAAAAGGAAAAAATTTAACCCCCCCTGAACCCAAATTTCCCCAACCCCCTTTGGATTTTGGGGGGGGGGAACCGTTTCCCCAAGGGGTTGGGCCCGGGGGGGAAAAGGGAGAAAAACCCGGAAAAACCCCGGGGGGGGGTTTGGATTGGGGGCCCCGGGTTGGGGGGGGAAAAGGAAAAAAACCCCCGGGGGGTTCTTTGGATTGGGAGGCCGGGGTGGGGGAAAGGGTTTTTTTTAGGGAACAATTTAAGGGGAAAAAAAAAAATTTTAAATTTTTTTTTTAAAAAAAAAAAAACCCCCTTTTTTTTTTTTAAAAAATTGAAAAAAAATTTGGTTTTTTAAAAGGGGGGGTTTTTTTTTTTTTTTTTGGGGGGGTTTAAAATTTTAATTTTAAAATTTTTATTTCCAAAAATTGGGTGGTTTTTAAAACATAAAATTAACCCCAAAAAAATTTTTTTTAAAATTTTAATTTTTTTTGGTTTTTTTAAAAATTTTCCCTTGGGAAAATTTTGGGTTTTTTTTCGGTGGGCCCCCTTTTTAAAAAAAATTTTTTTTTCCCCCCCCCAAAAAACTTTTTTAAATTTTAAAATTTTTTTTTTAAATTTTTTTTTTTTAAATTTTATTTTTTTTTTAAAGGTTTTTTTTTAAAAAAACCCTTTAAAAATTTTTGGGTTTTTAAAAATTTTTTTTTTTTTTTTTTTAAATTAAATTTTTTTTTTCCATTTTTCCCCAAATTCAAAATTTTTTTTTTTTTTTAAAAAAAAAACCTTTTTTTGGGGAAAAAAAGGGTTTTTCCTTTTTTCCAAAAGGTAAAAAAGGGGAAAGGGTTCCCCTTTGTTTTTAAAAAACAAAGGGAGGGAAACGGGGGTTTTTTTTTTGGGGCCCCCAAAAAGGGCAAAGTGGTTTGGGGGGGGAAAAAAAAAAAATTTGGTATTTAAAATTAAAATTTAAAAAAACCCCCCCAAAAAAAGGGGCCTTTTTTAAAATTTTAAATTTTTTAAAAAAATTTTTTCCCCAAGGTTAAAAGGGAAAAATTTTTTAAAAAAAAATTTAAATTTCCCGAAAAAAAAATTTTTTTAAAAAAATTTTTTAAATTTTCCCCAAAAGAAAATTTTTTTTTTCCGGGTTAAAAATTTTTTAATTCCGGCCGGTTTTTTTAAAATTAAAAATTTTGGGAAAATAAAACCAAGGAAAGGGAAAAAAATTTAAAAGGGGGAAATTGATAAAAATTTTCTTAAAAAACCCCAAAATTAAAAAGGGATTAAAACCCTTTTTTAAAAAGGAAAAAATTAAATTTAAAATTTTCCCCCCAAATTAAAAAAAGGGGTTTAAATTTTTAAAAAAACCTTTTTAAAAACTTTTTGGTTTTGGGTTAAGGGAAAATTTTTAAAACCCCCTTTTCAACCCGGCTTTTAAATTTTTTTTTTTCCCGGGTTTTAAAAAAAAAGGGGGAAAACCCAAAAAAAAAAAATTTCCCGGGCCTTTTCCAGGAAAAATTAAGGGAAAAAAGGGGGAAAAATTAAAATTTAAAAGGGGAAAAAGGGGAAAAAAGAAATTGGGGGGAAAGGGAAAAAAAAATGGTTAAAGTCAATTCCATTAATGTTTTGGGCTCCCGGGTTTAAAAGGTTTTTTGGGAAAAGGCCAAGGGCCAAACCAAATTTATTAAAATTTTAAAAAATGGGGGTTGGAAAAGGGTTTGAAAAAAAAAAAACCTTAAAAAATACCCAAATTTCCCAAATTCCCCCAAAAATTAAAAAAAAAAGGGTTTAAAAAGGTAAAAAAAAAAAAAATTTTTAAAAAAAAAAACCCCCCAGGGTGGAAAAAAAAAAAAATTTGGAAGAAAAAAAAGGGGGGAAAAAACCGGGGGAAAACCAAAAAATTTAAACTTAAAAAACCATTAAAAACCAAAAAAAAAAACCCAAAACAGGGGTTTTTTTTTTTTTAAAGGTTTCCCTTTTTCCCCGGGGGAAAAATTTTTTAAAATTAAAAATTCAAAAAAAAAAAACAAATTAAAAATTTAAATTTGGTTCCTTTGGAAAATTTTTTTTTTTTAAAACAAAATTTTTTTTAAAAACTTTAATTAATTTTTTTTGATTAATTAAATTTTTAAATTTTTTTTTTCCGGTTTTGGTTTTTTTTTTTTTTTTAAATTTTTATTTTAAAATTTTCTTTTCCTAATAAAAATTGGTTTTCCCAAAAAAAATTTTAACCAAAAAAAAATTTAAATTTTTCCAAAAAAAAAAAATCCTTAAAAAAACCCTTTTCCCAAAAATTTGCCCCTCCCAAAATTTTTTGGTTTTGGAAAATTTTTTTTCCCTTTAATTAAGGTTAAAAAAAAAGGAAAAAAAAATTTTTTTAAAAATAAAACCCCCAATTTAAAAACCCTTTTCCCCCTTTTAAAACCCTTTCCCCGGGAAAATTTGGTTTGGGAACCCATCCCCTTTGGGGGGGTTTTTCCCCCCAATTTGGGGAAAAATAAAAAAAAAAAAAACTTAAAAACCCCGGGGTTTTAAAAAACCCCAATTAAAAAATTTTGGTTTTAAAAAATTTTGGAAAAGGGAAAAAATTTGAAAAAAAAACCCAAACCAAAAAAAAAACCCCAAATTTGAAAGGGATTCCCTGGTTTTTCAAATTTTTCCAACTTTTTAATTTTTCCAATGGGAAATTTCCAATTTTAAAAAGTGGTTATGGCCCTGTTTTTTTGGGGTTTTCCCCCGGGTTTTGGAAAAAAGGGGAAAGGGGGGCCTGTTTTTTTGGAAATTTTAAAAAAAAAATTTTTTTTTTTTAAAAAAGGTTTGGAAAGTTTTAAAATTTTTTGTTTTTTTTTTTTTTTAAAAAAATTTTTCAAAAAAATTTTAAAAAAAAAATTTTTTTTTTTTTGGGCCAAAAGGAAACCCAATTTAAATTTTTGTTTTTTTTCCTTAAATTTTTTAAAAATTTTAATTTTTGGAAAAATTTTTAAAAAAAAAAATTCCAATTATTTTAAATAAAACAAAAAAAGGAAAATTTTTAAGGGGGGTGGAAAAAATTTTAAATTTTTTAAAAATTTTTTTTTGTTTTAATTTCGGGAAAATTTTTTTTTTAAATTTAAAAAGGAAAAAAAAATTTAAATTAAAAAATAAAAAATTTAAAAAAAAAAAATTTAATTTTTAAACAATTTTAAGAAAAAAAATATTTGAAAAAAAAAAAGGAAATTTTTAAAAAAAAAGAAAAAAAACCCGGGGTTTTTTTAAAAATTTTTTTTTAAAAAAGGTTTTTTTTTTTTTAAATTATTTTTTTTTTAAAAAAAGGTTTAAAAAATTTGGGGAATAAAAAAAAAAATTTTAAAAAAAATTTTTTTTAAAAAAAAATAATTAAAAATTAAAAAAAAATTTTTTAAAAAATTTTTTAAAAACCTTTTAATTTTTTTTTTTAAAAAAAAAAAATTAAAAAAAAATTTTAAATTTTAAAACAATTTAAAAAAGGAAATTTTTTTTTTAAAATTTTTTTTTTTTTAATTTTTTAATTTTTAATATTTTTAAAATTTTCCTTTTTTTTTTTTTTTTAAATTTTTTTTTTTAAAACCAAAAAATTTAAATTTAAAAAAACCCGGAACCCTTTTCCCTTTTCCCCTTTTTTTAAAAAACCCAAAACCCAAAAAAAAAAAAAGGGGGGGAAAAAGGGGGTTTTTTTTTTAAAACCTTTTAAAAAAAAAAATTTTTTTTAATTTTTTTTTGGGTTTTTTTTTTTTTTTCCCTTTTTTTTAAAAATTAAAAAAACCCTGAAAATTTTTTTTTTTTTTAAATTTTAAAAAAGGAAAAAAAAAATTTTGGAATTTAAATTCCAAAAAATTTTTTAAAAATTTTTTTTTTTAAAAAAATTTTTTAAAATTTTAATAAGGAAAAGGTTTCAATTTCCCCCCAGACAAAAAAAGGCCCTTTTATTTTTTTAAACTTTCCCCCCCAACAGCCAACTACCTTTAAATTTAAATAAAAAAAAAATTTTTTTTTTTTTTTAAAGGCCCGAAACTACAGAACTGGAAAATATTCTTTCGCACAGGAAAGCTTAATTTTCTTTTTAATATGTTGGTTTAAAATGAAAGTTTAAATTTACTAAAATTTACAGATGGCCCTTGATTTAATTAGGATTTAGCCGGGTTTCTTCTCAGGTCAGAGGTTTCCATTTCCGAACCAGTGATAGAATAACTGACGATCAATGTAAATCAATTGGGGAGTAGGGAAATTAATTGAATTAAAGATTGCTTTGAAATTATTCCTTATTCAAATTTAAATAATAACAATAAGATTTCCAAGTTCAATTGTTTTAAATTATTTTTTGAAACAAAAGACTTTCTCAAGGGTTCCTTTTTATCGCGTTGAAAAACATTTATAATAAAGTCACGGCTTCCTTCACCCTGTTTTCCCTTGGTGAAATTATTTTTGGGGAAAAAAAGTTTCGGCCCAAAAATCCAAATTGGAAGCCGGAATTAAAAAATCATTTGTAATCCTAGCCTAGTGGGGGCGTGTGCTTTGAAACCAGGTCGTTTTGAATCCTGGGGGCCAACAAATTTCAATTGTTGTTTCCAGTTGGTTAAAATTTGGGCCGGCCACACCAAGCCCTGTAAGATGATCCCGCGTCGGATCTTATCGGTTTGGTCCACCCAAACCCCACAGGACCAACGTGGTGGGATACGGTCCAAACCCCTAATGGATGGGGGGGATTCCAGCAGTGGACTAAAAAAGGTTGATGATGGATGTGATTGTGTGTAACCCGTAACCCAAAAGGGGATTCTCATATGGTGTTGTCATTAGAGTAGAATTGTTATAAGATTGAAAATCAGTGATCGACATCTCGGTGGCAATTCATAAATGAGAACGCTAGATGTAAACTTGTAATCCAAATTGGAATAAAAGTACGTTGTTTACATCACCAAGTCAGATTCGTATAATTAATACAACTAATTAATATTCAGTTTTGATTTTTATTAACAAAGTTGTCCTTTTAAATAAATATATCTTTTTTAAAACAATAAGTAAAATGTTAAAGTTTTCATTTTTTTAATGGTCATAAAATTGTACGAGACTGTGTTGTGAAAACAAATTATGAAGGCTTTCATTTGGGGCTAAAATCCATTCACGGCCTCAAAACGTTTACCTGGTAGTTGTACTTGCTACGGTGCCCTACAAACCGGAGCACAGAAGTGTTTACAAAACCGATTTGCGGCAGAAATAGGCATCGCGATGGTAATAATAATAATATATTAAACGGTCCATTGTAATTAGGCCCTTTAACTTCAATATGAATACTTTTTGGAATTTAATTGGTAATGGTTTGAATTTTATAGTTAGGTCCCTTTTTTACAGGGGACTGGGGCGGCACCACCGCGGTGCCTATTTCTGCCTCAAAACGGTTGGGGAAAACACCATCCCATTCTGGTTTTAAATTAACCGGCCCAGCGTATTTATTGGGTATAAACGAGGCTTAGTATCCAATGTCTCAGCATGTAGGCGATAATTATTGCCGATTGGTTATGTTGGACCACTTTTCATTAGGGGCCCGGGCTGTCATGTATACATTTTACCGGGGTGTTTAGTAAGCGTTACTGAACACCCACTTTATTCAGCCCTGAAATTTACGTCCTATCACTTTGCTTCCTAGAATAAGTCGTAAAATTTAAAATAACGTTTTTGCCCGTTTTTGCAAGATTTTTATTGGACCGAACCTTGGATTGAAATGCCTTAAAACATTTATCAGAAAAATAACAGTAACATTACTGAAATAATTTCAATTTTATCGTTGCTGTTTTATGTTCAACGAAGATTTCGTTATATTTATAGAAAGTATTTGTTTCGTTTCGATTATCGGTCTTTTCATTTTTGCCTAGTGTTGATAAAAGTTAAACATTTGTTCCTATTTACAGGCATTTCCTTTAATTCCATTAAAGCAGGAAAAGTAACTCAATGGGAAACTAGTTTTAAGGAAACCTTATCCAGCAATATAATTAAATTCTTTCATTTTACTTTCCAATCCAAGTTAATTCACTTTTCCACGACTGCGGCGAGGAAAAGCCGGTTAATTCTTTTTACCCGGATATTTTTTGAGAAAAAATTTATCAATGTCGATATGTGAAATTTTTGTATTAGCATTTTTTAACCAAAGAAAAAAAATGCGGGTATTGTGCCCTTTGCATAAAATGCCAATATAAAACCAGACCATACCACCATTTAAATTAGCCAAAACCAATTTCTAAAATTAAAAAAATGCCATTCTTAGTAAAGGTTGAAACTAAGGAAAAGGGTTTTGAAGAACAAAATTAAAAAAATATTTATATCTCTTTGCCCAACTTTTAATTCCCCAACATTATATTCAATCCTGTTAATTCCAACCCAAAGGTCTTCAAAAACTTAAAAAGGTTGGTGGTAAGACCGATCTTTTATTTAATAAATACCCATAATACAATTTTTCTCACTTTTGCACAAGGGCCTATCAACACCTGATATTAAAAGATATGTAAACAATATCACAGATGTTTTGAGGTTTTAATGAGGAACAACTTATCCAAAAGGTAAGTGTGCAATATATATAAGAAACCTATATATTAATCATCCCATAGCGCCTTACGCTAAGAAAAATGCCTTTTTTGAATAAACCCAATGTCAAAAGTTGTTTAAGACCGTCGATGGCAAAAAATTCCAGAAATTTACTGTTTGCAAGAGAAAACGAAAGGGTGTGGAACGCCCAACCATCCAGATGGTGGGGAGAAGTTCCGGCGAAGGATCGGTTGCAAAAAACGGCTTTTTGGTAAAAAAACTCCTCGGGAATCTCCTCATTGTAAATTTTAAAGATGAATAGGGAAGATGGTCCCTACGAAGTGCCAAAGGGACCAAGCCGAACGGCAAATTAGGATCGTCGACAAATCCAGTGCCCTTACGCTGGATTCCGGCCAAATGGAATGGTTGAAGCCCGGAAGCCCCGCCCGGTGGCCAACAAATTATGGAGGCCGCCCTGGCCTTATCCAGTTTAAGGCGGTGAGCCGGCGGAAGCATTTGGCCCCTTTGAGTATTCCGAGATTTTGAGGCCATTTTAGTTTTACTCTTAAATGACGCCAAACCGGCCCACTGAAAACGGGGCCAAAGGGTGAGGGTTTCGGGGCGTTGCAAAAAGGGTCTTTTTGGGGTGAACGCAAACAAGTTTTTGGAAGGGTTAAACTGACCAGGATTAAGTCCCCCACAAACGGAAATCTTCACTAAGAAATTGATTGTTTCTGGTTTGTTTTGACACCCACCGATGTGATCCTTAGAGATTTGCGGGCCAAAATACACATCCACGGTACTGTCATCTGATAACCATGAATGCCACTGGTATAAACAAATCATTGAATTATAATGAACAATGTCGGGAAAACGCTCAGCCGGGAAACCGGCAATTTACGGTCCGGGGTCCGAGCATTGAGCCGTCTTATGACGATTTAACCTTCCGCCCAAAGGGAAACTGCCCGTCACCGGCAAAGTTCTCGGAAGCCCATGGGAAGAAATGTTGATGGTAAGGTTTTGAAACCCGATGGAAGGCTTTTTGTAAATTAACGCCCGGCCTCACCCCTCTTCAATTGGCTGCGCCCAACGGGAGTTAGTGGTGAGGAGATGACCAGGTCGGCCTTGCGGAAATTAATTGGCGGCCGCTGGGATCAGCCGATTTCGGAACCCGACCCGAAGTTGCCTGGCCTTGGTTGGACGGATCTGAGGGTTTTTAAAGGATCGGGGTGCGAGGGCCATGTTCTATGAATGGGACAGCCCCGACGATATGAGGTGTGAATAAGCGTGGTAAAAGGGGTGCCTCTGCCAGTCTAGTGGGGCATGGGCGTGAAAAACCCGGAGGTCGGGGTTCCGAACCTGCAGGGACTGAACAAATTTCAAGTTGTTTTTTAGTTGGTTGGGGGTTTGGGCCGATCACTAATTTGTCTTAAAGGGTTAAAGATTTAACCCATGCGTCGGAAGGCATGAAAAGTGGTTCACCCAAAACTGCCGGGACCAGCGTGGGGGTTCCAAAAACCCCTACCGATATTTGCCAAGAAGAGCCAAAAGACGGCTTTCTCCCCGGGAAGAGGCCAACAAATTCCCTCCGCAAAAGCTGGAATTGACCGAAAAATTACCTGGACGGCCCTTGGGAGAGATCCAGAACGCACGAGGCCGATTAAATTTGCCAAACCTCTCCAACCTTCCAACGGATTCGATTTTGGGTGGTTTGTTTCTTGAAATAAACCGTTGACTTCTTCTGGAGTGGGAAGTTTACATCCTTAGCGGCCTATAAAGAAACCCCGGAGTTCCCAAGGGAGGAATAAAAGACGGATAATATTCATCAATTCATTTAAAAAGATTTATTACTTTATTTGAAATTTTCAATATTGATTTCATATTTTTAAATTTTGAGTACAACTACAAAAATTTGGTTTTTGGAAATACGAAAAATTTCGTTATATTCGTCAAAGACCTTGTACTATAAACGAGGAACAACCTTTAAAAAAGGAAATTTGCAGAACAATATAATAAACCAGAAATTTATAAGAACCATCCAATAAAAAAGAAGAAAGTAATTTTGTTCCATCCTGTTTGAATTGATTTTCAAGAAATTTTGGTATTACAAAAAAGTTAAAAGGGTCTTAATTTCTGGATGACAGCCTTCATGGAACCTTTATATCTTATCACTTTCACGAACCGCTCTTTAAATATTCATAAAAGTTTTCCTTAACATAAAATTGAAATTTATTTAATGGTAATTCGAAAAGAAAGATTTTTAAGGTGTTTGAATGATGATGTAATGTTTTTTACCAAAGTGGTAAACAAAATTCAAACGGAAGTGATTATTTATTTTCCGTAACTTATGTTGTACTTGTAACATTTCTTTTATATATCTAGTAATAAAAACAATATTGAAATTCCGATGAAGCCACCAAACCGATTTGAATAAAATTTTGTACATACTCGATTTCGAGAAAGTACACAGGCTAATATTTATTGGGATAAAAGAGATTAAACGTCTGATATAGTAGGTGAAAGTTTTAATAGAAAACAGTCATCGTGGACGCAAAAGGTATAAAAATTTGTTTCAATATTAGGCACCTCATTTATATTATACCAAACAAGTTATTTCATTACCATTTTTCTTATTCCACGAGATGAAGCCGGGTTGGATTCATCATCAGCCTTGGTGATAGTCCCTGCTGGAATATGGCCCGTCCTAATATTATCCATTAGGGGGTTTGACCGATCATCGACCGACCGGACGTTGCGCCTTGGTGGGGGACGATTTTAACATTGCCCATCCGACGCATGGATCTTTACTTTAACAATTGGGTGATTGGCCCCAATTGCCTTTAACCAACTAGCAAAAACAATGAAAACATGCGGTTGCCGCATGATTCCTTCCCCGTTTTAAAACTGCCCTAACCTCTTGGTTACGGTTGGGAAAAGCGGGCAACAGCAAGTTATTTAAAACGTAAAGGTTAAGCAATGATCAAAAAACATTGTTTGGGAAGAAAAAAATGTTCTTGGCTTTTAATTTTTTCTTTAACAGCCTTTTAAAATTTAAACAATCAATTGGACAAGTCATTTAAATTAATTAGCCGATTGTTTTCAATTTTGTGTTTTTTTAAGGGTTGTTTGAAAAATAAAAAATTGTTTTATTATTTTAAATTTCCTTTATTTCCCAATCAAATTTTTCCCTTTTTTCGTTTCCACCATTATTCGGTTAAAAGGAAAATGTATTTAAAATTTTGAAAAGGTTATTGTTTTAAGAAAATTAAAAATATTGGTTGTTTAAAAAATAATATAATTAATGTTTGGGTATGTGTGTATTATAAATAACAATGTTCTTAATAACGTAAGACCAATTTTTAGTAAAATTTAAAAGAAATCCTTTAAATACCGTTGTTCAGTTAAATGACATTTAAATTTTTGTATAAAGTCGGTTACAAACCAAATAATTCCTTAAAACAAATAAAACAGAACAGTTTAACATCCGAAAAAAATACAATGCAGAAAAAACCCAAACCGACATCCCTGGGTCATGGTTTATTATTAGAAATATTAATTAATTAAGGAGGAAATTGTATTTCGTAAGATAAGTGTAACAATTATTATAATTAATTCAATTATTAAATTGTCAAAGAAAACTGTGACATTTGGACATTGACTTTATTTAACCTTTCTGACCTGGGATTCCCTTCGTTTAATATTTGTTTCCCACTATTTACTTAAAATACTTTGAGATCTTAAAATTTTTTCCAACTTTAATTGTTAAAATACACAAATGTTAAATCCTTTAAAACCTTAAAAGGAAGGTAAATTACATTTAAGGAATTTAGGAAATTATTTTGTTATTAATTTTATTTTAGCTCAGGCCAAATAATAAAAAGTTTTTTTTAATTTTCAATTAATTTCAGATCCAATAACCCTATCTCCTTTATAATCGTTATTTTTAATCATGTACCAATTATTTCTTTAATAAATAATTTAATTAAACAAACCCTTTTAAAATTTTTAGGTTATTTTTTTATTTATTCTATAAAGCTGTTTTTGAAAGTTAACTTAATGGTCGGTAAAATCTCATTAATCATCATTATTTAGCCTGGGTGAAGTCCACTTGGACATAGGGGCCTCCCTAATACACCTCCATCCATTAGGGGATTTTTACCGTATCCACAGATTTGGACAGTAAATTTCCTTTACGGTTTGGAATAATGTCAAATTGTAAGCTTAATTAACCTTTATTAAAGAAATGCAAAAAAAATTTTTGGTAAACGGTATGTACATATATTCGTAACATGGGAATATAATTGCCCAAGTAAACGGAGTAAAGGTGGACAATTAATTGATTTGGTACTGGATTTTCTATGAATTCCGGTTTTACTGCTGTCCAGAAGAGGATTCGTTTTATGGGAAAACGCTGTAAGGGCCTTTGGGGTGTGGTCCAAGTTAATTTTTGGTTTTAAAATAGTTCCATACTTATGCCAGGAAATTTTTATTATTTAATTGAATACAAAGGTATAGTAAAATGTTAATTATTATAGGCATAACAAGGTATAATAAAATATAAATGATTTTCTTATCTAGAGACATTTATGAAAAACTTTTTCAACCACTTAAACATGTTTAATGTTAGGTTTAATAATTTGATTTAAATTTTTCTTTGTCCAGGAGTTAAACAAAGGTTCATTCAACAATAAATGAAACAAAAAACTTTGGGCCCAAAACGATTCGCCGCAGAACTTTTGTTGTTGGAACCTAAAGGGTTTAAGAGAACTTTCAACCCATTGAGTTCGAGCTGTTAAATTTGGGGTCGTAACCCCACTAAACGATTTTATTTTTTTTGTAAGGCCAGGCAGACGAGCAGTCGGGCCAATTTGATGGGGTGGTCACCGACACCCATAGAAGGCAAACCAGGGTATCGCCAACCTCCGCCTACCCCGAGACGTAAGGGTTGTCCTGTTTCCCCAGAAAAAGCTTGGCTGGTGCCCTTTCAAACCGGAACACAGGCGGTTTTCACACCATCAAGGGGCAGAAAGGCGCCGGGTGGTACCCAACCCAGACGGTCTCCTGTTAAACGGGGACCTACCACCAACATATTTGGTTGATAAACAAAATTTGTAAATTTCTCTATAAAGCATCCGATATGAAATGTCAGGGATACATTAAGGTAATTTTTTTGGGTTTTTAAAGCAAAAATGAAATAAAATTTTTTTAAGTTTTTAAATTGTTTAGACAGAACTTTCAAACCCTTCTTCGGAGGCCGAATCGTTTTATAATAAATCAAAATAAAAATAGAGAAGTGTTTGTTATTTTATTATAAAGGTAATAAAATTATATGAAGACAAATTTTCTAAAATTTTTACAAAACCTTACATAATTTGTAAATTCTAATGAAAAAGCAAATAACCTGTTCACAATATATAATATTTTTCTGCAAGAAAGCCCTTCGAAGGATCGGAATAAAATAATGGAATTTAAATTCCGCCCGTGGCCTAGGAGTTTACCCTTGTTTTAAAGTTATCGGGGAAACAACGTTAAAATGTTTGAATTTGTATCTAATATCATTTCTATAGTCGTTTTCTGCTTGGATAAAATGGGCTCATCATCAAATGAATCATCGAACATTGAAAAGTCGGTCTCATGTCTATATGGAAATAAGCACCATAGCTCAACTTCTCTAAGAACTAAATTTAAATCGACCACCCTAAGAGCTTGAATAAAAAAACTGAAGGTAACGTAAAAAATAATTTTTGATAAAATATAATAACACCTCGCTCGATATAATAACCAGCAACAAACCTTAAATTATCCAAAGGTTAAATTATTTAAATTATTACGCTAGCTAAGGTGCCTTTAAAACTAGTTTACACTAGAATAATACTCTGCTTAATGGCGTTCAGGCTATGCTGCAGAAATAGCCACCACTACTTAACTTTTACCACACTAAGGTACAATGATAAACAAGACCATTAATTAAAAACACTTTGAAAATAAGGACAAATCTTCGTTGGGACAACAAAACAGCAAAGATAAAATTGGAAATTATTTTCCTGTTCCTGATTTTTTTCAGAAGATAAATGTTTTATAGTCATTGCAATCCAAAGGTCTGAGGCCGCAAAAAATCCTTAAACCATTAAAACCAACGAAAAGGTTGTTAAAATTTTACTTATTCTAGGAGCGGGGCGGGGGAAGAAATTTTGTATAAGATGGGGTTCGAATTACTTACTGAGTACGAATTCCAATTAATAAAATGTTAATAAACGGTTTGGAAATTTCGAAAGGTATCTGGCCTTTATTCATCTTATATTTCAAAAGAAAATCAAATAATATCATCATCATTATCAGTTTTGTAAAGTCCACTGTTGGAATAGGGCCTCCTTCCACCCCTATCCATTGGGGGTTTTGGACCAGGCCACCACGCTGGTCCAAGGGGTTTGGGTGGACCGACTTTTTACGCCCATCCGACATGGATCATCTTTATTTTCATCTTACGCCCATAAAACTAGGCTAAAGGAAAGTTTAAATATATATAAGAAAATTAAAAGTCTTAAGTAAAAAAGTAATCAAATTATTTCTTTTTATTTCAATAATTATTCCCAGGAAAACATGATTTAATGTTTAAATTATATCTATGGAAAACAGCATCGATACAAAATTAAATAAAGTTTGGTCAAAATTAAAAATAGCAATTTTAGGCAGAAAACTTGGAGGCGGATTTTGTTCGAAAATAGCACGTTGCCCACCTGATATTTTGAACGTAGTAATTCGCTGTTTGAAATTCATCATATTTTTAAGGTATTTGTTGAAAAATTTAAAAATTTTATAATTTGGTAACCCAACCTAATAAAAAATTAAAGGGAAAAGCAGAAATGTTCATTTTCATGAAAAAAGGAATTTTTTGATCGTAAAAATCATGTAACAAATGACGCACGCGCTCCTCATCCATTTTGTCATTTGGATATATTTTCTTGAGTTACGATGTTGAAATGAAGGCATATTAATAACGAGATCCATAAGAAGATTAAAGATTAGTTACAAGAAAAATGCTGAAGTGGAAAGTCTGGAAGGTTTGAAATTAAGATTGACTTGGCCAATTTTCAAAAAGATATTACAAAAAATAAAGACCTTCATAAAGAACATTAAATTATTTTGTAAACATAGCATTATTTATGCAGTTATTCTCTTGTATGTAAAATTATTATTCTAGTAAGGACATAAAACACTAGGCAATAATATAACAGTAGCAAAAATAATTAAAAATAAAGATCAGTGAATATATTTTCCATTAACAAAGCGATCTCTTTAGTTTGAAAGAGGACGACATTTTATTGCTTACGTGTGTTGGCTTAGTTTAAGACAGTGGAATTAGTGCTTGTTTTGAAACATTTTCCATTCATTTAGATATTCATGAATATTATCTTCATCATCATCATCATTAGCCTGTTTTTTCCTGCTGGACAATAGACCGCCAGGGCATAGGCCTCCTAGGTCTTAATGTCGTCTTTGGGGTATTCGGACCGTATCCCACAACGCTGATCGAAAAGGGTTGGTTGGCTTGGCCATTTTTACATTACCCATCCAAGGTTTGATTATCTTATTTTTCGATTGGGTGATCCCGCCCAAATGTTCCTAAAATCAGAAAACAACATTAATACAAAATTTTTCTCCACGGATTCCCTTTACAACCTCCAATCTTTAAAAAATGCTTTTACACAAAAAACGTTAATATTTAAACTTCTTCACAGTTTTTATTAACAAGCCAATTGGGAACGTTTCAAGGGATTTTTATCCCCTTTTGATTTTTTATAAAGGTTAATGAGCCCAGGCTATTGGCCCAATAAATTTACCTATATATTCTAATACAAAAAATTCAATAATATGAAGAAATATTTCCAATAAAAAAATTGGAATGTAATACTTGATTTAATACCCAGAAAAATTAAAAAATTCAAAAAGATTAAAACCCAATACTGTTGAAAAAGTCTATTGTCCCTTAAGAATTTTTTAATAACAAAAATTAATAGTCGGCCATAGGAAATATTTTAAAAAATATATAAATGGAAAAAAATCTTAGGGGAAGAAGGGTTTTTTGAACGTTTTGTTTTAGCCGGCCGTGAAATAGCTTTTGACGGATTTAATACAAAACTTTCTGGTGCTGGCACCTTTTTAAGACATTTAATGTAAAGGCTTCAAAACATTTTTTAAGTTGGCCATATTAGCTAAATTAATTATTCCTGCGTTTGGAATCTACTTATTTAACAAGGTATTTGCTGTCATTATAATTTTGTCTGGCATACTGTTTTTGAAAATTTTGTCAAAAATTTTTATTACGCAAAAAACTAAACATAATAGTTATTAGTTGTTAATTAAGTTCAATTGAAATATTTTTTAAAAGTTTTGCACAAATAATACACGCGGAAAAGTTTTTTATTTCCACCAAAATATATTTTAATCGTTTTGTTCAGTCCACTGGTAAACAAATCGTCATATTAATACTGACCCTTCCTGAAAATAATTTTTTTTATTAAAATAATATCATTAGATAAATTATGATATGTTATTATAATGAATAACCCGCCTCCGTAGTTTAGTGGTATGGAGTGTGCTTTAGAAACCAGGTCGTGGGTTCGAACCTCGGGGACACAACAAATTTTTTGGTTGTGTCCCCGTTTTCTTTTTGTTTCCTAGTTGGTTGGGGCAATTTGGGCCACCCAGTTGTCTGAAAAGAAGAGATCCAGGTTGAAAGGGGTAAAAAGTCGGTCCACCCACCAACCCGCATTGGAACCAGCGGGTGGGATACGGTCCAAAACCCCAATGGAAAAAGGGGTTGGGGAGGCCTATTCAGAGTGGACCAAATTAAAGGCTGATATTCATGATCTGAAAAAATTAAATAAAAATCTATAAATTCCTTTTATCCAAAGGATTTACAATATTCGGGTTGGGGTTTCCTTGTCATTTCAAAAATAAACGGGAAGTAACGCCAAATATCTTTGCGTCATGAATTAGACCATTCCAGGTAAGAATGGGCGACCTGTGAAATTATTATAACTTGGACGAAGATAGATTCAGATGTTTATTTGATTCCATTTTGATCCAAAACTAATTAGGAGCTGACTATTTGTTGTTAATAATTCAATAGAATATTAAAATATATTCCTTGTTATTTCATTATAACAAAAGATACTTCATAGGAGTTCTTCATATAAATATTTAGCGAAGAGCTGCTATGAACTCCCTATACTTATGCTATATCTATTTTAATAAGCTAATTTTTGAAATTTTAAATATGCCCATTTTTGTAAAAGATTGTTCATAGACATTAATTTAAAATACAGCCATATGTTACATGTCAATTGCTGGCAAAAATCAATTGCTTTAAAATAATATTTTGAAAAAGTGTTTTTTAAGTTTTTTATTTTTGTTAAGGACTTTAATAATTTTATCATGGTTTTTAAAGAATTCTTTAAACCTTAATTTATACTGGTACAAAAGAGAACTTTAAATTTTTAAGGGAAAAATTTAAGACTTAAATCTTGAAGTGCTCGAGTACCTTTTAAAACTAATTGGGGGATAAAACTCTGTTAATAATACTACAAGTTTAAAAATACCCATTGCTTAAATTACAATTAATGCCGTTATATTTAATTGGTGAAAAAAGTTTTGGCCTTGTTTGGGTTTTTTTTAGTTTAAAAGAGTTGAGCAAAAAAGACGCCAAAAAAATTTATTAAGATATTTTAGACGCATTTTAAATTGTTTGGGACAGTTTCGAGTGGTATATTAAAAATATATTATGTAACCATTTTGGCAAAATACGACAAGTTAAAAAGGGTAAAACCAGTTCTCATTTTTTAGGATTAAAGGATCCCATCCGCATAAAGGATCTCTTTACCGGACATAAAATGGATTCCGTAAATAGTGAACTAACTATTTTTATAATCTACAAATATAAGATTAGTAGCCTTTATATTTGCAGAATATAAAATAGTCAGTATTTTAGTCATAATACGCCCTAGAAATAACAAAATGATATTTTTATATGTGATGTCATTATATCAACAATTGTTATTAAATTGGACGTTAATTTGAGATGCTTTTTATTTATGCATAAAGTGTGAAACGAATAAATATAAATAAAGATTCATATTTCTTTTAATAAAATATTGCACCGGCTTAGTATAGAGTCAAGATCCAAGACCCCAGATTTACTTAAGTGGAAGGTTTATTTTAAATTAATTTAAAAGTTATTAATTTAACAATTTTGACTTCTTAGCGACCCTTAAAAGAGGAGGACTAACCGGGGTTTATCTGTCTTATTTTTTATACCTGTTGCCCCTTCTTGGGTTTGATTTTGTTCATTCTTTTTAAAAGTGGTAATGCCGCTCATTTGGTGTTATTTTTTAAAATAATTTTTGAAAAGACTTCAATAAAATATTTAAATTTGAAAATTAAAACGTCAAAAATCACACCTTGTGCGGTTAAATTGCAAACGCTGGCGAAACTGTAAAAGATAGAGGCAAAATATGTCCAACGTAATTGTATTTCTTAAAATGGTCTACAACAAAGAGACAGCATAGAACTATGCCTCATAATAATAAACGATAACAATTTTTATGAAAAAAGTATAAAATATTGCATTTAGGCATATTCAAAGCTCATTTACAGTAATGCAGTGTACCTTCACATAAAAGGGTAAATTCAATACCGGGTTTTATCGGTCTGGGGTCCTGCTGGAACAAAGGTTTCCTAATGCATTTAAGAGGTTTTCTGGCCGGATCCCACCACCTGGTTCAATGTATTTGGTGGGAACCGACTTTACACGCCCATCCGACCCTGGACATCTTAGTTTTTTAAAATTGGGGCGGCCAAAAATTCCAACCAATCACAAAACAACGATAAAAAAGTTTGTTTCCCCCGCGGATTCAAACCGACCTCCGGTTTATATAAAATGGCCAATACCAGTAGGCCACAAAAATTTTTTCTTAAAGGGAGCTTGAAAATGTCATGAAAATTTTTGTTAAAATAACCTTGGAATTATCTGATAAAATGCAGTTCAGAAATCACGGGACAGTTTAAACCAGGGTTACCCCCATATTGCGGTTGTTTTATTTACCCCTTGTCCGCCGTTTTGGTTAAAATTTCATGTTTATATTATTAATGTAGTTAACATTTTTGTATATTAAATTTACAACCTATTTTGGGGGTTGTAGTTCCATTTGGTTGGGTTAATATTTGAGCACGGGAAACCAATTAATGAGATGTTGAACATTTTAAAGCAAATTCCTTGCATTAATTTCAAAGAACACATCTGATTCAAGAAGAATTGGCGTAAACCGAGCCCTTTCCCCGTTTTCGATTTTTTAATAGCTTTTAACCGGTTTTATATTAACTTTATTATACTAACAGTATTTACTAAAGGTTAGTTCAATAAATTTTTTCAATTTAAAAAGACGTCACTTTTATTTTTGGGATTTAAAGTTGTTTAATAAGTTTTAATTGATCTTATTAAGGATAAAAGTTTACCCAAGGTTTGCGGTATTTCGGTGCAATGTTTTTGTTTCCAACTTTATGATGCGTCTGATTCTGGATTTTCCGCCAATATTTAAAAAACGGTTGGATGCCCGGTTGTGTGTTAGTATTTTAAAAAAGCTGTCGTTCAGTGGAAGTCCCATCGAAAACGGGAACCAACCAAACCAAGTTGAACCCTTAACATTGTCGATTTTTTTATATGTTGGTTTGTTGTATTTATGGTTATATAACGAATGTATAATAAAAATGGTTTTTTAATGTTCAAACAACCCCAATTTTATTTTTTGTAAGAATATCATTGCTTTCTAATCCTTTGCATTAAATATCTTTAATGCAAGAAGGGAATATTGTTTTGTCTTTAAAGCCTTTTTTGACCAAAACCTTTTTTTAAATCAATAAATATTTTGTAGATGAAAAGTCTTAATTTAGTTTATAACAGTTAAATTACATTTTATAAATAAATTATTATTTATTTATAAATTAATTTCAAATTTATAAATAAATATGATTAGCCACAAATTTCGTTAAAGTTGTGAATATAATAATTTTTTTTAATACTTATGTCCCTTCAAATTATCGGAAGGAATTATATTAATTTAAATCATTGCTTATTTCTTATATAGTCAAATTTTTCTTAGCTTTCATAAATATAGCTAAATTCGTGGCATATATTTTATGTTAATAATAATATTTTATTTATTCTTTATTTATATTTTCATATTATTTACTTTCTATACAAATTATTGGATAGTACTCATATAAAAATAAATTGGATTGTACAATACCTATTTTAATTATATTAATTAATAAATAGCGTATAAAGAGCAACAAAAGCGTTTGTAAAAAATTCTAATAAAGTATAGCTCTTGAACAAACCATTAAACTTTATGATTTCTAAGCTTTCGCCTTAAACCTTTTAAAGTTCCTAGATTGAGGTAATAGAGGTTTAAGTTGATTAAATTGTAACCACAATTAATGAAAATGAAAAAATTTTTATTATTTACATATTTTGTCATCCCGAATTTAGTCCTTTTATGTTCTTTAATAATTAGTAAATTCAAGTGGATGGTTATTAAATTTAATTTACCTTAATAAATGTAATTAAAGCTAAAAAAGGTAACCAATAGTCTGACGTTCTTATTTATTAATTGTCAACAAGATGTCAATCACGTGTGACAGTCGACTTAAAACAATTATAGGTACGACGCTGCTTAGTTGCTGTGGGTAATTACGTTTTAGGATGTTCAAATCCAAATTGAGTTAAACTGTGAAAAAACAAAAAAATTGTCCTCCAATTGAAATCCGACCGCAGCAGGCCGATCGATTAGGGTGAAAACCGCGGCCATTAACCGGGTATGCCAGGTGCCAAATTTTGGCCAAAACAGGTCCCTTTCATTCCTTCAATGCTTAGTTCGGGGGACGGATAACCGACACGACGGGAGAGGAATCTGCCGCAGGACCGAATTTTAAAGCTCAATGTCGGAAGGTGGGGGGTGGTGGGGGCTTGCATGGATCGTTACTTTAAAAGAAAGTCATGATGAGCCCGATTGGCGAAAAGCAACCAGGAAACAAAAGGAAAGTTGTTGAGTCCCCGCAGGACTTGGAACCCGTCCACTGATTTCCTTTAAAGGCCCAAAGCCTTACCACTAGGGTTACAGGTAGTTGTTAATTTATATGTAACCCGGATTGGACTGAAATTTTAAATTTAAAAAAATTTTAAAAATTTTTTAAAAAAGTTTTTTTTTTTAAATTTTTTTGGAAAATTTTAAAACCAAAATTTAAAAAAGGGGGGTTTTTGGGTTTTCTTTTTTTCCAGGGAAAGGGAAATTTTAAACCAAAAAAAAGGGAAAAAAAATTTTAAAGGGGTTTTGGAAAATTAAAAAAAATTTAAAATTTATTAAATTTAAAAAAAAAAATTTTTTTTTTTAAATTTTTTATTTTTTAAAAAAAAAAACCCTTTTTTTGGGGCCCCCTTTTTTTAAAAAGGGGTTTTTAAAAAAATTTTTTCCCTTAAGGGAAATTAAAATTTTTTTTTAAAAAATTTTTTAAAAAAAAATTTTTTTAAAAGGCCTTTATTGGGGGTTTTAAAAAAAGGGGGCCCAAAGGGGGAAAAATTTCTTTTTTTTTTTAAAAAAATTTTGGGCCCCCCCGGGGGGGAAAAAAAAAATTGGGGGGATTTTTTTTAAAAAAAAAATTTTTGGTTTGGGTTTTTTAAAAAAAGGGGAAAACCGGTTTTTTTTAAAATTTTAAACCAAAAGGGAAAAAATTTTTTTCCCAATTAAGGGGTTTTTTTTTATTTTTTTTTTTTTAAAAAATTTTAAAAAAAAATTTAAATTTTAAATTTTTAAAAATTTGGAATTTTTTTAAAAAAAAAAATTTAAAAATTTTAAACCCAAAATTTTTTTTTTTTTTTAAAAAAAAACCCCAAAAAAAAAATTTTTTTAAAAAAAAAAAAATTTAAATTTTTTTTAAATTTTTAAAAAATTTTTGGTTTTTAAAAAAATTTTAAACCTTTTTTGGGGGGGGGTTTTTTCCCCAAAAAAAAATTTTTTTTAAAAACCCCCCAAAAAAGGGGAAAAAAAACCCCGGAGGGAAAAACCCGGGGGGGGAAAAATTTTTTGGGGGCCTTTTAAAAACCCTTTTTCCAATTAAAAAATCCGTGAAAGGACATCGGCTAATATTTATTGCGATAAAAGGAGTTGAAAGGTTATAGGGGAATAAAAGTTTTAATATAAATCATCTATCGTCTACGCAAAAGGTATAAAAATTTGTGTCTTATGATAGGCGCATACAAAAAAACACCTCATTTATATTATACTATACAGAATATTTCAAAACACATCGCAGACATTTCTCCTATTCTAGGCGGATGAAGTCGCGGTTAACAGCTAGTTATTAAATAACGTAAAAGAAGTAACGCAATGATCAAAAAACATTGTATTTGGCAAGAAAAATAATGCCATCTTGGCCTCTTAAAATTGTCTTTAACAGCCTTTTAAATTTAAACAACCATTGTTGACAAGTCATTATAATTATTTTGTCGATTGTTTCCTCATGTTTTGTCGTTTTCCAAGTATGTTTCGTTACACAATTCGTTCTGGATTCCTTTCATTATCCTTAATCAGAATTTGCCTCTTTTGTCATTTCAAGTTATTAATCGTTATAAGGAAATACAATTTAGTAAAAATTGTTTCCGGCAATGATCAGGTTTGCAACACCACACTTAGATTCAGATCATTGTTAAGTTCATATAACCTTTTAAATTTATTTATTGAACCAACAAGAATTACTGAGACTTCTGCAACATGTATAGATAATATATATACTAATTGTCAACCATTAAATAAGTCAATTATTAAAATGTTAACTTCTGACCATTGTGGTCAATTTGCCTCCTTTAAAATAAATAAATGATATATAACAAAGTTCGCAAAAACAAGAATGTTTGTTCTATGTATAAAAGCGTATTGAGAAGTTCAGAAGTAATATTTTACAAAAGTTAATTATTTACATTATGATGAAAATCCACTGTACTTTTAGCGCATTATTCACTTTAATAAGAAAAGAATTTAATACTATATTTACTTCTAAAACGGTTAAATCTAAAGGTTCTGCAGTGTTTAGTGAGTGGGCAACAGTCGGAATCCATAAAGCAGGCGGAGATTATATGAGCTTTATATTCAAAGAACATATAACCATAACAATAACTTTGTTGCACATGTTAGCGCCTATTCTAAAATATTTAAAAAGTGTGTTATCTGGCTAAATGTTTATACTTTAAAAATAAAATTAAAATTCATCAGATAAAGTGAAAATGACTTGAATATTATTAATAGCGAAACCGGAAGGGCCGCTAGAGCAGCTCTAAAATAACTTTAAATGTTGATAACCATACAATTGAAGCTGACATAGATGTTGCTACCTATTTCGAGAGATTTTTTCGACATTCCGGTTTCGACTACCAAGTCACTTTTGTCTTCTCCAACAGTTGCCGAATCACTATTAAAAGATAATGTTATTGAATGTACAAAATGTTTAATTTTACTAATGTATGTAGCAAGGACATTATAAGTGCATTGACAATTAGATATTAAAAAACGCAGACCTTTGGGAATCTCTGTTAAGGTGATAAATTCGATTATTGATGTAATATCACCTCATCTAGCAACAATATTTAATGTAAGCATCCAGAGAGGCGAGTTTCCTGACCTAATGAAGCCAGTAGAGTTATACCGGTTTTTAAAGCAGGGTGTAATATGGACCCAAATAATTTTAGACCTATATCTATTTTGCCTACTTTTAGTAAAATATTTGAAAACTATTATTAAACCAATTAATGAAACATTTTAACAGTAACTGTCTCATTAATAACAAACAGTACGGCTTCACTAGGGTCGCTCCACGATTGATGCTGGCGTTATGCTCATTAAGAGCATCTTTGAGGCTTGGAAGCGTCGCAGGATGCCTTAGGCATTTTTGCGATCTCAAAAAGCTTTTGATTGCGTACAGCATGAAACTTTGGTCAGGAAATTACGTCACTATGGTGTAAGAAACGCCGCACTCAATCTTCTGTCTTCGTACTTGAGCCACCGAACTCAGAGGGTTGACGTGAATGGTAAAAAGATCTCCAGGGCGCTGGTAATATGTGTGTCCACAAGGGTCTATACTTGGGCCTTTTCTCTTTCTCATCTATATAATGATATACCATATGTTATTATTAAAACTGAAGAGATAGTATTATTTGCTGATGACACTTTCTTAATTTTTAAAGTTAAACGACATACATCAATAAATGACGATGTAAATAATATTCTCTCTAGAGTGGCGCACTGGTTTAGTGTCAATAATTTGCTACTAAACCAGAAGAAGACAAAATGTATTAAATTTATGACTCCAAATATAAGACCGAGTAAATGTGAAGTGTTTATAGATGAGGAAGAGATAGACGTTGTTGAGTCAACCGTGTTTCTGGGAATAACAATAGATACCAGATTGCAGTGGGGCCCTCATATTAATAGACTGTCGAATAAACTCAGCTCTGCAGTATATGCTGTCAAGAAAATCAGACAATTAACTGACGTGGAGACGGCTCGGTTAGTAAAATTTAGCTATTTCCACAGTGTAATGTCTTATGGCATTCTACTGTGGGAAGTGCGGATACTAATACGATCTTTGTCCTCCAAAAACGAGCTATTCGAGCGGTTTATAACCTGCCCCAAGGAATCCCTGAGAAAATTGTTCCAGAGATTAAAATACTAACCGTTACTTCTCAATACATTTTCGAAAACCTAATGTATGTGCAAAAAAATAGAAATGATTTTCTTAGACATTGTGATGCACATAACATAAATACTAGAAACAAACATAATTTAATTCTTCCGCAACTAGACTGCGAAGAATAAGTAAATCTTTATGGGACAATGTATACGCTTTTCAAAAAATCCCATAAACGTTCAAATTTAACTGTTAATAAATTTAAAAAGTATAAAGGAACGTTTATGTGTTAAAGTTATTATAACATAATGAATTTATAAAGATAACACAGCCTTAATGGAATGCTCCTCCAGGCTTTTTCAAGTATAATATACGTATGATAATTATGTATATGCTCATAAGAAAATTTATATTATATATTTGATTATTTTAAAAGATGACAAAATAGGCCCCTGAGTTTTTTCCCGGTTCTTCTCAGGTCAGGCGTCCTATTCCGAACCGGTGGTAGCGTCTTGACAATCAATAAGCGAGTGTTACCTTCTATATTGAATAAAGATATTTGAATTTGAATTTAATTTGAATTCATTATTTATTTTAATGAGAGAAAAGTCAATTTTGTATTAGAAAAAATTATAAAAAGATTAAACCGTATTAGAATACCAAATCAATAAATATAACTGTGTTATTTAAGAAAATGCTTTGAACAACGTTATTTACTACTTTATGGCACTAAATTGCTTAATATAGTCGCACTTACATCATCGTCATCATTACTATCAGCCTGTGACAGTCCACTGTTAGCCTCTGCCTCCAATACCCTATCTTAGGGTTTTGGACCATTCCACCATGCTGGTCCAAGACTTTAATTGGACCCACATTTACCCATCTGACGCATTTATTAACAAGAAGTACACTTACAACTTACATAATATCATAAAACAAATGTACAGACATGTTTTAACGCATAGAAAAAAAAACAGTGCAGAAAAACAATACAACCGTACATCTCTCGGTCATGCGTTTAGTAATAAGTAAATATTAATTACATTATGGATAGAAGTGCGTATTATCGAGATTAGTGCCACATGTCATATAATTAATTCGCAAAAATTTTATATATCAAGAAAACTACGCACACTTGGGTACTTGACTTTGACTAAACTGAAATCTAGGACGTTCTTTCGTTTTGCATCTAGACACAAACATAATTTTGAATATTTGTACTTTACCACAATATTTAATTAAATATACTTTTAGATCTTAAAATTATTTGCTCTGTCGACTTTAATTCATTAAAGTACCCAAATATGTGCAATCTTACCAAACCAAATAGCGAAAGTATAATTACATTACATGTAATCTACGTAATGTTTTGTTTGGTGGGTTAAATAATATATAATTTTTTAATTCTTGAGTTCAATAAATTAGACATACGTGCAATAGCCCTGTAATCATATTAATTAATTCATATTACCTTATTACTAGTTAATACAATAATAATAAAACAATCACTGCGGTTGATAGTTATACTATTCTATATGTATTATTGTTCGTTATATTATTTCAAAATACTTGTTGTTATTTTTTCGATATACTTTAGCTTTATGTAGGGACTTCTCTAGGAATCTACTGTCCAGAAGAGGATTCGTTTTATGAGAAAACGCTGTATATGTAGGACCTTTGAGGTGTGGTCCAAGTTAGTTAATTGTGACTTTCTTATCAAGAAACATTTATGGAAAATTCGCAACCACATAAACATGTATGGTTGCCGTTTAACGTTAAGTTTTATAATTAAGTTTAAATTTCCTTTAGTCAGAGTTCGAAAGAACAGAAGATACATAAAATAATCGAATCGTAGCTTAGAACTTGGGCCACAAACGATCCGCCACACGCGACCTTAGTGTCAAGTTGAACTAATAAAAAGGGGTTTATGAGAGAACTTTCAACGCCTTCGAGCCAGAGCTGCCAGAGACCTTACAGGGTCATGACCCACACTACACGATTTCGATATTGATTACATATTTTCTATAAAGTATCGGTTATGAAATATCGGGGATATATTAAGAGTTAGTCTTTGTTTGGGCTTGTGTAGAGTAAAAAAATATTCATATATTATTTGTTTTACTTTCAAGGATAGTATACTTAATACTATAATCGGTCTGCAACTGCTTAGTAGGATGAATCGTTTTATAATAAAATATGAAAACGTAGAATCTTTGTTATTTTATACAAAGGTCTTAAATTTGCATAAATTTATGATAATATTATTATAACATTATCATAAATTTATACAATTTTTTACAGAACTTGGAATAGTTTGTGTTTCTAAATTTAAAATAAAACACATAACGATATGCAACATTTCCTTCAGTTTGTCTTTTAAGAAACGCGGGAAATCCTGAAATTGCACAAATGTCCAGCTAGAAATATAATATTCTTCTAAGAGCAGAGGTTACCTGTACGAAGACTAACAATAATGAAAATAATAATAGTGAATAAAGTTATCTTCGTAAGTAGTTGCTTTAATATTTACTTTTGTAATTGCTTCAAGCATATATGCACAGAATTTTCCAATCATCAGCTTAGATAGCTGTAGGGAGCTGGTGAGAACTTTTTTAACTTTTTAAATAGTAACACTAAACTTGAAACGTCAATAATAATTGTTATATTTTAATTGACAATTTAAGTTATTTCAATCACTTGATTCAAAATTTTAAATTACACAATAAATTATTTGTCTATCCCACTATCGCTTATAAAGTATTTATATTATAATTTGATTACCCGAATATAAATTATTCTAAATAAGTCATCTTTGGATAAATGTTCTTATTATTTTAACAAAGCGACGATGATAAAAAGTCTTCGAAATATTGTTACGAGTAAAAAATATTTACTGGAATATTGTCTCTCATGTTGCTTCTGACTTGGATATACACGAGTAGTATGGAAAGTCTTATTTGACATGGATATTACTAATCAGAATAAGGGCAATAGTTATTTTAAAAACATTTCAGTAATTACGTTCGTTAAGTTAATATTGTTATTTGACTTAAAAAATAATAATCAGGGTAAGGGAAATAGTTATTTATGCATTTCAGTAATTACGTTGGTTAAGTTATTTTGTTATTTGACTTAAAAAATAATAATCAGGGTAAGAGCAATAGTTATTTAAGTATTTCAGTAAGTACGTTGATTAAGTTGTTAGCCTTGTTTGACTTTAACAATACTAATTAGGGTAATGGCAATAATTATTTTATTATTTCTGTAATGACTTTGGTTAACTTATCTCAAAAACTGTAACACATTAGTATTTCCACTCTGTTTTGGGAAGTAATAGACATTGCAGCCTCAAACTCCATCCGTATAGCTAAATAGGCACCATGACCCGATTTCTATGAGAACTAAATTAAAATCTATCACCCTAAGACCTTTAAACAAAAATAGCGACAGTGTAACAGATAATAATACTTTCGGTAAACATAACGACACTCTCGCTCGGTATAAACCAGCATCAATAAAATTGAAATTGTTTCGGTAATATTACTGATATTTTTCAGTAACGATAAATGTTTTATAGTCATTGGAATCCAAAGGTCTGAAGCCGCAATAAAATCTTGAACATAAAACCAACGAAAATGTTATTGTTAAATTTTACGAGTTATGCTAAGAGCGAGGCGATAGGACGTAAATTTCAGGCCTGAATAGAGCTTCAGCAGGTGTTCAGTAATCACTTACTGAGTACAATGCAGTAAATGTATTAATGGTAATAAAACGTTGTGAAATATCATCGACGCAGGTGTCTGAATAACGAAAGAAATAAATATCTTAAAATATAAAACAAGAATATTAAAAATCAGTATTAATATAATCTGGGTTAATTTTGTAGATAGCTTGACATAATGACACCAATTTTTACCTTCTCTACAACTAAATCAAGCCAAACTAGCCCATTTTTATTGAGTACATTTGTGTAAACATACATTGCGGTACATACGGCTAATCTGTAGAATGGTTGAGTTAGATTTAAAGGAACTTTTACTGGAAGATAGTTGATGTCACCAAGAATTATTTAGACTACTAAGTGAAAAAAACATCGCACAAAAAAACAAAAACAAATAAAGTAATATTTAGTGTATTAGTACTGGCTAAAACGTTATTAGTAGTTGACGGACAAACAGGCTCATCTATATCTATATTAAATATCCTCAGTTGTATACTATTTTTCGCCAACTAACCAAAAGAAGAAGAGGAGAGAAGGAAGTACTCAATTCGGAGCGTATGTATGTTTTTACCGCTGTTACCATAAAAAGCGTTTTAAAGAAAAGTTTTTTAAAATTGCAAAGCTCATTTAAGATATCACAGTTTAAGTTCACAAAAAAGTCATTATTATTATTATTTTAGAAATTGTTTTCTTATAGCAACAAAGCGCTTTGTTTTGTCCGGCTGTGAATGGCATTGATGGCTTTTAACGGATTCAATACAAAACTTTCTAGCGCTGGCGCCTTTTCAAGATTTTTAATTTAGGGCTTCATTTGAGCATTCTCTTTTTAGCTTACTTAGACGTTGATAACAAGATCACAAATAATTACTTCTTGAGTTACAGAACTGTAATGTTCGTACAAAATATTTACCATACAACAGCATTTTAACCTTACTGCTTATCAAAACTAAATATAATAGTAACTAAATGTTAATTAAGTTCAATTCAAATAATTTTTAAATAATAGACGCGAAAAAGTATTTTATTTCCACAAAAATATATTTTAATAGTTTTGTTCTATTGAGTAGTTTATTTGTTAAATATTAACCAATAAAATTCCTTGAACATGCATTAGAATATGCGTCGGATGGGCATGTAAAAAGTTGTTCCATCCATCAGCCCACATTGGACCAGCGTGGTGGGATGAAAATATATCTTATAACATAGTTCATTCGTACAAAATGTAATTTCTTTTGCTTACGCGATTTCTATATAAGAATAAATCTTTTAGGAAATATCTTTCTTTTTAATACTAATAAAAGTTGTAAATTTTATTAATATAAAGTTTGCAATAAACGGAAATAAATTAAATTGCAGCCTAATAAAGAAAAAAAAAAAAAAAATCCTATTAATTTCATATATTTTTAAATGATAAAAGAGTCTGGTAATGGAATGCTCGCTTCAGGTTTTGTTTCAATATTGTATAATATGTGTAAATGTTTATTAATCCTTTCAAGAGATGAAATAAAAATAGCCCCCAGAGTTTCTTTCGCCGGTTATTCACAGGTCCGAGGCATCCTCTTCCGAACCGTTGGTGTAAACTTCTATATTGAATAAAGATACTTGAATTTAAATTTGCAGCGAGCAAAGCATTCGTTTTCAAAAATTACACTGATCTGAACTTTTGGTCCAGGTCCAGTAATTAACAAGATTACAAATTATTTAAATTGTAAATACTCAAAAACGGGGTTTTATAATATTTTTAGTACCTACACCAATTGAAAATATTAATCCAACCCGATTGGTTTAATGTGTAAGTATCATGTTAGCTAGTTAGATAGTTGTGATATCTATCCTAATTCAATACATTATATTTTTTAAATTAAATTAGTTTAAACAAGACATTTTTCCAGTCACGCTTAAAACAATTGTTTATGCATATTACACAAAATAATTCCTATTCACAGCACTGCTGTACATAAACTGCATTAATAAAAATAAAATCTTATACTTTATTTCTAATAAGGCAATTTGTGATCAATAATACAATTTATGGATTTTATTGCGTTTAATTACTTTAAAATTATCCCCGACGCCGTTTTAAGTGTTTTAATTGTTAGAAATTCAAATAAGACCAAAAGCAATACAGTATTTAGGAAAGAGACCCATACAAATAATCACTTGGGAGTTAAGCAAGCACACAAATACTGCAAGACCGCATGATACTGTCAGCTCTGTATGCATAAATCGGATCAGATAATTTTATATTTAAAATTGACGGTCGCGGAAATGGAAGCCTCTGACCTGAAAAGAACCGGCGTAAGAAACTCAGCGGGACTTTTTCTTTTTCCTTTCTCTTCAATAAATTTTACAAAAATTTTACATAAAACCTTACTACATTTTACTACTTTGAAATAGCCTGGAGCGAACAGTTCATTACCAGGGTGTGTTATCTATCAAGTTGCCATTACAACAATAACATCCTTTAACACACAAACGTTCCTTTACAACTTTTTTAATTTTATTTACAGATAAAAGCTGAACGTTTTCTGGTATTTTATTGTAGAAGAGTATACATTGTCCCATGAAGGATTTCATTGTTCTTCGGAGCCTAGTTTTTGGAAGAACATAATTATGCTTATTCCTAGTATTTATATTATGTGTGTCACAATGTTTTATAAAATCATTTTTATTTTTATGAACATACATAATATTTTCAAATATGTTTTGAGAAAAAACAGTCATTACATTAATATCTGTAAACATTTTTCTCAGTGATTCTTTGGGGCCCAGGTTATAGACTGCTCGAATCGCTCACTTTTGAATTAGAAAAATAGTATTAATATCAGCCGCGTTTCCCCACAGTAGAATGCCATAAGACATTATACTGTGAAAATAACTAAAATATACTAAACGGCTGTCTCAACATCAGTTAGTTGTCTAATTTTTGACTGCATAAGTCACTGAGCTAAGTTTACTGCCAGTCTATGAATATGAGGGCCCCATTGCAGTTTAGAATCTATTGTGATGCCGAGAAATACAGTGCAATTTACGTGGTCTAGCGCTTCTCCATCTACGACCACATCACACCTAGCTTGAGGAACATTAGGAGTTATAAACCTAATACATTTAGTTTTATTTTTGTTTAACAATAAATTATTTGCACTAAACCAGTGTTTTAATTTTGAGAGGGTATTATTTACATCGTCATTTTGCAAATTACGTCGTTTTATTCTAAATATTAAAGAAGTATCATCAGCAAATAATACAATCTCGAAAGCCGCGATAAGATCCGTAAAATTGTACTATTTATCGTGTATAGTATTCGCGTAAGCAAAAGAACGGCAAATTATGGCAGAATTGATAATGTATACGAACGGAGCGATAGCAAAATCTACTGACCTCTGCAACTCCACGATACATCGCCTCGGCCTCGGCGTAAGCAATAGTAAGTTTACATGTAACGAAATATTATTTATGTTTAGTTAAAACAAAATAAAAATCTTTTTAAACCTATGTTTGATTGTCCTTTTTTAATTTTTCCTTTCAATTAATAACTTGTAGGAAAAAGCAGAACATTAACCTGATAGCAAGCAATCCACTTATTCAATTAGATTTTTATCGATGCTATATAAATATATTGCAAAATATATTAATTTTAACTATATCTGAAGAAAGACAGAACACCACCGTTATATGACGATACATTTTAATGGATATTATTCACTACTAATCAATACTCTGCTAATCTGATCGTTTTTAGTATTTGGTACATTTTTAGAAAAATAAATTTTGTGTTTAAGATGTTTAAATATTATTTTGACGGAGGACTCTGCCCCTATAAGAGCAGTATATCTGCTATAAGACTTGGAAAATAAAATGTCTTCCAATCCATGAAACATAAATACATATTTTAGTGAAGATTTTAGAAAAGTTGCATGGTATACAAGTTATAAAAATAAATGTTTTATTGTAGATACACAAAAAGTCTCATTTAAGTTACAGACACAAAATAATTGAATAAGAAAAAAATTAATTTATAATATGAATAGAGCATAGATACAATGAATGTATTTGTTATTTAAATTATTAAAATTTATTCTTTACTATATAAGTTAGACATGACATTCATAGCGATTTGCGATATTAAAAGAACAACTTTTACATGTGAACCTACCTTTTACTCGTTTCTCATTTCGTTCATTAAAACACTTGGAGTGTTTACTAATCATTATTAAATGTGTCGTTCGTGATATACAATATGTCTGTGTTATGGTTAATATTATTTGCTGCGGTGTTGATGGTACACGGGAAAAGTATCAAAGTGGGTGAAATTGAAGAGCGAGAGAGGATCCGGATTGCATTTCGATATAACGATATATTTCGATTTACAGTGATTAAAAACGATCTAAAGGTTCTGATTAGTACTAGATACGTATTCGTCATCATCATCATCATCATCAGCAGACTTATCCGTCCGCTGCTGGACGCAGGCCTTTTTAATGAACGTCAAGATGGCTGATCCCTTGCTACTCCAACTTGAACCAGCTTCTGCAAGGCTGTTGGCATCCCATTAGATTATTGAGTATCGCATTATTGAGTATAATTGAATAATTTTGTGTGAAAATGGTAGTTATCACAACGCAAATTGCAATTTAAAATAAGGTTTATTCATTAAATTTATTATTAATAATGAACAAAATAATACAATGTGACGTCTGTAGTGAAAGTGTATTTTTTTCTAAATGTAGCATTGCATGCATTTGTAACGTAAAAAAATATTTTCGATATAAATCGAATTAAACCTTACTAGATCTTAGACTTAGATCACGCCATATCAAAGTATTATGTTTAATTTAATAATTATACGTGGCTATATAACGTACGTAACGTCTTCGAACGTGCTCTTTGTAACTATTTTACTTTAATAATTATTGGCAAATAAAGAACTATTTACATTTTAATATGGTTTTATATATTAAAATCTTTATTTCCTATATAAATTATTGAAGCTATTACATATTTATTTATAAGGCAAAAAGAGTGTATTGTGGTGCATTTTACTAACTCATTCCTTAGGACCATTGTAGATTTAGTGTTTATAGCATTTAATTACTACAAAGATTATAAGTTTGAATATTTTGAACGCAAAAACGATTTAATTTAATATTCTCATGAAACTTTTTAATATCATTAATACAAATAACATTTAAGGAATGGTGACAATTTTGAATATAATAAAAAGCTTAAAGTATGCACAAAAAATTCTGCTATCTACGAGCTATCGTTCTTCGCTATTATCTCGCAACTATATAATAAACATGTAATCATCATTATGACAATTTATCTTCGCTACGAATGTTAAACCGCAGAGAGAATCTTGTGTCAGTTTAATAAGTAAAGTCAGAATAAATAAGTAAACGCAATATAATCCGTTAAAATAATTAAAAAATGATATTCCTGTAAACATGCGTCGGATGGGCATGTAAAAAGTCGGTCCATCCACCAACCCGAAATGGACCAGCGTGGTGGGATAGGGTCTAAAAACCCCCCGGGTTGCTAAAGCACACGCCCATACTACTAGGCTACGGAGTCTACTAACACGATAACTTTGTGTCTGTCTGGCTAACTGTCTATCTGTGTGTCTGTCTGTCCGTCTTTACTGTTTAAAACACTAAACCGATTTAAATAAAATTTCGTATATACTTACAACAGTTTCCGTGAAAGGACATCGGCTAATATTTATTGCGATAAAAGGAGTTGAAAGGGCTGTTATAGGGGAATAAAAGTTTTAATATAAATCATCTATCGTCTACGCAAAAGGTATAAAAATTTGTGTCTTATGATATTATAATAAACAAAATATTTCAAAACACATCGCAGTCATTTCTCTTATTCTAGGCGGATGAAGTCGCGGTTAACAGCTACTTATTAAATAACGTAAAAGAAATAACGCAATGATCAAAAACATTGTAATTGGCAAGAAAAAATAATGCCATCTTGGCCTCTTAAATTTGTCATTAACAGCCTTTTAAATTTAAACAACCATTGTTGACCAGTCATTATAATTATTTTGTCGATTCCTTTCATTATCCTTAATCAGAATTTGCCTCTTTTGTCATTTCAAGTTATTAATCGTTATAAGGAAATATAATTTAGTAAATTTTGTTTTCAGCACGACAATAGTCACAATTTCATTCTTAATTTCAATGCGAGAAGAGTCAATTTTTATAGAAAAATATTTAAAAAGATTAAACCGAATTAGAATACAAAATAAAAAAAATAATGCTTTGGTATGTGTGTGCATTAAACACATTTCTTAATAACTTTAGAAAAATTTTCTAAAGTTATTAAGAAGAAATTCTCGTCATGCGTTTAGTTATATCTAAATATTAATTACATTCATGGATGGAAATGCGTATTTTGTAGATTTGTGCAACATATTAAGTAATAAATTCATACACAAGTAAATGTATCAAGAAAACTATGCACACTTGGACAATTGACTTTGACTTACCTCTGACCTAAGGCGTTCTCTCGACATAAATGAATAATACAATATTTATACTTCACCACAATATTTACTTAAATATAATTTGAGATCTTAAAATTATTTGCTCTGTCAACTTTAATTCATTAAAGTACACAAATGTGTACAATCTTACCAATCCAAATAGCAAATTAAAATACATTACATGTACCATACGAATACGTAATGTTTTGCTTGGAAAGTCAAATGATAAAGTTTTTTTTTTAAATCTAAAGTTCAATTAATCAGATATACTTCCTTATATTGTTTTGGTAAACTTGCTGTTATCTTTTCGATATGCTTTAGCTTTATGCATACGTGTAGATAGTAGCTAACAGTAAATACCTACTACATACTTAAAATATGTCACATATTTAAACTTAGCTGCAACCTTCATTAAAGAAATACGCAAAAAAATATCTTGTGGTAAATGAATAAGGAAAATGTATCGCACCCTACAGTGCCCCAAGGGAACGAATAAAAGATGGACACATATTTATTTGGTACTAGGGACTTCTCTGGGAATCTGCGTTTTACTACTGTCCAGAAGAGGATTCGTTTCATGAGAAAGCGCAGTAAATGTAAGGACCTTTGGGGTGTGGTCTAAGTTAATTTTGTTTAAAATAGTTTATACTATGCCAGGACATGTTATTATTATTCCTTGACTAATAATAACAATAACAACGTATAATTAAATAGTTGTGATTTTCTTATCAAGAGACCTTTATGGAAAATTCGCAACCACATGAACATGCATGAACATGCATGGTCGCCGTTGAACGTTAGGTTTTATGATTTAGTTTAAATTTCCTTAGTCAGAGTTCGAAAGAACAGAAGATACATAAAATAATCGAATCGAAGCTTAGAACTTGGGCCACAAACAATCCCCACACGACCTTAGTGTCAAGTTGAACTAATAAAAAGGGTTTTATGAGAGAACTTTCAACGCCTTCGAGTCAGAGCTGCCAGAGACCTTACAGGGTCGTAACCCACACTACACGATTTTGATATTGGTTGTTGTCATTATAAAAAAATTGTACACGAATATTCTCTATTAAGTATTCGATATGAAATGTCAGGGATATATTAAGAGTTATTCTTTGTTTGGGTGTGTGGGTGGAAAAATGTATTGGTACAATTTTCTTTTCACGGTTTTAAGAAAAATAGACTAAAAACTATAATAGTGCTGCAACTTGGTATGCTGAAACGTTTTATAATAATATATAATAATGATGTAAACGGAAAATGTTTGTTATTTTGTAATAATATCTTCTATTCCTTACCATTTTTAAATGAGATTTGCATAATTTGTTCCTTCCGATAAAAAGCAAAGTAAATATACATTATAGGCAATTTTTTGTTTATCTGTTTTTGGAAGGTGAAATCTTGCAAAATCAGGCTCATATCAAGCTAAAATATATCACGTTTTAAAGTGCAAAGGTCATCTGTACGAAAAAGAGACACAGGCAGAATAATGTAATTGTATTTACATATAACAAGTATGTATACTTAGAATACCCATCAGCTTAGGTCGTTATAGAGCTGATGATAACTTATTAAACTATTTAAATAGTAACACTAAATTAGAAACGTTAATAGTAATTGTTACATTATAATTGTCAGTTTAAGTTATTTAAATCGCTGTGTCAAGATCTATGTCGATTCTTAATTTTAAATTACACTATAAATCTTTTGTATAATCTAATATCGCTTATAAATTATTAATATTATAATTTAACTACGCGAGTATAAATCAGTTTTAAAAAAGTCATCTTTGGATACTTGTTATAATTGATCTAACAAAGCGACGATGATAAATAGTCTTCTAAATTATATTTCGGAAGAAAAAATATTTACTGGAATATTTGTCTCTCATGAACTGCTTTTGACGTGGATGTTACTCAGTAAGAAAAAGGAAAATTCAAATTATTTAATTAAACATTTCAGTAATGACGTTGGTTAAATTGTTAATCTTATTTGACGTGGATATTACTAATTAGGGTAAGGGCAATAGTTATTTAAACATTTCTGTAATGACACATTTCAGAAAAATAGGCAGCTTAGCTCAAATTCTCTATGAACTAAATTGAAATCTACCACCCAAAAACTTGCATAACAAAAAAACCAACAGTACTAACATGTAAAAAATACTTTCGATAAATGTAACAAAACCATCGTTCTATATAAAACAGCACCAATAAAATTTAAATTATTTCGGTAATGTTACTGATATTTTTCTGTAACGATAAATGTTTTATAGTCATTGGAATCCAAAGGTCTGAAGCCGCAATAAAATCTTGAACATAAAACGAACGAAAACGTTATTGTTAAATTTTACGACTTATGCTAGGACGTAAATTTCAGGCCTGAATAGAGCTTTAGCAGGTGTTCAGTAATCACTTACTGAGTACAAATCGGTTAATGTATTCATGATAATAAAACGTTGATAAATATCATCGACACAGATGGCTGAATAACTTTATGTCTATATTTTGCGATAAATAAGTAATATAATCATTAAGAAAACTTGATATTATGGCACATTATTAACTTCTATACAAATAATTTAAATTTGCGTGTATATTGACATTAACCTAGGCAATTTTAATTAAGCAGATTAGTGTATAAACTAGGTACGAATACCAAAACAAGATTTATTTTGAATTTTTCTGTGTGTCAGTTCGTTACGGTAAATCTGTAAAATAGCTAAATTGATTTTGACGGAAATTTTACTGAAAATAGTTAAAATCACCAAGAATAACTTAGGGTATTAAGGAAAAAATATCTCACTAAAAAGCAAAAAGAAATCAAGTAATATTTAGCATAAATACTACAATTATATAAAAACATCTCGAATATTTTTTACATATTTCATTCATTCACTTTGTCTTTCTAACCATATAAATGTCCTGGTAGTGTTCAGTAGCAACTCAAATGCATGACAGCATCTTGTCGAACATTTAAACCTTTTTTCTTAATATCGTCCGAACGTTGCACGGGTAAAAGATTATTATTACTATTTAGAAAATAAAGAAGTTTATTAAAAGAAAGAAGAAATTAAATAAAAAAAATCTTATATTTTTGTTAAAATAGTAAATACTACCAAAATACGTCATGCAAATCTACAAGACGCCAGCTACTAAAATTGTTGAAGGTTCAATTTACTTAATCAGAGAGAATACGGCTAAGTTCTGTATATTTTGCATATCAAAGGGTCTAATTCCATCTTTTGGACTGTTTTAATGGACATACGAATCTTCCACGGCATTATTTCTCATATAATCTCGAGAAACTTATTTGACACTGCATGTTGAAGTAATAATCGCAATTCTCATTTACTATTTAGACCAGGCCTAAGCAAATGGCGAACAATACATAACTTTCTGGTGCTGGGGCCATTATAAGATGTTTAATTTAGGGCTTCACTTTAGCAGTCTCTGTAAAAGTAGCTAATTTAGACGCTAATAACGAAAGCACAAATAACTACTTTGTGAGTTACAGGACTCTACCATTTGCACAAGGCATTTGCTGTCATTACGTTCAGAGCTTCATTTGAATTATTTTTACTTATTTCGATTTTCATTAAGGAAGCACATTCATTAATAATTACTGTTACATCATCAGCCTGTGTTGGTCTACTGCTGGACATAGGCTTCTTCTAATGCATGCCTCCACCATAAGGGGGTTTTTATATCGTATCTTATCCCCGACCGACTTGTTACATGCCATCCAAACGCGAAATTGTAATTTTATTCCCAGAAAAATATTTTTGAATGGTTTAGTTAAGTCCATTGGCGATATTTGTAATCACATTTAACTACCTTAGTTTCAGTTAAACAAGTAAAATCATAATAAATAAGTGAACGCAATATGCACCGTTAAAACATTTAATAATTAAAGTGTAAATATTCCTGTAAACATGCCTCGAATGGGCATGTAAAAAGTCGGTCCATCCACCAACCCGAATTAGACCACCGTGGTGGGATGCGTTCTAAAAACCCCCACGGATTTTAAAGCACGCGCCCATACCATTAGGCTACTGAGACACTAGCAGTATGTCTTTTAGTGTTTTAACAAGTTCTTTACAATTTAGCCAGAGGTAAATTTAGTACTAGCCAATTATTTGTTTATAATTTGCGGCAGTTTAAGATATTATATTTCAAAGAAAAACCAACGATTGAGTAATTACAATGATAACAGATTCCTTTGTTTTGTCCTTGCTTTTTAATTTTAAAGAAATATATTTTTGTTTTACAATTTTCTTATTACCTTTTCATATCTAGGTTATAAAGCTCAAAAATAACAATATACTTTTAGCAAAATATTATTTTGAAGCAATTTTTTTGGCAGCAATTGACATGTAACATATGGCTGTAAATCAATGTCTATGAACAATCTGACCTGTGATTTATTGGTGCATTTTTGCTTCAAAAATAGCTTGTTAAAAAAGATAAAGCGTAAGAATAGAGAGTAAGTAGAGAGGTCATGGTAGCTCTATGCTAAATATTTATATGCAAAACTCTTATGAAATATCTTTAATTAGAATTAAATGTTTTGATATTCTATTGAATTATTATCAATGAATAATCAGCTTCAATAAATTTGACTTAAAAATTAATCAAAATTAATTAAATAAATCTTTGTCATTTATGATACGTTGGAGGTCGCCTGTCTCTGTACTGGCAATCGTCATATTCGTGAAGCAGAAGATATTTGTTCGACGTTACTTCCCGGGTCTTATTTAGAAATTGACATAAGCTGATAGCAAGCCATACAACCGGAATATTACAAATGTCTTAATAAAGCGAGCCTTGATACAAAATTTACTCTATTAAATACTTTATTGGTTTTTGTACTTACACATATTTATTAAAAACGCATAAAGTTATTTTTCAGAAGGGATTTTGACAGTACTTGTTTGTTTTAATGACAAAAATAATCGAGTTGACGAACCCTGCTTTCTAAAGCTGTTGCTATCGAAATAATAGGTAAAAGATATTTTTATCTTAATGTAGCACAATAACTTTACATCAAAATCAAAGCATTTACTTATAGTCTAACTAGTACCCTTAATAATATGCTATATATAATTATCAATTCAAACTAAGCAATTTTCGAAGAAACCATATTACACGAACTACATGGCTTCTATAATGTTACTCTTGCCTTACTCGTTCGTTAAAGTCCTGAATTACTAGTTGCAGAATTAATTAATAAACTATATTACTTGTAAGGGAATCATAGTTAAAAAAAATTAAAGTTCATTTTGAAGAATTGAAGGACTTATTTTATACGGGCGTTAATAAAAGCTTCAACGGAACAAAGAAGCTAAAAAAAATTATGAGCCTTTCAGAGGAATGGGTTTTTAAGGGTTATTATGAGAGATATATTTTATGTCATTAATTATCATAGGTTTTCTTCAGCAATTACCTCCTACTACCTTAAGTTATACTTGTACGAAAGCACCGTAAATTTTTTTACGGGTGCCGTAAATTTAAGAATTAAGTCTTGAAGTGCTTGGGTACCGACTTTGACTGATTGAGAGATAAAACTCTGTTAATGAAATTTAGTTATTTTTATTTATTTAACACTTTTTTGACAAATTTCTTAATGCTAATGGCATTTACTCCTAGTCAACCATTGGATTTATAGAGAGTTTTTTTGAGTAGGTGCACCATGTAGTTGAAGGTGAAAAAAACTTAATTTACCCTTATTACAATGAAAGGATAATTTTAATGTATGTAAATACAAATATATATGATTATACAATAATAATTCAAATATAAATACATTTGAATCATGAATGTTACGACGCTGCTTCGTTGCTATGGGTATTTACGTTCACATTTATTTCAAATCTAGAATTGCGTTAAACTGAGTATACAAATAATAATAATAATGTCCTCCTGGCTTTATCCAACTGCAGCGGCCGATTTATATAAGAGGTCAGCCAACTGCGCAGGAGAAATTTTAGTGCAGAAATGTACGCCGAAAAAACAGGTGCACTCTCTATTCCATCACTCTCATAGCCTGGTGAGAAAGGATAATCGGCACGACCGACTCTTAGCATGCCTGCATCAGACCCATGGATCATCTTACATTAGAGCAAATCGTGTGATCAGCCCGCATGGACCTAACCAACTGGGACACAACAATGAAAAGTTGTTGAGGGCCGGTGTAAGATTTGAATTTCAGCTTGAGCTTTAGGATTCGGCCACTGATTTCTAAGACCCTCATCACTAGGCTATGGAGGCATTTATATACATATGTTATATATGTATACAGGCTTATTTAGCTGCTTTAACTATCTACATAATTTATAAAACTCGCTTTTAGGATTAAATTGTTATTTCGCCACATATGTTAAATTGCGTGCATGCATATTTGTGTCCCATTTATTTTCTAAAACGGCGCTGTCTACAGCAACCGCTCTGATGATTCTTTAACGCTACGTGGTTTTGATGTGATCATATTAAACTGGCGTAAAAACGCAATAACGCGAGCGTGCGAGTGAAACGCGACTGACTCTCAAATTAAATGTTTATACCAATAAAAATCTTTGCTCCGAAAACATTATATTATTAATAAAGTGATATTATACAAGAGCGAAGATGAACAAAAAAAATGCAATATTTTTTCAAATTGTTCATCCGAAAGTTAGTTCAGTCATGATAAACCAATTTTATTTGTTACAAATTCTCGTGCCTATTTCTGCCACAAATGATTATTGTGTTCCAGTTTGAAGGGCACTGTAGCCAGTGTAATTACTTTGTAAATTAGACGTAGCGACAGTTCTTATGGGCAAGACGTATCACTTACCATCCGGTGAACAATGTGCTGGTCGTATTGCTTTAAACAATAAAAAAACTAATTGGCTTATCATCTTTATTATTATGTATGAACTAAATATCAATACAGTAGAAACATAAAAAAATCATAAAGATTTTTAACAAAATATTGTACAAAGTTTGCCTTTAAACGAGTTAGTTCTCATTTTGAATTAAACATTTAACGTTCATTTGTTCTCTACCTACGGAAGTGAATAGGGCTTAATGATCTTCGTAAAAGTTTAATAGCTGCGCTTGAAAAGGATTTGCATAACGCTATGAGCTGATTAGTATTCAGTTTTTTTTGTTACGATGCCTGCTTAGGATTTTGTAGTTATAAATGAAAATTTTACCGTCTTTTGTTATAACATTGTACCTTGTAATACTTACATTGCTGACAGGAAAAGGCGGTTCAAATTACCAAATTGTGTTTTATCAAGCAAATTTTTATTTTAACTTGTATATAACAGTATAAAATTATTATTAACGATAAAAGTAAAACTGTTACTTTAGTACGTACCCGCTATAGTTTGTAAAGCCTATAGAGATAAGATGTAAGATACCTAGCCTAGTGGTATCGGCCCTTACTTTACAAACTGAAGGTCGTGGGTTCAAATCCTGCGGTGAAACAACTTTGTTGTTTTGTTGGTCTGGAAAATATGGGCCGATACCACAATTGTCTTTGTTTCGAGCGCATTTCTATGTCGCCTAACACAGCCGCAAATTGGTTACGCAATAATCTTCCTTCCCTTTCTTACTATACCGCTCCTTTTCGCCTTTCCTTCTTTTAATTTGGCTCCTGGCGAAGAAGGAGGGTATAAGGTGAATACTTCGTGAAGCGGTCGGCGGCCAGCGCCGCTGCAGTCGGACAATTGCCTTCCGGAGTTCCTACGCAGCGCATCATATTTCGTTAAGTCACGCGACGCGAATGGCCAACGCCCCGTTTTATTAGTTATACGTTTACCGCGAACCCAAATCGCGTCAACAAAGACGCCTGCAGCTGTGCCATCAGACGAGGTATTTATCCTTTCTTTTATCGCATTTCCAATCCGGCTTCATAACCACGTTGTCGGAGCCGGATTACGCACATGGTCCTTCGAACCGCATCCTTTCTTCTGGTCCTTAAATAGGATCCACCATATCGCCGTCACTCGAGCTAGTTGGTCTAATTAAAATTGGCTGACGAAACTTGAGTGACCACGCGCCAGTGCAACCAGCCTAAAAAGTAAGGTGATATATGGGTCGAATGGGCAAGCAAGTCGGTCTCGGTTTTCATGACTATGCTTGAAAGTCGTTGCATTATGTCAGTGCCTTTAAATGTTCTAACAACTTACTCATCAATAGAATGCAGTTTATCCTTTGGATTGTGGAGGTCAGATGCAAGTCGCTCTGTGTTAAAACTGTTAGTCAGGTAAACCTGGATTTATTTGAAGCCGAAAAAGAAAGTTAAGTTAATAGAAGTAAAATTTTACAAAGATCCAAAATACATGTTTAATAAACATATACGTTTCATAAACATATAAGTGTTTTATCCTTCCTGCGAAAACTAAAAGCTATCGATACCAGTAGGAAACTGAATAGTTAGATGCACATTGGAAACTACAGATGTATTCTCAATTATGTTCGTGTATCAGAGAGTACTCGATTCTAAGCATCCGTAGCATTTGAATTTGTCAGTGGAAGTGAAAAAGGGAAACGTATATACAGTTGGAGTCTGCAAACAAACTTCCCTATTTGGTAACTAACGACATGAATGGTTTTTCACATAACTGTTGCACAGGATGAAAAAGCGATTTTCAGCCTGTGAATTGTATTGATTTAAAGAATCTAAAAAAGACAAAGTATAAAGTGAGGTATGAAGTGAAAATTTTATTTCAATAACTGCCATGTAAATTAAGCAAATGTTGATAGCCATGGAAATTACTCATAACATATAAATAAAAAAATAAAAGAAACAATCTAATAATGCTTTGAATACTTGTTTTGTAAACAAGTATTCAAAGCAATTAATATAAATGTGAAGATTAATATATAAAAAATTTATAAATAAATATTAACCCACCAACCCGCATTGGACCAGCGTGGGATATGGTCTAAATGGAAAATAGGTGTGCCTTAAGGGAGGCCTATATCCAGCAGTGGAATTACACAGGCTGATGAATATTATGAAATTTTAACAACAATATTAACGGTAATAGTAGTCTGTATAAACCTATTATGTTATATTTACCTTAATATATATTTTTTTAAGTAAGAACTTCTTGAGCTGAGAAGAAGCGGTGAATGAATTTCAGAGCGACCATTTTTGTTATCTTATTGTAAAACCTATAGCATATTATATATATATTACCTTAATATATATTTTTTAGTAAGAGCTTCTTGAGCTGAGAAGAAGCGGTGAATGAATTTCAGAGCGACCATTTTTGTTACCTTATTGTAAAACCTATAGAAAACATTATCAGAATTTGTTCTCATTTAACTCACTTACTCAATCACCACACCTTTACAATTTTAATAACTTGGAATTGTTACTTGGTCCTATTAAATATTTAGTTATTTTCACAATGTAGCTCTTAAAAGATTTGCTCTATGTGTGTAAGAAATTATATGATATTTAATGCCCTAAATATTTTGATGCTGCACGGTTACTAAAAGTTATAAATCGACTACTTGTAGGTTGAATAGTTTGCTGCATATTGGCTAAATAGATGTACTCCCAACTTTGTTCGTGTTTCGAACAGAGTGTAATCAATGCATTCATAGCGTTAGGTTTTCTACGTTTGAGTTATGTACACAGAGCTCCATATTTGTTAACCAACAAACTGCTCGTCTATGTATTGTTGCTTGGAACAATAATGCGGTTAAAAGAGGTATCAAATACATGAGGAACGTTGTTAAGTATCTAAAATAAAATGTTATTCGTAAAAACCTCTTAATCCTCAAAGCTTTTGTGACTAATTAAAGAATATTTGTTTAAACAAGTTTTATTTGCTTATAAGAGTTTACTTCCGCTGTTACAATTCGAAGTAATAACTTAGACGATCCTATTGATATTATATTGAGTTATTGCGTTTAAAAAACTAAGTGTTACAAAAGTGAAATACATCATCGTAGCAGAAAATACATTATAATATCTGTGAAAAGTTATTATTACTCTATTTTTTAGTGTTAAACTATGTCATAAGAGTTCTAGATATCATTCATAAATAATGCTAGCAGACCCTGCCACGGGTTGTTGCGGCTAAGATTTAGTCATTTTAGATGGTAATAAAGAATTTAAAGGCAGTCGAAGGTAAGAATGCAGTCAGAGTGCCTGACTTTGACTGTGGCTGGCTTCACATGACGACTGCGACGTAGACGGGGAATTTGGAGTTTGATGTCATGCAGTACCAGCTTGACATTTTCCAGATCAGCCGTCAAAGGGTACTTGTTGCAGATCCGATGCGCTCTTTGAAGCAAATAATTATGGAGTGATGGTGGCGAGAATCATCATTAAAATATTTACTGAAGGCACTAAGGAAGTGGGAGAATCAAAAGCCTTATACCGCAATGAAGGAATAAATCCAGTAGCTATACTGAAATTCATGATATGTCTAACAGCTGGAAGTAGGTTATTAAGCATAGGAAGTATCTTACAACGCCCAATTAGTCGCATCAAACAGCGTTTATGTTTTGAATTTTATTATTTATTTACAATGTGACAAAAATTCAGTTAACAAATGTGTTAATATATGTTTTATATATTTTACTTTATTATAAGGAACACTCTTTGTGCTTGAGTTATTTGATGAAATTATACCTTAAAATTTCGCCTCTATTAAGAACTGTTAGTAGCCGCAAAGAGCCCTAGAAGTCGAATATGACAAGAAGTTTTCTTTCTAACACCGTTATAATACTTATAGCTAAGAAACAACTTTATAAAATCAATAAAAAATTCACCATATAGAGAAAATAAAAACTTATTTATTTATGAAAATAATATTTACATAGTGATGTTTTTTCAATAGTGTGTATAATTAAAATTGTTTGTTGATTGTATTCATTTGAAAAAAAAGACATTCTGATCGGTGTTAGAAATATATAATTTGTAAGATTCCTTTTCGCCATGTACAAAGTTATTTAGGGAGTTTACCTTTATATTGCTCGGGAGATTTCACAACTTGCCGAGTGTTTCGCGCTGAAGCTTTTGCCGTCGATAAATGAGAATATGAAATTATTGTCCTGTAAAAGTATATTGCCTATTATTCTCTGAAAAAAAATTTTATGCTAGAGAACCAATTTCATAACAAACGTACAAAAACAACTCTCTTTTTTAAAATTCTGTAAAAGTTTAATAGAAAAATAAATATTAAAGTTAAAACTGTAATTTAATACCTTGTTTTTCAGTGCGGATCAAAAACGGAAAGCACGCTAGACAGGTCGTTTGGTTTTAATTGTTATTATTATGACGAATAGTTTTACTACCTGCGTAGCCTAGTGGTATAGGCTAGCGCTTTAGAAACCGGAGGTCGTGGGTTCGAATTCTTATCTACTCTTCTAAGTTGTTTCCTAGTTGGTTAGGGCGATGCGGGCTGATCACCTAATTGCCTGTTAAGTAAAATTATCCATTCGTAGCCCGATGGGCATGCAAAAAGTCAGTACTGCGCCTCGTCTCTCTCCGGTCGTGTTGGTTATCCGTCCTATCGGGCTTTAAGAGTATAAAGGAATAGGGAGTGAACCTGTGTTTGCGCGTACACTTTGTGCAGTAAATATCTCCTGCGCAGTTAGCTAATCTCTAATATAGATCATCAATCATCCATCCGTAATCCAATTGTTACACCATATTATTACCAGAATATATTTTTACGTATTTATTATTTTTACTTTTTACCCTACAAAAATCCATTTTCAAAATCTAAAAATAACCCGAACATAGCCGTGGACAGACTGCTAGTGATTGATAAAAGTAAAAACAAAAGCCTTACGGAACCTTAAACGGTTTCGTTACTCTTATCATTAATCTTCACGAAATTTTCTTCTCATCTCACATTGAATAAGTTGGTAATCAAGTTCTGACGAGTTTTTTTATTGGATAACAGCTATGACGCGCGAACTCAGAGGCAATCGTTTTTCTCTGCAAGAATTGAATTATTTTAATATTTCAGAGGCAACTATTTGTATCAAATTGATGGTAATTAATTTGATGTAAATGACGATGTAACGTATTATATGGATCTGTTTTATTTACCTGAAAATATTTGCTTATATATATGTTTTACGGAATCATGGCAAGATTATCTTTTAAATTAGAGATGTACATCAGCCGTTGCCACACTTTGACTACAACAGACGCTAATTTATGTTAATAAATAAGGACCATTATTTAATTCCTTAGTAATACATTGAGTGAAAAAATCATACTGTTAATCCCCAGGTTAAGATAAATTTTTTCAACTCAGAATATTTGTGTATATGACTTACGCTTATCTGATTCTCGCTCTAGTTTTGACGCTTATTTTATAGTACCATTCCTTATTTTACAAACTCTTGTGAAGTCGTTGCTTTTTTGTTTATATAAATTTTAACCCTTAATGGATAGGGGTGTATTAGGGGAGGCCTATGTCCAGCAGTGGACTTTCACAGGCTGATGATGATGACAATGGTACATTTTAATGTATTTACCGTATTCATTGCATTGCATCACTAAAAATTCTGATCATAATTACATTCAAATATCTCTAAAATCATAAAAAACTTTTATGACCTTAATTAATTTTCAATCAATTTAATTTATCGTTTCTTTTTCATCAAATTAATTGCACGACGAATCTAACTGTTGAGTATTAAACAAAAATGTTGTATTGAGTCTATGTATTAACCAATTATTTCCATGAAAAGTCATTATTCAAATTCAATATTTTGAACATTTTAATAAACTTTTCTCTCACCGCACTCGAGTAAGGCTATTAACTACTGCTAATAATTGTTACATTATTATTAATTGTATTGTAAATCTTGTGCTTCCAGTTGTGGAGAATGGAAGCCTTATTCAAGGTCCCGAAATGCTCAGATAACTGGTCAGTCCAACGAATCTGACCACGGTCCCTACAATTCTCGACCTCAAGTTACCCGCAATGATCAGACTTCTCAAGTTCAATCAGGAGCTCTACGGGTAACATGACCAAAATATTTGAACGCTCTCTGTGAAAGGATCGAAAAGAAGCGCCTATTTCCTTCAATATTGAATGTGTACAGTTCCAATTCTACGAAACGCGGTTTAGGGAATTCTAAGGAGTCGCCACCAACAACACATACTATGTACGTTACATAGACATCACACAAAATTTCATTGTAAGCTCTTTTTAGTATTAATTACAACCGAGCTTCAAAATTCAAACCGAAGATAGAATACGCTATTAAACCATGACCATCAATAATGTGGTAACAAGTAGAAAAGAGGTTAACTATAATTTTATTTATAAGTTCATTAATAACCCACACCAGACCAGTGAGACTAAAACTAAATAAAAGCCTATTAGATTTTTTATCTATGGTATTTTGCTTAAATGCCTGTACTTGTGTTGTTTCTGTAGTTCCTTATTAAAAATTATAAAGTATTGAATGAAAGGACTTTTAACGGATTACATCGCGTATATTTACCCTTTAAGTTCCTGGCGTTTATTCGCATAAACAAAATAATTAATTAAACATTATGAACTTATTTTTAAAAAATTACTTTAATCTTTCACGTATATATTTGCCTGGTTAATTAATTTTTATTGACAAAAACAAGTGGGCAACGTAAGTAAGATGCATATAAAGCTATCGAAGTTCAAAAATTTAATCACATTTCTAATCAAATTACTACATTGCCATATATAGGGTAGGGTAAGACTATGTTAGCCGCCCATTCGATTTGAATATTTAAGCTACAAGATTGCAGAAACCTGCTGTTTGATGGAGTTTGCCATAAGGCCTTTTTCTGCCTCTCTGTATATTAGACTTCAAATTAAACCTTGATCCATTTTATACAGCGTTTGACGAAATACGGAGTTATTTCGTAGTTTTACTAAAAGATATATATATATATATATATATATATATATATACAACACAGCATGAACTGCAAAAATATTTGGTCTTATTTATTAATAATGTGTAATTATTATTATTATCACAATTACCACAGGGGTGAAACCACAGGAGAAGCTAGTTATAAATAAAACTATTTATGAACAAAAAACTATTAGAAAACGTTTTTGTCAAGTAAACTGCGTAAAATAAAAAAAAAAATCAATTGTCATTTGTTTAAATAAATATTTACTAAATTATATTTTTAGTCTGGATTTTTTTCCTCTCAAGTTCGCAGTTAAGTGGAAATGGCATGTCCATTATAAGGTATTTTATATTGCTAAAGTGTCGATGAATAATGGATGAGATGCGCTCTGATATTTCCGGCAACTTGAGCAATTTTTGACCCTTTTCAATTTGATATGATAAAGGATGTGCTAGCTATAACTCGATCTCAACGGCTTCTATTATTTCATATATTAGTTTAAAACCTAAATAAATTGATGCAAGAAATGGAACTAGTGGTAAATAGTTTTCTGTTTTGTATAGAATTTTCAAACTAAATTTCCAAAAAACTATGAAAAGAAAATATTTAACTACTTAAGCGTGTTTTATGTTACTTAACAGGATTATAAAGCTTTTGTTTAACTCCTAGTCTTTTCTGTGGCCACAATTGCATAAAAAATAAAAACAATCATGAGTTGACTTTGCTAATAGGGCAAAGCAAAATAGACATAGCTTTTGATAAATCTTAATAAAATGGTTAAGTATTCCGGTACAATACTATTGAATTTAATTCTAACTTTTTTACAATGCTAGAACTTTTATGTAAACTTAAACTGTATTATCATAAATGAGCTTTGAATATGTTTGATTGCAATTATTGAAAATGTTCTTGTTAAAATGATTATTGTGGGTTATTATTAACTCCGATATAAATGCTAGGTATGGTTGACTTTTGAAGCCGATCTCTTCTTAATGTCTTAAATATCTATTAAACTATTTATCACATTATTATTTTAAACAAAATGGGAACATTTGACTGCTAATATCTATCATTTTAAAAATATTGAACCAAATCTAACTACTAGGATGGAAGCATACACATGAAGCGGACACGAGGTAACATATATAAAAAAAAAACGTACCCTCCGAATTGAGTACCTTCTTATGGAAAGTCGGTAAAAAATTTTAATACGTAACATGACGTCTAAAAGTTAAATGCGGACTTCAGGCGTCTTACGCTACATTTTATATGGGCCGTCTCACCGCAAGTAAAGGCAATATTTCCATCACTTCCGGTGAGCACTTCAGGCACACGTTCTGATTCTCCGCCTGATTCTACAGAAACGAAAATTGCACGAAGGAGTTCTACTTAAATAACGCAAATATATAAACATATTGAAAACTGATAAATCAGGAAGCATGACCTAATACGAGATTTTTAAATCAGTATGTGTCAGGCAATAGTTTAAAGAAAGACGACTTGTCTTACCTAAGATAAACTTGCAAACGTAGTGTGGGACTTTTTGCCGTGGGGAAATGCCTACGCATACCCGTCAGTGCGAGGGCAAAAACGGTGCCTAAGAGATGGGGTCACAAGAACTCTTTGGAATTATTTTGCAACCCCACCAACGCTAGCCGCCAAAACAACCCCGTCTCGGCCTACGGCCATCTGCCTGCGTAGAGTAAGACGCCCTACAGCAAGTCCACGCCCACGCGCCCTGGAGACACGATTTTCGCAAAGTAGCTGATGTATAATATAATATAGCCGAAGCAATAGCCGACGATAAAAAGCGGCGGCGTTCATTAGAGAAGGCATATGTCCAGCCGTGAACTGACACAGGCTGAAAAATCTGAAAATGCTGAAAATCGTGATGATGATAAAGATAACCTTTTTTCCACCTAAGATGTTTTTTATAGTAATTAGGTTAATTTGGTCACTGTCTTAGGCTATTGTTATTTATATAGTAGAATTGTTCTACTATATAAATATACGTTCTAGCGTTCCTACCTACTTGTGCGAATTGTATCAATAAATAATAACAAAAAGATAGCAGGCGTTTGGTCTTTCAACATTTTTCCAATTGCTTATAAATAGGCAGATAATCTTGCAAAGAAAGAGAAAATTAAACATTATATAAAAGAAGGAAATGGATAATGGGGACAATAGTCGGAATAATATTCAAAGCAAACAAGGAAGACCGATTTGTGAAATATTAAAATGAAATCAGCGCTTTTGATATCATAGAAATGTAACAATTCTCGGTACAAAAGAGGCCTCTCATTCTTTTCTTAATGAAGTTCCAAATCGTTTTTTAAACGTATTTAAGTGGGCTTATAATAATAAGTCTAATCGCCATTGAATTTAAATTTAGTTAACTTTTATTACAAAATATAACATTATTATATCAGAATGTCTTAATATTTATTAACACTGAAAAAGATTTTCTTTTTATGGAAATATACCTATGTTTAGAATTTTAGTTTCCTATTTCTATTTCTAATTATATTAATGCCATCGTACTTCTTCACTTATCTCATTTATAAGATAAATTGTGAAATAGAGTTCCACTAGAATTGGATTACTTTAAAAAAGTTTTTTATTCATGTTTTGCACGATTGTTAATTGGTCCCATCGCAATAGTTAATAATAACTGATATCAAAACCTGAAGTCAAATCTAGTTGCTTATGTTACAAAATGGAGTAATAATAAACCTATATAGTTTTATCATCATTAGCCTGTTTCAGTCCACTGATGCCTTCCCTAATGCACGCCACCACTTTCGATCTTCGGCTTTCTCACACCAGCCACTATGCAAATGTCGTCACTCCATCTGGCCGCAAGGCGTCCACACGTTGTTTACCGAGCCTCGGTCTCTACTCCAGAACTTATAGTTTACTATTGTTTGCCTTATAACTCTATTGTTTATTTAACAAATAGTACAAAGCTTGCATAGCTGAAAGTTTAATTTTAAATTATTATTTCAGATGAAAAAATTGGATTATCCATTTCAATATTACAAATCATATGGAATAAATACAATCTTGCTGTTATAAAGGAGTATAAATTTTACAAACAGAATGCACGAAAAGCGCGTTCTTATAAGGCAATTTTTTTAAAAAGCAAAATTTTGCTTGGTTCAATAATGCAATGATAAAAGGCTTTAATCGACAGTAACCAAGGTGGTTTATAGTAATAAACGTTCGCTTTACAACATACAGAAGATTTTTTAGCCATCTACACTCCTCTTTCTCCACGACTTTATCTTGGCCGTGGAGAACGCGCTTATGGCCGGACCTCTTCATTGTTGCACCTACTAAACCCTATATGTTAAATTTATCTATAAATATTATAAATTTCTTACTTAATTCTCAAAGTTGTACACGCGAATATTCAAAACGATAAGATAAGAAAATAAAATCAACTTTTTTAGCTTTTATTGCGACAACATACCTTTATAATTATTTTCCATTTTTGCAGCGTCCAGGGAGTATAGGACTATCCTATGTGAGGTTGCTAAGAATTATAATCAATTAACGTCAAATAAATATTTTACATACGTAAGGTTTTTTCAATAAAATATTCAATTTTGGTTTATTAATTGTCACAGAAAATTTTAATGTCCTCAAAGCAGCGATGTGAAATAACTTACAATATATACAAAAGTTCTTTCAGTATTCAAGTAACATGATATACGTATATAAAAGTGTTAACAAGTTTAAATTTTAAAAATCTTTTAGTCAATGTAATAAAATATTTGTAATTTTTAAAGCACAATAACCAGTTACGCGTGCTTTAATTACAGCGGTAATAATTTCATTAACCCTTAACTTAGCAGAATTTTAGTTTTTCAAATATAAAAATAATATTCATAGCATTTAACTTTAATGTCCCAAGGGGTCTAGAAAAAAAAAATAATAACTACGCCTTTAAAAAAACCACCTGTATCTTGTGGGATACATTGCCAAGGGCATTGGTAAATATATTACGCTATCGATGTATATCTACAGATAGCAAATTATCTATGACTTGATTATATATAGCAAATTATCTATGACTTGATTATATAATAATTTATATGGAAATAAATATAAAAAACACGTTAATAATCAGTAGTTCGTATTATTAATTTAATAACAAAAATGGAACTTCAATGAAAAATACACAATCAGATTAATTTTAGACATTCATATTATGGAAATTGAAAAAACAGTTCCTATCCGCTAAAAGACACAGCCTCATACCATATTTGATGCACATAACAGTAGTTTGACCTTTGATACTTATAATTATTTCTTTTATTTCCCCAATTATACATAGTTTTCATCGTCCCTTGGACCCAAAACTAGAGAAATGATTATATCCGTCACATTTAACGTCCGCAGTTGGCCTTACGGTGTTTTTATAATCTTTTTTGGTGCTGGTGGTACAAAATCATAGTTTTTGAATGGCTGCTGTCTCCCAGAATGTAAGAGCCCTTGTATAATATGATATCGAAATCTCTTTAAACTCTGTCGTTTTATGTTATTCACGCCAATATGTCTGCAATACTAAATCCAGCTATTGTTCACGCACATATCTAACATTTGAGTAGAGATCTGTAAGTACCATCGGTGTCTTTTCATCTCCGTTCTGTACAAAGCCACTAACATACCTGCAATGTCGACTCGTCCCATATGTACGTTGTAGTGCTTTATTATATTGGGACAGCAGCTCTCTGTTTTAAATCCTTATTGTTTCAGAAACATAACTGTTTGCCACAGTAACCACTTTGTTGTCATTCCACTGACACACATGACAATACAGACTTTGTTTGTATTGCATATATTATATACTCGTAAGTAAGATCCGCGGCCTTTTTTTTTTTGAGGGCTTTATCGGTATAAGCTTTTGTTCTGCACCACGTAGTCTGTTTGACCCTATGGTGCCTAAGGAGAATATACCCATATTATATCGGAGCATATGTTCAGAGAGCATATGTTGTGTGTTTGAGCATAAACTCTAGACTGGTGAAAAAATTGTCAAAGTACACAACTGAACATGGATCAGGAATAGTTTTACATAGTGAGAAGACGATTTTTGCCCCAAAAGCCCAATCCCATTTCTTCTGGTGAAAATAGGTGGTATCTGAAAGTGTCTTCACCTTCATATACGAGAAAATCATAAATGAAACCCGAAACGCCAGCCGTAAAAAAACTTTTGAACCCCTATTTGCGAGGCTTGTTCTTTATGTATTGTTTTCGATTACCGGCTTTTTGCCCTTATGTGGAACCATCCTATTTAATCAATGCTGAACCTGGTTTCATGAGGAACTCTCAAAAAGTTGGCACGTACTTTTTCAATGAGTGGCCTAACTTTAAAATACTGATCACCGTCATCAAGCAGATTGTCGTTGAAGTGGATGTACCGTCGTATCTGTTGAAATTTTTTGAGTTTCATTACGTCAGCTATTTGTGAAAATCTAAATTCCTGACACCAATAGTCAGTGTAGGCATATTCACGATTCCTATTATCAAATTTATTGCAATAAAATCTTTGATGTCTTGTGTTGAAAAATTAAGAGAACGACCAATTGTTTGAATTGAGTATAAATTGCATTGCTCTGTAATCATGTTAAAGATGCCACCATCAAAGAAGTATTGTAAATATTAGCGGTGTTCTTTTGGTGTCTGACTTAACTGTTCATCGTGTGTTTCGGCGTTATGTTCAAATTTTGTTGTTATCCCAATGGAATTTTAGTTGCTTTCTTTGTAAAGGTGCAGGCCCTTACAGCTAGCCGTGGCAGTTTTGAGCGTGTATTTATATTTGACGGCGATGGTGAGGCTGCTACTATTGCAAGAATCCAAAGAAACACTTTCAGACGCTGGTTTCATTGATTCTGTAGGGCAGGAAGTGAGGTTGTTTTCATAGTCAGAAAGTATGTGAAGATTTTCAAGAGAAGAAGGAAGCGAAGGACCAGATGAAGATTCAGTACTATCGCGTTTTTGAAGATTAAAATTTTCTACTTCACTACTAGAATCCGAACTTTTTTCATCATTTGATGACTGACTGTGTTTTGGCACCAATGTGAGGAATTCGCTAGCTCTTGAAAGCATATGGACCTAAAATTAATATAAAATAAGCCATGCATAGCCACATGAACAGTTATTCAGCTTGGCAGTGTGCACATACAGATACATGACGATTTTGTAAAAGTTGTTAGTAAAGCTAGCAGTGTGTACCTAAGACAACATATCAAATATATATAGAATTGATAGTTTCTTGGCAATGTGCACGAGAAGATACATTCATTAAAAAAGTCACATGAAGCATCAACCAGACAATTAAAGAATGTCTAAAGTAATTATTTTAGTGCTAAATATGTCTATAATTAATAACTTAACACATACACTCATTTAATACATAAAAACAAGAAGAAATCATAACTTTTCTTACCTTTTTGCGAGGCAACATGTCGGAACTAAAGTGAAGTTTGACAGCTCAACAGTCTTACCAACACAGAAAACTTAAGTTGCGTTCCGAAACTAAGATATGGCCTAAATGTTCTTAAATAAATATCATGGTTTCGCTTAAAAATAATAGATTTTTTTTTAAATTCTGGTGTATCTCTACAGATACACGAACAAGAAAAGGGTTAAACGTAAATGCATACTTGAGGCTGAAATTATTCAAATTGAATGAGCTCCAGCGTTATATTACTCTACAAATTACATATTTCGCGGTTCATTTTGCAACTGGAGACGTTTCTAGAGTACAGTGTTTACTTTTAATTACAAGTTCTTCAATGCCCTCACCAACAAATAAGGAGGTTGGATTTATTCATCTTTGTTGTGGGTAAATAAAAAATGCGAAATTGTTTTTGTTTTATGAAGGCACCATTATGAAAATGTTTATATGAAACTATTTTTTTTAGGAAACCTAACTAAATAATAATTTGTCTACCAAAAAATTTAACAGAGTATACATACATCAATTTATCTACTAACAAAACTAGTCTCTGAACTTAAATACGTCGTTGTACTCGTATATGCACATACTTCGTAAATCTGCAGGGTTTATAGAAAAATTTCTTGAATTATGCACATAAATGTTAGACAATAACAATATAACCGGAGCACATTACAATTGTTATAAATAAGAAAAAAAATGACAAACCACCTCAAAAAATTAAAAAAAAAGTAACAGTGAAATCATATAACTACTTTTTTGAAATCATAGAAATCTTGGCTGAGGCCTCCCCTAATACACCCTATCTATTAAGGGGTTTGGACCCTGGGGTACGAACACTCATATCTCTCACGGTGAGCAGCAGGTTGACGATATCAATAGTATGGTCGGTGTCCATAGGCACTTTCTTTAGGTGGCCTCGACTGCTCATCTACTTCATGGCTATAAAAGAAAACTAGCTTCCAAAACAAAGCAAGTAAGCATTCTATCATTTGCTCTAAAATATATTTTGCTAACCGAAGAAAAAAATAAAAGTAAGATGAGCCATGCGTCGGATGGGCAAGTAAAAAGTCGGTCCACCCACCAACTCGCATTGGACCAGCGTGATGGAATACGGTCCAAACTCCCCAATGGATAGGGGTGTGTTAGGGGAGGCCTATGCCCAGCAATGGATAGTCCACTGCTGATGATAATGATGAAGAAAAATTAATCAAAGGAATTTATGAGGCACCACCTGTGAATTTGTATAGTGAGAAGACTTTTGTCGAAATCGTAAACAGATTTTTTACACCTTAAATTTTTTTTCGACTCGAGCGTACAAGTTGAATTGGGGTGTTATTTTATCCTCCTTCTTTGATTTATGCTTAAAAGGTTTTGTATGTTTGACAGGTTATATACAGCTTTTGAGACAAAAATTGACATAATGTTTTGTAGTTTTTCCTAGCCAAACATATACGTAAATCTACTTTTAAAAACTTTAATCTAAATCGAATGACAGAGATGTATGTTTAGGCAATACTTAAACTAAATTAACAAAAAAATCTCAACAAAGTAAGTGTCAAGGCGAAGTTTCGAGGCTCGCCGCCACCGTAGGTATGCGTGCATCCCTATAACGATTGTTAAGTTATTAATATTATTCTCTATGTACTTTTTAGTTGTCAACATAAATACTAAAGTAATATAATAATAGTTTACTTATGACTACACTAAGTTACGTGTTTAGTAAGTCCTTTTTTACCACTTGAAAAATCTACTTTACGGATCCACGCCACGTAAAGGAGTAATAGGAAGGAGTACGTGGGACACGTAGGCTAATACACAACGGCGTTTATACCCTCTGAAATGCCGACGTTGCCTCTTTCTCACATATTTGCCGGTGCCGCGGGAACCTGTTATTTCATGCAAGAACAAGTTTGCAGCGCATATGCAGCGTTACAGTGACTTATTAAAAACAGCCACAGTGGAGCGAATAACTGCTGTTCAAGCCATATTTAAGAGATAATGTAACTGAACAATTGGTGTAAACTTTTCAAGCCTTTAATATGATCAGCCTATCTGTAACACTCACATGTAAATATTCCTCAATACTCCACTGCAATATTCCTCTAATATATTGGACGCGGACTCTCTTACATCAGACAAGCAAAGTAGGCAATAAAACCCCGCTTTAAGAGACAACAAATACATCACGCTATAGACTAGCTATTCGCAGTATGATCCTTGAGTTACTGAGAAATAGATAAAAAAATATCGAAATTTCATAAGGGACGTTGGTTAGGCTTTACCAACTGCTTAGGGTTCCGTAATTAAAAAATTGAGTTTTTCTCTATTCAAGCCTCACTGTTTTCATTGAATTGCTCGAAGCAAAGACTAAAAAAATTTCAAACGTCATGAAAACGGAAATCTCGCTTTTGTAACGGTAACAAGTCGCCTAACACTTTAGTTTGTTGCGTAACTGCTGCAAAATGCTATCCTCACTGATCCGTTCTTACGGACCCTTCCCTGTGCCGGTCGCGGGGGATCTCAACGCCAAATCAGCGGCTTGGGGTTCACCTGCGGCAGACGCGCGGGGAAGGACACTGTAGGAATGGCTCCGGGAAGTCGGGCTGTCTGTCTTAAACAGGGGTTCGGTAAACATGTGTGTACGGGTCTAGGGCGGGTCGAACGTTGACCTATCGTTCGCTTTCCCCGCCCTGGCCCGCGGAATATAGGGCTGAAAGGTGGTGACGGGCGTCGAGACCCTGTCGGATCATCGTTACATCCGATTCAGAGTCTCCGCCCTCCTAGATACCTATACCGGCCCTGGCCGGACCCCGAGAAACGACTGGACCGAGAGCTGCTGAAGGAGGCGGCAATAGTACAGTCGTGGGTTTCTGCGCCCAACAGCATTGATATGGAGGGGGAGGCAAAATGGCTGCGGGACGCAATGACAGGTGTGTGACGCGTCGATGTCCCGGGCCAAACGTCTCCCTCCTAAACACCGGGTGTACTGGTGGAATCCAGAAATCGCCGCGATGCGCAGAGAGTGCATCGTGGCGCAGCGCCAGTACACCCGTTGTCGAGGACGGCGGCGCAGAGACTCGGCTCTGGGGGCCGAATTGTTCGCCCCTTTCAGCAGCAAAAGATTGGCACTCAAAGTGGGGATAACCGAGGTGATCGCCACGGCTAGAGAGGAGTTGTCGGCGGCGCTGGACAGTGATCCGTAGGGGCGGGTTATGAACAGGCTTTGTCCCTTTCACCGAGAGTCTGGCGCCGCAGTTGATTACGGCGATCGCCGAGGATTTACGCCTTTATTCCCACAGCGAGAGGAGCACACGGCACCTTCGATGGTCCCATATGGCACGCAGACAGACAGCACACAGTCCCGGAAGCGCCAGAAGTCACCCCGGGAGAGTTCGGTGCAGCCTTTCTCAAAATGAGGGGCAAACGCACCGCCCCGGGTCCCGATGGCATTCTGGGATGCGCGCTGGCGCTGGCCTGGAGCTTAGAGTGAGGGCGATGTTTTCTGCCTGTCTGGCTCAAGCCTTAAAACCACAGAGGTGGAAGAGAGGCAGACTCGTCCTCATTCAAAAGGAGGGGCGTCCTGCGGACTCGCCCTCCGCCTATAGGCCGTTCGTGTTGTTGGACGAGAGCTGCGTAATATCGTGGGGCACGACCTTTCGCTTTCTGCCGTAGTACGCAGGATGATAGAGAGCAAAAGGTCGTGGGGCGCCGTCCTTGCTTTCTGCGAGGAAGTGATGGCCCGGAAAGAAGCCGCGGAAAGATACAGGGAGGCTAACAGCGCTCTGGCTATCCGCAGAAGAAGGCCAGGGCGCCTTAGAGTGGCGTACGCGTGCAACCTTCCCTCCTGATACTGAGCCCCTGGGCGGCCGGCAAGAAGGTGCCCGCCGCCCAGAGAAGGGCTCACAAGGGAGCGCCGTGCTGTTTTTTCCGGCATGGCACCTAAAGCGACGGTCCGGGTGTCCCAACACACCCGGAGAGAAGAGGCATCAGCGCCGGCCCCCGGCTACAGCGAAACGAGAAAGGAACAACCGTTGGTTTTTTAGTGGGTATACCGGTCGCTCCATCTTGGTCCGGGGAGCCCCACATATCCCTGCTGCCCCCTCACTCTGTGTGTGCTTTAGAAACCGGAGGTCGTGGGCTCGAATCCTGCGGAGGCTCAACAAATTTTTCTTGATGTTTCCTAGTTGGTTAGGGCAATTTGGGCTGATCACTCAATTGTCTGTGAAGGAAGAATATTGATACATGCGTAGGATGGGCATGTGAAAAGTCGGTCCTGCGCCTTATCTCTCTCCAGTCGTGTCGGTTATCTGCCTCCGTAGCCTAGTGTGCTTTAGAAATCGGAGGTCGTGGGTTCGAATTGAAAAAAGTCTCCTAGCTGGTTAGGGCAATTTGGGACGATCACCCAATTGTCTGAAAAGTAAGATGATCCATGCGTCGGATGGGCATGTATAAAAGTCGGTTGACCCACCAACCCAATTGGACCAGTGTGGTGATGGTCCAAAACCCTCTAATAGATAGGGGTGTGTTAGGGGAGGCCTATGTCATGCAGTTGACTATAACAGGCTGATGATGATGATGACATATTTAAAAAAACATTTTAAGCTTTATTTTAAAAAATAGTAGCCATAGTTACTCCCAGTTATAACAGCTATATTTTAGAGAATGATCGTCAAAAAAGAACAGCCATTCCAGAGATAAGAACAAACAAACAAATAGAATTAAAAAAAAAATGCTTTTTTATATGTACATCATCACCCTGTATAAGTCCACAGCTGGACATAGGCCTCGCTTAATGCACATTTTACTATAAGGGGGCTTATCGACCGTATCCTACCACGCTGATCCAATGCTGGTTGATGGGTGGACTGACTTTTTACATGCTCATTCGACATATGGATAGTCTTACTTTTCAGACAATTATTATTATTATTATGTTTACGTCATATAACAATAGTTATTTTAAGGGTACGAACACTCAAATTTCATTTATTTGTATAGACAATGTACACTCTAAAAGATGGTGTTAAAACTCAATAGAAAAGTTAGAATTAAAGAAAGCCTACATGTTCGCGTCGTGCTCATTCCATGGCGAAATGAAATACTTTACGGAAGACGTGAATTTTATTGTACGCCAAATTAAAGAGCGTTATATATTAAGTCTGTCAGTAGATGCAACTAAAGTATTCTAATATAAGGAATAAGTGAGATGAAATATTTTAAGCCTAATATTAAATATTAAATAAATATATTTGATTTTTTTTAATTCACAAAGAGCTAAATCGCAAGAGGTAATTTACTACTTACTATTTAAAACCATATCCTCGTTTTATTTCACCATGCACCTACCTAATTTTCTCTGTACCACCAAAGGTTGACTGGTAGATAATGCCTTTAGGCATTAAGTCCGCCATTGTACTTACTTGTGCATTAAGCTTTAATAAATAAAATTATAAAATAAATAAGTAATTTCTTTGTTGTATGTAAAGCAATTTTTACGTTACTAAACCGTCTATCAAGGTGTGCTATAGTTTAAATTTTGAAAAGAGGAGTTTTCGGAGTTTAAACTTGGCATAACAATTTCATTGGAAAATACAATTAGAACGATAAGAAATAGGATTATTAAATAAAACGACATTTCATTAAAAGTAACTTAATGTTCTGTAAATCAGACTTCAATAGATTACAAGTCTTGTAATAATCGATAATACTCATATATTTTAGGTTAAATCAAGCTCTATCGGTATTGTCGATGAAATAGTCATCGGTATCATATTTTTTTATTTGCATACAGAGGCAGACAAGGATTTGAGCCACCTTATAAAAACCTACCTGATCAAGCAACCAATGTCCATTGACATTGATAATACCAGTGGCATCACCTATGCGCTGCCTATCATAAGACAGGATATTACGTCTCGTTTATCTAGTAAATACACTGGCTACGGTGCCATTTAAACTGAAACACTATCGTATTTCAGTTCAAGGGCTACTTTTAACGTACTACCGTTATGCAGTGGTACTAGGCACTGCCGTGGTACCGCCCAGAGTCTCCTATAAAACCATCTCTAAATATTAATATTATTATAGTTTGAAAACATTAAACTTTTTCAATGTTAAATTTGCAAACGACAGTTTTATCCGATCAAAAACCATATAATTTAAAGTATGTGTCATACATAACGTTAATAGCTTTTGTAATAAAGAAACTGGCCTACAAAAGTAAGAGAAATCAGTGATGTATATGAGTCCACCCTTGGATAGTCCATTATGGGACACAATCACACATCGTTCATACGTTTCACAGTAGGTCCTAAAACAAACGAGTTGCTTTCAAACGCTCTGTTCTTGTGAAGAATGCATTTTTCGCTTTTACTTTGAACAATACTCATTGCAACCAAGGGACCTATTTACATGCGCACATAACGCTACATACAGGATGCATTAAAAATTTACAAATATAAAAAATAATGTACATTTCGTGTTGAATCGTGTTAACTGTAAAAAAATTATGTTTAAAATTTATACGTCATAAATAAACAATGATACGTTTCTATTTTGCTAAATGCCCTGCCTTTTGACTCTGGAAACTTAACAATATAATGTTGTTTATTTTATAATTTATGACTAACTAGTCTATTTAGGGCGCGGTCACCTATGATGAAGTTGTCAGCAGAATACTGATTAAAACTATTAATAGATGCTGAGCTGAAACATTAATGGTCTAGCATTTAACACTTTCTCGTAAAAATAATAACGTGCATATTTTTATCTGTTATGATTAATCATGATCAGTCTGGGTGAGTCCAATGTTGGACGTTCATTCATTATAATTTATGATATGATTATAATTTTTGAATTTCTGGTTCTGGTTTTCTGGTTTAAAAGAAAGTGGTACACGGTGGTGTATGAAATGTAGATTTAAATCTATCTCTTTACATTGGTACATTTTCTTTTTAAATTAAATATGTATTATTACAAATTCTTCAGTTTGGGATTCGTGGGTGATGATAAATATTTACAAAGAAGCGACAATAGGTAAATCATCACCGTGCAATCGTCTGTCTCATCTAAAAATAATAATCTAATAGTACGACGAAAATAATCTTCTAGAGTATCTTAAAAAATCTTACATGTTTTATCGCTATTTTCCTTTTTCATTTGTTAGAACCCCAAATTTGTTTTCCACCTCAACGCTAACGTAAAAAGGTCCTATCCTTAGCGTTTTAAACGTCGTCTTTGGGGGATCGACATAAAAAGCTCATTCGATTTCAATATTTGACGCTCCTAAGCCGCGATTAGACGTTTTACAAAGTTATATTTTCGTATAAAGCAATGTTAAAAATAAAAACAGTAACGTAAATATTTTAATTAAACTAGTGAAATCAACCTAAGGACAACTTCTTGGCAAAGTTGTATTCCTTTTTGGTTTACAAATAGGAGTTCATCATCATTTTCAGCCAGTGTTAGTGCACTGTTAGACATCGGCCTCCCTAATGCACGCCTGCTCCATTTTAGGGTATTTGGACCATATCCCACCTGGTCCAATGCGGGTTGGTGTGGTCCGACTTTTTAACCGACTTTTTACTTTTCAGACAATTGGGTGATCGGCCCAAATTGTCCTAACCAACCGGAAAACAACGATAACACATAGTTGCTTCCCCAAGGGAATCGAACCCACGACTTCCAGTTTATAAAGTAAGGGCCAGTACCGCTAGACCACGGAGGCGGCTTATAGAGGAGTTAGTAGGTTCGAATCATTGAGGGATATGTCGTTTCCCTATAGATTAAATCTTAGTTATACATAGATTAATATGTTCTCTTCAAAGTAGTTACTTTTCAGTGGTAGTAGGTAATCTTTTTATTTTAGAACAAATACACGAAAAAGGTACATTTGCGTTGCGTGCTTTGCCTGTAAAATGAAGTAACAATCAAACTTAAATCAATTGTACATTAATATAATATTTAACATAAAAACGAAGAAATTTGGAAAATATTATGCTATAAAGGATATTTATATATATTATTTCAAATTAAAATTGAAATTCCAGAACTCTCAAATTACTGTATTTACTACCTAGTTATTTTCGAAATATTAGAATTTCCGGCAAAACTTTCGATTCTGAATAAGATATTCCGTTTATACAAGTATCTTAAACTTAAAAGCGATAAATTGAAAAAAGGATCTATTTGGCATTTTCTTAAGAGATAAAACGTAGACGTAAATAAAAAATACATATCTTTTCTATGTTTTCTTCGTTTGACGACCCGCTTCGGTGTAGTGGTTAGAAACCCGTACTGGTACGCCAGAGGGTGTGGGTTTGATTTCCACCACGGGAATAATATTGAATTGTGTTGAACATATACTTTTTTACTCGCGTACGATAGGTAGTTTATATGTATATTATGTATTTATTTACTAAAGAAAAGTAAATCTATGTATTTATCAGTCATGTAGTTTTTATAGCACAAGGTTTGCTTTAGGACTTGATAATATTTGTGTTATTTGTCAAAAATACTATGGATGTAAAGTTTTTATTTATATTGCGTTAAAGACTTTTCACTGAGAAAATTGTTTATTAAATATGCGAATTTATCGTTATTACCTAATATATAATTCAATTCAAATATCTTTATACAATATAGAAGTGTAACACTCGCTTATTGATTGTCAAGGACGCTACCACCGGTTCGGAATAGGATGCCTCCGACATTACGTATTTATTACTACCTAGATAATGTAAATCCAGTTCTGGCTTTAAGTTTTATGTATGATGTCTATGTTTATATTATGAGCTGTGGATTTTTTAAAAATAAAAAAAATAAAAAAAAAAAAAATAATGTGAGATACTTACAGTCCTATCATAACGATTTGGTCAATATGAAAGAGTCTGGAGCGAGCATTCAACCAGGTTGTAAGATTACCATTTATAAATTAATTTATTTATAATATCATAAAACACATAAACGTTCCTTTACTACTTTTAGAATGTTATTAATAGTTAAATTCCTGAACGTTTACTGGGATTTTGTTGTAGAAATTAAGATACATTGTCCCATCAAAGATTTACTTATTTTTCGCAGTCTAGTTGCTGGAAGAATAAAATTATGTTTGTTTCTAGTATTTATGTTATGTGCATCACAATGCCTGCGAAAATATATTTTTTATTTTTCTGTATATAATCTAAAAGTATTGTTTTACTGTTGCGTTATTTAACATACGTAACATTTACGAAAACTACTCCTGTAATAGAATAAGTTTAAAAGTGTAAATACTATTCAAAATATGTAAAAAACCTAATAAAAATAAATTATACTTATCTAATATAAATGAGGTCAATTTCGTCAGTGGCATTATGAATTAGCGCCTGCTTGAAGCCCGAGAACACTGTTAAGCTGTGCAATATTAATGTTATAAGTATATAAATTACCACCCACCAACCCGCATTGGTAAGACGTGGTGGGATACGGTCCAAAATCCCCTTATGGAGAAGGTGTGCAATAGGGAAGACCTTGGTCCAGCAGTGGGCTAACACAGGCTGCTGATGATGAACTACATTGTTGTTATAAAAATGGAACGCTAAGTTGTGTTTTTTATAAATCAGTTTAATAAATTTTTGGAACTCAAAAAAAATATGTTTTTGCAATCTTAACTATTTGGTTTAGCGTATCAAGTCTCCTTTATAACTTTCTGTATCAAATCCCTTCTATTTATTGGTCCATTTGGTATCAATGTGGCGTGATATGTGCCATCTCATAAAATAAGCTCGTAAGAACTCGATAAGAAAGATAAGACGATAATATAGAAAATTAAGTTAAAATAGAATTAATAACATTCATTAAACATATTACAAAATCAAACATTTAATGAATATTTTAAGTTATATTTTTAAGTTAAGAGACATTTATAATTATTGAAATAAGTCAAAAAGATTACATGACACAACATTTTCAAAAAACTTAGCCCGATATTAATTCATTTTCCTGAAGATAATTAGCAGCAGAATTTATAACGTCAATTAACTTGTCAAGTCTTTTAAGTCAAACTTAGTACTATATTACTTGGCAAACTTAGTTACTATATTAAATAGTATCTAAGTTTGGCTAATGAAATTTTGGTTCAGGGTTACGAAGAAAAAAATAAAAACAAAAAACATCTTTTTAACTAAAGTATATCATTGCTCACGCAATAGATCAGACTTATTTTTTTAAAGATAACAGCCATCGCTGTTGTCACAATCGTATTACTAAACGAGCAGATCGTAACTGATTCAAAAAATAATGAACCGTGTCCTTAGAATTTCAGCGTAAGATGTTTCGTCTTGTTTACCCAGTTATGGTGGTGGCTATGGGGCCCTTAAAACTGAAAGACAGTCGTGTTTGTTCACTACCGATTTGCGATAGAAATAGGCAGTATAGTGTAACTATGTAGACCACCTCCGCAAATCTCGCATTTCTAATAGAATTAATTATAAAAAAACACTGCAAAATTAACTATAAATAAAAGAATCGCGAATTTGTAAGAGCGTTTCCAATACATAAATAACACTAAAGTTAACGCTCATCATCATCATCATCATCAGCCTGTGATAGTCCACTGTTGGACATAGCCGCCCCTACTATACCCCTATCCATTAGAGGGTTTTGGACCGTAACCCACCACGCTGGTCCAATGCGGGTTGGTTGGTGGACTGACTTTTTACATGCCCATCCGACGCTAGTAAAGTTAACGCATTAGAGCGAATTCGCACTTTCTCAAAATTGAAATTAGGTAACACAGGTGTTTCTTTAAAACAAAATACTCTGAAAGTTGCTAGACTAAGCAAAATCAGTTCGTTAATCACGCCTGGTCGACTGGTTGGCTACAGCGACATGAGAAAGTAGCAACCGTTGGGTTTTTTAGTAAGGAGCGGCCGGCATACCCATACCGGCCGCTCCTTCTTGGTCCGGGGATCCCCACATATCCCTGCTGCCCTCACTCTAGCGGCGGGGAATTTCTAAGCTTGATTTTTCCAACTGCAAAAAAAAAGGCTAATTCATTAAGCCTTTTTTAGCCTATTTTATTACAAATTTGATTTGTCTCGTCGGGATAGGTTGTACAATTTAATGGCTTTTTCATAGATTGTTTCAGTGTTATAACGGAGTTGGCACAAATTGTTAAGACGTAAAAATTATAATTAATAAGCATACAAAGAAAAATTTAGGTTACAAATCATTATTCTGTGTTACATTTCGTGAGATTACTGAATTTATATTAAAAATAAGGGCAAAACAAGACCGCATTATTTCTTTTTAGCAAGTTGTTCAATTTGCTTAGTAATTCATTTATTAATATAACCTAGATGATATATGCTTAACTAACGTAACGTATCTAATATAAATACAGCAAATTTGGAGTAATAGTGTGCCTTTTGTTAAACTGAAAGCGCGGAGTTTAGTTGTAAGATATTAAGGAGGTAAATGGAGCATATTATCCATTGTGTAAGTTTTATGAACGGATACAACAATATGATATAAACTTCGGTATTAGGTAATATATATAATTATTTATGTAATTCTTGGACAAAGTAACATAAAGTATAGTCCAAAAATAATAAATAATTATACTGTGTTCAGTTTTTCGATGAATCGTTTAAAATTTTAGAAATTAAGAGTCGACAATAACTCTTCTTTAATTACTTATAAAAATATAATAATATTAACTGTGTTAATTATTAGTTAACTTATAATTGATGAAAGCGTCCAGCAGATTCTTTCCAAAAGAAATTATTCTCAAAGTATTTAATATTAAAGGGGCATTATTAATGCTGCAATTATGCACAGCTGTTATTCATATTCCATGGTTAATATAAAAAGGAATGACTTGTAAAAGGAATAAGAATGTGTCTTTAAGTTACATCGCTGTTTTTGACAAGTCGTTGTCTGCGAAAATACTACCGTGGTGCCTATTTCAGCCGCCAACTGGTAGTGTGTAAAACCCGGGTCATTACTGGATAATAGAGACAAAACATCCTAAGTCGCCTAAGACTTACGCTGCTTTACTTATGGGCAAGCCGTAACACTTACCATTAGTTGTGTGGTGAGGTCGTTTCATGGCTCATTTAAAAATATATATCGAATACTCGAAATTATTCAGTTCTGAGATTCTAATATATAATATTAATAATGATTAAATCTTATATTAATGTAAACATTATAACAACAGCTTTGTAGGTAGTTATTAACAATTTTAAAAAAAGCTTTAATAATTTTATATTAAACAATACTGCCGTCGTACGATACAGCGAGTACAGCGCTGTGTAAAGAGCGACTGTTGCAGGAAGACAGTGTTAAGAACCGCTTTGTCAGCCACCCGAGCGCTGCAGCTTTGTGTGAACACGAAACTCTTTACTGACTAGAACGAGCCATGACATATAATTTGGCAGACGATATATGAACACATTATCTTGAATATTATTTGTATAAACATTAACACTTTGGACTATCAGTTAAACTTATATAAGTAACAAACACGCTTCGTTTGGAAGAAAAATATTGAAAGATTTGCAACAAATTCTTGTTTATTAAAATCTTCAATACATATGCAGTCTTTATATAGTAGTGAACTATGTCTTTTCAATTGTTATTTATACGATTACGAAAAGTTTTTAACACAACCTACAAATCTTCCTTCTGAAGAAAATATGAATTTTAAATATAAGATGAAAGATTTTTAATTTTTTTGTTGACTTCTCTAAGCTAAACCTATTTATACAAGTAAAAACTGTCAAGGAAATGTTATATAAAGAACAGCATATACATAACCTGCGATATGCACTCAGTAATAACTATTGATCACTTCCAGAAGGTTCTATTACAAAATCCACATCGACGTTAGCGCACAATAAGGCTCTTCTCTAATGCTGAAATACGTTTTCCCTCCACTCGCAGCCATATCGTTCGATCGGAGATAAATCTCCTTTTAATACAAGAACTGTCAACGCTTTTGAATCTTTTATGCGAGAATTCATCGAGTGATGTTTATTATTTTGTTACAGTAAATGTCCATAGAAAAGGAACGCAAAAAGTTTTATTTTGTGAAAATGTTGATGACTTAAGGAAATGGTATGAAATTATTATTCATGTTCTCATTTGACATGATTCTTCTGCATTATAATACTTTACTTTATACTGTGATAACTGTAAAACAGAAGCTGTAGCGTTTTTATCTGTACAACTTAAAAAAAAAACAGGCAAAGATTCATATCTAAAAGAGGGATACTATTTTTAGAAAACCAGTTCATAAATGCGTAACAATTAAACGAGAATAGTTCCATTCTCGCGTAAGCAGAACCAAACTAGGCAAATTTTATTGTGTTCGTAAACAACTTAAACTTACTAAAATTAACTCGAGATTTATCATAAAGCTAAATCAATGTAATAGTTACACTTTCCAGATACCATTTTTAGTGATAAAATACACGTGCACCGTAATTTTGCATTAGCTCTAGGGATCGAATAACGACCGCGATAACCTTCGAAATATTGCCCGAAAAATGGTAGGTTTTTATGTCGATGCAAAGATCAATGACAATCACCGATTTCTGTTCATTGTAGAACACAAGCAATATATTGTAATGTTGGTGATTACCACATTTTTGTACTCCGTTTTGAAATAGTGTGTTGAGTAAAGACACAAAGTTCGTTTCGGAAAAGATATAAAAATAAATATATAACCTGAGATAGCCGAAGATCGAAAGTGGTTACGTATGTTAGGGGTGGTTTATGTCCAACAGTGGACTGACAAAGGCTGACAAAGACTGACAAAGACGACAACAGCTTTGTAGGTAGTTATTAACAATTTTTAAAAAAGCTTTAATAATTTTGTACTCGTACGATACAGCGAGTACAGCGCTGTGTAAAGAGCGACTGTTGCAGGAAGGCAATGTTAAAAACCGCTTTGTCAGCCACCCGAGCGCTGCAGCTTTTGTGTGAACACGAAACTCTTTACTGACTAGAACGAGCCATGACACATAATTTGGTAGACGATATATGAACACATTATCTTGAATATTATTTTGTATAAACATTAACACTTTGGACTATCAGTTAAAACATATATAAGTAACAAAAACGCTTCGTTTGGAAGAAAAATATTGAAAGCTTTGCAACAAATTCTTGTTTATTAAAATCTTAAATACATATGCAGTCTTTATATAGTAGTAAACATGTCTTTTCAATTGTTATTTATACGATTACGAAAAGTTTTTATACACAACCTACAAATCTTCCTTCTGAAGAAAATATGCGAATTTTAAATATAAGATGAAAGATTTTTTAATTTTTTTTTTGTTGACTTCTCTTAGCTAAACCTATTTATACAAGTAAAAACTGTCAAGGAAATGTTATATAAAGAACAGCATATACATAACCTGCGATAAGCAGTAAGTAATAACTATTGATCACTTCCAGAAGGTTCTATTACAAAATCCACATCAACGTTAGCACAATAAGGCTCTTCTCTAATGCTGAAATACGTTTTCCCTCCACTCGCAGCCATATCGTTCGATCGGAGATAAATCTCCTTTTATTACAAGAACTGTCAACGCTTTTGAATCTTTTATGCGAGAATTCATCGAGTGATGTTTATTATTTTTGTTACGATAAATGTCCTATAGAAAAGGAACGCAAAAAGTTTTATTTTGTGAAAATGTTGATGACTTAAGGAAATGGTATGAAATTATTATTCATGTTCTCATTTGACATGATTCTTCTGCATTATAATATTTACTTTATACGGTAATAACGGCTGAAAAAAAAACAGGCAAAGATTCATATCTAAAGAGGGATACTATTTTAGAAAACGTTATTTTATGTCTTGCTCTTATTCAGTTCTATAAATGCGTAACAATTAAACGAGAAAGTTCCATTTCGCAAGAGACCAAACTAGGCAAATTTTATTGTGTTCGTAAACCATAAACTTACTAAAATTAACTCGAGATTAATTATAAAGTATATCAATATAATAGTTACACTTTCAGATACCATTTTTAGTGATAAAATACACGTGCACGTAATTTTGCATTACTCTAGGATCGAATAACGACCGCGATAACCTTCAAGTTTGCCTGAAAAATGGTAGGTTTTATGTCGATGCAAAGATCAATGACAATCACCGATTTCTGTTCATTGAGAACACAACAATATATTGTAATGTTTGTGATTACCACATTTTTGTACTCCGTTTTTGAAATAGTGTGTTGAGTAAAGACACAAAGTTCGTTTCGGAAAAGATATAAAAATAAATATATAACCTGAGATAGCCGAAGATCCAAAGTGGTTACGTATGTTAGGGGTGGTTTATGTCCAACAGTGGACTGACAAAGGCTGATGCAGGATTCCCCTAATACACGCCCTCTTCTATACATTCTATTTAATCTAGAATATAGTAATGTTTAGAAACTATTATTAATAAACATATTTCGTCAGCTGCTGACCTTACAACCAATTAAAATAAAATGAATCTAACTGGTATATAAATATACTTTTTAGTTTGTAATTGCAGAGTACAATAAAAGTATTTTAAAATAAAATAATACCAGTGGATCTCAATTATAAAACAGAATATGTTTGCATCAATCTTCTGAGAAATAAGACAGTCCATTAATCGTCACAAAAATAATTAGACTGTCACCCTTAACTTTTTTGAGACAAGAAAATTATGTTATAAAAGTCCAATGGGGACGGCTATTAAGATAAACTGCGTTTGGACGTAATTTTTGGTAGATTCAACACAATATATTTGACTTTATAGTTTTCACGTTTATAAGAGCTCTACAAAGCCAAAGTTAGAAATTTTTATATTTTTGTTAATTTAGTATAACAGATTTATAATATTTAAAGTTTTTCTGTCCTATTAACATATATACGTAGCATATACATAGCTTTGCGTAGTTTACTATGTAATATCGTGCCAAATTAATTTATGATAATTAATCATTTTTTGTTTTACTCTCAATTAATGACTAGATTTTTTGCGTAAATTCCTACGAAACTTATCTAAAATGTTCCATTATTAAATAATATGCCATATTATCTATTGGCAGCGTCGTAGAACCCCCCCCCCCCAGTGATGACCTGGGCAAATGTACAGGAAGATGTTGAATGCAAGTAGCATATATTCATGCTTCTTGGCGTCCTTGTTTAGCAATGGGCTTCACGACGAATAATTGACACATTTTATACATAGTTCAAATAATTAAAATTGTTTTTTAACTCAGTTACTATAGTCCGATTACATTTACTAAAGTAAAAGGAATGTTGACAAACTGTGTCTCACGATAGTAAAAGAGAAAAATTGAGTTAATAATGAGTCTCAAAAAATTCTTCTGTGTATCCATAAATGAAATTTGTCTATCAACACAAATAAATAGATATTTACTACAAGGATTGTACCTCTGGCGGAAATTAAATGCGATACACGAACTGGTTTGTTTCGGTTAGTTCAGTGAAAACTAATACAACACATGAACAAAGTTTTAAATGCAAAGTTCGACGTTGACAATCCAACGCTCATTTGAAATTCTCCTGCAGCCATCTTTTAAAACGCAAAATAAAACTAGCTGCAACCTTTTGTATCTCTACGTATATTTACTTTTATCATAGATATAAGGAGATAAGTATAGTAGGTATCATAGATATATTTAGAAACCGGAGGTCGGTTCGACTTCTGCGGGACCAAATAAATTTCATTGTTGTTTCAGTTGGTTAGGGCAATTGGGCCGATCATCGTATTGTCTGAAAAGCAAGATGATCCATGCGTCGGATGGGATGTAAAGTCGGTCCACCCACTAACCCGCATTGGACCAGCGTGGTGGACATGGTCCAATTAGTCGCCAATGGATAGGGGTGTATTAGGGGAGGCCTATGTCCTGCAGTGGACTATCAAAGGCTGATGATGATGCTGAATATACACATAGATTAGACCTGATTTTTGGGCATCAATTCTAGTTTGGTAGGTTGTAGGAGATTTAAAAAGAATTCCAATGTAACTTGTTAAACCAAAAAAGACTAGTATAGATAAACCCTGAGCGTTTTAAATATATTTATATATAGATATTTTCGTGCTCAATTACTTTACCTTTTTACAAAAATTGGTCATGTTTGCCGATTCTTTTTGTACTTGATTTCGTGATGAGATATCGTGATGAGTCAATAAATAGGTGGGAATCTCTTATATATAAAGATACGACGCTCGTATGTAAGCAAAGAGTTTCCTGATAATTATAATATATGATACGGTACCTATCATTACAAATATGCTCAAGAACAATGAATGAGCGCACGATTTTATATTATCGGAGGTTAAGTAATATGCTATGTTATATTAAAAACAAAATTGTTAATATCTAATAGTTAATCTAGAACGACCATAACTTTCATATTTTGTTTTTTAACACTTTATATATTGATGTAACTGACTTTGAGCCATATTACGAAAAGTAATAACCCTGGACCGTATGTTGGTGTATTGAAATTTTAATTGAAATTTTAATTAAAATAAAAATATTCGCCAAGACTCGCATTAGGGTCAGCATAGAAAAAATATATGATTAAATTAATTAAAATGTCCTCATAATTTTTTTTTACAAAAGTGATTTCAACCTTATTTGTTTTATTTTAAGAATATCGTTCAAGTAAAATACCTGTCAAAATTGATTAGCACTTCTGGATATAGCCAGAACAAACAGCTCGACAGACAAACAGATAAAAATTAGAAAACGTAATATGATAAAACATACCAGAGGTATTTAGGCCCTTTTTCAGACGGTGTTAGCATGGCACGCCTTTGTTGCCATTTCTGCGCAGTGAAACACCACTGTATTCTGGCTTTAGGGCAGGAGTCAGCGTTTTAATCAATTCTACATAAAATTTACACGATTCCTCTCTTAACATTATTTCTTTCCTAATAACACGGTTATGTCAATTACGAACTAATTATACGCACCAATAAATTGGAATAATTTTATCCTCGAACGGTTTAAGGTGTCGTTAGCGATGCTCTTGGAAACATTTTAAAATCCATTAGTAAAGGAGACAATTACTTTTCTTTTTCTTTAGCGAAAATAACTGTATTCCGTTTCAATGATATTAAATGTCACTGAGCCCTTTTTGATTTAAATTAATGTAAAACCTAAATATTTTTAATAAGAGCTGTCTGTTATTACTTTTTTCTTTAATTTACAATCTATTTATAATATAGCAAAATTCTACTGATTTGTGACAGGAATTGGCGTCGCTGTGGTACTATTCCCGACTGTCTCGTAATGAAGAGACCTTTCGCCTCCAAAAGCAAAATAATTAAGTAAAAGTATTTAAAAGTTTAGTTTTACAATATAATTTCTAAATTTAGACGTCAAAGGTTCATTTAGAAAAGGATAACAATATCAGAATAACCAGATCCATTATTATTCTGGGCAATACCCATATCAGCCACCGATTCCATCTAAATATTTTATGCTCAAGATTGCGGCCAATCTATTTAACCGAGTGATTTTTTTTAAATTACCCACAACGATTTTTTTTATTAATGCGTTGGTATTAAATTGTCTTTCATACTTTGTATCAGTGATTGGTATTATTTTATATAAGGAAAAATTCTGAGACATCACATAATTACCTTTATCGTCATCATCATCATTAGCCTTTGTTAGTCCACTGCTGGACATAGGCTTCCCATTATTCACCCCTATCCGTTAGGGGGTTTGGACCATATCTTACCACGCTGGTCCAACGCGGGTTGGTGGGTGGACCGGTTTATGCATGCCCATCCGACGCATGGATCATCTTATTTTTCAGACAAATAGGAGGTCGGCCGAAATTGCCCTAACCAACTAGGAAACAACAATGAAAATTTGTTGCATCCCCGCAGGTTTCGAATCCACGACCTCCGGTTTCTAAAGCAGATGCCCATACCATTAGGCTACGGAGGTAATTACCTTTATAGTTCATGTTATTAAATAAAATAGTTCCTTGTGAAATAAAATTAAACATTAAAGGTGTTTATTTTAAAATTTATTTCACACTGGCAGCAATATAATAAAAAACAAGTACAATAGTAACAATTGAGGTAAGATTTTTATTTGCAGATTTTCGTGTCATTACACGTTTCCAAATATAAGATTATAGTAACATAAATGCGGGTACCCCAAATATTTCACATTTTTTGTTATACCTTGTAAAGTTAACACAGGTCTGTCTATGCGAAAACAAAATTCTTTTTAAAAAAGGGTCCTGAAAAAAATTTATGTGGTCTAACTGCGTGCGTATATCCGCTTTATTTTTTTTGTAAGATTTTTCTGACGAATGCACATTATCTTTTTATTCCATTGTTTAGAATAATATTTTGATTGCAAGAAGCGAATACAAAAGCTTTTTGTAACGCAGAGGTATACGTCCATAAATCTAGATTCCTGGGATAGATTCCTGTGGCTATTTTTATTACGGGAATATTAATATTTGACAAAATTTATTAGATATTGTGTATATGAGGATATTAACGTTGTTTTTCTCAGTAATATGTTTGATAAATGATAGGTCCAGGGATTTAAGCGATAGCCTATAGTTCAAATAATAATATATCCTACATTTTTACTTATATATTAGAAAGCCAAAGCTAACATTTATAAACATTACTGATGAACTACACTCACGATAAACTCTTCAGACAGAATCGTAATGTAGATTTTGTAAACAATAAACCTTTCTTGTATACAAAAAATAATTTATTATTATTTCAAACTTTTTGAGTTATTTTTGCTTCTCATTTCACATTTGCTTTCCATCTTTCTTGCACAAAAACTACGTTTTAAGTAGCTAGCAACAAGTGGTTGAAAACTTTATCAATAGATTGAGTCAAAAGTTTCTATGACACTTAACATATTTTAGACAAGAACAATAAGAGACACTTGAAATTATTACTGTTGTTTTGTTTTCTAGTGAATTTATTTTAGTAATAAAATTATAGCAAACCATTTTGTTTTTTTATTCATTGAATATCATAGTGGAATGATGCCGTTCATTTGGTAAAAAGTATGTTGATATAAACGAATAGAGAAATAAGTTCAGGGACCACTATTTTATTAGATAAAGTCATTTGTAAACAACAGTACCTCGATGATGCCACGTTACACCTAAAAACATAAAAAAACATGGATAAAAAATCGATTGGATTGGTAGTTAAAGTGGACAGACTGAAGACGATTAATAAAAATGTTCTTTCTGTTGATAACGTGCAAAAATTTATACAAAAGAATTAGTTTTAAAAATTATTCTTTTGTTAATCATTTTATTAATTATTTAGTCGACAAAAAAATATTCTACGGTTCACACAGAAACATTGAAGTCGCTGACTTTGTTGTGTTTTTTATTTTCCCTTAAATCATAAAAACACCATCTCTACTGGGAATTATGAAGTGAATCGAATTAAAGTAAACTTACTATATTTTCAAACTGGCGTATTGAAACAGATTGCTTGCAACAGAAATCGTAACAATATAAGAGCAAAACTTGAAAGTTAGCGCCATATTGATGTCAAATAAAGAAAGTTCTTTGCGCAATGTTTTCAAAAAAGAATCTTTATATACTTGCCGTCCACATTCCGTGGCAAAATAAAATATAGCACATGTTTTATAATGTTTAAAATTAGAATAAATTGAAACAGTTAATGAGAGTTAATAATTATTTTATCTTATTTTGAATATTTTGTCTATAAAAAACACCTTGTGATATTGAACATATACATGTATTCGTATTTTCTCGATTCAAAACAAATATCTTTAATTTTTCGAAGTTATAGCAGCTGCTATAAAAAAATGTGAGTCACCAGATTACGATTAATAATAAATTACATTAAGCAGTTACATACAGCTAAGAGTTAACAAAATATTAAATATAAAACTCTTGTAAATGTGTCATAAATATTTTGATAATAATTATTTTGATGATGATGGATTAAAAAAATAAAAGTAACTGAAAGCATATATTATGATAAAGTTTCAAATAACCAATACAAACAATATGATTAAAACATTTTGTATAATAAAATCTCGGTGCTTAGATATAAAAGTAAGAATTAATATTTTATAGAATTAGATGCCCAGCCTTTATGTAAGCTTAGGTCTTTGAGTAGATTATGCACGACGCCTTTTAATGCGCATTGCACATTAAGACAGAATGTAGTTACTTCAATTTCTAATAGCCTTTGAACAAAGTCTTTAGGCAGGTTTTAAATGACAACTTGCGATTCGGGTCGGTTTCACTCTATATAAAATGATAATGTGTTCAAAGTACTTAATTCAATAAGGATTTATGACATTTTTCCGGTTGAATGTAATGAAAAAATTAGTTTTTTGGGTAATTCTTAAATTATAGGTAAATACCATAGCACATATTTTGTCAACCGTTAAAAATTGTAAAAGACTGCAGTAAGTTTGTTTGACTTAACTCGTGGGGTTTAACCAACGTTCGCAATAAAAGCGCAAAAAAATGGTATTGTGTATTGAATTTGTGCATTGCATTAACATATCATTAAAACCTGTCATATATTTAATTGCCATTAATATTTCGTATAATTTAAATAACTTTTAAGAAACTTTATTACTGATGTTTAAGTTATAGTCTTTATGTAAATTTCAAGTTCGTGTCACTATATACAATAAATTTTCGATCAGGCCCCTGAATAAATTACAGTAAAATTAAAACTTTCCGCCCCCGAGGCACTTGAAAATTGGCCACAAATAAAAACCTAAAACTGGGAATGAAAGTGTAACACAACCTCAGGATAGTGCAGTATCTGAGCCAATTAAAAAGTTTAGAGGACGTACTTTTGCAAATATCTTGTTCGAATAATGATTAAATTATTTTAACAAACTTTGTTTATTATTTAATTCTATTAAAAACAAATGTATCGTTACGCTGTACTTATTAGCGAAAGATTTTAATTAAGGCATATTTAAATTTGGTTTTTGGTTTTAATAGTTAAATTCAATAGCACACAAAAATCCACGTCTGTTGAAGCCAGCAGATGGGCTCCAAATAACATCTTTGGTACTCAAGCCAATCTCACCTGCACGTGGTGCACCCTGCCGAACAACGGACGAGGCACTGACGAACTACCCACCAACACGCATTTGACCAGCGTGATGGGATACGGTGAAACCCCCTAATGGAGAGACGCAAAACGCAAACGGTGGCGGCCACAGAACCGGCAGGGCGGGGGATGTTAAGAGTCCCTGGAAGTACGTAGGCTGCCAAAACAAACTTACTGTTGCAACTTACAACGGTAAAGATCGGAAGCGGCGGCACAGGCTGATGATGATAAATTATTTTAATATTACAGAGATTTTTATAACATAAAGGCAAAGTTTCCTCAAAACGCAGAAATCTTATTTATATGATGCAATTAAGTAAAATACTTATCCAACAACAGCGAGTTCATATTATTCATTACATAATAATACAATGGATAATTCAACTCTCAAATACAATAAAAGTTAGAAATATTAATAAAGACCATATTTTGGAGGGTATCTTGGTAATATAACGAATGATTTTTGGCTAAATGCTTCTATGACCTTGTCTTATAACCAACCAATTAACTTAAGCAAATAACTAACAAAAAAATTGGCAGATTCATTCAGTTATACTTGGTAGAGGAATTATCTTAAAAAGAAGACGACCTTGTCGTATAAAATCCTGTTATACAAATTTGATTTAACTTTTTAATTTTTTGCTACACATTATTGAAAATTTAACTTTTTAATTTTTTGCTACACATTATTGAAAAAAAAATACTTTAAAAATTGTATCGCGTCAATTGACATTTTTAATTCCCGACGTTTCGAACACATTCCAGTGGCCGCTAGATAGACTGAGACGTCATGTTTTTTTTGATGATCTAATACTTTGTGGAGTAAACCTATTAGAACATACCGGATGTGGGGAGGCCGTTGCCATGGGCGCGTCTCCCATCCGAGTAACTTAACTGCACTTAGGGCCCCAGATGGGGAGCGGCGTGGGCCATCACTTTATGGTTCCTGTTAGCATGATGAATCGAGGCCAAAGCCTCACCTGGATTCAGACGCTTTCCTAAGGATAATTTTAACAGCCAGGAGAGCTCTATCTAAACATTTCTACCACTTCACAAAGCGTTGGCGTTGGGAGAAGAAGTGGTGCAAAAAAACTCCAGCAACGCTCTTATCTAATTGCGACTTTACCAGTGGGGCCGATGTCGTGAGTGTAAATGTCATGCGTTTTGTTGGTATTGTTAAAACGGGATTACGGGACCTAACTTATACAATACATAGGCCGCTGTTATGATCGTTAATATGTCACTGGTTCTGACCTGCCAAAGAAAAACCGCCAAGGAACACTGCGGTCGTCATTTTTAATATACATGTTTAATCAATATATTACAATCACCTCATAATCATCGTCATCAGCCTGTATTAGTCAACTGCTGGAAAAAGGCCTCAACAAATGCAGGCCTTCTCCATTTGGGGTTATTGGACCGTATCTTCAACACGCTGGTCTAAGCCGGATTGGTGGGTGAACCAACTTTTTACACGACCATCCGACGATAGATCATCTCACTTTTCAGACAGTTGGGTGATCAACCAAATTTGCCCTTACCAACTAGAAAATAACAATGAAAATTTGTTGAGTCCCCGCAGGATTCGAATCCAGGACCTTCAGATTCTAAAGCACACGCTCTTACCACTAGGCTAAGGAGGCAGAAGATGGTGTTAAAACTCGATAGAAAAATTAGGCCTACATGTTCGCGTCGTGCTCATTCCATGTCAAATGAAATTCTTCAAGAGAAACGTGAATTTTATTGCACTAAACATTAAATAGCGTTATATCTGATCAAAAAGTAACTAATTTCGAGTATCTGTCATACTTTACGTTAATAGATTTTGTAAATAAAGAAACTGCCCGAGACAAACCAATGATGTACATGAATCTATCCTTGGATAGTCCATTACGAATGAAACGTATGAACGTTTCACACTACGTCCCAAAACAAACGGGTTGCTTTCAAACGCTCTGTTCTTGTGAAGAATGCCTTTTTCGCTTTTACTTTAAACAGTACTCATTGTAGCCAAGGGACCTATTTACATGCGTTCATGACGCTACATACAGTATGCATTAAAAGTTTACAAATGTAAAAATAATGTACATTTCGTGTTAAATCCTGTTGATTGTTGAAAAAATTATGTTTTATGTCATAAATAAATAATGATATGTTATTAATAACATTTAAATATGAGTAAAAGCGGCGTAAACATGTAAGTAGATCACAAAACAGAAAAGAAATTCCCCTGCCTTTTGACTCTGGAAACTTGCAACAATATAACGTTGAATATTTTAAAATTTATGACTAGCTAGTATATGTCAATGATAATTTGATCCATTTTAGTATTATTGGGCACGGTCGCATTAGAAAACTAATGTACCCATAATGAAGGTTTCAACAGCATACTGAATAAAATTATTAATAGATTCCGAGCTGAAACCTCGCATACTTTCATTCGTTGTGATTTATCATGATCAGTCTGGGTGAGTCCAGACGTAGGTCCCTAATGCACGCGACTGCTTCTGATTTTCAGCTGATCTCATCCAGCCAACACTGGCTACTTCGCTGTGATCGTTTTTATTATAAATTTTGGTATGATTGTTACCACTGTACTGATCATATTACTTCATAATATTTATTTATTTCCAACCGATTTTTACCGGAATTAAGACAGCTATAACGACACAAAACGTAAACTTTTATGCTGTAAGACGGTGTTTTTTAAAGTTTCCGAAGTTAATATGTTGACGGTTGACAAGACAACATGTTTTAAGCAACATATTATTCGATATAATCTTTTATTAACTGTTTAATACAGATAAATTTATGAGCGATTTTGAACGTAACGTTCAATTTATTTCCACCGAGACAGAACATTTTCTTTATAAATTAAATAGATGTTATTAGAAAAGTTGATAAATTTTTGAAGTCAGATTTGGGATTTGTAGGTGTTGGTAAGTATTAACGAAGAAGCGACAATGGGTAAATCATCACGAGCAATTGTCTCAACTAGAAATAAATATACCAATAGTTACTACGTAACTAATATTCAAGAGTACTTTAAAATTCTTATATATTTCACCGCTATTTTCTTCTTTTCCTCTTGTTAGAACCCCAAATTATTTTTTCACCTCAACGCTTACGTGAAAAGGTCCTATCCTTAGCCTTTTAAACGTAGTCTTCCGGGGATTGGCATAAAAAGCTCATTCGATTTCGATATTTCACGCTTCTAAGCCGCGATAAAACCTTTTGCGATGTATAAGGCAATGTTAAAAAGAAAGCATTAGAGTAAATCTTTTAATTGAACGGGTAGAATCAACTTAAGAGCAACTTCTTGTTAAAGTTATGTTCCTTAGTTTAAATATAGGAGTTAGTAGGTTCGAATCTTGACTATCCCTGTATTGTGAAGATGTTTACCTATATACTATAGAGAAAAACTTTATTATGTAGCTAATGAAAGTAGTAAGTTGGTTCCGGTTGTTATGAACACATTTGAAGGTCATTACAGAACATTAGTGTATTTAAATATTTTAATAACCTTTCCTCAAAATTATTTATACCTATCAGTTGTAGAGTTACAGGTAGGACTTAACTTCGTAATTAAAGCCCCAGAGTTATATAAAGTACGTGCATCTTAATCTCCGGCAGAATTTAGCCACCAAAAATTATGTTAATACAAGTATAGATGAAGTCAAAAGATAAAAGAAAGTAGACATATAATACTATATTTTCTGGTTTCCTATGCTTGGCTTGAGGGGGTTACTGTTACACCAAAGGGTGAGAGTTCGACTCCCGTAAAGACAAGCTTAGTATGGACTAGAAGGTGTTGCGTTATTCGTACAGAATATTATGTATGTATAATGTATGTGCTTGTGAACTTCGGTCTCAAATTATTTGTCTGGAAGGGAAGTTTTAAAAGGTGAACAAATATCAAAATTCTAAGAGTTGCAAAAAAAGTTATAACTTTCCTCAAGAGGTGAAAAATAATTTTCATTTCTCCTAACTACAATTAATTGATTTACTACTCTCTCTCTCTCTTGAATCGATACCTTCACTGCTGAGGATGGTGACCCCCTTATGAGTAAATTATGTGACTCCATTTTTGGCGATTAGAAGCCGTATTTAAGGTATTTAAGGTCCCGAAGTGCTCGGATATCTGATCAGTTCAACGTCTCGGGCTACGGCCCCTGCATCTCTTGCCCTCAACTCTGATTTACTACAGTTGTTTATTTTTCAGATTTGTTTTTATGTCGATTGATAAATCATATGCAAAAACATTAATCTTTTATTTTTCGCTTGAGGCAGTACGAAGTCCGCCGCCGCGAGAAAAAAAACGGGGTCCGCCAAGTCAACTAGTCGTATATTAATGAGGTGTATCTTGTCACAAGCAATATCGTGTTTTCGCCTGGTTGGAGCCTGAAAAGACTGTTAAGTTGTTATTAACTATAAGAATACAGTGTATTTATTAAAAAGGAGCTTAGTTTTGTTTCGTCTATGTAATATTTAACTATTTAGTCAGATATGTTTACAGATATTGATATTAGCCTACGGAGGCAGTGCGCCTCCGTAGCCTAGTGGTCATGGGCGTAGTGCTTTAGAAACCGGAGGTCGGGTTCGAATCCTGCGGGACGCAACAAATTTTCATTGTTGTTTCCTAGTTGGTTAGGCAATTGCGGCCGATCACCCAATTGTCTGAAAAGTAAGATGATCCATGCGTCAGATGGGCATGTAAAAGTCGGTCCACCCACCAACCCGCATTGGACCAGCGTGGTGGGAGTGGTCCAAACCCCTCAATGGATAGGGTGTATTAGGGGAGGCCTATGTCCAGCAGTGGACTAAAACAGGCTTATGATGTATTGTACTACTATTTTTAGAGATATATATATATATATATATATATATATATATATATATAATATTTATTTATTTATGTCAAATATATTTAATACTTCAAATGATTAAATGTTAACATTTATATATGTTTGTGCGTATATATATATATATATATACATAATTTATTTATTAGTATATATTTAAATTACTTTTCTTTTCTAACTTACAGATATTTGACCTCCTATTTTTTTCTCTGCATCACCCCAAGGTTGACTTGCAGAAAATGCCTTTGGCATTAAGTCCGCCTATGTACACTTAGTGCAAAAGTTTAGATAAATAAATATTTATATTTTGGCAATTATTGTATTCAATTATTGATAAATTATGTCTATTTATTATATTTATCCTCTATTAAAATGATGATTTGCAAGCGTAACTATTTGATTTAGCGTATCTCCCTTATATCTTTCGCATCTCCTTTATATTTTTCGGTATTAAATCCGTTCTATTTATTGGTCCATTTGGTATCAATGTGGCGTGATGTGTGCCGTCTCATAAAATAAGCTCGTAAGAATTCTGAAAGATATAGATGATAGTATATTATGTGGAGCAAAATTTTAACTTATTTAAAATAATTATCAATTATATTTACGTTTTTTATCATTCAATAAATGCTTCACCACGCATTCATATTATAGGTAAATAGGAAAATAAGTTTAAATAAAATTAACTGCATTAATTTAACATATCATAACATCAAACAATTATGAGGCATTTATAATTATTGAAACAAGTCAAAAAGATTACATGATACAACATTTTCCAAAAAACCTACCCGATAATTATTCGTTTTCCTTAGGACAACTAGCGGCAGAATTTATATCATAAATGAACTTTTCTATTTTTTTCAAGTCAAACTTAGTGACTAAATTAAATAATTTGGCTTAAAAAGTTCAGGCCTATAAAAAATAAAGTTTTATAATTACAAAATAAAAAAAACATCTCTTTAGCTTTACCTAAATTATGTAATAGCTAACGCAATGGATCAATCTTCCTTTTTTTAAAGATAACAGCCATCGCTGTTGTCACAATCGTCTAAATAAAAAAGCACGTTGTACCCGATGGTAAATAATAAGCCTTGTTCTTAAGAATTTCTACGTAAGATGTTTCGTCTCGTTTACCCAGTAATAGCGGTTGCTACGGGCCCCTAAAATCGGAAGTAAGTAGTATACTACTGATTTGCGGTAGAAATGTGGCGGCACAGTGGTCCTTCCTCAGACAATCTCCTGTTAAATTTCCAGTTTAATAATAGAGTTATGACCAAATTTTTACTAGTTTTAACTTTATGCACCGTAGTGTACAGAGGCGGGCTTACTTCCAATGGCATTTACTGCCCTTCAACCAGTTTATTATAAGCATACAAAGAAAAGTTCCGATTACAAATTATTATTCTGTCATAGACTTCGTAAGACTACTGAATTTATATTTAAAATATGGGGCAATACTGGAACGCATTATTCATTGTTAGCAAGTTGTTTAATTTGCTTGGTAATACGTCTATTGTTATACATTCTATATCTAGATGTTCTATGCTTAACTAACGTAACGTAACTAATATAAATACAGCGAATTTGGAGTAATAGTTTGCCTCTTGTTAGACTAAATGCGGAGTTTAGTTGTAAGATACTTAGAAATTGGATTGAGCTTATCGTCCATTGTGTAAGTTTTATGAATGGCTACAATAACATGATATAAACTTCGACATTAGATAAAATCTATAATTATTTATGTAATTCTTGGAGTAACATATAAAGTATAGTCCAAAAATAATAAATAATTATACTGTATTCAGTTTTTCGATAAATCCTTTAAAATTTTAGTAATTACAAGACAAGAGCCTACAATTACTCTTTTTCAATTACATATAAAATATAGTAATATTAAGCTAGCTATGGTTGATTATTAAGTTAACTTGAAATTGATGAAAGCGTCCAGCAGATTCTTTCCAAAAGAAATTATTCTCAAAGTGTTTAATATTAAAGGGGCATTATTAATGCTGCAATTATGCACAGCTGTTATTATAAAAGGAATGACTTGTAAAAGGAATAAGAACGTGTCTTTAAGTTACATCGCTGTTTTTGACAAGTCGTTGTCTGCGGTAATACTAAAGTGGTGCCTATTTCAACCGCCAACTGGTAGTGTGTAAAACCCGTGTCATTACTGGATAATAGAGACATAACATCCTAAGTCGCCTAAGACTTACGCTGCTTTACTTATGGGCAGGCCGTAACACTTTTTCGTTTCATGGCTTATTTATAAAAATATATCGAATGCACAAAATTATTCAGTTCTGGATTCGCTATCTATCTATCATCCAAATAACAACAAAAAGTAAATAATTTTTAAGTATATGATAAATATAAGATTTACATTATAAAAACAGCTTTGTAGTTAATTATTAATCAATTTTAAAAAAGTTTTAATAATATCCGTAATCATACAGTCGTCGTACAATAGAGCGGGTACAGCGCTTGTGAGGAGCGACTATTCAGGGAAGCAGTGCTAAAAACCGCCTTGTCAGCCACCCAAGCGCTGCAGCTTTTGTGTGAACACGAAACTCTTCATTAACTAGAACGAGCTACATTTAAATTGGTATATGAACTAAGAATACATTATCTTGAATATTTTCTTTTGTATACGTATAAGCACACTCAATAACACTTTGGACAACAAGTTGGATAACCTGCGATTTTTAAGGTTCATTGTATTAATTTAGAACAAATATAACATATACATATATAACAAACACGCTTCGTGTGGAAGAAAAATATTGAAAGCCTAGCAACAAATTCTTGTTTATCAGATAGTAAAAGCTAATATACATATGTAGTCTGTATATTGTAGTGAAAATGCCTTTATAATTGTTTTTTTTATTGCATACGCAGACAGACGAGCAGTCGGGGCCATCTTATGGAAAGTGGTCACCAGTGCCCATAGATATTGGCAATACAGTTATCATCAACGCGCTGCCTACCGTAGGCACCGACGTGGTACCCACCCAGACGGTTCCCTGTAAAAGGGGGACCTACCACCGGTAATTATTTATTTCTACGATTAGCAAAAGTTATTATACACAACCTACAAATCTTCTTTCTGAAGAAAATTTGCGAATTTTAATATAAGATAAAAGTTTTTTTTAATTTTTTGTTTTTTTTACTTACCTAAGCTAACCTATTTATACAAATAAAAACTGTCAATGAAAAGTTATTAAAAGAAAAGACTAAACAACTAACAATAACTAGTTATCACTTCCAGAATGTTCCATTACAAAATCCACATCTATGTTAGCGCACAATAGGCTCTCTCTTACGCTGAAATACGTTTTATCCTCCATTCGAAGCTGTATCGTTCGATCGGAGATAAATCTTCTCTTATTATAAGAACTGTCAACGCTTCCGTATCTTTTATGCGAGAATTCATCGTGTAATGTTTATAATTTTTGTAAGTATAAATGTCCTATAGAAAAGGAACACAAAAACTTTTAGTTTGTGAAAATATCGATGACTAGGAAATGGTATGGAATTATTAATGTTAACATTTTGCATGATTTTTTGTCTTAATAGAGAAGCTGTTTTCGTTTTTATCTGTACAACTGAAAAAAAGCAGGCCAAGATTCATATCTAAAAGAGGGATACTATTTTTAGAAAACGTTAGGTTTATTTCTCGCTTATACTTGGTTCATAAATGCGTAACAATTAAACGAGAATAATTCCAATCTCGTTTAAGCAGAACAAAACTCGTCAGATTTTTGAGTCCGTAAACCACTCAAACTTACTAAAATTAACTCAAGATTTATTATAAAGCTAAATCAATCTACTAGTTACACTTTCAAGATACCATTTTTAGTGATAAAATACACGGGCACTAGCTCTGGGGATGTAATAACGACCGCGATAGCCTTCGAATTATTGCCCTAACAATGGCAGGTTTTTATGTCGATGCAAAGATCAATGACAATCACCGATTTCTGTTCATTGTAGAACACAAGCAATATATTGTAATGTTGCAGATTACCACATTTTTGTACTCCGTTTTGAAATAGTAAGTTGGGTAAAGAATCAAGGTTCGTTTCGGAAAACGTGAGAATAGCCGAAGATCGGAAGCGGTTACGTATGTTAGGGGAGGTTTATGCCCAGCAGTGGACTGACACAGGCTGATGCAGGTTTCCTCTAATGCACGCCCTCTTCTATACACTCTATTCAAACTAGAATATAGTAATGTTTAGAAACTATTATTAATGAACATATTTTGTCTATTGCTGGTACTTTAAGTTGAAAACCTAATTAACAGTATGACGCTGACCTTTCAACTAATTAAAATAAAATGAAAGTAATTGGTATATAAATATAATATTTACTTTGTAACTTAAGAATACAAGATAAGTATTGTAAAATATAATAATGCCAGTAGATCTCAATTATAAAACAGAATATGTTTGCATCAATCTTCTGAGAAATAAGACAGTCCATTAATCGTCACAAAAATAATTAGACTGTCATTCTTAACTTTTTTGAGACAAGAAAATTATGTTCTAAAAGTCCAATGAGGACGGCTATTAAGATAAACTGCGTTCGGGCATATTTTTTGGTAGATTCAAAACAATAAATTTTACTTCATAGATTGAAGTTCATAAGGGCTCGACAGAGCCTAAATTAAAAATTATAATACTATTTTGAATTTGAATTTAACAAATTATAATGTTTTATATATTTCTGTCTCTTAACATTTATAGCTATAAGGTACAGGCGCCGATGAAGGCCCACTTAATTTCAAAACCTTGTAAAATCTTGCAGATAAGTAGTAAGCCAATAACCTAATGGAAGTTGTAATATACTTATTCGAGAAACAAGATATCTAAAAAAGTACTTCCATTTTTGGCATTTTAATACAAATGTGAGCCAACCACTAGAGTCGATTTTGTTGAAACTTGCCCTAATTTTAAGTTGGACTATAGGTACCTAATTCAAGATTTAATGCAATCCAACATAGAGTCCGAAACGTGCGTAGACAAAAAATACAATCATACAAACACAAAAATATACTAAGACTATATTCCAATAACCCTAGAAAGGCCCGGGCTATCTTTGGGAATTATGCTATGGGCCATGATAGGAAATTACACTCGGATTAAATATAGTCTTGAAAAAATACAAAAAACTAAATAAAATAATAACACTCTTATGTAATTGGCTAATAAATAGATTAAATATGAATTTTCACAGTTTAGAGTAAAGTGTTTTGTTTTAAATTTGTTAATTTTTAAATGGATTTAGATAGTGGAGGTTATAAAACGTGTATCGTCTTGATATGAACGAGCAAACTGTCATCTGTCTTCAAAATGAAATACACTTGCACTTTTGTATATGGTACTAGTAGAATACACCCAGTGTTTCAAATTATCATACGTGTATTTTTTAAAAGTGGGCTATCCTAGGAACTGGAGCCATCTTCGGTGACACTACCTCATTTGTAATATTTGTATAGCTTTGCGTTATTTGGTCCGTAATATCGTGCCAAGTTATTTATGGTTATTAATCATTTTTAGTTTTACTTTCAAATTATGACAAGATTATTTGCGTAAATTCCTTACTAAACTTGTAAAAAATATTCCATAATTAAATAATATTCCATATTATCTACTGGCAGAGTTGTACATCACTCCATATCGTGTGGGGTATACGAGATGGAGTGATGACCTGTGCAAATGTACAGGAGGATGTTGAATGCAAGTAGCATATATTCATGCTTCTTGGCGTCTTTGTTTAGAAGTGGGCTTCGACAGGCAGGACAAACAATTTAAACATTTTATACATAGTTAAAATAATTTGAAATGATTTACATTTACTAAAAAGTAAAAGGAATATTGAGAAACTGTGCAATGAAGATAATAAAAGAAAAAATTGAGTAAATAATAAGTCTCAACAAATTTTTCTGTCTCTAATTCAATCCATAAAGTATTTTTTTCTACCAACACGTATAAAAACAAAAAACGAAAAACCTACGTGTGTAAATACTTAATACGTAATATATTAAACAGAATAAATATATGTTTACTACAAGGGTCGTACCTCTGGCGAAAATTAAACGCGATACTCGAACTGGTTTGTTTCGGTTAGTTCAAAGAAAACTTGTACAACACAAACAAGAACCAAGTTTTGAATTCAAAGTTCAACGTTGACAATGCAACGCTCAATTGAAATCCTCCTGCAACCATCTTTATAAAATACGATATAAGACTGGCTGCAGTCTTTTCTATCTCTAACATATATTAACTATTTTCAAATATATATGTTTATTTATATCACCACTTTCATTAGCCTTTGTCAGCCCACTGCTAGACATAGGGATCTATTTTGGGGCATTTTCTCTTTCTAGTTTATATTAAAAACATACCACATCAGGTTGAGAACAAAAACGAGATTGTATTATTTGCTGATGACACTTCTTTACAATTTAGAATAAAATGACATTATTTTCAAAATGACGATGTAAATAATACGCTATTGAAACTAGGACACTGGTTTAGTGCAAATAATTTAGTGTTAATCAAAGAATAAAACAAAATGTATAAGGTTTGTGACTCCTAATGTGAGGAACATTAGCTGGGTGTGATGTGGTCGTAGATGATGAAGTGCTGGAACACGTCGAATCCACTGTATTTCTTAGAATCACAATAGATTCTAAACTGCAATGGGGCCCTCATATTAAGGGGCTAATAAGCTTAGCTCAGCGGCTTATGAAGTCAAAAAAATTAGACGACTAACTGATGTTGAGACAGCCCGTTTAGCTACTTTCACTGTATTATGTCTTATGGCAATCTACTATGGGGCAACGCGGCTGATATAAATACTATTTTCGTAATTTAAAAGAGAGCAATTCGAGCAGTCTATAACCTGGGCCCCAAAAAATCACTAAAAAAAATTTACTGAAATCAATGTAATGACTGCTTTTTCTCAACATATTTGAAAATATTATGTATGTTCATAAACATAAAAATGAATTTGTAAAACATTTTGACATATATAATATCAACACTAGGAATAAGCATGATTTTGTTTTTCCAAACTGGGCTCCAAAGAACAATGAAATCTTTTATGGGACAATGTATACTCTTCTACAACAATATCCCAGTAAACGTTCATCTATTATCTGTTAATAAATTTAAAAAAGTTGTAAAGGAACGTTTGTGTGTTAATGGATATTATTGCTGTAATGATCACTAGACAGATAACACACCCTGGTAATGAACTGTTCGCTCCAGGCTATTTAAAACTATCAAAATGTGATGTTTATTGTTAAAAATTTTGTAAAACTTATTAAGAGAAGGAAAAAGTCCAACTGAGTTTCTTACGGTGGTTCTTTTCAGGTCAGAACAGACTTCCATTTCCGAACCGTTGGTAGATTATTTGACGATCAATAAGAAAGTGTAATGCTTCCATATTGAATAAATATATTTGACTTTGGAAAAAAAATAGGAACAATTTAGGTAAGATTTTTATTGGGAGATGTTTTTTGATTTTTGCAGATTTTCGTGTCCTTACGACACATTTTCAAATGTAACATCAAAGTGACATAAATGCGGTAAACCCAAATATTTAACATTTTTTGTTAAACCGAATTAAATTCACAAAGGTCTTTCTATGTGAAAACAAAATTCTTCTTAAAATGGGCCATTATTTATGTGGTCCCACTGCTTGTGTATAACCGCTTTATTTTTTTGTAAGATTTCTTTGACGAGTGCACATAACTTTTTTATTTTATTATTTAGAATAATATCGTTAATTGCCCAAAGCGAACGCAAAAGCTTTTGTAACGCAGTTTTGTTATACGTCTATAATTCGACAGGCTAGTTCCCTGTTACTATTTTATTACAGGGATATCAATACTTTTTTATTACACTTATTCACAATGTCTATATACTTATGGGGTTAAAAACGTTGTTTCTGCTCAGTAATATGTTTGATAATTGAGAGGTTTAGGGATTTAAGCGATAGCCTATAGTTCAAATAAAAATAGATCCTAATTTTTACCTATATATAAATAAGACAAAGTTAACATTTATAAACATTTCTGTGGAACTACCCTCACGATAAACCCTTCAGTTTCAATCGTTTTATAGATCGTGTATACAGAAAATAACTTATTATTGTTTCAATCTTTTCAAGTTATTTTTTCACCTTTGCTTTCTATCTGTCTAGCTCAAAACTCTTAAATCAACTTTAATAATACTCAAAGAGAATACAACACATAATAGTTGTTTTAAGTAGCTACCAACAAGTGGTTGAAAACTTTATCGAAAGATTGCTTTAATGTTTCTATAAAACTTCATATTTTTGACAAGAATAATAAGAGACATTTGGAATATTAGTGTTGTTTTGTTTTCTAGTGTATTTATTTTAGTAATAAAAGCAAACCTTTTTCGTCTACTATTTATCTATTGAACATCATACTGCGATAATGCCGTTTGTAAAATTTGTAAAAAAGTATGTTGATATATATTTTTGCTTAAATTAAGCTACTATTTTTCAGGGAATTTTTTAATTCAGGGGAATTTTTAAATATTGCTAACGATTACACTACATAATACAACTATTATTAATAATTTTATTCCATAGGAATAAATTGGCGTTGGCCGTAGTTTCTTTTTTTACAATAACTTACTCAATATATGTTTTATATGTACATATGTACGCTATATATACATTTTATTAGAATTTATATTTTCTATCTATTATATATATTTTATAATTTTGGCCTACTTGATTTATCTGACTTACCTAAAATTTGACTGACTGATAATGCGTAAGGCATTTCGTTTAAATAAATAAATAAACGACAGCTTGACAGTAAATGTTGTATTATTATAATACGTCGTGAAACTGAAAGTTTTAGAAAGCGCTATATTTTTTGCCTTGTATAATCTGTGGGGTCATTGCACTAAAAATGTTCAAGTGTTTACTTCCGTATTTTAAGTCTGCACGTTCATTGAGTAAATCATAAAATTACTTAACGATAAATCGTTAGTTGATCGTGTGAAAACATTAGAATTAAGCAAGAGAGAATGATTACGCAGACGTACAACGGCTGTATAACTTAACAAAAGCAATAGAAAATACAGCTATAATTTAATATGGATTACTAACTTAGTTTGATGATATATTTTAATGATTAATAGACAGTCATAATTTTTTTTGAACATAGACCTCCCCTAATACACCCCTATCCATTAGGGAGCTTGGACCGTATGCCACCACGCTGGTCCAATGTGGGATGGTAGGTAGCACTTTTGATTAAATAATAAAATATTATTCAATCAAAATAGTTTAAGTTGATAATGATATTATATGTAATATATTTATGAATTTGATTTTCTTGTTTTCTAATTAAAATATTGCAATCCGTTTAAACTCGCGTGGTTGAACTGGCCTGGTGGTATTTGTACTTTTATATTTAATTAACTGTATACTATATTTATTATAATTATTAATGTATTTTAATGCTTTAGTTACATTTATTACGATGTAACTTTTTTTATAATTGATTAAAGCAATGAGACAAGCATGACTTGGTGATAATACCTGACCTGCTTATAAGAAAAGCAGTGTGAGACGCCACAAAGCCGCTCACTGCCCTGAGACATGATGTTGATCTGAAACACAACATGCGTTTAGACCGTATTTCAGCTGGCAATTGCGTCTTCAAAGTCAGTAGAGTTTACACGCTATTGATTTGGGCATAAATCCTAGGTCCTACCCCACACAGTCCCTTTCCTTCTAAAACATCTCTTTTAAAAATTGAGTTTCTAAGAACTAAACAATATAAAATTTGGCTTCTCCTTAAGTTATAATTACAACACACTATACAATAAATTTGCACAGGAATATAAAAAGAAAAATGTTTTAAACGTACTTTTATCTTGAGAACCTTACATAAATGTGAAGTATTTAATATCGTCTGAGAAAGCGGAAAGCAAGAATTTAAATTCACACTTGAATGCACTGCATACGAAACAACCGTTGGTCGTAATATATATATAAATACATAGTATGCCCCTTTAAGATTTTAGACAACTGTTTTTATTGTGTTTAAGCAGGTGTTACGCATGTAAAAAGTCGATCCACCCACCAACCCGCATGGGACCCGCGTGACAGGATACGGTCCAAAAACCCCCAAAAAATAAAAAAGGCATACATAAGAGTGTCGATGTGATAAAGCAAGCGTTATAAGAAAAGAAAAACATAATGCTAGATGAAGGAAATACATACATACATACATTCGTCATAAAATTTTATTTTCATTGTGTGTTTATTTAAATAATTTGTATCAGATATATATTTAAGTGTAAAGAAGTTACCTTTGTAGATATTAACTAATAAGACGGGTGACGCACGTTTTGCAATTCAATAAACGACAATAGCCAACTTATAAATATTTAGATAAATAACATTTTGATGATGTTGGATTTGAAGAAAACCGACAGGAAGGATTTATTCCTACAAAGATTCCAATAACCAATAGAAACAAAATGATTGAAACAAATTGTATATAATAAAATCTCGGTGCTAAGATATAAAGGTAATTATTAATATATTACCATAGAATTTTAATGCTCAGCTTTTATGTAAGCTTAGGTCTTCGAGTAGATTATACACGATGCCTTTTAATGCGCATTGCACAGTAAGACAGAATGTAGTTACTTCAATTTTTAATAGCATTATGAACGATATCTTTAGGAATGTTTTGAATGATAACTAGCGATCCGGGTCGGCTTCGATCTGCCGCCGCCATATTGATCTATATAAAATGATAATGTGTTCATCATCATCATCATCATCAGCCTTTAATAGTCCACTGCTGGACATAGGCCTCCCCTAATACACCCCCCTATCCATTAGGGGGTTTTGGACCGCCACGCTGGTCCAATGCGGGTTGGTGGGTGGACCGCCTTTTTACATGCCCATCCAACGCATGGGTCATCTTACTTTTCAGACAATTGGGTGATCGGCCCAAATTGTCCTAACCAACTAGGAACCAACAATGAAAATTTGTTGAGACCCCGCAGGATTCGAACCCACGACCTCCTGTTTCTAAAGCAAACGCCTATACCACTAGGCTACGGAGGCAGTTGTGTGTTACTGAATTTAATTAGGAACTATGCTGTATTATTGCCTAAAATAACTTTGTTAATTAGTCATTTTTTCACGTAAAATGTAAAGGATAAAAGTAGTTTTTTGGGTAATTCTTAAATGATAGGTAAATACCATCGCACATAATTTGTCGACCGTTATAAATTGTATAATACTGAAGTAAGCTGGTTTGATTTATCTCGTTTACGTCGTTACCAATGTTTGCAATAAAAGCGCGAAAAAATAGTTTATTTCTCCACAATCTGTTTATATTTTGTATTGCATTATGGATGTTTTTATTGGGATTATATTAAAAAAAATGTTAACATTGTGTTGTTCATTGAAACTTGGAATTTTTTATGGTATTGATAGATACTTAAGATGGGGATACATTTAAATATCTTTCAAATTATTTAGTAAAATTTGATATGATATTAAGAATTGAAATTTACGAAATATACCAGTTTTAAATACTTTCCTATTTCATTTTCACTCGATAACATTTCCAGTAACTCTAAGTGACTATTGGTTTATTTATATTTATTTGGTGTCCTTTTAACAAAAGGTCCCGTGGAGAAGTACCACCTCTATACCTATTTTTGCCACAAATCAGTTAAGTATATACGCTGCTGTCTTCCGGTTTGAGCGACATCTTAGCCAGCGTAATTGCTCGGTAAACGATATGCGGATTTGTGTTGTTTTATGATTTGCTTATGGGCAGTACGAATCACCCACCATCAAGTGAATTTTCTGCTGCTGCCCTTCATATTGTTTTAACTGATTAAGGCTGAAATAAGGCTAACTACGGTTACCTTTTAAACTAAACCTGATTTTCATTCTACGGTCATATGTTATATCAGAAAAAACCACTGGGAAAATTAATATATACTTTTTAAAGATAAACCTTTAAAAAGTAATCACAATATCTTAGTAATGCAATTTCATCAAGTTGTCAAACAGGGAGTGGAAGACAATTATTTTACGATATACAGTTTTTTTTCGATAAAATTTGTTAATTTCTTTTTTAATTCCTACCAATAGTCCTAATTACAACAATAAATTTGACGCTTTCTAGGCTTAAAACAATTGAAAAGATGCAACACCTCTAGATTAAATTAAGAAAAATAATCTCATCGACTATTCTGCGATTTGTATTAATGTATACAATTTTTTTAATTGTATACAAAGGCAAACTATCAGTAGAGCCAGTACCAGGAGAATCACCAACGCGCTGCCGACCGTGAGACATAGGATATTATGTCTCATTTGCCCAGTAAATACGCTGGCTATGGTACCCTTCAAACCGGCACACGCGAGTGTTTTTATAAAGAGATTTAGCACCTCTAAAGTACATAAACAAATGCCGTATACGACCCTTGCCTCATAAACTAAAGTTATTTATGTTAAAGCGATAAAGTTTGATACGCCTTCTCTCGAGATAAATACAATTTTCCTTTAATAAGTATCGGACGTGACTTGCTCGAAAAGTTGTGTTATAAATCGAAAACATTTCACGTACTAGATATAACGTAATTCTTTTCAACATTTATGTGCCATTTTACAACAGTATGTGTTGTATGTGAAAATGTTCGATTTCAACTTATTTAATTAAAATATCGACTTTTTTTAATAGATTAGTGAAATTCATATAACGCTTTATGAATCCTTTTAGACTACAAACCCATGGATAAAAATACCTGTAAAATGATCTAACATTAATAACGCTTAAAAGGCTGTAGCTACATCACAGAATAACACGTGAGTAAGTAAAGGAAAAAAATAATGAGACTCTGTTGAACGGAAACCGCGTAGTGAAAGAACCGCGTTATAGCAGAGCTGTCGAAGTATCAACTGTCGAAAGTATATGGACTGACAACGGACTGATTAAAAAAATATTGATGCTAGATAACATTAAGAAAATAAATTATTAACAAATAAAAGTTGTTATAACATATTTGTGAACATTACTGAGAAATCATTTAACTCACAATGAAATGTCTTTTGTAGTGCACACTTTAGCTAACTATTATATTGAATACTTTATTTCCTCGACGCTAGATAATTACTGGCGTTTGTCCTACTAATTAAAAGAATTAACGTCATTTCTTAAACGGTTCTTTTTTATTCTTAATTAAGTTAACTTAAGGTAATTCTAATTAATTAAAGTGGTAATAAATTACTCCTCTACACTACTTCTGTAATTGTTACATTGAAACAAAAATATATTATCAATCTTTAGTTAAATTTATGCATAGTCGTTGAAATTCATTTTTGTGAAATTGTGTGATGTAAAAGAACACAGTATTATTATTTGAAGAAAACAAAAAACTAATGTATTAAAAAAAACAAATTTTATAAAATTAGCTTTTTTTATTAAGTCTTTGCCCGTAAATGTATTATCGTGTGATTGAGATGAAGTTATTTATGAATTCAAAATATTCAATACCTTACGACATATAATGAAAATATCTTTTCAATGACATAGCCATTAATAACCGTATAATTTAAATAATTTGTAACAAACTTTGATAGTGCAGTTTAAGTTATACCATTTTGATGTCATTACCGTCTACTATGTCATTAAGTACATCGATTTAAATGTAAGGCCTTACGGGCCTTATGCATATTGTACCAACAAATTAAAAATTTCCACTCTTGAAGCCTCGTGAAAGTTGCGCCTGCAAAAAGAAACCTAAAATAAGAAAAGAAAGTGTAACATCCATAAGATATTGCAGTATCTGAGCTAATTAAAAACTTTAGAGGACGTACTGTTGCAGATGTCTTGCTCGAATAGTAATTGAATTATTCTTACAAACTTTAATCATGATAATATTCTTCAGAATTAAATGTATCATTACGTTGTACTTGCGTTTGTTATTTGGTTTATCAGTATTAATTGTTTTGGGATATTTTTGAAAAGATTTTCGGGAGGGGGAGCAAACAATAGCTATAGTAAATAACGTTAGTTATAATTAACACTAATATTTTTCTGCAGAGTTGTGCATTAACGATTTCAATATTACTGGGATTCTTACAGATACAATAAAATTTTTTTCAATCTGCGTAGTTAATACTCTTTAAAGCGCTGTGTTGGATGTCAAATCTACGGGATTAAATTTCATCTTTAAGCAACTAACAACTATGATCTTTAAGTAAAATAGATATAAAAAGATTACTGTCTGTCTATTATTCTATTTTATTTTAATATTTACAATTATGTCGGATATTTCTACTAAATATGAATTTATAATAATTCGTATGGGTTTTGTTGTTTAATTGTGCGACCTTACTTTTAATTAAGTTACAGTTTTTTTTTTATATTAGCAACATAAAAGAAATAAAACTTTTCGCTATTACCCCACTCAGACGGTAATATATAGTTATTTGTTTGAATTTTGTTAATAAAAAGGTGAATAATCCAAAACAAAAACCGGAAATTATTTGAGTAATCAAACTATATAAACCTCTCTTACAACGATAAGTGCGCAGTTTAAATCACATCAAACGAGCTGTTTCCTCGTATGTTAATAGTATAGGTTATTTGCTTAGCAAACTTCTGCAGCTCAAATTATCCGTGAATTGATTTGATTGATCTCGTTGCAATTAACACACATAAAACGACAAGGAAATTAAAAATAAATTTCAGTAAACTAACCATTCCAGATTAATGACCCAATAAAGATATTGCAATCTAGAGTTCTTTAAATTTAATTGGTGTTAAATATTCAATTAGAATAGGAAATAGATGTCGCCAAGACTAAAGCTGTAAATTACTGCAATCAAACTTTATAATTGATAAACAAGCTGATTTTTCGCATAGTACAAACCTAAAAGTAGTTTGTTCAGAATCAGTAACATATTCCAATGAATCGATTTTATAACGCTATTTACAATAAATTTTCGGTACGTGTTTGCATGTAAATTAATTTTATGAGGATACTAAAAAATAGTTCTTGAAAGTTCAATACATGGCTATCGTAGTGTAGAACGATCTCCTATGGAGATCGAGTGCAGGAAGGTGCAGAAAGAACGTGGATGCAGGTGCTACAGGATCGTGCCTTTTGGCAATTTAAGGGGAAGGCCTATCTTTATTGGTGTGCGTTAACAAACTGAAATGATGATGGTGATGACTATAATGTTAAAAACTAATATACCGCATGTACACATGAGGTATATTATTACAAAAAGCCATACAAATATACATGCTACAAAAGTATAATAAGTGCATATTTTGTACTACATTTTTTTGTACTAACCATTTTCTATCACTGCTGTGCTCTATCGGTATTCTACGAGAATACGACCTAATTTCGTCAAGGTTTTCCGTTATCTATGCTTAATACCTAATAACATGACTTTCATTCTAAAAGAGGCTGTCTTAGTTTTGAATACTGTATTGCCATCTTGAGTTCTGAATAGAAAAGTATTTTCTAAAACATTTAGCGCAAAAAGAAAATTCAACTAAGCAGTCATAACTCTATTTAAAAAGAATTTCACCGTGCTAATGACCTTTAATAGTTGAGGCATTTTAATTCAATATTCCTATATCATTTTAACTTATCTCACTTTGATACAGTAACAGTACATTAAAAGACGTTACACAACAATTAATAAAGATGATATCGGCGTGTGCTTTAGAAAACAGAGATGGTGGAATCGAATTCTTCGGGGGCAACAAATTTTCATTGTTGTTTCCTGGTTGGTAAGGGCAAATTGGGCCGATCACCTAATTGTCTGAATGCGTCGGATGGGCTTGTAAAAAGTCGGTCCACCCACCATCGTGCATTAGACTAGCGTGGTGGAATACGGTCCAAAAACCTATGTCCAGCAGTGGACTAAAACAGTCTGATGACGATGATAATGTGTAATAAAAACTATTTGTTCCTCGTATTTATCAACCATTATATATCATTATCAACGACCAACACGTTAGCAATGCATGAAATTTGCTTAAATAAAATTTAGCTAGATTTAAATAGTTCAGGCTTTTATATACATTTAATATTTTTTATAGTTGTAAATCGTAAAATTTCTAAGCTATCTTTTAAAAAAGGTAAGCCATTCCACTTAAGCCAGATTACTAATCCAGTGAACATTCCTTTAATTACCTAGAATACCTAGTATAATTATAATTCTCAAAATAAAATATATTACATTAAATATATTTTATTCTGCGAATTAAATTTGATAATTAAGTATATAAAAACTAAATATAGACGCAGTATGGGAGGTAGGATACTACTGATCGGATTAACGATAATTTGGAATGCATTTGGGTCACCTTTGTAGGTTCAGGTCTGATTCAAGATATGCATCTATCTGTTGTTTACATATTAAACTACAATCTCGTATAAAATTGTTTCCTGACGTGCTAATTGTAACCCGTAATAAACACGCAAACAATATTTTAAATAGAGCAAAATGCGTGTTATGATTTTTAGGAAAAACACGACATTCTTTATTCAAAGCATAGTAAAACTACTTAGTTTTGTCCATTTTTCCTATAAAAGTACGAAGTTTTGATTCTATTTTCGAAAAGGAAGATTTCTATAATATACGTATATCCTTGTAGTACGAACGACGTTAATATATATCATATACGTCTTCTATCAGTACCCAGATTTAGCTAAAATGTTAATTATGTTTTTAATATTATAATAATTAAATATGATTTGAAAATCACAACTCTTTACTGACTGGCATGGTAAAAAAAAATAGATATCGTAGAAAGAATTATGCTACACAATTTTTGGAAGAATACAAAACACGTGTTAATTAACATTTCGTTCAACATGAAACATATTAAATTAAAACAAGGATACATACATAAGACAAGGATAATTATAATGATACAACAATTAAAATTGATATCATCAATATCTCCCAAGTTAAAATATATCCATAAAAAGAAAAGATCGTTGATCAGGGATAAACATCTTGATGGAATAATAAAATCTTTCCAAGAGGGCTTATCTAATTTAAGGTATATTTTTAAGAATTATTATTTTATCTATCATAATTTTCTTAAAGGTTCTTCTATAACTATTCTTTATAAAGTTAAATTTGTCTTCTAAACTATTAGTTTTGTTTTAATTTCTGACTAACTGTTTACTTTTAGTGAACTTGATTTATGTTAACTGAAGAAGATACATTACATTCTTATATCTTTTGATCTTTATATTAAAATTCTAAATCATATAACCATTTTACTTAAATAATATCATAATGCATTTACAGTGCAAATGAGTGTTGACTCCGAGCCTAAATTTAATCAACGCCTCTATCAGATTTCAGTGAGGTTCGTTCCAAACTCTGTTAAACAACAGGTTCTCCGCAATCTTAGAGCTTAAATATTCAAATTGAATGGGCGACGAACATGGTCTTACCCTACGATTATATTGCTATGCAGCAATATGTAAGGAATGGTTTCAAAAGTGAAATACTTTGATATTATTAAATAAAATTGATAAATATTAAATAAAGATGAAAATGTGTAATATTCGCGCAAGCAATAGAAATAATTATACTTTGATATTATAACTTTTTCTTCTTCTTCTTACTTATAAATAAATGTAATAATTTCTGAAATGAAAATTACAAAATTATTCTTTGTGCTATAACAAAAACAACTAATTTAATTTTTTTATAGGCAATGGGTTATTGGATGAAAATAACCTAAATGATACTTAAGAAATAAAAAAATCACTACGTGAAAAATCTTTACACAATAATGTTGAAATTCGATACTAACAAAAGCACACGACATGAAGTGTTTTTATTAATTGTACTTATAACATTTAAGAAACAATTATCATTTAATAAACGACTAAATCAAAAAAAAATAAAGAAGTCTAAACCAATACATTTTCTTCTAAGTAACAGTATAGGACATTACCGCATTTTAGCCTCGAACATTTTGTGCACCTTATTAAATTATTTATTTTAAACACATAAATTTCGCCAAACCTTTCGCTTACAGAGTATAGCAAAGCGCTTTATAAGCCATATGATAATTATCTTCAAGAACTAGCACTTAAATATTAAAGTTACGTGTTTTCTGTAATGAAAATTTGTCAAGTCCCGCAGGATGCGAGCCCCCGACCTCCGATTTCTAAAGCACACGCCCTTACGCACTAGGCGACAGAGGATAAAACTTAAACAAAGATAGCACTTCTGAGCCAAAAAAGTGAAATCCCCTTCTTATCTGTGGGTCCGATAGGAATCACTTCCAGAGCCTATCTTACGATGATAACGAACAACAAAAGCTGGGCTTGTAGTTTGATAAGCTAATTAGAGGAAGTAGGTCCACTTTTTACACACCAGACAGCCCCTCGTCTGTAGTGCTACCACCACATTGCCTATTTAAACTGCAAAGCAGTTGTGTGAACACACTACCATGTTTCAGTTTGGAGGGCACCGTAGCCAGCGTATTTACTGGGTAAATGAATAACGTCCTATGTCTCACGGTAGGCAGCGCGTTGACGATACCCGTGGTATTGCCGAGTGTAATGTAGGTAAATAAAGTTCACTGATTTTTTATTCTCAAATAACTAATTCAGCTATATATTTTAGGGTCCTTCTCTTTTTTAACAAAGTCCTAGCGCAAAGCGTTACAGAAGTATGATCTATTGCACTACCAGAGGTTTATGTAAGTTAAAACTTTTTGCTATAGGGTCAAGGGCTAAAACTTCTAAGAGTCCTATACTATTGTGAGGTTATTGAGACTTAGGTATAGGCATTTGCCTACTGCAGATATGTGATGTGTAATTGTAGACGCGAGCAATTCTGTTTCATCCGGTCCATATCTTGTTAAGAGTGCAGGGACAGCATTTCTACGTATAGGACGTCTGTAATTAGAATTCGTCATCGTATTGTTTCTAAGTTCAGTTATACGTTTCATGTATAACAGAACAAAATAAAAAAGATAACACATACATTTACATTACAATAAGATTGTATCCTTATACAATGTTGAATTGGCATTGAGCAAGGGCTCAAGGAATGATTCCTTATCCGCTTTATTTTTCTTTTATTGTTATTTATACTAAAATTAAAAGTAACATGATATTAAAATAAAAAAAAGACGGGCGCTTCAAACTTACGCTATCTGTGTAGGGTTCGTTTTATTTTATTGCAGAATTTCACAAAGTTTTAATAAAATATTGCTCGTTGAATAATTACCTAAAAGCGTAAATTTAGGTTTTTGTTACTAAAATTTCCACAACCAACATTCTAATATAACTGCCTCCGTAGCCTAGAGGTATTGGCCTGTGCTTTAGAAACCTGAGGTTATGGGTTCGAATCATGCGGGGACTCAACAAATTTTCATTGTTGAAACATTTTACTACAAAGTTTAATTGTGTAGGTACACTTTGAACACGGTACAAATTCTGCTACAGGACGGATCTAATGTTAAAGCTATTGAGCATGTTCAGTGGTACATTAGTTTGTTTTCATTTGGAATTATTTTGGCTAATGGGATTGGGATTACATTGGAAATCGGCCTTTCTATTTACTTAATTTAAAATTTTGAGGTATTTCATATTGAAAAAATTACCCCCCATTTGTATAAACAGAATTAGGGAGAAACTTTGATACGTACTAGAAGCTATAAGATTAACTAAGCTTAGAAGATAAGAGCCTGCCTAATTTTTACTGACAGTTTAAATATATTCCGTTCAGCTGTCGACGAGGAAAAACAACGCCTTTCGTTTCGGGGTATCCCACAAATTTCGGCAGCGGAGATGAGATATTGTAATTTAACGTAAATGTTTTTCCAATCAAAGCGTAAAATTAAGAGCTCGCTGCCGAAAGAAGGGATTATATAGAAGTACCTAACGGTTTAATAAAGTCATACACAATTTGCTCAACTCACTCTTAAATTCTAATTAGTTAATGTCAAACATATTTGTTTTTATTTTGTTAAATAACTAAGTATTAACGTTAAAAACGTACTTATTTCATTGAAATATACGTAATAATTTTAGATAAAAAGTTCAAAGTGCTAAAGAATGCCAATAAGAGATTAAGATTTAAATATACGCTTTTAATAAGGTTATTGATAGCTTTTCGGTAACAAAAAAGGAAAATTAAATTTCTGTTTCACTAACCTCGCAAAACTATGTAAAGTAAATGTAAGATTCAAAGCAGTACTGTTGCAAATAAAATTGCGATAAGTTTCGATGTACACTTATTTGCAGGGCAGATAGTGTAGGAAATTTCTACTTGCCTTTACGTTAGCTTATGCGTTTCAATAAGGCATTTTCTAATTAATTAATGGCTTCTTATCAACACAAAAACGCTGCAGAAATATATAAAGCCGTATGGTTGACAAAGGGGATCTACTTTTCTGGTTGCTCGTGGCGGGTTTCAACACATTGTATGCCGATAAATAGCTTTTACTTACTACAAAGGGTATTATTATTTGGATAGTGATCTGGGCTATTGACATTTTATTAATTCTGCTGATGCATTTTTGCAATTATTAGTCTTTCAAAGCTTTTTGTCATGTCACTTCAATAGATGGCACACAAAAGGCTGACAAGTCAATAGCATCATCATTATTTTAAAAATTTTGCTTTTTTCCACTATTACAAAAGGATGAGTAAATATTTTGATTATTACCATAAATTTATACAAGACGTTGGTAAGAGGAGGTAATAACTTTTCAATAATTCATTTAAGCCAAGTAATCATGATGTAAGATCATCCCGTGATGATGAATCTTTTTTATGTGAAAATTGTGTATAATTGTTTATAATTATACATATCCAATGTAATGCAATATTTTTTGAAAAACTAAATTGAAAATAATTTCAAAATATTTTATTACGTATTTTTATATTAGTTTTAATCATGTGAATCTTCAATTATTACTATTTTGAATATTTAATATACAAATAACAAGAACTTGGTTCTGGAAACATCGGAATGTGATATTACCTACGTTTCACATTTAAATGGTAAACTTTTACATACTTTATTTTATGTCACAACAACGTCAAATCCTACAGAAAATTAACTAATTCTAATTTTTTTGCAGAAAAAGTAACGAAAATAATTTAATACTTTATGTTTCGAAGCGTTTTAATCAAAACATGCAGACAAGTCGAAAAAGTTGACCGATTCTATATAGCAGGAAGTTTCCTGCAATTTTGCTAAAGCTTTTATTTTATTGAAGGAGACAATAAAACTGCATTGCAATAAACAACTTTAAAGTCACTAGGATTGTCGGACGTGTCGATAATATTATACGTTTTACGTCATGGACGAGTAACGTAAAGAAATTTAATTTTTATATTTTTAATATCGCATTTTTTATTAAATGCATGCGTATAAAAATAATTAAAATTAAAAAGGAAATAACTACGTAACGTAAATTAATTTTTAAATTAAAGATAAATATCAAGCATTCAAATTACACTGTACATGTAAGTAGGTATTGTAAGTGGTAGGTGCCCTGTTCATAGGAGTTAAAATAAGCTTCTACTACAGCCAACTACTAGAGCCAACAGTGGTGTGTTTTAATAATTTTTATTTCCATACTATACGAGTATGAAATAGCCTTTTAAGAGGGGAAGAAAGTCAATATAGAAATTCGTCATCATTGAAGCAAAACTTTGTGTGTAATGATAGTCAAATACAATAAAAACAACTCATTTGTATTATCCATACTCTCTCTGTCTGTCTAACATAAAATACTAACTCCTTATTTACATTATACTATACAGAATATTTTCGTACACCCCACGGACATTGGACATGGACTCCAATTCACACGGACGAAGTCGCGGTTAACAGCTATTACTAAATTAATATTTGAGGACGATGACACAACATCATTAAGATCCAATTCATCATCATCATGATCACTGGCCACTGCTGGACATAGGCCTCCCCTTATGTTCGCCACCCGAACTCATCCGAAACCCAGCCTGTTGTCGAGGCTGAGCTTCGTTGAGTTTTCGTGCACGACAATTCGAGATGACCCTCGAAAACAACTTACAGACGTGATGATCATCTTTCATCTAGAATTACCTGAATAATATTTTGCTACATAGAACCACTGGCATATTAGCTGCATAACCCAAAGTGTGTATGCAATACAAGCATTCAATGGGTGGATTAGTTGTCCGTTCTATCAAAGGTGGTCTTAACAATCCACTTTGTACATGCCCATCCGACGCACGGAGCATTTTACTTTTAGGGCAAGCGAGAGAAAGCAAAGGTAATACAAAGATTTTTGTAAATACAAACATTCTCTCATGTGGGAATCGATACCACGAACTCCGGATTGTAAAGCAAGGGTCACTAGGCCACCGAGGCGAGGCAAAAGACAAGTAACTATAACACTTTTTTTTAATGGAAAGCTACCATTCGGTAGCATTTCCGTAAACTTATAACTTAACCTAACTGTAACACGTAGATGGTATAAATAAGATATTAATGTAATTGAAGATCATGATTCGCAATTTGCAATTTGCAAACGCTGCTGTTTCGTGGCTCGTTGCTATAAATTTGAATCGCCTTTAGCGTTTTGCTAGCATGTTTAGTAGCAATTTTCTGAGTGCTTTGCTCGAATCATTCCTAAATTTAGGCCCAGGTAAATTCAAACCTTGTATCCATAATAAAAATATTTACAACTTGATGTTATTCCTGCCTCCGTAGCATAAAGGTATTGGCCTGTGCTTTAGAAACCCGAGGTCGTGTTAACTATATATTTGGTTGTTATATGTTGATCTACTGCAATGTATGAAACTTTATATTAGTTACAAAAAATAACGTGTATTTTTTTAAATTATAGGCTAAAAACAACTAAAAAGTACAACGGCTGTACAACAAGGTTATTACTGAAAATAAACTAATAACAAAGAATAGGAGAAATTCGAGTTTTTCAGAGTTCGGATAACGAATATATATAGCTACTATATGGCATAGAACTTCAGTAATTTTTTCATAAAATTTATTGACAGCGAACTTTTAATAACACGTAATCAATGTTGCTGTGGTATTTAATAAAGCAAAAATACGAATTTAGAGTCGTCGTAACTTCTAATAAATTGTATAACTGAATGTAACGATATAATAATTGATATAATATAATATGCTATCCCTTAATAATAAATATATTCTCACCATCATATGAATTTATTGCGGCACTTTTAAACATTTATAAGATAAATACCAGTGCTTTATTAAATTTTTACCCAACGAGCCTTCTTTAAAGTGTATATTATTATATACTTAGAATAAATATCCCACAGCAAAATGATACGCAGCGAAAATTCGAATTCCTTAAAACTCTTCCATATTTTTCAAGTAGCTTTTATTTTACACGCTTCACGTCCGAAAGTGATCAGTTTCATATTCCGCTTGCGATGTAAGCAAGTTTCTGCTTAGACAAAATTGCAATCTTATGTTACATCAAAATTAAATAGAAATCGGAATCGATAGTGATTTAGAAATAAAGTGTGACTTTATTTCACTAATATATGAAAAATAAAGACGTAATAATTTACTAAACAAATTAAACAATATGTAGGATAACACATAGCCTTACATATCTAAAGTACCCTATTTAAGACATTAATTTTTTTTGGATTCATTAAAGGTTCCCATTGTATTAAACAAGAAGAGTACCCTACTTTTAAGCAAGTGTACTTTTTGATAAATAAGTGATATTACGACATCATGATTATCAGCCTGTTTTAGTCTACTGCTGGACATAGGCCTCCCCTACTGCACGCCTTCTCCATTAGGGAGTTTCCGGGCCGTATCCCACCACGCTGGTTCAATGCGGGTTGGTGGGAGGACCGACTTTTTACATGCCCATCCGACGCATGCATCATCTTACTTTTCAGACAATTGGGTGATCGGCCCAAATTGCCTTTACCAACTAGGAAACAACAATGAAAATTTGTTGAGTCCCCGCAGGATTCGAACCCACGACCTCCGGTTTCTAAAGCACACGCCTAAACTACTAGGCTACGAAGGCAGTTGTTATAGTAATATTACGACATCATGATTATCAGCCTGTGTTAGTCCACTGCTGGACATAGGCCTCCCCTACTGCACGCCTTCTCCATTGGGGAGTTTCTGGGCCGTATCTCACCACGCTGGTTTAATGCGGGTTGGTGGGTGGACCAACTTTTTACATGCCCAATGAACTGATCCCATGCATTGATCATTTTATTTTCCAGACAATCGGGTGATCGGCCCAAATCGCCCTAACCAACTAGGAAACACCAATGAAAATCAGTTGAGCCCAAGCAGGATTCGAACCCACGACTTCCAGTTTATAAAGCACACACCCTTACCACTAGGCTACGGAGGCAGTTTAAAAGTGAGGAAAAATATGCGTGTACACATAGAAGTAATTAGGGAGTAAGTATTTTTCGTGCTTTTATGTTACACATGGACATGTTAAATACTCACATCAATTGCCTCATAGTTGTTTGAACACGACCTGCTCCAGCTGTCCCATCACATTAACGGGTTTGATTACCTTGCTAATAAGAATACTATTTCATCAAATAGGAATATATTAAATCAAAAATAACATGTCATCAATTAATGTACACAAAAAATGTGAAATTATCTGAAACTCGTATATTGATGACCTGTGATGAACCTGAGATGAACTTAACAACTGTTTTATATCTATATATAACTAGAAACATTATCTCGGAAATGTATGTATAAAAGTTCAAATATTTGACAAAAATATTTATTGTGGCTGATCTATACATTCATCTTGTTTAAAAGATACTATATTCGTAAATCTCAAAATTTACCTTCTAATTTTTTTACGATCAGAATTTCATTACAGCTTTAAATCCCTTTGGATCTTACCAATAGCTGTAAAACATTTATCGTTACTGAATATTTTCCAATAAGCCTGGCAATAGAAGTTTAATTTTATTGTTTTCAATTTTGTACATTTGTTTTAATTGGCAAGAAATTTATGACAACTATGTATAATATTTATAAGTGCTGTATAAAGTACAAAACGTTGGTACTCGCTTGTCTAAAATCTAGTGGAATACGTTCCAAAAACCTTCTAATGGATAGGGTGTATTAGGGAAGGCCTATGCCCAGCAGTGGACTATCACAGGCTGATGATGATGATGATTATTCTAGTAATCAATTTCCGAACACACCATCTTTAGATTTATAATTCTAGAAGGGTTATTTTTTATAGATGTGAGTTATAATGTGTATTTAGTGCTTGCCTTGTTAAGACTTAAGAGTCTTCGAAGATAAATATTACAAGTGTGTTCCTTAGTTACGTTAGAAATCTTTAGTAGAAGTATAAAAATAATATAACTCAATATCAGTATCCTTTTGGGACGCCGATTAAGTTGTAATTGTTTTTATTGCTGGTTGACTTTAAAATAAACTATAAAAATCTTGTTTTCCAATTATGTTTGGAAAAATAAAAGGCATTATAAAGCCATACAATCTTGTAAATATAAATTGCCTTCCAAACTCTGTGACATATGATTGGTGTATACTTCAGAAATGTCGAGCTTAACAGTTTAAAAATAAATTTAATTGACCAGCAATATTAATGCAGGATTTAATTCCCATTGAATTCTGTTCTTCAATCTATATTTCTAAAGGATAAAAAATAATTTCAGGAAAAATATATGACTTGCATAAATCTTATTAGCATATTATTATCAGCGCCTAAAATTCCACTGCTGCACATAGGCCTTTCTCAATGAAAGCCAAGACGGCCGATATAAGTATATATATTTTGATTTTATGTTAAACCTTTATTAAATTGTATTTGCTATTTAATTTAAATACAACATCAGAGACTGTCATATTACTTTATATAATTTATTAACGAGAAATTTCATCTGACTGCTCTAAGCTTAAAAACAAAATTTTTAATACTAACCCATTTTCATACTGTCACAAACTGCATCAAACTGAAACCGTTTGTGCTTTATGCCATCGTGAGGTCGGCCTCTAATCCACCCAGATTTACCTGAATGACAGTAACAACAAGCACCCTTCCTATCTAATCCGTACATCCGTCCATCACAAGCATTTTGACTATTGGGCCATTGGGTTTAGTTGTCGTTAGATTTCATTATCATAATCAATAATATTTCTGGACGAATAGCACTACATCATGTATTCCCAAACTAAGCAAAGCTGGAATGGAAATGAAATAACTGATAAATACGTAAACTTCTTTTTATATTTCTTTTGTAAGTAAATACATATTTTATAGATACAAACACCCAGACCCGAGAAAACACTATGCTCATCACATGTTCCCCGGGTGGAATCGAACCCACACCCTTTGGCGCCACAGTCAGGTTTACTAACCGCTGAGCCAAATGCCATTGTTGATGTTTTTTTATGCTATTGGAAAAATCCCGCTTACGGTTTGCCTACTGCCTAATGAGGGGACAGCAGACATATGTAGGGCTCCCCGACACAGTTGGAGCGGCTGCTATACTCACTAAAAAACCACTGGTTGCTCCTTTCTCATATCGCAGTAGCCAAGGCAGCGGGTGCTGTTGGCAGTCTTCGACGACCCCAGCGTGATAGGCCCGCTAGGGCCAAGTCACGTCACCTTTCCGGGTGTGTTGGACAATCCGACTGTCACTTTAGGTGCTGTGCCGGAACAAACAGCACGGCGCTCCCTCTTGAGCCCTACTCTGGGCGGCGGGCAGCCTCTTGCCGGCCGCCCAGGGGCTCAGTGTCAGGGGGGAAGGTTGCGCGCGTACGCCACTCTTCGGCGCCCTGGCCTTCTTCTGCGGATAGCCAGGGCGCTCTCGGCCTCCTGACCCTTTCCGCGGCTCCTTCAGGCCATCTCGTCCTCGCAAAAGCAAGGACGGCGCCCCGACCTTTCGCTCTCTGGCATCCTGCGCTACGGCAGGAAGCGAAAGGTCGTGCCCACGACACTACGCAGCTCTCGGCGTTGCTCGACCCAGGCTGGGCACTCTTCCAGCGCGTGTTGGGCCGTCTCTTCGGCACAAACGCCACAATGGTGGCACTCCTCTATAGGCTCCCTACCGGCCACGCGGCACAGGTACCTCCCGAAACAGCCGTGTCCCGAAAGAACCTGCGTCGCGCGGAACGTTAGGGAGCTATGTCCTCTTTCTAGCCACCACTTAAGAACGGGGCGTATGGCTTCTATTGTTCGACATCCGGCGCTGGGGTGCTCCAGCCGCAGCTCCCACTCCTGTATTGCAAGGGAGCGCAATTCGTCTCTTCGCCCCCTTATCTCTTCTGGGGCTGGCCTGAAGCCCCGAGACCTTGCCTCCTCGCGCCAGAAAAAGAGTGACGCGAGGATTTCTGCATCCAGGTTCCAGGGCAAGGAGCCAGCCAACAGGCACGCCGCCTCACCGGAGATGGTCCGGTAGCCCCGTACGGCCCGGATCGCCAACACCCTCTGGGTTCTCCTCAATACTGCCGTAATCTCCTTTTGGAGGGTGTCGGCCCACACGGGTGTCCCGTACGGGACCATGGACCTGACGACTCCAGCATAAAGGCGGCGACAGGAGCTGCTGGGTCCTCCGGTGTTGGGAAGCAGTCTGCCGAGAGCTGCCGCTGCTCTCGCCACTCTAGGCGCGAGGCGCTTAAAATGGGCGCAAAACTTCCATCGGCGGTCTAGGACTAGGCCGAGATAATTCATCGTCGGCTTGACGTCGACGCGGACGCCGCAAACTATTATGTGGGCATCCGCAGGTGGCGCATTCCGAGGCCCGTAGAAGTAAAGGGCCTCGGATTTTTCGAGCGCCACCTCTAGTCCTAGCCGCCGGATGCGCCCAATTACTTGAGCGACCCCGGCAGTGGCGAGAATCGCAGCCCTGCGAAAATTGCCGCCACGTAGCACCCAATCAAAACCAACGTTCCACAGAAGCGGTCCCAACACCGACCCCTGTGGAACCCCACACGACACCTCGATGGTCCGGAACCCATCTCGGCACGGGAACTCGACACGTCGATGCGACAGGTAGGCCCCGATCACCCTTTGCAGGTAGGGAGGCACCCCGTGGTATCGGAGCGCCTCCTTTATGCAGGTCCAGGGCAGGGTGTTGAATGCGTTGGCGATGTCGAGTGACACCGTCAAAACACGCTCACCCCGAGACACCGCATCCTGCGTCAGGGACCTAACCCGCAGCACCGCGTGGACGGTCGACCGGCCCTTGCGGAACCCATACTGCCACTCCGCCAGATTTGGACCGACGTGCTCCAGGTGCTGGACGATGCGAGCCGCCACGATTCTCTCAAAGAGTTTTCCCACATCGTCCAACAGCACGATCGGCCTGTAGGCGGAGGGCGAGTCCGCAGGACGCCCCTCCTTTTGGATGAGGACGAGTCTGCCTGTCTTCCACCTCTGTGGTATTAAGGCTTGAGCCAGACAGGCAGAAAACATCGCCCTCACTCTGGGCTCCAAGGCGTCCCCTAGGGCCAGCGCCAGCGCGCGTCCTGGAATGCCATCGGGACCCGGGGCGGTGCGTTTGCCCCTCATTTTTAGAAGGGCCGCACCGAACTCTCCCGGGGTGACGTCTGGCGCTTCCGGGACTAGGTCGACCTCATCCGTGCCACTTGAGACCATCGAAGGTGCCGTGTGCTCCTCTCGCTGTGGGAATAAAGCCTCGGCGATCGCCGCAACCAACTGCGGCGCCAGACTCTCGGTGAGTGGGGGGGCCCAAGGACAAGGCCTGTTCATTACCATTTTTGTAGGGCCGCCCCCACGGATCGCTGTCCAGCGCCGCCAACAACTCCTCCCTAGCCGCGGCGATCGCCTCAGGCTATTCCCCTTGAGAGCCATCCTTTGCTGCTGAAAGAGGCGAGCAATTCGGCCTCAAGGGCCGGGTCTCTGCGTTGTCGTCCCCGACAACGGGTGTACTGACGCCGTGCCACGATGCACTCTCTGCGCATCGCGGCGATTTCGGATTCACCAGTCACCGGCGTTTGGAGAGACGTTTGGCCCGGGACATCGACGCGTCGTCACCTGCGACATTGCGTCCCGGAGCCACTGTGCCTCCTCCACATCGACAAAATTGGGCGCAGAAACCCACGACTGCACATTGCTGCCTCCTTCAGCAGCTCTCGGTCCAGGCTTCGAGGCGCCACCTGGGGCCGTCGTCCCTCGAGGTCCGGCCAGGGCCGAATAGGTGTCTAGGAGGACGGAGACCCTGAGTCGGATGTAACGATGATCCGACAGGGTCTCGACGCCCGTCAACACCTTCCAGCCTGTATTCGGCGAGCCAGGGCGGGGCTGGCGAACGATACATCAATGATGGACCCGCCCTGGGCTCGAACACACGTGTTTCCGAACCTGTTCAAGACCGACAGCCCGACCTCAGGAGCCCTCCTCCAGTGTCCTTCCCGCGCGTCTGCCGCAGGTGAACCCCAAGCCGGTGATTTGGCATTGAGATCCCCGCGACCAGCACAGGAAGGTCCGTAAGAACGGATCAGTGACCCCAATCGGTCTAGGTAGCCCTCGAAGTCGCGAGAGATCTGTTGGGAGAAAATGTAGCTGAAACAACCACAATATCTCCCAACAGAGCCCCGACGAAGCCTGGACCTTTCTTACGTCCCTCGGTTGAGGGACCCCGCAGTAGATCCCACAGACCACTGCCGCAGTGTCGACAGGTCTCCGGCCCAGTTATTGCCGGGGAACGTAATACGGTTCCGACACTACGGCCACCTGAGATCGACCACTGCGCCATGCTCTGAAACAACAGATCCTGAGCTCTGGCGCAGTAGGTTCAGATTGTCTGCAGGATGCTCAGCGTGGCCATCCTTATTGGATGGCCATTTGAGTCCCTCAGCCGAAGCACTGGGCTTGGAGCACCTGGCTTCCAGAACAGGCCTCACCTTGCTCCTTCGCCTTCTGTCGGGTTTGGTGGTGCAGGCCAGCACTCCCAAACTTGTGCCAGCCAGGTTTGTTAGCCGCGGCGCACGGGATGCAGTGCGGCGCGGCCTCGCACTCTCTGCTCTGGTGGCCCAGTTGGCCACGCGGTAGCATGCACTGCTGCGGTCGACGCCCGTGACACTGCTCCGCTACTGCGCTGCTTCAGGCACCGGAAGCAGCGCATCGGACGCGCCGCAAGCAGTTTCACCTCACTGAGCACCACCCGATCAGAGGCGCCCACCATCAATAATTTTTGGTGGCTGCCACGGGCAGCGACCACTACTCCGCCAAGACCCGTCCGGTCAGGGCGGATATCTCCGACTTTACGGAGGTGACCGGGCAGCTGCCTTTTGCGCTACCGCCTCAGCACCTCCTTTTACCTGCGAATCATCCAGGCCGAGATGCGAAGATCCGCGCACTTTTCGGGCCTGGATATGATAACCTCTGGGCCAACCAATTGGCGAAGCTTTTCAGCCAATTGGTTGGCCTTCCTGGCGGCCCCGGAACCTGGAGGATTCGGGCCCCATTGCCGCATGGCGGAAACGAGGCTATCGATGCCGATATCCTCCAGTTTGCATTCTTTTGGCATCTTGGAGGATGTCGGCATACGTGACCCTTTCTCAGCTGCGCCCGGCTGCAGCTTGATCACAACAAGCCGACGAGCTAGGGGCCTTAAGTTTCCGCACCCTCCTTGCCGGTGTCACTTTTGGACCAGCGCCTGGTTTTGCAGTTTTGCGGCGCGTCGCCGCGTCCACCCATCCGTGGACTGCCCTGGTGCCGCCGTTGCTGCCGATAGCGTGGCGCTGGTGCGCACTAACCTGGGTTGCTCCGGGGCCCTTTTTCTTTCCCTTTGGCCTTCCTTTTTGAGGAAGACTTGTAGGAGGCCATCCTTCGGCGTCGCGGTCTTTTTTGCCGCTGTGGCCACCGGCACTGCCTAGTGGGCAGCAGGTGCAGCAGGGACAGCAGGGCAGCAGCTGGCCTCACCACTGCCGCAAACGTTGGGGCCGCTCTTTTATCGGTGGCCAGCGGTGGACGAAGCCGCTTCTCCGGCAGGAAGCCGGTCCCGCCTTATCGTCGCGGTGGGCCTGAAGCATTGGGCCCCATGTCACGATGAGGCGCCTCAGGTTTGTACCAAGTCCGTAGGCAGTCCCTCAACGTGGACATCTTTCCCACGCTCTGCTGCCTTTTGGGCCTTCCTTGTTTTGCCAGCAGGACCAGATCGGTGGTAGGGTCCTGCTGGCTGCCTCTCGACCGCGATCTCACAGCTGTCGCTGTTGGACGTTTAAGAAACGCCCGCGCTCATCTTCAGCAGAGGAGACGCAGGTCGCCCCTCTTCTTCCGCCGCTACCACCTTTTGCGCCGGCTGATCCTCCTCGCTGGAAGACTCACTTTGAGTACCAGCCCTATCCTTTCTAGTGCGCTTCCTATAAGGAATTTGGGAAAACCCGCCTTCACCATTGGAGGCCGGTCCTCACCTGGTCCGCGCCTCTCCCTTCACCACGTCCTTCCGATAGGTTATCATTGTCCGTATTTTCGCCGTTGTCATCGTTGTTGTCGATCCTTCTTTTATTTTTCATTTGATTTAGTGTCCATAATAAATCCCACGAGTGTTAGGTATGAAGTCCACCGGCCGGGGACCATGTAGCACCGGTAACCCTAAATACGCCTGGGGCGGGAAGTTCCAGGGTGGGCCGCCTAATGGCTGGTGTATCGTTCCAGCCGCTCTTGCGAGCACCGACGCCACTACCACCACGCCGAGATCAACGGTTTTTAGAGAGGTAGTCTCCTCGCGGTCCGGCCAATGAAGGCAGAACCCTCAGCACTGCCGCAGGCCGGAGACGTGATCCGACGACACCATGACGAGGCCGAGATCGCCCGGTGTTCGGCAAAGCCGAGTGCAATACACCGAACGATCACACCGTCCCTCTCGGGACTTCCATTCATACATCTCGCATTTTGCCTTTGCCCCAATCCCCCACAGCAGCATTCAAACCTTTGCTCTTTCATACCTTTGCTCTTTCATACATCACGCTCGAGCGAGGGCTCTGCGCACTCGCAGGGTAGAACCAGGCTCGCATCCCGTGTTCCCTCTTAACAAAGAGGGTACAGGGAGCGAGGTCTGAAGCCCGCCACAACAGGCTCACCTCGGGAGCAACTGCTCTCGCCATATCTCCACCCTTTAACGGAGCAGAGACGCAGCACCACTGTCAGTTTCGTCCGCACCGTGCAAGCCGAGCCCACCAATATCTGGGGGGCGTGCCCCTATCCACAACCTGGGGACGCGCCGGATGGGAGATCTGACAACTCCACACCGGATTAGGGGAAGCCTGCATCAGCCTGTGTCAGCCTCAAACCTCCCCTAACATACGTAGCTTCCGGTCTTCGGCTAATCTAACGTTATATATTTATTTTCAAATCTTTTCCGAAACGATCTTTTTTCTCTACTCAACACGCTATTTCAAAACGGTGTACAAAAATGTGGTTATCGCCAACATTACAATATATTGCTTATGTTCTACAATAAATAGAAGTCGGTGATTATCATTGATCTTTGCATCGATATAAAAACCTATCAATGCTCGGGCAATATCTTGAAGGTTATCGCGGTCGTTATTCGATGCCTAGAGCTAATGCAAAATTATGGTGCACGTGTATTTAATAACTAAAAATGGTATCTGGTAAATGTTACTTGAGAGTGATTTAGCTTTATAATAAATCCTGACTTAATTTTAGTAAGTTGGAGTGGTGAACAGACAAAACAAAATATGCTGAGTTTTCTTCCGCTTAAACGAGAATTAAATCATTCTCGTTTAAGTTGTGTTATTGCTAGAATAGAATTAAATGTGAATTAATCTAAGCTTTTTGAACGCAAATAGTAAAAATTTGATTATAGAGCTAACAATATTAATAAGTTATTCTTCGCTTTGTCTGTTTGTGTTTGAAGCAATCATTTTTACAATAAAAAGCCAGTTTATATCTAAAAGAACGCAAAATCTATATTCTAGACACACATAATCTACATTAAATATACATGATGTCAAAACTGAGCGCGCTCGTTTTCTACCACCACCTAACAGGAATTATCATTTAAATAAATTCTGGACTATGTTTCTCTCCGATTTAGATGCCGCAAAACGACGAAAAATTTGTTTTATTTCTCAATAAATAATAATAATAATAATAATAAACGTTGAACCTAAATATTTTACTAAGGGCTGTTATTTCTTTCTTTCTTTTTATTAACACTCTATTTATAATATAGCAAAATGTACAAGCATAAAATTCTATGTTCCATTACAAATACTACGTTGTTCTTGCTTAACAAGTTAAGAACCTTCCTTTATATTTCAATTATAGTGTAAGATTTTAAAATTTTTGAGAAAAATATTTTGGCTAGCGTTAATACTGCTAGTTAAATAGTCTACATACCAAATAAAAGCGAGATAATCCTTGAATATTTTTCACTGTAGGTAATTCGTTCACGTATCGTTGCGCTTTTAAATTAATTAGAGCGATGTGACGTGAGGAACCTTCATCTGATTGTAAGTGATACGCCTTGTTTTTAGAAAATAAAAGGTTAAGTGCTACAAATCTGCTCAACATCCTAAGACATGAGATGTTGCGTCTCGTTTAATTAAGCTGGCTACGGTGCCCTTCAAACCAGGAGACAGTGGTGTTTAAATACTACTGATTTGTGGCAGGAAATGGCGTCGTGGCGGTACCACTCCAGATGGTCTCTTGTAAGGAAGAGACCTACCATCTAAAATTAAAATAATCTTATAGAGATTGAGAAAAACTTGTATGGGCTCATTTTACCAATATAATAAATGCGACATTTTGCGAACATAAATGTTTATTATATAAGGATAGCAGTATCAGAGAAACCAGATCCCCTATTATTGGTGGCATTGCACATATCCGCCACCGATTCCATTTAAATATTTCTTGCTCTAAGATTAAGGCCAAGCTACTATTTATCCGAGTTTAGATTTTAAATGTAATGAAAACAGTCTATTAATTAAAGCGTCAGCATTATATTGTCTTTCATACTTTATCACCGTCCTGTACCAGTGATTGGTAGTATTTAGCAAAAAAAAAAAATCTGTGACTTACAATACAATTAAATGCAATCACTTTCGTAGATTAAATTTTTCTTAAATAAAATAGTTCCTAGTCAAATTAAATGTCCCTTCAAAGTTAAACACCAATTTGTTTCGTGTAAAAAAAAAACAAGTACGATGGTTAAAATTCAGGAAGATTTTTTATTGTTTGATGTTTCTCGTATTTTGCACATTTTCGTATCACTACGACACACGTTTTAAAGCATTATGACAAAATGACACTATTGCGGTTAACTTCAAAAGAAAAAATATCTTCAAAAGCCCAAATATTTATAATTTTTTGTGGAACTAAATAAAAGTTGCCAAGGCCAGCATAGGTATGCGAAAAGTATTTTTTTTAGTAAAATTCTAGCAAAAGAAAACACTATCAATTATAGTTTGGCCAAGACATTTTTTTTAGATTACCAACAATATCTTTTTAGATTTTTAGATTACCAATCATTGAACAAATCCGAATCATAGAAATCAGTCCTACATGTTCTGAGTAACGAGGTATACTTTCAAAACATAAAAAGTACGCTTTGAATAGGCTCTCCTTCTTTCAGGAAGTCAGTCATATTTTTAGTTGTAAGAATTCTTCGAACATTGTACATAACCTCTTTATATTATTACTAAGAATAATACTAGCAAAAAGCGAGCACAAAAGCTTTCTGTAACGCAGAGGTCAACATCATCATCGTCATCAGCCTGTGTCAGTTCACTACTGGACATAGGACTCACCTAATGCACGCCACCGGTCACGATCTACGGTTATTCTCATTCAGCCCACACCGGCGACTTTGCGAATAGCGTCTATCGACATCCATCTGCGGCAGGGCGTCCAGAGGTACAGAGGTATATGTTCATAATTCGAACGGCTAAATCTTTGTGGCTATTTTTATCACGGGGATATTAATACGTGACAAAATTTATTACATATTGAGTCTATGAGGATTGAAACCTTGTTACCGTTCAGTAACATGTTTGTTAAATGAAAGGCATGGCTTTACGCGATAATCTATACTTCAAATAACAAAAGACCCTAATTTTACTTGTATATCAATAAGATAAAGCTAAGATTTATGAATAGTACTGCTAAATTAACTTCTCCATACACCCTGCAGTCAGAATCGTAATACAGATCGTGTAAAATTAAACGTTTCGTATATACAGAACATAATTTATTAATTTTTTCAAGTTCTTTGACTTTTACCACTCTCTGATCTCTCTTGCACAAAACTCTAATATCAACTTTAAAAATACTCAAAGAGAATACTGCTTGTAATAGTTGTTTTAAGTAGCTAGCAACAAGTGGTTGAAAACTATATCGAAAGATTGCTTTAAAGTTTCTATAAAACTTTATATTTTACACAAAAATACTAAGAGACACTTGAAATATTACTGTTGTTGTATTTTCTAGTGAATTTATTTTAGTAATAAAATTACAGCAAACCTTTTGGGTTTACTATTTATCTATTGAATATCATAGTGCAATAATGCCGTCATTTGTAAAAGATGTTGGTAATATTTTTACTACTACTTTTCAGGGAATTCGAGAAGTATTTAAAAGCATTTCAAAATATTGCGAACGATTACATTACATGATAATTGTTAATAAATTGGCGTTTGCAGAAGTTTTCTATAACCTCTTACTCAATATGTGTTTTAAATATACATATGAACACTATAAATATACTATATTAGAATTTACTATTTTCTATTAAGCTCTATCTATTATATCTTTTTTATAATTGTTGGCCTACAAGATTTATCTGATTGATGATTTGACTGGCTAATAATAGTCAGCACAGCGACCTTGTTGTGAACGCACGCTTGTTGCTTACCACACCAGATACGTATATTGCCAAGGTTTCTCAAACTTTCGATAGGATGTTTACGTGTAGCCAGCTGGAGGTAAAGCACAATGAAGGCCAATGTAAGCTGCCTGCAAAAACAATACGACTTCCAGTGTGCTGGGATCACGAAGGAGGCTACCGAAGACTTGGAGAAAGGAAGAACACCTGGAAGTGCCTAAGTGCAAGTCTCTCAGTTGACAATTCCAGCTGTAGCGTCGCCTCAGTCCAGTCAGTTGGATAAAATCCATGAACAGCTTAACAAAATGATGCTACAATTGGCACCGTTATCAACATTGGTGCAGGATGTCAAACAAATAAAGGAGGAGATCAGGCATCTTAAAGCTTCCCAGGAGATGTTGCATGAACAAGTCAACCACTTCTCTGGAGCGATCCAAGGTCTCGAAGATCGAATGCGTAAATTAGAAAGTTTGGAGCAGGAAGTTCCAGTCCTTCAAGCTGAAATCAACAGACTACACATGGAATTAGAGGATAGAGATCAATGGGCAAGGGCAAACAACGTGGAAATCAGGGGAATACCTATCAAGAATAATGAAAACCTTTATGACATCGCTCTTAAAATTGGTAATATATGTAATGTCACTATTAAAAAAGAAGAAATTAATTATATTGCTCGTATTCCAACCCGAATTTCTAAGAACGAGAAGCCCATAGTGATTGCCTTTAATAACCGTTACACAAAGGAAGAGCTCATAGCATCAGCGCGTAAGCAGAAGCAACTTAACCTCACTAGCCTGGGTTCAGTGGCACAGGGAACTTCTATGTGAATGATCATTTGACCCAACGTAATAAAGTTTTGCTAAACAAAGCTAGGAGTTTAGCTAAAGAGAAGAACTTTCAGTACATTTGGGTGAAACATTGTAAGATCATGGCCAGAAAATCGAATACTTCTCCTATATTTTTTATAAAGTGCGAAAACGATCTTGGAAAAATTGTATAAAAACATCGTTAGTACAATTTTTACAATTCTAATAATCAGTTCGAACACGACAGTTTGAGAAACACATGCATTACCAGGCCTTTTGTTCTCATTGCCGCTTATGACGCATTCGACCGGGCAGTCATTCAGGTAAAAATGCAAGTAAGTCAAAATAGCTCTGTTCAAATTAAGAACACGAGCGCATGCCTTTGATGACATAATGCTGAATATCGCTTACAAACATTGTGAGTCTTTGAACGCGTTAGTCTTACTAACACTATCTATTTTATTTTACACTACCGCATTTTTAGTATTTGTACCTGACCGAACTTTAATTTTGCTAAATGATTTATCTTACGTATTCGATGTATTTTGCAATTAATTATCTTATTAACCAAATGTAAAATATGTAACATAAATTTTATACGAATATTTACAATGATTATGTTTCTGTTTATTATTATTTGCTCATGTAAAGTACTCTGGCCTATTTTTATTTACATTGTTGAACTTATACTCTAATGTAACTCGCTTTAGCTATTTCTATAACGATAATTATGGCTAATACGTGCTATAATATATATTATCAAAATACTCGAGGGCTGCGACAAAGACTCATACATTTAAGAGGAACTTGATGCTTCATTCCACGATATTATTTCGTTAACCGAGACCTGGCTGCTGAATGGAATTAATGACAGTGAATTGTTTGATAGTCGATATGCTGTTTGGCTAGGGATAGAAATTATACAGCTACTCATGAAAGATACGGTGGGGAGTTCTTTTAGGTATACACGAGATCACACAGCGGTACTGCCCCAGTGGTCGTCGTCTGCGGAAGATATTTGGGTAACCGTTCTACAACGATAAAAATAACGACCAGATCAAGATACATTTTGTACTGTTTACTTATGTAGTGAAAATTTTGGTTTTTCATTCAGCATGCAATTAAATAATTTTACGGATAACTTATCGAAATAATAAACTCAAACCCCAGAGATGTATTTGTCATTATGGGTGATTTTAATTTAGGTAATATCAAGTGGTCGTATTGTCCTGATAGTCATTCTCAATATTCTTGCGCTACAGGAGAAACTCAGATATATTTTGCGACACGCTCTCAGAGTGTAATTTAACACAATATAACCTTTTAATAACGTAAATGGTAAAATTCTAGACCTAGTACTATGCAATACGTATTTGCAAGTATCAACTTGGACGACCCATTAGTCCTGAGGATGTTCACCATAAATCATTATTTATTTCTCTGAAAAATCTGAATTATGAATGTCTTAAAATGAGCCCTAGAATAAAAGTATTTTACGAGTCAGGTGATTATGACAGTATTAAGGTATCCTTGGAAGAAGTGGATTGGGAAAATTGCTTAAATGGAGTGTCAATGAAGAAGGATTGAGATATTTTATAGTTATTTAAATATTGCAATAAAAAGCTGTTTCTTACAAGCTATTATTGAATAATGTACCATTTCCAATATGGTACAACGCCCTCTAAAAAGTACTAAAGGAAAAGTTTAAATTTCACAGAAGATATAATAAATATAAGAACATCAGTGATTATAACTCATTCTCAATACTCAGAAAAAGAGCTAAAATATTGGAAGATGAATGTTACAATAGATACTTCAAAAATAGCGAAGATTCTATATAAAAATCCAAAGCTTTTTGGACATTTATCAAATCTAATAAAATGGGCTATAATGCTTTCCTTCTTCGTTTTCATACAAAAGACACTCTGCAAATTCAGAGGAAGAACTTTGCTGTCTCTTCAAATCCGTCTCCCAAAATATTTTTAGAAAACATTCCTCTCATCCACTACTCCTAGTACTTCATATTGCCAACACGAAACAAATAATTCTGATACCTTTACTCCTTCAATTCTATTGAATTGAAAGCGGAAGATACAAATAAACTTCTTAAGACACTGGATCTACGCAAAGGAGCAGGACCAGATATAATATCGCCCTTATTTATAACCAGGTGTTCTGATGTTTTGACAAGACCCTTGACCATATTATTCTCAGGCTCAATAAAGGAAGGAATTGTTCCTGAAATTTGGAAGTCTGCTTTTACAAGCCCTGTATACAAAGTGGATCCAAAGTGATGTAAAAATTACAGACCAATATCTAAATTATGTATTTTCCAAAATATTTGAGGCGGCTGGTGTACACGGAAATTTACAACTGTCTATCGTCTTCTTTCATCCCAGAACAACATGGGTTTCTTAGAAATCGCTCAACATCATCCAATTTACTAATTTTTCAGACTTTACATCTTCATGCATGGATCCTGGTGGACAAGTTGATGCAATTTTACAGACTATAGTAAGGCATTTGATAAAATAGACCATAAAATACTCCTACAGAAACTTTTTAATGCCGAGTATCCATGGTGACTTGTTTAGATGGTTCACATCGTATATTGAGAATAGATCTCAAGCTGCTAGTACTTAATGGTTACTATTCTGCATGGAACTACCATACCCTCTGGGGTACCTCAGGGTCCATATTAGGACCCTTGCTATTTAATTTATTTATCAATGATATTAAACTTTGTTTCCAAAACTCAGAAATTTCTACTGTATGCAGATGATATGAAAATCTACAAACAAATTTATAATATGCATGACTGTCATCTTCTACAACAAGATCTAGAAAGATTAGATGAATATTGCCAATTAATAAGCTTGATCTTAACGTAACAAATGTCACTCAATAACTTTTACCCAAAATTAATGTGATAGAATTCATTTATAGGCTCAAAGGTCAACAACTAGCAAAATTGAATGAGGTACGTGACTTAGGTATCATTCATGATTCCAAACTAACCTATGAGAAACACATTGATTATATCGCGAAAAAAGCTAATAAGTGCTTAGGATTCATTTTGAGATCTAGCTCCCAATTTAACAGCATTAAATTAATAAAGATCCTCTATTGCTCTTATGTGCGTAGTATTCTCAGTATTGTTACAAATTTGGAATCCTCTATATGATGTTTATATTAATAGGCTAGAGTCTATACAACGTAGGTTTATAAAACATTTACAATACAAATGTAAAAAATCTGACCTCGATTATGTAACAGCATGTAGGAGACATCATCTGCTTCCATTATTCATAAGACGAAAATATCTGATATTTGTCTAATTTTAAATTAGCCTCAAAATAAAATTGATTCTCCTGATCTACTTTCCATATAAATCTTAGGGTACCGATAAGGTCTTCAGACAACAGACTTGCTTGCATCTTCCTCGTTGTACAACAAATTATAGAAAGAATTAATTTTTCATAAGATCTGCAAAATTCATCAACGAACTGAATGATTCGCCCGAGATTGATTTGTTTAACTCACCTTCAGATACACTTAGGAACGTTTTGTCAAAGAACTGGTTTCATGTGGTCTCTTAGCTTAGTGTTAAGGTAAATGATTTCTTTTTTTTTCCTTCTTTGTTTTATAATAAACCATTGTACGCTTCTTAAGCATTCAAGCTGCTGTATAGTTTTAATATGCAAAACATTTAAATGGTGTAGAAAATATTGTCTAAATTAGTAAATACGAATTTATCACTGTATGTTTCCGAAAGAATAAAATAAAATAAATAAATAATGCGTACGGCATTTTCAACCAGTCAAATTTTGTTTAAATAAGTAAATAGCAGCTTACCAGTGAATGTTTTATTATTTATAATACATCAAGAACCTGAGATCTTCAAAATGCACCATATTTTACATCCATGTATAATTTGTGGGGCTATTGCAATAAAAATGTCAAAATTTTACTTCCTGTTTATTAGTCTACACGTCTGAAGGGTATATTATGAAATTACTAAACGATAAATCGTATGTGGAACGTGAGAAAACATTAAAGTTAAGTTCTGTTGGCTTTTATAAAGTAAATGAAAGGTTGGTGTCCAGGTGCATAACGATGGATAGAAAATTTTATATGGATCATTGTCTTAGCCTGTTGTACCATCCATCGTATTTTCATGACCAATAGACAATTAGAAGAGTCATGATTTTTTTAAACAAAATTAAAATAGTGTACAAAATATTCTAAATATATAACAAAATACTATCCAATCAAAATTGTTGTTATGAATTAAATTTATAAGTAAAGCAATCAGATTGTAAAAACATTCTTTTCAAATAAAAACAAGGAAGTTATCAGAGTGGCACGTGTTAGTGGGTAAAGTTTGAGATCTTCTGTGAAGATCAAAAATGAATTGATTGAAGTTAAACTTGAGTTCCAATGCAAACATGCATACAGTCCTTTGTGAATTTATTTTATTCTTATTTCCGATAGCTACTTGGTTCACAAAAATTCTTCGTATTTGGATTGCAATCATTATGGTTTTAAAACGAACAAGGTAGAAAACAAATTCATTTCGATATATTTTTTTATAAAAATAATGCAAATGGATTGAAATAACAATTTGAATTTTATTGTTTTTTTTTTTTTATTAAAATATTGCAAACCCGTTTATACTCACTAAAGTCAAAATTATTTATTCAATTTACGCTCTACTTAGCACTTATGAACGTCAAAAATTTGCCATTGAAGGTAACATATTGTTTTCTATTACGTAGGTAAGAAGATAGAAAATCAAGACTAAGCCCGCTTACACCGTAATATCTTAATTTATCGATTAACATCTCATGGTCCACACGGTCAAAGGCATTGGAAAGTTCACAGAAGATTCTTATAGAATCACAGCGATCTTCCTACGCCCGTAGAATGTGAGAGACTAACTTTATACCAGCATTTACTGTTGATCTACCTCTGGTAAAGCCAAAATGGTGATCACTTAAAATATCATGTTTGGAAAAGTGTACTAAAAGTTGTTCTAACATCTCCAAAATTTTACTAAATGCTGGCAGTATAGAGATTGGTCTATGATTTTCGAAATTAACTGTGCAACCCGAATTAAAGTCTGATACTATTTTACTGAATTTAAGTAACTGTAGTAATCTACAGGTACTTATTTATTATTCATTGTATATTATGGCCAATATGGGGAATATACAAAGTAGATGTGGGGAAGATAATATGGGGAAGTCGCAAGTCTTCCATTTTATTTTTTATTTTTTAAGTAATGCTTTCACTACATGTATCATAATATCAAATCCACTTATTTACGGATTTTTTCGCGTTACTTAAATATATTTATTCCGACGTTTCGGATTCTTTTCAGCACCTATGATCACGGGCAGACTAAGTTGGTATATGTCTTTATCTCTGTAGGTTTTGGAATAACTGTCAGTTTTTATTTAAAAATTGACATATCTTTCGATTTCTTAATTTTTAATGTTGGTTTGACAAAAAGTATTTATGTTGTTCTTCGGTTTTGTAATTTTATACTCTGCGTTTAATTTTGAAATTATTGGATCCCAGGAAGGTGACAAAGACCAACCATCTTCTCTATTAAAATTTTTAATTTATATTTTTAATATATTTAAAACCGAAGAGTCCGAACGTCGGAATAAATATATTTAAGTAACACGAAAATCCGTAAATAAGTGGATTTGATATGTATAATCCAGCAAATAAAAAAATAATTATGTATCATAATGTTAATGTTTGTTACTTATTAGCGGAAACGCCTATGAGGCAATGGAGTCTGTGTGTCATCTTACAATGCGTGGCAACGTACCCTGTGTGGCAATGTAGCCAGGTCGGCAATGTAGTCTATGTCGTTTGTGTTGCAACTTAGACTGAGTGTGGTCTTAGTTACTACTAAGGCCACAGTGGCACTCAGTCTCAGTCTAATGCAGCCTGGGTGGCAATAGCGTCTATTTGGCAAGATAGGATTTGTGACAACATAGCCTGCGCAATGTAGCATGATGGCAGCATAACATGTTTGGCAAACTAGCCAATGTAGCAATGGAGCCTGTGTGGCACCGTAATATGTTTGACAACAAAGAATGAGTTGCAATGTTGTTTTATGTACAATCAGAGCCTGTGTGGCAATCTAGCTTGGTTGGCAGTGTAGCTTCTGTCCGTAGTCGACAAAAAAAAATATCCTTCGGTTTAAGCAAAAACGTTTAGACGCTTACTTCATGTTTTTTTATTTTCCCTTAAATCATAATAACACGATCTCTACTGGGAATTATAAGTAAATCGAATTGAAGTAACCTTACTACATTTTCAAACTGGCGTATTGAAACTGATTGCTTGGAACAGAAATCGCAATAATATAAGAGCAAAACTTGAAAGTTAGCGTCGTATTGATGTCAAATAAAGAAAGTTCTCTGTGCAATGTTTTCAACAAAGAATCCTTATATTCTTGCCGTCTACATTCCTTAGCATAATAAAATACAACACATGTTTTATAACTTTTAAAATTTTAATACATTGAAACAAAGTTAACGTAAAGTAAATAACTAATTCAACTTATTTTAGAAGATTATGTACATAAGAACACACAATATTGTAAAATTATAATATATGTACTCGGATTGTCTTGATTAAAAAAAATATCTTTAATTTATACTCAAATAGAAATTAAAAGTAAATAAATTATAAATTCTTTATTGGAAGTTATCGCGGGTACAGAAAATAAAAAAATATTTGTGACCAAATTCCGATTATTTAAACAAAATTTCATTAACCTAAATAAAAGCAAAGAGTAAACAAAATGTTAAATAAAAATACTCTTGGAAATGTTTTTTTAAAAATTTAGATAATTAATATTTTGATAACGATGAATTTAAAAAAGACCAACAGGAAGGATTAATTCCTATAAAGCTTTTTAATGACCGATAGAACCAAAATGACTGAAACAATTTGTGTAATAAAATATCTGTGCTAATATAGAAAAGTAAGAATAAATGTATGTATATTAATTATTGCATAGAATTTTGACGCTAAGCTTCCATCCAAATGTAGGTCTTCGAGTAGATTTCTTTTTTAAATTATAAAATCTGAAATAATAATGTAAGTAATAATCTAATAAATAATCTAAAATTACAGACTGCATATTAAGGCAAGCTGAGGCATGTTTGTACAAAACCAACATCAAATTTATTTACTTTGAACTGCTTAATAAGTATTTCTCTTTTGTTTTGATTTTTGGAACTTTCCATCAAGATATGTACTACATCGTCTACCTTATCACAAGTACTACGATTGGCTGAATCTGCTTTTCTCATCAGATGTTCATACTTTCTAGATGGGATGTGTCCCTGACTCTAATCCTAACAGCTAATTTAAACAAATATTTACTTAATTTACAGAAGGCATACCTTGGGATCTGAAGAGGCTCACATTGTATAGTCTTATACCAAATACCTTTGGTATTTGAGTGTTCGTTAAAATAATTTTCCCAACACATATAAGAAATTACTTTGAATTTTGGTATAATCTCTAAGTAAAATGGTCTAATATTAAGTTCTGTACCTGTTGATTAGATAGAGTAGATTATGCACGACGCCTTTTTAATTCGCATTGGACAGTAAGAAAGAAAGTTGTTAGTTTAATATCTAGTAGTTCCTGGAACAATATCTTGAAATATGTCTTATATGATGTCGCGATCCTGGTCGGCATCGCTTGGCTTCCGCCATATTGATCTAAATTAAATGAAGAATGTGTTCAAAGAACTTAAATTAGTATTGCCTAAAATGACTTCGTTACTTTGCCATTTTTCCCGTAAACTGTCACGGATAAAAACAGTTTTTTGGTTAATTATTAAATGATAGGCAAATACCATCGCAGATATTTTGTCGATCGTTTAAAGGTGTACATTAATTTGATTTAGCTCGTGGGGTTTAGCCAGCGTTAGCAATATAACAATAGCTTTCATTGCCCATATACATAAAAAGTATCGTAGAGATTTTGATAAAATAATTACCTTATAACAAATTACAGATTAAAAATTCAGTGGTAGAATTTACAAAGTAGCTTTATGAAAAGAGCCCGTTGTTATATGCTTGTCTTGCGCGTAATAACTATACACTTTTCGGTCAGTTATAGTTTTTTGTTTAAATTATCGGTATTTTTTGTTAAATATTCAAATAAAAAAAAAGGATTTAATCACCCGAAATAAATAATAAAAATGAAAGGAATAAAATCATTCAATGTTTTAACAAATGAAAAAGGTAATTCAATATCGTTAAAACAATTTCGTCCAAATGATGGAATTTCTTTTATGAAGCCCAAAAAATATTCCGCTCTTTCATTCGCTAATGAAGTCCGTTATTGTTTTAGATCATTTTTAGGACTTCAACATTTCTAAATAAAATAAATATTAGAATTTCGTTACCTTATTCTCTATACTTCTCCACAATCTGTAAATTTTTATCGAATCATTTAAGCCTTACTAAATGAATAATGAGTCAAAGTGAATACTACATATTATTCAGTTTTAAATTGCAACTTAAAAAGTTTTTTATGCTATGAATATATACTAATTATTATATATATATAATTAAGAATACGATATATTAAAATATCTTTGTAATTACAATGGAAAATAATTTAAAGTGATATGATAACAAGAAAGTAACTAAATAAGTCAGTTTGAAATATTGATTCACTGATAATTTTTACGTGTAAATATTTTCAGTAACATTAATATAATATAACCACCTACGTAGCCTAAAGGTATTGGAAATTGCTTTATAAACCGGAGGTCGTGGGTTCGAATCTCAAGGGGAAACAACTTGGTATTCTTGTTGTTTTTCTGGCTTGTTGGGACAATTTGGGCCGACCAGACAATTGTCTGAAAAGTGAGATGATCCATGCGTCGCATGGTCATGTAAAAAGTCAGTCCACCCATCAAGTCGTATTGGACCAGCGTGGTGTGACAAGGTCCAGAAACTCTCTAATGATAAAAGTACCCATTAGTAGAAGCCTATGTTCAGCAGTGGACAAACACGGGCTGATGATGAATGTAATATAATATAACTAGCGACCCGCCCCGGCTCTGCATGGGTGCAAAACTGATACCTTTAAAATGTATGTATAAGTTTATCAGCGTATTATTTACAATATTATGCATGAATTATGCATATAAAATTTTTTCTTTTAATCACTGTATCCATAAAAAACGCATCAAAATCTTGAAAGTGACTTTGTTTTATACTATGTACTGATTAAAAGTGACACTTGGTTTTTTGTCAAAACATGCCAACTTTCAAATTAGTAGGTCTTCTTTTTACAAGGAATCATATAGTGTACCACCTATGCATCTATTTTTACTTTAAATTAGTGAAGCATAAACACTGATGTCATCCGGTTTGAGGGGCACTGTAGCTAGCGTAATTGGTAAACGAGTTGCAACATTCTATCACACAGGTTGGAGAGCGGATTTGTGTTGTTTTACGTTTTGCTTATGGACAGTACGAATTACTCACAATCAAGTAAATGTCCTGCACGTGTCCTTTATGTCGTTTAAACTGATAAAGGCGAAGTAAGATTAACTACGGTTACCTTTTTAAACTAAACCTGATTTGTTCTATACGGTAATATGTTACCTCAGAAAAAAAAACATTGCAGAAAAGTTATCGAAAAATTTTATAAGATAAACCTTTATCTAATCTTTTCACAGTAACTTAGTACTGCCAACTCATCAAGTAGTCAATCATGGAGTGGAAGCCAATTATTCTACGATATATATTTTTTTTGAATAAAATCTATTAATTTTCGTTTTCCAAGTCCTATCAATATTCTTAATAACAAAAATTATTTTGTCACTTTCAATGCTCAAAACACTTCAAGTGATTCAACACTTATGGATTAAAATAAGAAAAATAAATTCATTTACTATACTGCTACTTGTATCATTGTATACATTTTTTAAGGTAGACAAGCAGTCGGGCCACCTCATAAAAAGTCGTCAACGACGCTCATTGACATCAGCAATGCCAGGAGAATTGCCAACGCCTGCCGACCGTGAGACATAGGATGTTATGGCTCATTTGCCGAGTAAATTCACTAGCTACGGTGCCCTTCAAAGCCGCTAATGGTGGTATACTACAGCATTGGTATGGTATGGTGGTATTTCCCACACCGCCCCAAGTAATAAAAATATCTCGAATGTATATAAACAAATGCCGTCTCTCGACTTTGTCACATGTTAGTTAGGTTAAAGCAGAAAAGCAGTTGTATAGCCTTCTCGAGATAAATACAATTTTCTTTAAGTAATCCAACATATTATGAAAAGTTGTGTTATAAATCGAGAACATTTCACGTACTAGACATAACATAATTTTTATAACAATTATGTTCAATTTAACAGCAGTATGTGTTGTATGTAAAAATGTTAGATTTAATTGACAATAAGGTTTTCCGGAGATTATTTTTATTAAAAATATCGACAGTTTTAAATAAATTATCGAATTTCATATAAAGCCTTATTCTTAGACTATTGGATAAAAAATACTCGTAAAATTAACCAACGTGAATAACGCTTAGTAGGCAGTTACTTTATCACATAATAACTTTGTACGCTGTGCCATCATTTTTGCGTGATACATTTAATCCGTACGGGAGTTAATAATGGGTACAATAATGAGACTCTGCCGTACTCTATAGTACCGAGTTATAGCAGAGCTATCGAAGAATCAGCTCTGTTTTATATGAAAACAGTTTTGAACGTACCGTGTTATAGTAGGGTTGACTATATTAACATTATGAAGAAAATGGAAAGATATTTTTGTATACAATGTTCAAATTTGGAAACAGCTTGACTGATTACAAAAAATATTATTAGCTAGGTAATATAAAGAAAATAAATTATTAACAAACTAAAGGTGTTGGCTAAACTAAACTGGCGTAATGATGTGACGACCCCACCACGATCCGCAGTACAATATTATAATAAGTGTACAATAAGGTGGCAATCAATAGCCAATCCTGCCTGCTGAGCGTGGCAATTATTAACCACTATTTTAGTCTTAGCTTCATTAAGAAATGCCTTGTCCAGCAGTGGACTGCTACAGGCTGTTTCAGATAATGATAATGATGAAAGGTTATTAACATCTTTATTTATACCAAAATGTTTAAAAAGACCACTGCTGTGAAGCCGGGATAGATATTGATTTTTTTATCTTTTGTAAACATTACTGAGAAAAGACTTAAATAGCAATGAAATGTCTGTTGTAGTGCTTACTTTAATTCGCTATTATATTGAATACTTTATTTCCTCAACGCTAGCTAATTACTAGCGTTTGTCTGAACAATTAAAAGAATTAACGTCGTATTTTAAAAGGTTTTTTTATGTCCCTAATTAAGTTGACTTAAGTAATTAATTAAAGCATCGTAACAATTAGTTACGAATATTTTTTTTATTGTTGCATCAAAACATTAACAAACATATTTTTTTATTTTTAGAAAAACTTATACATAAAAGTTGAATATAATTTCAGTTTAAAGAATAATAGAACATTTATAATAAAAACTTGATACACTTAAAAAAAAGAAAGCTTCTACAAGAAGATATTACATTTAAAATGACGGCAGAAAGCAGTTTCTGATAACTCCTTCGAATTGTGGTTTTTAAACCAAGTCGATTCAATACTACAAGTATGAATTCAAATATTTTTTATTCTTTTCCAATACGAGTTTTTTTAAGTCAAATATTTTAATACATACAGGGTGGCCCATAAGTCCTTTGATATGAAAAAAAATTTAATAAAATAAAACTAATTACATTATGAATTAAATTTTTATTTGCAAAAAAAGCTTAAAAAACGGGAATTATTTTTTGAAAATAACATCTTCTAAATGTAATCCGTTGCGATCACGGCATTTCTCACGTCTCAAGGCACGTCGTTTTTATAAAACTCGCGAACACAAAACGCACGGTCCGCTCCGGTAAAACGCTCCATCGCGACTAAATTCCCAGAAACCGAAGTTACTCCCCCCGCTTCCCCTGCACCGCTCACGCGCGCCCTGTTCGTTCCATTCAAATTTTACTTTTCAAAGGACTTATGGGCCACAGTGTATTTTTTTAGATCATTATTAAATTGGTCATTAAAGAAAATGGAATTATTTACGAGTTTTAAATATTCAAAACAATTTGACATATTATTAAAACATGTCATCAATGGTATTGCTATTAATATTTCGTATAATTTAAATAACTTTTAAAAACATGAATTCCTGCTGTTTAAGTTATGAAGTCCTTATGTTAATTGCGTCTACTATGTCACTTAATAAAATAAATTTATCTTTCAGGCCCGTAAATACAATACAGCAAAATTAAAACTTTCCACCCCTGTAACATTTCATGATTCCCCGCAAATAAAAATACTTAAATTAAGAAAAAAAAGTGTAACATCTTTAAGATACGAGTATAGGCATTATCTGAGCTAATCATAAAGTTGTTCGAAGTGATTGAATAATTTTTACAAACTTTCGTTTTGATATTATTCTATAGAATGCTAGAATTAAAACGCTAATAAAAAATAAATGTTTCATTTTTTTATATGCGTTTTGTTTATGAGCGTTTTAATTCAAGCAGATTTAAAAAATTGCATATATTTTCGCGATGATTGCGACTTATCTACGACAAATATTTTTTTGTTATTAATATTAAGAAGCAATGGTGTACAAATTAATAGCTTCAGCAGAAAGGGTGGTTATGAATTGAACTATTATTATTGCAACTGCACAGTTGTGCATTAACGATTTCAATATTACTGAGTTTCTTACAGACACAATAACATTTTTTAAACATCAAAAAATGTTAATATGTAATAAGAGATAATATTCTTTATGCCGTCTTAAAATTTAAGTCCATAAATTAAAAGTTGTTAATTATTTATATAATAATGCAAGTCCTTTATGGTAAGTCAAATCTACGAGATTGAATTTGGTCAATAAATAAGATAAACTTATAAAAAATCTGTATAATTGTCTGTTTAAATGGATGAATTTATGATTATTCGTTATTGTTTGTTAATTGATATGTTAAGAGTTTGTATTCTTACTAACAAAGAAGCTTTTCACTTTGACCCCACTCATATGGTAATATATATTTATTCGTTTAAATTTTTTTAAGATTTAGTAACAAAAGTTAATACTTTGAGAGTCAAAACACTTTAAGATATAAACCTTATTATAAACCGCACTTACTACTATTAAATGCATACTTTAAATCATTCCTAACGAGCTGCGGCCTCGAATGTTAATAGTTTAAGTTATTAGCTTAGCAACGTGCAGCTCGAATTATCTGTGAATTGATTTAATTTCTCTCGCCTGAGGAAAGGTTGCAATTTCTACATAAAAGACGACCCTCTAAGACGTAAAGCACATAAAATTAAAATAATTTAATAATTAAATAATTGAATTAACCAACCATCCTTGTTTAAGTTATTGCGTATAACAATACGATCTAGATTTATTTAACTTTTTTGTCGTGAAATAGTCAAATAGAATGAAGAACGGGTGTCGCTAAGACTAAAGCTGTAAATTTCCGAAATCACACTTTATATCAGTTAGAAACAACTTAGATATAGCGGAAAAATAAACAAGTCATTATTCATAATTATTTCTTTTATTTACGCGATTATTATACATATCAAATCTAGTAATTTACGGATTTTTGGCGTTACTTAAATATCGATTTATACCAAGGATGATTCGGGAAGCAAAAGAAATTAAAAAATATCCAAATTTAAATAGAGAAGATGGTTATTCTTTGCCACCTTCCTGGGATTCAATAATTTCAAATATTTAACGCAGAGTATAAAAAAACTGCAAAACCGAAGGACAAAATAAATACTTTTTGTCGAACCAACATTAAAAATTAAGAAATCGAAAGATATGTCACTTTTTAAATAAAACTGACGGTTATTCGAAAACATAGAGATACAGACATATACCAACTTAGTTCGTTCCATGATTTTCAGCATCCATGATCACCATGGATGCTGAAAAGAATCCAAAACGTCGGAATAAATATATTTAAGTAACGCCAAAAATCCGTAAATTACTGGATTTAATAAGTCATTACTCATTACTAATTTCAAATTTATTTTTCAATTCATTTTCAAATTATAGCAGCGTTTAAGTAAAAAATAATGAGCATCTTACTGCTAGGTTCTAGTCATCGAAATATTTATGTATTATATATCAGTACATATTAAAATAACGCGAAATAAGCGGACTTAATGCATGGAGTATATATTAATCCATTAAAAAATTTATAGTACTCATTATGAGAAATATATCAGGGCTTTATTTATTCTGTGGCACTATTACAAAATGGTATTTGTGTTGAACTGAGAACTTTCTGTTTAGATACTGAGAGAGTTCCACAAGTAAGTTTCGAGAACGGCGTCTGGAGAAATTTGCATCAGACTCTTAGGTAACAAACTGCAGCCAATTTACCTATTTTTCATATTCACAACGTAAAAAAGTAAGATGCAGTATTACGTTGTGAAGTTTGCATATTCACAACGTAATATTACGTCTTTCTCTTTATCTTCATTATATTTTATTAGTTAACTTCATAAAATTAGCAGGTAACAAATAATTAGAGTATAAACCTCGGTAAATAACTAATCTTTCTGTTGTTACTACGATAGTTATAGAATGGTCACTTGGCAATCAATTATAACAACCCTAAAATGCCAACTCTTCCAAATTTGTCTCATTTAACTGTAGCTGTGTAGCTCAATACCTGCGTCCGGGGATAAAATAATACAAAACTGTATGTTATATGTTAGTGTTGCGTTATATTATATTGTATGCTATAATGTTATGTTATATTATATTATAAATATGTTTTTAGTTACTGTTAGGTCCCTGTTTACAGGAGACCGTCTGGTGGTACCACCGCGGTGCCTATTTCTGCCAGCGAAGCAGTAGTATGAAAACACGGCTGTGTTCCGGTTTGAAGGCAACCGTGTCAGCGTATTTACTGGGTAAACGAGACTCTAACACCTTTGTCTCACGGTAGGCAGGCGTTGGCGATACCACTGGTATTGCTAATGTCTATGGCGTTAGTGACTACTTTCCCATCAGGTGGCCTGAATGCTCGCGTATCTCATAAAAAAAAAAAGTTACTAAATGTTCATAAATTTCGTATGATTTAATATATCACTCACTGTTTCTGCTTCGATAGATATTGTTCACTTTTATTGAATTATTAGATACTGACTAAAAAAGCAACATTTTTAGTTAAATTTAGGTCGCTTAAAAACATGCAATATCACGTCTTGCATTTCTAATAATTAGTTACAATTAAAAACTATAATTACTACAAAATACAGTACCACGCTCCTGGTAACTATTACAAATTGCAGTACCCAAAAGATCTGCCGCTTTTTGTATATAAGCGAAACTTCTAACAGCATTATTAAATAATTTAATAAAAGGCTAGAATATATAACAAAGCAATCTAAAATTTTCATAAGGACGTCATGCAAAAAGATGAAGCGTTTTTAAACTAACAAAATCACCAGGCCTTACAAAGTGTCACGGCAAGTACACTTACAGGTACTAATCAAACTCTTTATACAATGTGTATTACTTGTTACCGACTTCCCAAAAGAAGGAGGCGGTAAGAAGCTGAGATTTTTTTTTAATGTAAATAACTTGTTAAGATGATAACAATTATATTGTCAATTATTTACCTCACTAGAAATAACGATATTTACGTAGTACATTCAGAAGTTTATTAAATAAAAATTTAGAGAGTGTTTATTTTATGATTTTCAGACCATTAAACGAAATAAATCAATACTCTGCAGTCATCCGCCACGCGTTTAGATGTAAAAGTGTTTTAACGTGTTTAATTTATTCAATCACACAGCAATAACAAATTTTTCTAACATAAATGGACAGGTAAAATATAATATAATGTGTTTGTAATGTATTGTTTTATTAGTTTAAGGTCTTGGGTTCATCTTATTTACTTAAATATTCTAAACCTTTAATATTTGTAAAACTGCCAAGGAGAAGCATCACGAAACGAGTAACGATAACAAATTAACTAATTTTCGGAGATTGTTTCGGTCAGTGTAATAATTTCCATTTAATAATATAACAAGAACTATAAATTTGCAAGACTAGCGACCGTTGTTTATTAATTAATTATTTATTTATTAATCTAGCCATCTAGAAATTTAAATAAAAACTAGGCTTGACAGCTTATGAATAAAATACTGGATTTATTCTAGATTATAAAATATCATAGCAAAAAATCATTGTTATTATTACAAATTATTTAGTAAATATCAGAATAGACAATTTAACTTACTTTTTAAAAATAAGTGAGTTATATATACTTTTTAAATTATTTAAATTATTCGTTTAATTTTGAATATGCATTTTTTTTTTAATACGAATTTAATAGGGCACTATATTAAAATTTAAAAAAACAAATATAAGTTAGCGATTAAATATCCTATATATATTAAACCTAAATACATTGATAGCAAAAAAAATGTGAATAAAGAATATATAAATATTCGTATTTCCTATTAAGTAATAGAAAGATGAGATAGTTAGATTTTCTCCGAATATATTTAATGCTAAACGTGACTCGAGTCCAAATTATCGCTGTCAATCGAGCGCAATTAATGAAGAGGGTTTAATAAGAACGATAGAGATATTTATATACTTTTTTGTTGAAACTGGTAGGAGATTTTCCTGTTGGTAAGCGAATTTCTGCTCATTATAAATTGGGTTGTGTTGTTTTCAGGTACTTAGAAATAATTTTGTTGCTACAATTCCCACAGACCTAAGGCAGAAATAGGCGCCATAGTAGTGCTTCTTCAGACTTGTTCAGGAAAAATATGACCAACGAGAATAAATACGAAACTTTGTATATGCGAATGGATATTCCCCTCTAAATGCAAACACTATGTAGTGAGTTTTGATGAACTTAAAATTTACATTTTTTTTAAATAATGTAAATACGAAAAAAATTGAAGAAACATTGAGTATTTTTTAAAACATATAAGAATTCAAAAGTTATGTTGCATTTTTATTACGGTGTTCTGAAAACGTGAAGAGTTACCGCTATGTTGCTAAATGGTGCTCATCCATCAATCCTTAAAGTTGGATCAAAATAAAGAATATTATTATGATACACATTTTGATCGAAAAATGTACGATCATAAAAGTGTACTTACTAAGAATAAATCACAGTTAATATTCTGTAACCCCTAATAAGGTGTGTATTAGGAGGCCTATACTCATTGCTGGACAGGCTGATGCTGGGAATAATAAACGATTCTAAATTTAATTCTAACATTTATAAAAATTTTATGAGTCGCTCATGAAACAAACTAATTAAATGAAATGTAAATATCTTTAAAATAGTATATCGGTATAAATGTGTATAGGACTCCGTTTATAGGTAACGTAAATGATACGGAAGCAATTGAGCTGAAAGTAGTCTACTTGACGAGAACGCTGAAATAGTTCTTATATACTCACTATCGCCTAAAAGTTTTCAGTAAATGAAGATAAACCTACCTTATAAAATCAACACACCAAAAAGTTAGGTTCAATAATTTGTAAAGGGTAGTCATGGCGCTGCTTGAGTTAAAACATAATAAAAGAATTTTAAAATTTATTTCGCTACTCTATGCTATTAATTAATATTTTAATATAAGTAAGTTGTCAGATCAAAGCGGAAACATTTAAACCACGATGCAAATTTTCGCATAATTCAAACGTATGGTCCTCTTAAATACTTTAGGAAAACAATTTGAAACCTCATTACGAAAGGGACACTTTTGAAGTACCGAGAATAACATATTTTAACATTTCAATCATGTCAAAGAGGAACTGATTTCATTGTAATGTTAGATAAAATTCCAGGTTTCCTTATTGACTCCCTTGAAAACGTAAATGGTTTATCAAAATAAACGGTTAACGATTCTTCAGCACAGTAAGATTGTTTTCCTGTAACGTTACATGTACAGGATTGATTATAGAAAGGAAAAATAAAAAAATGTTTAGTTTCTGTTTAAAAGAACATTTCCGCTGACCGCAGCATTTTATTTTTTATATCTAAGCTGCTAGTAAAAATATATTAAACGGCTAACAGCATCATAAAATTAAAGACAAGCGTAAAGGCGGCAAGGAAAATGTGTCAAACGACTTCTTTTACCCGCCGTATTTATACTTTTTCAAAAATATTTATGTTTCGACACCTGTTTGAGTTTTCAAAAAATATAGTGGCAAAAATTACATAAAATAGTGCCCCATACCTAATAGCACAAGGTTAAAATATATATTAAGTCGTCATTTCTAACGCTATTTACAATAAATAATCGGTACGTGCTAAAATTACTTTTTTAGTTGTACTGCTTAGTCCGACAATAGTTTTTATCAGCCTTTTAACTGTGTACATAATCAATATTGTTTTGAAAAACTTCCCAGGAGAAGGAGGTGCTTAATAAGGAGCGACTGTTTCTTATTTTATATACATACATACAAATGTGTTTGTTAACTGGTACACTGTGCTCCTGATAAAGAAATTTGTAAAATCTCTTTTTTATAGATATTGATCCAAACCATTTTTACAATTGCTTATAACATATTTTTATAGACATGTAATTGACTGATATTCATTCATCATCAGCCATATATTTTAACTTGGGAGAAATTTGTGACATCGATTTTAATTTAAATTTTATAAATATAAAATCATATTCATCAACCTGTGATAGTTCACTGCTGGACATAGGCCTCCCTAATACACCCTATCCATTAGGCGGTTTTGAACCGTATCCCACCACGTTGAGTCTCATCGGGTTGGTGGGTGAACGACTTTACATGCCCATTGACGACAAGGATCGTCATACTTTTCAGACAAATGGTGATCGGCCCAATTGCCCTAACCAACCAGGAAACAACAATGAAAATTTGTTGAGTCCCGCAGGATTCAAACCCACGACCTCCGGTTTCTAAAGCACACGCCCATACCACTCAGGCTACGGAGGCAGTTTGACTGATAAACTCGGCTGCAAATAAAATGAAAAGTCACGACATGTTATGAGGTTTAAGACACGTTTTAACTCATTTTTTTGGTTATTCATGTATTCATTTTAATTTTTCCTGTAACCATGAATACATTTAAATGAAATAATAATGAAATTTAAAAATCAATGGTAATAAATTACCCATATTTATAAAGAATGCCTCCGTAGCCTAATGATAAAGGCGTGTGCATTAGAAACGGTGGTCGTGAGTTCGTATCCTGCGTGGACTCATCAAACTTTAAACCTTGTTTCCTAGTTGGTTAGGGCAATTTGGGCCGATCACCCAATTGTCTGAAAAGTATGACGATCCTTGCGTCGGGTGGGCATGTAAAAATTCCGTCCACCCTCCAACCCGCATTAGACTAATGTGCTATCAAATGTACTTTTTCCTTGTATTAATTATTCCAACCAACACATTAGCAATCTATGAGCTTTTCTTAATTTAAAACTAGACTGGAGATATTCATTCATTAGTGAACATTCAATATTTTTCAAAGTAGTAAGCCGTAAAATTTCAAAGTTATATTTAAAAAAAAATAGGCCATGAAACTTAAGCAACATTGCTAATACGGTGAACGTTCATATAAATACCTAGCATTTGTGATTATTGAAGGTCAGAAGATAATAATTATATTTGGAAAAATAAAATATATTGTAAATACAGAAGTTATTTAGGAAGCAGAATAATATTGATTGGATTAACGATAATTTGGGTCACCATCAGAAGTAAGGTCTGGTCTAATTCAAGATATGCATCCGTCTGCTGTTTACTTGCCCCTAAATATTAAGCTACCATCTCTTATAAAATTGTTACCCGTCTTGCTATTGTTATGCAATAATAATAATACTAATAATACTGCCTCCGGAGCCTAGTGGTATAGGCGTTGCTTTAGAATCCGGACAACAAATTTTCATTGTTGTTTTCTTGTTGGTTAGGGCAATTTGGGGCGATAACCCAATTGTCTATAAAGTAAGATGATCCATGCGTCGATGGGCATGGAAAAGTCGAGTTCACTGACCACCCCGCATTGGACCAGTGGTGGGATAGGTCCAAAACCCCTAATGGATAGGGGTGTATTAGGGAGGCCATGTCCAGCAGTGGACTATCAAAGGCTGACGATGATGATGATGATGATTTCTAAATCTTTAATTTACAAAGTATACCAAAGCGCTTTATAAGCGATGTAACTAATCTCTTCTAGAAATATCACTTATGTTTTAAAATTACGTGTTCTCTAATTCACACTATCAGAAATAAATGGAAATGCCTTTTGGTACTTGTCAAAAAAAAAATTCATATAAAACTTTAACTATGTAACAAAGATAGCACTTCTAAGCCATACACATTTAAATATCCATCCTATATAAATTTGTAAAATCCCCTCTATTCTGTGGGGGGTCGGACAGAAATCACCTCCAGAGCCTCTCATCTTACGATTATAACGAACAACAAAAGCTGTGCTTGTAGTCCGAAAAGCTGATTGATGTGGGAGGTCCACTTTTCATACTCCAGACAGCCCTCGTCTGTAGTGCTATCACCACATAGCCTATTTATACCGCAAAGCTGTGATTTATTCATTTATTTATTTATTTATTAAGGTACACCGACAGCATAAAATATAATTACATTTACACAAACATATTATTAACATCAGGATGTTATCCTTATTTTATGCCTATTATAGGTATACACAACATTTTTGATACAAAAGGTAAACAATAAAAATAGTTACAAACAAAGAAACTATTATTATGAACTAGTAATACATAAAAAAATGTTAAAATGGCAGAGTTTATCAGAATACAATACTTAACTTTCCTTGAGAAGAGATTGTAATTTAGATTTAAAAATTTTTAATGAATCACTAAAAATATCCAAATTTGACTCTTTGAAAGATATGCGATTGTAATTGCTAAAAATTCTTGAAAGTGGTTGATGCAGTCCCAGATTTGTTCGAAATGTAGGAACCATAAAAGTCTTTGAATTCGAGTTATAGGGTATTTAAACGGAACCGACAGTCGTATCTTTTCTAGGAGTGCTGTACACGTAATACTACCGCGCAAAATTTTATGCAAAAAAAATAGGTCAGCAACAATCCTTCGATTGCGTAGTGTACACATGCTGAAATATTTCAGTCGATGATCGTAAGGCTCTCTATAAATGATTTTCTGAGCTGATATGTAAGAAAGGAATTTGGTTAAAACGCGTTGAATTTTTTCGATACGCTGCGAGGATACATTGTAAGTAGGATTCCAAACAACTGACGCAAATTCAAGGTGTGAAAGAATGAAACTATTGTACAGGCGTATCCTGGTTTTTGTTATTTTAAAAAGTTTTGTATTTCTTTTTATGAATCCATGCATCCGTGTTGGTTTTTTAACAATTTTGTCCACATGCGCATTGAAAGTAAGTTTACTGTCGATTATTACTCCCAGGTCACGAATCTCATGCACGCTTTCTAACAGCGCATCATTCAAGTAGTAAGCAGAAGGAACCACCTTTCTTTTTTGGTAAAAGTTATATGATAACATTTACTGATATTCAGTTTCATGTCGTTGTTGTAACACCACGTTACAATGTTATTTAAATCATTTTGAAGAAGTTGTTTGTCGTTTTGATTACGTATTATTTTATAGATTTTAAAATCCTCCGCAAATATAGTGATTTGACTATGATTTACGCATGTAACTATATCGTTAATAAATAGTAGAAATAAAATTGGGCCTAAGTGAGAACCCTGTGGTACTCCTGTTTTGGCATAGTATGAGTTTGACAACAACGACTTGCGGGCGATTACTTAGATAGGAGTCAAACCATTTTAAGAAGTCACTCTCAATCCTATAGCCTTTTAATTTCGATAAAAGTATCGAGTGATTTACTTTGTCAAATGCGCTAGAAATGTCGGTATAAATTGCATCAACTTGATAGCCTTTATCTACTGCAGTATCCACATCTGACACAAAGCTTACTAGATGAGTTTCGACAGAGCGACCTTTCCTGAATCCATGTTGAAAATCTGACAACAAACCATTTACTTGTTGATAAATTATAGGGTAAACAAGAGATTCAAATATTTTAGCAAAACAAGACAATATTGAAATAGGTCAGTAGTTTTTACATTACACTGTTCTCTTTGTAAACTGGAACTATTTGAGCAATGCAAGAAGAGAACCACAGCGTTTAATAAAGCGTGATGTGAAAACACAACCATGTTTCAGATTGGAGGTAGCCGTAGCCAGCGGATTTACTGGGTAAATAACATCCTATATCTCACGGTAGCCAGCGCGTTGACGATGCTTTTGGCATTGCCGATCGCCATGGGCGTCGGGATCTACTTTGCCTTCTATTGTAAGTTATAAAAATTACTCTGATTTTGTATTCCTTCGTCAAGTAGCTATTTAATTTATCTCTTTTAGTGTCCTAGTCTTAACGTGTAACGTTTCAGAAGTGTGACCTAATGCACAAGATGAGATTTATGTAAGTTATAACTTTATTTTATAGGTTCAAGGGCTAACATTTCTAAGAGTCTAAGGTATAGGTATTTACCTACTGCGGTTATTAGTTGTGTAATTGTAGACGCGAGAAATTCTCTATAATATGGTTCTTATCTGTAAGCATAATTTAATATTAATCTTGTTACGAGCATTTCTACGTACAGGAGTCTGTGCTTAAAATGTGTTATTATATTGTTACCAAGTTCAGTTTTATGCGTTACATATATAACAAATTAAAAAAGATATAAAATTAAACATTGTATCCCTGTCCAAGGAATGATTCTGTATCCACATTTTTTATTTCATATATTGTTATTTACTAAGGTTAAAAGTAACGTGATATTTAAATGAAAAATGAGGTACATTTTAAACATACGCTTTTGGAGTGGGGTTCGTTTTATTTTATAGCACAATTTCACAAAATCTTAAGAAAATATTGCTCGATAATATAAAAGCTTCGAATGAAACATAAAAATTATATTTGTTTTTAAAAAGATTATCACAATCAACACTCTAATGTTCGACCTAATGTATTTACGAATGATTCAAAAAGCGCAGTGAATGCTTAATATACGAAGAAGAGCATTTTAACAATATTCTTATCTGCTACCGTTACGAAATTTATTTTCGATCTCACTTTGAAAAGTTTGTAATCAAGTTCTGACGAGTTTTTTATTGGTTGTCAGTTACGGAGCACGATCTCAGGGGCAATCGTTTTCGCCTTTTCTCAACATTTTTTCTTCTTTATTCTGTTATAATAAATGGTGAGTGTGAATTTTTGTCATTTGCCTATCAAAATGATTTTAATAAATTAGTTACATATATTATATATGTTAAATATATATTACATTATTTGTGTTATTTAGATAAATATATTTATTTATTTAAAATATATTTTGTATGTAAATTTTAATGTTATCGACGAACTATGAGCATTTTTTTGATAAATATCAATAATCTCTTCTGACTAGGACATATAGTCGGAACATAGACATTATATATAAGTGGAGAATGATGATAATTTTATTTTACTTATGGGCTAGCCTAGTGGTATAGGCGTGTGCTTAACAAACCGGAGGTCCTGGGTTTGAATCCTGTGGGAACTCAACAAATTTTCCTTGTCCTCCTTGTTGGTTAGGGCAATTGGGGCCGATCACCCAATTGTCTGAAAAGTAAGATGATCTATTCGTCGGATGGGCACGTAAAAAGTGGTAAGATACAGTCCCCTATCCATTAGCGGTGTATTAGGGGAGGCCTATGTCCAGCACTGATGGGCTGATGATAATAATGATGATGTAAATATTTTTTAATACATACTACTACTAATGAACACACAGTGATAGAGAGTTTCGCATAAATTGTGACATTATAAATAAAGACAAACAGACAAACCTGTCATCGTTGCTTGTTTGGTGTAATGTATCACTTCACATTGTGTTTAAAGTTAAAATAAAATACTATATTGTATTGGGCTACATTTATTCCATTTTGACAATTATTATTATTATCATAAGTAATTGGAATTATTTTATTTGTTTGATTAAATTATTAGTTTCACAAAATTTTTATTTTTTAGGTACACTTTGAGCATGGTACAAATTCTGCTGCAAGAGGGATCTTATGTACTATAGTATTGACAATGTTTAGTGGTCCAATATTTTGTTTTGATTTGGGACTATTTTGGAGAATGCGATCGGGATTAAATTGGGAATCAGTCTTTATTTTTATTTAATAATAAATTTAAAAAAAGTAAATTATTTCATATTAAACAATTTTCCCCCCATTTATATAGAATTAGGGAGAAACTTTAATATGTATAAGATATGTACTAGAAGCTAATAAGCAAGGGCAACCTCTTATTTACTGACAGTTACTTGTTTTTAGTGCAGGTATTTGTAGTGCAATAAAAAGATTTAAATTCATAAACATTGACTGCTGTGACGCATTGTTTTTTAGATATACATTAAACGGCATAATGTTTTGTAATAATGCCGTATCAATTTGTCATTTTCTTTTGATTATCAGTGTCAGACAAAACTCAAGTATCAACTACTAAATATTGATGAATTAATCTTAACAAGATTACCCTGCTCACATATAAATTTACCTTAGCAGTTTGATAATGTATCGTTGCCATACCGTATAATTGACTATTTGTAATTTAATAAAAATTTTCTATCATCATCATCATCAGCCTGTGATAGTAATAGTCACTGCTGGACAAATACCTCCCTAATAAACCCCTATCCATTAAGGGGTTTTGCACCGTATCCAACCGTGCTGGTCCAATGCGGGTTGGTGGGAGGACCGACTTTTAACATTCCCATCCGACGCATGGATCATCTTACTTTTCACAATACAGACAATTGGGTGATCGGCCCAAATTGCCTAACCAATTAGGAAACAACAATGAAAATTTGTTGAGTCCCTCAGGATATATATATATATATATATATATATATATATATATATATATATATAGAAATTATTAAAATACTACGAATTGTAAAAATATACATATTAGTTTTATAAAAGACTAGCGACCCGCCTCAGCTGAGCAAGGGAGCTATTATGATTGAAAATATACTAACAATATTAAGTATGTATTATATAATAACAGTGTAAAGTCAAAGATGTTCTGTAGTCCGAATCTGTCATCCGTAGCATCCAGACTTTTATCTCCATGGCTACTATTCCGTCCGCAATACCAATAACATTTCTTTGCTACGCAGTTATATGTAGAAAATAATAGTCAGGCATTATTTATTAAACATATTATAGCATAATAAAATGTCAATTATATATTTACACAAAACAAAAATTTATTTCAATATTATACAGTTCTTAAAACTCCAAATCCCAAAACATTCAGCTCCATATGTAAGAGTAACACTAATTCACCAAAAATTGAACTTCCTTATTTAAAGTAGCGAACTCTTTCTTGTTTCATATAATGAGAACATATATTAAGTATGTGTTAAACATATAAACCTTCCTCTTTAGCCACTCTATCTATTAAATAAAACCGCATCGAATTCCGTTGCGTAGTTTGATGGATTTAAGATACATAGGGATATAAGAACAGAGAAAGCGACTTTATTTATGCTATGTAGTGATTACACATATCTTAAAACAGCTAGTTACTAGGCTCTTATATAGAAGTGAATTTATAGATGTTATGAAATTAACAATTTTAATTTAAAGATTATTGTTACAAATTAATATATTTTTTGTAATATATTTAAATAGTAACACTAACCCAATTACTTTTATTATCCCTTAACGTTCAAATCGCTTTTTCACAGAATAAAAGATTAAAGTCAGATCACTAAATTGGACATGAGTTGAATATGTACATGGTGGATATAAATAACTTGTTAAGTTAGAATATTAGGTAACCTTGAGGGACCTTATTTAAAAAAAAAACTTTTGTAATGTATTCTACATTTCTAAAAGTGTTTACCAGGAAAAAGAGTTATATTTAATATGTTAAAAAATTCCTTTTAAATGCATTATGCATCTTAAAGTACTATTGGAAAAATCTCATTTCCAACCTAAAATCCTTACTTGCTTACTTGCCACTTGCCTTACTTGTCACTGTGATTAAAGGAGTCGATCAGTCGACGTCAGAACTTGCTTTCTGTTGCGCAGGCGGGATAAATGGTCATATAATACACGTGTATAATAGTAATAAAACTGTGATCCCATAAAAATGTATAATAACCCTTTTTATTATTGCCTACGCAGGCAGAAAAGCATTCGGGCCACCTGATGAGAAGTGGTCACCAATGCCCATCGACAAAGGGTGTCAAGTCTCGTTTTCCCGGTAAATGCGCTGGTTACGGTGCCCTTCCAACCAATCGGTTTAAAATTCAGTGTTAACTCGTACAGATTGATCGCCGCTGTCGATATCGGTTTTGCCCATTAGAGAACGAGTACATATAAAGTATTGAATAATATAAAACGTAAAAAAATGATTTTATTCGATTATAGGCACCGCGGTGGTACCAACCCAAACTTCCTCTGTAAAAAGGGGATTATTTAATTTAAAATTAATTGTTTTCCTAGCCGATGAGTCGATTTCGTGGATATGTGCGTTATAAAAATTTACATTAATACCACGATCGAAATACACAGCGGATATTTCATGTACATTAAGCCGAAATCAATGTTTAATAAAATTGCCAATAAAAAAGAAATAAAACAGGTGTTAAGTTCATCTCAGGATCATCACAGATCATCAATATACGAGTTTCAGAAATTTTTACATTTTTTTGTACGGTAAGTGATGACATGTTATATTTTGCATCAATCCAACTAGTGCGAAAGAGTATTCCTATTAGCGAATTAATGTGATAGGAGGTCGTGTTCAAACAACTACGAGGCAATTAATGTGAGTGTTTCACATGCACATGTGTAACTGATAATCACGAAATATACTTACTCCCTAATTACGTCGATTTAAACATGTTTATTTGTCCTGGCAGGCGAAATATTGTTAAAATGCATAGTTGTGTTGAAAAAGAATGTTTGTCGTAGTGTAAGCGTGTAGATTTTATTTATTACCTATCTCTACTGGTATGGCCCATAACAGAGTTATATATCTGATATTTTTTTTTCCTTTAAGTAAATTTGTATGATATTTTCACAGATCATCAATTTATTTCTCAAAATTTTTTTTTTTGCGTCTTTCAGATCTTTTCTGAAAATTTGTATGATTTTGTTAAAAAGATTTTAATGACAAATGGACAGGGAAAAGATTAATTGTTAGAAGTTAAAAGATTTACAGTAATGGTTTCCATTCCCGCGATGCCTATTTCTACCGCAAAAGTTGTAATGTGCAAACATTATCGTGTTCCGGTTTAAAGGACACCGTAGCCAGCGTATTTACTGGGTAAACGAGACGTACGATCCTATGTCTCACGGGAGGCAGCGCGTTGGTGATACCCCTGGAATTTCCGATGACAATGGGCGTTGGTCACCTTTTATCATCAGGTGGCCCTATTGGTCCTCTGCCTTCGCATACAATAAAAATAAACTCTGAGTGCAGTTCCTTTATTCTTGAGTTGTAGATTATTTCAAAATAGCCATAAGGGGTTGGAAAGGGCTAGAGTTAGTACTAGCGCAGTGCCTGTTTCTGTCGCAAATCAGTAGTCTGTAAAAAGTGTCATTTTCAGATTTCAAGACTTACACATGACTGGTGAATTTTATTTAGTAATATGAAATAACCTAACATTGTTTTCACTTACCAAAAAAAATCGGCATCAAAGATGTTTTACCCCATTTTTTAGCTTTTAATATATTCACCACGTTGTATACAGTAAGTGATCAACAGAGCACCTGGAAAAATGATATTCGGGGTCTAATTGCCTCGATCATAAAACAAGTCGTAAAATTCAACAATTATGTTCACGTAGGTTCTCATTTTGAGAAAAAACTGCATTAACTTGTAAGAATATAATATAAATTACTACAGATTACTTTCATTTAACATAATAAGCTAAAACATTCTCAAAATTTATTTTTATAGTTTTGTTGTTTGTCAAGTGTCAGTTTTGGTTCGTTTACTAGATACGAAAATATTACAGTATGTTTTGCTCGTAGGGGCAACATTTTATACTTTCCATTGGTCTTTAAGAAATGCAATATTTATATTTGCACTATTTATACAGTTTTTATATGTTTTAAATAAAATTCTTATCAAAAAACTATTTTATAAAATAATTTTGTAATAAGTAGTTTCATTTCATCAATAATATAAATAAAATTTGATCACTGCTATATGGTAGAGTAACAACAACGGCATTACTCTCTTCTGCAAACCAGGTCCAAAGGAGGTGACGAGGCAGCCGCGTTTTAGGCTTGCTCCATTTTAAGGCGCGTTGGATCATTATGCCTTGTACATGAGAAAAGTAGCGTAAGACGCCACAAGTCTTCTCACCGCTTTGAGACAAAAGATTTTTAATACTTTATAAGTATTCGCTCTCTAATAAACAAGGCCGATGTCGACTACGGCGATCAATCGTTACTAGAGATCAGCCAAACAACACAAGATATATTATTGAAAAAGTAGTTGACACCCCCAGTTCAAACCTTTTTGTTTCTTTAGCACAAGCCTTTCACCACTAGGCTACATAGGTGGTTTAAATTGACATACAACAAAAATAGACTAACATGTTAACAAACTCTATAACTAGAGAAATATTATCTCGGAAATATATGTACAAAACTTTAAATATTTGACAAAAAATATTTATTGTGGCTGAATTATACATTCATCTTGTTTAAAACATACTTTATTCGTAAATTTCAAAATTTACCTAACAACTTTTTTACGATCAGAATTTTATTACAGATTTAAATCCCTCGGGTTCTTACCAATAGCTGTAAAACATTAATCGCTACTGAATATTTTCCGAAAAGCCTAGCAATAGAAGTATAATTTTATTGTTTGCCATTTTGTACATTTGCTTAAATTGGTAAGACATTTATGACAACTATGTTTATGAGTGCTGTATAAAGTACAAAACACTGATACTCGCGTCTAAAATCCAGTGGGATACGGTCCAAAACCCCTCTAATGGATACAGTGTGTTAGGGGAGGCCTATTCTGATGTCTTAATCAACTATTTCCTTAATAACTTCCATTCTGAAGTCTCCAAAATAAATGATGATATGATAATGAACATAAATTACTCAAATAGGTACAAAACGTTATTCCTACGGAAAGTAGCAACAACAGTTCAAAATTCAAAATTTTTAAAACAGCGAATAAAAATTAATTTGTTGTAACTGCATTTTTTTAACTTAAGTTTAAGTTATTTGAGTTACGTTATAACTCAAAATAACGAACTGCTTTCTTCATAACCGATGCTTTATAGAGGACATTCGTGCACAATTTTGTTTATACTACCAATATGGAAAATCCGTAGTGCGGGTTACGACCCTAAAAGATCTCTGGCAGCTCTTACTCCAAAGTATTGAAAATAGGCGCATAAAACCCTTTTTATAAGTTTAACTTGGCACAAAGGTTGTGTGTTATGACTGTTGCAGCACAAGTGAGATGCTTAAACTTGTTTGTTATGTATTATATTGAATAACTGTCTTCGTAGCTTAGTGGAAAGGGTATTTACTTTTAAAACCAGAGTTCTCCCTCCCTCTTTTTTATTTAAAGCAAAAGTCCGATGGAAGGATAACCTTTACGACAAAAAGTTTTTAATGCTCATCTAGATTTACAGCCAATGGGTTGAACAGCTCGTATTGCCCAAACCAACTAGGAAAAAACAATGAAAATTTGTTAAGTTTCGCAAGATTCTAACCCATAACTTTCAATCCAAAACCACTAAAGTACAAACATAGAGAAACAATTTACATGTATCTAATTTGCTGATCTACATCTACTTATAATGCCTTGTTTGTATGCATAAACGTTACCTAAATCATGTTGTGCTCACACCCTGAGATTGCATAACATATACAATGTTCCCTTGTAAAACAAAATCTTCCCTTACGGTAGTTTACTACAGATCCCTAGAGGAGTACGATTCTAATGTCAGGTGAATATGCCTTCATCCTTTATTTGTTCACTATGAGCACTTAGGTTCCTTAAGCTATGAATATATGTACAGTTTTCGTACTATTAGAATATTGCATGCTTGTTAAGACTTAAGAGTCTTGGCGGAAAAATATTACAAGTGTGTTCGTTATTTACGTAAGAAAGCTTTAGTACAATTTATATAATAACAAAACTGAATATATCCTTATCTTTAAAATAATCTTTAATAAATTGTATTTATTTTTTATGCTCGTAGACCTTAAAATGGACAGTAAAAATCTTGTTTTTCAGTGGTGTTTGGTTAAATAAGTATGTTATCCAATGATTCTTGGATCTATCTATATTCTTGGATTTATCTTGGATTTAGTAGACGAGGCCGCGGGTACTGTTGGCAGCCTTTGGTGACTCCATCGCGACTTGGCCCTCGCGGGCCTATCCTCTTCGGGTGTGTTGGGACACACGAAGTGGGGCAGCAGGGGCAGCAGCAGGCCTCTTCCCACTGCTGCAAACGTGGGGGGCCGTTTGTCGGCGGCGAGTGGTAGGCGGAGCCGCTTCTTTGGCAGCAGACGGCTTAACAGCCGAGAAGTCAAATGGACTTCTCGGCTGTTAAGTCGTCTTCATCTATGGCTTCTCGTTCTCTTCGTGGGGCCTCCACAATTTATTCAAAAGTGCGGTCGTTCTGCACACGCTCTGCCTCCTTCTGGGCCTTTCAAGACTTGGCCAGCAGGACCGAATCGTTGACAGTGATGTCCTACTGGCTGCCACTGCTGGACCGCAATCTCATAACTGTCGAGGTTGGGCGTTTCAGAAAATGGCCTCGTTAGTCCCGCGACAGCAAGGGAGATAAAGGTCTCGCCTCTTTCTCTGCCGAAAACACTTTATGGGCTGGCTGTTCCTCCTCACTTGACGACTCGCTATGAGAGTCTAGCCACTCTTACGAGCACCCGTCGCCACGTACCACAACGCCGGTTTTTTAGAGAGGTTGTCTCCACGCGGTCCGGCCAATGAACGCAGGACCATCAGCACTGCTGCAGGCCGCGAGACGTGATCCTCGACACCCAGACCCCGACAGGCCGAGATCGCCCGGTGATCGGCAAAGCCGAGTGCAATACACCGAACGAATCACACCGTCTCCTCTCGGGAATTCCATTCATCCATCACGCTATTTTACCTTTTCCCCGGTCCCCCACACATCCATTAATACCTTTACTCTTTCATACATCGTGTTTGGCGAGGCCCTGACGCACTCGTAAGGGGTAGACCGACTCGCATCCCCTGTACCCTCTCAACAAAGAGGGGTACCAGGAGCGAGGGTCTGAGGCCCACCACGACAGGCTCACCTCTAGGAGCAACTGCTCCTTAACGAAGCATAGACGGAGCACCCCTGGGCTCGCATAGCACCCTTGCAGTTGGCGCCGCGAAAGTGAGCTACGATAAAGTGGGACCAGTTGGAAGGGATCATTGTTGGCCTAATACAACTACCAATATGGTATTGACGAATGAAAATATAGTAAATAGAATTGAAATAACTAGGTAGGTTCATATTACTAAGGTCGTAATCGGCAAGATTTAAACCAATGACCTCCAGATTGTAAAGCAACCACTTAACCACGGAGCCGGTATAATATTGCAATATTTCTCCATGACACTAAACAACAACATTGCACTTAAAATAGCGTATTTGGCATTTATAATATTTAACAGTAAACTTTTTTTGCCAAAGGGTCAAATTAGGAGTTTACGTGGAAAAACAACTCTCCATTTATAAGGATTTAGTGCGAAGTTTTGCGGGAAATCAAAACGGGAGGGAAATTTGTAATTTAATGTCGATGTTTTTCCACGCCATGAATAAACATTTCACTGGTTTTATCTGATAAATTGTTTTGAATTACGTGAAGTAACAAAGTCGTAACTCATTTGAATGAAAATGATTGTTATTCATGCCAATTTTTGATATTTATTTCCTGTGAATGGAACTTTACTGACTGAGAGTGAACACTACAATATCCACTACACAGTTGCTTGATGTATCGATGATTTGTTTTTATCCTTTACTAATACATTAACAGCGTTTGATGCTCTTATTTATACACGTTTCAAGTCTTTTCCTTTCCGTTTGCAAATAACGCAGCACGATGTTACAATTGTATCTAAATTAATTAAATAGATAGTAAAAATTTATACTTTTCCAAATGTGAATAAAGAATATATTAAAGATGAACTATAACACCTGAGGGTCCTTAGATATATAGCATTCCCTCGTAAAACAGAGTCACCCTAAACTGGAAAGTAGAGTTCCTAGAGGAGTTTGATTTTAATGCTCGATGGATATGTGTATTTTCATTTACTATGAGCACTTCAGGGTGCTTAAGATAAGGATAACTGTATATGATCCGTACTTTTAGAATGCTTGTTAAGACTCAAGAATCTTGACAGACGAATATAACGAGTATCTTATTTAGTTATGTTACAAAAGAGTTAGTTAATATATGAAAATTTACCGGTGGTAGGTCCCCTTTTTACAGGAGACCGTCTGGGTGGATACCACCGCGGTGCCTATTTCTGTTGCTGTGAAAACACTGCTGTGTTCCGGTTTGAAGGGTACCGTAGCCAGCGTTTTTACTGGGTAAAGAAGACTTAACACCCTATGTCTAACGGTAGGCAGCGCGTTGGCGATAATACTGGCATTGCCAATGTCCATGGGCATCGGTGACCTGCGTATGCAACAAGAAAAAATATTTCACTGAATATAATGGACTTGTTTTCATTATGCTTTTATTGTCTGTAGTAATATTAAAAGCAGTGTATTTTTTATGACATATTCGTTAATGCTTTTTCGTTAATTACAGCAATTACTAGCTGGTATAAAACTTTTTTAGTAACGCGTGGGTTATTAGTAAAACGAGGCTAATTACTTAAAAAAGACGTTTTGACGAGAATATTGTTTTTATGGTTATCTAAAGTAAATTAAATTTTATGTACTTTATGTAATGCAAACAAATATTCTTCACTTTACTAAAACTTGTTCTTAAGCCGGTAAACTTGGTGTCAATAAAAACTTGTACAATTATTTAGGATTTATTATGAAATTAATTTTTCTGCTCCCAATATAAATTTTCATATAACGTATCAAACAAACTTACTGTTATTTGGGTTGGTTTCATAACCACATATTTGCATAGGTTAATTGAGTTTAGTTGCCGATACAGATAATTTTATGTTCGTAAATTATAAATAAATATACAGAGTTCATAACTTTAAATATTGGAATAATCAAAAGTGTGTTTAAATTCACACATCATTAGTAATTCAATGTACTCGAGAAAAAATTTTCGTCACTTTTTTACCCTGACACAGGCTGATAATAATGATGATTATACTACAGTTCTCATGCCTCAAATCTTCAATAATTACTAGGCATTACCATAAGGTTTTGAATCGTATAAACAGGTGATCTATAATTCAATGTCCATGTCCATGTTTTTCCACCCGCGCAATTTCTTATTAAGTTCAGTTTCCTTCGATTGGCTGTCTTAACATACTCAAAGTATTTAGTATAGTGTTTATGATATTGTATTGATTTATATTAAAGGTATTTTAATCGACGCCAAGTTATAAACATGGTATTCTATAAATAGCACTGTTTGTTAGATAATATTACCTGGGTGCTTATCACTAATAATCCTAATTCCTTTTTAATTTCATTTCATTATTCATCATCAGCCTTTGATAGTCCACTGCTGGACAGCCTCCTAATACACCCTCTCCATTAGGGGTTTTGGACCTGTATCCCACCACGTTGGTCCAATGCAGTTGTGGTGGACCGACTTTTACATGCCCATCCGACGCATGGATCATCTTACTTTTCAGACAAATGGGTGATCGGCCCAAATTGCCCTAACCAACTAGGAAACATCAATGAAAATTTGTTGTGTCCCCGCAGGATTCGAACCGACAAACTCCGGATTCTAAAGCACACGCCTATACCACTAGGCTACGGAGGCAGTTTTTCCTTTATAATACACTGCTTTAATAGAGAAAAACATTAGCCAGGGTGAGTTTGTGTTAACGAAACGTCTTTTATAATATTCCAGATCGTAGATTCCCTTTACAGAGGGCAGTACCGTTGGTACCGATTTCTACCGCAAAGTGGTAGTGAAAACACTACCGTATTCCGAATTGGAGGGCATCGTTGCCAGCGTATTTACTGGTAAAGTCGAGATTAAAATCCTATGTCTAATATCCCTAGTATTACTTATGTCCATTAGCGTTGGTGATTACGTTCCCACAGGTCGCCAACTGGTCACCTGCCTTCGTATGCAAATAAAAAAAAAATATTACACAAAAACCCGTCCCAAATTAAGTTAAAGCTTGTACTATGTAAACTGGATGACAGATAAATACATAGAACTTACTTTTCTTTTGTGAATAAATACACGTTATAAATATACAGTTACCCAGACACGAGAAAATCACAATGTTTATTACACAATATTTTTGTATAGTGTATTTCCGTGTTAGAAATTAAACCCACACTCGCTGGCGTAACAGTCAAGGACACTAACCCCTTTTTTATACAGTAGGGAAATGCCTACGCATACCCTGTTCGCTCTTCGCGGGAGCAAAGACGGGTTATGTTCTAACTCGCACCGACTAAAACCACCACGTTTCTCCTTGTTGGCGCCTTAGAGATGGGGTCGCAGGAACTCTTTCGTAGTCTTCTGCGACCCCACCAGCGCTGGCCACCTATTTCAAGGAGAATTACTTTTCTTTCATTATCAGGTGATTTAAATATACTATAAAGAAGAATGGCGCAATATAATAGACTCATATATTATCTGTTTGTTAATTTGATACACCAAATTTCTGAAATAAAACAATTAACTTTTACGTTAATAAAAATCATCTCTATTTCGACAAATATACAACAATTCTACTTACATTTGCAAAGTGAAAAAATTACTCAACTATCCAAGTAAATGAAACGACAATTTTCTAGCTAAATGGTGGTCAATATGCCCACAAACAAAAGTGTGTTTGTATACCGTTCGTTTTATTTAGTTCAATTATTACAAAAGTATGAATATGCCCCGTGTAAATGATGACCACAATCCCCTACAGCGCGAGAATATTATAAATATATAGGACTCATTCATCACCAGAGTTTTCCCTCATTAAATTATTGTTTTTATTTGAATAGGTTGAGTGGCAAATATTTGCGTTGGTAAACAAAACGAAGCCTCCACATTAAATAATTTTGTGTCAACAAAATGATAAATGAGTAAACAGTGGTATTATACACAAATATTGTAACGTTATAAACAGGTTTGTGCTGGTTTGGTTCATGTTGTACAGATATAAATAACAACTTACAATTTTGATATACCATACAACAACGTATGAAACTAAGTCCATTTAAAAAACAACTAACTTTTTTTATAAAGATAATTCAAAGGTATTAAATAATTAATTGCCTCTCTCTTCGAGATAACGAAAGCCAAGGTCTTGGTAAATTTAATACTTAAACATTTCCTTGTTCTCATACATGTCTTTTTTTAATGCTGCTATTGACTACTTACAAAAAGGTGAGACAACACACGTATATAATATGTTATAAACTCTATAAAAATAAAGCCAAGGAAGAATTGTAACAAGTGTAATATAAAGAATTTAAATATTGAATTATGCATATTTCATGTACATATCTTTATGTTTTTCTCGTTAAAGTAATACATCAATATATTAGCATATGCAATAAATTAATGCACAAAATGTATATTTCATTTTTAGTTTCTCTGATATTTGTAAAATCTGTACAAAAAGCTCTAAAATAGTGTATAAAAGTCACGCATTATATAAATTTATTCGAAACAGTATTCGGCTCGTAAAACAACTTTCTTTTATTGGACACGCAAACTTGGGCAGCGGAAACGAGAAATTGTAATTTAGCGCAAATGTTATTCATTGAAAAGCGTAAATCGAGTTAGTATCTAAGTGAATTGACAGAATACTACAAAATATTGTTACTCCGAATACGTGTTTTCAACTTTAAATATATTAAAATATATTAAGCATTAAATCGTTTAATATATCTTAATAATTTTTTTCTTAAAAAAACAATTTCCTAATTGTTCTTTGATCTCCTTTGTACTCAAAGAGAAACTTCCGAGGGTCAAGGAAATAATTTTCACAATAACCTGTTTGCTATCGGATACCAATAGTTCCCATAACAAAATAACAATTTTAGGGTTGCTTTTCGAAACGTTTTGTTGTAATGAACTTTAGATGAATAGGTAATTTAAAATGAGTCTGTAATAATAAGGTAGCAGCTTTTATTTGTGCTAAGTATGTATAATCAGCTGCCTCCGTAGCCTAGAGGTATGGCCTTAGAAACCGGAGGTCGTGGGTTCGAATCTTGCGGGGACGCAACAAATTTTCATTGTTGTTTCCTAGTTGGTTAGGGCAATTTGGGCCGATCACCCAATTGTCTGAAAAGTAAGATGATCCATGCGTCGGATGGGCAGGTAAAAAGTCGTTCCACCCACCAACCCGCATTGGATCAGCGTGGTGGGATACGTCCCAAACCCCCCTAATGGATAGGGGTGTATTAGGGGAGGCCTATGTCCAGCAGTAGACTGTTAGAGGCTGATGTTGTTGTTGTATAATCATGCTGTAATCATGACTACTAAAAAATATTTTACATTTAAAAATTAATTCGCCTGTATAAATAAAAGGCTCGTCAATACTATCTGAAAACTCTGAAAAAACAACATTGAAAATTACGACTTGCCAGTACAATTTATATTGTTTGTAAAATAACAGTGAAGCTTCTTTAGGGCTTCATTAGCGCAAATTATCTTAAGAATATTTGTTTATTTTCTGTTGTTAAAATTATGCTTAGTTTTTATATCGACGTTACTATTAGGTAAATATTTAAACTTAATAAAAGTTCGCTTTATAAGCCTGCAGATTAAAGGATATCAATTTATATAAAGACTGAAATAACTAAAAATATGCGATTTTGCGAGAGAATTTATTAAACTATCATAAATTTGCAAGAAGTTATTGACTTTTTGAGTCTGTAATGGATTTCATTTTAGTTCAGATTTTTATTAAAGCTTGAAACTTAAATCATAGTCATACGACAATTTAAAAAATTCTAATAATCACAATCAGAAAACAATTGCTTTAATTATCTTAAAATTATTTATATGTATATATAAAAAAATCATTACAAATAAACAAAATTAGAGTCAGTTAACAGTTAACGCTTAGTTGGATGCAGGTGGCGCAGGATCGTACTTCTTGGCGGTCATGGGGAGGCCTATGTCCAGCAGTGGACTTTCGAGGCTGATATGATGATGATGATGAACAGTTAACGGAGGATGATTGACTGAATATATATATATTTATGCAATTAAGTGATTTATCATTATCAAATACACTTCATTTTTGCAAATTTTCTGCTGCTTTTCAGTTATAATAACTAATTTCGTACATCAATAAAAAGATTCTAGATATCTAAATTATAACTTTCTAGTCTGTACAAAATAAATTACCCTCTGGCCCGGTCGTTTTGACTCTCTTGTATTTAGTAGTTCTAATGTTCAGTCATTTTATTTAAAAACTAAAGAATTAAATAAACTTTGGTCAATCAAATAGTACAGGCGAATTGACACTCATTACCCGAGTGTATTAAATGAAAATAAATGACACGACCGTAAAATGTACAAGATACATTGTTCTGGCAAAGAACAAACCATTTTTTTAATCCGGTAAAGTATTTTAATGATTTTTAACTTACTAAGATCGGACCGCCTATCAAATTTTATTAAACTTTTAAGTAGTGGAGGTAATTTCACACTTAAAAACGTAAGGAGACAACCCAATGATGATTTAGCTGCAAAAGCCTCCTCAAGTACAAATAAAACAATAAAATGAAATCACATATGTATTTTGATACAATTGCAAAGCATATACTTTTATACAAATCGGGTTTACTCGTATAGTTAAAAGTATTTGTAATTAGGATATTGAACCAAGTAGAGAGAGCTGATAAATACAAGCTGGCAACCTACAGATTGTCGTGACTTCATTTCTAGTTATCCTATGGGATTTAGACAGATTCCACGAGACAGATAGCTTGATTCCAACTTAACCTGTGATACGATTTATACCTGTAATGATACCTCTTGTTCTGATTGGTAAAGAAATAGCGAGGTTTTCCAAATAGGAGATTCATGACTTCGTCCGCGTGGTAATTTTCCACTGTTTACAACGCCGCAACCTTTGTTTATTTGTTAATGTCATAAAACATGTGTTTTGCTTGTCTCAACAGGTTATGTATATACACTTTATAGCTTCAGAGATAGCTGATCAGCAATTTCGAAAACGGATTTCGTATATATTTGTATGTATAGGGATATATAATATATTTTGCAATTATTTTAGGATGCTTTAAACGTATAAACATGTAAAATTAACGTCTATAATCCTTATGGTTTAACAAACATAACATACCATAATTACTCAGAAACCATTCATCAAAAAGACACGTTAAGAAATAAATTTTCTATTCGTCACGTAAGCTAATAGTTGAAAGGCGTTGAAAGAAGCTTTTCTAACAATCAAACCGTTTGCATCTTCATACAAACTCTATAATATATTATTTTGTATAACATAATGTTCAGATTCTAGTCTATTTAAAGCTAGTAATAATATATTTAATAACAAAGCTTTTGAAGCATTCACGCTGTAATCATTTAGAATAATAACTCCATTTTCAATCAAGTCGAAATTTAATTTACATGTCAACGCAGAATACATTAAGAGTTCATGTTAAATTTAGAACATGGTAGTTTCGAGCGCGTAAGCTGCAAATTGTTTCGTTGAATAATAATAATAAATATGAAATACTCTTATAATTTTATTTAAAAATATTAAAACATTAATAAATAGCAATTAATCCTAAACAATTATCACCATTGTTTAACATATCAGCATACAAAATCAAGGGCAAACTAGTAACAGTCTGCTCATGATCGTGGTTGCTGGAAAGAGTCCAGATCGTCGGGATTAAATTAACGCAAAAATCATTATAGAAGTGGATATATGTATAATAATCGCGTAAATAAAAGAAATATTTATTTGCAACATTGTTTTAGTTTTGGGTCTTATGATTTTTGTTACTACTAAGAAACGAGATAGGCTTACTATAATCTATTGATATTAGGTGCGCTCAGCTAACAAGAAATGAAGATTAAAACAACAAAATCTATGTTTCAAGAACAACACACAATAAGGATTTAATATAAACACTTCAAAAAATTCTCAATAAGCACATTCAAAGCTCATTTTAAAGTAATTTAGTGTATATATATATATATATATATATATACCAGGTATGTATGGTTATCACAGTTTGAAGTAGGTCATATTTTGTGGTTAAAATTTCACTTGTTTTTGTTTTGACCGACTTCTCAAAAGAAAAAGGCACTCAATTCGAAGCGTATATTATTTTAAATATCTGTTTTTTAAGTATGAGTCTGATAATAAAGTTTAAGATCAAATAAAAGTTAGTGCATTTGAAAAAATCCCCATTCTATGTACTTAAAACGTGTGACAGACGATATTTTAATGAAAATAAGACTAGAAGACGGTCATATTTATTTGTTCAAATTGTACTAAATGGATGTCTCTATACACTCTATACAGTAGAATAATGAAATAATAGGAAAATTTCGTATTTTTTCTTGTATATCAACGAAACAATTTGCAGCTTACGCGCTCGAAACTACTTTGTCCTGAATTTAATATGAAAGCCTAACGCAACTTGCGTTGACATGTATATTTAAGTCCGATTTGAAATATTTATTTCTCTTTCTTATAATTTTGCGAAGTTAATATGCCGTAAAAATGTGCTGTTATTCACAACGATAAAATCGGCATGAAAGTATGTCTGAACACGCAAGCTCGTGATCTCTTAGAGCAATTACTACGTAACGATTACAAATTACTTGTAGCTGCTTGGCGTAATAAATTAAATTAACGTGTTGTCTGCATTGTAACCTTGCTTAATACACTTACCTTGATACTAAGGCTTTTTATAGATTTTAGAAAACGTAAGACAAGTCATGTCACATTATTTTTTGGATAATTTATGTGATAGTAAATAAATATTGGACATTTATCATGAGCTACAGTTTTTTTTCCTATTATTCTTAAGGCCATTATTTAAATGAATTTGAAAGATCTTTTTTATATCGCAAACCAAAAAAGCCCTGTATTAATTGCTAAAATATTAACTGTCGCCATAAAGTACGGCAAGGATCTCCAATAAGGCCCGAATTTTACATATATCCAAAGCTTGCCTCTCATTTTTAATAATTGAAATAAGTAATCTTATTTTTCTATTCAAACATTTAAAACAATTAAAATTAATTCAACATTTTGTTTAAGAAAATACAAAAGAAAGACCTTATTAAAGAAACGACTTTAAATTTTTTCTTAGTTTTAATAGATAATTTATGCCTTTACGATAACAAATATTTTTAAACCAATAAAATAGTTAAACTTATCCTTTTCTTTAAATAAAACTATGCTAAAAAGCTTCCGAAAGCAACGCCTTTCTAAGTTTGTTTGGTTAACCAAACGAAATGTAGACCTTAATTTCACTTATATTTTTATATCTATAAAATTATTACAAAATCTATTATATTTACTAAATTAAAAACAAAACTAATGTATATATAAATATACGTATGAAGGAGATAAAGTTTTAAACTCACTGATTACGATAACTCTGAAGCTGTAAGGCTAAAAACTTGAAAACTTGGTGTGTTTAATATTTCTTTTACCAAAAGGGTTTTACGAAATCAAAAAAAAAACGGATTTAGGCGGTGTACCTGTGTGATGTGTGTAAAAAATTACTATATAGAAGAAGTCGCGGACAGCAGCTAGCAATGTATATTTTACACGAATATGATAAAAACCTAATTAGTTGTTTATTAAAAACAGACTAGGTGCACAGATATAAATTGACCAAATTAAAAAAGATCATAGGAAACTGAGTATATAATATATAGTAGTACACATATATGTATAATAAATATAATTATACATATGTACATTATAGATAAATAAATAAATACATAGATTAAAACAAATAAATAATTAAGTAATCCACGAAGCTAATTATACCAATGCCAGTTCTTCCAGAAAATGTTTTCGAACTTTACGTTTAAACTCAGCGTTATATCGCGAAAAACTTTATGATTGCTAGTTTTCAGTGGAAAGAATAAATATTTAGTCTCCGCTATTGTTTTTTGGATAATTAAAGTAGTAATTTTCATGACGCTTCCAGATCCGAAGTTTTCGATAAGATTTATCTATCACAGAGTCAGATGGACTGCAATTTCTTTCTACCTTAAGATATTAAAAATAAGTTGACTAATAGTTCTGGTAAAAAAAAAAAAAAAATAAATCGATATCATTATTTTTTTAGGTTTATGAAACAAACGGTTTTCAAATTTTAAATATTTACTTAAAAGTTACAACGATATAACAACTTACCAAGTTTCTTTAATACAATATCACCTTTAAAGAAAACAAAATAAGACAAATATTTTTAAGAGATCTCGCCCTAATAAAGCTCTAAAGAAGCTTGACTGTTATTTTACGTACAATTTAAATTGTTATAGCAGGTCGTAAATTTCAATCTTGTTATGTCAGAGTTTTCAGATAATTTAAGGGAGCCTGAAGTCAATTACATGAACTTTCTTCTCTTTACAGACGAACAAACTTTAAAATGAAACATTTTTTTTTTTACGAAATATGCTTCTTCAGGCTGAACGTTTTATTTTTTTCTTCTTAGGACTTTGAAATCAGAAGTAATTTAAAAAACTTTTAGATGTTTGTCCTAACAACAGATAATTTCAGTTCTTTTTTAATTCAAAAAACTTTCTATTATTATGCGATCGCATCTACTCGGCCGACTCTAAATCCCTTTAACCTTATTGTCTTCGGTAACACGAAAACGTATAACCTGTCTAACCTTCGATACTTTAATTCATATAATTATATAGATTGAGATATAGTTAGTACACAAGTTGATTTTACATACTCAGTTTAAGTAAAAACGACAAAGATATTACACAATGCCGTTATTTTATTAGAATGACACCAACATATTATTCTGTAACTATTGGTGTTTAATAACAAACATTTGCAATAAGATGGAAAAGTACATGATCCTGGGAAGTTTCTATTCCAGAACAAAGAAGTTATCAAAGAATAATTAACAAACAACTATTTTACAACTAAAATTTATAAAAGACTAAAATAATTTGTCATATAGTAAAATATATTTGGTGTTTCAATATTATATAGTATGTTGTTAGTTCACTTAGAAACTAACTCGATTTTCGCTTTGCAAAGAAAAACATTTGCGTTAGATTACAATTTCTCATTCCCGCTGCGTAACTTTGCGTGCCTAATAAAAGAAAAGTTGTATTGCGAGCCGAATACTGTATCGAATAAATTTATATAACGCGTGGATTTTATCTACTATCTTAGAGCTTTTCGTAAAGATTTTACATATGTCAGAGTAAGAACAATATCGAATATATAACTTGTGTATTTATTTATTATCATCATCATCAGCCTGTGATAGTCAACAGCTGGAAATAGGCCTCCCCTAATACACCCCTATCCATTAGGGGGTTTTGGACCGTATCCCAGCACGTTGGTCCAATGCGGGTTGGTGGGTGGACCGACTTTTTACATGCCCATCCGACGCATGGACTATCTTACTTTTTGGACAAATGGGTGATCGGCCCAAATTACCCTTACCAACTAGGAAACAACAAAGAAAATTTGTTGAGTGCCCATAGGATTCGAATCACGCCTTCGGTTTCTAAAGCACACGCCCATACCACTAGGCTACGGAGAAAGTTATTTATTTTTTATTTATTTATTGCATATGCCAATATATTGATGTATATATATTACTATAACAGTATTTCAAAGAGAAATACATAAAGAGATAGTTCATGAAATATGCACTTTCAATTCAATATTAAAATTCTGTTTGTGAATTTTAATATAACATATTTACGATTCTTTCTTAGCTTTATTACGGAAGTTAAACCATGTTTTGTAATAGAAATGTTTAAGCACTTATAACACATTCAGAAACGAGTGACTTGGGTAGAATTAAATTTACTCGCATCTTGGTCTTCGGTTAGCTTTCGATATCTCAAAGAAACAATTAATTATTAAACACTGTTGAAATATTTATAAGAAATAATATAAAGTAAATATGAACGGTATTTTTTTAAATGAACTTAGCTTTATACGTTATTGTAGGGTAAATTCAATATTGTATAAATTTGTGACAACTGTAATTTTTTTTACATTATCATGTATTTGTTTAAAGCACATCAAGCAAACCAGTAAAAACCTGTTTACAACGTTACAATATTTGTGCATAATACCACTGTGTACTCATTTATCATTTTGTTGACATAAAATTATTTAATATGTAGGCTTCGTTTCATTTACCAACGCAAATATTTAACACTCTACCTATTCAAATAATAGCAACAATGTAAAGAGGGGAAAACTTTGTTAATGAAGTGAGTCTATATTTAAAATATTCTCACGCTGTAGGGGAAACTGGTCGCCATCCGTACGCGGGTCATAATCGGGCAAATTTAGTTTAACAGAAAAAAACAAAGGTAGACAAAGCCACTTTTGTTTGTGTGTATACACATAGTGGCCACCATTTTGCTAGCGAGTTGTCGTGCCACATTGCGTTAAGTGTTTTTTTTTACTAAATTTAATTTGCAATTTTTATTAGATTTGTTATGTATTTGAAGAAATAGTGATGGTTGATATTAACTACAACATTAATTCTTTCGACCTTTGATTGTTGTATTTCTAAAAAGTAATTTAAAATTTGTGTAAGGTAGTACATAAATTTTATTTGGACTTTTTCTCTTTTATTCGGACACTCAAACAAAGATGTTAACAACTAAAATTTATAAAATCAGAAAACAAAGATTAGATTTTAAGCAATATAGAAATCTTTTTAAAGTCATAGTGAAGACAGCACAATAACATATATTATACTAACTTAATTCATTTCTAATAAAATGATGTGATATGATATGTTATGATATGTTTTTAAAGGAAATCATGTTATTAATATTGTAATGCAAAATAAAATACTAATAAAAATTTCACTACTTTAATAGGCCTTTTAATTACCCTATGTGTATAAATAATAGAAATATCTTTTATAACAAAAATTATTATAACTCGTTTTGTTACTTATTAAAAGGCATCCAAACAGAGAAATACATACATGTAATGTGCAAAGACTCTTTATTGTAAGTTTAAATCACCCGATAACAAAAGAAAAGTAATTCTCCTTGTCATAGAAGAAGAGGTAACACGAAGGTAAATAGGGCATATAGATTTATTGCAAGAGTGTGCCAAGAACGTTGATTAAAACACAAATGCTTTACTCGTTAAAATAGCTTCATCTACTTGTTACGGAAAGCCGGAGGGCAAATGTTAGTGCAATCGTGATTAAAGTCTGAATGAGATGTTTTAATGAAGAATGCTTTAAATAAAGCCCTTGATACTAAGTCCTGAAACAAACCTGCACAAGTAGAAGTTACTTTGAATCCGTCGAAGTAATAAAATGCAATTTACTGCCAAGCAAGACAAGATTTTGTTGATGTTAGAAAATGAGTAGAGAATGAACACATCAGGAAATGTTTATGCTGATATCTAACACTACCACTTTAAATTTATATCAGGCCGAACAATGTTATAAATGTGAGTTTTTTTTTAATTATGTCAACACGATGAGTGTCAACTAATATATATAATTTAAGTCTATATTGTGAACGATTTTTTAGGAAATCGCATAAAAATAACGCATTGAAATGCTAATTGCTAAATGCTTATTCTTAATACTCCAATACTAGCAATATTTTTAGGCTGCGATGAATTTTTTTTTGATGCTTGTACATTAATATAATTATCTTCTGATGAATGTAAACTCTCCCTGATTCAAGCTTAATATTATCCACCAGTTTTATCACAAATTAAGGGACAACTTCATTAATCACCTCAGGTGAATTTAATGCCAGTATATGTAGTTGAACCCACCAACTCGCATTGGACGCGCGTGGTGGGATACGGTTCAAAAACCGCCTAATGAAGAAAGCGTGCATTAGGTGAGGCCTTTGTCCAGCTGTAGACTAACACAGGCCGATGATGAGGATAATATAAAGTTGACCCTAAATAAGCTTTAGCAGTCTGAATGCTGCTAGTCTTATATGCCAAATTCACTTTTAAAGGCCAAACTGATTTGTCTTTTTGTCAGAACAAACACACATGTTTCGGCTAATTTCTGGAATGGATGGTCCAATTTGACGGGTTCTAACTTGAAGACAGGTGATGTAACTAGATGTAACTAAGGTTATTTTTTCTTTTGAAAAAAAAAAATATCACCACGCGGACAAAGTTGCGGACAATAGCTAGTAATAATAAAATATTAAACGTTTCGTGATAAGCATTTGACATTCAAATTCAGCATTCATATCTATGTCAGGATTTCCGTTAGAGGACACTCAAGCAAAAATTACACTCATCTAGTGGCGGTTGATAGATGGTGCGTCAACCATCTCGTTTTCAAGCTTCTAAAATGTCGAGACCATTGACGGGAAGTAGCATTGGAATCAAAAAATCTTGAAGAACTGCGGTTGCTCACCCGATCACCAGGCGTGACAACTATAACCAAAACCCCTCTCATACGAAGTATGTCAATGATTAGCAGCTAAACATAAAGCAACAGCTGATGCTTATGAAAAGAAAGTATTCTTTATGATAGAATGTTTAAAAGGAGCCTCACATAAAATGGAAGATATAGACTTAATCATTAAGATCAAACAGCAATCATTCAATGATGATTCTGTTTAAACGTAAAAAATTGTCTTTAATTGGTTCCTAGTTTGTGGTAGTGGTGGGGCACAGTGTCTACGGCCTGATCCAGCCACAGGGAATTTTAGTGAGTCTTGGCCGGCCTGAGGAGAAATCAAGTTCAATAGTGTATTTTGTTAAACCGGTAAAACTAAAAACCGTGAATATAATAATAATTAATTATCTTTTTCGTAAAAGCATTAGCTATTAATAAGTTTCCGACAATGACTCAGAATTTATTTTAAAAATAATAAACGAGATCGAGGGAACAAAAAGACGAACACACAATGATATGCAATGTCATTATTATATATGAATAGCAACCACGTACATTATTCCAGTAAATAAAACATTTTTCTTCTGCATCATCTATTAAATACAAAAATCGCATGCTCGTATCACATGCAATTCAGATTGTGATGCGTCTTAACAACACAGCTGACGTTTAATTACACAAGTATTTATGGCCACACACAGGCCATCTCTTACTACGTTTTGCATATATAGGAGTGCAATAAAAAATAATTGTGTTATATTATTTATATTAAAACTAAATTGGGGACTACAAGGATAAATGAGAATTTTTGTATACAAAATTGTTAACCTATTAGTCAAACATCGCGCTATGACTGACTTTTGGCAGCGGGGAGTCAATATAATGACATTTGTCGATTCCGGTGCCATTACATTTTTAATGAGACTTTCTGGATAAGTTCTAGAACTTATTTTGTGCCATTTTTATAGCATACAAAGGGACAGTGGTCACCAACGCCGAAGAACACTGGTAATATCAAGAGTAACACCAACGCATCGCCTACTGCGAGACATAAGATATCACGTCTCGTTCACCCAGTAATTACGCTGGCTACGACGCCCTTGAAACCGTAGACCGTAGTGTTTTCACAATACTGCTTCGCGACAGAAATAGGCACTGCGGTGGTTCAAACCTAGGCGGCCTCCTATAAAAAGGGACCTGCCACCGATCATAATATGGCTTGTAAGCCAATCAAGTAGTATGTAAAAGATTGTTTTAGTCTATCTATTAAGGTTCAGGCTCAATAATTCAATTAATTTTCAAATAACAAAATCGGAGCTCTAGAACCGAAGAAACGAGGTAACATATATAAGAAAAAACCGAATTGAATACTTTCTTTTTTTGAAATTCGGTTAACAAATGCTACATTATTGAACATTTAAATTTTGTTATGACAAATGTGTGAAATATACAGAACTTGTCACTTAAGTTAAGTTAATATTTTCAATATTTTCTATTACCGAGTACGTTTATTACTATTGATGTATGAATATGATCACTCTTTTGATTAGTCCAATATTTGAAGTTATTAACTCTGTTTATTTATCCATAATTTGCCAACATAAATATATGTATAGTTAACTTTACTTAATTAACCTATGCAAATATGTGTTCTGAACTAAATCACGGTAAGTTTGTTTAATTGATTATGCAAAAATTTGTATTCCGAACATAAAAATGAATTTAAAAATAAATCCTAAAAAAATGTACAAGATGTTATTGACACTAATTTTAAAGTTGCTGTACAAACATCACTACATAGTATAAAACTAAGTCACTTTCTCTGTCCCTATATCTCTATGTATGCTTTAATATTTGAACCTCCGCAACGGATTTTGATGTGTTTTTTTATAATAGAACTGCCCCCTTAGCCTAGTGGTAAGGGCGTGTGCGTAAGGTCGTGGGTTCGATTCCTGCGGGGACTCAACAAATTTTCATTGTTGTTTCTTAGTTGGTTAGGGCAATTTGAGCCGATGGCCCAATTGTCTGAAAAGTAAGATGATCAATGCGTCGGATGGGCAAGTAAAAAGTCGGTCCACCCACAAACCCGCAATGGGCCAACGCGTTGGGATAGCGTCCAAAACCCTTTAATGGACAGTGGTGTATTAAGTGGTGTATTAGGGGAGGCCAATGTCCAGCAGTGAACTATAACTGGCTAATGATGTGTGTGTGTGTTTTTGTTTCGTGTGGCAACTCCAAGACCTACATGTCATTGTAAATACTCCCTATTAATTATATAAAATAATTATATCTGTTTAAAAATATAAGTGGAATTTGTAATGTTTTTAGCCTCCTCAAAACATAATTGTAATAAGTAAATAATAGTATCTACATGTGTGTACCCTATTATATCGTTATCGTGTATATACGGTGTACGAAGTCTAGCTGTCACTGCGCAGGTAACGACTTTCTGTTTAAAAAAAGGTTATTGTCCCTATATCCTCTCCAAGAGCTCATATTATAACTTAATCTTATAATTTTCTTATCAATTATCACATAAAAATGATGACCCGCAACACCAAGGCCCGTCAGGTCGAGGAACTACTACTCTATTTGACTCTGAAAGAGATTGCTGAGGGAAATGGACGATAACAAACATGAAACTTTGCAAATTATTATCAAAAATACAAAACTAAAACAATAATTATCTCAGTTAAATTTAAATTATTTAAACTTACAAGAACAAAATAATAATTTGCGAAGTATAGTTTATGGGTTTGACCAGTGTAGGGGTGAATATGAGCAAGCTCTCGGCCTCACCTCTAAGCTGAGGTGTGTATTAAATGAGGCTCATAAAACAATTAGATTACTTGAAATTAAGAACCAGAACTTAAGGACCACTCAAACCCAAAGCCTTTATAGTGAATTAGTTGAGGAAATACCAGATATGGTATCACCACGTGATGACTGTGGAGCCTGCCGTCCAGTAATCAGCAGAAATAAACATCAGAAATTAATAAAAATAAATAAACAGATAAGGAAGACAGAAAAATTGTTAAAATGTAGGCATGGTATTTGTAAAAGCTATGGCAAAATCTGTAAGGATAGGAATAAACTCGAAGCAAAATTGAATGTACGCTACAATGAAGCTAAGATAACTCATTTGTCTCATGAGGCTAGTGTCAGTTCACCGCAGGCTGAGATTGCATCATTAATGCGATCCTTAAATGTCCTAACTAAGAAATATGAGACATCCCAAAGAGAAATATCTGAACACCTTTCGGCTATGAATGAAATATTAGATTTATGTGAAAATAACTGAGACCGCTTTGACTCCTTGACCAGAAATTGTGTATGCAATTGTCATAGCATACAGGTTCATTCAGAGCTGGAATATGATTCGAAGTCTTTGTCTCAGAGTGTGCCTCACGGTAGCTTTCGGGAAAATAGTAAAGAAAAACACATTTCTTCCTATAATTATACTAAAATATATAGCGATGAACTGGGAAGAAATATGGGTTCATGAATTCTAGACAAGTGTATGGGGGAATCAGTATCTAATTACTGTATGCTAGGAGCAACTTACTTACAAATAATGAAAAAAATATTGACTGATACTCATTGCCCAATATGCATGTCAATAGACAACACCTCACAACAATTTCATGAGAGACTAAATAAACTTGATGTAAAAAGGTAATGTTATTCACATTTCCCTATATTAAAGAGTTGTCACAGGAAATCTACCATAGACATAAATTAAATAACTATTTGTATTTGTTTTACAATAACAATCGTTAACTATTAACCCTCAAAAATCATAAAAAAATTTATATTATTGACATAAATAATATAATTAACTGTAACAATTTTCATTTGACACATGGTAGGATGCACCTATCAATTTTTTATAGAAAATATTAGCTTGTGAGCTATATTATTGCATTTTAAATAATTCACTAAATGTTTGGCTAACTTGACTTCTATTGCACAGGATCAAATTGTGACATCTATTAATTTGAAATCCGTTCCAAGCAATAATTTAAATTAAATAAAATATATAGACAACGGAGAAAATCTCTTGCAAAATAAACAATACTTTATTATTATTAAACAGTAATGTTATTAAAAATAAATTTTCCAATAAAAACACACGGTGTATGAACCTAGTACATCAAAATATTCAGGGAATATAGCCAGTAAAGAACTTGAAATTGAACTCTTCTTGAATAGTTGTAAAATTGATGTATTATGTATTACTGAGCACTGGTTACAAGAATATTCATTCATTCATTCATCATCAGCCTTTGATAGTCCACTGCTCGACATAGGCCTCCCCTAATACACCCCTATCCATTAGGGGGTTTTGGACCGCATCAGTTTATGTTAAATCTTGGATGTCACCAGGTTGCTAGCCTGTTAAGTAGAGATAAAGCTATACGCGATGGCTCTTTAATAATTATTAATAGTACTTTAAAATTTTAAAATAACAAGTTATTGTGAGTCTCCTATTGAACGGACTATTGAAATAGCCTGTGCAGAGCTTGAGCACTTCATTGTTGTATGCGTGTACAGACCTCTCACAGCGTTAGAAATATTGTTAAAACTATCTGAATCTAATAAGTATATTATAATTTGTGGTGACTTTAAAATTAATTTATGAGATAATTGCAACACCACAATAAGATTCAGATCATTGTTAAGTTCATATAACCTTTAAATTTATATATTGAACCAACAAGAATTACTGAGACTTCTGCAACATTTATAGATAATATATAAACTAATTGTCAACCATTAAATAAATCAATTGTTAAAATGTTAACTTTTGACCATTGTGGTCAATTTGCCTCCTTTCAAATAGATAAAATGTTACATAAAAATAGTTCACAGTTTAATTATTTACATTATGATGAAAATCCACATGTGCTTTTTAGCGCATTATTCACTTTATTAATAAAATAATTTAATACTATACTTCCTCTAAAACGTTAAATCTAAAGATTCTGCAGTGTTTAGTGAATGGGAAACAGTCGGAATTCATAAAAAGAGGGAGATTATATGAGCTTTATAGTCAAAGAACAAATAACCATAACAATAGCTTTGTTGCACATGTTAGAACCTATTCTAAAATATTTAAAAAAGTGTGTTATCTGGAAAATGTTTGTACCTAAAAATAAAAATAAAAATTCACCAGATAAAGTGACTTGGAATATTGACTGTGAAAATTACTTGGAATATTATTAATAGCGAAACCGAAAAGGCCGCAAGGATCAGCTCTAAAATAACTTTAATTGTTGATAACCACAGAATTGAAGCTGACACAGATGTTGCTACTTATTTCGAGAGGTTTTTTTCGAACATTCCGGTTTCGAGTACCAAGTCACTTTTGTCTTCCCCAACAGTTGCCGAATCACTTTTAAAAGATAATGTTATTGAATGTACAAAAATGTTTAATTTTACTGATGAATGTAGCAAAGACATTATAAGTAAACGTAGACAATTGGATATTAAAAAAACCGCAGACCTTTGGGGAATCTCTGTTAAGGTGATAAATTCGATTATTGATGTAATATCACCTTATCTAGCAACAATGTTTAATGTAAGCATCCAGAGAGGCGAGTTTCCTGACCTAATGAAGCACAGTAGAGTTATCAGATCTCAAAAAAGCGTTTGATTGCGTACAACATGAAACTCTGGTCAGGAAATTACGTCACTATGGTGTAAGATACGCCGCACTCAATCTTCTGTCTCCGTACTTGAGCCACCGAACTCAGAGGGTTAACGTGAATGGTAAAGATCCCCGGGCCCTGGTAAATACGGTCCCACAAGGGTCTATTCATGGGCTTTTTTCTTCTCATCTATAAAATGATTTACCATATGTTAATAAGAAAACGAAGAGATAGTATTATTTGCTGATGATACTTTCTAATTTTTAAATTAAACGGCACACGTCAATAAATGACGATGTAAATAATACTCTCTAGAGTGGCGCACTGGTTTAGTGTCAATAATTTGCTACTAAACACACTATGACAAACACATACTAAAGACAAAATGTATTAAATTTATGACTTCAAATGTAAGACCGAGGAAATGTGAAGTGTTTATAGATGAGGAAGAGATAGACGTTGTTGAGTCAACCGTGTTTCTGGGACTAACAATAGATACCGATTGCAGTGGGGCCCTCATATTAATAGACTGTCGAATAAACTCAGTTCTGCAGTATATGTTGTCAAGAAAATCAGATAATTAACTGACGTGGAGAAGGCCCGATTAGTATACTTTAGCTATTTCCACATTGTAGATGTCTTATGGCATTCTACTGTGGGAAGTGCGGCGGATATAATACGATCCTTTTCTCCAAAACAAGCAATTCGAGCAGTTTATAACCTGGGCCTAAAGAATCCCTGAGAAAATTGTTCACAGAGATTAAAATACTCACCGTTACTTCTCAATACATATTCGAAAACCTAATGTATGTGCAAAAAATTATAAATGATTTTCGCAGACATTGTGATGCACATAAAATAAATACTAGAAATTAACATAATTTAATTCTTCCAGCAACTAGACTGCGAAGAATAAATAAATCTTTTATGGGACAATGTATACGCTTTTACAACAAAATCCCAGTAAACGTTCGAATTTTTCTGTTAATAAATTTAAAAAAAGTACTAAAGGAAAGTTTATGTGTTAAAGGTTATTATAACGTAAATTGAATGATAACACTGATAATGGACTCGCTCCAGGCTTTTCAAGTATAATATAACGTGATAGAACTGTATGTAGCTATAAGAAAATTTATATGTATATATTTGATTATTTTAAAAATACAAAATAAGCCGCTGAGTTTCTTTCGCTGGTTCTTCTCAGGTCGGAGGCGTCCTATTCCGAACCGAGTGGTAGCGGCCTTGACAATCCATAACGGAGTATTAAACTTCTATATTGAATAAATATATTTGAATTTGAATTTTAATAGATAGGGTGATTAAACAGGAAATTGTATACGTATAAGACATGCTGAATATTGTAGGTATATTTTCTATCAGGTAGCACTCGTAAGCAGGGCGGATCGCTAGTATATATAAATTGTTATTGTTAAGATATTTTATTGTAGATATTTTATTACATACATTTAAATTAAATTAAATTTACATCACTTTAAACACCATTTTAAATAATATTCTTGTCAAAACGTCTTTTTTTTTTTAAATAATTAACCTCTTTTTCATAATAACCCATTTGTTGCTAAAACAGATAGAGTAACTTAACAAATACGTCAAAAAAAATATAAGCACTTCACTGTTTTTTATATTACAACGGACCATAGAAAAATCGTAAAAACTACTCCATTATATTTAGAAAAATTATTTTCATACTTCAACCAAAACTTTTGTTACATAACTAAATAAGATACTCATTGTATTCGTCTCTCAAGATTCTTGACTCTTAACAAGCATTACAAAAGTACGGAAAATGTACAGTTATCCTTATCCTAAGGACCCTGAAGTGCTCATAGAAAACGAATATACACATATTCATCTGGCATTAAAATCAAACTCCTCTAGGAACTATAGTTTCCAGTTTAGGGTGACTTTGTTTTACGAGGGAATGCTGTTTGTCTAAGGACCCTTAAGGGTATGGTTGAAGTCGATTGTTGTTGCCACGTATTTAAACGTCAGATGATAAGATTTATCTTTAATGTTTCCGTTATTCTCAGTTAGAAATGAATTTTTATTATGAGTTCGACTCATTTAGTTACATTTGTAACATCGTGTTGGTTTCTTAGCAATAAGCATAAACGCCGTTAAAGTAAAATACAAACAGATAATTATACTGCATTAACAACTCCTCTAGTAATGTTCATGTTACTACTGTTCAGAAGTGTGTAGCGAAAATGTATTAAGTTTCAGTCTTAAATTAAATAATGTAAAAATTATTTTATGTTGTTCATATAAATTCACAATAAATTACCTACAACCTTAAGAAATCTGCTGCAGAAAACATTCCTCCCCCATGAACCGCCAAGACACAATCTTGCGCCACCAGCTGCAGACTCCGTGCAAATTTCTCTGACCGCCACCTTATCTTGTGAGGGTTCATCCCACATTGCTCTGGTATGCTTTGAAGGCACGATTATTAGTTACAATATCATACAATAAAAGAAAGAAGAATGGCTTTTGTGTTAAATAATGGTACAATATCAGCCTTCTTGGCGTCATTGAAAATGGCCTATGACCAGCTTTGGACTGCTTAAGGCTGATGATGATAATGATAAAAAAACTAAACACTACTTAAATCATAATAATCCCCCAAAGGATTTTAATATGATTTATTGTTGAGAATACATATAAAGAAGTGACCCCGTTACGACGTTTCAGAGTACATGGACCCTATATAGAGTTTTAAACGTCGGAAATAAAAAGAAAATATTAACGCGAAAATACGTAAACAGTAAAATTAATTAGCGTACGATAAATCATTACTATACTAAGAGTTTAACAATGTAATGATTCCCTTCTAGTCGAATCATCAACTGTGCAGTAGATGTTATAATGTTCACTCTCATAGTCCAATGGGCCAATTAAGCGATACGACCGTAAATACACATGAGTCATTCTACTTCTAAGACAATCGGGTGATCAGTCCAAAACAACTAAGAAAAGTAGTCGAGTTTCATACGATTCACGAGTTTGTGGGTTGAATCTTTTGGTTTCCTAAAACCGCAATCACTAAGCTACGGTGGCAGTTATATTGAAGTATGATATATTTCTAAAAGCTTTTTGTAAGTTTGCGTAAGACGTAAACATTTATCTTTAATATGTCTCATTTTTCTTGTTTGAAATCATATCTTACATAAATAATGTCTGATGATTAAAATGCACATTCTATAAACGCCGAATCATTGCAGCAATACATCAATAAGAAAATGTAGACTTTTTGCACCATTTGTGTTTGAAAGACTATGTTTTTATGAATTTGAAGTCTTAGCCATAATACTGTTAATATTATATTTGGTAAAGTTTTATTCACAGAAAACAATTATCAGAAATTGACATGAATAAGAATAATTTTCATTCAAATGAGTTATGAATTTGTTTCTTTATGTATTTCAAAACAATTAATCAAATGAAACCAGCAAAATGTTTATTCATCGCGTGGAAAAACATCGACATTAAATTACGAATTCCCCTCCCTTTTTGTTTTTCCGCAAATCTTCGCAATAAATCCTTATAAATGGAGAGTTGTTTTTTCGCGTACACTGCAAATTTAACCCTCTGGATAAAAGTTTACTGTTAAAAATTATAATTGACAAATACGCTATTTTAAATGCAATGTTGCTGTTTAGTGACATGGAGAAATATTGCAATATTATACCGGCTCCTTGGTTAAGTGGTTGCATTGCATGCTTTACAAACTGGAGGTCATTGGTATAAATCTTGCCGATTATCGATCTAAGCAATATGAACCCACCTAGTTATTTTAAAAGTAAGGTAATACATACGTCATAAAGGGTGGAGTTGTGGCAAAGAGCAGTTGCTACTTGAAGTGAGCCTGTCGTAGCGGGCCTCAGACAGACGATCATTCGAGCCCCCTTATGGAAAGTGGTCACCGACGCCCATACATTGGCAATACTGGAATCACCAACGCGCGTCTACCGAGAGACCATGAATGTTAAGTATCATTTACCCAGTAAAACGCTGACTACGATGCCCTTCAAACCGAAACACAGTAGTATTTTCACACTACTGCTTTGCGGTAGAAACAGGCACCGCGGTGGTACCACTTCAGACGGTCCCTTGTAAAATATATAGAAATATATATAAAGGGACCTACCATGCATCGCATCATCAGCCTTGATAGTCCACTGCTGGACATAGGCCTCCCTAATACACCCCTTTCCATTGGGGGGTTTGGACCGTATCCCACTACGCTGGTCCAATGCGGTTGGTGGGTGGACCGACTTTTACATGCCCATCCGACGCATGGATCATCTTACTTTCAGACGACTGGGTGATCGGACCAATGTCTAACCAACCAGGGAAACAACAATGAAAATTTGTTGTGTCCCCGCAGGATTCGAACCCACAACCTCCGGTTTCTGAAGCACACGCCCATACCACTAGGCTGCGGGGACCTACCACTGGTTTGTTTGTTTGGTGTATTACACTTGGCTTAGCCGAACACCGGGCGATCTCGACCTGTCGTGGTCTGGGTGTCGTGGATCACGTCTCACAGCCTGCAGCAGTTCTGATGGTCCTGCCTTCACCGGCCGGACCGCGAGGAGACAACCTCTCTAAAAAACAGTTGACCTCAGCTTTGTGGCACGTGGCGACGGGTGCTCGCAAGAGCGGCTAGACTCTCATAGCGAGTCCTCAAGTGAGGAGGAACAGCCAGCCAAGAAAGTGCTTTCGGCAGAGGACGAGGACGATCTCCCTTGCTGTCGCGGGACTAACAAGGGCGTTTTCTGAAATGCCCATCCGCGTCCGCTATGCGATTGCGGTCCAGCAGTGACAGTCAGCAGGACATAACAGCCAACGATCCGCTCCTGCTGCACAAGACTCGAAAGGCCCAAAAAGAAGCAGAGCGTGCGGAGAAGGACCGCATGTTTGAAGTAATTGCAGAGGCCCCATAAAGGGAACGAGTGAATATAGATGAAGACGACTTAACGGCCGAGGAGGCAGAGGAGATAGCAATCAAAAATTTGAGCATTTTCTCCCAGGTTGCCACTAGATTCGGCAACCTGAAGGACACGTACGTCCGTGCCTTAAAAGAGTGCTCATCCGCCGTAAAAATACAGTGGATGTAATAAGCCGCTCCACCCAGTCAGCTCAGATAAAGAAATAATTGGCTGACAAAAAAGCTCTTGTAGCCAGAATGGAGGCGCTAGAAGATGAAATGCGACGTCTGCGGCCTCTCGAAAACGAGAACAGGCAGCTAAGGGCGGCGACAAAAAGGTCCACGTTGAGGGACTGCCTACAGATTTAGAGAAAATCCTGTGGCACTTCATCATGGACATGGTGGGCCCCATGCTTCAGGCCAACCGCGATGACATAGAGGACCACCTCCTGCCGAAGAAGAGGCTCCGCCTACCACTCACCGCCAGCAAACGGGCGGTCCCCATGTTTACAGCAGTGGGAAGAGGCCTGCTGCCGCCCCATTGATCGCAACAGCGGCGGAAGTGCGTAAAGACTTCAGCCGGACTCAGCTCAGAAAGGAGCAACATTTGCTGGCTTCCACTTAAATGCCAAGAAGAAGCTGAACCTAGAGCCCTTGGGCATATCAGAGCTCCGGCTCCGCCAACAATAATTCTACACAAAATGGTTCTCGCTTTGTCGTAATGGTGGGGCCCAGTACCTACTCAGCCACAGGAAAGCTAAGACGACGCCTGTGGTGTTAGGCCAGCCGTAGAGGACACTGCTCCCAGCGGGATTTGGTTGATTGGACAATAAGTCCGCTTTGGACGAGCTTAGGAGGGTGCGGATACCGGGTTGCAGGAGGTAGGCATGCCGCCTTTCCTGCCCTTCGCAACCAAGATGGATTAGTGGGGGAAGAGGAGTGTCGGTAACTAAGACTCTACGATTTGGCGGGACCACACCGCTGATGCGGTGTAAAGAGGTCGCGGGTGAAGGGGACATTTTGCATGGAATTGAATCTCTCCTCCTTCTGCGGCCGAAAAGTGCTAGCGGTGGAGATCAACATCTAAGCAGCCGCTGGAGTACGGACTGGTCTCCCTTGTCGCTGCCAGAGAAGTGATCTTCTGGCTCCTATGGCCCCTGCGTAATCGTGGTAGTGTTTCGGGGGAATCTGTTACCTATCTATAGTGGCCGAGACGTGAGGCGCGTTAGTTTCGACGTGCCCAGAGGTGAAATTGCGTAACGTGCCCGTAGAGCCGAGACGGGCCTGTTTTGGTTGCCAGATCTGGTGGGATCGCAGAAGATTGTCAAAGAGTTCCTGTGACTTCATCTTTAAGGCGCGCACTTTGTCATAGCGGTGGGGCTCAGTGCCTGGGAAGCTAAGAGGAACCTGACTGGATTGTGGGGTAAGGCTGGCCGTGAAGGAGAGTGCTACGCTAGGAAGAGAGCGCAAGAGACGGGTTGAAAGAGTTAGGTGTGCCGCCTTTGTTGTCCTTCCCAACCAGGTGAAGAGGAGTGTCAGTAGTATGTGGACGCGCCCTCTCTATCCTCGGCAAATCGGCGGGGTCACATCGCTGTTTTGGTGTGAAGGGGATGTGGGAGGAAAGGATATTCGGCATGGTCTGTGTTATATCTCTCTATATTATATCTTATTCTGCAGTCAGACAGTTGAGCCTACCACCGAGGACGCCGCAGAGGCTACGAATTTTGTCCCTACGTGAGCTGAGACATCCTGGCTCCCATGGCCCCTGAGGAACAGACTCAGGAGAGTATATTACCTATGTGTAGGGGCCGAGACGAAAGGCGCGTTAGTTCTGACGCGAGAGGCAGACAGTTGGCAGTAGGGCCGAGATAGGGCTGCTTCAGTGGCAAGCGCAGTTCAGTTTCAGTTCGCAGAAGACTGCCAAACAGATAATGTGACCCTATCTCTAAGGCACCAGGAAGGACAAAACGTGGTAGTTTTATTCAGTGCAAGAGAAAGCCAGGGCGCCGAAAAGTGGCGTATGCGCGCAACCTTCTTCCCAGACACTAAGCCTCTGGGAGACCGGAAATAATGTGTCCGCCGCCCAGAGTAGGGCTCAAGATGAGGTGCCGTGTTGTATACTCCGGCACGGCATCTAAAGCGACGGTCCGGGTGTCCCACACACACACCCGGAGAGGATAGGCCCGTGAGGGCCAAGTCGCGCTGGAGTCGCCGAAGACTGCCAACGTGATGAGCATAGTATTTTTCTTGTGTCTGGGTGTTTGTATCTAAAAAATATGTATTTGTTTTCAAAAGAAACATGTATTTATTTAAGAAAGAATTTTACGTATTTATCAGATATCTATTTTCCATTCCAGCTTTGCTTAGTTTAGGACTAGATTATGTTGTGTTTTTCGTCCAGAAATATTAATGATAATGATAACGAAATCTAATGACAGCTAATCCCATTGCCCAATGGGCCAAATGCATTTGATGGACGGATGTGTGGATAAGATAGGTAAGATGCCTGTTGTTAATGTCATTCAGGCAAATGAGGGATTAGAAGCGACCTATGATAGTTTGTTATACGGTTTCAGTATGACGAGTTGTTTAGTGTGAAATGGGTTATTAAAGATTTGTTTTTGTTTAGAAGTCAGATAAATTTCGCCAATTATATTGTTTAAAGAAATATAACAGTCTCTGATGTTGTATATCTGCGTCCGTAGCCAGTGGTATAGGCAGGTGCTTGAAACCGGGAAGGTCGGGTTCGAATATCGCGAGGACGCAAATTTTCATTTTGCCTAGTTGGTTAGGCACCGGCTGATCACCCAATTTTAAAGTGGCAAGATGATCCATGGTCGGATGGGCATAAAAAGTCTCCATCAACCAACCCGCATTTGACCAGGGGTGGGATACGGCCCAAACCCCAACAGATAGGGGTGTATTAGGGAGGCCTATGTCCAGCAGTGGGCTAACAAAGACTGATGATGATGTGATGATGATGTTGTATTTAAATAAAACAGCAAATACAATTTAGTATAGGTATAACATAAAATAAAAAAAATATACACTTATATTGGCGTCTTTTCTGTAAAATACCTATGTCCAGCAGTGGACTGTTAGACGCTGATGATGATATATTTGTGTCTAAGCAAGTCATAGACATGTTTCCGAGAAGTATTTTTTCTTCGTTACAAATATTAGATTAAGGATTCAATGGAAATTAAATTTTGCATTAATATCGGTGGTCAATTTAATTTAGTTTTAAACTTTAGCTATTAGCTTGACATTTCTATAGTATACAGCAGTAATTTGCCACAGAGCTTGGAAGTAAACTTTTATTTAAAAGATTGTATAGATTGCCCTTTTAGCTTAGTGGAGCCAGAACGCTATTAAAGATCAGATTGATTCAAGTTCATAGAAACCTAGGAGAAATCTAAACAGACACGATGAGAGGAAAGATTTTTGTTTTTGCTTTTGGAACGAAGAAACCTTATCCAAAAATCCTTTCCAAATATCTAAACACAGACAGAGCCGTGGTTATATTTTAATATTATAAGTAATTACAACTTATTGACCCAGAAAGGGAGCAAAAAACTAAACAAATCTGTAATGTCATGAGATGTTTTTGGTTAAATGATAAATTGCACTAAGATTTTAGCTTTTAACTTAATATTTAAAATAATAAAGATTATAGTTTTTGTACAGATAAAAAAGTTTTTTATCTGACAAAACATGCAAAATTAGAAACCATTTTTATTTATCCAAACACCATTGAAAAACAAGATTTTTACTGTCCATTTTAAGGTCTTCGAGCATAAAAAATAAATACAATTCATTAAAGATTATATTAAAGATAAGGATATATTCAGTTTTGTTATTTTATAATTTCTACTAAAGTTTTCTAACGTAACTAACGAATACACTTGTAATATTTGTATTCCAAGATCCTTAAGTCTTAATAAGCATGCAATATTCTAAAAGTACGAAAACTGTTGATATTTTCATAGCTTAAGAAACTTAAGTTCTCATCGGATAAAGGATGCATACAAATTTACCTGGCATTAGAATCGTACTTCTCTAGGGATCTGTAGTAAACTATCGTTCAGGGATGATTTTATTTTACGAAGGAACATTTTATATATTATACACCCTTAGGGTATGGCTCAACTGATTTGGGTAACATTTATGCATAGGTAGATGTTGATTAGCAAATAAGATGCATGTGAATTGTTTCTCTATGTTTGAATTTTAGGGCTTAACTGCCTTCGTACCCTAGTAGTGTATATTAAAAGTTTTGGGGTTTAATCTTGGGGAAACTCAACAAATTTTCATTGCTTTTTCCTAGTTAGTTTGAGCAATACGAGCTATATAACTTATTGTCTGTAAAGTTAGATGAGCATGAAAAAATTATAGTCTTAAAGGTTATCCTTCCCATCGGTCAAGTTAAGTCAAAAGTACTTAAATAAAAAGAGGGCGCGATACATCTGGTTTTTAAAGTACAGCCTTTACCTATAAGATACGAAGGCAGTTATTCAATATAATAAATAAGCAAACAAATACATGTGGAAACACCACATCAATTGCCTTGTACTTTTTTAAACACGAATTAACGGCTTTAATTAGTTTGCTAATAGGAATACTCTTTTGTGCTAGTTGGATTTATGTAGAATATAACATGTCATCACTTGCTATACACAAAAAATGTAAAAATATCTGAAACTCGTATATTGATGATCTGTGATGAACCTGAGATGAACCTAACTAATGTTAACGAAAAATCCACAACATATTTTCTCATGATTATAATGCATATGTTTGTTACGCATGTATCCATGAAGTCAACGCGTCAACTAGTAAAAAAGCTACGCAGAAGGCAGACTGGTATTGCGTTTTCTGTACAAGCTTTACACCAATGTGTAATGAAGCTTAATTACATTTCAAAAATCTAAAACACTTCAACAGAAGCTGAAATGTAAAAACAGTGTAAAGTCAAAGAATTCCGCAACCCGAATCTGTCTTTCGTAGCATCCGGACTTTCATCTAGTCGCTTTTCAGTCCTTTGTAACTGTTCTGTAATTCTATTTATTCTATTCTGTCTGCAATATGATTAACGTGTCGTCGCTACGCAGTTCAAGTGAATAATAATACCAAGACATTAATTTGTTAAATATATTGTATCATACTGAAATGTCAATTAGAAATTTACACAGAAAACAATTTATTTTTCAATAATACACAGTTCTTGAAAGTCCACATAACTGAAAAAACTCAGCTACATATGTAGTATTAACCAGTATTACTCTATCTTCTTGTTTTAGTTAACGAGAACATGTATTGGGTTCAAAAATATTTTTAACGGCCTTACTGGTGTCAGGTCCCCTTTCAACAGAGGACCGTCTGGATTGCTACCACCGCGGTGCCTATTTCTACCACAAAGCAATAGTGCTAAAACACTGCTGTGCTTCGGTTGGAAGGGCACCGTAGCCGGCGTATTAACTTTGTACACGAGGGACATAATATAGGGGGATAGAAAATATACCTACAATATTAAGCATGCGTTATACATATAAACCTTCCTCTCCAATAACTCTATTTATTAAAAAAACCGGGTTAAATCCATTACGTAGTTTTAAAGATTTAAGCATACATAGGGATATAGGGACAGAGAAAGCGACTTTGTTTTATACTATGTAGTGATAGTCAACAATACACAATATGGCGACGATGCATCCTACTGTTAAGAAAAAAGTATAAGTGGTAATCATATAAAGAACAACTCGTCAGTCTTTGGAAGTTCATACTTGTGTGACAATTAATGCTTCGCCTGACACTGAGAACTAAGAAAGTAGAGATAAAAAAAAATGACAAATGGATACGGCATTATTACAAAACATTATGCCGTTTAATTTATATCTATAAAACAATGCGCCACAGCAGTCAATGTTTATGAATTTAAATATTAATTGAGCTTTAATTACGACCTCTAAAAACAAATAATAACAGATATAACAACTAATTTCAAAATTTATGGAAATATTGTTTTTTCAATCTAGAACTTGTAAAAACCACGCCTTTGGCTCTCGTAGCAGAATAAATGCTAGTAGAATGGTCTTTTTTAATTAGTATCAGTACGTGGTACCTAAGCTATTCGAAGTTAAATCGTATTCAAAAAACTATTAACAGTAGCTCTAAATGTTGCGATGTTTCGTAAAAGGCTATAAATATAAAAAAAAATAAAAATACTGTTTCATGATGATTTACCTTTTCATAAAGCGAAGACTTTTAAAAATACCAACGTCCTAATACGTAAAAACGTAGATATAAATGACATTGAAAACTATTGAAGACAATTTTTTACGGTTCATCGAATTTGATTTTTCATCTGTATTAGCTTCAGAACGAAAAAATACTCTTAGATAGAATAGCTTATCTAACATAGTCGCTTCATAATTCCTTGGAGTTCGCCTATCTCGGTATTGCCAGTCGTCTTATTAATGTCGCAGAAGTTATTTGTACGAGTTTATTTCTAGAGTCCTATTTGAAGCAAAGATATTGCAAATGTCTGAATGAAACAAAGAACATTTCTCCTATTCATCATCATCATCATCATCATAATCAGCCTTTGATAGTCCACTGCTGGACATAGGTGCCCCTAATAACCTTACATTAGGTTTTGACCGTATCCCACCACTCTGGTCCAATGCGGGTTGGTGGGTGTTTCTCCTATTCTTTGTTATTATTTTATTTCCAGTATTGACCTTGTACTAGACCCGTTGTACTTTTTTAGCTATCGAAGATGCCTTTCTAAAAAAAATATTATTTTAAGCTTTTTTTTGTGAATAATATGAAATTTCGTATGCATTGCAGTAGATCAACTTTTTGTAAGTCCCGTGACCACGACCGCTGCAAATAAATCAGAAAGTCGGGAACTTAGATTTTTGTTTATATTAAGTTAGAATTAGTAAACGGAGTACGGGACGCCCTTCGGCAAGGTGGAGTGATGACATTAGCAAAGTGGCTGGTGTGGGTGGATAGCTGAAGATTGGAAGCGGTGCCGTGCTCTAATACAGGCTGATAATAATGATGAATATGACGATGATTGAATTAAAATCTAAGTTAAAATCATTTTATTCCTCCATGTTTCTCTTTGAAAATCGTGAATTAAAAATTACGTACCATAATACAATATGAGTTTGCTGAGCTCAATTTTTAAATTTGTCAAATAAATTTCATAAGAATCTATAAATAGATTGTGACTTGATCTGTTGATTAACCCTATTTTTTTAAGCGTTGCTAAATATAGGACGCTTTTCTTTTTATCGCAAAAATAAATGAAATATCACCGCTTTGTAAAGAAAATAAAGAAACAACGGATATATTGAGTAGAATTCTTTAATGTCACATTTAAATCATAATGTCATGTATTTATTTTTGTGTAATAGAAACTGTCCCATTTTTGCTCCACGAAACGCATCGGATAGAACATTCAATTCTCAAAATAATATTTTTAAATAAAACGACAACTTACTCTTAGTCATGAATGTCGTTGTTTACGATAAGTACAGCCTAGATCCCGCAAGGCTATGTGTTATCCTATATGTTGTTTAATTTGTTTAGAAAATTATTCATATACTAGTGCAAATAAAATTCCATGTACAAGTTACTATTTTCAATAATTAAAAAGTCACACTTTATTTCTATATGACTATCGAATCCGATCAGACGTTTCATTTAATTTTAATGTAACATAGGGTCTTAATTTTCAAACGTGGAGCGAGTGAAATAAAGGCTACTTGAAAAATACGGAAGCTCTTTAAGAAAATAGAATTTTCGCTGCATATCATTTTGTTGTAGGATATTAATCTCAAGTATATGATGGAATACACTTTTAAAATGCTCGTTGGGTAAAAATTTTATAAAGCACTGGTAGTTGGTAATTTTTTAAAGTATCTTTAAAATGTTCGGAAGTGCCGCAATAAATTCGTTTGTTGGTGAAAATATATTTATTTTGAAGCGATAGTTTATTATATCAAGTTATTATTCATATAATCTTTACATCATAGTTATTTGGTTTAGAAGAAGTTAAACTGTCCTTGTAACATTCAAAAAGCGCTTGTTTACGAGACGACTCGAATTGTAATTTTACTTTATTAAATACAATAGCAACATATATTATATATTATTAAAAGTTTTCTGTCAATAAATTTTATAAAAAATAACGTAAGTTACTTTTTTATAAGATTAACTTACGATTATAAAGTGATTTAAAAAAAACTTATAAAATATTTCTCAACAGTGGAATTCGATATCATCGAATCGAGTCATGTGAATTCATACCGATCATTACTTTTATACACTACCTCTACTCTTAAGGTGAGAGTTAAATTATGAATTTGTATAAGTTAAAAACTAATATTAGCAGAATAGCCGAAAATAAAAAGTTTTAATGAAAATGTACAAAAATACACACTGTATATGTTTATTAAATTATATAACAAAGGTTTCGAAATCTTTATAAAAAATTAGATTAACATTGCAAAATATTATGAAATCTTTTTGTTTAATTATTTTTACAATAATGATTGTGACAATTTACATTTTATAGTAACTTTTTGTAGGCCTATTACTGTCTTAATTCTGCTAAACAATTTAAGAATCATAACTTGTAGTAGTAAGGGGAATGTAAATTGACTAGATCGTTAGCAAACTGCCCATTTAAATAGTTATTAAGAATTGCTACACAATTTAAAACTCGTGTTTGTTATTGCAAAAGTTAGTGCTAATATAATATTTTCCAGCATTTCCGCGAGTACTATAAATAATTTTATGAAAGTTAATATATAGTTAAAAAGAGTACTCTGAACGGACTTTATCGCGTTTAATTTTGGCCTTGATGTTTCAGATTCTATAGTAAAATACAAATAGTAATGCAGATTTCAAAGAATAGATAAAAATATTGTAGACCAGGGCCATAATTTTTTTAATTAAATCAATATGTGCTAAATTAAAAAAAATATCTGCCTGTTCACAAATTAAAAAAAAAAATAAAGACCTTTGTAGTTCTAGTAAAAGAACTTTCTGTAAAACCCAAATTGGCTAAACAGAAATTGTGTGAGAGGGTCCAAACTTGTACGAAGATCACGCCTATTGCTTTGAAACCAAGACTAAGTTCCAAAATTTAGAACAAGAGACCACTAATTTTCTTAATTCGCCAAGGGTTACATTAAAATGCACAAGATTAATCAGTGGTAATGTGGAGATTTTAATCCCGTAATTTATAAAAATTTGTAAAATTTGTGTATTTGTCAACCTTATATGATTTTTTAACGTCCGCTATTAATACAATTAAAAGAATTGTAATATACTAAAATAATTCAAGCTAAGTTTACCGTTTAGGTCTTTGAAATTATTTATTTTATTCTAATAAATATTTTTAATGAACGCCAAAACGTCCATTAAAAAGAGTTACCTAATTCACACTGAGCAGGGGATTAAAAATTATGAAACCAATTTAACAACCAAGTTATGTGCAATACAAAAGAAAACAGTAGTTATCATCAGTTATATCACTTCATACTGCATTTTCAAATTATAGAATTAATGAATTTACCAAAAACACGTTTTATATAAAGTTTTATGGATACAAGTTTGAATTTACTTGGGTTAAATTTAGGAAGATTGAGCAAAGCACTCAAAAATTGTATAAACATTAGAAAACGCAAGGCGATTCAAATTTATGACCGAGGACGAAACAGCAGCGTTCCAGAAACACCAAAAGTTGAGGGACAATTTAGAAATTGGGAATCATGATCTTTAATTAATTCATTTATATTTTAAGAATTAATTTGGTAAAGAAATTACAAGAATTATTCCAAAAAAAACGGGTTTAGTTACTTGTTTTGCCTTTCACCCTATTTTGACCCTTACTTCAAAACGTATCGACGATTCCGGGGAAAATCTTGTATTGGTTTTTTTTAGGAAATTAGAAAACCTATTGTTTGGGTAAAAACGATCCATGTGGACGGATTGTGACATGATCGGGAATGACAAAGTGGATTTTAAACCACCTTTGATGTTTAAAATAAGACAACCAACCCACTCATTAATTTTGTATTGTATACACTTTGGAATGGCCAAATAGGTGGAAAAATTATTAAGGTAAATTTGAGAAAGATGATCTTATTATATGTCTATAAGATTTTGAGGTCATCACGAATTGTCTTTCGAAAAATTAGAAGCGCATGAGAAAAGCCGGGTTTTTTAGATTTTGATGGGCTAAGACTAGCCCAGTGGGGGGGTGGAAACCGGAGGTCGTGGTTAACCTGCGGGACCAAACAAAATTTTCATTGTTTTTAGGGTTTTAGGCACGGTCCATCACCCAATTGTCTGAGAAGAAGATCCATGCGTCGGATGGGCATGGTAAAAAGTCGGTCCACCCACCAACCCGGCCCGACCAGCGGTGATGGTTACGGTTCCAAAACCCCTCAATGGATAGGGTGTATTAGGGGAGGCCCATTTGGGTCCAGCAGTGGACCAACAAAGGCGATGTGGATGTGATGTGATAGCACTATTTAAATCCCCACAGTCCGGGCAGGGGCTTACAGACACATGAAAGATAACCAGCCTTTGTTCCCATCGAGGCCTGGTCTTTCCCGAGTCTCAATAGCGGGCCAAATTGATTAAGGAAATTCAAGATGTTGAGATGTTTTTGACACAAACACAAAAGCGTAGGAAACAACTTTTGAGGGAGAGGAAAAGAAGGATTGGCTTGGGCCAGGCCTTTCATAAACATAGTCAAGTTTTCTTGTCACCCATCCCACAGTGCCTCAAATCGAAAGTCTTTGATCAGTGCGTCCTACCAGTCATGACCTATGGTGCCGAGACTTGTACACTTACGGTTCGACTAGTTCACAAATTTAAAATCACTCAGCGGGCGACTATCTCTTAAAGACCCCACCCAAAAAATTATATGATCCGTCAGAGAACCAGAATCACCGATATAGCCCACCGATTAATTTTAGAAAGGGGCAGTGGGGCCAATCACGTTTAAGGAACTGACGACCGCTGAAGTTTGAAAGTTCTGTAGTGGAGACCGTAGTACGGCAAAGGTAGTGTGGGATGCCCTGCGGCAAGATGGAATGATGACACTCGCAAAGTGGCTGGCGTGAGCTGGATAAGAAAAGCCGAGGATCGGGCGGGGCGGTGCAAAGGGGAGGCTTCCCAGCAGTGACCAGTGAGATGATGATGAATTGATCCATAAGGATTGGTGTCATTCCAATTACGACACCAATTTGGGAGTAATTCTAATATCTCCGCAGTAAACGGATCGCTGCCTTTACAGGTGTCAGTGGATTCCATAGGTGCTGTTGTATGTCCAGGAGTCGCGCTTGAGGACATTTGGACATTTGTTAGACAAATTATCGCTTGGTGCGTATGTCAGGGACTCCATATTTTGATGTAAACCACATTTCATTGTTTTTATGTTAAACAGGAGAGATTTTTATAAAATTTTCATCCCCTTATTTCCACCCTTTACCCCTTTTATCATAATATATTATTTCACGTCATTTTCAAAAATCATTCATGATGCCCCGTAGCCAGTATGGCGGTTGTTAAGAACCGGAGGTCGGGATTCAAAACCTTGGGGACTCAAATAAATTTTCATTGTTGTTTTTTGGCCAATAATTGTATTTAGACAAGTAAACAATCCTAGTGGATTTAAATTTGTTTTAAAGGAAAACAGTTTATTGCCTTTCAAAAATGAAAGCTTTAGCAAAATTGGCAAGGAAAACCCCTTTATAGAATTTGGTCAACTTTATGGACTAGTCTGTATGTTCCTTGATTGAAAAAGCTTCAAACATAAAGTATAATTTGATTCGTTATTTTTTGCGTTCCCGGATTTTTTAATTTTCAGGCCGGAGTTGTTGTGAGATAAAATAAAGTTTACCATTTAAAGTGAAACGTAGAATAACGTTACGTTATATTTCTAGAATCAAGTTATTGTTACATATCAATACTAATTTACGGGCAGACTGTTTTTTTGTCTGCCATGATCATGGATGCTGGAAAGAATCAAACGTCGGAATAAATATAAAGTAACGCGGAAATCCTTAAATTTGATTGATATGTATAATAATCCTAAAAAGAAATAATCGTTATTGTTATTTGATTGTCGGTATACTATTTCTAATGCGGGAACCTGAGAAAGAAGTCTCAAATCTTATGTCTGTCCGAAATCGTGATAAAATCTAGTCTGAAATATAGCGCACCTGAAATGGAACTTTCTCGTGTGTGATAAATTTTGTGCATCTCTAAAATGTTAGCGTGTTGAGTGGTGTTACGCATCGACTCATCCGTACGCGACATCGTGGCTGTTGTCGGGGTCACGTGAGCCATTTCAATGTTTTTTTCTGCATAAGAGACGATCAGTTGTTGTCATCATTTTTACTTTTTGGAAATCTCTTTGAGATTTCTAAAAGTATATAAAATATTCAAAATAGTGAACATTGAAGATTCACATTATTAACACTCTACATTAAAATTATTTTCAAGTATTTGCCATTAAGTTTTTCAGAAAATAATTTATTATATTCATCATCATCATCATCAGCCTTTAATAGTCCACTGCTGGACATAGGCTCCCTAATACACCCCTATCCATTAGGGTTCTGACCGTATCCCACCACGCTGGTCCAATCGGGTTGGTGGTGGACCTTTTTGCTCATCCAACGCATGGATCATCTTACTTTTCAGACAATTGGTGGTCGGCCCAAATTGTCCTAACCAACTAGGAAACAACAATGAAAAGTTGAGTCCCGCAGGATTCGAACCCACGACCCCGGTTTCTAAAGCAAACGCCTAAACCACTAGGCTACGGAGGCAGTTGTATATTAAATATGTATAATTATACACAATTTACACACAAAAATGGGATTCATAATCTTACATCGTACTTACTTGGCTTAAATGAGCTTTAGAAAAGTTATTGCCACCTCTTACCGTCATAGTTAAAATATTTACTCATTATTCTTTAATAGTGGAAAAAAGCAAAATTTTTAAAATAATAAAAATGCTGTTGACTTGTCAGTCTTTTGTGCGACATCTATTGAAGTAACATGACAAAAAGCTTTTAAAGAATAGTAATTGCAAAAATGCATCAAAATAATCAATAAAATGTCAATAGCCTAGATCACTATCTAAATAATAATGCCCTTTGTAGTAAGTAAAAGCTACTCATCGGCATACAATGTGTTGAAACCCGCTACAAGCAGCCGGGAAAGTAGTTCCCCTTTGTCAACCATGTTGCTTTATATATTTCTGCAGCGTTATTATACCGATACAAAGCCATTAGGTAATTAAAAAATGCCTTATTGAAACGCTTTTCGGGCATAAGCTAACGTAAAGTAAGTTGAGATTTCCTTCACTATCAACCCTGAAATTGAGCGTAGATCCAAACGTATCATATATTTATTTGCAACAGTACTGCTTTGAATGTTACATTTACTTTACAAAGTTTTGTGGGGTTAACATAACAGATATTCAATCTTCTTTTTTGTTACCGAGAAGCTGTCAAAATCCGTATTAGAAGCATACATTTAAATCTTAATCTTTTATTACCATTCTGTAGCTCTTTAAGCTTCTTTTCTAAATTCATTAATATTATTATTTTAAAATACGTATGTTTTTACGTTAATATTTAGTTGTTTAATTGTATAGAAATATGTCTTACATTAACATCATCATCATCAGCCTGTGCTAGTCCACTGTTAAACATAGGCCTCCCCTAATGCACGCCTTCTGCATTAGGGAGTTTTTAAACAATAACATCATACAATATTTATACAAATTAAGAGGAACTCGAACAATTTGTGAAAAACTTTATTAAGCCTTTGGGAACTTCTATATAATCCCCTCCCTTGGCAGCGAGCTCTTAGTTTTATGTTTTTCTTAGAAAAACATTTACGTTAAATTACAATATCTCATCACCGCTCCCAAAATTAGTGCGATAACCCGAAATGAAAGGCGTTGTTTTTGCTCGTCGACAGCTTTACGGAGTCTATTTAAACTTGTTTTTTTTTTTTTTTTATAGCTTACGGCAGACGAGCAGTCGGGCCACCTGATGGAAAGTGGTCACCGACACCTATAACCATTGGCAACACCAGTGGTACGCCAACGCGCTGCCTACCGTGAGACATAGGGTGTTAAGTTCCGTTTACAGTAAATACGCTGGCTAGGTGCCTCTTCAAACCGGAACACATGAGTGCCACACCACTGCTTCTGCGGAGAAATAGGCACCAGGTGGTATCCACCCAGACGGTCTCCTGTAAACAGGGGACCTACCACCGGTCAGTAGATAATAGGTTGTCCTTGTTTATTAGCTTCTAGTATATATCTGAAACGTATTAAAGTTTCTCCCTAATTCTGTTAATATAAATGGGGGAAAAATATTTAATATTAAATACATCTAAATTTATTATTAAATAAAATGAAAAACTGATTCCTTATCCAATCCCGATCGCATTCATCAAAATAATCCCAATTGAAAAAAAAAAATAATTGACCACTAAACATAGACAATACTTTAACACTAGATCCGTCTTGTAGTAGAATGTGCACCATGCTCAAAGTGTACCTAAAAAAAAAAACTTTTGTGAAAAAAGTTATTTAATTAAACAGATAATATAATTCCATTTACTCATGATTATATCAATTATTTTCAAAATGGAATAAATGTAGCTCAACATAATATAGTATTTTAGTTTAAAACGCAAAAAAACATCAACAAGCAAGGATGACTGGTCTGTCTGTGTTCTTTGATTTATATTGTCACAATTTATGTAAACCTACCTATCAATGTGTATTCATTAATAGTTGTATGTATTAAAAAATAAAGAATCTTTATTTGATTCAACAAACATTTACCACACTTCCTATAAAAATAAGAGTAGAGATGTAACGAGTGGAGAATATTGTTGGTGATTGAACTTTTACGGTAAATACATTCTGGCAAATTCCTTAGTCTACCAAAAAACAAAACTCTTGTCATAGCCAAGACTACTGCACCGCTACTGTTATGAGTCATGTATTAAAATTTTTTGTTTCAATAATACATGGCTGATTTAATTTGTCATTGTATGTGTAATGCGTAAAATTGTATAAACATATTTATGTGCCTTTTATTACATGGTAAATAATATTTTGATAATATATGACGTAAGTAAATAACATAATAACATTATTGTAAAGCGTTTGACGAAAGATAAATGAAAGAAGCTTGGCAGCCTATAGTGAACACCATTTATCTTCACCAGTCCACTCCTGAACATAGGCCTACCCTAACACACCTCTATCCATTTTGGGGTTTTTGACCGTATCCCACTACGCTGGTCCAAGGCGGGTTAGTGAGTGGACCGACTCTTTACATGCCTATCTAACACATCGCGGCGCTAATCGCCCTAACCAACTAGGAAACAACAAAGAAAATTTTGTCGAGTCCCCGATTTTTAAACACATGCCCATATCTTTACGGCTAGGCTACGAAGGCAGTTAAATTTATAAAAATAAATAGCCAATAGTTAAAAAGAAATAATAAATTGTCATCATTCCCCACATATATTTTTTATTTTCTAGTTGTGACAATTTGTCCTATTCGGAGCAAGAGATATTTTTTCCTTAATGAAAAGAAATACTCGTAGATCGAAGATAACATTAAAACTCACATAAGAAATTTATTTTTTGAAATATGTTTTAAATAAAAAATATATATATTTAGCTAATTAACTCAAATAATTTTCTTTATATGTAACTTATTTATTATCTTAACTTTCTTAGGCAAATGACAATAATTCACACTCACCGTTTATTATAACAGAATAAAGAAAAAAAATGTTGGGAAAAGGAAAACGATTGCCCCTGAGATCGTGCTCCGTAACTGACAAAAAATAAAAAACTCGTCAGTACTTGATTACAAACTTTTCAATGTGAGATCGAAAATAAGTTTCGTAACGGTAGCAGATAAGAAAATTGTTAAGGAATCTCTTTTCACATTTTGAGCATTTACTGTGCTTTTTAAAACAATCGTAAATACTTTGGGTCGAACATTAGAGTATTAATTGTGGTAAGTTTTGTAACAAAAATATAAATATCAATTTAATTTTATGTTCCATCGGCTTAGACTTTCATGTCATTATTTCATCAAGCACGATTTTCGAAAGATTTTATGAAATTTCGCAATAAAATTAAACTAACCCTACACAACTAGCGTATTTTTGAAATGCCCGTCTTTTTTATTTAAATATTATTTTACTTATAACCTACATCGTCATCATCATCAGCCTTTGATAGTCCACTGCTGGACATAGGCCTCCCCTAATACAACCCTATCCATTAGGGGGTTATTAGGGAAGGGTTATGTCCAGCTTATTACCTCATTAAATAACAATAAAAGAAATATAAAGCGGATAAAGAATCATTCCCCAGGCAAATATACAATTTTTAATTGTGTATCTTTTCTATATTGTTATTTATGTTACGTATAGAACTGAACTTAGTAACATTATAATAAACACATTCTAAATACAGACGCCCTGTACGTAGAAATGCTGTCCCTGCGCTCTTAACAATATTATTATAAGATCTTCAGTTATGATAAGATACACATTTATTAGTCTGAGATTACACTCTAAATAATTGTAGTAGTAAATCTTACTTACGTCATAACCACAAACTATAGAATCTAAAATGTTGACCCTATAGAATAAAGTTTTTAACTACAAACTCCTGCTAGTTCAAATGGATCCTCTGCGAACTTCTAACGTACTTCGTTAAAAATAAGATGGACCCTAAATGAGATTATTAAATAATATAATAAAAAACTTGGGAGTACAAAAGCTGTGTAACTTTTATAACTTGCATTAGAAGGCAAAGTGGGCAGCGACATCCATGGCCATCGGCAATGCCAAAAGCATCGTCAACGCGCTGCCTACCGTGAGACATAGGATGTTATTTACCCTGTAAATACATTGGCTACGGTGCCCTTCAAACCGAAACATGATAGTGTTTTCACACTACTGCTTTGCGGTATAAATAGGCAATATGGTGGTAGCATTCCATTCGAGGGGCTGTTTAGAGTGCAAAAAGTAGACCTACCTATAATCACCTCATCGGACTACAAGCTTTTGTTATTCGTTATCATCGTAATATGGGAGGCTCTAGAAGTGATTCAGATCAGAGGATATTACAAATCTTTATAGGATGCAAAATATTTAAAGGTGTGTGGTAAGCCACAACAAAATAATTAATTTAATCAGGTGCACAAAATGACCAAGGCTAAACTTAGAGTAAAATGTTGTTTATACAATGATTATTTTTTCATAAATTTTATAATTACAATTGAGTAAAAGTCTTGTGCTTGGGTTAGCATCAAAATTCAACGTAATTGTGTAACGATTTTTCAATTAGTAATTTTTTATGTCTTATTTATCATTCGAGTTATTTTCATTCATTAACCCGTTTCCTATAATAAATTTGAAATTAGTTGTATTTTTTATAACACAAATGATCATTTTGTAATTTTTATTTCATAAATTATTATATTTATTTATAAGTAAGAAATTTACTATAAGTAAAAGTTCTTATATCAAAGTTTTTTAATTTTAAAAACTTTCCTTACATTTTGCTGCATCGCAGTATGATCATAGGGTAAGACCATGTTCGCCGCCCATTTGATTTGAATATTAAAGCTCTAAGATTGCGGGAACCTGTTGTTTAAGCGAGTTTGGAACGAACCTTACTGAAGCCTGATAGAGACGTTGATTAAATTTAGCTCCTTAATCAACAGTCATTTGCACTGTAAACGCATTATGATGTTATTTAAGTAAAACGGTAATAGGACTAAGAAATGTAATATGGAGATCAAAAGCTATAAGAATGTAATGTTTCTTCTCAAGTTAACATAAGTTACATAACAGTTAGTCAGAAATTCAAACAAAACCAATAACTACTTTCGATAACGTTGTATTAGTTTAGAAGCTAAATTTAACTTTGTAAAGAAAAGTAATAGAAATATCTTGAAGAAAATTATGAGAGATAAAAAAATAATTCTTAAAAATATGCCTTAATTTTGATAAGCGCTCTTGGAAAGATTTTATTAATCCGTCTAGATGTTTATCCCTGATCAACAATCTTTTGTTTTTATGGATATATTTTAACATAGAGCGATATTGATGACATCAATTTTAATCATTATCTTACATCACACACATCAGCCGTGATAGTCCACTGCTGGATGCTGGATAGGCCTCCCTAATTAAAACAATTATTTATTTTTCCTTTATTTAATCAACCCTGTACAACGTTACATTATAGAAAAACAATCATACTATGCTGAAGAATTATTAACCGTTTATTTTGATAAAACATTTCCGTTCTCGAAAAAGTCAATTGGAATATTGTTTAACATTAAAATTAAATCTGTTCCTCTTTGACATGATGGAAATGTAACAATGTGTAATTCTCGGTACTTTAAAAAGTGTCCCTTTCCTAATGAAATTTCAAATTGTTTTCCTAAAGTATTTAAGAGAACCTTACAAGTTTGAATTATGCAAAAACTTGCAACGTGGTTTAAATGTTTCCGCTTTGGTCTGAAAATTTTACTGACAACTTACTTATATTATAATATTTATAGACTGCATTGAGTAGCGTATGTTTTAACTCAAGCAGAGCCACGGCTACCGTTTTAAATGATTTTACCTAACTTTTAAGGTGTGTAGAATTTTATAAAGTAGGTTTATCTTCATTTATTGCAAACTATTAGGCGATAGCGATTCACACCAGACACATTTACAACTTAATTTAAACTCTCCTTGAACCGGAAATTGTATTAGAACTATTTCAGCGTTCTCGTCAATGTAAGCTAGTCACAGCTCGATTGCCTTCGTAACATTATACCGTAACATTTACTGTTACCTATAAACGGAAGCCTTTGTCCACATTTATATGGATGTACTATTTTATTGTTATTTATATTTTATTTAATTAGTTTGCTTCGTAAGCGACTCGTAACATGTTTTTAAAAATAAGAATTAAATTTAGAATCGTTAATTATTCCTAGTCATCATTATCATCATCATCATCAGCCTGTGTTAACTCACTGCTGGAAATAGGCCTCCCCTAATACACGCCTTCTTTATTAGGGGGTTTTAGAATAATAACTGTGATTTATTCTTAGTAGGTATAATTTTATGATCGTTCATTTTTTGTGATCAAAAAAGTGTATCCTAATAACATTGCTTTATTTTGATCCAACTTTCAAGGATTGATAGATGAACATCATTTGCAACATAAGCGGAAAACACTACGTTTTTCAGGACACCGCTAAGAAAATGCAGCATACTCATTTTTGAATTCTTATATGTTTTAAAAAAATATCCTTTGGCACTGCGTAGGAATCTATTTTCCCTATGAATACTTTATAGAATTTACAAATGTTCCGAGTTGTTCTACTTGTTGTCTCGCCGGAACTATCATCCGCACCATCTGGATGGTTGGCGTTCCTCCACAATGCGTTTTAAAACAGCTTTCTGCCACGACAGTAATTCTCTAATTTCATTGCCCAGCGGTCTTCCCAACAACTGAACATTGGGTTATTGAAGAAAGAGCATCCATGATCATTCTTACCTGAAGGGTAGGCAACACTGCGTCGCTGGTGACCATGGGCGGCAGAGAATCACTTACCATCAGGTGACCCGTATTGCTAGTTTGCCATTAGATGTTATAAAAAACTCATTGTTTCTTCAATGTTTGTATTTATATTATATGATAAAAATGTAAACTTTTAGTTCATAAAAACTCGCTACATAGTGTTTGCATTTAAAGGAATATCATTGAGTTACATAGAAATAAGCTATCATTGAATAATATAGTCTCTAGTATATAACTACTCAATATATGAATTAAGAAATTCAGTATCTTATCATCATCATCATCATCATGAGCCTGTCGTTTGACTTATAATATGCCTCTCTTTTGTCCGTATGGTTTTACTGAACCTTGGTATTATGCAAAATTAAACAATTTATTTGTTTAGGCATCCAGTACCTTAGTAGAAAAGTATTATGCCTAGGTTTAATTTTAATTAATAGACGGGTAGTTATCACAAGTAACGAGTTGTTAAGTCTTGCATGTTTCGAGTTCTTGTCATATCATTAAATAGAATAGAAATTTAGTAATGGCAACAATTCAGCAGAAATTATTAGACTGACCGAAACAATCTCCGAAAATCATTAAATTCGTTACTTACTCGGTGAAGCTTCTCCTTCGCGGTTTTACAAATATTAAAGGTTTAGTATATTCAATTAAATAAGATAATCCCAAAACGGTAAATTAATGAAACGATACATACATACACATTTTAAATATTTAAGACTCTATCCGTTTATTTCTAACTTAGTTTATCGTTACAGTGTAATTGAGTAATTTCATTATGTTTACAAAAGTTTGTCTAAGAAGTGTTGATTAATTTACCTTTATCGTCTCAAAAACATATTTCTTTCGCTATAAAACTTCTAAATAAATACTACATGAATATCATTATTTCTGAATAGGTAAATGTTTAATAATATGATTATGATCAAGGAAAAATATATTTTGATTTAAAGAAATAATCCTCAGCTTCATCATCATCATCATCAGCCTGTGACAGTCCACTGCTGGACATAGGCCTCGGTTTATGGACCGTATCCCACCACGCTGGTCCAATGCGGGTTGTTAGGTGGACCGACATTTTACATGCCCATCCGACGCATGGATCATATTACTTTTCAGACAATTGGGCGTTCGGCCCAAATTGCCCTAACCAACTAGGAAACAACAATGAAAATTTGTTGAGTCCCGCAGGATTCGAACACACGACCTCCGGTTTCTAAGCCACACGCCTATACCACTAGGCTGCGGAGGCAGGTGCTCCTCAGCTTATTCCCCAATTAATTGAGATATAATTAGCCAATCTAAAACATTGTTTTTAACGTTGAAATTGTTTACTTCTTACATGCTAGAGTAATTCTTATTTTGTTTTATATCTTACTACTTATTTATTAAATAATATATTATAGAAAAGTACAATTTGTAACGACTTAATTTCATTAGAAAAACAAAGTACATTTAAAATAGATACACAATTGTCGTCTGATATGAGTATAATGTAATGATATAATGTCTGTCTCTAATCATAAAATCAATTCACGGCACACAAGCAGGGCGCATAAAAGTTTATCTTATCTCTTAACAAACAATCGAAAAGGTCAATTATATAAGGAGAAAACAAAGCTTGTTTTTAACACTTCGAAATCAAATCTTCACTTTTCTCAATCAAATTTCACATTCAAAAACATATTTTTGTCGCATGAGGATTTTGATCAGTAGGCCTGCCTGGTAGACCTACTTGTCAATGTATATTTGGCATAAAACTTAATAACGTCTCTGATTTTGTTGATTAAACGTACGATTCGTCGACTTGCAACGATGTTCTTCGATTAGCCACTAGAAAACTTTAATTCTTAACAACTTCGTTAAAGAACCTTCGCATTAAATTATTAATTAAAACCATTTTACTAAATGTAAAAAGTGGTAATTATTACAGAGACCGGAATATAATACAGTTTTTACGCTACTGCTTGAATCGACTAGTTTTTTAAATCTAGTCTATGTTAATCTGCAAGGCCACAGGCACTAAGCGCATCCATTGCAATTCGATACTTTTGAATGGTCTGCGTCATCCATTCTAATATTATAAATGCAAAAGTAACTACCTGTGTTTGACTTTCTGTTTGTTTGTCTCTCTGTCTATTTCTCCATCTTTACCATCTAAACCATTGAACCGTTAATAGATAGAAAACATTAATAGATTAATTAATGCCTGATACTTTAAGCTCGCCTTTTTCAATATATACTAATATGTAATAAATATATACTTTGATGACTATGACTCTCACGCTATAAATCGGTTCTTCATGATATACAACGTGATTTTTTGTTTGAAGCCTGGATGAAAGGGCGTGCAGGCTAGGAGTGGATAGGAGGATAAGGAGTGCGGGCCTGGGCTATTGTTTGTTCAACGGCCAAGGTGGAGTCGTAGGACAAGGGGAATGTAGATAGTTCGTAGGCCACTCTCCTTATCCTCCGTGACTCGGCGGGGCTGCATCGCAGAAGCGGTGTGGTGCGGCCGTAGGGGGAGAGGACGTTTAGCATGAAGTCGTCGATCTCTCCTCCTTTTGTGGCCGAAATGGTGCCAACGGCGGAGCCTAACTTTTGGGCCGACGCTGGGGGCTGGGAGATTTATCCTTCCAGGGTTGAGATCTCCTCGCTCCCATAGCTCTTGGGTGGCATATTCCGACGGACAGTGCAAGAGGGGCCGCGGAAGAGTGTCTAAAAGTTGTGACCCCATTTTTAAGGCGTTAGGAAGAATCAAACTGGTTCTTTTAGTTGATGCGAGTTCGACATTACCCATCTCTACCCCACGACGACGGATATGCGTAGGCATTTTCCCACGATAGAAAAAAGGATAAAATCAGTTCATTGGAATATGTTACTGATTCTGAACGAAGTACTTTAAGGTTTGTACTATGCGAAAAGTCAGCCTATACATCTATCATACAGTTTAATTGCAGAAAGTTACAGCTTTAGTCTTAGCGATATCAATTCCTCATTCAAATTGAATATTTAAAAATTAAAGAAATCCAGACTGCTATATTCTTATTGGGTAATTAAACTAGAATGGTTTGTTTAATCAAATTTATTTTTATTTTATGTGCATATTATGCTATAGTGGTCTTTTTATGCGTTTTAATTGCAACGAGAGCAATCAAATCAATCCACGGATAATTTGAGCTGCAGAAGTTTGCTAAGCCAATAACTTAAACTATTAGCATTTGAGGGAACAGCTCGTTTGATGTGATTTAAACTGTGCACTTTAACGTTATAAGTGCGGTTCATGAAAGGGTTGATTTCCTTAATAATTTTTGTTTTTTTCTATTGGAATATATACCTTTTTACGAAATCTTAACAAAATTTAAACAAATAAATACATATTATCTGAGTGGGTTCAAAGTCAAAAGTTTCTTCCTATTTTGTAGTTAAGATTAAAAAAATCTAAACATATTATTTGAAACTAATGTGTTCATTGGTCAAAACATAATTATTAATTCATCCATTCCTATATAAATGAAAATTAAAAATAAAATTAAACAACAGACAATTACAGTTTTTTACAAATTTATCTTACTTAAGACCTAATTCAATCATCGGATTCTTATCTAAAGCGCAAATCTACGGATATTTTTCATCCAATGGATGGATTAAAAAAGTATTAACACATAAATAATTAATAACTCTTATTTTTGCGGATTGAAATTTCAAGACAAGATAAAGAATATAAAGTAGTGACATGTAAAAAAAAATATTAATTTGTTTATAAAAATCTCTGTATTATTAAAATAATTCATCATCATCAGCCTGTGCCGCCGCTTACGACCTTTACCGTTGTAAGTTGCAACAGTGAGTTTGTTTTGGCAGCCTACGTAGTCCCAAGGACTCTTAACACCCCTCGCCCTGACGGTTCTGTGGCCGCTGCCTTGGCTAAACTGGCGAGGCTACCGGGAACTGGGGGCCAGGGCGTTTTGCGTCTCTCCATTAGGGGATATTACCATATCCCATCTTGCTGGTCAAATGCGGGTTGGTGGATAGTTTGCCAGTGCCTCGTCCGTTGCTCGGCAGGGCGCAGGTGAGGTTGGCTTAATTTCCGAAGATGTTATTTGGCGCCCCACACACTTTATATTTGAAAAAATTAAATATATGTGATATTGAAATTGATAATACACAACTGTGCAGTTGCAAAAAATAGTACCTTATTTCCTTATCTGCTGGCTTCAACAGACGAGGTTTTTTTATGTGTGCTATTGAATTTAAATATTAAAACCAAAAACTAATTAAATATGCCTTAATTAATATCTTTCGCTAATAAGTACAGCATAACGATACATTTATTTTCAATAGAATTATGTCATAAACAAAGTTTGTTAAAATAATTTAATCATTTTTCGAACAAGATATTTGCAACAGTACGTCCTCTAAACTTTTTAATTAGCTCAGATACACAACCTAAACATATTGATCTTGAGGTTGTGTTATGCTTTCTTTCCCAGTTTAAAGTTTTATTTGTGGCCAATCTTCAAGTGAATGTTTTAATTGTATTATAATTTATTCACGGGCCTGCATGAAAAAATTATTTTATATAGTGGCATGCCTATCGAAATTAACATAAAGACTATAACTTAAACATCAGTAATAAAGTTTCTTAAAAGTTATTTGAATTGTACGAAATATTAATTGCAATAAAATTGGTGACAGGTTTTAATAATATGTTAAACTGTTCTTAAAATGTAAAACGCAAAATAATTTTAATTTCCCAAATCGGCAAATAAATAAGAATCTAAAAAAATATGTATTAAAATATTTAAATTTAAAAAAAATCATATCGGAAGAGAATAAAAATTATTTAAAATCATACTTGTAGTATTAACTGCCTCCGTAGCCTAGTTGCATAGGCGTGTGCTTTAGAATCCGGAGGTCGTGGGTTCGAATCCTGCGGGGACTCAACAAATTTTCATTGTTGTTTCCTAGTTGTTAGGGCAATTTGGGCCGATCACCCAATTGTCTGAAAAGTAAGACTTTTAAGTTATCATACTTTTATTATATATTTTTTCTATAAACTGAAATTAATTTAAACCTTTTCGAATAAGTTTTTGAATGATAGAAATATCTTTTGTTTCGATGTAACAATAAAAAATACAAAAGTATTTAAGTACCGCTTTAATTAATTACAATTACCTTAAGTCAACTTAATTAGGGATATAAAAGAACCTTTAAAAAAACGACGTTAATTCTTTTAATTGGTAAGACAAATGCCAGTAATTAGCTAGCGACGAGGAAATAAAGTATTCATTATAAAAGCTAACTAAAGTATATCCTACAAAAGTCATTTTATTGTTAGTTAAGTTATTTCTCAGTAATGTGTACAAAAGATGAAAAAGTCTGTCCCGTTTTAACAGCTGTGGCCTTTTTAAACATTTTGGCATAAATAAAAATGCTTTAACAAAATTAAAGTTTTTTTATCCCCTTTAGTTTGTTAATAATTTATTTTCTTTATATTACCTAGCTAACAATAATTTTTGTAATCAGTCAAGCTGTTTGGACATTATAAACGTCAAATTGAACTTACGTGTTGAAAAGATTTACGTTATGTGTACTACGTGAAGTGTTCTCGATTTATAACACAACTTTTTGCACAAGTCACGTGCGATACATTTTAAAGGAATAGTATTTATCTCGAGAGAAGGCGTATCAAACTTTATCACTTTAACATAAATTACTTTAGTTCACGAGACAAGGGTCGTAGACCGCATTTGTTTATATATTTTCAAGGTGGTAAATCTCTTTATGAAAACTCTACCAGTACCTGTTTGAAGGGTAGCTAGCGTATTTACTGCGGAAAATGAGACATAAAACATCCTATGCCTCACGGTCAGCAGCGCTTTAGTGATTCTTCTGGTATTGCTGATGTCATTAACAGCGTCGATGTCGTTTCTATCATGTGACCCGACTTTACAATAATACAAGTCGCAGTATAGTCAAATATTTTTTTTTTATTTAAATCTATACGTAATGCATTTCTTGCATTGTTTTAAGCCTCGAGAGCGTCAAATTTATTGTTGTAATTAAGAAAATTGATAGGACTTAAAAAGCAGAAATTAACAAATTTTATCGAAAAAAAATATATTTATCTTAAAATAATTGACTTCCACTCCCTGTTTGACAACTTAATGAAATTGCATTACTAAGATTGTGTAATTACTTTTTCAAGGTTTATCTTTATTTGAGTATATTCATTTCCGCTATGTTTTTTCTGATATAATATATGACCGTATAAATAAAATCAGGTTTAGGTTAAAAGGTAAACGTAGTTAGCCTTACTTCAGCCTTAATCAGTTAAAACAATACGAAGGGCAACAGCAAAAAATTCACTTGATGGTGGGTGATTCGTACTGCCCATAAGCAAATCATAAAACAACACAAATCCGCATATCGTTTACCCAGCAATTACGCTGGCTAAGATGTCGCTCAAACCGGAAGACAGCAGCGTTTATACTTTACTGATTTGTGGCAAAAATAGGTATCGAGGTGGTACTACTCCACGGAACCTTTTGTAAAAAGGACACCGAATAAATATAAATAAACCAAGAGTCACTTAGAGTTACTGGAAATGTTATCGAGTGAAAATGAAATAGTTTTGTTGGAAAGTATTTTAAACTGGTATATTTTGTAAATTTCAGTTCTTAATACCGTATCAAGTTTTACTAAATGTATCGTCATCTTGAGTATCTATCTATACAATAAAAAAAATCAAAGTTTCAATGAACAACACAATATTAACAACTGTTTTAATGTAAACCATAATTCGATAAAAAATATATACAGATTGTGAAGAAATAAAGCGATAAATCTAAAGAAATTTGTTTATTTATTTAATTAAGAAATATCGAAGTCCTAAAAGAATGCTCTAAAAGAACAACGAACTTCATTAGCGAATGAAAGAGCGGAAAGTTTTTGGGCTTCTTAATAGAAATTCCATCATTTGGATGAAATTGAATTACGTTTTTTATTTGTTAAAACTATAATTCTTAACATCTAGGTACTCTTGTTAGTTAGTTACCGTGTTAGTTCTGCTACTAAATTTTTAATCTCTCATTTGTTTTAAGGTAAATTCTTAATCAAAATGTCTACTATACTTTTTATGTATGGGCTATGATAGGATAAAACATTATTTGTGCGCTTTTTCTGCGAACTCTGGCTATACCCCACGAGTGAAACCAAACTAACTTACTAGGTTCGACAAAATATTTGCTATGGTATTTGTTTATCATTTAAGTGACTCAAAGAACTTTTTTATGTTTTACATTTTACGGCAAAAATAGCTCATTAACGAAGTCATTTTATGCAACAATGATGCTTATTAAATAAGGTACTTTGAACACATCATTCATTTAATATACATCAATATGGCGCTCTGGCCAAGCTGACCCGGATCCCTGGTTATCATTTGAAACATACCTAAAAACATTGTTAAAAGTACTATTATAAAATTAAAGTAACTACATTATGTCTCACTGTGCAATGTGAATTAAAAAGGCGTCGTCCATAATCTACTCGAAGACCAAAGCTTACATACAAGCTTGGCATCATAATTCTATGCAAATATATTAATTCTTACTTTTATATCTTAGCACCGATATTTAGCTTTATAGGAATAAATCCTTCCTGTTGGCATTTCTTAAATCGGTCATTTTCAAAATATTAATAAAACATTTACGAGAGTCTTTTCATTTAACATTTTGTTTACTCTTAGCTGTTATTTCATTAAAAGTTATTTACTTTTACCATCGGAATCTGGTCACTAACATTTTTCATTTGCTACACTCGCGGTAACATCTAAAAAAAATTAAAATTTATTTACTTTAGACTTCTTTTGGAGTTTAAATTAAAGTTTGTTTCGAATCAAGAAAATACGAATATATTTATTATAATATCATAAAATTGTGTCTGTACAATATGTGATAATGTACAATATCTGCTAAAATAACATGAAAGAATGATTCTACGACACTCTGTATTAACTTTGTTAAATATATTCTAATTTTAAACGTAATAAGACATATGCTGTATTTTATTATGCTAAGGAATGTAGACGGCAAGAATATAAGGATTCTTTGTTGAAAACATTGCACGGAGAACTTGCTTTATTTGACATCAATACGACGCTAACTTTCAAGTTTTGCTCTTATATTATTGCAATTTCAGTTTCAATACGCTAGTTTGAAAATATAGTAAGGTTACTTTGATTCAATTCGATTCAAAATTCCCAGTAGAAACTGTGTTATTATGATTAGATAAATAGTGAAAATGAAAAACGATTTATATAAAACACGAAGTCAGCGTCTAAGTGTTATTGCGTAAACTGCAAATCATTTTTTTGGTTTTGACGCTATCTTTCCATTTGAATTTTCGTCAACTACGAACATAAGCTACACTGCTACACCCAGGCTAGATTTCCTGACAGGCTCTATTGCCACTCAAACTACATTGCAACTTATTCTTTATTGTCAAACATACTACGTTGCCCGATAGGCTCCATTGCTTCATACGCTATTTTGCCAAACATGCTATGCTGCCTACAATGCAACAGGCTATGTTGTCACAAATTCTATGTTGCCAAATAGGAGCTATTGAAACTCAGGGTGTATTGCCACACAGTCTACATTCAGGATACTACTAAGGCCACAATGACACTCAGGCTTAGTTGCCACACAAACTATTTTATGACATGCTTTGCAATGTGGCTTTTATTATTACAGCTGTAGTGCTCGGGTAGTTGCTTTTCGGAATCCCTAGCCAGTTGATTATTGTTATTTGAAACTTAAAACGTGCGTCCTGTTTTATTAGTAATTATTTCAACGACGGGTAATACATCTTCACTCTTAAATATATCGCCGATAAAATATTTTTAAGTGTGAAGATGTATATGTTCTGATTAATTAAAATGCACACAAAATGAAAACAATATTTTGTTATAAATATGTATTTCTTTTATCTTGTCTTATAATTTTCTTCTCTTGTAACACTTGCTTCATCACTTCATCACCGTTATGTTAGTCCATTGCTGGACAAAGGCCTCCCCTAATGCATGCCTTTTTCATATTTGGGGTTTTCGACCGTATCAATACAATAAAAACAATTGTCTAAAATCTTGAAGGGGCATACTACATATATATTACGAGCAACGGTTGTTTCGTATGCAGTGCATAAGTGTGAATTTAATTTCTCGCTTTCCGCTTTCTCAGACGATATTAAATACTTCACATACATGTAAGGTTCTCAAGAAAAAACTAGGTGCGAAACAGATTTCATTTTATATTGTACTGCACATTTTTTGTATAGTGTGTTGTAATTATAACTTAAGGAGAAGCTAAATTTTATATTGTTTAGAACCTCCATTTTTTAGGAGAGGTTTTTTAGAAGAAAATGGACCGTCTGAGGTAGGACCTCTGCGGTGCGTATTTTTGCCGCAAATCAATACTGTGTAAACACTACTAACTTCCGCTTGAAGGAACTGCTGCCAGCTTAAATAGTAACTAAACGAGATATAACATCATGCCTTTAGGGCGGTGAGCGAATTTGTGGAGCCTTACCCTGCTTCTCTTATAGGCAGGGCAGATATCACGACCACCAGGTCATGATTGTCTTATTTCCTTAATCAATGATAAAAAGAGTTATGTCGTGATAAATCTAAAATAAGTATTGAAAAACACTATTAAATATGAAATGAAAAATAATTATAAAGGTAATAAAGTGTGTCATAAAATAAATAAAATTCTTCTATAATTTTAGCTGTTTTGTAACTTAATAAAAGTTCTTATTTTACTGAATTTGGAAATTTCTTTTCTTCTCTTTGTTCCTAGAAGACCAGTTTCTTTAAAACTTTTTAGTTGATTAACATTATTTGCGATGGAAACATATTTTATTATTTTAATGACTTACGTCATATTTACGTTTGAATTATTGAATAAATAAATAATATCACGTTACAAAATCTTACATTATTCATATTATTTTTAATATTTTTTATCGCAAACGCTGACTAAACCGTAACAAATGGAAAAATGTACGCAATTATTACATTTACCATAGGTTAGCGGTGGAATATATAATTATGTCAAGATTAGAAGAAATAGTAACTATTTAAAGGTGTGTTTACTTTAAATTTCAGAATAATAAGCCATCTCCGTGGCCTAGTGGTATTTGATTTTACTTAAGAAACCGTGAGTTTAAACGGTTTGCAAAATTTTAATTACGAAAGAAAAAATCAAATTGTTATTTTAATACATTTGCGAAATTTTAGATGAAAAAATATATCAAAATGAATTTGATTTTGTATCTTGTGTTTTGAAAACGTTACGATTGCAGTCCAAACACGAAGAAATTTGTGAACCAAGTAGCTATCAGAAAGAAGAATAAAATAAATTCACAAAGAATTTATATGTTTGCATCGAAACTGAAGTTTAACTTCAATAAATTCATTTCTGATCCACACAGAAGATCTCAAACTTTACCAACTCACACGTGCCGTCAAATTTGATTTCTTTCTTTGTACTTACTTGTTTTTGTACTAAAAAAATGTTTTTACAATCTGATTCCTTTACTTATAAAATTTACACCTAACAGCAATTTTTATTAAATAATATTTTATTATATATTTAGAATATTTCGTACACTATTTTTATATTGTTTAAAAATTTTATGACTTTTCTAATTATATATTGATCATGAAAATATGATGGATGGTACAACAGGCTAAGTCAATGATCCATTTTAAATTATAGCTGTATTTTCTATTGATAAAGTTCCGTTATACCTACCTCCTCCACTACCTCCTTTCACTTAATTTATAAAAGTTAAAAGACCTTAACTTCAATGTTTTCTCACGTTCCGCTAACGATTTATCGTTTAGTAATTTCATAATTTACACTATAGACGTGTAGACTGATAGACAGGAAGTAAATTTTTTAAATTTTTTAATGCAATAACCCTACAAATTATTTATGGAAGAAAAATATAATGCTCATTGAAGCTTTCAGGGTCATGATGTATTTTAAATAATATAACATTCACTTTCAAGCTGTTATTTATTTATTTATTTAAACAAAATGCCTTACGCATTATCTACCAGTCAAACTTTAGGTAATACGGAGAAATCTTGTAGGCAAATAATTATGGAATAAATATAATAGAGCTAAATAAAAATTAAGTAAATTCTTATATTTTGCATATATAGCGTACATATGTATATATATAACAAGTATTAAATAAGTTTGCTATCTAGAAATTTCTGCCAACACCAATTTATTCTTATGGAAAAAAAAACAATTAATACGTAATGAAATCGTTCGCAATATTAGCAAATGTTAGAAAATATTTTTGAATAATTCTCGAATTCCCTGAAAAGTAGTTCAATATAAGTAAAAATATATATCATTATACTTTTTTATAAATGGACGGCATTATTGTAGTATGATTTTCAATAGATAAATGGTAAACAAAAAAGGTTTGATGTAATTTGATTACTTAAACAAATTCACTAGAAAACAAACGAACAGTAATATTTCATGTGTCTAACTGTCGAATTGTTATAGCAACTTTTGAGTCAATCTATTGATAAAGTATTCAACCACTTATATTCTCTTTAAGTATTATTAAAGTTGATTTTAGATTTTTGTGCTAGAAAGGTGAAAAATAAAGATGAAATAGTAAGCAAAAATAACTCAAAAAGTTTTAAATTATAATAAGTTATTTTCTGTACACACGTAACGTTTATTATTTACACGATCTTCATTACGATTCTGACTGAAGAGTTTATCGTGAGAGTAGTTCAGCAGTAATGTTTATAAATCTTAGCTTTGTCTTACTAATATATAAGTAAAATTAGGTTATAATATTGTTAGAATCATAGGCTATCGCTTAAATCGCTAGACCTTTCATTTATCACACATATTACTGTGCAGCAACAACGTTTTTATTCCCATAGGCGCAATATGTAATAAATTTTGTAAATATTAATACCCCCATAATAAAAATAGCCACAGGGATCTAGCCTTTGGAATTATGGACGTATACCTCTGTATGGGCTTGGCAAACTTAATGTAGGACACCTTGCGGCAAGATGGAATGAACGACATTCGCAAAGTGGCTAATGTGGGCTGGATGAGAATGACCGAAAGTCGTATGCAGTGGGGTGCATTAGGGGAGTCCTATGTCCCGCACTGGACTGACACAGGCTGATGGTGATGATGATGATCTCTGCGTTATAAAAATCTTACGCAATCGCTTTTTGCAATTAAAAGTATTATTCGAAATAAAATAGCCTGAGTGGTATGGGCGTGTCTTTTAGAAACCGGAGGTCGTGGGTTTGAATCCTGCGGGACTCAACAAATTTTCATCGTTGTTTCCCAGTTGGCATGTAAAGTCGGTCCACCCACCAACCTGCATTGGACCAGCGTGGTGGATACGATCCAAAACCCTTAATGGATAGGGTGTGTTAGGGAGGCCTATGACAGCAGTAGACTTTCACAGGCTGATGAAGATGATTCGAAATAATAAAATAAAAAGGTTATGTACACTTGTCAAAGAAATCTTACAAATAAAAAATGAAGCGTTTATACACATGAAGTAAGACCACATGAATCATGTTGTCCCCTCTTTGTATAAAACATTTTGCTTTCGCATAGACCGACCTGAAATTTATTTGGTTTAACTAAAAATGTTATTAAATTTGGGTTAACCGCATTTATGTCATTTCCATGTTATGCTTTTAAACATGAGTCCTAACGGCATAAAATCTATATAAAACGATAAATCTTACTTTATAGACTGGCTTTCCAAAAGAAGGAGGTCCTATTCGAAGCGTTCTTTTTATGTTTATGAATGTATACCTCGTTTCTCCACACCCGTCCGACCGATTTCTATGATTCTGTTTTGTTCAAAAGATATTATTGGTCATGTATAAAAGTTTTTTTGACAAATACTTTGGCATATATTTAAAATGTTGGAGATCACATTTTCAAAAATCACAACCTTAAGTAATTACCAAACTCTGGCTAAAGATTAAGAAATAAAAAAAATGTCTAGCAAAGTTGTACGTCTTTAAATGGTCTACAAGAAATTCAGCAAATATAGCAACAACAATTTCATATAGATAACACCATTTTATTTAAGGTAAAGGAACATTATTCACCCCCAATAAATATAATTATCAACGTACTAGTTGTAATAAATTTACGTAACAGTAGTAATATAGCTTTGAAGAGCTGGCGTGGCTGAGGATGTCAAAACAGTTATTTGCATTCAGTCATATTCATTTGCTAAAATTTTACTATAATAAAATATTTTTAGCTCACCTATACTAACCTTTGCGACCTTTATTTGGTTACACAATTTTTTTTTTTGGGTTAACCGCAATAATTTCACTTGATGTTATACTTTTAAACGTGTGTCGCAATGACACTTAAATGTGCAAAATACGAGAAACATCTCACAATAAAAAAATATTTACTGAATTATAACTATTGTACTTGTTTTTAATTGTTATATTGGTGTTTTACTTTGAAGGTGCCATCTTATGAAACTAAAGATTTTACATAAGAAAAAATATAAATTATAGAGAATATTTTTTGGGCACAAAAATCAAAATTTTACTCGGAAAAATTGGTTGGCCGCAATCTTGATTCCGTCTTACTTTTTCAAGGTGGTAGGTCTCTCTTATTACAAGAAACCATCTAGAGTGATACCATCACGACGCCTATTACCGCCCTAAATTAGTAGTGTCTCCTGGTATGAAGGGCACCGCTGCCAGTGTAATGAAACAAGACGTCTCATGTCTCATGGGCGTTGGGACGATTTGTCGCATCTTACGTTGGTTTTCTTATGGACATGGTATATCACTTACTATCAGATGAACGTTATGCTCGTCTCATTGCTCTAATTAATATAAAAAATATCTAAGATTCTCTAATACGTAAACAAAATAAAATTAGTAAAAAAAAAAATGAGGGAAATTTCAACGAAACGCTTTTATTATATGGGCAATTTTAGTAGCATTTATGTTTGTAAAATTAGTAGGAATATTCATTCTCATAAATTTAAAAACCATACACTACATTTTGAATATCACTAGTCTTTGAGTAAAAACAGTAATTACAATTCTAAAGTCTTCTGATATAAATTCGTCGTGACTTCAAATTGTTAGGCAACAGGAGCGTAGTTGTTTTGATGAAACACGCAATATTATCCCTATTTTATCCCTAAAATGCAAACGAATAGAACAAAAGTGATAAAAGGTAGATCTCAACGAAATATTTAGATCCAACGTTTATTTAGAATCAAAAAGAACTCAGTGCCATTTAATGTCGTTGAAAAAAGTACAGTTATTTTCGCAAAGAAAAGAAAAACATTAGTCTTCTTTGTTAATGGATTTAGAAATGTTTTCAAGAGCATTGCTAACGACAACTTAAACTGTTCGAGAATAAAATCATTCTAAGTTCGTAATTATCACGACAATGTTTTTAAAAAAGAATTTGTGTGAGCAAAGAAATTGTGCCAATTTTTTGTAGAATTAATTAAAGTACTTTGTTATAGTTCATGTTTTTCAAAGTTCCTTAATAACTAATATTTCATAATTTCTAAGCTGTAAATTGTCAAAAAAATTACCTATACAAATAAATAAAATTGGAGTGTCTGTTGTTAACGTCAAAATCACCTTTTTAAATGATAACATTGTGATGTATAACCGTTAAAAGATTATTTAAACGGTTATCTGTGTATAACAAAACAAAATGTTACAAAACTTTTATGTCTGTCCGTTTGTTCCGTTGCTAATCTCTGGAATGGCTGGTTCGATTTTGACGGGTCTTTTACTGGAAGATATTTGTTGTAACTGGGAGTAAATTAGTCTAAGGCCACGATTATTTACACAACAAAACAAATAAGCTCAAAATGGTAAAACAAATTATAAAGAAACTTTATTACATTCAACAACATATTTATCTACGCTCACCCTAAATCCTATCAGTTTTGCAGAATATTTTAACATTACCCGTAATATTTCAATACACCAACATGTGGTCCAGGAATATTACTTTTTTCTTAATATTACTAACAGTCGGTAACAACAATATATAATGTATGAGAAAAATAAGATATCAAAGTTGTTCAACATTAACCATTCGATATATAAAATAATTAGTATTATTTGTATAATTTATATCGAACGGAATTTGCTTGCCTGTACGAAAATACTACACATAATTTAATGGAAGAGTTTACGGATTGTGGCGAGGTAAATTTTGTTTTAAATATTCCTTAATGGTAAAACTAATGAATTAGCTGTTAGATAAACATATGTATTTAAGTGTGAAACGCACTGCGGCAAGATGAAGTGACGACATTCGCAAAGTGGCTGTTTGGGTGTAGTAGGTTTTTTGATTTTTTTTTTCATACGTGTTGATAGAAAAAATTACTTTATTGATAGAATTAGAGACAGAAAAATTGGTTGAGACTCATTATTTACTCGATTTTGTTTTCTTTTATTATCGCCAGTGCAAAGTTTCTCAACATTCCCTTTACTTTAGTAAATGTAATTATTAAATGTTAAAATTGTTTGTCGTTTCCTGCCCGTCAAAGCCCACTGCTAAGCAAAGAGGCCAAGAAGCATGAATATGTGCTACCAGCATTTAATATCCTCCTGTACATTTGCAAAGGTCCCCATTCACTCCATCTCGTGGAGGGTCGTCCGACACTGTAATGACTAGTACGATGCCGCAACTAGATAATATGGAATATTATTTAATATTGGACTATTTTTTTTTATAATTGAGCAGTGCAATTAATGCGAATAATGTAGTCATTAATTGAGAGTAGAACAAAAAATGATCAATAAACATAAATAATTCCGCACGGTATTACATAGTAAACTTCGCAAGCTATATAAATGCTACATATATCTGATAAATTCAAATTGAAAAAATATTTAAATTTCTAACTTAGCCTTTATTGTGCTCTTATAAACGTGAAAACTATGAAGTAGAATATATTTGAATCTACCAAAAAATATGCCCGAACGCAGTTTATCTTAATAGCCGTCCCCATTGGACTTTTATAACATAATTTTCTTGTCTCAAAAAAGTTAAGGGTGACCGTCTAATTATTTTTGTGACCATTAATGGACTGTCTTATTTCTCAAAAGATTGATGCAAACATATTCTGTTTTATAATTGAGATCTACTGGCATTATTATATTTTGCAATATTTTTCTTGAATTCTTTAGTTCCAAAATGAATACTATATTTATATATCAGTAACTACCACTTTATTTAATGATAAAAATTGGTTGTAGGATCAGCTTCATAGTGTTAATTCGGTTTTCAACTAAAAGTATTATCAGTAGATAGAATATGTTTATTTATAATGGTTTCTAAACATTGCTATATTCAAATTTAAATAGAATATATAGGAGAGGGCCCGCATCAGGGGAGGCCTATGCCTAGCAGTGGACTAACACAGGCTGATGATGAAAATGTCTACTCATCTTGACACTTCATACAATCAAAGTAAATCCTTTTAGCACAGGTTTACATTGTGTGTCACATCATCATCACCCTGTGTCAGTCCACTGCTATAAAGCTCACCTAATATACAGGGTGGCCCATAAGTCCTTTGATATGAAAAAAAAATTATTAAAATAAAACTAATTACATTATGAATTAAATTTTTATTTACAAAAAAAGCTTAAAAAACGGGAATTATTTTTTGAAAATAACATCTTCTAAATGTAATCCGTTGCGATCACGGCACTCTTGCAAACGACGTCTAAAATTGTCGATGACTGCGCGGCACGTCACTGCTGAAATGCTTGTCATTTCTCTGCGGATTTTTCTTTAGGGCCTCAATTGACGCGAGGTTAGTGTCGTACACTTTAGCCTTAAGGTAGCCTGACAAAAAAATCCATTGGGGTCAGATCTGAATCACGTGGAGGCCAGGAAATGTCCCTCCCTAGAGATCACTTTGCCAGGAAAAGTTGACGGGTAACGGGCATAGCAGTGTTAGAGGTGAGAAGTGGCCCCATCCTGTTGAAACCACGCCCTGGCATTAAAGCCTGAAAAGTTTTGTAATCCTGGTATGAAAAACTCTTCGATCATAGCCACATATCGCTCCGACGTAACAGTAACTGCGTGCCCTCTGCCATCCTCAAAGAAGTAAGGCCCTAGGATAGCATAGGCTAACATAGCGGCCCAAAAGTCACTTTCGGACATGTAAGGGCTTCTGGTGCTTAGTTTTGGAGTGATGGGGCTCCAATAGCGGCAATTTTGTTTACTAACATCCCCGTTAAGATGGAAATGAGCTTCGTCAGAGAACATAATGATATTGAAGGAAGTAAACCGATTCAACATTTCATTCGCATAATTTTGTCTTTGAATACCGTCAGTTTCTTTAATTCTTGAACCAACTGAATTTGTAGGGTGCAGCATATAAATCTTTCTTCAAACCGTTGTAACGATGTCCTGGATACGTTTAATGCTCTGGCGCGCTTACGAGTTGACTGTGTCGGATTTTCGCGAATAGACTGTGTCACTGTGTTCTATGTTTTATTCCGTACGTGACGTCCTTGGGCGACCCAACCGCGGTTTATGTAACGTCGAACCTCTCCTCGAACGTAGCAACCCAGTTCTTAATCGTTTGAAGAGTCGGAGTGTCGTCAGTTGTGTAAGCTTTGTATTCTCGAAATTTACGCCACGCAACGGAGTTGCCGAATTGTCGTTTTATAAACTCGCGCACACAAAACGCACGGTCCGCTCCGGTAAAACGCCCATCGCGACTACAGCAGATACAGAAACCGAAGTTACTCCCCCCGCTTCCCCTGCACCGCTCACGCGCGCCCTGTTCGTTTTATTCAAATTTTACTTTTCAAAGGACTTATGGGCCACCCTGTACGTCACCGTTTCCGATCTTTGGGTATAACGTGAGAATTATATATTTATTTTCATATCTTTTCCGAAACGAACCTTCTTTCTTTACTCAACATACTATTTCAAACGGTGTACAAAAATGTGGTAATCTCCAACATTACAATATATTGCTTACTTTCTATCCTAATCACAACAACCTATCATTGCTCGGGCAATATTTTGAAGGTTATCGCAGTCGTTATTCAATCCCTAGAGCTAATACAAAATTATGGTGCACGTGCATTTTAGAACCTAAATATGTTATCTGTAAAACGTAACCATTAGATTGATTTAGCTTTATAATAAACTTTGAGTTAGTTTTAGTAAGTTTGAGAAACTTACGGTTTAGGAACACAACAAAGTCTGCTGGGTTTATTTCTGCGATGTATGATGATGTATTTGCTTTTAATGCTAATTATGTTCTATCTTTACTTATTTAAGCTTTTTTTACGCAAATAGTAAAAGTTAGAGTATAGCTATATAGATAACAATGTTAATAAGCTATTCTACGCGTTGTCTGCTTGAGATTGAAACAATCGTTTTTGCAATAAAAAGCCAACTCATTACTAAAAGAATGTCAGGTCTATATTTTCATCATCATCATTCATTCACGATGAAGATCTGTATTTTAGATACAAAATCTAATGTTTCAATATACATAACATCAGAACTAAATACACCTATTGGCTACCGCTACCTAACTAGAAATATCATTTAAATAATTCTGGACCATACTTCTTTATAATACGGATTACGCAGAATAACGGAAAATTAGTATAGTAGTAAATAATACGGTTTTATTGTCTTAAAATATTATTTTTAATTCTGAAATAATTTTAAACGTGTAGGTGTTTAAGAAAATTTAACTTCTTTTACAGTAAAAATATTTTATAAGTTTCCTTTATAATAAGAACTAAACAGCTTGCAAGTAAATTAACAAGGCGCTTTCAAGCAGAAGAGTACCGGAAACTTTTATTAGTTCTAAGTAAGTAATAAGCAACAAACACTACAAAAAACACCATAAATCGTATTACTGTAATACGTACAGAAGTAGTTTTTTTTGTTTGCGAAATATAAACAACCAAAGTATTAAAGTCATCATCATCCTCATCGTCAGCCTGTGATAGTCCACTGCTGGACTTAGACCTTCCCTAATGCATCCTGTCCATTAGAGGGTTTAAGACCCTATATACCATCTATACCGTATATACCTAACAAAAACATAGTCTTTATTAAATTTTTTTTTTTGTGAATTTTGGTATTAACCCATACAATTTTGTTACGCATTTATGAACTGAGTATAAGCAAGACATATACATAACGTTTTCTAGAAATATTAACCCTGTTTTAGATATGAATCTGGGCCTGCTTTTCTTCAGTTGTACTGATAAAAACGAAAACAACTTTTGTATTACAGTTATCAATGTATAAAATTAAATATCATAATACAAATGAGTAACGCACAGTGTATTAATAATAGTTCCATACCATTTCCTTTAGTCATCGACGTTTTCACAAAATAAAACTTTTTGTGTTCCTTTTCTATAGGACATTTATCCTAACAAAAATAATAAACATAACTCGATGAATTCTCGCATTAAAGATACGGAAGCGTTGACAGTTCTTATAATAAAAGAAGATTTATCTCCGATCGAACGATATGGCTGCGAGTGGAGGAAAAAACGTATTTCAGCATTAGAGAAGAGCCTTATTGTACGCTTACGTAGATGTATGAGGAGGTTCTGGAAGGGATCAATTTTTTTACATTTCCGTGAAAGTTTTTATTAATATGAATATGTTTGGCTCAGGGAAGCCAACAAAACAAAAAATAAAAACTCTTTCGTTAAATAGTTAAAAATTGCATATTTTCTTCAAAACGTAGATTTGTAGGTAGTGTTTAAAAACTTTACATAATCGAATAAATAAAAATTGAAAAGACATGTTAACTACAATATACAGACTGCATATGTATTTTAGACTTTACTATCTGATAAACAAAAATTCGTTGCAAAGCTTTCAATACTTTTTCGATTTAAAGCGTGTTTGTTACTTATATATGTTTTAAATTTAAAAATGAACCTTAAAAATCACAGGTTATCCAACTGATTGTCCAAATTATTTTTGTTTATACAAAACAAATATTCAACATACTATATTCACATTTCGTCTACCAAATTATATGTCATAGCTCGTTCTAGTCAGTAAAGAGTTTCGTGTTCACACAAAAGCAGCCGCGTTCCGATGGCTGACAAAGCGGTTTTGAACACTGCATTACAGCAACAGTCGTTCTTTACAAGCGCTGTACCCACTGTATTGTACGACGACAGTATGATTCAGTATAACATTATTAAAGACTTTTTTGAATTTATTCATTATAAATCAATACTAATTATATTTTATAAAAGCATATAATATAATTGATAATTGACATAAAAATATAATTCGTAAAAGCATCCAGCAGATTCCTTGCAAAAGAAATTATTCTAAAAGTATTTAATATTAAAGGAGCATTGTTATTATTTGAAGCAAATTCATGGCGTTTTAACTTTACGAGACCTAACGCCGCAGTAGATTAGAATCTTGCGGGGAAACAACTTTGTGTTATTGTTGTCACCTGGATGGTTAGAACATTATCGGCCTATCGCCCATTTGCATGAAAGCAGGATAATTCATGTTTTTGATAGATGTGGAAATAAATTGGTCTTGATTTACAATGGACTTGACTATACTAGCATTCTACATGTCCATCTATAGACGTCGTTTCACGATGTAAATGCGTTTATTTACTGATAACTAATTCATTTATAGAGCACTGTTAAACCTTGGAGACGTTAATCAACAATGTAGCTCGCTTTATGTATAAGATGTTATTCAGTTTCGATGATTACTACGAAAAAAAGAATGACTTGTAAAAGTAGTAAAAACGTGTCTTTAAGTTATATCGCTACTTTTTACAAGTGGTCTTTGTACTTACTTCTGTGTTATAATTTCAAAGGAAACGTAGCCAATGTCATTACTGGATAATAGAGACATAACATCCTAAGTCTCCCAAGACTTACGCTGCGTTTCCGGGCGTTGTTGGGTAGGGCGTATCACTTACCATTTGGTGTGTGGTGTGGTCGTTTCATGGCTTATTTATAAAAATATATCTCATACATGAAATTTTTCAGTTTTGGATTCGCTATCTATCTATAATCCAAAAAATAACGAAAAATAAGTATTTTTCTAAGTATAATATTAATATAAGATTTACATTATAACAACAGCTTTGTAGTTAGTTATATACAATAATAAATCACACTATAGTAATTTATTATATCTGGACTATAATTTAAAGGTTACTCTTGCAGTATACATGAATAATTATTTATTTTATCTGATGCCTTATGATGAAGCTTATATCATATTGTTGTAGCCGTTCATAAAAATACACAATGGACAATATGCTCCATTCAATTCCCTAGTAACATACAACTAAAATCCGTGCATTTAGTCTAACAAGAGCGAACTATTACTCCCAATTCAATGTATTTATATTGTATACGTTACGTTAGTTAAGCATAGAACATCTGGATATAGACTCTATAGCAATAGACGTTTTACTAAGCACATTTAACAACTTGCTAACAAGTAATAAAGCGTTCTTGTTGTACCAACTCCATTATAACACTGAAAACATCTAAAAAAATATATATATATATATATGTGATTCTAATAACACCTATTTAATTTATAAAGAAAATATGCTCTAGCCGTAGAATTTAAATTGAACGATACACTACACTCATAATTGTATCTGTAATGAACCGTTATAAAGCAGTTAATGAAAAGGTTATATCGTATATTATGTTGCACGAAATTTTCTGTATAATCTAAAAAAAAGAAACATCAAAAAAGAAGCCATTAAACTTGTACAACCCATCCCTACGAAACAAAAACTAAATAAATTCATAACAAAGGGGCCTAATTTATTAAGCCTACATTAACCCGATTACTGTCAACCATACAGTCGAGACACAAAAGTTTTATAATTACGGAAGTAGTTTTTATTGGATTTCCAACCGCTGTATTGTCGGTTAATAACATTTTATGACTGTCACTGATTCGGCCCGTTTTAAGGTCAACGCTCATTAGCGCCATTTGGCACCCACTTCGCAGCGACTCAACGCGACGTCGACTAATTTTTAAGGCACATTGCACTGGTTGACGCCACGTTGTCAACCAGTCGACCACGCGTGGTTAACGAACTGATTTTGCTTAGTCTAGGAACTTTCGAGTATTATGTTTTCATGAAGCACCTGTATAACATAATTTCAATTTGGAGAAAGTGCAAATTGGCTCCAGTAAGCGAATTAGCTCTGATGCGTTAACTAAATCGTTTTTTTATTTATGTATTGGAAACGCTTACAAATTCGCGATTTTACTTTATTTGTCTTGAAATGTGAGATTTACGGAGGGGTCTATATAGTAACACTATAGTGCCTAGTTCTATCTGCAAATCAGTAGTGTGCAATTGTCTTCCAGTTTAAAGGGCCCCGTAGCCACCGCCATTACTGAGTAAACGAGACGAAACATCCTAACAAAACACTGAAGTTTTATAGTTCATATTAAAAAAACTAAACAGTCTTTTCAGGCTTCGAGCAGGCGCAAACAGGATATTGCTAGTAAAATGACCTCATTAATATCAAGACTAGTTGTAGTGGACTTCGTACTGCCTCGAGCGATAAATAAAAGATCAAACTTTTTGCATATGTTTTATCAATCGAAATAAAAACAAATCTGAAAAATAAACAACAGTAGTAATTCAAATAACACTAGTAATGTGAAATTAAGATTATTTTTTACCTCTTGCAGAAAGTTATAATTTTAATATTTTTTCACCTTTTAAACCTTCTTGGCTTTTCCTTGGATTTAAAAACCAATTGGTAAAAAATTTAGCCCAAATTATTTTTCCAGTCTGCTCAAGTTTTGAGGATTCTAATATAATAAACTAACAATTCAATAATAATACACAGAACCCTGCCAGGCGTTGCTGCGGCTAGGATTTACTTATTTTACTTTAGTAAAAAAAGATTAAAGGCTCACGATAAACGGAAAGAGAATATCGTTCATGAGAATATCATAAAAAACATAACACCTGAATACAATTAAAATATAACACTGGTCAAAAAATCGATTGGATTGATATTTTAAGACAGACTGAAGAAGATGATTCAAAATATTTCTTTTATTGATATCGTGCAAATCTCTATACGAAAGAGTTAGTTTTTAAAATTTATTTACAAATTTTGAGTTCGAACAAAAGATAAAAATGAAAATAGCGATAAAATATATAAGAATTTTTAAAATACCCTAGAAGATTAGTTACCGTATAACTATTCATTCTGTAATAAACCGTTATAAAAGTAGTTAATGAAAAGGTTATATCGTATATTATGTTGCACAAAATTTTCTTTTATTCAAAGTTAACCAATCCTTCGGAAACTTACAAAAACCCGTCTTGCAATTACAAAGTTTTTTTACGGTATTTATTCTAGTTGTCTTACTCTAAGGGATTCAATGCTAAAAATTTAAATCTGCATTTCGTAAACCACTGCGTTCTGACTTTCATTTAAACCGAAAACCAGAACTAGAAATTCAAAAATTATGATCATATCGAAAATTATAATGAATAAATATCCAACAATGGACTCACGTAAACTGATCATTATAAATAACAACCAATGAAGGTATGCTAGTTAATATTATAGCGAAAACGTGTTAAATGTAAGACCAATAAGGTTTCACCTCAGCATATATAAATATAATATTCAGTATTCTGCTGACGCCTTCCCAACAAATTATATCACCTTTTAATGACCCTTTCCTAAAATAACCAAATTAGCATCGACCCAAGACTAGCTGGTCATAAATTATAAAATAAACACCAATATATTGTAGTAATTTTCCAGAGTCAAAAGAAAGAGGATTTCTTATTCTATTATGTGATCGTTGCTGTAACTCATATTTAAATATTATTAGTAACATATAATTATTTATTTATGACATATAAATTTAAAACATAATTTTTTCAACACTTAACATGTTTTAACACGAAACGTACATTATAGTTTATATTCGTAAAATTTTAATGCATACTGTATGTAATCTGTGCGGTGTAAAAGGGGTCCCTTGGCTGCATTGAGTACTGTTCCGTAAACGCTAAAAGGCATTCTTCACAAAAAGAACGTTTAAAGCAACTCGTTTGTTTGGGACGTACTGGACAATATGAACTTGTGTGATTGTTCATATAATGGACTATCAAGGATGGACTCATATTTATCACCCAATTTTCATACTAATTATAGGCCAGTTTCTTTATTAACAAAATCTATTACCGTAAAGTACTTCAAATAAGTTGGTTTTTGATCGGATAAAAATTTCGTTTGCAAATTTGACCTTGGAAAGTTTAAAGTTTTTTAAATTATAATAATATTAATATTTAGAGGTGGTTTATAGGAACCTTTTGGGGCAGTAAACCAGGTGCCTTGCACCTCCAATGGTAGTACGAAAAAAACACTTTCTCGTATTTTCCGGGCTGGGTTTAAAGGGCACCATGTAGCGTATTAACAAGATCATCATCATCATCATCTTCATAGTGTGATGGTCACTGTTGGACATAACCTCCCCAAATACAACCCTATCCCATCAGAGGGTTTTTTGGACCTATCCCCCACCCTGGTCCAATCGGGTTGGTGGGGTGGACCGACTTTTACATGCCCATCCTGACCATGGATCCATCCACTTTTCAGATAACTGGGTTGATCCCCGGGGTGCCCTAACCAACTAAGGAAACAACAATGAAAATTTTTGTGTCCCGTAAAGTATTGTTTGTCCGGTTTGACCCGCACCGTCTGCAAGGGCAGGCCTCCACTTCAAAATCTTATTGACCCATCGACCGCTAGTTCTTCTGACCACGTGAATAGCCCACTGCCACTTCAACAAGTTAATCCTTTGCACTATGTGACTTTAGTTCTATGCCGAATTAATTAATTATGAATTTCGCCATGATTTGGCCCCGTAGGTCATCACAGGGAGAACGCATTGATTGAAGTTTTTCGTCAAAATTGCGGTATTGATGGCGGCGGTGGTCCCTTTCCCCTGCCCCAAAGCTTCCCTTAAACCGAGTCCTCCAAATTAAAAATTTAAATACTTTTTGATATATAACCGATAGAAATAATAAAACATTTTTTTATTCTATCTATAATGTGAGAAAGGAGCAACGTTGGTATTTTAGAGGGTACAACCGTCGTGGTATCTTGGCCTACATGACCCGCATACTCCTACCAATTTCTTTTTGCATTGGGGGATCCGTAAATTAGATTTTACAGTGGTAAAAAGGACTTCCCTTAACTTTTAACTTTTTGTGGTTTAAGTAAACCTTCCCCCCAAACAGGTTTCCCCTTTGTCCAAGGGTGAAGCTCAATACCTGTGGCCAGCTCCGCCCTTCGGGCCGGGAGGTCGCGGGGGAAAGGGTGTCAGATGAAGGGGATCCAAAAATAATCCATCATTATAGACATAAGAACAAAAACAATTAATAAATTGGGGTATTTTTTTAAGGTTAAACATTGCAATTTTCTTTTTTTTTATCTGACGTTACAATAAAAAACGGACGTATTTCTAATTAAAAGAAAAAAATCTTTTATCCCATAAATTCGAAAAAAACCTTATTAGTAATGGTTGGCATGACCAACTTTATGCTTAACAATATTCGACCACGCCAATGCACCAACCAATTTTAAAGCCAATGGTGGTTGGCCCGGCGATTTTTTAGTTTAATATTTTATCCTGCTTTCTTACAGGAACTTAACAGCGCTTAAGTACATGGTTCCAGGTTAATTATAAAAGTTATATCTACTAAAGTACTTTACTAAAAGTATCTAGATATAACAAAGTGGAAAATAATTTTTAATATAACGTTTTATATGCAATTAAATAGTTAAAATAACTTTATCAGTTACAAGTTTGCCGAAACCCAAACGGGCTTTGGGGCGCCCATGCTCGGTTTTTTATCCGGATGAAATTCGGAACGAATACTTGGTTACATAACTGTAGTCCCGAAAAGTCAAATGTTTAAGCCTTTAGTGGCGTGGGCCGGTGAATGAAATGGCAGTGCTCGGTCCCTTTGGGCCTTTGGGCCAATGAGGTTCTGGAGTTGAGACCGGGTTTGAAAAGACCAGTGTTGGTTGACATCCGATCGGGTGGGATGCCGATCTGCCTGCAGTGGCTGGTGGAAAGGCCTATGTCCATTAGTGGACTGATAGGGGCTAGTTATGATTATGACGATGATATCTAGTGTTAATAAATTGTCAAATAATGGAGGACTAATAGCAGATATCAGTTTTTGTACGGGATTGCCGTTAGTCTTTAATAAGATACCTAATAATATTCGGATGCTTTGGAACTGACTGAATATTTTATAAATAATCCTAAAAAAAACATTTTATTCATTTTCTTTAGACAAAAAATCTTTTTGGTTTTTCTTTTAAAATTTTCACAAAAAAAGGTTTCCATTTATTGTTCATATTAATAATAATCATAACGTTTTACAATGACGTTATAATTTGTTTTAATAATCAGATTCTAGACAAGTTAAACTTTAGACGTTAATATACGAAAATGGATAGGAAAAAAAAGAACAACAATAAGTTAAAGATATTAAAATGTAAATTCAGTATAACGTATGTGCAATTGTCGCTACAATTTGCAGACCTTTGAAATATTCCCATGGACTTTTAAATTTTGGTTCTTCAAAACCTCCCTTGAGTTTTGAAGTTAGCCCTCTTAAATACTTTTGGATAAAATTTTGAATATTTATTAAACGTCCTTAAAAAATGGCTTCTTTTTAAGCCGGGGTATTATGTAACTTTTACATTATTCTAATACCCAAATTTTAATTTATTTAAAAATATCAGTTTAATTTCGTCTTTCTTAAAAAACTTTTTTCTTGTTATAGTTTATCTTTTCCTTATTATTATTTGAAATTAGGTAAGAGTGGTTACTTTCCCTTTTTGAAAACAAAAAGTATTATATACAATTAATTCTATTGTTTACGCAAATACCACATTTTGGCATAAAAGGACATTTACGGATGTTATCTCGTTTCTTTACTTTTTTTAAATCCGGCGTTTGAAACGCTTTCAAGGCGACCGTGGTCACAGGACAGACTGTAAAGTTCTGCGTCTTAATGTCATTGCAGAACCGGTTTGCCGGTAATTTTAATTATCCAGTAATTGTAATTTTAATTATGGGAAAAATAAAGTCAGCTCCTACAAATTAAAACTTATTTGATTATTAGAATTAAAATTTTTGAATGCTTCAAGGAATTCCTAAATACTTTTCGAAACTAATTTCAAACTCAAATTATAGAAAAAGTTTAGACTGTTTTAAGCCCTTACGAAAATTCATCCGGACAAATTGCTTTTTCTCTACAGAGAAGTTATTTACATTCCCATTATATCAAAGGTTTTCTCCGTTTGCTTTGAAACCCGACGATTTACCCTATTATCAAATTATTTTATTTTTTAATGTTTAGTCTCTTCATTTTAATGCGAAAAATTTTCTACACCTATACTTACAGAAGTAATTAATATGAATTTGTCAGCCAAGATTTCTTCGACTTCAAAAAATTATTGATTTTCACAGTCATTTTTTTAAAAATTTCTGAACTGATTTGTCGTTACCTGTTTTCTTATTTATAACAAATGTAATGCACTCCTGTAATACTGTTATTGAGTAACATTTATCTGCATAATTCAAGAGAATGTTCTATGAACCCCAAATTTCGAAGTATTGCCAACGATCATTTTTTCAAAGAACTCGTTATTTTTTTTTTTGAAGGTGACGACAGTCGGGCCACCAGGTGGAAAAAGTGGTACCGGCCCCAGATGAAAACCGTGGTTCGCCAACGCGCTCCACCTGGGGCAGGGATGTTAATCTCGTTTCCCAGTAAATGGCCTGGCCTGCCTTTCAAAACCGGAACCAGTGGGCACACTACTGCTTCCCGAAATTGGCACCCGCGGTAAACCACCAGACGGTCCCAAAAGGGGACCTACCATAAATTTATATATTCCAAATCTTTTCTTCCAAAAATAAGATCTCTTATTTTTTTAAGATTCTTGACTCTTAACCTTCTAAAATCGGAACATATACAGTTTCGTCAAGAGACCGTCTTCTTACTGATTACTTTAAACTCTTTGTTTGTGTAAAAATTATTTATTGGGTTTCCTCCTAGTGAACAAAATTGAAAACCATAAATGGGTTAAGAAAATGAAGTGAATAAAAAAAATGTTTCAAAAACCTTTTATAAAATTTGCCTTTAAAAAAAAACAATTTTCCATTCTTTATTTATCCCTATTTTTTTCCAACCTCCCTTTTGTTGGTCGGGACAGCCTTTAATTAAAACTGAACCTGTTCCCTAGAAACTTTCAAGTTCTAAATAAAATAATATAAATTATAATATGCTGGAGCTCATTCAATTTGAATAATTTCAGCCCCAAGTACACATTTATGTTTAATGAATTTGTTACTGCTGTACTAAAAGCACCCTAGCTTTTTTGGTCAAAATTTTAAATACTTTATTTTATTAACTAAAATTTATAAATTTACTTATAAACCCATATATAAATTATTTGTATAGAAAAACTTTCATATATTATAAATTTTTCAATGTTTTTGATTTAAAATTTGAAAATTGAAACCCTAAATTGAATATTTTCTTGAAAATACGATACGTTTCATTTCTTACACCAAAACACTATATGAAATGAAGATAAAGTTTTAACGTTAATTGACGTGTTGGCCTCGTGATGAACTTGAATGATGACTCGCGATGAACAAGACGAAAGTCATGTTCAAGAAATTTCTCCCAGGGCCATCAGCGATCCACTGTCGATGTTATCAATAGTATTTACCTTGGTTTTTATTAATGGGGAAGCCCTTGAGAGGAAGCCGATAAATAAATGTTTGAAGCAATCTTTAATCAATGCATTCTCCACCTAATGAGCTACGGGGCCGAAACGTGGTCTTTGACTATAGGACTGGTCCATAAGTTTGCCGTTCCTCAACGCGCTATGGAACACGCTATGCTCGGAGTTTTTTTGTCAGACAAAATTCGTAACGAATTATTCCGGTAAAGAACTAAAGTCACCAACATCCTATCAAGTATACCCAGACATCAATAAAACTCTGAATAAAATTAGTAACATTTTAGGTTGATGAAACGCAGGTATTTTTATATAATACAGTTACAAAGGTAATGAAACCCAGTGCTTAAGGGCGAATACTATTTTGAAATTAATATTAAAAACAAAATTTCCATTTTGATAAGAGAAAGGACCACCGATTTATATCGGTTCATGCTTTGATAATCAATCTTAAAAGGTCACTCAAATCTTACAGCATGTGTTTATCTCCTATTCAGGTACACGTTGTAATCGTGGGGTACAATATGGAAAATCCTAATTCAATAGTACTGTACTGGAATAGTTAATCTATTAGCAAAGTCTCAAGCTAATGTAAATGTAACTTTCTTAATATTTTATACTATTGTGGCCACAGAAAAGACTAAGAGTAGAACAAAAGGTTTATTGCCCTGTTTAGTGACCTAAAAACACGCTATAGTCTTTTTTTTTTCCTCATTTTTTTCTTTGTTTTTGAAATTTTCTTTTGGATTTATATATATTTAAACCAAAAAACTATTTAACACTGTTTCTATTAACTTTATCAAGTTATTAAGGTTTGAAATAATATATAATAAAAAAGAAACCGTTGAGATCGAGTTATGCTAGCACATCCTTTATCAAATCAAATAGAAAATAGTCAAAAATTGCTCAAGTTGTCGGAAATATCAGAGCGTATCTCATCCATTATTCATTTATATTTTGGCAATATAAGTCACCTCGTAATAGACATGCCATTTTCACTTAACTGTGAACGCACAAGTAAAGAACACATTTGATAATGATTCGATCATTAAAAAATGTATTCACTGATAATCTTTTAACGCAAATATTAACTTTACCATACATAAATATATTACTAAACTAATGTTGAAAAAGTTTATCTTTATGTAATTAACTTCACAAAAACTTTTTGTGAAGTAATTATAATATAATATAGGATAATAATCACTACACATTAATTTAATTTATGAGATCAAATGTTTATTGAGTTCGTACTGTAAAACCTCGCCGATGGCAGATTTCGTTTCACATCCATGACACTTTTTATTGCATTTTTGTGAACTACTATAATTATATGTATAAATATATGTATATATATATATAGCCAATAAGTAATTTGATATATAAGCTATATTATTGTAAATTTTATTAAAATCCATCGAGTAGATTTAGAGCTAAAGAGTTACATCCTCTTTTAACATTAGAAGAATAAAAGTTTTATATTACAGGTTAAATTTACATAAAAGTTAATAAAAAAAAATTCGTACGCATAAAATGAATTTTTGATTAAATTAATACCTAAAAAGATATTAGAAATTTATAATGTAGTGGCCAAAATCGCGGAGAGTTTCTTGCATAGGGCCCTAATTACCGCCTTATATTTTGCAAACTAGGTTTTACGCTGTTGAACCCGGGTCATATTTTTTTTGATATGATTCTTCTTTTACAGTGTTAATCAGAGTAGATATTTTTTTATTTAATTTGTTGCTTACTGATTACTTTTAATTAACATTAAGTTATGGAATCATTAAAGAATACAATAGTTTTATTTTATGGCTTTGTACTTTTGATTTTACTATCGAGTAAAACTACGATTTCTTCGTATTTCATCAAACTCTGTATAAAATGAATGAAAGGTTTAAATTGAAGTCTAATATTAGAAAGAAAACAGGTGACAAACTCTATTTAACAGAAGGTTCCCCGCAATCTTTAAGCTTAAATATTCAAATCGAATGAGCGGCTACATAGGCTTACCCTACCTTATATTTGGCAATGCTGTCATTTGGTTAAAATGTCTTTAAATTTTTCAATTTCGATAGTTGTATAAAAATCTTACATACTTTTCTCATTTGTTATTTTCAATGAAAAATAATTAACCAGGCTAATATATATGTGAAAGAATAAAGTAAATAAATCTTTACTAATATAATAAATAATAATATGCTTTTATTAGTACAAAATAAATGAGTTTTACAAAAAAAATTTGATCAGATACACAGGGTTTTTATTAATTTCAAATAGTATCAGCTAGTACTTAAATAGGCATAGCCTGTGCTAAAATACCAGCAACCTTCCAATTGACAATTGTTTTATTACAATAACAAAAATACTTTACACCGAATAGTTTGTACGGACCATGATGTATTTTGGATGACTAAGAAAAAAAAAATATAATCAATTACATATTTGTTGAGTGTTTGGATCTATGTTGTGTTTTCTTTTATAGAGTTCCATGAAGAAAATCTTCTGTTTCTTGATATGACTGTTTTAAAAGCCACTTTTTCACTATCTCTTTGAGTCATGTTCATTTTTGTGGTGTATTTTAGTGTCTTATTAATTTTGTTGTATATAAAACATCCTAGATAGTAATAGAATTTGTTACTGAATCGAGTTTTACACTTTCGAGTCAAGGTATTCTGTATATTCTGTTTGTCAGTTCGTGGTGAAATGTCTTGATAATTTTAGAGTCATCAGAGTGTTGCTTTAAAACAACTTGAAGCTACAAACATTTGACGACAGTCAAAACTCCGAATTCTTTGTATAAATTCTTTTGTTGGGAATCGAAAATGTTTTTCATTATTACTTTTAGTACTGCTCTTATTGTCTCTCTAATTTAATCATAGAGTCTTTGCAGCTCCACCCATACTAGAATGCAGTAGCAGTATCGATTGACACAACCAAAGTAAATCATTTTGAGAATATTAAGCTCTGCGATGTTTCTAAGTATTTGAATATATAAATTAGTTTTCTTTGTCCTATTTGCAAGAATTTGAATGTAGATTCAAAGTTAAGATGCTCATCTAAAGTAATACCTAAATATTTTATAGTTGACACATTTTCATATAGGGCAGTCACATACATTTGGTTTCCAAAAGCGTGATTATGAACAGGTATATACAGTGATCTTGCGTCACTAAGTTGTTTTGTTGGAGACTAAACGTTAGATATTTAGTTTTTTCGATATTGAGCGATAATTTGTTTTGAGACAACCATTTGTAAATTATGTCAAAACCTGATTCAGCGATCTTAAAGGTTTTTCCAATTGTCTGAAGAAAAGACTAATGCCGTATCATCCGCAAAGGCAACGAGTGAACCATCTGCAAGATTTATATTGACATCTCATTTATGGTATATGGAAAACAATGTGGGTCCGATAATGCTTCCTTGGGAAATTCCCTGCTCTATGTAGAGTTCATTGCTGACTTGATCATTTATAATTACCCTCTGAGGTGCGATTTGTAAGGTAACTTTGAAAAGATTCAACTGGGTTCCTCTTATACTGATTTTTCTAATTTTTCCACTAATTTGAAATTGACACTGTATCAAAGGCTTTGGCAAATCAAGAAAAATCTACAACATTTTTTTCCTTTATCTAAAGCTTCTACAATATAATTTGTAAGATTGTGTATTGCATCACAAGTTGATTTTTTCTTTCGAAAGCCAAATTGTTCATCAGAAAGGATATTCTTCTTTCTAGAGTACTTTGTAGGCGGTCTTTCATAACCTTTTCAAAAATCTTGGATATAGATGGTAATATTGAAATTGGTCTATAATTATTGTTCATACTTTATCGCTGATTTATGTATTGGATGTATGAGTCCTTTTTGAATAAGTCAGGGAATACGCTCCGTTTTTATGACAAATTGATTAAAAGGTTAGTGGTGGCGCGATAGTCATTTTGTTTAACTTAATAGCTTGGATGAAATTCCATCGACGCCAATTGACACAGTCAGTACGTAGCGAATCAATCATATGTTTTACTTCCTCCTCATCGGTATCTAGCAACACAAATGAGTCTGCAGGAGAAGATATAGATGGTTCTACATTTGTGTTATTAGACAATACTTTCACTCTGTTTGAGATATCTTTCCCAATGCTAATAAAGTAATGGTTAATTTCATTTAGCGATTTTATGGGATCTTCATTTGTTTTTAATAATTCAGCTGCAGAAGATGTCATTTTGGTGCTGTTGCTTACTTCCTTTATAACGCTCCATAATTTTTTTGGACTAGATTTGGCTTTAATTACTTCTTCCCTCTCGTACTGCATTTTCAGTTTCTTCAATAAATTGTTGCAAAAGTTTCGATATCGCCTATATGAAATTTTAAGTATTTCATCTTGAGGAGTACGTTTTCATTTTCTTGTACATTCTATCTCGAACTCTCATACATTTTAAGATACCTGGTGTAATCCAAGGTTTTATTATCCTCATTCGATGTGGAACGACGTTAATTTTGGAACTTATCTTTAAGGCTATAGGTAAGTGAATTTATGAAATACTCAGTTGCCATATTTATATTTGTACATTCATATAAATTCGTATAGTCTATATTCTTAAAGTTTTTCTGTTTAGTGTAATCAATTATAGTTTTTGTTTTAGTGTGCTTTTATTATTTTTGTCTTATAAATGGCTAACATAACAGGTTGTGATCTGTAATTGTAGAATCTATTACAATTGTATAGCAGTAAGTCTTGTTTTAAGATTATATGATCAGACAAGTTTTACCATAGAGTAATTCAGGGTGTGGCCTGGTAATAGTCCATGCTAGACATAAGATTAAGTATGACAGGAATTTATATCTGAGTTTTGGTCGGTTATGTCAATATTAATATCACCTTTATATTATGTTGCTAAACCTAGAACAGTTTAGGAACTTGATCCAAAGAGTTAGAAATTGCTAATATCCTTTTTGATGGCGGTCTGTAAATAGCTAATAAGCATGTATCATACCGATTTTCTATTATTAAACAGTTGGCATCAGAGAAGTGTGGTTCTATTATTGTGACATCTCAACATATCTTTTCTAATATATCAACTTACTCCATCATTTTGATTGCTTAATTTTGGAGAAATTAGCATAATATCCATCAACATGGGTATATTTGGATTACAGAAAGCCAGCACTCTGTAAGGATAATTATATCCTGGTTTACGAAATCCTAAAGTAACGTCATAAAGCTGCTTATGTTGGCTGATATACCTGCGTATATTCTGTGTTATGATTTTTAGACACTGATCAGTTTCAGAAATATAATTCACGTACTCCTCTGGCTCACATCTATACGGCTGAGATGTTGAGATCGTCAATAGACTTAATATTGCTTTTAACAGAATCGAATTATATTATAGTAGCACTTTACCTGTTTCTGGCACCGGGTAAATCATAATTTAAATCTAGTTTGTTTTGCAAAGAGTGTTTGTGTATTTATGATCCCTAACGTAGCAATGAAATTATTAATTAAATGAGTGTGTTTAAACTGTAGTATTTGAATAAGTGTAGCATTTTTAATGTGTATTCAGTTTTTTATATGTAAAATAATTACAGTTAGGAACATTATTGTTTAGCAAAGAAAACTTGTTAATATAAATTAAAACTAACTCTAAGGGTAATAGCAAGCAATGAAAAAGATCTACAAATAAAACTGGTACAATAGATAGTCAAATTTGGTTTTTAAGTTTACCCAAATCCGATTTAGTTTCTATGCGAAGAAGTGGCGACAAATATGCTTTTCTGAGGTAGACTATGCCTTTTGACGTCCAACAATGCATATACCCGTTTTTACGCGCAAAATCACGAGCCATATAGAAAATCTTTTGCGTTTTCAATGTAAGGGCTTCAGAAACGAAAATTGGATTAAGGGGTCCAGCGATATCAAAGTGTTTAGTGTTTAATCTTTCTTGTTTTTCATTACACCTATTAAACTCCTTGACAGCTTGTAGCACCTTTTCTTTTTTCAACACATTATTTAACTCGACGATTATCGGCCTCATAACTTTTTTGTAGGAACCAATTCTGTAAACGTCATTAATTTCCGAAACTTGTAGGTCCATTTTAGTGTTTTGAACAAAGCGCCTAAACATGCTTAGATCTTCTTTGATTCACTACTTTTATTGGCTGTTAACTGCGGTACATTGCGTATTTCTAGATTCGTAGATTTATTTTACGTTCCAGGCTTTCAAGTTTTTCCTCCATGATTAAAATTTGTTGTCATCTCTTTGCTTTTTCTCCTCTAGATTATGCAGTTTTTCGAGTACGTTATCATATTTTTCTGAAATAAATTCTAAGCTAGTTCTAAATTCATCGTATTGCTCCTGATTTCATTAAAACGTTTTTCAACGAGTAAGAGACAGAGAAGAAACCAATCCTTCATCTCTTTTCTTAATACTGTTATTTCGTCGTCTTGTTCGCGTCTTCGTTTTGTCTTAAAACTATATTACAAAAGAATATATTAATATTCTTTTGTTTACGGGGATAAATGTCAAGAATTGAAAGGGCAAATAGACGCCATAATATCTGATAAAAGTCCTATTTTTAATAATTCATAATGAAACTACAGGAACTGTATACTGCACTACAAAAAAAGTATAGGCTTTCAAGAGAAAAACCATAAAAAAACCTGTCATTTGGTTTAAAGACGAGGGCGGCACTGAAAATTTTGGGAATCAAGGAAGTGACACAAAATTACTATTTTAAAATGTATTTATTGCTTTACTAATTAATCTCCACGAAATTTGACACATTTTTTCATACGATGAAACCAATAAAAAAAAAATTGAAGCAACCATTCCATTCGGAAGCTTCGGTCTCCAAAATGGCCGTTTTGTAGGCGTCCACAGATTCTTCAGGTGATGATAATCTCTGACCATGCAATTTATTCTTTACTTTAGGGAAAGTATAGAAATCATTAGGGCTCGGGTCGGGGCTATACGAGGAATGGTCTAATAATTCTATGTTTTCATCCCCTAAAAACTCTTTTGTCCTATGCGCGGTGTCAGAACTCGCATTGCCGTGATAGAGGATGATGCGGCGGTTGCAGTTCTCTTTACGGAGCTCAAAAATGACCTTTCTGCATTAACCGTTCTTTGTCTGTCAAGAGGAATAGTCGCAGTGTGGCCGGTTTTGGAGAAACACGTGGCCTTAATTTTTTTTGCAACGCTCAGTAAACGAACAATTTTTGTTGGCTTTAATACACGTTTACAGCATCGTTTTCTTGTGTGACTGCAGTTTTTGGAAGACCTTGAAGGGGATCATCACTGAACTTGACATGTCCACGATCAGCGTTTTCAGCAAACCAGCGATAAATTGTGTTTTTGGATGGGGCTTCATCACCAAATGAAGAAATCATCCGGTCAACACACTGTTTTCGTGTTAAACCACTTCGAAAGTCATAATAAATCAACGCTCTTGAATTTTCTCGAGCCAATTCCATTTTGTTAACGACTAAATAAGTTTGACAAGACCGAGAATCTTTTTTAAATAATTAAATGGTATTCAGTTTTCAAAAACAAGGAGTTTGCAATTAAAATATTTTAATATGACAGGAATTTGGGAAATATTCCATTTCCGATACTTTCAATGTAGCCCTCATAAGTATTAAATCGTCAAAAACTGTAACACAGTTTTCATTATTATTTTAAAATATGACAAAAAAGGCCCGCTAAGTTTCTTTCGCCGGTTCTTCTCAGGTCGGAGGCGTCCTATTCCGAACCAGTGGTAGCGTCCTTGACAATCAATAAGCGAATGTTACACTTCTATATTGAATTTGAATTAAATCGTTAGAGACTTTTTTAGCCTATTTAACAAATAACATCGCCCGCGGCTAACTTAATTAAATATTTTTATCAATTTAAAATTAGAGTAAACCAGTAGTTTTTATAGTAGAGTATCTCACTTACCTGGCCTGAATTATTAATGAAATTTATAAATAAGATAAGATTTAAACTCTTTTTTATTTGTTAGTACATGGTTTAAAAACGTATTTTAATAGCGTATTTTATTTTCGGTTAAATTTTCAAGCCTAATTGTAAATAATACTATTAAGAGCTTACATGATGTCTATGTATGTCTAGTATTTGTTGTTGGTGGCGATTCTTACAATTCTCTGAACCGCATTTCGTATAACTGAGAACTGTACACATTCAATGTTGAAGGAAAGGCGCTTCTTTTCGACCTTTTCACAGAGACCCTTCGATTATTTTGGTCATGTTACCCCTAGAGCTCCTGATTGAACTTGATAAGTCTTATCATTATGGGAGACTTGAGGTCGAGGTATGCAGGGGTTTTAGTGATACGTAGGACTGACCAGTTCACTTCAGGACCTTGAATAAGGATTCCACGAACGAAGGCACAAAAATTTACCATACAATTAATAAAAAATTAATCGTTGTTAGCAATAATAGCCTTACTTGCGTGCGGTGAGAGAAAAAATTATTAAAATGTTCAAAATATTGGATCTCAATAACGACTTTTCATGGAAACAATTGGTTTAAACAGAGGCTCAATACACATTTTTCGTAGAATAATCAACTGTTGTATTCGTGGTACAATTACTTTGATGAAAATGAAGCGATAAATTAAATTGATTGAAAATTAATTATAGTCGTACAAGTTGCTTATGGTTTAATAGATATTTAAATATAATTATGTACAGAATTTTTAGTGATGCAAGGCAATGAATATGGTAAATACATTAAAATGTATAAAAACCAAAAAACGCCGACTTTGTGAGAGAGTTTGAAATAATAAATGTTAGTATAAAATAAGCGTAAACTCAAGAGAGAGAGAATCAGATTAGTCGAGTCATATACATAAATGTATATATAATTATAAATTTGAAAAAAAAAATGTTAACCTAAAAGGGTTAAAAAGATGATTTTTTTCACTTAATGTTTGTTTTTTAAAGTAGTTTTTCTTCTGGCTTAAACGAACAGTAAACAAAACATTACACATATTGGAATTATAAATTTAAAAATATAATAAACAATGCCTTTATAAATACCTCCAAGCCAGACGGAAGCACTCATCAGGGCATAGCAAACGGCCGAGGGTTAGGTTAAATGCGAGAGAAACCGGCGGACGATGCGAGCGGTGTCCAGAAGCACCATTTTGTGCATTTGAGCTAGAAGCGTTCCGTCACGAAGCCGCTTCTGGTGTTGTGAGAGGCTAACTGGGATTAACTTGTTTACAGAAAGGACTATCAGGATAATTTCGGCCGGCATCTGACCCCACATGTCAGTCACCTCGATCCCTCAGATCCTGATAATTTCGTTTTTATTTCGTTGTTTCGGCTTTCATGCGGTTCTCATCAAATGGGATCGTGATGTCAACCAAAAATACACTGGACAGTGCCCGATCCATCAGTACGATATCAAGATTATTAGCTAGTATTGTCCTGTCCGTGATGATAGACCAGTCCCAATAGAGCCTGGCGCGATCGTTTTCGAGCACGGCATCCTGCGAGTACTTGTAATATGGCAATGTCCGTTCTACGAGACTGTATTTCAGAGCGAACTCTTGACGAAGTATCCTAGCTATCACTAAATGTATTCTTAAATCATTTAATAATGATACCTTTTAATTTACCTAACAGATAAGCGTCTCTTGTAGACAACAATGTTAAAAACATTGTTGTCAATATTCCGTAAAACAGATATATAAGCAACTATTTTTTAAGTAAATAAAACAGATTCACATGATACGTCACATCGGCGTTTACATCAAATTTATTACCATCAATTTGATACAAATAATTATCTTTAAAATATTAAAGTAATGAGATTCTTGCATAGGAAAACGATTGCCCCTGAGATCGCGCGTCATAGCTGTTATCCAATAAAAAACTCGTCAGAACTTGATTACAAACTTATTCAATGTGAGATGAAAAGATAATTTGGTGAAGATTAACGATAACAGTAACGAAAACCGTTTAAGGTTCCGTATTCCGTCCATAAATCCGTACACAAAGGGCATTGTAGCCAAACGTATTTACTGAGTAAACGAGACGTAACATCCTATCTCTCAAGCAGGCAGCGCATTGGTAAATATAATAATACACCTGGTATTGCCGATATCCATAGGCGTCGGTTTCATCAGGTGGCCCGTCTACTTTCGTTAGCAGTAAAAAACGACTATTCCTCTTTATACTATCAGTATATATTATAAACGCTGTTTTCTATACTTTGTTAGATGGCTTTAATAGGTAGAAACCTGAACTGTTCTCAAAGACACGTAATCTTTGAGAACAGTTCAAGTTTCAAAAGGTTCAATGTTGTAAAAAAGGACTATTATTGTTAACTACATGTTTAATTTAGTATAATAAATAAATAAAGATGAAGTAAACATAAAAAAAACTTTATATGTCTCTCTAAAACAGAAAATATAAAAAGATTAAGATAACAAAAAAAAAACAGAAGAAATAACACTTAAAAATAAAACACGGTTTACACTATACAATATTAACTTTAAAATACTATTCTTAAATGTTGTACATTAACTCCTTTTAATATTCTACTAGTAAGAACTCGTTATTCGACGTCGAAGGCCTTCTAGAGATTTAACGTCGTAGTGGTCATACCTGTGATCGGCTTATGTCGTCCGACCAGCGAGCGGCAGGTCTTTCTATTTTCCTATTACCCGATGGTCCATTCCACGATGTCAGTCTGTGAGTCCAACGATGGTCTGTGAGTCACACTATATGACCCTCCCAACGCCACTTTAATTTCTTGCAGTGGTGCAACGCATCTGAAACTTTTGTCTTTTCATATTGTTCTATGGTTGTTTTTTTTATCTTTCTTACGTAAAGCATAATTTTCTCCATACTTCTCTGGCAAGCAATTATTTTATTTTTGTACGACAGTTTCAAGGACGAATTCGAGGTTTGACTGGCGTAAGTCAGAAACGAAAGTATAGAATTTTTAATTTATATAGAAGCTTCAAATTAGAGTGTTTTACGTTAGACCTATAATATAATATTTAATTTCGTATAAAGTTAGTAAACTAAAAATGTCATATCTGTTCTATGAATATTATTTTTTAAATGCCGGGAAATACATACGCATACCCGTCCTCGCCATCGACAACTCCTTTCTTAATGTTCCTCTCGGGTGTGAGCAGCGTCCTTCACGGCAGGGCAAGTTCCCTTTAGCTTTCCCGCGGCTGCCAAGTTCCAGGTACTCAGCCACATCGGCACGACATAGCGAGAAGCTGTTCGAGGCGTTTTGTGAAAAATATGATGTAACTTTAATTAAATCAGTTAATACCAAGAAATAGACTTTTAGTTAAAACCTGATCTTGGCTTGATAATAATATTAATTTGAACCAACCCACTCAGGTGGTAACTTAAACCAAACAAACCGTCCAGTGTGCTTTCTGTTTTTGATCCCCACTGAAAAACAAGGTATAAAATTACAGTTTTAATTTTCACATTTATTATTCTGTTAAACTTTTTACAGAACTTTAAAAAAGAGAATTGTTTTTGTACCTTCGTTTTCAATTGGTTCTCTATCATAAAAACATTTTTCAGGAATAATAGGCAATATACTTTTTACAGCGCAATAATTTCAGATTCTCATTTATCAATGCCAAGCGCTTCAGCGTGAAACACTCGGCAAGTTGTAAAATCTCCCGAGCAATATAAAGGTAAACTTAATAATAAATAACTTCGTATATTGCGAATAGGATTCTTAAAAATTAGATATCTCTACCACCGGTTAGAGAAAAAACGTTCCAGACCTGATAACTAATGTTTTGTCTTTTTTTGCAATAATACTAATACAGTCAAGAAACAATTCCAATTATACATAAAATTGAAAAAACATCACTATGTAAATGTTATTTTGATGTACACAAAACTTTTAATTTTCTTATCTCGTCTGTTTATTGTGTTATTGGTTTTATAAATTTGTTTCTTTTTAGCTGTAAGTATTATAACGGTGGTACAAAAAAAACTTCTTGATGTAACTGACGTCTAAAGCTTTTGGCGGCTACTAAATATTCGCAAGAGAGGCAAAATATGAAGATATAATATAATCAGATAACTCAAGCGTAAAGTGTGTTGCTTCTAATAAAATAAACTATATAAAACATATATTAACTTATTTAATTATTGTTAAATGTGTTTTTGTTACATTGTAAATAAATAATGAGATTTCAAATATTGTAGTCTCCTGAAGAAACCAAAATGATTCTCCTTACCGTCAAATCCTGTATACCATATAGGGCATCGTATAATACTTTCTATCCTTAATTACCTACTTCCTGCTATTAAGCATCTCATCCATTTCTTTATAGCTACTGGATCTATTCCATTATTGCGGTGTAAAGCTTTAGTTATCTCACTTCTTAAGTACTTTCAACAAATATTAAATAAAGATTCTCACCGCCATACCTCCTAGTTTGCTTACTGTTTGCTTCAGGGAGCACAATGAATCTGCGGCAAGAAGCCCTTGACGGCTGAATTGGAAAATGTCGAGCTGCTGCCAGGTGACAATAAACTCCAAATTCCATGTTTACGTCGCAGTCACCGTGTGAAGCCACAGTCGAAGCCAAGCACTATGCCTGCAATCTTACCTTAGACTGGGCTTTAATTGTTTATTGCCACTTAAAATAACAGAATCTTAGCCGCAGCAACGCGTGGTAGGGTCTGCTTCTATTATAAATAAATGGTATCCATAACAAAATAGACGAATATTAACTTTTTACAGAAATTATAATATTTTTGGACCTTAACATTGATCTGTGCGTGATACATTTTTAACCCGAAAGAAGGTTTTTGTTAAATTAATTGATTTATTTTAAGCAATAATACATAGACAAGCAGGCTGTTTAATAGGCAAAACAAATAAGATGCAGTCAGGAAGGTCAGGAAGTTTTTTAAGTTGTTGGTAATCAATTAGTAAGTGTAACACTTCTATGTTGAATAAAGATACTTAAATTTGAAATTGAATTCGATATTTGTAGTTTCTGCTATGCTCACAGCGCCTTCAAATTGACCGAATCATTAATGGATAATAAGGAATATGCATAAAAAAATGCATCTGTCTTTAATAAAATAATTTAAAAACTCGTATTAAGTTGATATTTAATGCCGTCGAATGACACTATAAATCTATGCTGCTGTTTGTAAATTTAAAGTGTTTGTAACAAATACTGTTTCCATATTCTAGTAGCAAGGGCGTGTACTTTAGAAACCGGAAGTCGTAAGCTCGAATCCTGCAGGGCCTCAACAAATTTTCATTGTTTATTCCTAATTGGTTGCTTATACTTTAGTACCGAATTAAATGGAATTATTTTTTAATTATATGTTATTTATACTTTCTTTCTTTCTTAAGCAAACAATAGTTTACTTGACATGCAGTTATTGAATTTTCACTTTGTATCGGCTACTTCAGTTTATAACTTGTCTTTTTTAGATTTTTAAGCAATACAATTCACAGGTAGAAAATCGCTTTTTCATTCTGTACAAAAGTTATGTGAAAAGCCATTCATGTCGTTAGTTAACAAATGGGGAAGTTTACTTGCACAATTGAAGTGAATATGCGTTTCCTTTTTTCACGTCCACTGACAAAGTCAAATGCTACAGATGCGTTGAATCGAGTACACTTTGATACACGAACAAAACTGTAAACACATATAGTTTCCAATGTGCATCTAACAATTCAGTTCCGCAGTTAGGACAAAACACCAAGCGAAACATTAAACATACACAATTTTATATTGATATTATTTTAAACTTTATTCTTCTGAGTAAAATATTACTTATATTAAAATAACTATCGAGCCGGATTCTAATTAATCTAGATTTTGCTGAATAACAGTTTTCACGCAAAGCGACTGCCATCTGACCTTCACAAACTAAAGTGTAAAATGCATTCTATGGACGAATTAGTTGTCGGTTAATTTGTCGGCATATAATGACTATCACATAGCGACTACAGTTTGTAAATCAACCAACGACTATACGTCCTATAACGACTATCACAGAAGGTGTTAATAACATGTCCCGTATTCGTAGGTACATGCCCATGTGATTCATAGATTATCTTACTTTTCTGACATATTGGGTTATCGGCCCATATTTTTCGGTCCAACCAGAAAACAACAACAACACAAAGTGATTTCCCCAAAACCCACTACCTTCAGTTTGTAAATCAAGGACCAAGATCACCAGGCTATGTAGGCTCCTTAATCATAGTAACGTAATATTTTTTCTCTAATCTTTGAAATCATAAAAGAATCAATGTATTTATTTAATACAGCTTACAAAAATCCATTTAAAAATAATTGAACAGTGTTACACACAAATTGAAAAAAATTATTCAATTGACAACACAGTAAGAACCTCCATTTCCTTAATGGATGCTATAGCAAAAGACGGTGTAAATTTTTCATCTACAGCTGCAAATTCCTAAGCAATTTGAATATCGTAACAAAAATCTGAATACTAATCAGCTCATAGCGTTATGCAAACCCTTTTAAAGCGCAGCCATTAAACTTTTACCAAGGTCATTAAGCCCTATTCACTTCCTTAGATAAACAACAAATGAACATTAAATATTTCATTAAAATGAGAACAAAAGCATTTAAAGGCAAACTTTGTACAATATTTTGCTAAAAATCTTTATAAATTCATTATGTGATAACTCTAGTAATAATAGAGATGATATGCAAATTATTTTTTTTTACTGTGTAAAGCGATAAGACCAGCAGATCGTTCACTAGATGGTAAGTTATACGCCCTGCTCTGTAATTAATGAGTAAACTAGTAGCGACGATTTTTACGTCGCTACTCATTTACTCATTAATTACACTGGCTACAGTGCCCTTCGAACTGGAACAGAGTAGTGAACATAAAATGATGATTTATGGCGGAAATAAGCACCACGGTTGTGAAACAAATACAAATTTGTCATCCGATTATTCTCCCGGGATCATTCCATTGATCGGGGTAGACCTATCCCGTGAAATTGAAATTTTTAATGTAAAATAACCGCGATAAAATCCGTAAAAAGTCCTTTTATTCAATAATGCGTAAACCAAATAATTTATTTTTTTGTTAACTGCCTCCGTATCCTATTGGTTTGAACGTGAGCTTTAAAAACCGGAGGTCATGGGTTCGAATCCAGCGGGGACATAACAAATTTTCATTGTTGTTTCCTAGTTCTTTAGGGCAATTTGGGCCGATCGTCCAATTGTCTGAAAAGTAATATGATCCGTGCGTCGGATGGGCATGTAAAAAGTCGGTCCACCGACCAACCCGCTTTGGATCAGCGTGGTGGGATACGGTCCAAAATCGCCTAATGGATAGGGGTGTAATAAGGAAGGTCAATTTACAGCAGTGGCCTATAATGAAGATGACGTATTTTTGTATTGCTGTAAATAAATAATAAGATTTAAAATATCGGTGTCTTCTGAGAAAACCAAACCTATAATTCTCGTTAACGTTAAACCTTGTACAATACTTTCTATCCTTGTTTACCTACTTCCTGCTTTCAATTAAATATTCAATTTCTCTATAGCTACTGGATCTATTCCATTATTGCGGTGCAGGGCTTTTGTTCACCCACTTTCTAAGTACCTTAAATAAATATTTAAATGGTAAGACTCTCCAGCATCTCTCGTAGTTGGCTATGCTCGGTAAATATTTGCTTCAGAGAGCACAGCGGATTTGCGACAAGGAGCAATTGACGGCTGAACTGAATATTGTCAAGTAGGTGCCGTGTGGCAGTTAACTCCGAATTCCACGTCTACCGATTTGAATTCCACGTCGACGATTGATATCTTTTAGTAATAAATAGTCGTGCAGCATCAAAATATTTAGTGCATTGAATATCATGTAATTACTAAGAACACACATAGAACAATTCTTCTAACAGCTACACAGTGTAGAATAACTAAATATTTTATGGAACCAAGTAACAATCCCAAGTAACTAAAAGCTGTAAAGGTCAGGTAAATGAGTCAGTGAGATAAATGGAAACACACTGATAATTCTTGCTCTAGGTTTTCACATTATGATAACAAAAAGGTCACACTAAAATTCTTTCGCCGCTTCTTCTGTGCTCAAGAAGTTTTTACTAAAAATGTATATTTAGGTAAATATTACACATTAAGTGTGTACTGTCTACTATTACCGCTAATATTGTTATTAATATTTCATGATCATCATCAGCCTGCGTAAGTCCACTGCTGGATATAGGCCTCCCATAATGCACCCCCCACTTTCCATTCCAGGTTCAATCCGGGCCGGTGGGTTAATATTTTTATTTTTATTTATATATCTGCAAATATATATTAATTGCTCTGCATACTATTTTTGTATACTAGAATGTTTTGTTTTATTTTTTTAATTTTATGTCGTTAGTACTGTTCATGGCTTTCAACGTTTACTTAATTTACTTCATACGTTGCCTTTTTTAAATTTATTAAAGCAATACAAACCGCAGGCAGAAAACCGTTTTTTCATCTTGTGCAACAGTTATGTGAATAAGCCATTCATATAGTTGGTTAACAAATAGAAACTTTACTCGCAGTATTCAAGTCAACATGTGTTTCCCTTTTTCACGTCCACGAAAAAAGTCAAATGCTACGGATGCGTTGCATCGAGTACACGAACAAAATTGAGAACACATCTGTAGTTTCCAATGTGCATCTAACTATTCCGTTTGCTACTGGTATCCATAGCTTTTTTTATTGTTCGCAGTTAGGATAATTGACTTAGTTAAATATATGAATATTATAATAATTTGATATTATTTTGGATCTTTGTAAGATTTTACATATATTAACATAGCTCTATTTATAGGCTTCAAATTAATCTGTGCAGCGTATAGTCTTGAAATCACACAGTTATATTTTCGATAACAAAATGGCCATTACTCCAATATCGGGTTATATCATAAAGTTTTCACAGAAAGTAATTGATAAAATTAATTATTTAATTATTTCATAATATTATTATTTAGACGTGGCTGCAGCTTAAAAATTCTCTTTACATAACCAAGAGACGGGCGTGTGAAATCTGTCTTTTGTGAAAACTGTTTGTCCGGTAATTCCAGATTTACCTGACAAACAGTTTTATCATCTTACTTTGACGCATAAATCATCTTTCTTACTTTTCACGCAATCGGGGTATCGGGCCATATTTTCCAGCCCAACAAAACAGCAAACAACTTATTCACAAAGTTGTTTCACCGCAGCATTTGAACCCAAGACCTCCAATTTGTAATGTAAGGGCCGATACCACTAAGCTAGGTATCTTACATCTTATCTCTATAGGGATTACAAACAGCTACATACTAGAATAAAACTTTTACTTTTATTGTTTGAGTGATCATGAAAAGATGTATTTATATAAAACAGCTTACAAAGATCCATTGAATAATTATTTATTTGTTCAATAACATTTTTATGGTGTTATTTACAAGTTAAAATAAAAAATGGTTTGATAATACAAAGTTTAGTAATATGAAACGCTTTTTTCTATAAGCAATGTAAGATATTACAAGATAAGTAATGTTCTTACAAAAGACGGTAAAAATTTTCATCTATAACTGCAAAATCCTTAGCAGGTATAACATCGTAACAAAAAACTAAAAACTAGTCAGCTCATAGCGTTATGCAAATCCTTTTAAAGTGCACCCATTAATTTTTTACGAACATCATTAAGCCCTATTCGCTTCCGTAGATAGGGAACAAATGAACGTTAAATATTTAATTCATAATGAGAACTAAATCGTTTAAAGGCAAACTTTGTACAACATTTAGTTCAAAATCTTCATAAATTTATTATGTAACAACTCTAATATTAATAAAGATGATATGCAAATTACTTTTTTATTCATGTCAAATCCACTAATTTACGGATTTTTCGCGTTATTTAAATATATTTATTCCCGACGTTTCGGATTCTTTCCAGCATCCATGATCACGGGCAGACTAAGTTGGTATTTGTCTGTATCTCTATGTTTTCGAACAACCGTCAGAGTATTTATTTAAAAAATTGACGTATCTTTTGTTTTCTTCATTTTTAATTTTTAATGTTGGTTTGACAAAAAGTATAGTAAGTTTTTATACTCTGCCATTAATTTTTTAAATTATTGGATCCCAGGAATGTGGCAAAGACCAACCATCCTCTCTATTAAAATTTGGATATTTTTTAATTTCTATTGCTTCCCGAATCATCCTTGGTATAAATCGATGTTCATTAGCCAGTATTTTTGGTCATCAATCCTAGTATAATGATTGGGCTTGTCTAGAACATGGTCGTAAATTGCAGATTTCTTATAGCTTCGATACGTAACATCAGCTATATGTTCTTTTACTCTGGTTCTTACTGGTCTTTTTGTTTGTCCAATGTAAGAGAGACCACAATCACAGTCTAGTTTGTACACACCCGGTACCTGTACAAGAATTTTACATTTGACAGACGGTAATAATTGGCCAATTTTTTTCGGCGGCTTATCATATGTTTTAATAGAAGCTCGCTTTAAAATATAATTGATTTTGACGGTGACTCCTCTGATGTAAGGTTAGACGACAGGCACTATTTCGACTGTGGCTGGCTTCACACGGTGACTGCGACGTAGACGTGGAACTTGGAGTTTGTTGTCACGCAGCACCTGCTTGACATTCTCCAGTTCAGCCGTCAAATTGTCATTGTCGCAGATCCGCTGTGCTCTCTGAAGCAAACATTTACTGACTGTAGCTAACTGCGAGGGATGGTAGTGAGAATCACCATTTAAATATTTATTCGTGTGGGTTGCTTTTCTAAAAACTGAATGGCTCAAGCTATTGTTAGAGTTTCTAATGATTAAAATATCTATGAAAGCTAAGGGGTTGTTTGGCTTTTTTTTGAAACGTCGGGAATAATTATATTTAAGTATCACGAAAAATCCGTAAATAAGTGGATTTGATATGAATAATTTTCGCGTTAATAAAAGAAATCTTTACTTTTTTATTGGTTATAGCGATGAGACCAGCAGATCGTTCAACGGATGATAAGTGATACATCCTGCCCATAAGAATCGTCGCTACGTCTTGTTTACCCAGTAGTTACGATGGCTACTGTGTCTATTAAACTGGAACACAGAAGTGTACATAAAATAATGATTTCCACGGTGGAACCTAAAACGATCAATTGTAATAAAATGAGAGTCAATTACTTTCATTAATTTAGTCACGTTTAGTCTTGCTAAACATTACGAGTACTATTTGCTCAGTTGTCATAATAATTAGTCAGTTTTAATTAGGCTATATTAGTTTAAATATAGGATATACTAGCTTGACCTGCGACTTAATTCACGTGGAATAGGAAAAAAATCCGTGTGGTGTATTAAAATATATAAGTTTTGTAACTGTGGTGTTTTATCTACCTATCAGTAGAGACAAAGATTTATGGCTTTTGCTTCGACGATGACTGATTTTTATTTAAAATTTCATCTCCTATTTTATCGAAGTAATTATTAGTCTATGTTCCATCATCGAAATCTGTTCTCGATATGTCCCAAATTTAATCTAAATCGGTCCAGTGGTTTAGACAGTAAAGATTGACAGACAGGCAGACAAATAGAAAGGCAGACAGAATTACTTTTGCATTTATAATATTAGTAGGTTACAACCGAGCTTATTTTATTATATAGTCGTTAAATCCCAGTTATAAAAGAAATACAAATTTGTCATCTGAAAATAAGTCATGACAAAATATCGCATTTTTTTCATTCATCTTCATAAACATATAATTTAAGAGTCCGGCGAATCTCACTAGCATGCTCGCATTATTGCGTTTTTTACGCCAGTTTAACATTCTAACATCAAAACCAAAGAATCATCAGAGAGGCTGTTTCAGACAGCGCCGTTTAAGAAAATAAATGGGATAATAATATGCAGGAATGAAATTTAACATATGTGGCGAAAATTGCAATTTTATCTTAAAAGTAAGCTTAATAAATTATGTAGAAAAAGCAAACAGATTGAAAGCCATATATAACTAATCAGCGTAATATAGATCGGCTGCTACAGTCATAATTAATGTTTCTTAATCACTAAATCTTTGTAAAAATTTACTCAATTTAATGGAAACAATAAGTTCATGCTAGGTAGGTTCCACCAATCTAGCAGCTATAAAAAAGTCATCAAGCAATGCTTAGAAGCCATATAGTTTTATGGTTCTGCAGGGGTTTACTTTATTAGAATTTTATTGAACGCTGTTGTAGCTGTGTAGGCTATTAATTAAAGTGCATATTCATTTAAATAGGTATCGTACAATACAGGTTAGCCATTTTGTTTATTATATGATCATTTTCCAATAATTTATTTAGAAAGTAAAATAATAGCAACAGCATCATAGCATCATCTGATTGTGGTAGTCCACTGCTGGAAAAAAGCCTCTCCTAAAACACCTCTTTCCATTAGGGGGTTCCGGACCGTATCCCACGTCGCTGGTTCAATGCGCGTTGGTGACGCGACTTTTTACATGCCCATCTAACGCATGGATCATCATACTTTTCATACAATTGGATGATAGGCCCAAATTGCCCTAACCAATTAGGAAACAACAATGAAATTAAGTTGAGTCCCCGCAAGATTTGAACCCTCGACCTCCGGTTTCTAAAGTACACGCCCATACCACTAGGCTACGGAGGCAGTAAATAATTTAAAAATATAATAAGTAATAAATAAAATTATGTTATTGACATAAATGTATACAACAAATTTAGCTATTTTTATGAAAAAAATTAGCTGTTCTTATAATAACAGACCTTTTTCTAAAAATATCATTTGTGAACGACGTTTTAATGAGGATATGATGTATTTGGGTTATTTATGATGATTTGAAGGACCCACCGTTTATAAATAACCTTTTCTTAATTATACACAACATAGTGTTTTATGAAAATAATTATATTCGCAACTTTTAACGCAATTTTTGTCTATATTAAATTCCGCTTTCGCTGGGAACCCATATTCACGGGTAGCACATGCTACGTGGTACATGGTAGGTAGTACGGGCACTTACATTAGGTTTTCAAATATGTATTGGGAAATAACGGTTAGTATTAATGTCTGTGAACAACTTTGAACGCAATTTTTGTCTCAGTAAAAGCCCGCTCCCACTCAAAACGCATATTCACGTATAGTATATGCGACATGGTACATGGTACATGGTAGGTAGTACATTAGGTTTATCAAATATGTATTATGAAGTAACGGTGAATATTTCAATTTCTGTGAACAATTTTCACAATGATTGTTTGGGGCCCAGGTCACAGAACACTTAAATTGTTCGTTTTTGGCAGACAAAGATCGTATTGTTACAGTACTCAGTACTATGTACTACAGTAGAATGCTATGAGACATTATACTGTAGAAATAGCTAAAGCACACTAACTGAGCTGTACCTATGCCAGTTAATTGTCTGATTTTCTTCTGTAGACCTGAGTTAATCGGCAAGTTTATTAATATGATGGCCCCACTGCAATATCGCATCTATTGTTATTCCTAGAAACGTGGTTGACTCAACAACATCTAACTCTTCCCTATCCATAACCACTTCACATTTACTCTGTCTTACGTTTAAAGTCATAAATTCAATGTATTTTGCCTTTTTCTGGTTTAGCGATTTATTAACCCTAAACCAGTGCCCATTCTAAAAAGAATATTATGTATGTCGTCTAACTTTAAAATCAGGGACATATCATCTACAAATAATACTTTCACTTAGTTTTTATTATTAACGTATGATAAATCGTTTATATATATAAGGAAGATAAAAGGTCCGAGAATAGACCCTTGTGGGGCACCCATGTTTACTGGAGCCCCGGGAGATCTTTTAAAATTCACACCAACCCTTTGCGTTCGGTTGCTCAAGTACGAAGACGGAAGATTGAGTGCCCCATTCTTACACGACAGTGACGTCATTTCTTGACCAGGGTTTTATGCTGTACGCAATCAAAAGCCATTTTGAAATCGCAAAATTTGCCTAATGCAGTAACTATTAAAATTTTCCATTAATTAGTTTAATAATACAATTGCCTCTGTAGCCTGGTGGTGTAGGCGTGTGTATTTATTTCTTATTCATAAAAAAAATATTATTCTAAACGCCACCTATCTAAAAAAAAAGTTTAACAAAGACGCATAGTATTCGAACCATAAGCGATAAACATAAAGGTCTTAATAACAATATTAATTACACGAAGATTAGAATATGAAGTCTAATAAAGCACTAAATCATGAACTTTGCTCAGAGCTATAAATATAAATCAACCTTAGCTATTCGCTGAAAACGCTTAGAAGCAATTTTCTGAGTGCTTTGATCGGATCGCTCCTAAATATGGCTTCAAAAATTGAAATCACATATCCATCATTAAAAAATGGTCCATTTTACGAATAAATTATTTTATGTTTTATATTAATTTCAAAGATGGTGTTATAATTTAAATAGACCCTTATATAACTTATATCAATTACAATTTTATTTACGTGTCACATAAATCTAGTTCCTTGCAAAATGTAGGCTAAAGCTTAAATAAATTAATAAATCTTAATCAACGTCTTTTGTATGTAAACGTACACATATATGACACCAAGATAAAATAGATTATTTATTTTATATTTCTAGAGTATGTACATAGTACGTTCCCATTTTACTACAAAACATTATTTTCAGAATCCATTTTTACGTCCTGAGAAGTCCCTTTAAGCGGATAGTGGTCCACCTATTCACTAATGGCAAATAAAAATTCATGACACCTTTCAAAGTATTTCTTATATAAACTTTATTATTTATTTTTGTTTCGTTGGTTATTTCATGTGTATGAGGTATGTACTTGTTGACTGCCTCCGTAGCCTAGTGGTATAGGCGTGTGGCTTAGAAACCGGAGGTCGTGGTTCCGAATCCTGCGGGACTCAACAAATTTTCATTTGTGTTCCTATGTTGGTTAGGGCAATTTGGGCCGATCACCAATTGTCCTGAAAGTAAGATGATCCATGCGTCGGATGGGCTTAAAAGTCGTCCACCCACCAACCCGCATTGGACCAGCGTGGTGGATAGGTCCAAAACCCTCTAACGGATAGGGTGATTGGGAGCCTATGTCCAGCAGTGGACTATCACAGGCTGATGATGATGATGATGATGATGAGGTATGTACATAATTCATATGTTGTGCAGATATATTGTTTGGGCGCCTTTTTGTACCAACACCTTTGTTAGTAAATTGCAATGGCGTTACATATATTTTTATTTATTGGGCTTTTTAAACCTTTTGTCACTAACAATCGTTATTTCCTTTAATCTGTTAAATTTGGTACTTAAGCACTTTAAGATTTGAATCCTTACTTTACAGCCCGTACCATAAAAAATGTTACAGCCATTTTGTACAAGGATAAATTAAGGTTGTAAAAATGCTAAAAAAACCTGTACCTAATTATAAATGTCATAAAAAATATTCCCATTATAACCCTAAAAAATCTTGCTCTTTAAGGATCATAATTTTTTCCTTAGCTTTATTATTTTGCAACCATACGGGGGAAGTATGGTAATGAAGTAAGTCCTGAAACTTCAACAGATTGGACTTAAAGTTTTTTATTTAACCATAACACTTACAAGTAATACAGCCCATACATAAAATCTGCAATAAAGAGTATTTCGCGGCTTTAACGAACATGTAGAACATTACTAAGATTATAGATGTATGTATTTACTCAATATAAGTATTATTGGGGGTACAGATTATGATATAAGCAAGTGCTTGGATTCAAAGTAAATAATTTGTACTTCATTAAAGAATAAATATGTTTTCCATATTTTTTAACAACATCCTTATTAAGCGGAGTTAGGTAACTTGATAGATTTTGTCGCTAAAACAAATACCGCCATATTAATATTGACTCTTCTGAAGCATAACTTTATGCGTTTTTCATCAATATAATTTTATATATAGATATGGTATGATATGTAAATTTGTTACGTACAATGATAAAAAAATATTAAATTAAACAGAACTATAAACGTTTGTTTTATTAAGACATTTGCACTATTCCGGTTGTATAAGCTTATGTCAATTTCTAATTGAGGACCGGAAAATAACGTCGTACAAATATCTTCTGCGTCATGAATAAGACGATTGCCAGTACAAAGATAGGCGACCTCCAAAGTATTTTACAAAATCTTTGTTTACAAAAGAAACTTCACTTTATCTTAAAACAGAGCAAAAGAGCAAACAATATCTATATCTACATATTTAAGTACATTTATGTCACAGTGACTTAAGAGCAATGTCTATATGTATAATATGTCTATACAAATGAATAAAACTTGAGTGTCTGTTTGTAACATTAAAAGAACCATTTTTAAATGAGTGTATTGTGATATATATAATCGATAAATAAAACAGTACAACATTTTAAAAAATATCTGACTTTATGCCTGTTTGTTATATTCTCTGGTTTGACTGGTCCGTTTTTGATGGGTCTTCCACTGAAAGATATCTTAAAGAATGTAAGGCTACCTAAAAATAACAGACGATGTTGCGGGCATCAGGTAGTTTAACTAATATTGACGCGTTTTAATCCAGACATGTAGACGAATCATAAAATTGAGCCAAACATTGCACTAAAATGCACCGCCATCCTTCGTGAGCTTTCATATTAATGAAGTATGCAATAAAGCTCTGTTGCACAATAAACAACTTTTAAGTCCTCGGCGAAAGTAGCAAGTGACGACTTTTCAAATTGAAAATTTATTGACACTGATACTAGTACAATACACTGGTAGTATAATCTAGTTATGTCATCAAAAAAAAAGTTAAGAAAATCAGACAATTAACTGAGCGCTCAGTTTCTTACGCCGGTTCTTCTCAGGTCAGATGCGTCCGATCCCGAAGCGGTGGTAGCATCCTTGACTATTAATAAGAGTGTAACACACTTTTAATGGAATGAGATCAATATCTTCTAATTATTGTAGTCCTGTGTGCTCAAAATATTACTTTGACTAGACGACCCCTTCAAGAATAGGATGTAAATTTAACATACGTAAATGTTAACTAGTATTTTACTTTATAAAGATAATACAACTATTTTGGAATAAGAAAAGGTAAATAGGAAATTGTAAAACAATAAAATATTTGTTTTAAATTACAAAGCAAGGACAAAACAAAGGGATTTGTTATGATTATTATTGCTGAATCGGTTGTTTTTCTTTGAACTATCATAATTCTAGGAAATTATGAAGAAACAATCGGCTTGTACTAAATTTGCCTCTGGCTAAATTGTATAGAACTTATTCTTACTTAACTTACTTAACCGAAGCCTAGTGGTATGGGCGTGTACTTTAGAAACCCGGGTGGTTTTTAGACCGTATCCCACCACGCTGGTCCGTAGATGGACCGACTTTTTACTTGCCAATCCGACGCATGTTAATAGTAATATGACACATTATTTATGAAATGTTTTAACGGTTTATATTGCGTTCACGTATTTATTCTGACTTTGCTTATTGAACTGAAACTAAGGTCGATAAATGAGGTAACAAATAACGCTAATGGACTTAACTAAATAAATTCAAAAATATTTTTCTGGAAATAAATTCGCGTTTGGACGGGCATGTAAAAAGTCGGTCCATCATCGGTGCATCAGTGAAGACCTATTATTTACGAATGTAGCTTCCTTTATGAAAATATATAAATAAGTAAGCTCTGAATGTAATGATAGCAAATACCTTGTGCAAATGGTAGAGTTCTGTAACTCAGAATGTTATTATTTGGGCTCTCGTTATTAACTTCTAAATAAGCTTTAAAGAGACTGCTAAAATGAAACCCTAAATTAAACATCTTGTAAAGGCGCCAGCACCAGAAAGTTTTGTATTGAATTCGTCAAAAGAAATACAATGCCATTCACAGCCGGCGGAAACAAAGCACTTCGTTGCTATAGAAAAACAAGTTCACCAACGTCTTTCCTAATATTGTTTATGTTACTGTTTGAGTATTTCTTTGGTTTTCTTGGTGATTTTTCGCTGAAGATATAATAATAGAAATAATTGCTTGGCATAGACTGCTTGAGATAATTAGATTTGGTTTCTGCTATTCAATTTTAATTTTCATGTCTATTGAATCAAGAGCCATATTTTTTTTTAATATTGGAATTTTTTCTACATAATTTATATTTTTAATTTCAAGATAAACTTAAATTTTGTATATGACAGTAATATATACATTAAACTATTGAACCAATGCAATATGCTTTTGCAATAGAATTGCAGAAAAGTTGTGGAGCAAAATTTGTTTGTTAAAGCAAAGTATTGCTGTAATGACTACATAAATGATAACTTATATGGCGATGAATTGTCGAACTAAGATAAGTATATTGTATTGTTTTTTACATTTGGTGAAGGAAAATTTGTCCCACTAAGTTTCTTGTTCCGCTTTTTCTCAGGTTCAGAAGTTTCCATTTCCGAAACAATGACAGATAAATTAAACCACCCTTTGGAATGTCGGTCATAAAGAGCTTGTTTGAACCAAAACTGAAACCTTTATTTTATTACCCTAGCAGTAATTATTAATTTATGTGTCTCCTTTATGAAAATCGAAAAAAGTGAAAATGCTTCTAATCAAGCTCTACTTCCATTCTCTTTGACTAAGCCAGCACACGAAAGCAATAAAATATCGTTCTCTTTAGAGCAAAACAGATCACTTTGTTAGTGGAAAACAAGTTCACTGATGTTTATGTTTAATTATTTATGTAACCGTTATATTATTTCATAGTATTTCTAGGTGCTAACTGGTATAATGATTTTACCTCCGAGCGAAATATTGCAGAACTATTGTTATGTTTACAAAAGACATTCTAAATTTAACATTCTAAAAGAATGCCTTTGATTTCTTTTTTTTATTGATGTATAAAATCTGATAGTTTTTTCTATTATAGGTTGAACCACGTACATATGTATATCTAAACAAATATTTCCAGTGAACAATCTTAGTATTATAAGTTTCGGTATTTAAAAATACTTAAAAATTACTGTATTAGTACTAAAGTTCAAACTATTGGTAATTAAAACGTTACTAATAAACGGATATGACTCTTGTCTCATGCCTGATATGTCATATGCAAAGTGGGCTTAAGTATTGATATGCAGACTTTTCCAATCCACCATTTTTCTTATAACGAATCTTTAGATATTCTTATAGGATCACGTTATTCAATTATCTATATTTATTGTCGTTACTTAAAAAAAGACAAGTAATGAATGAGGAGCGCGTGCGTCGTTTTTTTTCTTGATTTTTACGATAAAATTGCGTAACTTCCTAAGAAATGAACGACTTTGTTTTAGCACTTTTCGAATTTACTTTTAATAGGTTACATACTACAGTGAATACTGTAAACAGATAAAATTTTAACAAAAATATGATCAATTACAAATATCGTACGTAAGAAACAACGTACCGCCCTTGTACGAAATCGCTTAGCGATTTCTGCCTCCGTATTTTAAATCTCTGGTAACTTTTAAGGGATTAATTAAATCGAAATATCACCTAATACACTTTTTAAAAAAACGAAGTGTTTTTTTGAATGCTCTGACTTTTATGTGAACTTAAACTGGATTTTCTTAAATGAGCTTTGGATTTGCCTGATATGGGTGGGCAAATATTTATAGTCGGGCCACATTGCAGTAGAAAATTTGACCTTGGGTCAAACAGCCTTTTAAATTTATCGTATAGGTAATAACATTTGAGTTTTTAATGATAATATGTACAATGCTTCACGGTCTAAGCAAAATTCTACCGCGGTCCCTATCTGGCCTATGGGCCGCCACTTGCTTATGCCTAGTCTAAGTAGTAAATGAGTAATGCGATTATTACTTCAACATGTATTGTAAATTAAGTTTCTCGAGATCAGATGTGAAATAATCAAATCAAATCAAATGATTTACTTTAGACTAGTTGGAATACAGTCCATACAGCACTCAAAAAAAATACAAGACAAACAAACAAAAATACAAATACAAAACAAAACAAGAACATCCTTTACAATAACTCTAGAAATAAATTAATAATTACTTACAATCCAATGTATAAAGTATGCGACCGAATCCAATGTTTTTGAAACGGACATTCTGCCCGTTCAGCTATAATAATGCCGTGGAAGATTTATATGTCCATTGAAACAGTCCGAAAGATGGAATTAGCCCCTTGATATGCAAAATACACGGAACTTAGCCGTATGCTCTCCGATTAAGTAAATTGAGCTTTCAACAACTTTAGTAGCCGGCATCTTGTCGATTTGCATGATGTATTTTACGAGTATTTTCTATTTTAACAAAAAGTATATAAAAAGCAAATTACTTCTTTATTTTAATAATATTCTTTATCTCCTTAATAATAATATTTTACCCGTGCACCGTTCGCATGATATTAAGAAAAAAGCTTTAATTGTCCGACGCGGCCCTGTCATGCATTTGAATTGCTAACACTACCAGGACATGAATATGGTGGTTATAAAAAAGACAAAGTGAATTAATGAAATATGTAAAAGATATTCGATATGTTTGTATATTATTTTCGTATTTATACTAAATATTACTTGATTTGTCTATCCTATCTTCCAGTAAAAGTTACATCAAAATTGATTTAGCTGTTTCCTCAGATCTACCGTAACGAACTGACAGACAGACAAAAATTCAAAAAAATCTTGTTTTAGTATACGTACCTAGTTTATACACTAATCTGCTTAATTAAAAATGGTTAGTTTATTGTCAATGGACACGCAAATTTAAATTATTGGTATAGAAGTTAATAATATGCCATAATATCATGTTTTCTGAATGAATATATTACTTTTGCTATTTATGTACATATATACACGTATGATATGCATATGTATGTAATATTTCTGTATCGCAAAATATTGACTTAAAGGTATTCATACATATCTGTCGATGATATTTGTCAACGTTTTATTACCATTAATACAATAACCGAATTGTACTCAGTAAGTGATTACTGAACATCTGCTAAAGCTCTATCCAGGCATGAAATTTACGTCCTACCGCCTCGCTCCTAGCATAACTCGTAAATTTTAACAATAACGTTTTCGTTGGTTTTATGTTCAAGATTTTATGGCGGCTTCAGACCTTTAGATTCCAATGACTATAAAACATTTATCGTTACAGAAATATATCAGTAAAGTTACCGAAATAATTTAAATTTCATTCAGGTGCTATTTTATATAGAACGAAGGTTTTGTTACATTTATCGAAAGTATTTTTATATGTTAGTAATGTCGGTTCTTTTGTTATGCAAGTTCTTATGTTGATAGATTATTAGCTATGCTGCCTATGATTCTGAAATGTGTAAATAGCTATTGCCCTTACCCTAATAAGTAATATCCACGTCAAAAGCAGCTTATAAGAGACAAAATATTCCAGTAAATATTTTGCACCCGAAACATAATATTTAAAAGACTATTTATCATCGTCGCCTTGACAAATCAATTATAACAAGTATCCAAAGATGACTTTTTTAACTAATTTATATTCGGGTAATTAAATGATAATATATTTATATTTTATAAGCGATAATGGAATAGACAAACATTATATTGTGTAATTTAAAATTTAGAATCGACAGAAATATTGCCACAGCCATAAAAATAACCTAAACTGTAAATTAAAATGTAACAGTTATGATTAACGTTTCTTTATTTACTGTTACTATTTAAATAGTTTATTTAGTTGTCAAAGTTCTAACCAGCTCCCTGTACAGCTACAGATTATACAGGGAGCAAATATTGAAAGCAATTGAAAACGTAAATATTAGAAGAACTTCTTACGTAGATAACTTTATTCACTAGTATCGTTATCATTTTTGCAAGCCTTCGTGCAGGTAACCTTTCCATGGCTTGTTATATTTTTAGCATATTAACTTTGTGCGATTTTAAGAGTATTTCCTTCATTTGACCTGTAAGAATATTTCCTTAATTTTTGTCCATTTACGAAACGCGGGAATTTCATAAAAGGACAAAAATGAAGGAAATATTGCACATAGTTATGTATTTTACTTTTTATGTAAAATAACTAATTATTCCAAGCTCTGTAAAAATTTGGATAAACTGATGATAATGTTAGAAATTTTGGGACCTTTTTATAAAATAACAAAAGATTTTTCAGTTACGATATTACGTATTTCATTATAAAACGTTTCAGTCTACGAAGAAGTTTCAGACGAAATTCTTTTAAGAGGAATTGTGCACTTTTATAATATCAAGTCTATTTTCCTTTAAACTGTTGAAAGATTTATTTACGAATATTTTTTTCCTCTACACAAACCCAAACAAAGGATAACTCTTTATATATCGCCGATATTTATAACCGATACTCTATAGAGAATATGCGCGTACAATTTTGTTTATCCAACCAATATCGAAAACGCGTAGTGTGGGTCATGACCCTGTAAGGTCTCTGGCAGCTCTGTCTAGAAGGCGTTGAAAGTTCTCTCATAAAACCCTTTTTATTATTTCAACTTGACCGAAGGTCGCGTGTGGCAGATTGTTTGTAGCTCAAGTTCTAAGATTTTATTCGATTGTTGTGTGTAACTTCTGTTTATTCGAACTCCGACTTTAGAAAATTTAAACCAAATTATAAAAGCTAACGTTAATCGGCAACCATACATGTACATGTGGTTGCGAATTTTCCGTAGGGCCTCTTGATAATAAAATCATTATTATTTAGTTGTACGTTGGTCAAGAAATAATAATAATATGTCCTATCATAATATAGACTATTTTTAAAAACATTAACATGTACCACGCCCCAAAGGTCCTTACATATACAGCGTTATCTCACATAACGAATCTTCTTCTGGACAGTAGTAAAACGCAGATTCCTAGAGAAGTCCCTCGTACCAAATAAATATGTGTCCATCTTTTATTCGTTCACTTGAGGCATTGTGGGGTGCTCATGTTACCAATATATGTATAAACGTTTTCCTTATATACCACGAGATTTTTTTTGTGTACTTCTTTTATGAAGATTGCAACTAAGTTTATCTATGTGACTTATTTCAAGTATGTAGTATTTACTAACTTTAGTTACTACCTACACCTATACATAAAGCTGAAGTATATGGAAAAAATGGCGCATGGCGTAGGGATGTGACGACCCCACCGCCCACTTGATAAGGAGCTGCCTTACTTTGGGAGTAAGGTAGATCCGCACAGGTGCAATCAGTCATTGCAAATCCACCTGGTCACCGTGGCAATTATGAGCATTTCTTTTAATGGAAGGTAACGGCCTCTAGTTCTCGGTAGTCCCACTATTCCTGGCCACGGTAGCGGCCATGGTGACAGTGGGAAAAGGGATGCTATGAATCCCCGGGCTACAGATCGCTAAACTTGAACTGTTTACGTATAGCGGACGAACGAGCGAAACGAAAAACTTAGCGAACACCTGGCCTGCTGGGTACAGCAACTGGGTAAGATCCGATGGTATTCTCAAGGGTTGTGCGAAGTTCGAAGAAAGGGGGAGGACACCGTTACGTTGTTATCGGGTCACCTTTTCAACTTCCGAGAGGGCGACCATCCGTCACAAGGTGCGGTGGTGTTCCACGTCAACACATTCCTTGCTAACAACATAATCAGCAGTCTCGAGTCTCGAGTGTGTCAAGTAGGGTGGCGTATCTTGTACTCAAAGTGATACAGTGTATGCGCCCACTTCAGCACACTCTGACGACGAGGTCCACATACAAGGATCTCTCCCGGGCATTTCTTACCCCCCGTAAGGCCCACTATAATGTTGTTATGTGGGATATCAATACCAAAGTTGGTGTACGAAAGTTGGTGTTTATTCCAACTACCGACACCGTGAGGGAGGTGTCGGTAGTTGGAATCGTCAATTTTCAAATCGGCTAGTCAATTTTCACGAAAAAGAAGGGCCATACTTAATGAACTCATACTTTAAGCAAAAGCCCCACAGGAAATGGACCTGGCAAAGTCCCGATACTGTGACAAGGAACGAGATAGATTTCATCATGACGGACCGGAAAAACATATTCAGGGATGTCTCTGATGTTTAAAATCGGTAGCGATCACCTACCTCGCTGGTCATACCACTGGTATTACCAATGTCCATTGGCGTTGGTGGCTACTTTCCATCAGGTCACCTGCCTTCGTATGCGAATAAAAAAATAACGATCGAATTAAACAAACTCTAGTCCTAAACTGAGATAAAAATTGTAATATGGAAACTAGATGACAGATAAATGCATAGACTTATTTTTTTTATGAATAAATACATGTTTTAAAGATACAGACACCCAGACACGAGTAAAAACACAATGTTAATTACACGATATTCTTGTGTAGTGTATTTCCGTGTTGGGAATCAAACTCACACTCACTGGTGTAACAGTCAGGGCCATTAACTACTTTTTTTTTTTACCGTGGGGATCCATCTCTGGGCATGCTGGAACTAACGCGTCTTTTGTATCGAACTGCTGTTTGTGTTCCTGTAGTTAACAGTAACAGACTCGGGGGGACAGGAATTCTCAGCCCAGGCAGGGACAAGACTCTCAGCCCTTAGCGGCGGTCCCGATTTTAAGCTGCGTCGCTAGCTCCGTTTCGGCCGCAGAAGGACGAGATATCGACGACACAATGCCGAATTTCACCCACGGGCCCTTCGCACCGCATCCGTGGTGCTGCACCGCCAAGTCGCGGAGGATATGGAGAGCAACCCACGGAATACCGACACTCCTCTTCGCCTACGACTCATCCTTGGCTGGAGGGTAAAGGCAGGTTCACTAACCACTACGCTAAGCGGGTCGTCGTTTTAGTATCTGGTCTTTGAGTTTATGGCGTTAAGTTTCAACTATTTTGTATTTATCCTCAATTTTAGAAAACTTTTTGTAAGGTTGCAATTTAAAACATAGATATGAACATAAATATAACGTTATAATAATTGAGAATACATGTGTTAAAACATTTTTTTTATTTTTTTTACTATTATGACTTTAAATTATTTTTATGTTTTTGCTATTATAACTTTAAACTATTTTTTTGTTTGTATGTTTAAGTCCTTTATATATTTTTGTGAACCTGTTTAAATATACAAAAAAAATTAGTTTTTGGCAGTTTGATAATTAAAAAAATGTTAATAGTACTTACGTATTGCAGCAGCGTAGTGGTTGAGCTCAGTTTTAATTTTCACAGTGCAGCTTTGATATAACTGAAGCCGTTGCAAGGTGTTAGAGCCCTATTATCTTTTAACGAAGTGAAAATATTTATTTATTTCCATAGCCTTACTATAAATAATAATAATGTAACTCTTCGATATCAAAAGACTTTATTTACAGATTTTATGTTAGCTTTAGTGTGTTAATTAATTCAAATAAAAAAAAACAGTGATAAGCTGTAAGATCATAAAGACATATCCCTAGATAAATTAACGGTTGAAAATTATTAGTCTTATAACATTTTTTAACTAAATTTCTTTACAAATAAGTATAGAAATAAAAGCAGATTAATCAGTATCTACAACAAAACACCTATCTTTTCCTTGAACTAATCTATTGTTTATGAAAGTTGACGCATTATTTATTTTTAAAAGGAATTTTTTTAACAAAAACATTCCTCTCCGTATCATCCAATAAAAATCTCGTCATAACTTGATTTCAAACTTATTCAGGGATAGGATAAAAAGCTATTTGGTAATATATAATAATGACAAGCACAATATAAACCATAAGGGTCCAGTATTTTTTTATACTTTTTAAAAGTGACAAAAGTAAACATACCCCTATACCACTAGGCTACGGAGCCAGTTACATTTTACCGAAAAAAATATCTTATTAACGAAGTAATTTTAAGTGATACAAAGTTACGATCAAAAACTGTACAAGTAGTTCATAATGACATTTCGCAGTAGGTATGTAAATTCAGTATCAGTATTGTATCCGTGCGAAGTCAGGGGCTGGTCGCTAGTTGTAATACAAGTCAATGTACCAGAAAAAAAAATTAAAAAAATATGTTCATGTGTTTAGCAATTGTACTAAAACGATTCTGTTTGTTCTCTATTTTGTATTAAGTGCTGTAACGTTGGTAACATTGAGAAATCTTTGTATTTTATTTGACTCCGAAGACTCTTGAGAATATTTAAGAGGCCACATGCTTCCGCTATGGGGACCGAGATGTAAAGATTTATGACTGAATGACACTTAAGTGTTCCAAGGAAGGAAGTTAAATGTATTAAGTATATATGAGATAAAAAATTGTAATAATACAATAATCGGTAGCCGGTTCAAGTTGGTAGCAAGTAGCAGAGGATCGGCCGTCTTGGCGTTTATTAAAAAAGGCCTATATGATGGACGGGTAAAGACTGCTAATGATAGTGATGATGATAATTTACCAAAATTAAATAAAATAAAAACTGAGAATAAAACTTTGTCTGGAAAATTATTTACATTTCATTATTTACTTTAAGACTCAATTAAAACTATTGTATTCATAAAATAAAACTAAATAAATAAAAAATAACATACATAAATTCTTGTGGAAATGAGCATCAGCTGTATTGTAAAAACGTATCATTGTCTGGAATGCACTTGAAACGAGCAAGCGGCTTTTATATTTAATAGATGAATACGGCAGAATAAAAAAGTTTTATTTACTGGGAAAATGTATGTGGTTGCTTTTCACATAAAACTATGACATTGCATATTATTGTGTGTACGCTCTTTAAAATAAATCCTGAGTCCTTGTCGGAAACTTTTTAATCCCTTAGGCCATGCAGGACCTACTAAGATTCCCTATACTTGGACCAGGCCATAGATACTGTAGTCCATCACTATCACAAATTAGTAACCACTAACCAATTAAACACAAATTTGTAGCCATGTTGTAAAAGAATCATCAATGAATTAGCGTTTGGTCGTCGTGATAAAGTTCATATTTATGGTTAATATTAAATGGAACATTCTGGGCAAATCCAAGTCCACTTTTTTTGAGGCTCGTTTTTAAAATAACATTCAACCATAACGAGTTATTTCTTTTCCATTAAGTCAGCTGTTGCTTTGTGTTTCACCGCTAATGACACATTTCCTATGGTGACCGGGTTAGAGTTATCACGCTTGGTGACCGGGTTGGCAACTGCAGTTCTTCTAGATTTTTGTAACTCCAGCGCTACTTTCCGGCAATGGTCTCGACAGTTTAGAGTCTTGAAGAGGAGATAGTTGACACGCCATCTGTCAACCACCATCAGATGATTGTGTCTTTTGCTTAAGTTAACTATTACGAAATCCGTGAGGTAGATGTGAAGGCAGAATTTGTATGCCATAGCCGTATCACGAAATATTCAATATTTTATTATAACTAGCATTTGTCTGCAACTTCATTTTAGTGGTGATATAAAAATGTTTTTTTTTCGTAAAGTAATAGTAACTGCCTCTGTAGCCTAGTAGTATAGGCGTGTGCTTGAGAATTCGGAGGTCGTGGGTTCGAATCCTGCGGGGACTCAACAAATTTTCATTGTAGTTTCGTAGTTGGTTAGTGCAATTTGGGCCGATCGCCAATTTGTCTGAAAAGTAAGATGATCAATGCGTCGGATGGGCATGTGAAAAGTCAGTCCACCCACCAACCCGCATTGAACCAGCGTGGTGGGATACGGTCCAAAAACCCCTGTGGATAAGGGTGTATTAGGGGAGGCCTATGTCCAGCAGTGGACTATCAAAGGCTGATGATGAATGATGATGAAAGTAGCCAAAGTTAAATTCAGATACATACGCTGCATTCCAGTGAAAACCCGTCAAATTGGACCAGTCATTCTAGAAACTAGCTGGAGCATGTGTGTTTCTTCTGGCCAAAATAAAAAAAAATGGCCTTTAAAAGCTAATTCGGCATTTCAGACTAGCAGCATTGCGACTGCTAAAGCTTGTTTAGGGTCAATTAAACATCGGCCTGTGGTAGTCCATAGCTGGACATAGGCCTCACCTAATGCACACTTTCCCCATTAGGCGGTTTTTGCACCGTATCCCACCACGCGTGTCCAATGCTAGTTGGTGGGTTCAACTTCAAATACTAGCATTAAATTTACCTGAGATAATCAATTAAGTTGCCTATTAATTTGTGATATAACTGGTGAATAATATTAAACTTGAATCAAGGAGAGTTTTACATTCATCGGAAGATAATTATATTAACGTACGAGCATCAAAAATTTTTTTATCGTAACCTAAATATACTGCTGTTATGGGAGTAATTTCGAATAAAAATTAGCAATTACCATTTAAATGCGTTATTTTTATGCGATTTCCTAAAAAATTCGATCACAATACAGACCTAAATTATATATATTAGTTGACATTTATCGTGTCGAAGTAATTATGAAAGATTTGGAGGCTATCCGACAAGATATTTCGTCAATGTTGCGTCGAAGCAAGGTGCGAAACCTAAACTTCCTAAGGATGAACTTATTACACTTAACAACTTACACAACAACAAAGAACTACCAATTCTCCGAGCGACAAAGGTAATTCTACGGTGATTATGGACACGTCAGATTATAATTCTTAATTAGAACAACTGTTATCGGATAAAACTACTTATAGGAAGGTCAAAACTGACCCTGCTACTAAAACGCTCAAATTAACTAGCGGTCTTATTTAAAAGCACTCCGAAAAACTTAAACTTAAATAATACCTTCATGTCCCAAGCCCCCAAAATTGTGAGGTTGCCTAAAATACACAAATTTAATGCTCCATTGCGCCCTATTGTTAGCCAAATTGACTCACCAACTTATAAATTGGCTCAACATTTAGTAAAAATTATTTCACCACTCAGAGGACAAACAAGCGCATTTACAAAGGATTCTTACCATTTTGTTAGTGAGGTAAAACATCTACATCTTGCTGACAATGAAACTATGGTTAGTTTTGATGTTCAATCTTTGCTTATATCTTTACCAATAGAAGATTGCATCAATATTGTAACAAGAAAGTTAGAGGAAAATAACATCTCAATAGAATATGCATTTTTACTAAAACATTGCTTAACATCTGGCTATTTATTGTGGAAAGATGAGTTCTTCATGCAGATGGATGGAGTAGCGATGGGTTGCCCAGTGTCTCCTATTGTTGCTGACATTTTTATGGAAGACTTTGAGCAGAAGGCCCTACTCACTGCTCCTATTCATCCAAGATTCAATAAGCGCTATGTAGATGATACATTTACCATCTTACCATATGATAAAATAAATGCATTTTTAAACCACTTTAACTCCATTTATTCAAAAATACAGTTTACTATTGAGTTAGAAAATAATAATTCTTTAGCTTTTCTTGATGTTTTAACTATTCGCAATCCTGATAACACCTTGAGCCATTTTGTATATAGGAAACCAACCCATACAAATAAATATTTAAACGGTAATTCACACCACCATCCATCCCAGTTATCTACCGTGTGAAAATCTTTGTTTCAGAGAGCACAAGGGATCTGCGATGATGATGATGGCTGAGCTACACCATGTTAAGCAAGTGCTGCGAGACAACAAGCTTGCTGCGCCACGGCAGTGTCACAGTGACCGAGTGAAGGCAGCCACAGTGAAGCAAGTACCTGCTGTTCTACCTTTTGTGAAAGGCGTAACTGACAAGATTGGCTACAGTTTGAGGCGGGCTTCAATCAAAACTTATTTCAAGCCGCTGAAGAAGATTGGTCAATTCCTACCAAGGAGTGTACAAGCTAGATTGTGACAGCGACCTCTCTTATATTGGATAGACAAAGCGAGCAATAAGAACCCGTCTGAAGGAACATATAACTGACATTAAACATAAAAGACCCAATAAGTCGGCAGTGTGTGACCATACTTTAAATAACCCAAACCATTACATCAGGTTTGATCGACCACAAATCCTCGATAAAGAACACCGATTCCTACCAAGGATGATCCGTGAGGCTATTGAGATTAGAAAACATTTAAATTTCAATAGAGAAGATGGTTGGGTTCTACCACCTGCTTTGGACCCTATTATTTATAAATTAAAATTTAAACCCAAGCATAATACCACTGCTGACTGTAAAGATTACACCAGTTCATTTTGCATAGGTCGGAGTACAGACTAAAAATAATTAATTAAAATTGAGAACTGGAAACTCCGCTTCTGCACTGGCAACAAGACGCATGACATCTCAATCAACCCCGTGACAACGGCCGCTGGAAAATATTCGAAACGTCGCGAGTTTAAAAATGAAAAATAAAGGCGATAAAATCCGTAAAATCATTTTATTTAATAATGTATAATATTCGCGAAAACAATAGAAATAATTAAACGTACTTCATGTATTGTACCTTCGTACAATAAATAATGTACAGGGTAAGGTTAAGGGCCTTAAGGGCCTTTTAAAGTAGGGCCTTAAGAGCCTATTAAAGTAGTGGAAGTTTTATTAATTGTTAATTTTGCAAAAAACATTTTGTATTATTTATTTTTTTAAACGTTTTGCACTAAGTGTACATAGGTGAACTTAATTCAAGAGGAATTTTCTTCATGTCAACCTTGGGGTCACACATCACATCACATCATCAGCCTTTGTTAGTCCACTGCTGGACGTAGGCCTCCCCTAAAACACCCCTATCCATTAGGGGGTTTGGACCGTATCCCACCACGCTGGTCCAATGCGGGTTGGTGGGTGGACTGACTTTTTACATGCTCATCCGACGCATGGATCATCTTACTTTTCAGACAATTGGGTGATGGGCCCCAATTGCTCTAACCAACTAGGAAACAACAATGAAAATTTGTTGCGTCCCCGCAGGATTCGAACCCACGACCTCCGGTGCCTAAAGCACACGCCCATACCACTAGGCTACGGAGGCAGTTTCAACAAAATGATATGTTATTTTAAAGGAAACCCTATTATGTATTGGTAACCCAAGGTTTCCTTTAAAATAACATATCATTTTGTTGGACATAAATAAAGTAGGTAGTATTATATCGTTATGTTATACTCATTATGATTTTAAAAGATTTCTATATTGCATAAAATGTAATCTCTGTCTTCTGATTTAAAAAAATGTCCTATTTGTCCTGTCAAATTTTAAAAAAGTGTCCGAATAAAAGTCCGAGAAAAGTTCAAATTAAGTTTTATTATTTTCTTATTCTTTCTATTAAAATTTGTAAAATACTTTTTGAAATATAACAATTAAAGATCGAAACTATCAATGCTAACGTTAATATCAATCATTACTATTTCTATAAATACATATCAGTTCGACTAACAATTGCAGATAAAATTCTGTTTAAAAAAATGCCTTACGCGCCTGAAAACACGTTACGCCTTATCAGCCGATACACCGCGGTTTAAATGGCACGACAACTTGCTGGCAAAATGGTGGCCAGTATGTCTATGAACACTAACAAAATTATGTTTAAAATTATGTCCACCTTTTCGTTTTTCTGTTAAACTAAACATACGATTGTGCCCCGCGTACGGGTGGCGATCACTTTTCCCCTAAAGCGCGAGAATATTATAAAAATTTACGGCTCGTTCATCAACAAAGGTTTTCCCCTCACTACATTTTTGCTGTTATTTGAATAGGTGAGTTTTTTTTTTTTTTTTTTTTTATGGCTTACGCAGGCAGACGAGCAGTCGGCCACCTGATGGAAAGTGGTCACCGACACCCATAGACATTGGCAATACCAGTGGTATCCAACGCGCTGCCTACCGTGAGACATAGGTGTTAAGATCTCGTTTACCCAGTAAATACGCTGGCTACGGTGCCTTCAAACCGGAACACAGCAGTGTTTTCACACTACTGCTTCGCGGCAGAAATAGGCACCGCGGTGGTACCACCCAGACGGTCTCCTGTAAACAGGGACCTACCACCGGTGAAAGTTAGTGTTAGTGTGTGGTGAGTGTTAAATAATTGAGTTGGTAAATGAAACGAAGCTTCTGTTTTAAATAATTTTATGTCAACAAAATGATAAATGAGTATACTCAAATATTGTAACGTTATAAACAGGCTTGTACTGGTTTCTTTGATGTGCTGTAATTATTAAAAATATTGAAACAAAAAAATAACATATGTCACAAAATTTATACAAATACACTACAATAACTTATAAAACTAAGTTCATTTGAAAAAAAATATTTATATACCGAATCCTGCGGGAACTCAACCAATCTTAATTGTTGTTTCCTAGTTAATTATAAGTTTCTTTGAGATATCGAAATGTCACCGAAGGACAAGATGTGAGTAAATTTAATACTATCTTACTTACTTATTTCTAATTGTGTTATAAATTTATAAATGCTTAAACATTTCTTTCAACTTTTACATGTACTTTTCTCATGCTACTATAGATTATTTTCCAAAAGATGCACACACACGTACATAAAATGTTATAACATCTATACTAATAAAGCTAGGCGAGAATCGTAAAAAGTGCAATTTTAAAATTTACGAACAGAACTGTAATATTGAATTATGCTTATTTCGTTGACTTTCTCCATATGTTTTCTGTTTAAAATACACTCATAGTAATACATCAATATTAGCATGTACAATAAATAAATACACAAGATATATATTTTTTATTTTTTTCTCTGATATTTGTAAATCTATACAAAGAGCTCTAAGATAGTGGATAAAAGTCACGCATTATATAAATTTATTCGAAACAGTATTCGGCTCGCAATGCAACTTTCTTTTATTGGGCACGCAAACTTTGGCAGTTAGAATGATAAATCGTGATGTAGCGCACACGTTTTTATTTCCATAGCGTAATTCGAGTAAGTATCTTAGTAAACTGACAACATATTATAAAATATCGATATACCGAATTTGTGAATTTTTATAAATTTTAGGATGAAAAATTTCTTTGTTAATTATTTTTTGATAACTTCTTTGTTCTGAAATGGAAACTTCCCAAGATCATGTTCTTCCCCATCTTATTACAAATGTTGGTTATTAAACACCGATAGTTACAGAATAATCTGTTTACTGTTGGTAACAAAATACAGCACTGCGTAACTTTGTCGTTGTACTATATAATAACAGTATCACGATCTAAATAATTATATGAATCAAAGTACCGAAGATTTGGCAGCTTATATTATTGTCGTGTTACTTTGGAAGACAAGAAGGTTGTAAATGGTCTATAGTCGGTTGGGTATAAACGATCGCATTATAATAGAAAACTTTTGAATAAAAAAAAGAACTGAAATTATCTGTTGTTAAGACAAAAATCTAAAAAAAATATTATAAAACATGCTAAAACTTTTGATTTTAGAATCCTTCTAAGAAAAAAAAATAATAGGTTCAGCCCGAAGTAGCTTATATCGTAATAAATAAAAAATCAACTCGTTTTAAAATTTGTTCGTCTGTAAAGAGAAGAAAGTTCATATAATTGACTTCAGGCTCCTTTAAATTATCTGAAAACTCTGACATAACAATATTACGACTTGCCATAACAATTTAAATTGTTCGTAAAATAACAGCCAAGCTCCGTTCAAGGGCTTTATTAGGACGAAATTTCTAAAGCTAAGTTGAAAAGCAATAACTGCCTTTCTAACTCTGTGATAGATAAATCTTATCAAAAACTTTGATCTGGAAGCATAATCATAATCATACAACAATACAAATATTTCTAATATTCTACTGCATTTCAATATTACTACTTCAATTATTTTAAAATCAATAGTAGAGGCCAAATGGGAAAACTTATGACTGACTATTAACGGTCATATTTTTTTATTTCGTAAAAGCCTTAAGCTAATCTCTACTTGGAAAAAATATTCATATCAAATTTCTAGTCCATTAGCCTTATAGCTTCAGATATATTGTAACCAGTGAGTTTGAAAACGGGATCTCCTATCTACAGGTATACATATATACACGTATAGGTAAGTTATATTTTTAATTTAGTGTCTTAGATATAATAGATTTTATAATTAGTTCACGGTATTTTAAAGATATAAACATTTAAAATTAAGGTCTACATTTCTTTTGGTAAAACACGCATAACATACCGTTATTATGTATTCAGAAATGAAGCTTACAAAGGGACGTTGATTTGGCGGATGAGATTGATAAAAGCTACCAGATGAAAGAATGCTCAATTTTCATGCCTAAGTAAAGGTCTTAATAAAAACAAAGGATAATTTTAACTCTTTTATTGGTATAAAAATGTTTTTTACCATAAAGGCATAAATTATGTTTTAAAACTAAAAAAACCTTTAAAGTCGTATCTTTGTCTTTAGTGAGGTTCTTCTTTTATAATTTCCTAAACAGAAATGTTAATTTTATCTCTATCGGAATAGAAAAATATGCTAAGTAAATTCAATGGAGTGTTAAAAATGAGAGGGCTTTGGATATATGTGAAATTTAGGCCTTATTGTAGATCCTTGCCATATGCTATTTTATTTTAGCAATTAATACAGGACCTTTTTGGTTTGCGATTTAAGAAAGCTCGTTGAATTAATAGTTTTAAAAATAAAATTACCATGACTCTTGTGCATACAATCTAGTCCGCAGTTTCTTTTTAAAAGTAAGTTAACTTTGAATTCTTTAAAAGTACAACGGTAAATGTTTATCTTTTACTTACTATTACACATATTATCCAATAAAACTATGTGATGACTTGTCTTACGTTTTCTAAAATATATAAAAAGCCTTAGTGTCAAGGTAAGTGAGGTTACAATCAAGACAATACGCTAAGTAAAATAATTAGCAAAGCAGCTATAAGTCATTTTTAATCGTTACGTAGTAATTGCTCACGAGCTTGCGTGTTTAAGACATAATTTGATGCCAACTTTATCGTAGTGAATAACAGTACATTTTGCGGCATATTACATCATCAGCCTGTGATAGTCAACTGCTGGACATAGGCCTCCCCTAATACACCCTATCCATTAGGGGGTTTTATGGACCGTATCCGGTCCAACCGGACCCGGACCGGTTTTACACGCCCATCCGACGCATGGATCATCTTACTTTTGAGACAATTGGGTGAACGCCCAAATTGCCCTAACCAACTAGGAAACAACTATGAAAATCTGTTGAGTCCCTGCAGGATTCGAACCCACGACCTCCGGTTTTTAAAGCACACGCCTATAGGCAGTACAAATTTACGGCATATTAACTTCGAACAATTCAAAAAGAAATAAGCGAGACTTAATTATAAATGTCAACGTAAAATGCATACGGCTTTCATGTTAAATTCACAACAAATTAGTTTCGAGCGGTAAGCTGTAAATTGTTTCGTTTAAATACAAGAAAATTCTAATTATTTTATTTAAATAAATATTATCTCCATGCTTCACTAGCTGATTGTACACAGAAATGATGTTGTAAACTTTTAACAGAAAAACATGACCGACTTCTTATAGCAAAGTCAAATTCAATGTCAAATATCTTTATTCAATATGGAAACATTACACTTTCTTATTGATTGTCAAATATTCTACCACCGGTTCGGAATCGGATGTATCTGACCTGAGAAGAACCAGCGAAAGAAACTCAGCGGGCCTTTTTTTCCTTTTTTCAATTAATTTTACAAAATTTTTACTTAGTACATTTTACTACTTTTAAATAGCCTCGAGCAAACAGTTCATTACCAGGGTGTGTTATCTATCAAGTAGTCATTACAACATAATATCCTTTAACACACAAACGTTCCTTTACAACTATTTTAAATTTATTTACAGATAAAAGCTGAACGTTTTTTGGTTTTTATTGCAGAAGAGTATATATTGTCCTATGAAACATTTCATTGTTCTTCGAGCCTAGTTTTTGGAAGAAAACATTTATGCTTATTCCTCGTATTTATATTATGTGTGTCACAATGTTTTACAGAATCAATTGTTATGTTTATGAACATAGATAATATTTGCAAATATGTATTGAGAAATAACAGTCATTACATTAATTTCTGTAAACATTTTTCTCAAGCGATTCTGTATGGCCAGGGTTATAGACTGCTCGAATCGCTCACTGTTAAATTATGAAAATAGTATTAATATCAGTCGCGTTTCCCACAGTACATTGCCATAGACATTATACTGTGAAAATACCTAAAATATACCAAACAGGTTACAACCTAATTTCCTGACCAAAGTATTATGCTGTCACAGTGAAATGCTTTGGTTAAGTCACTAGAAGATACCTAAAGCATCGTGTGACCCTTTTCATGCCAAATATAGTCTTAACAAGATGGGTACCTGCATCGATTGTAGAACGACCCCGTGTAAAACCATATTGTTTGTTATTGAGAATTAAAATGTATATGTAATTGGTTAAGAATTGTATTCTCGAAAATTTTACTAAGCAGGCAGTATAGAAATAGGTCTAAAGTTATTGGGGTCTATAGTAATGCCTGATTTATATACTCGGAATAACTTTACTGTGCTTCATAAAGTCAGGAAATTTACCAATGTAATACAATCATTAAAAATAGCTGCAAGGCAAGGTGATATGACATCAATAATAGAATTTATCACCTAACCGAGATCCCCACAGATCTACAGTTTTCTTAATGTCCAGAAATTTAAAAGCGGACACAATATCTTTATCGCTTAAATTACTAAAATAGAAATTATTTTTACATTCTCTAAATATTTTCTATCAACAAGGACTCTGCAACAGTTGGAGAAGAAACAAGTGACTTGGTGGTAGAAACAGGAATGTCTCAAAAAAAATTTTAAATAGGATGCTACATCTTGATCGAATTTATTTTACTATTATTAACATTTAGCGAATTTCAAAGTTCTTGTTTACAGCTCTTCCTCTTTCACCAGTAATTATTTTCCAAGTCATTTTATTTTATCCGAAGCACCTTTAGTCTAATTTTTATATACAGTGACTTCTGCTGTCCAGTACACTTTTCTGAACGTTTTGGAGTATACATTAACATATGTCACAAAATGTCGCGTATAACTATTTGAAGCAATATAACAGGCAACAAACTACTCGGCGTACGAAATTGCAACGCTTTCTGCCACGCATTTGAAATCTCTGAGAACTCATAAGGCTCTATATATCAAATATTGTCTATCACACGTTTTATGTAATAGAATGAACAATTTTAAAGGCAATAATTTAAAAGTACATCTATGTAAAATATATTTATGTCTTTCTTTACGGTTAGCAGCGTTTATAATTTATTCGCATAAGGTTGTGATTTTATATTTCTAAATATCTATTAAACTACTTATCACAAAATCATTTTTAAAAATTGGAACTAGATACTAGGCTATAATATCTATTATTTAAAAAGAATGAACAAAATTGGACCTCTAAGAGTGGAGCAACGAGGTAACTATATTTAAAAAACAATCGTCTGAATTGAGACTTTTGGAAGTCGGTCAAATATAAATTGCTACTAAATAGCAATAAATCATAACTAATTATCAACATTGTTTTACATATCAGCATCGATGATCAAGGGCAGATTAAGGTCCGGCAGGAAAGAGTCCAAAACGTCGGAATAAATACGACAAGATTTTCTTTTAGTACAAAGCTTAAACATGCCTACAAGATTTTCTAATGAAACTTAAAATATCGATTGATGTAATTATTGATTAATATAAATTTGAGATAAAAACAACTGACTACCGATTCTACCAAAATGTGATAAACTTTAAAACACACGAAAAGATAAAAATAAACATCTCTCATACAAAGCACTTTCATGTCACGATGTACATTTTACGTTAGGAAGCATTAATTAGTAGCAAAATAACCAATGGAAACGGAAACTTATTATAGCCGCAACAATCAGACATCGTAGCAGTCATGCATCAGATGGACATGTAAATAGTCGGTCCATTCACCAACCCGCATTGGAACAGCACCACGCTGGTCTGTGGTACGGTCCAGAAACCCCTAATGGAATAGGCGTCATAAGGGGCCCTTTCCAGCATTGGACTAATGAAGCTGATGATGTAATCAGTCAAATGGTATTTCTACGAAAAATGCTCCATGAACAAACTTCGATGTTTAAAATCGTGATACTGCTTGGTGATCTAATATAAAATGCTCATTTATGCATACCTCAAACTAAATTAATATTTTCATATTTTATAATTTAATAATGTTTCTTTTGTCTTCTTATTAAGGTGAATTGATCGCGGTGATACAATTGCGTATTTTCAAAGCAATGATGAAGATATAACCTTGTCCTTTTAAAGAACCTTTTTTTGGAGAGGATAGTGGGCAAGAGAAAACCGGCAAGGAACTTTGTTGTTAGTTGAGCGTATTTATTACTGATAGCTAGTCAGTTGTTCTCTTTACTTTCTATAGTAATAAAAATCATGAGACCCAATAGTAAAACAATGTTACACATAATTTTTTCTTTTATTTTCGTGATTGTGATGATGGGTATTTATTATACATATCAAACCCACATTTTTACTGATTTTTGCGTTAATTTTATTTCGGACTCTTTCCAGCGTGCATGATCACAAGCAGACTGCTACTAGTGTGCCCGTGATCATGTATACTGATATTGTTGAACAATGTTAATAGTTGTTTATGATCCATTGCTATTATATTTAGTAGTGTTTTATTGTTTTTAAATAAAATGATAAGACTTTTTCATATTTTTTATTATATTTTAACGATACTATATGCAGCTTTTGCGCTGGAAACTACTTTGTTCTAAATTATAAAAAAATATATTATACAAAATAATATATTATATGGGATACGGATACAGGGATACGGTCCAAAACCCCCTAATGGGTAAGGGTGTATTAGGGGAGGCTTATCTAGACCTAGACGAGGTCCAGTATTGGAGTTTTTGTGTAAAATGCAAAACGGTTTGATTGAACCCTTAGCTCATGAGACGAATTTAAAATTAATTTATTAACAATATGTCTTTATTATGAATGTTGTATAACTAATTATGGTATGATATCGTCGTATCGTTGACAATATGTTATTTCTCAATTTTTAAATAATATTAACGAGCCTTTTCTTTATACTGACGAATTAATTTTAAAATGTAGTTATTATTTAATTTAAAATGTAATTAATTTAAATATTTTTTAAAAACTTTTTACGAGATATGCTCCTTTTGGGTGAACGTGCTTTTTATTTGTTTATAAAAGAGATTTCAAATTATAAGTTACGCATGTCTTTTTTATTAGCAGACGCAGGTCATTGTCCACGGAACAAATACTTTAAGTTATTTTTCTAAATTAAAAAACTTTTAATTAGGAACAAGATCGATTATACCCTTCCAACAATAGATTACTTCTGACTACCTATTGTCTTCTAAAGAGATACAAAAAATTATCATTTTCATCACCACCTTTATTATGCAGTTCATATAATCATATAATTTGAGATACTCAAAATAGTCATGATTAATATATACTGAGCTCAAATATTAAGGTAGCAAACCTTATTATTACAGACTCTTTTTATGTATTGCCAACCAGTTAGAAGCAGAAAAAAATTGTAAAAGCAACCCTAAAATTGTTATTTTGGTATAGGACCTATTGAAATCAGCAAACAGATTATTCTGACACCAGAGGTATTTGATAACAAACATTTATAAATAAACTAGCGACCCGCTCTGGCTACGCAAGGGTGCAATACAAATAAAATAAAATCTATAGAACATTTACAATATTTTGAATGAATTATAGATATAAACCTTTCTCTTCAATCAATTTATGTATAGAAAAAATCGTAATCAAAATCCGATGCGTGGTTTTTAAGATTTAAGCATACATAGGGATATAGGGACAGAAAAATAAACTTTGTTTTATACTAGGTAATGATCATTCCCGTGACCCTCGGAAGTTTCTATTTCACTACAAAGAAGTTATTAAAGAATCATTAAGAAATTTGCTTTTTACGAGTAAATTCCTTATTGAATATTCTTCATAGGATTTTGTTTTTTTTTAAATATTTAAAGTTAAATTTACGTATTCGGTGTGACAATATTTAATAGTTTGCTGTCAGTTCACGTAGATATTAACTCGATGTACGCTTGTTACATTTGCACTAGATTACAATTTCTTATTCCCGCTGCCCAACTTTGCGTGCCCAATAAAAGAAAAGTTGTATTGCGACTGGAATACTGCATCGAATAAAATTATATTATGCGTAGGTTTCATCTATTATCTTAGAGCTTTTCGTAAAGATTTTAAAAATATCAGAGAAAGAAAATATCAAATATTTGTTTTGTGTATTTATTTATTGCATATGTTAATATATTTTTGTATTACAATGATAGTTTTTTTAAAAACAAAAACATAAAGATAAGTACATGGGCATAATTCAATATTAAAATTCCTTTTGTGAATTTTTATACTGCACTTTTTACAACTCTTTCTTGGCTTTATTATTATTGAGGTCATAACATATTATGTACGTGAGTTGTCTCATCTTTTTGGAAATAACCAATATTAGCATGCAAAAAGGACATGTATAAGTTAAAAGAAATGTTAAAGCATTGATAAGATTTATAACACATTCAGAAACAAGTAGCTAAGATAGTATTAAATTTAGCAACAAGATGTTGCTGAATTTATGTGGCTTTCGGTCACATTTCGTTATCTTGATGAGAGAGGCAATTAATTATTTTATACTTTTGAAATATCTATTGGAAAAAATGTACTAAGTATCAAAGGTAGCTTTTTTTAAACGAACTTAGTTTCATACGTTGTTGTATAGTATATTCGAAATTGTTAGTCATTGTTTATATCTGTACAACATAAAACAAACCAGCACAAACCGGCTTAAAACGTTACAATATTTGTGTATAACACCTCTGTGTGCTTATTATTTTGTTGACATATAATTATTTAGTACGGAGGCTTCCTTTCGTTTATCAACGCAAATTTTACCACTCAACCTATACAAATAACAGTAATAATTTAATGAGGGGAACACACTGGCGATGAATGAGCCCTATATATTTATAATATTTTCGCGCTGTAGGAAATGTGGTCATCATTTATACACGGGGCACATTCATACGTTTTTAATAAAAAGTAATTAAAACAAAACGGTAGACAATACGGTTGTTGGTGTGCAAAGACAAACTGGCGACCATTTATCTAAAAAATTGTCGTGCTATTTACGTGGAGTTTTGAGTAGTTTTTTCACTTGTTAGTACAATGATTATGTATTTGACGAAATAGTGACGACTTATATTAACCTAAACATTAATTGTTTCATTTTTGTGATAGGTCCCCTTTTTATAGGGGACCGTCTGGGTGAGTACCACCGCGGTGCCTACGTCTACCGCAAAGCATTAGTCTGAAAACACTACTGTGTTCCGTTTTGAAGGGCACCGTAGCCAGCGTATTTACTGGATAAACGAGACTTAAAATCCTATGTCTCACGGTAGGCAGCGCGTTGGTTATACCTGTATTGCCAATGTCTATAGGCATCAGTGACCACTGTCCATCAGGTGGCCCCGACTGCTCGCCTGCCTGCGTATGCAATAAAAAAAAATAGAAGCAGATAAAATATGAGTCTATTATATTGCGCAATTCTTGTGTATAGTATATTTCGATCACCAGATAATAAAGGAAAAGTATTTCTCTTTGCAATAGAAGGAGAAGTAACAAGAAGGTAAATAGGTAGGTATATAGATTTATTACAAGCCATGAATGTTGATTAGTGCACAAGTGCTTTGCTCGTTAAAGCAGCTTCATCTACTTGTTACGGAAAGCCGGAGGGTAAATGCTAGTGCAATCGTAATTAAAGTCTGAATGAGATGTTTTAATGGAGAATGCTTTAAATGAAGCACTAGATACTAAGTATCTAAATTAAACCTGCACGAGACGTAGTTATTTCGAATCAACTGAAGTAATAAAATGTCATTTACTGCCAAGAAAGACAAAGTGATTTGTTTATGTTAGAGAATGAGCGAAATAGAAAATGTTTACGGTGGTTTCTAATCTTTATTAATATCAATTAATTATACCAATTTTAGTCATATATCAGGCCAAATAATGTTAGTAGTGCGAGTTTTTTCAATTTTAACAAAAAGGGAAAGCCAAAAATATGTTTTTTATATTTTTTATTACAAAATTAAGCAATAAAAGATGATTTAATTATTAAAGAACTATTTTACTTACAAAAATAATATATAGTATTTATAAATATTATAGTATAGTACCTATTATATTACTACCTCCGTAGCTTAGTGGTATGGGTGTATGCTTTAGAAACCAGAGGTCGTGGTGTCATGAAGTGTGTCAATGATTAGCACCAGAATCCAAACGTAAAACCCGGCGGGTTCGAGGGGTTTGCGGGTGCAACTTAAGTGTGCACAGGCTTCACCTCATTCTGTGGCTTGGCTCCGAGGGACCCCTGAAGGGGACCTCGGCTCGAGCTACAACTTCTAATCCCGTGAGCGGCTTGATCCAGGGCGCCCGGTGGCCGAACCTCGGCCTCGATAGGTTGCTTTAGGACTTCTGTGAGAAGTTAATAACCGCTGTTGGCTGGTGAGAATCGGCCAGGTACGTACCGATATCTAGTGTACGGTGTATTCGTTTGCCCTCGATGGCGAGGACAAAATGTGTTGCGTCTCTGTGAGTTAATACGTGCTTGCACGGTTGTTACCTCATCGTCCGGATCTGTAGTCGCGTTTCACGCGCTTCGATGGATGTCGTTTTTAGCAAGAGAGACTGTTAGTTCGGTTAGCCTCAGCCTGCAACTCTCCTTTTAAACATGCTGACAACCTTCTTATCCCCACCCCCACCCGCACCCGACTGTAACCAGAAAGCAAAATACTCCAGCGCAGTCCAAAATTATTCAAAAGACAAAATTAGGAGTACATTAAAACTATTAAAAATAACACCAGAAATCGAAGTTAAAAGTTTAAAACGCTATATGCGTAAATGCGGTTGTTTTTGCATTAGGGAAATTGGTGGACACTATGAACAATTAACTAGTAGCCGTACGCTCCTTTCAAGTAAATTAAAGTGACAAAAGTGATTTCCATGTTCTTTTACAATTAAAAAAAAACACAGGATCATTAAGACGAGTAAGTAAGCAGATGTAAATATTGTATAAGTACTTGATAATTACTTTCTACTTTAACATGAAGAATTCTTACTTATATTTATATGATTATTAAGTGTATTACAAGAAATGCAAGTTATTAGCCAAATAATCGTCTTAAAAATTCTGCCTGTTTTTAGTGTGATGGAAAATATAATCACAACTTATTTCTTGAAAATGGTTTGGTGTAAGTAATAATTATGCAAAACGAACAGATTGGTATATTTTTTTTTCAATTAGGCAGACCAGCAGTCAGGCCACCTGATGGAAAGTGGTCACCGTCACCCATTAACATTGGCAATACCAGTAGTATCACCATCACGGTGCCGTAAAACATATGGTGTTTGGTCTCATTTACCCAGTAAATGTACTGCTTACGGTGCCTTTCAAATCGGAACACATTTTCACTAAGACAATTGTGCAGGAAATAACGCCTGTAATTTTGTCAGTTTTCAATATATTTGTTAAATTTCTCGCATACCGTATTTTGTAGTGAACTTTTATTGGAGTGTATAAGTTATGTAGGTACTAAACGAAAAATCACGATTTCGCAAACTTACAATTTTTTTGAACTACTTAATGTACAATTATATGTTATTACTAGGTTACATTGTATACAACACATTAATTAAAAGTTTAATAAAAGCAATTAAAAAGTTTACAATGATCCAGAATTTATTTTAAAAGTAATGTACGATAGCGAACAAAAGAACGTGCATACAATAATATGCGATGTCATAATTTTATCTGAAAAACAACTATGTACATTTTTCTAGTAAATAAAACTTTTTAAATAAAAGCCGCACGCTCCTTTCAAGTGCATTTCAGACTTTGGTGCCTCTTTACAACACTGGTGACGTTCATTTACACTTATGTATGTTGTCTTTCATAAATTTAGTTTTAATGCATAGATCCACTGTTTTAATGCATAGATAACTGCCTCCGTAGCCTAGTGGTATGGGCGTATGCTTTGGAAACCGGTGGTCGTGGGTTCGAATCCTGCGGGGACTCAACATATTTTCATTGTTGTTTCCTAGTTGGTTAGGGCAATTTGGACCAATTGTCTGAAAAGAAAGATGATCCATGCGTCGGATGGGCATGTAAAAAGTCGGTCCACCCGCATTGGACCAGCGTGGTGGGATACGGTCCAAACCCCCCTAATGGATAGGGGAGTATTAGAAGAGGCTTTTGTCCAGCAGTGGACTAAAAGAGGCTGATGATGATGATGCAAAGATCCAATCGTCTTAATTAAGACTAATTGTAAAAAAAAATGCGAAATTTATTGTAAATAATTTACAAAAGAAAATTTTACGCTGAGTTTTGTTGTTACTTCTTCCATTTTATTTGGTATATTAATGCTGTTTTTATTATACTTTAAGATATTATGGTACAGATTAGCGGTAATAGAATCGTTATCAATTTTATAGTTAATTTTGCTATAATCAACGTATACAGCTTCTTTGTCGTATCGTCGTACTGCTTGAAAACACTTAGTAAGACCTTTCCGGTAAAATGTAAAGGATAATGTTTTAAGGTTTATCAAAATTTCGTTTATTAGACGTTTTATATACAATGATTTTATTTAATTAATTTAAGTTTACAAGATTTTTTTCTGTGTTGCCTGAAATAACTATAAATGAAGTATAATAAAAGAAATCACGAAATCTTTTACAGTTTGTATTGTGCTTGTCATTAATCTTTACCAATTTTTTTTTATCTTGTCTCTAAATAAGTTTGAAATCAAGTTGTGAAGAGACTTTTATTGGCTGATACGGGACGTTATCTCAAATGTTTTCTTCTTTGTACTAAAGAGAATTACTTTAACTTTCATAAATAATTAATTAAATCAAAGAAAAGATAGTGATTTTGGTGTGGATACTGATTAATCTACTATTGTTTCTATACTTATTTCTAACGACATTAAGTAAAAATAAATGTTACAGGATTTATTATTTTTTTAAGGCGTAGGTTTACATTAAAAAAACTACAGGACTTAAACAAACAAACAGGAAATTATTGTTACACTATAATGCCATGAACATGAAACTAATTTGTATACTACTAATCTACTCATCAGCCTGTGATAGTCCACTGCTGGACATAAGCCTCCCCTAATACGCCCCTATCAAGGTTTTGGTAAATTTGTGTGATGATTGTTATTTTATAATGTGATGATAATTTTATTGCTGGTTACGATATTCGGCATCGTAAGTCATAAATAGAAATTTTTTCTAACATTTCTGTGATATTTAGTTGTTATTACGTTATGTATGTGTTGATGATGATGATGATGATGATATATTTATACGGTCTTTGGTTGGATTAAATATATTTAAACATTATATCATAACAGTACGTTTTATAAAATGACTTTTATACATTTATCTATTTATTGTCAACACTTAGCCAATTAGCCAAATATTCGAAAGATCAATAAAAGCCAAAATACAAAAAGACGTTTTGTTATCAAAAACTTACCTTGTCTTATATTCTTCTCTATTAAATATGAAACTGGAATAATAAATAACGATAACGATTCTTATAACTTTTAATACGTTGAAGATTAGGTTTTTTATAATTTTAAAACAAGTAAATGCAGGCATTAGCACCGAGGTTATTAATATCATCTTACAAACAGTCCTATATGTACTAAGCGTTAATTAAAATACCTTCAAGATAAATGAATACAATATCATAAACATTGTACTAAATACTTTGTGTATTTTAAGACTCATAAATTGCTCTGGTGGAAAAATATGGACTTTAAGTTATGATTTCTTTTCTCGCTTTATTTTCCGTAAAACTTAAGACGAAATTTTTATAAACAGAGTTGTTTTGCTCGCCAACGTATAATTTGATTGCCCTGCTAAGGTTAGGTAAGGGTTTACTTAATTTATATTAGGAAACAAAAACTTACTAAAGATAATCCATTTTTAACGCGTTGATCTTAATATGCTAATGCGTAGTAGATATGTTTTGAAGCTTGAGAGTTTATCGTATCATCATCATCATCAACAGCCTGTGTCAGTTCACTGCTAGTCATAGGCTGCCCATAATGAACGCCCCCGCTTCCGATCTTCGGCTATTCTCATCCAATTTGCCCCTTAGCGAATGTCGTCACTACATCTTACCGCAGGTTGTCCCACACTACGTTGGTCATATATGTGAATAGGCGTGTAATAAATAATATATTTTCTGTATTTAAAATAAAACTATATTGGGGACTCCAGTGATAAATGAGATTTGATTATTTTTTTCATGTAGTTTTGTGCTCTTATTAGTCAAACATCGCGCTATGACTGCCTTTTAGCGGCGGGAAATCTTTTTCTTTTTCGAGTACATTTTATTACTAACGATGTATGAATATAAACTCCCTTTCGATTAGTCCAATATTTGAAGTTATTAACTCTGTATATTTATCTATAATTTACCAACATAAAATTAACTGTTAAGTCAAGTTTACTTAATTAACCTTTGCAAATATGTGTTATGAACCCAAACTAAATAACAGTAAGTATGTTCAATAGGGTACATGAGAGCTTAAAAATAAATTTAAAGATAAATCCTCTATAATTATATATGTGATTTTAGCATAAATTATAAAGTTGCAGTTAAAACATATAAAAAAAAAATTACATTAACTTTACAATTGATAAATTTATAAAAAACAGGTTATAAAAAACATGATTAACGCCCTTCAGGCATAATAGGTTGCGACACCCAAGCAGTAGTCAAACACACCCTACACTTAGAGTGCTAGACAAAAACACACATTCACGACATCGGCCCCACCGATGAGGTTGAACTTATACATTTGCTATATGACACTGTAACTGAACACCAAATTGGATAGGAGCGTTGCTGGAGTTTCTTGCGCCCTTTCTTCTCCCAGCGCCAACGCTTTAAGAAGTCGTAGTAAAGTTTAGATAGAGCTCTTCTAGTTATTAAATTATCCTTAGATAGCGTCTGAATCAGGCCCCACATCCGGTATGTTCTAATAGGTTGACTCCACAGAGCACGAGATCCACTCAAATAAAGACACCTGATATATTCATCTCTAATAATTCTCGAGGGAAAAAGGAGTATCCTCTCTAAAGGAGTATCCCTAAAGTACGGAAAATGTAAAGAGCTCATAGAAACTTTATAAATAAAATAAACTATTATGCTACGTAATCCAAAAGGCAAAAAAATACTACTGACTAACATAGGATTACCACACTGAATAACATAGGACACTGTAATAGCACGCTCGTTTATTTGTTGCTTGTGTGATTGTTATTAGTTAAGTTAATACACAATAAACGAAAGAAAATGGCTTTTGCGTTACATAATAATACAATTTTCTTGCGTACATATGTAAACAAGCAATGCAGCAACCAGTTCAAGTTGGAAGCGAATAGTAAGAGATCAGCCATCTTGGTGTTTATTTTAAAAGGCTTTTATCAAGCAATTGACAGATAAAAGCTGATAATGATAATAATTATGATGATGTAAAACACGATTTAAAACTACTTTTAAATCCATTTCGTATGACAGATTTTGTAAATTAACAGCGCTTATTGGCATGTTTATGAAGCGTTGTTAATTTACAAAATCTGTCATTAGTTAAATATTTGTCGTTCATAACTCTGTTTATTTAGATATTTATTATTTACGAATATAAAATTATTCGTTAATAACATTTACTTTATTAACCTATGCAAACATGTGTCAATAAGTCAACCAAAAACACAGCAGTAATTTTATGGGTTTGCAGTTTAACAAAAATTAATTAAAAAAAAAACAAAAAACTATACATTATTAATATCAATATGAATAAAAAAGAGTGCAGGCAAATCCGCAATCGCAAAATGAATAAACTGCGACGCTCTTCTTTAATTTTAGCATAAAGAAATTATTCTTATTGTTTAAGAGATTATTATACACATTAAATCCACTCTAAGGATTTTTCCCGTTAATTCTTAATATATATATTCCTGACGATCTAGGGTACATTACGACGTAAGAATGATAAAGTGTGATCATTGACTCTTAAAAGAGCTTGAAACGTTGGGAACATATAAAAAAAAATAAACGAGAAAAATCCGTAAACGGTGCATTTAATTAGCGTAAAGTGTTAGGATTCATCATTAATATAACAAGAGTGTAACAATTTAATAATTTCCTCCTAGTCGAACAATCAAAAGATCGGGTAACTGCGCAGGAGATATCATCAACATCATTAGCCTTTGTTAGTCCACTGCTGGACATAGGCCTCCCCTAATACACCCCTATCCTTTAGAGGGTTTGGACCGTATCCCACCATGCTGGTCCAATGCAGGTTGGTGGGTGGACCGACTTTTTACATGCCCATCCGACGCATGGATCATCTTACTTTTCAGACAATTGGGTGATCGGCCCAAATTGCCCTAACCAACAGGAAACAACAATGAAAATTTGTTGAGTCCCGAGTTCGAACCCACGACCTCCGGTTTCTAAAGCACACGCCCATACCACTAGGCTACGGAGGCAGTCGATATTGTAGGAGATATTGTAGTTCTCATAGTCCGATGGGATAGATAACCGACACAACCGGAGAAAGACCACGCGCAGGGCCGACTTTTGTGACGCCCATCCGATGTATGGGTCATTTTACTTTATTAATCGGGTAATCACCCCACATCGCCCTAACTAACTAGAAAACAACTTAAAACGTAATTGAGTCTCTGTAGGCTTCAACTTCCGGTTTCTAATAGCGCAAGTCTTTATAACTGTGGCTACGGAGGTATGTTGAAGCATGTACAATGTTTCCATATACTTGTTGTAATTTTGCGTAAAATGTGAACATTTATCGTTAATGTATCTCTTTATTCTCATAACAACAATATCTTATGTTTAAACTGCGATTCACTAATAATTGTTGCGCCATTTGTGTTTGAAACTATATATATATATATATAGGATTTCAAAATTTCAAGTCTTAACCGTGATACAGGTAATAACATCTAATGCAAAGATCCATATACAGGAAACAGTTAACAGAAATAGACATGATAATAGAAAAGAAAACATTCAAATGACAATAATCAATTTAGTGAGTTATGAGTTTGTTTCTTTATGTATTTTAAAATAATCAATCAAATAAAACGTAACTTAGCAGCAAAATGTTCATTCATCGCGTGGAAAAACATCGACATTAAATTACGACTTTCCCTCTCTTCTTGTTTTTTCGCAAAACTTCGCTCTAAATCCTTATAAATGGAGAGTTGTTTTTCCGCGTAAACTGCTAATTTGACCGTCGGGCCTGAAAGTTTTTATTGGAATATTCATGATTGACAAATACGCCATTTTAAAAGTGGTACAATTTTTTGGTGATGGAAAGAACTATTGAAATGTTATACCGGCTCCGTGGTAAAGTGATATTGGCCCATTCTGTACATGAGTTGCCCAATTCATGGCCTCAACAATATAAATAATTTGCCATCGACGCGCAAAAAAGAACAAGAAGAAGAATGCGTTCAAATGTACTGATAATTAATATAAACTAGCCCTTCGATGCGTTTTGCCCTATGGGCTATGGTGAGATATTTCCACTAAAACTTTTCTTACTAACTAACTAATTAAATACTAAATAACGCTTGTTATATTGGTCGCTCAAGACTCATTAAGTCTAAACAAGAACGCCAGTATGGACTTGATGGAATAAAGGATGAACATATATTCGCCGTCAATAGAATCCATCTCCTAGGCATCTGTAGTAAACAACCGTACAGAGAAGATTTTGTTTTACAAGGGAACATTGTATGTTGTGTGGTTCAAACTGATTTGGGTAAAATTTATGCATATCAACAAGGCATTAAAGACATATGTAGTTTGGCAATTTAGAATTTAAATGTAAATTGTTTCTCTATGTTTTTACTTTACCACTTAACTGCCTCCGTAGCATAATGTTACGGTTGCGCTTTGTTCTAGAAGTTATGGGTTCAAATGCCTGCGGTGACCGAGCAAATTTGTATTCTTGATTTCTAGTTTATTAGGGCAATACAAGCTTATCATTTCATTGTCTGTAAAGTTAGATCAGCATCTAAAAATTATGTTCGCAAAGGTTGTTCTTTCCATCGATCTTTTAGCTTGAATTAAAAATGGAGGAAGACCTCCAGTTTTTAAAGCGCACCCTCTTACCATGTGGTTACGAAGGCACTAAATCGGTATAACAAATAAGCAAATGAATAAAAACCGAATAAGTTTAAGCGCATCACTTGTACTGCAACATTCTGCTACACACAACCGTTGTGCAAACTTTTACTTATAAAAAGGGTTTTGTGGGACAACTTTTATCGCTTTGGAGTCGCCAGAGATCTTACAGGGTCGTAACCCGCACTACGGATTTTGGATATTGGTAGTAGAAACAAAATTGTGCACAAATGTTTTCTTTAAAGCATCGGTTACGAAAAAAGCGGGATATTATAGAGTCTGCTCATTATTTTGCGTTGTTTTCAGTTAAAAAAATACGGCTTCAATAGATTTATTTTTATATGCTATTTTTATATTTGAAAACTATTATTGCATATTTTTAAAAGCTTCATTATGCTACTTTCTCGTATGATTGATGTAGTTTTATTGTATTAGTAATGTACGTTATATTAATGTATTAATATTTTAATATAAAGTTTTGTAGTTTTTTAAACAGAAACCATGAGAAAAATCTTTGATTAATATTTAAAAAATATTTTCAGAAACCAATTTATTACGTAAAATTTCAACCTAGACATAACCCACGGTTGGTATATACGACGGCGTAATTTTTATCTAAATATATTCTTTTTCTAATGTTTTGCTTTAAATGTCTATTAAATTACACATTAAAAAACAAGGACCAAATCCTGGAAGGAAACAACTTTGTGCTATCATTTAATTTCAGGTTAGTTACTTTAATTTATAATTGGTTACTTTAGTTGGTTGTTCTAGTGTTCTATTTCAAAATAAACCAATTTTGCATTTTTAATACTAGAAGTGTTTAAGCTAGAAAAAGTTAATTTATATGTAAGTCATGTGTAATCGTCGTCGTAAAGTCTTAAGTAATCGTAGTATATGTAATATTACGATATATTGTCGAGTAATTATATTTAAAAATTGAGTCTAAGATTTATCTTGCAAATAGATCAAGTTTCTGTGGATTCCGCGACAACGACAGCTGCAAAGTAGATTTAAATTAATTCATTTCTTCATATTTTTTTTAAGTATCGTAAATTAGAAAATAAAATATCATCAATTAAACATGAGTAAGCTTAACTCGATTTTGAAATTTTTAAAAGAAACAACGGATTTATTCAATATACTTTCATGATGTCAAATATAAATTGTAACCATTTATATTTTGTCTGCCTTCGTAGCCTAGTGGTATGAGCGTGTGCTTTAGAAACCGGAGGTCGTGGGTTCGAATCCTGCGGGGAGGCAACAAATTTCATTTCATTTTTGTTTCCTAGTTGGTTAGGGCAATTTGGACTGATCACCCAGTTGTCTGAAAAATAAGATGATCCATGAGTCGGATGGGCATGTAAAAAGTCGATCCACCCACCAACCCGCATTGGACCAGCGTGGTGGGATACGGTCCAACCAATGGATCGTGTAAAGCCTAGTCAGCAGTGGACTAACATAGGCTGATGATTAATGAATGATGAATATTTTGTCACACCTATGTCTAATTTTGTACAGTACAAATGGTCCCTGTTCTACTTAAGATAAGGCATCGAATACAATGCTAGATTCAGAACATAGTGTTATAAAGGAAAACAAAAGCTATATATATTAACCAAGATGCATTTAAATGCATTACCTGTTATAAACAAATGCAATATTACTGCGCAGAATACAGCGAGAGCGAATTAAAAAAATCTGCCTATGAACAAAAGAGTTAAAATGCACGTTATAAAGAATTATCAGCCTGGCCTGCAACCATCAACTCTGCCGATAAAAACTTATCGCTAGTGAAATGGAACAATTTATTAACAGATTTGAGTCGAAGTTTAACGAAATAAAGACAATGATCGTGGGCCTTGAAATGTCTCTCCAAACTTTAGCTAAGGAAATGTTAGAAACAATTAAGTTGATGGAATACAACATCTGTGAACTCACGAAGAATACAACTGAACTACATGCTGAAAATATTAACTTACGTGCAGAATATGAGACAATTTGTCGCACCCTAGATGAGCTCGAACAAAGATATTGATCTTGAAATATTGAAATTCAAAATGTTCCAGAAAATCAAGGTGAAAACATTTTGAACTCGGTTGAAACCTTGGGAGCACTTGTGGGAGTTCCTATTCCAGCTGGAAATGTTGCAGATGCTCACAGGGTAGCCCACAATCAAACCAGTAATCGACCAAAAACGTAGTAGTACAGCTTCCTATCAAACGCCTCCGTGATTATGTGGCCGACGAAGTATCACCGTCTCTCAACTATGCGGTCCCAGTGGCACCAACCAGAAAGACGCAATCATACGAATCTACGTCAACGAACACCTAACGGCCGTGGTCACGGGGTAGACTGAGATGTCACGCGTCTTGGTGCGTGTGATGAAGCAGGGTTTCCAGATCGTAATTGTTTGTTATGTTATTCAGTTTACTGCTATTGTTTGTCCTAGAAATAAATAAATAAAAATAAAATAAAAATCTCTGTTTATGATAAAAATATACAGGTGTCCCGCAAGCTGTATGTTATCCGAAATGTTACATAGTTTTTATAGTAAATTATTTTGACAATAATTTTAAAATACTAATGATTATAGGAAGAAAATTCTATGTAATAGATTTTATGTTTCGTAATTTTATATGAATAAAACGTCCCTTTTTACGTCCATATCACTATCGATTCCGATCATGTAATCTTTGTAGTTTTTTATAGTAACGTACGATCGTGTTGTTGACTAAGCAGAAACTTGCTCGCATCGCAAGCAAAATATGAAGCTGTATCACTTTCAGACGTAGAGCGAGTAAAATAAAAGCTACTTGAAAAATATGGAAGCGTTTTAAGAAAATTGAATTTTCGCTGCTTATCATTTTGCTGTGGGATATTTATTATCAAGTATATAATGAAATACACTTTTGAGAACGCTCGTTTGCTAAAAATTTAATAAGGCACTGGAATTTTGCTTAAAAAAATAGTGACGCGGAAAATTTGTATGTTGATGAAAAGATGTACATTCTTAAGTGATAGCTGAGCATATTATAAATTATATGTTTTGGCGTACATAAGATGTAGTTATAATAAAAGTTACACTTGCCCTGTAACATGCAACACAGTATTGTTAACATACTATAGCTTTTTACTAGTAACCTGCAAAAAAGGTATTTCCGGCTTTCCTTTAACCGAAAAAAAAACATTTCACAGTAAATTTTCGATGTGATATTTACATTTTATTTCTGGTTTTCCAAAAGTTTCAAATATTTCAAGACTTTTTTTGGGTTTTCAACAAAAAAAAGTTGCGTGGTATATCAATTTTTTTTATCGAATTTTGACGCACCATTTTATTAAAACTCAACAGTGGTGGAGTTAAGTATCGTAATATAACAGCCATGTTTGTGGGTGTCATACAAATAACAAGTAAATCATTTGTCCACATCTGTAATTTCACGTTTACACACACGCTGCTCGAAATTATCAGCATAAGTTCAACACTATGTTATACCTTAAGCTGCTTTAAGCACATATTGACTAGACGGCTTGTGCTTCGTAGTTTTGCTTCGTATAACACAACTGCAACATAGTTCATGTTGTATTGAAAGTTTGCTGTCATTAAATTTTATGAAAAAACAGAAACTTAAGTCATATAACTGTCATATATGTAATATGACAGTAACTATATATTTTAATTATGCTATTATAAAGTATATAAGTAAAAATTAATAAGATAATTTTTAAAATTGAATTACGATATAACTATCAGGTTCTTTCGCTACTGTTAAAGGTTAAATTTAATTACGAACGTTTGAATTTTACCTAAAAGCAAAAATTTAAAATAAAAATTTACACAAGTATATATTGTATTTGCTTAAATTGTACTAGTGTTTTAAAAAAAATATTTAAAATTAGGTCAACATGACAATTATTTTTACAAGATGCAACAATTTACATTTTATATTCATTTCTAGTAGGCCTATTGCTGTATAAATTCTATTGAATATGTTAAGAATCATACTATGTAGTAGAAACAAGAATGTACATTGACGAGATATCCGCCTATATAAAAGTTCCCTGAAAAATGCTATACACTTTTAAACTTGTTTTTGTTATTGCTAGAATAAGTAATATAATATTTCTTTGAATAATTTCTGCGAGTACTATAGATGATTTAATTAAAGTCTGAATGATTTTTATGGCATTTACTTTTGGCTTTTATGTTTCAGATTCTATAGACGAATAAAAATAGTAAAGTAGACTATAATGAATGGATAAAATTTTTATACTAGACCGCAACGTAGAAAGTGGCCATATTTTTTTTTATTGAAAAAATTAGTGCTTAATTTAATAAATGGCTATCTATACACACGTATAAAAAAGACCTTTGTAGTTCTAGTAAACTTAATCTCGTAGTAAATAACCTCGTATAAATTGTGGAAGACGGCGTCCACTAAACTTGTACGAAGATCGTTACACTCCATTCACTTCCTTTGAAACCATACGACTAAGTTCCGAATATTTAGCATGACAAGAGACTACTAATTCTGCCTCAATTTGCCAAGGCGTTACATCAAAATGCATTAGTTTAATCAGTTGCGGAATGTAATAGATTTTTGCTCATTCTTAAAAACGTTACGTTACCTCGATATAGATAATGTAATTATTCATAAATCACTTATAAGCCTTAATAGCTTCATTAAAATACTTACTTGAGCGCACCGCTTACATCTTACACAATACATTAATAAGTTAATTAAATTTTGTGAAGCGTTATAAACACCACATACACATTTATCTAAATTTGCTGTGTTTTATTATTAAAGCATTCAGTACACTATTAAACTCACAAGCTTAGCCATTTTTTTTACACAAACTACTTGGTTCGTTTACTCATGTATGTCATATTATTTATTGATTTATTTATATATTGTTTTTGATTACTTTGCAAACGCTGCCATAATCGTAATCTATAGACTTTTAAGTCGAAGAAAAACAATTATGTAGAGCATAATTTGATATATATCTACATAATAAGTTATTTTAAAATACTGAATTAGTAAAGACGCATGCACATATGTCTATATTTTAAGTATAGTCACTAATAACATTATTACATTTTAAAACGTTGTAAAATTCGATGACGCACGTTCAAATGCTCATTAATTTAATACATAAATGTGATAAAAAATTTAATAAGCATTAAAATCTTTAATTGTTTGTATAAAAACGTCAGTAAAATATTTAGTTAAACCTAAAAAATTAAATTTGATACCTTAAAAGATATTAAAGATTTAAAATGCAGTGGCAGAAATCGCGCTGTAGTTTCCTGCAGAGAGCACGTACTGGTGGTAGGTCCTTGTTTTACAGCGGACCGTCTGGGTAGGTACCACCGCGGTGTTCCGGTTTGAAAGGCATTGTAGCCAGCGTATTTAATGTGTAAACGAGACTTAACACCCTAAGTCTCACAGTAGGCAGCGAGTTGCGACTTTTTAACCCATAGTTCATCCACGTTCGAGCATATGCAAATTAAATTTACTTTTGACCTTTACATCATTTTATCGCAATAACTATTAGCATTCGTCTTTTCTGGATCCTTTCTCAGCTTGTACCAATTTCATATGAATCAGTTAAGTGGTTAACACAATACAGATGGACAGACAGACAGTCTGATCCGAATGTATTTAATATAAAAGAAATATAATTAATGAAAAAAAATGTTATTTTATAAGTGATACAGATGATACAGAAAAAAGTATAACGTGAATACTTGTATATGACGTAAGACGATATTATCGACACGTCCAACCACCCCGGTGACTTTAAAGTTGTTTATAGTGCAATGCAGTTTTATTGTCCCTTTCAATAAGATAAAAGCTCTAGCAAAATTGCAAGGAAACTTGTTCTCATACAGAATCTTTTAAATTTTACGACCAGTCTGCATATCTTGGTTAAACGCTTCGAAACTAAAATTTATAAATACTTTTCTTAACTCTTCCAGCAAAAACTAAACTTTTTTTCTAATTTACCGTATATGCAATTAAGCTACTAAAATATTTTATTATAATAGCATCATATTCAAAGACGTTAAAATCGATAGAGTCTCAACCCATAGTCGCCCTAATATATGTACCATTCCTTTAATCCAATTGTTTGATAATAGTAGCCTGAAGATATGGAATGTCATTGACATGTCATTCTTTTGTGATGTAGCATGATAAAAAACTTGAAAAGACTAATTATTGTAAAAATAGCTCATTACATTATTAATTCTGTGTCCTATCGTTTGAATCACCTATAAATAATAATGCCTTTTGTGAAGTAGAAAATAAAAGACTATTATCGCATACAATGGTTGAAACCCGCACACAATAAACCTGGGTAAAGTGTTCCTCTTTGTCGAACATGAGGCTTTATATATTTCTGCAGCGTTTTTGTGCTGTCACGAAGCCATTTATTAATTAGAAAGTGCCTTGTTGAAATATTAACAAGTATTGGCTTACATAAAACGTATAAAATTATTTCACTATAAGCTTCAAAGATTAGCAAAGATAAAAGCGTGGAACAATTTTATTTGCAAAAATCTATGAATCTTACATTTACTTGGCACAGTTTTGTTATACAAACATTTTTACAAACGTGACAAATTAAGTTTTGTATTATTACAAGCATACATTTAAACATTAATGTTACTATTATTGTTATATTGTTTATATATATCTCGGTCCTATATTGGCGTTATATAGCTCTTTGACCTTGTTATCGAACATCATTAGGTATATCACTTTAAATACGTAGCGTACGTAGCGAGTAACATTAAAACGTTAATAATTAGCTGTGATTGTTACTAACCTCAATTTGTGCTTTGTAGCCCAACAATTCACGAACAAATTATTATTTTTATATAAAAAAGTATAAACGTAAAACAAGTACTGTACAGTTACCTAAAACTTATGCAACAGAACTCAAGATAAGAGCAAACAAGACAAGATTTAGAAAAAAGATACACAATCTTGAGCCCTAAACACGGTAAGTGTATGTATATCGCTTAAAAATAAAATCTGAGATTATTTCTAATTCCCTTGCTTTAACTTGATATGTAAATTCGTATGCATGTTAGCATGTAACAAAAACTTTAAACATGACTTTGTCTCCTCTCCTTTGCATTTAAAACAGTTCGGTTTTTTGTTTTCCTTAGACCCGGAACGCATGGGTCGATACCAGGAAGAAAAATGTAATGAAATTTTATATTTTTTAATTTTATTTTAAGTACAAATTATTTCTTTTAACAAAAAATATAAAATGAATAGTAGTTAAAACACAAAATCTTACTAAGAAAACTGAAATTTAATGGTACTAATTTCGTAATAAAAATAAAGAAGTTATTTTTACAAAACTCGTAAGTATACCGTCAGGTCGACAGGAGCTCTTAAAACCTAAAACCTCTTGTTTTGAGATTTTATCACAGTTTAAATACCTAATGAGTAATTTTCTTTGATTAACTCATTATGAGGCAGTTTAACAAACAACAAAAGATTTAATAGAAACCTGTACTTGTTCATAGACGATATTGGTTTTTCTAGCTAATAATATTATTGATGGTAACTATTAACAACTTTTTTGTTACAGCAATTATATACATATAGTGGAACAGATGCTGAACTAAGTGTGGTTAACGATTTCTTTTATTCTAATCACTAATGTATCCAATCTTAAAAACATTTTTTAATAAGTCATAGTTGCGTTTTTTTCCCTATGGCCACTGGAGAAACATTGAAAAGCATTGTGACAATAAGTTGACGGGATAGGATAAGGATACAATAAGGACGGGGTACATAAATTCAACTATTAAAGACCACCAGGAATCGGCACTAGACAGTACTAACGAGTTACATATATATGTATATTTAACAGTTATAAAAAGTATATCTGATTTTTCTAATATAATAGTAATAAAACTTTAACGCCGTGCAGTATTTATTGAAATAAAGAGAATTAAAAGAGAAATAAGGAGTGACTCTAACAATCTATTTATAGCTTTATAAAACCGTTGGGTACTTCAATATAATCCTCTCCCCATCGGCAAGAAGCTCTTAATTTTACGCTTTGCTTAGAAAAACATTTACGTTAAATTACAATATCTCATCTCCGCTGCCAAAATTTGTGCGAATCTCCGAAACGAAGGGCGTTGTTTTTGTTCGTCGAAAGCTGAACGGAATATATTTAAACTCATCATCATCATAAACAACAGCCTGTGCTAGTCTACGGCTAGATATACGCCTCCTCTAATGCACGCCTTTTTCATTAGAAGGACCGTATTCCACCTTGCTGATTCAATGCGGGTTGGTGGATAGACCGACTTTATACATGCCCATCCGACGCATTGATAATCTTAACTTTCAGACAGTTTGGTGATCGGCCTAAATTGACCTCACCAAATAGGAAACAACATTGAAAATTTGTTGAGTCCGCGAAGGATTTGTACCCACGATCTCCTTTTTCTAAAGCACACGCACTTACCACTAGGCTATGAAGGCAATTATCATCATTTAATAAAATCAAAAAAACAAATCGGAGCACTAAGAGGGGAGCTACGAGGTAACATATATATTAAAAAGAGATAATCTTCGAATTGAGTACCTCCTACTTTTGGGAAGTCGGTCAAATGACTATTTGTGTCCGGCTCGTTTAATTTTGTCTCGAAATGTTTAGAAACTATTGATTGTTGAAATTATTACATAAAAGCCTTTTGTGAAAAATAAAATTCTAATGATATTTGTTACTAAAATGACTACAGCCAAAGCTTTAATGTTTACCCCAATTTTTTTCTAATGATCCAAACTGTACACATGTACATAATTATTTCTTTTATTTACGCGATTATTATACATATCAAATCCACTAATTTACGGATTTTTCGCGTTACTTAAATATATTTATTCCTATCGTTTCGGATTCTTTCCAGCATCCATGACCACGGGCAGACTAAATTGGTATATGTCTGTATCTCTATAAAAGAATCCGAAACGTCGGGAATAAATATATTTAAGTAACGCGAAAAACTCCGTAAATTAGTGGATTTGATATGAACACATTTAGTTGAACAGAAAATGCTAAATATACGAAAAAGGCACTAACCAATTTCTTATCTGCTACCGTTTCGAAATTTATTTTGGATCTCACATTGAAAAGTTTGTAATCAAGTTCTGACGAGTTTTTTATTGGTTGTCAGTCACGAAGCACGATCTCAAGGGCAATAGTTTTCGCCTTTTTATAACCTTTCTTTTTCTTAATTCTGTTAAAATAAACTGTAAGATATATTGTTTGAGTGGCTTAGAAGTGCTATCATTGTTACATAGTTAAAGTTCTATATGTATATAAATATGACAGATACTATAAAAACTATCAATTTATTGCCGGTAGTGTCAATTATAAAATACGTTATTATAATACATAAGTGCTGTTACTAAAATAGACTAGTTATATTGCTTATATGAATCTATTGCAATGCTCTGTAAGCTAAGGGTTTACCACAATTTAAGAGCTCAAAATTATAACTGCTTTCATGCGACAAACAAGTTTCTATAAAAAATATAAAATTTGTTTTACAGAAACAAATTTTGTAGTTATTTAAAAATTTTCAATAATTTGAAAAAGTCTACATCGCAATAAGGGTATGACAATGTTCGCTACCCATTGGATTTATATATTTAAGCTCTAAGATTGCGGAGAATCTGTTGTTTAACAAAGTTTGGAATGAACCTTACTAAAGCCTGATAGAGGCGTTGATTAAATTTAGCCCCATTTTCAACACTCATTTGCACTGTAAATGCGTGATATAATTTAAGTAAAACTATATAATTATTATAATTTAAGTAAAAAAATATATAATTCACGAATTATTCTTTTGTTGTCAATTTCAAGAGAAGTCAATAAGAAAAACAGGAATTTTGTCGAACATCAAAATTAAATCAGTTACTCTTTGAGATTATGGAAATATAACAATGTGTAATTCTGGGTACTTCAAAAAGAGTCCCTTTCGTAATGAAGTTTCAAATTGTTTTCCTGAAGTATTTAAGAGGACCTTCTGAGTTTGAATTATGCGCAAAATTTTGCATGTTGATTATAATGTTTCCGCTTCGGTCTAAACTGTCAACTTATTTATATTATAATAAATATTATAGAAAAGCGAATTAAATTACAAAAGAATTATTATAATTTTACTCAAGTTTCTATTTGAGTTAAAACTTATTAATTTTGCTTGGGTAAAAGTAATGTAAAGGTTAGCCATTGTTGCTTGCTTAGCAACAATTGCTAACAAAAGTTAGCATTATATTTACCTTAAATGTTTGGTGTGTTAAATTATATAAATTAGGTAAATCATAAATATAAGCATTTGCTGGAGACTTGTTGAGTGGAGGTGCTTTACATAATATGTATGAGATTAAAATACTAAATTGAATTGTTCTGAACTTGAAATCGTAATAAAAGTATTATATTGTATATTAGAACTATTTAACGTTCCCACAAAGTAACGAACCCAACTTGTCTGCCTCCGTAACTTTATATCTACTTTTACCTATAACCGGAAGTTTTAATCTCTATTCTTCTTTCTTCATCTTTTTATATGGATTTAGTATTGTATCAAGATTTATATTTTATTTAATTTGTTACTTTCAAAAGCGACTCATATATTTTAAAAACACAGAATAAAATTTAGTAGCGTTACTGTGAATTATTCTCAGGAGACAAATATTGATTATCGTAAAATTTTGTGCCATAATAAACGTGTATCATAATTATATCAATTATTTTGATCCATTTTGCAAGGATGGATGGATTACACCATTTTTAAAGTAAGCGGATAACAATATATGTTTTTTTTCGACACCGCCACGGAATGCAGGCGACGCATTTTACAATTCTGATTATAATATGATTTATCATATTCTTTCTATCGAAAAGCTTTTTATAACGTTTGTACTCAAGTTAACTGTAAGTAAACAAGTTGCATCAAAAATCGCTAGGTCGGTATTGCATGTAATAGGGAATATCCATTCACGCTTACAATGTTTCGTATTTTTTCTCGAAGAAGTCTGTAAAAGGACCACTATGATGACTATTTCTGCCATAAAGTATTAATGCATAAACAATGCTGTCTTCCAGTCATTGTAGCAATAGTATCATTGCTAAGTATCTAAAGACACAATATTCCTAATCTCTGCATGTTTGCTTATTTATATCATCGTGCACTGCGATTCTTATGAGCAGAAATTCACTTACAAACGGTATTATATACCTACAAGTGTCATCGCTTCAAACAACAAAAAATACAGAAATATTTCTTTCGTTCTTATTAAACCCTCTTCATTCATTGCACTCGATTGACAGCGTCAATTTCGACTTAAGTCACGTTTAACACTTAATATCCTCGGAGAAAATTTTCCTATCTCATCTGTCTGTAACTTAGTAGGAAATACGCGTATTTTGATTCTTTAGTAAAATTTATATTTAAAAATTGTTTCATTGCCGTCAATATATATCAGACTTTAATGCTTCCATTCACTTATTTATACGCTAGTAATTTTTTAAATTTAATTATGTAATGGATTCTCGACTTTAATTTTCAAAAAATCTTATAAGTGATAATTTTAACATATTTTAATATTCTAACGTACCTTCAAATTAAATACGTATAAAATGTATAATTTATACAGCTTTTTTTGATAACATATTACCCATTGATAAAGGGATATGCATGCCTAAAATAATACAAGGTAGTTATTAGAAAATAAGTGAAATGTTTTGTTGTGAAATTGATAACATTATTCTTAATAATATAATGATAATCATGACTTTATTCTAAGGCAGCTATATAAATAAACTATAATTGAATACATTAATCACTAGGTATACCTGTTTAACAACTGAGTTAGTAAATTTAATAAATCTTAGTAATTTTTATTTAGTACCTTAGCCCAAACTATTTAACCTAGTTTTTAAATATAAATTAAGTCATGAGACAGCTAGATTAGTTTTTGATAAACGAAGGGTCGTTAGTCAAGTTATTTAAAGTTTATTGTTTTTGTTATATTATAGAAATTGTGCAATTATATAGACGACCGAAACAATCTCCGAAAATGAGTAAATTTGTTATACGTTACTCACTCGGTGAATTTTCTTTGGCTATTTTACAAATATATAAAGTAAAATATAATAAAGGCTTAGTATATTCAAGTAAATAAAATTATCTGAAGACGTTAAACTAATGTAACGATACTTACACCTTATGTTATATTTTACGCTCTGTCCATTTATTTATAATATGATTGATTATTACCGTGCAAAAAGTAATTTTAACATGTTGTAAAAAAATTAATCAGATTAATTTAATTTTGTTGTCACAAAAACATGAAAAAACACAATTGTAAAGTTCAAGGAATCATTCTAAATAAATACTAGATGCATTGGACCAGCGTGGTGGGATACGGTCTAAAAACCCCCTAATAGCGAAGGCATTCATAAGAGGCCTATGTCCAGCACTGGACCACTACAGGTTGATGATGATAAAACACTAGATGCAAGTCGGTATCGCTAATAAGAAGAATAATTAATAGTGTAATTATAATCACGGGAGAAGCTACTTACATTTAAAACATTTAATCTCAGCTTATTACTGACAATTAAATGTGGGATAATTGCCCTGCCCCAAGGAATGTTTATAACGCGAAAATTGTGTACTTTTTATCTTTTAAAAGTAATTCTTATCTTGTTTAATTCAAAATGGTATTATATCTTACAACTTATTTATTTGGTCAATTGTAATTGTAGAAAAGTGATATTAGTAACAGACTTTATCACATTACCGAAATTTAAATTACATTAAAAATAGATCATATTTATTGTCAGATTTATAATCACGTAGCGCTATAATGTTTGCATCCGCAGCATAGTGGTAAGGGCGTGTGCTTTATAAACTGGAATTCATGAATTCAAATCCTGCAGGGAATCATCAAAAGTAAGATGATCAATGCGTCGGATGGACATGTGAAAAGGTCCACCCACTAACCTGCATTGGACCAGCTTGGTGTATACGGTCCAAAACACCCTAATGGATAGAGGTGCATTATCAGAGGCCTATATCCAGCAGTGGTTTATCACAAGCTGACGATGTAATGCTATAATGTCTATCTGTATACATAAAATGTGTTTACAATGTTTAAGCCGGGCATATAAACGTTTTTCTTATCTCTTACAAAAAGTCAATCATATAAGGAGAACACTAAACGTATTTTTATAATTAAAATCAAAACATCACTTTATTGAAACATATCTTGTAAACTGTGTATTACTAATCAAATTCTACATTAAAAAAATATTTTCTTTGCATGTGGATTTTGATTAATACTAGTAAGTTAATATATATTTGACGTAAAACTTAATATAGTCTTAATTTTGTTAATAAAACAGATGGCTTGTTGACTTGCAACGATGTTCTTAGATTAAGCCTACTTCAGTTTCAAGTGCTACGTTAAACATGCTTCTTATTAATTTATTTATTAAAAGTATTTTTCTAAATTCAGTAAGTGTTATTTATAGCGAGACGATAATATTTAACAGTTTTTACGTTACTGCGATCAAGCAGTAGTGTGAAAGCACTTTTATGTTCTAGTTTGATTGGCACCATAGTCAATGCAGTTACTGGATTAACATAACATTTTACATCTTAAAGCAGCAGTGATTAATGTAAAACGTTTGTTGAAAAATATGTTAACAATATAAATATGGAAGTACGAAAAAAATGAAACATTATGTAAGAAAACCTTATAAATAGAATAAGATAAAGTGAAAGAAAGATGTAAATATATATAAATGCAAAACTTTTTGTATTGTCTATTCCAGTTTTCGTTGTTATTACTAACTACGAATGCTTTTTGAGCTATTAAGTATAGGCAAAGTACTAATTTTTGAATTAGATATGGCATCTACCTAATTTATAGATTGCCTTATAATTCTAATATGGTTTACGGGAGAAAAAAAAATCCTTTTTAAATATTCAGGCATTCTACTTAAACAGCGATTATTTTATAACGGTATTGTGCAAATAATTATGAAAATGATCGACACACAAACGTTACTACCATAAAATTGTTCCCGCCTATAATAATTGAAATAATACCTAACAAAAGTTAAGAAAAATGATTACACATTCTATTTTGGTACTTTGATCATCCTAATACTCATTTGCATCAAATTTAAAGTATGTTATAAGTATCCACTATCTACTTCCATCGTTGTATTCTTCATGGCTCTGCCAAAAAGCACTTCTTCACTCCGTAAACCGCTTTTTCACAGCTAGTATATCTACTTGTAAAGAAGTGGGAATAGCTTTCCTATGCCTAGTAGCAGCCACAGGGTCTGATCGCAACTACTGCAATAAAAATAAGGATAATTTCAAAGGGTCTGCGCTATAGTATATCCGAAATATTAGCTCTTTTTACACCGTTACCATACCGCAGTATCTTAACACCATACAAATGTGGTATTTTACAAAGAGTTTTGCATTCCAATACTTTATAGCAAATAGAAATAACTAAAAATGGGGACCTGAAATATTAATTTTATCAATAAAACTAATAAAAAATTATCAAGATAAAGAGAAGGATGCAGTACCGTAGCAGTAATCGGTAACTTTTTAGATTAATGGGCTACAGTTTGTTACACAAGAGTGTGATGCTAATTTCTCAAGAAGGCGTTCTCGTAACTCACACTAACAAACTAAGTTTCTCAGTATCCAAACAGAAAGTTCACAGTTCAACACAAATACCGTAACGTAATAGTGCCATAGAAGAAGTAAAATTCCAACTAATTACTCGAAATTTGAAAATTTATATTAGCTTTACTATATAAATAAATATTATTTATATAATGAAAAATATTTTTGAAAACGGTTAATAAGGATTTGTTCATTTATCTGTTGTATGTGAATCGTTTCTACCTGATATGTATCTGATATAAAGTTTGATTACCGAAATTTATAGCTTTACTCTTTACATGTGTGGCTATTTTAAATTCTATTTCAATATTTAATAAATTAAAGTAATCTAGATCACAAGTTCCTTACCGGGTAAGGTTTATTTTTTGTTATTCAAGTTTATTATTATTTTACATGTGCTTTATGCTATAGTGCTCGTCTTATAGGTAGCAATTGCAACGTCCTTGCAGGCGATCAATCAAACGCAGCAAAATAAAACCCATACGTATAATCGTAAATTAATCTGTTCCTAAATAGACGTAAATTTTAAAATAAAATTAACATACTTAAAGAGTTAGTCACTCAGATTACAAAGTTTTTTTACAAGTTTATCTTACTTATAGACCAAATTCAATGCCGTAGATGTGACATCCAACAGACAGATTGAAAGAGAATTAGAATAAAAATAATTAATAACTTTTAATTTTGTGGATTTCCATTTCGAGGTAGAATAAAGAAAATGAGCAGGTAGATATTAAAAAATGTAATTGTGTCCGTAAGAATCTCTCTTATATTAAATTGTAAATTCATAACTGTGCAGTTGCAAAAAAGCAACAACTCTTATGCGCTGAAGCTATTATTTTGTCATTGAATTTAAATATTGATAACAAAAGAAAGAATCTGTCGTAGTTTCATTAAATTTTAAAATTTGCTAGAATTAGGAACTTTAGTAATGTCCTAAAACACTGATATACCCAACAAAACACTCAGAACAGCAACGTAATGATGCATTTTATTCTTTAGGATTATATAGTAAATACAGTTGATAAAAATAATTCAATTACTATTCGAGCAAGACATCTGCCGCAGTACGTCCTTTAAAGTTTTTAATTAGCTCAGATACTGCAATGTCCTAAGGACACAACCTTCAAGAGCTTAAGAAGTGGAAAGTTTTAATTTTATTGTACTGTATTTACTGCCTTAAATTTAAAATAAATGACATAATAAATAAATAATAATAATTTTAATGTCATTAAGCCTTCATAACTTACACCGCACTGTCAAAGCTTTTATTAAATATCTACGACATACGAAATATTGAAAGCACTAACATTAATTACACATTTTCATATGCAGTATTTTAAATCTATAAATAATTTTAATTTCCCCAATCATCGATAATAAATTTGCAAGACAATAAACGAGAAAGAAAAAAAAATTTTGCAATATTTAAAAAAAAAACGCTCAGTCCCCGTTTTAAAGTCGACGCATTTTTTAAATAACCAGAAAACAATAAAAATTATTTTTATTCATAGTTCTAATGCGACCCTGCGGCAAGATGGAGTGAAGACATTCGCAAAGTGGCTGGTGAGATATGGATGAGAATAGTCGAAGATCGGAAGCGGTTGCATACATTAGGGGAGACCTGACCTGTGTCCAGCGATGGACTGTCACAGGCTGATAATAATGATAATGCTGACGATACTTGTAATCATTAAATCGATTTATTTCAATGACCACTATTCGAGAGCGTTGTTAAGAACTGCTTTTTTGCTTTTTACCGGCATTTTAAATGTTACAGTACATATAATATTTTTTTAGTTTAATCTACATGTATTACATCTTCAATTGTTTTAGGCCTTAATAGAGTCAGAGTTATTTATGTGATTGAGGATATTAATAGGACTTGAATAATTAAATCCAAAGCCCCCTAATGTATTAAAAGCAGTGGCGTGAATTACGGTAGGGCTAAGTCCAGCAGTGGACTGATACAGGCTGATGATGATGATGATTAAAAAACAAGAAAAGATGTATTTAAATACAAAAAAATACGTACAAAATAATTGATTATTACCTTGTTTAACAACTAGATGCGTTGCCAGTACTAAGATATAGTGATGCCGCTTAAAAGGTTTGTCGAGATTTTGTGCTGTGATATATTAACTAATACAAAATTTGACAGTGTATAGAAAATCATGTTTGGATATAAAAGGCACTGAAGTTAGTCTTCACACATCATCAGCCTGTGATATTCTCTGCTGGACATAGGCCTCCCCTAATACACCCCAATCTATTAGGGGGTTTTTAGTAAGTCTTACTTCAGCTTTTATCGCTTAAAGCGATGAAACGAGCAGGATGTTTATTTGATGTTAAGTGATTCTTGTTTTTTCATAAACGTAGTGAAAAATAACACAAATTAGATTACCATCTTGAGAGATAAAATGTTGCATCTTGTTTATCCAATATATATCTATTGCGGCTACTCAAACGGAAAGCATACTTCACTGATTTGAGGCAGATATAGGTACCACGGTAGTACTACTCAAGATGGTCCGTAGTGAAAAGGGAACCTATTAAATTAAAATTAAGCATGTTTTAACAAAAAAAAAAACAATATTTACGTGTAAGAACGTTTAGTGAGGCAAAATTTTAAACAAATATATTTGATAAATTTCACAACACAAACTGGTAAAGCTAACGAAATTAGAATATTTCTTTTATTTCGAAATGTCGAAGTCTTAAGAGAATGCTCTAAAACAATAATGAACTTCATTAGCAAACGAAAGAGCGGAATATTTTTGGGGTTACATAAAAGAAATTCCATAATTTGGATGAAATTGTTTTGATTATATTGAATTACCTTTTTTATTTCTTAAAACATGGAATAATTTTATTTTTCTAAGCCATTTTGATTGCTTTAATATTTGTTCGTAAATTTTGCATACTACTTGATAGTAAATTAATGGCAATTTTAACATACAACAGAACCGACTTTAAACAGTGCTTTATGCGCAATATACCCTTATAACAACGTGCTTTATGCATGAGGCTAGCCCAGTTAATTGTGTCATTAAGGCAATGGCAGAATTAGGCTTAGTCTCTCGAATAAGTAAAAACACGAATACACGTAAAAAAACGATACGTTTGAGTTAAAACGGTAATTAATTATCAAAGTTGTCAATGTGGGCTGATGAGATAAACCGAAGATCGGAACCGGTGGCGTGCATTAAGGGAGGCCTATATCCAGCAGTGAACTGATACAGTCGGATGATAATTAATGTTCCTTTGTATATGTATAATACACATGTAATTACTAATTTGAGATTGAAATAACAATAATTAAAATTTTTAAGAGCCTCTGATTAGAGAAAGATGTATTTTAAATTTTCAAACCTGTTAAATTTAGATGTTAATGAATAATGTCATTCTAAACATATTTGTGCGCCTTCATTGGAACTTATTGCGTTCGAGTGTAATCAAACAAATTAACTGCAGTATTTTACACCTATAAACGGTTATCAAAAAAATCTACGATGGTATTTGTCTATCAAATAATGTTGTTAACATGGTACAAAAAACAATTTTTCCCATTCTTTTACGGCTCATTTACGAAGGACGAATTTTAGACAATGTAGCATTAATCTTTATTAATGTAAGTATTATGAACACATTATTTATTCAATATAGATCAATATGGTGGCACCTGAGGAAAACCGAGCCGGATCTCTAGTTATCATATAAAACATACCTAAAAACATTGTTCAAAAAAACGACTTGAGATTAAAGTAAAGATATTCTCTCTTACTGTGTTCTGCGAATTGATTAAGACGTCGTGTATAAACAACTCGAAAAACTAAGCTTACATGAAAACTGAGCATAATATTTCTATGCAAATATATTAATTCACACGTTTTTATCTCAGTAATGATATTTTATAACACAGATTGTTTCAGTAACTTTGCTTCTATTGTTCATTGGAAACTTTATAAAAATATATCCTTTCTGTTAGCTTTATTTTTTAAATCCATCATCATCAAATATTAACTATTTAAATATTACAATATTTATAAGAACATTGACAAGAATCATATCATTTAACGTTTTATTTACTCTAATCTGTTATTTCGTTGAATGTAATTTTATTTAGTAATCGGTCGCCGATAATTTCCGATAAAGAATTTATAATTTATTTAGGTAAGACTTACTTACGTATTACATAAAAATGTTTCTTCTCTGTTGCGAAACCCGCTAAAATAATATGAGAGAACTATTCGCTCCACTTTACCTTTGTTTCAATGTATTCTAATTTAATCCTTATAAAGCACGATTAAAAACATGCATATTCAGGTGTATTTTAATTCGCAGCGGAATGTAGACGGCAAGAAAATGAGGATTCTTTATTTGACATCAATACGACGCTAACTTACAAGTTTTGCTCTTATATTATTGCGATTTCCGTTGCAAGCAATCCATTTCAATACACTAGTTTTAAATGTCTTAATGTCTTACTTGAAGTAAATGTACTTCAATTTCATTCAATTGTTAAAAGTGTTAATAGTGAAAATTAAATAGTTTTATTTGATTTAAAAGAAAATAAAAATCGATTTACACAAAGCATGAGCAGCCTTAAATTTTTTAGTTTTCGGTAGAACATAGATATAGTTCAGGTTTTTAAGCGAAGTTTTTAAATTGGATGCCTAAGACCTCCTCAGGTGCAATAAGTCACTGTCCTAGGTTTGTCTTTTGTAGATCTATTTACGCTCATTCCATAGGTCATCTATCATGGTTATAGTGTCTTTATTTATTTTACTGCGTTGCAGGTCTTCTAAAAATAAATGAGAATTAAATGTACCAAGCAGCAACTTTAAAAAAGATTTTGCTTTATAATACAATGTTATGTTGATGTCATTGCACCTTTATTTAATTTAATAAAATATTTTTTAGGTTTTTACCAACCTCAACAACTAAAACATTTATATATAATGCACTGTCACACAGGCTCTATTGCCACACAGGCTACGTTTGCGTACACTCTACATTGATATAAACGCTAAATTGCCACGCAGGTTCCATTGCCATACAGGCTGCATTGCAACATAACCTACAATGTCACACAGGTTACAGTGCCATTCACTCCGGAAATAAAAAAAGTCTCTGGTTTCGTGGTTCATTCATTAACACGATATTCCACATGCCACTTTTACGTATTTGTTATCATTTAAACAATAGGGGGAAATTAAAAAAAAGTTGTGATGCTTGTATGTTACAAGCAGCAGTAATGTGTATAAATGTTGGCTTTATTTTATGTATACATAAGTTACATTAGGATCTTTTTTTATTAGAATTAAAGGTTATCGCTTAAATCCCTTTTTTTATTAGAATTAAAGGTTATCGCTTAAATCCCTGACCTTTCATTTATCAAACATGTTGCTAAATAAAAACAACGTTTCATTCTCATAGCTACAATGTGTAATAAGTATAGTCAAGTAGTAGTACCATCGTAACAAATCAGCTACAGAGATCTGGCCCTTCGAATTATATATGTATCACTCAAAAAGGCTTTTGTGTTTGCTTTTTATAATTAAAAATATTATTTTAATAAAAGGGTTATTTACTCTCGTCAAAGTAATCTTAAAAATAAACATTTATCCAAACGCAGAAAGACCATATGATGACACGCTTTTTTTAGAATATTTTTTTCACGCATATCCAGACCTTTTGAACTTTATACGGTTCAATAAAGAATGTTTAAAATTTGAGTTAACCGCATTAATGTCACTTTGATGTTAGACTTAAAAATGTGTCGTAACGACACGAAAATATGCTAAAAAACAAACAACAATCCACAATAAAAATAACTTCTCGATTGTAATTGCTGTACGCCTTTTTAATATAATATTGCTGATTTTCTTTGAAGGTGACATTTTTGTTTTAAGAAAAAAAAAAATCAAAAGATTTTTTTTTTAGAAAAAGAAACTTAATCACTGATACAGAGCAGCGATAAAGTATTAATGACAATATAATGCTAACGCTTTAATTAAAAGACCTTTTTCAGTAATTTTAAGTATAAAACCACCACTAAATATTTGATAAGCCGCAATCTTGAACCACAAAATATTTTAATAGAATCGGTGGTGAATATAGAAATTGCCCACAACAAAAGGGAATCTGGTTACTTTGATACAGCTTTCCCTTTTTTAAATAAATATTTATGACCACAACTTCGTATTTATTATATTGGTAAGACGAGCACGAACATGTTTTTTCAAATTGTTCATAAGATTGTTTTTTAAGGCAGTTTTCTTCTTTACAAGAGACGAGAAAGTGGTATCACCACGACGCCTGGTCCTTCCACAAATCAGTAGTTATGAATCACTACTATCTCTTGGTTTGAACATTGGCCAGCTTGATTAAACGAAATCTAACATCTCAACTGTCTCAGGTAGTGGAACAGGTTTATTGCACATTACGTTGCGTTACTTACTCATATTATTTATATGTCAGGTGGCATTTCCTCTTACAGGGTTTATCTAGGGCGGTCAAAATGCAAAATTTTTAACTATTAAAATATGATTGACCTATGAAAGTACAGGATACTCATTTAACGAGTACAAGCAGGTAATATACGAGAATGCCCTGTATTTCAGCAATCGTATTTAATCTACATATCTTGTTTGAATTATGATGATTAGAATCAAAATGTCGTGTATGAACAGTGTTTATGCACATTAGAATTAAACAATTTTTATGTGAGCACTTACACTATATTACGTCTAATGAGCTTTGAGCAACGATGAAATATATTAAAAAACAAAGATACGCTCTGAATCGGTACCTTCCTAGGAAGTCGGTCAAAATACTACGATTAGTTTAAGGGCATCGTATTCAGCACTATTTAACTGAAACACATAACATCTCAAGTATCTATTGACATGCAAGCGCGTGGTCGTACCTGATCTACTGTAGTGTTAGAAGTTTGGTGGACCTCTTTTCCATCAAATGGCGGATTGTCTTGACTTGATCTGAATACAAAAAAACAAACCAATTAACTGCCTCTTGATCTCAGCCTCTTTAGATGTCAAAATTACACGTTACGCTTTAGCATTATTCACTATTACGTAAACGCAATCCAAAGATCAATCGAAAACTTGCAAGAGGGACTTCTGCTTTTATATTTACTTGCAATTTAAGGCAGTAGTTTACGCTGTTGATAAAATAAATCTTAGATGTCTCTTCCAAACTCATTAAAAAGTCCACTATATTTCTGATATCACTTGTCCTGAAAAATAATTAGTGGAAAATTCATCGAGACTTCTTCTTATTTTATTGCGATTTAAAATATACTGTAAAATGCAAGTCAAAAAAAAGTCTATATCTAGATAGCCTTCTAAAAAATATGTTAGATCAATCATTTTCAATTTGAGTAAATCAAAATGAAACTCAAAGTGACTTTAAATCATTGAAACGATAATACAAATTATTTTCAATCAAAGAAGAAAGACAAAGTATTTAGATCTTAAAACTTTGCTCTAATGGATTTTAAAATGTTTTCAAGAGCATTGCTAACGACAACTTAAACCGTCCGAGAATAAAAACATTCTAAGTTCGTAATTGTCATAACAGTTTTTTTAGGAAAGTAATTGTGTTACGAGAAAAATTGTGCCAATTTTTCGTAGAACTAATTTAAACATCAAATTATTAAAAATATCCACTAAACTTGCTTACAAAATAACATTTTATATTTCTAAACTGTAGATTGAGAAAAATCATCTATATAAATAAATAAAATTGGAAGGTCTGTTGGTAACATAAAGATAGCCGTCTTTAAATGATTCAATTGTTAAATAGAACCCATACATATAAGAAAATTATTTTTTTTTAGTTTTGTTGTCTATTAGTTCTGGCTGATCTCTGAAATGCCTGGTCTGAATTTGATGGGACTTTCACTAAAAGATAGCTGATGTAACTGGGAGTAGCTTTGGCTATAAAAACCTAACACTGTTATCATTTTATATCTCCACGCAGAGGAAGTCGTGGCAACAGCTAGTTTACACAATAGAACAAATATTATTAATATTAATAGTAATAGAAACAAAAACAACTTTACAGTTATAAGATGTTAGATCACAAATATTGTTATGCAAAACGATCATGCGAAGTGTTAACATTAATAATAATTCCATACCATTTTCTTAAGTCATTGACATTAACGCAAAATAAATCTTTTTATGTTAGTTTTCAATAGGATATTTTTTCCTTAGAAAAATTATAAACATAACAAATTCAGCTCTCTCTTCTTGTAAATAAAGAAGATTTATCTGTGAGCAAACGATATAGCTACGAATTGAGGGAAATACGTATTTCAGCATTAGAAGAGAGCTTTATTGTGCACTAACGTGGATGTGGATTTTGTAATGAAAGGTTTTGGAAGAAATCAATATTCTATTATTTCTACTGAATTAAGATTTATAGGCAGGTTAGTTTTACCAGAGGAAAAAGTCATGTTTACTACAGTATACAGACTGCATAGGTATTTTAGCTTTTTTATCTGATGAAAAAGAATTTGTTACGAAACTTTTAAATTTTTTGTTTAGATGTGTTTTAAATTAATTAATAGGCCGCAAAAACCGCAGGTTTTTCTGTGTCTATGTTTATAAAAAAATATAAACGTGATAAAGAAATAATATTCATTCAATATCTAAATTATATGACCTAGCTTGTTCTAGTCAGAAAAGAGTTTCATGTTTTTACACAAAATCCGCTGCTGTCGAGTGACCTGACAAAGCGGTTTCGAACACTGCCTTCCTGTAACAGTCGCTCTTTACAAGCGATGTACCCGATGTGTTGTTACAATGAGATCCAGTATGACATTATTATAGCTTTTTTATTTATTACTATGTATATCTTATATTCATCATGTACTTATGAAAATACAAAAATTTAATTTCATGTAGATAGGCTCGAATCGTTGGTTTACATCTTAAAGAGTTAACAGATGGATAAGTTGTCATTAAATTAAAAACTTTGTGTCTTATAACATGCATTACAATTTGTAATCGAAATTTGTCTTTGTTTGCTTATTAATAACAAATTTCCAGAATTATTTTTTGCCAACACTGAAAATAGCTATAAAGAAGACATTATGACTTCTAAACCCAATCCCGTAAAGACCAAAATGTCACATCATCATCATTCAAGTTACATCCATAGTTGTTTTATTAATTAAGCCTCCATTAACCAGATTGCTGTACACTGAGACAAAGTTTGATAGTTAGGAAAGAGGTTATTTCGTGAATTCTTGTCCGCTCTTTTGTCTGTAAATATCATTTTACGACTGTCACTGATTCAGCTCTTTTAAGGTCAACGCTTATCATACTCGGCTCAGCCACTCGGCACCCAATCCCACCACCTCAACGCGGCGTCCACACGTTGTCAACGCTTAGTCCGGCGGTTGATGCCGCAACATCAACTACGTTTACGAATTAATTTGGTTTAGTCTACGAATTTTTAAATAACTCACTTCAAATGTGTGATTGGACTGTTTTTATCCTTCAATTTTTATAATTAGTTCCATAAGAAATTAAAATTTAATAGTGTCTATTTGTACCGAAAATCAGCCGTATGCAAACTACTTATTTTCTGGTTTCAAGGGCAACGTAGCCGCCGTCATTACTGGATAGAACAATACGAAAAATCTTACGCTGAGATTGTTGTGGAAACGGCTTATTATTACCGGCTTATAATTTTATTATGTAAACGTCCTGCTCTTTTAATGAGACGATGATACTAAAACGTTGGTTGTAACCAATAAAAAAAAATTAGAGGTTAAATCTATTGCTTAAGCTTTTGGAGCAAATCAATAATGAAAAGTTATGTTAATTTGTATATAAAATTGAATACTATTAATTTACTAAAATGATTGAATAAAATATATAATTAAAACGGGCAAAATGATTTTCTGGAAAACATCATTATAATAATGATCCCAAACAAACTTAATAGTCATTGAGTTTGACTCAGAAGGCTAAAATTATTCATTGCTGTGATATGCTTTGCTGCAAATCGTCTTTAGGGAGACGAATTAATACCGGGTCGTTATGTATGTTTTCAAATTTTGTGTGCTTTTTTATCTTGTACATTATTTAAATAAAACAGAAAATAATATATCTTATAATTTAAAAAATACTTATAATATTAATCAATTGTCTGATTTAAGGACATGTTAAAAAAAGAGACATTAAGATACATTAAGAGCAATAATAAAAATTAGGTAATTATACATATTATACGTGAAGCATTTATTGTATGATAAAAGCGTAATAATAGTTGATATAAATATTGACTGCTATACTTGTGGCTTCTGTTAGATAAGTTTAAATTACGCTGCAAACAATATATTATCATCTTATCTTTCAAAGTTTTTACGAGCTTACTTTATAAGGCAGCACATATCACGCCACATTGATACCAAATGGACCAATAAATAGAAGGGATTGGATACATAAAGTTTCAAAGAATACTTAATACGATATAACAAATTGTTTAGCTTGCAAAAACCATTTTCTTTGTTTCTTTTAATAAGAGCAGAAACAGATTAGACAAGAAATATTTACCAAAAACTTAATAAAATGCCTGCCAATATTTATTATTTACATAAAACACAACTAGGCACTCCTTTTTAATAACAATACTGCAGTTATAACATTGATGTTAAGCAGCTTAATAGTCTTTTCAGGCTTCCAGCAGGCGCAAATACGATAAAGCTAGCTACTAATCTCCCGAATTCGTATAAAACACGTAAAATTTTTTATATGGTAGATCCTATTTAAGGACCAGAAGCGAGAATGCGGTTTGAAGGACCATTTGCGTAATCCGGCTCGAACAACGTGGTTATGAAGCCGGTTGAAATGCAATAAAGGGAAGGATAAATACCTCGTCTGATTGCAAGCACAGCTGCAGGCGTTTTCTTTGATGCAGTTGGGGTTCGCGGTAAACTTAAAACTATTAGAACGGTAAGTTGGACCATTCAGAAGTCACGTGACTTTACGAAATATGATGCGCTACGTCAGGATCTCCCGAAGGCAATTGTTCGACGGCGCTGGTCGCCGTCCACGTCACGAAGTATTTTCCTCTTACCTCTTCTCTTCGCGAGATGAGGAAAAATAAAAGGAAATGAGCTCAAGGAAAGGATCGGTATATAAGAATGGGAAGGAAGATTATTGCTAACCAATTTGCAGGCATGTTGAGCGACATAAATGCGCGCACAATATTGTTTTATAACATTTTGGATAGTATTCATACTTTAAACATGATGCTAAAAGCAAGGAATGCGTATTGTAAACGTAAAAATATTCAATATTGCAAATAAGTCACAGTATTCAGATTCTTAAGGTATAAATAGATAAAATGATTTAAACGATATTTTTTCACGGTAATATTTTCCAGACGTTTCAGACACTTTAAAGGACTGCCCGCGATCATTGATGCTGATGAAGTTCGTTAATGTATCCACGATAAATCTTTAAAAAAAATTGTCAAATCATTTGTATGTAGTGTTCGCGTAAAAGAAATAAATCATGATTATTAAAAAACCTCATAGTAATAAGCTTAAAAAAACTCATAGTAATAGTCAACGTAATATTAATAAAAAATTAACAACACATTAAAATATTTTGTACGAATAACAAAACATCTTCTTAGCTTGCCGTTGTTGGAATCGAATTTGCAGACCACACACTGTGGTGTAGCAGTGACCCTGTCACTAACCACTGCACCAAGTGGGTCTTTATACATAGGAAATATAATATGTTCTGCCTACGTTTTATCTCTAAGGCAAAAAGACAAATGCCTCCTTTCATCTGTATATTTCTTTCGAATTTAATTATACTTGTATTAACAGAGTTTATATTTATCTTGACAAAATTTTGACGGAGATCTAAACTTACGTAAATTATATATCCCTGGGACTTCAATATCCAAGTTAAGTCCTTTACTGTGTAAAATTACTTGTTATAAACTGAAAATTATATATTTTCTATAATGTCGTTTAAAGGTTTTTATAGTAATTGGGAGCATAAAGACGCTCAATTGAATTTCTCTAAAGTGTATTTAAACAACGACATAAAACAATCCCTCAAGATTCGAACCTACTAACTCCGATTTATAAACTACTCTTTGAACTACTACTTACAAAGAAGAGAAATTTTAAACTTGCGAAACGAACCTAAATGTTCATTTCTGCTAAGTTCAAATGAAAAATTACTCTAATGTTTACTTTTTTTAATATTGGTTCTACTAAAATATACTCACGCAAAACGATTTGATCGGCTTAAGGAATGTAAATCTCTTTAAAATGAAATAAGCTTTTTATTCAATCCCCGAAGACAAAGTTTCTGTAAGTCCGTTGAGGTGGAAAAAATGGTTTTAAAATAAAAGGAAAATAGTGATGAAATATAAAGTTATTCTTAAAGTAGACTAAAACGTTGTAAATATTTATACATATATTTTATTATTAAAGACAGAATTATCGCACTTGTGTGACATTGGTGAAACTCAATGTCCTTTTCTTATTTATTACTCCTAATTTTAAAGAAAATGTTGTCTTTCAGTGGAAATTAATTGAATAACACTCACAATGCACATATTATTGTATATGTAATTAACCGTTATAAAGCAGTCAATAAAAATGTTATTTCAATTATTGTGTTGCATAAACTTGTTAATCCTAGTCACATAACTTTACGTTTATTAGTGGAAACTTGAGAATATATCTACGCGAAATCACGGAGACCACAACACTAAACTGAAATCAAGTTTAGGTAAAAGTTCGTCAACCATAGCGGAATCTTCTGCTAAGTATAATAAAGGGATTAAATGCTAGTAGTTTGTGGTATAGCATCGAGTACTGGCCACTGATATTTAAACCAGAACTTTACGAAAATAAACTCATTTAATTAGTCCAAAGGTAACAAACAGGTCAAAAATTATAGTGATCGTTTTGACCACAGCAAAGTGGCTGGTGTAGGCTGTATTCATTACTCTGCTGACACCTCCATCATTAGTACTTTACCTTTTTATGAGACCGCACTATATCATATGCTAAAATAGACGAAGTTAGCATTATACTAGCTGGTCTTAAATTTTAAAATAGAAACCATCATAAGTTTTAAAGTTGCCAGAGTTAACTGTAGGCAGAAGTTTTCTATCCATTCTATGATTTGCTGACCTGTTTACCCTGCTTTTTCTCATAATTAAACGACTTAATTTTCTTTATATTGAGAGTAATTATTATAAAAACATATCTTAATTTATTAATTGCTATTAGTATAAATTGACAACATAATTTGTTTCTTTAATGTACATGATCATTTTTAATGCTTGTGCAGCATATCACAATACACAACTGTGATATGAAGCATTTTAAATTGGTCCCTTAGCTGCAATGAGTACTGTTCAAAGTAAGAGCAAAAAGTTCTTCACAACAACGGAACGTTTGAAAGAAACTCGTTTGTTTTTATACGTATTGTGAAATGTTTGAATGAATGACATAGTCAACTATCTATCTAATTGGCCAGTTTTTTAAAACAAAATCTATTAACATTAAGTTTTGAGTATACTGGAGTATCGGTCGTACTTTAAGTTATTTTATTTAGGTAGTGTTTGATCGGATAAAAGTTATGTTTGCTAATATCTTCTCACAAAAGCTTAAAGGTTTTGATTATGCCACTATTAATACCGATGACTATGTAATTTCTATATAAACTTATAATCTGTTAAAGTCTATTGGAAGGAACTTTAATCAAGTCTCATTTGAGGAAATCTCATTTAAATTCAATTGAACTAGTTTCGACAAATTTAGACTTGAAATTTAAACAATAGCTTTTCCTTACAACTAAGTAATTAGCTCTTTCGATAGCTCTTTGTACATTAAAAGAAACCAAATATATATTTAATTATTTATGTTACGCAGATACTATTAGCTCGTCTCGCTTCTACATTATATCAGTATACTTTGGTTGCATGTACTGACAGACGTAATATAAAACGCTCTTTAATCTAATATAATAAAATTCAAGTTTCTCTTGAAGTATTTAATTTCGCCATGGAATGAGCACGACGTGAACATGTAGGCTTTCTTTAATATACGTGGAATACGACATTAAAACTTTCTTTTCTGCGTTCGAGTTACAGCACTGGATTTTAATTCAAATTGAAATTTATAAATTGGTACATAAGGAAATTAATATAAATTTACATAATATATCTTTATTATATTCTAATATATAGTTAAAGTTTTTTTAAACGCTGCTGTAAGAAATAACTAAAACTTTTATTAAAATTGCAGTAGCTCATGGCCCTTTTATTTAGTTTTGTGCCTAAAACAAAAATAGTAACAAAGAAAGAGTACCTATTTTATTAAATCAAGCCTATATTTGACTTACGCATTATTTGTATAAAACATAAAAATGTTGAAAGTCACAGGACATATGTAAACTTATCCTAGTAGAGTTTTCAAAAAAGTTTATAAAATAAGCGGAGCGTATACATCCAAGTTCTCTGCTCTTTATTCTGTATTAAAATTCGAACAGTATCAACCTAGATTCCATTTAATATCCAAATCTTAATAAGTAATATCAATGATAGGTTTTTATGATCATGATCTAATGTGAAAACTCCTCCATCACATTAGACCCTTAATTTAAGACGTAATGGTTTTACAAACTTATTACATGCACAATTTATTAATTAGTTCTGTTTTCTGTGCGAGTTATCTCAAGATCTGGGCATGTAATATTTAATATTTGCTTGTATTTTTGAATAACATATCAGAAGACGCATTACCCTAAATGGTCTTGTCATATGAAATATTACAATGAAGTTGTAGTAAATTGACTACACATCCTCGGCAGATAGTAAGATTTTCCTACTCCCTACCACCTACATAATATAATAGGTAGGAGGAAGTTGCTCTAATACTGTACTGCCTTCACTGAAATGTACATTGACGCAGCTGTGGCACAAGTTTCCTTCTACACTTGGGACTGCAATTATGTTATTTATTTATTTATTTTTGCCGTTGGAAAAATCTAGCTACAGGTTCCCACCGCCAGAGTGAGGGGCAGCAGGAATATGTGGGCTCGCCGGATCAAGATGCTAGCAGCGGTATACTTCACTAAAAACCAACGGTTGTTCCTTTCTCATGTCACTGTGAGTCGAGGGCGCGGCGCTGATGACAGATCTACGGCGAACCTGGCGCGACGTGGCCCTCGTGGAGCCTCTTCTTTCCGGTGTGCTGGGACGCCGGACCGTGCTTTGGTGCCGTGCCGGGTAAACGGCATGCACTCTCTCTGAGGCTCTTCTCTGAGCGGCGGACACCCTCTTGCCGGCCGCCCAGGGGCTCAGTGTCAGGGGAAGATGCGACGCCACTCTTCGCACCCTGGCCTTCTTCTGCTGATAGCCAGGGCACTGTAGGCCTCATTGTCCTGTCCCTTTCCGTGGCTTCCTTCCGGGTCATCACGTCCTCGCAGAACGCAAGGCCGGCGCCCCATGACCTTTTGCGCTCTAACATCCTGCGCACTACGGCAGGAAGTGAAAGGTCCGATACTACGCAGCTCTCGGAGTTGCTCAACCCAGGCTGGGTACTCCTCCAGCGCGTGTTGGGCCGTCTTCTTGGCACATACGCCACATTGGTGGGACTCCTCTGTAGGCTCTCAACCAGCCATGCGGCACGGGTACCTTCCGAAACAGCCGTGTCCCGAGAGAACCTGCGTCGATCAAAAAATACGATAAGTCAAATTATATTTTATAAATAATTCTACACTTTTTGCATATTTTTCCTGTTCTTGATTATATGAGTTGTCAAACACACAACTCTTTTCATAAATAATTCATAGGAGAAAAGTAAAATAACAGCACAAATCAACTTGTACATTCGAGTCAAAACATAAGTTAAGGTTTTATAAATCTGTTTACGATTTCGACAAAGAACTTCTAACTTTGCGAATTCACAGGTGATGTTGGTGCCGGTTTCTCTTTTGATCTATTTTTGTTCGATTAGTTATATTTAAAAATAATTTTGTAATAAACATTTAATTCAAATAGAGCACTGGTTATAGTAGGACAAGTCACTAAAATGATGATGGATTTAGCAATAAAAACCATTAAAGTGTCCATAACAACTATTATTTTTTCACTATCAAGAGAGAGAGATTCACGCTATCAAGAGAGACGGCTTTATGTAAGAGCAAAATATTGCTTCTCTCATTTTTACCTTTCATCTGTAATTAAATGTAAAATATCAAAATTCTCCCATCACTACGGGTTAGCTAAAATACTATAAAATTCCTTACATCAAAAACTCATTACTAATTTACATGTAACATTAATGTTTCATGGATCTATAACGTAGTTCTTCAAAGCTTAATGGCAACTTATGACTGATTAAATGCAATTTAGGATTCGGTTAGGTAGGTAACAAAATAAAAATATAGATTATTTTATACTACTAAAATAATATTACTTTACAACTATAACGTGACACTTCTGCATAATTAAAGAAGACGTTCCATTAACCATGCAGATTTATTAAACATGTGCATACTTAAATTTACAAACACATCATGAGCCTGTGTTCAGGCTGAGTATGTTTGTAAATTAAATACATGGGCCTCCACTAATGTAGCCTGACTTTATACATGCCCATTCGACGCAAGAATCATCTTACATTTTAGGGAATCGGGGTATAGACATGCATAGCCATTACCAACCAGGAAAATTTTAAATAGTTAGTTGAGACCCGCAGGATTCGAACACACGACCTCCGGTTTCTAAAGCACAAGTCAATGCCACTAGGCTACGAAGGCTGGTTCTAAGTAGTCTAAAATATATTTATTGCAACTCATCGTCACATTGAACAACATGCAATTAAAGCCTATACCCTAGAAACGTCTCTAACTGCTAAATGTGCTGCGAAATAAATAATTTGAAGAGTAATACGACGCTGAAGCTTATATTCAATTTAAATAATTTCAGCACCAAGCATGAATTTACGTTTATTAAAATTATAATCGCTGTAATTTAACTAAGCGACAGCTTCGCGTGGTTAAATTCAGCTCGCAAAATTAAAAATATTTGGTTTCATTAAATAAGACCTAATTGTTATTTGATAACTCTAGTATATCTATACTAGTATTTGTATACTGAAATACTAGATTCAGATTTTGATGATATTAAAGTTCGTAATTAAATAGGTCCTTACACATATAAAATCAAAAATAGTTTTAAAGTTAATCGATCATACATCTAAACATCTACTCCACGGGACATACATTATTGACGGAGAAAAGGTAGGAAATCATTATAAAGGCATTTTGTGCAATAAAAGCTGAAAAGTTAATTTGATTTTCCGTGTATTCGCTATTCGTATTAAAGTTAGTAATAAATTTTAAAAATATGTAACGCTTAATGTTATAAATCAATCGAGCTAGGTTTAGTATGTGCAAAAATGGACAGGAAAGACGACATGGTGGTAAGCATAGTCGACTTTAAGCGTATCCCTCACGACCTAGGTAGAGTCGTGAAGAAATAGGAGTAGAAGAGGCTAAAAACTGTTCTCTCTCTTAATTTCTTGTTTTCCCTAGATTTACTAACGTATTACTTTTGTTTGATTATACCATGGTGCTTAACTATTTTCCTTATTTTTTTAGGAGAGCGGTTTACCTTAGCATTATTGGAACGAGTAAGCGCATGCTTTTTTAGAATTGCCGCATAAGACAGTGCTTTTACTGCATTCGGTTTGTATATTATATTTTTCTTGATTGCAGCAGTTTGTATATATTCTTGTTGAATCCATATGTGCATAAGTCGTAGCAGTTTTTCTATAAAAAGGTATCATCATCATCATAATCAAATCCTATCAGTCTGAACATAGGCCTTTTTCAATGAACGCCTTGACGGCTGATCCCCTGCTACTCGGTGCCAACTTGAACTAGCTACTGCACGGAGATCGCCATCCCACCTGAACGGAGATCGACCAACACTCCGTTTTCTAAACGTAGCCTCCACTCTACTTTCAATGGACGTCAACAGAAGGCAAAGATTTATAGCTTAGAAAAGTTATAGCCGAAATATTTGAAATTGACATTTCATAAAAATAAGCTTGAGATCAGTTAAATAAACTTTTTACTGTTTATTTTATATACGAACCATAAGGAATAAACAATATCACTTATAGAGGTTTATCCTGTTTGTAACGCGTGTGTATGAAAAATGTATAGAGTTGACTTAAGATTTCAAGTAGTTATTTTTGAGTGCTGAATAATAAACAATCGTTCAAAACATAGATTAAAAAAACAATAATCTAGGATTTTTCTAAGTAAGCTTACAAATGAAATAAATAAATGCGTGGAAATTAAAATGAAAAGCAAGCGAAATGGGAAAATAAAATCTTAAGCGTAGGTATAATTCCATCAAAAGGGATATTAATACATTATTGTTTATAATAAAATTATGGTATTAGTTTTTTTAGGCTAATATAATTTTAAATATCAAGACAAAAGTATTTAATAATTATATTAGCCTAAAAAGCTAATATCTTATAATTATTAGAATCAATCAAATACCATAATTATTAATAATAAGACAAAAAATATTGCGATAAATAAACCCACTTATATACATTTAAAAAACGATTTGAGGCTTCATTACGAAAAGAATGAGAGGCCGTTTCTAAACCGAGAATTGTTACATTTCCATGATATCAAAGAGCGCTGATTTCATTTTAATTTTACAAAAAATCGGTTTTCCTCGTTTGCTTTGAATATCATTCGAGACGATTTTCCCCATTATCAATTTCCTTTTTTCATACAATGTTTAATTTCTCTTTTTCTTTGCAACAAGTGTTCACCATCTGCTTATTTATAAGCAAATGGAAAAATGTTTACAGGCCAACCATCTGCTATCTTTACGAGAAGCAAGTGGTACACCTGAAGTGCTCACCGGAAGTTATGGAAACGATGCCATTATTTCATAATATAATAATGCATTGAAATATTCTGAAATGTAATGAACACCAGTTTCTAAAGTTGAAACGATTTTGTTAGTAATATAAATAAGATTAAAATGATTTTAACAAAAAAAATCATTTTGGTTTTAGGTTAGTGCAAAGAACAAACCGATTAATATTTGTTAAAGCATTGATACTCAAACTTAGAACGTCACTTAAATCTTACAACCTGTGCTCATCTTCTATTCATGAACACGTTGAGATCGTAAGGTACAAAATGGTACATGTCAATCCTAATTCAATAGTATTGTACTGGAATACTAAACTAATTTATCAAGATTTATCGAAATGTATGTCTATATCACCTTGTCTATTGACAAAGACGCAAGTGTTTTTTTTTTCGATTATTGTTCCATTGGATTTATAGCTTTAAAATGATTTACTGAGATGTTGGACCAAATTCAAATTACATATGTAATGTGAATTTTCATTAAATCGTATCTAACCTTTCTTGTGTAGTTAAGCAGTTAAGTTGTAATGTTATGTAGTAAATTTTATTCAGGTATTTTATATAGAAAAAAATATCGCACAAAGAAGCTAATCAAAACGTTACAATTAGCTTTCCTGCAAAGTTAGTCGTTTCCACATCCAAATTCACATAAACGAACATATTAAAATAACATAATTAAAAAGTTATACTTCAGCTCTTCTGCATGTTTTATCTCGTTTTAGATAAAATACTTCCGCAATTCACTGTACCTTTTACCAATTTAACAAATTTGTATAGAATCTTCAGAGTTTGAAATCTTAGAGCCGGTGCTTTTAAATTACTCTCCTCGAGTTAAGCAGAATACATATTGTTTTATATATTAATAGTAACAGTAAATAAAGACTAAACCTTTGTTTATTAACAGAAGTTAAGTATTCAATATAAAATTATATCTCAAGCACATTTTCTATGACAATGCAACTAACGCTTCTTTATTCTAGCCAATTTAGATTAAGTTGTTATGGGGTCTGAAAAGTAAGATGATCAATGCGTCGGACGGAATGTAAAAAGTCGGTCCACTTACCACCTTGCATTGGAGCAGCGTGGCATAGAGTGTCCAAAAGTGGTCCAGAAACCCCTTAATGGACAAGGCGTGCATTAGGGGAGGCCTGTGTCCAGCAGTGGACTAACTTTGGCTGATGATGATGTGTATGGGGTCAGTCTCCCATCTATTAAGATTCAACTGAACTACAGTTTTAGACAGAGCGACTAGCATCTGGCTTCTATGTCAATAATGGCACTGAGATCTTCTAACTGCAAAAGATACTCTTTACAACATTTTACTTCCTTAACTATTCGACAGTTGAGTGATCGGCATATACATAAATGCTAGAACTATCATACAATTTAATTAATAATTTTGTCGTGAGTTTCTTTATCGTTTATACTATTTTGGTAACAGAGGCGACTAGTTGTTAAAAAAATCTTTATAATCCTGTTTAGAATCCAAAATCACCTTAAGGTACTTCAATATTTTCGTTTCTTGGTTTCTTTTTTGTTTTCGGAATTTAAATTGAGAATATCGTACAAGCCAGAAAGCTATTTTACACTTCTTCTTTAAACTTTATCAAGTAATTTAGATAAAAAATAATATAATATATAATAGAAGCGAAAGAGATCGAGTTATTGCTAGCACATCGTTTATTATATTAAATAGAAAAGGGTTGAAAATTGCTCAAGTTGTGGGAAATATCAGAGCGTGTCTCATCCATTATTCATCGACACTTTGGATTTAAGATACCTCGTAATAGACATGCTATTTCTATTTAACGTGTGAACGCACGTCTCGAAATGCTAACGGCTAAAAAAAGTATACAAATCAATCATGTAAATCTTTTAATTCAACTATTTACTTAAGCAAATGACAATAATTAAATTTTCACTTTATGCAGTTTACTGCACGAAATTTTTTTCTAGGAGTTTGTGGTTTGAAAACAGTCTTACATAAAACTAGCTTTGCTTTTTGATTTCGTCTTTGTGGTTATTGTGACTTATGATAATAATCATTACACATGATATATCTATATTTTTTTTTGCAGTTCGTACTGTAATACCTTCCTGCAAAACATTTTAAGTCTTAATAACCATTTTTATATTGTTATTCAGAGTTGTTTTTATTTAATTTGATGCTTACTTACAATTACGATCCCCGTATATAATCTTTAAAGTATGTAAAATGTAACGTTTTATAGCTCTTAATAATAGTAATTTGACCCAAAGAAAATCATAGATTATTAGTACTTTTAAAGTAAAACTTCTGTATAACGTTGAGTTTCATAACGCTGGAAAAAATGGATTCAAGATTTGACTTGAATGCTTAATAAGTTGCCTAATATTATACCGTAAAACAGCGTTATGTCATTTTAAAAATCAGGTCAGTCTATTAAAAATAAAGTTTACTGCTATCTTGTTTAGTAAAAATTCAATTTCAATGGGTAGCTCACATAATTTTAACCTGCTAATATTTTTAAACTTTTGAATTTCGATAAGTTTACATCTTACTGACAATGCTCATTTGTTATTTTTAATAAAAAAAATAACCAGGTTAATTTTATCCCCACACTGAAATCGCTTAAAACAACAAGCGATCTTGTAAAGAACTATGCGGACAAATTGGATCTAGATGTAAAGCTAATGATACCTCCATGTGGCACACCTCCAAAGCTTTATGGATTGCCTAAGACTCATAAACCTAATGCTCCATTACGCCCATTTTTCAGCCAGATAGATACAGCAACATACAAACTGGTATAATATCTTGTAGAAGTTCTGTCACCACTACGAGGACACGCCGAGTCGTACACAAGAGATTCTTACCATTTTGTTAATAACATTAAACATCTACATCTCACAAACAATGAACCTATGGTCAGTTTTGATTTTAAACTTTATTTACATGCTTACCTATTGAAGACTGCATCTCAATTGGAACTAAGAAGCTTGAGGACAACAAAATGCCGAATGAATATGCATCACTGCTCAAACGTTGTCTTACATCTGGCTACTTGTTGTGGAATGAACAATTCTACATGCAGATAGATGGCGTAGCGATGGGCTGCCCAGTGTCTCCTATTATCGCTGATATCTTCATGGAGAACTTTGAAGAGACAGCCCTCAATACAGCTCCCATCCGGCCAAGATTCTATAAGCGGTACGTCAGGTTTTTCTTTTGTGACTTTTTCAATAAAAATATTAAATCAATTTCCTTTCGGTCAGTACAGAAAAATAAAATAAGTTATTTCGTTAAAGTGTTTCAGTAAATATGAGAAAAACAAAAACACATGTTTATAAACACTTAACGAAAAACGGAGATATTTAGTTTCTATTTCTTCCCTCCTCGTTTCCTTGACAAGCTTAATTATGAGTTAAGCAGTTTGTATGTTTATATAATATTGCGACATAGAAAAATTATAGATAGTAATATTGCGAGTTAGGAAGTAAATGTTTATTACAATAGCGAACGTTATAGCGATATTAATATTTTAATATATTAGAGGGTTTTCTATTTTTAATTAAAAAAATCTACTCAAATTTATTGATATACGGCTTTAAAAATTATACAACATTATTTTTTTAAAACTTTTGTGCATACAATCTGGTCTGCAGCAACAATAAAAATTCGGTAAAATCAGAAGCTAAAGTCATTGTAGATTAACTTCCCTGTGTTCTTGTAATTTAAAAAAATATGCAATAACTTATCTTGCGTTTTCTTAAATCTATTAAAAGGCTGAGTTTTACGATAAAAGTGACTATGAAGACATCCCGCTACCTTAATTAATTACGTCAGGCAGCTACAAGTAATTTGTAATCGTTACGTGGTAATTGTACTAAGAGATCACGAGCTTGCGTGTTTAAACATACTTTGATGACAATTTTCCGACTCCAAATCCGCAGTGGTATATCGTTCACGTTAATGAGGACTTAAAAGACACATTATTAAGAAATATAAACTAAATTGTAGAATATATATTCATACTGAAACATTAAACCAAATCCAAAGTGTGAAATGAAGCAAATGTAAAAAAAGCTCCATTTTTTATTTACTACGCAATCAAGATTTTTACTATTGAAGTTTGCACATGGAGCGTTTTTCCGCAGGAATCCCATTTGACTGATTGCTACGGAAATAATAAGTATCCGTTTCCATTGTTTATCTTGCTACTAATTAATGCTTCGCTGATTCAGGAGTAAAGCCTTAAGTTTAACGTAACGTAAAATGTACATCCTGGCTTGAAAATGTTTTGTATGAGAGATGTTTATTTTTATCTTTTTGTGATTTAAAAATTGGTAGCATCTTTGATGAATTCAAAACTAAGTTGGATTTTATCTTTTTCGGTGTATATTTTAAGTTTAACTCGATAGATGCAGTGCCACATGTGCTACAATAGTTAGAAATACAAAATTAAATAATCCCCTTCTAATAAAAAGGAGTAGGTTTGCGACAGTCGTAACAATTCCTAAATAATAAAAGAAAACAAAATTCAATATACTCCAAAACGGCGTGTGAACTCTAAGCTTCTAGCATATGTCAACTTTTAAGAGACAGTTTATCAAAGCCGCCACGGCCTAGCGGTATTGGCCCTTGCCTTATGAACCGAAGGTCGTAGGTTTGAATCCCGCGGGGAAAAAACTTTGTGTCACCTTTTTTTTAGATTGGTTAAGACAATTCGGGCCGATCACCCAAATGTCTAAAAAGTAAGATGATCCTTGCATTGGATGGGCATGTAAAAAGAGGATCCACCCATCAAGGACCAGCATGGTGGGATATGGTCCGAGTCACGACAAACATGGAAATACGTAAGACACCGTTGTTTTATATTAGCGAGAGTGATAAGTGCCTCCGTAACCTAGTGGTATAGGCGTGTGCTTTAGAAAGTTGAGGTCGTGGGTTCGAATCCTGTGGGGACTCAACAAATTTTCATTGTTGTTTCCTAGTTGGTTAGGGCCATTTGGGCCGATCACTAGAATGTTCATCCCCGTGGAGAAATATAAAAAATATGTGTTTGTTTTTTCTGAATAAAAGTAGCCTAAGTTACTTCCAGTTACATCAGCTATCTTTTAGTGATAGTCTCGTCTTGATCAGATCATATATTCAGCCAGAGCAAACAGGAACCCCTACACGTATCCCTTCCTACACGTTCGTGATTTAATTACATCATATAAGTATTTTAAGGCCAAAGCATGAGCGATAAAACTTTGATATTATATCTTTGATATTATAAAAAAACCTGTCCAAATTGTAAAAATAAAAAACTAAAAACTAAAAATAAAAAAAAAAAATAGTAAAAATAAGAGGAAAGACTCTTTAGGCATAAGTAACATTTATAAATTAACGTATATTATATTAAATTTCAATAAAATTAGCAGGTAGTAAAATTAAAACCTTTCTTACCATTTCTCAATTGATTATCTGCGATTTGAATTATTTCAGTTGCACTTCATTACCTAAAAATTTCAATGACCGGAATGAATGTAGTTTGCAGTTCATTGAAAACTGCAGCTTATCTTACTTGACTATTGACAAAACTTTTCTGTATTCATTTTTGGCTTTTAGAAAAAATATAATGTGCACATAACATTAAAAAACCTTTATTAAAAATATTTAATTTGCGAGACGTGACAAAACGCACCCATTGTAGCATTTTGTGAATATATATCGTCATGTTCGCACGCTCGCATTATGTGGCTTTTTACATCACTCTAATATTCTTATATGAAAAATTCAGAGGTATTAAGAATTATAATAAGATTTGTTGGCAATGGCACCGCTTTATATAATATATGAGCCCAACGTTTGAGATTAGAAATAATTTAAAGGCGTGTGTTAAAAATGAATTTTTCATAGTAAAATATAGGAAAACTACAAATAACTGTATATAATTTGGTATTGATACGCGAAATATCCTTAAAAAAGATTTGATATGTATAATAATTGCGTAAATAATTAATAAATAATGATAATTATATGTTGTTATAGTCTCGAAAGTCTCGTTCAATCAAATCTACTAACTTCAAAGTTTAATAAATTTAATGGAAACCTTATAGAAATTTTCATTTATATAAAAAATCAATTTATTTATCACATTTTCAAACACCAAGTCAACACGACATTATTTGATTTAATTGATGAATTTTAAGACAACCCAAAGATGACGTTTTCAGCCCTAAGAATAAAACGGAAACCGTCTTCAAAAACTCTTTTCAATTTTTAAACATGAATTCTTTAACTTAAAATTTAAACCAGAATGTGTCTTTTTTTCTTAAATAATGTGAGAATTCAAATTATGTTTAAGTATACATATACCACTATGAGGCGTTTAGTTAAAGATAATTTTACCCAAATTCTCTGATCCTTAAAATCTGTTACGACTTACTGGAAAGGTTTACGAGCTATCAAAGTTTTAAGTGGTCATAAGGGATATTTTAAGAAAACAATAAGAAGCTTCGTTACAAGAGGAAATTACTAAATCCCTTCCTTCTGTAATTTTGAAACCAACAAACAAGGCAGTGTGCTATTATTTTCTCTTTAATATTCCTTTCTCTATTAACACTTATTTACAATGTACTAAAGTCTTAGTGTCATCATCAAAATAGTTAGAGGTAAAAGATGAAATCTTACATTTTTTTTAAAAACTGTGGTGGAAAAAGCATTATAGATGATAACTAAAATCTTTTCTCTTATAACTCATTTATAAAACATCGTGCTTATTGGTATGGCAAATTAATAAAATATGAACACTGTACTGTTAATTATTTTTTTAACTATGCTAATGTGCTATGCCAAATGTTACACCCTATATCTTAAAGAAATAAAATAGCTATTGGAAATAAGGGCAGAAACTCAGTAAATGTATCTAGAAATAAAATTTAGTATTTTAAGTATTATTAATAAAAATTTATAGAAAAAAAATCCATTTTTGTTTACAATATTTAATCTCAATTCTTCTTCTTAACTGACGAAATTAATGGCTGACGGTCAGTAAAAGTATCCAGAAATGAAATTTAGTAATTTGAGTTTCATTAATAAAAAAAAAAAATAAGTTTTTAATTTTTATTAACAACTCTTCTTCGAAAATGACGTTTTTAATTCAATTAAATTTAATTGTAGTCGGCTGGATTTCAACTGTCATTCTGTATTATCTTCCTGCATTATCTTATCTGTATTATCTCACTGCCTCCATAGCCTAGTGGTATAGGCGTATGCTTTAGAAACCGGAGTTCGGGTTTGAATCCAACGGGGACTCAACAAATTTTCATTTTTGTATCCGAGTTGGTTAGGGCAATTTGGGCTGATCACCCAATTGTCTGAAAAGTAAGATGATCCATGCGTCGGATGGGCATGTAAAAAGTCGATCCACCCACCAACCCGCATTGGACCAGCGTGGTGGATACGGTCCAAACCCCTTATGGATGAGGGGTGTATTAGGGGAGGCCTATGTCCAGCAGTGGACTAAAAACAGGCTGATGATGTAAATGAAGCTTAATGTTTGAGTTAGGACATATTTGTATAACTTAGGTCGATACCTAAAGTTTAACGATTTAAACTTGTACCACCTTTAAGTGTAGTAGGATAAATGTGCTTACTTCAGCATGTAATATATAAACCACACCTGTTAAATATATACGTAGAAGTAATTTGAGTTAAAAAATGTTCAACCCAAATTTTTTCCGTGTTATTTTTATTATACCGTATCCGTTTTTCGCAATCTTCTTTTAGTATATTCGTTATGTTATCACTGTCAGCCAAAAAGTTATTGTGATACTAGTTCTTTTGTACGAACATAAATAGATTGATGGATTATTCCTATGATATCTATATCATAAAATATACTTACTATTTATAGTTGCAAATGATTTAGTTTGACAGTGAAAACTACATTCTATATTTTTATTTTAAACATACTTATCTCATTAAGGTCGTAAATTATGAAATTATATTCCGTCAAAAGATTATTACTTAAAAGCGTACCGGTGTAAGACTAATTGACAATCGATAAAAATGTCTAATGCTTTCCTATTGAATGAAAATGTTTGACTTTGAATTTGTTTAAGTATAAGTTTTATTATCAGATAATGCATAATAAGATCAAAAGTCCTAATATATTTACTTTCAATAGATTTCTACATTCAAAGTTTGCATTCCTTGTTTGTTGTTCCTAATCAAGTAAAGCTGTATTATTTAACAAGTAAAGTATTTCCGTGAGCAACAGAAAGGATTGTAAATGTTAACAGATTAAACAGTTTTAGTTATTTATAAAATTACAGTGCTGTCTATAACATTTTACGTCGATTTTACTGCTCCTCACATCTTTATTACTATGCATACAGTAAGTCGCTATGGAGCACCTTGTAAAATACAATTTGGACCTGAAATTAACGTCCTTTCATAATTTGTAGCATTAAACAATTTCTTTTTATGTTTTCATTATGAATTCAGACCTTTGTAGTTCAAGACAATAAAATATAAATACTTTCATAAAAGTATCGTAATATATTAAATTTTATGTGTAGCGAAAATTTTGTGACATTTGCCTTCAATGACTCCTATATGTAATGATATGTTACTTGTGACTTTATTTAATTTCGTATGGATTTCTGGCATGTAAATAAAACAACATGTATTTAATCTCTTAGTATTTAATGTACACAGACAATAAGAAATTACTCTATTATTTCAAGGACAACATAATTTGTTTTTCAATAATATGTTTGGATTTGAAAACAATCGTTTATCGTTTATTTGATGGCTTCCGTTGGTGGAGTAAACCATTACAACCCGGCGGAGTAGAGGGCTGTGCAACTTTAAGCGTGCACAGGCTTCACCTCTTAATTTGTTGGCTTAGCTCCGAGGGTCCCCAGAGGAGACCTCGGCTCAGCTGCCACTATTTTTAAACCGTCAGCGATCTAATCGAGGGTGCCCAGGAGGCCGAACCTCAGCTCGGTTAGTCGCTTTTGATCCTTTCTAACCCGTTAGCAACATGTATCGAGGCGCCCCGGTGGGCGAACCTCAGCTCGATCAAGTTGCTTTAGGACATGATTAATTTTAAGCTAAAACCGCTCTATCTAGTTGGTGAGAATCGGCCTGGTACGTGCCGAAATCTGTTGTACAGGGTATGCGTTTGCCCTCGGCGGCGAGGGCAATGGTGTTTCGATAGTACGATTTAACACGTGCTTGCACGATCGTTATATCGTCGTCCGGATCTGTAAGTATATGGCGCGGTCGCTCATATCTAACGTGTTTCCTATGTTTAGGATGAACTAATTTGCGTGGTACGTAATCGGCGGCGTTACGTACCAGCTCATTCGGATGTTGCGAAGCCGAGTCGAAAATTTGATAGATGCTTGTTTTAAAATTATGAATGGAGGGCAATTCCAGGTCCACATGCAGGTCAAGGTTGCGCACGCACCAGTGCACACCGTGGCCCAGCGTATGAACCTTTTTGCAGGGCTTGGAGTTTGTGGATATTGGAAGGGGATGCATGAGCGAATACCGGACTGGCGTAAGTCATGATTGGACGGATAACTGTTTTGTATAGCAACACCTTGTTGCGCAGAGACAGCTTGCTTTTGGGATTGATTAAAGGGAATAGGCGACCTAGGACGTAGGCCGCTCTGTTTTTGACCTGCTTGATGTGCTTGATGTGTTTACCCATGGAATTGGGTGGTCGAGGAGTCGGATCATGGATGGGATCGTCGGCATTCTGTGTGTAAACAAGACTGCCGCGCTTTTGGATGGGTTTATTTCGATCCTCCAACGTCGAAACCAGTCGCCGAAGCGCCTGGCTGCGACTTGGAGACGTCGTTGGATGGAGATAGGACATATGCCGGATGTAAAAATGCATGTCGTCTGCGAACAAGGCGTGCTAACTTTATAGTTGCGAGGGATGTCGTTGGTGTAGAGGGTGAATAGGACGGGGCCTAACACTGAGCCTTGTGGTACTCCGGCTAGTAGCGGGTGAGGTTGGATTTTGTTCCCTCGACGCGGTATCTGAACGTTCGCTTCAGAAAGTCTCGTATGATGAGTACGAGACGGTCAGGCACGCTCGAGCTTATATAACTTGATATAAGCCCGTCGAGGGTAGGTTTAAGTGCTAATGTTTGCTTCACCTCTGTGTTTATTGTAAGTTTAAAATAAACAGTGCATTTGTACTCATTGAAAAGAAGAAAGTGATTAATAAATATACAACTGATACCGTGAAGTGTGGACAAAACATTTTAACTAGTGATTTAGTCTAAATCGTCAAAACGGCAGGAAACGAAAAAAGTGCAGTAACAGTGCTATAAGACCCCTATCGGGCATGTATTAATATCGATTTACCAAATTTATCGTGAACAAAATCAGTGCTGTACAATAAATTCGTAATCCGTAAAAGATTAATGAAAAATGAATAAATCCCATTTTGTTAACTGATTTTTGCAAACAAAACTACGAAAGATAAGACGTCAACGCCCTCTATTAAATAGTTCTTTAACTACTGCTGGTTACCTGATCGACTCGATCTAGAGTAAAATCACTTTGCAAGAACTGCAAATCGTTACCAAAGAGGACGTTACTAATACCATAATATTGCAACTCAATACAATTTATGATACGTTTCTAACCATGGAAGAAGTCATGAATGCCTAAAAAATATTCAAAGGAACTCGACGAACATAAAAATATGATCCTAAAAAACGGAGAAAAGAGTTACCGAGCAAGTTACTCAAAATATAACCTGCATCTTAGACGAAAACTTAAAATATTAGATGACAAAGTGAAAATCTTAAGGAAAAAATTGAAAATCAAGAAAAAAGATTGTTTTTTATAGAGAAACAAATAAGAAAGAATAATGTTGTCTTTTTTGGATTAGAAGAAACAGAAAAGTCATATTCAAATTTGGAGAGAATAATGATCGATTTCATAAAAGAACGGTTCTCATTGGATCTGGATCTTAGGGATATAAAAGAAATAAAGAGAATAGGCAAAAAAGGGGACAAGCCTAGACCGATTATTGTTACATTTTCCACTCTTGGCACTAAAATTCATCTACTTAAAAAGAAAAGTTGTTTACAAACACGGCGTTCTATATGAAGGAAGATTATCCACAGGATATTCTCAAAAAAAGAAGGTTACAAGAGCAGGCACGATTAGAAAAGAAAGGTAATAATGTAATAATAAAATATGATCAATTAATAATACAAAACAAAAGAACATCACAGCCAAAAATAAAGATTACTTTCAACATCCCTGAAGCTATTCCAACAGGCACGTTAAAATAGGACACTATCTAACAAGAAGAATAAAGTGTTTGATACGGATTGCCAGACGATACGTATAGCGTCAGATAGGTCAGATGAAGTTGCAAAACCGGGATCCTGAACTGTTTAACAGCCAAAAACTCGAAAAATGCACCTGTAAAAGAAGACAATAACAAACAGAAGTTTTAGCAACTACAGCACCCCTCTCACAGTGATAATAGTAGAAATTCTGAAATAAAAATAAAAAAATATTCAATTCTTCCAAGCCGGTTGGTCACCGAGGAAGATTACGACCAAAACCCTCCAAAGTATCAAACAAAATTAGCTGCAAAAGAAAGTAAAACATATGCAACCAGTACTACAATAGAAATGGCCGCTCCTGTAAATCTTTACATATTAACGTATAATGTTAAAACACTCTCAACACATGAACACTTAATAGAATTGATTGAATCCTTTTCGGACATTAAATATGACATTATAGGAATGGCTGAAACAAGGCGTATGGAAACAGAATTGAAGAATATGACAATTTTATATTATGCCATACAGGACAAACACCACGCTTGTACGGCTAGGCTTCATAGTTAAAAATGCTACAAACGAAACATACAAAGCTACATTGGCCTCACAGAAAGAGTAGCAATCCTAAACATGATTTTTGAAGATTCTTGTTTATCAATTATACAAGTTTATGCTCCTACAGAAAAAGCAAACCATGATGAAATTTCTTACTTTTACCGCACCATCAACAAAGCTTTCGAATTATCACATAAAGACATCATAGTGATGGGAGACTGGAATGCAAAAATTGGTATACCGAAAAAAGAAGAATATTTAATTATGAAACCGAACGGGTACGCGAAAAGAAATGAGAGAGGACAGAGATTGGTAAACTTTGCAAGTGAGAATAAATTGTCTATTTTAAACACATATTTTAAGAAAAAATTAAAAAAAAGGTGGACATGGCAATCTCCTGATAAAAAATACAAAAATGAAATCGACCTCATACTATCAAACCGTCCTCAAATGTTTAATAATATAGAAGTTCTAAATATAAATTACCCGTCAGATCACAGACCAGTTAGAGGAACAATTACTTATATGCAAAAAGAAAAGTCGAAAAAATACAACATCTACAAGGCGAAACAATTAACAAAGATGACATCCCTACATATAATAAGTACATAGACGAGACACTGAACCCATCATCAAATTACTCGGTTCAATACTGTTCGACAATATTAATTAATGCTATTACTGGAAGCTTGGAGCAATTCAAAATAAAAATAAGGAACAAAAAGCAAATAACAGAATTTTGTCAGAGCGCACACTTAAACTCATGGAAGACGTAAGGAACTGAGTACCAAAACAAACCTACAACAGTAAAAACGAAATCTCTCTCTTGTAAACTCATAAGTAAAAGCATTAGAAAAGATTATAGTTATCACAAATACAGTACTATTGAAAACATATAAGCTCAGTCAGGAGGCACCAAGAAAGCTTACAAAGAGCTAAGAATAAAAAAAACATGGATCAAAGGGCTACAACATGGTGATAAAAACAATCGTAAAGACATCATTAATGTGGCAACTATTTTTTACAAACCTATACAAATAAAACATCGGCGGAAAGCATAGCTCACACACCAAGCCTTACCAGGAAATAACCATGTACTACCAATTGAAATAACTGAATTACAACAAGCAATAAAAGCTCTCAAACTTGACAAAAGCCCTGGAACGGACGGCATTACGAATGAGATGCTGAAAACCGGTTCAACAGCCCTTATAAGTTACTTATGTGAATTGTTTAATCGCATTATTGAAACTGGAGAAACGCCTATCCAATGGTCTAAATCCGATATTATTCTTATTTATAAAAGGTACCTAAGGATATAGGAACTACAGACCTATAACCTGCTACCCACAATCTACAACTTTTCTCTTCAATAATAAATAAAAGAATAAACTATACATTGGATGCACATCAACCTATCGAGCAAGCCGGTTTTCGTAAAGGATATTCAACGATAGACCATATACACACAGTAGACCTTCTAATAGAAAAATACCGAGCCAAAAACAGACCATTATACATTGCATTCATTGACTACAAAAAAGCATTTGACTGTGTTTCTCATAAAAGTATATGGGACAGCCTCACAACGCAAGGTGTAGAAAAACAATACATCTGCGCAATCAGAAGTATATACAATAACTGTAAGAGCAGAGTAAACCTTGAGACAGGCAGGGCCTTGGTTCCTGATAAACAGAGGTGTAAGACAAGGTGACCCTCTTTCGCCATTGCTGTTTATAGCAACACTAGAGTCAGTCATCAGTGAACTTAATTGGGTATATCTAGGTATTAGGATTAACGACGCCTACCTAAGCCACCTAAGATTTGCAGATGACTTGATTTTATTATCTGAGTCCAGTTCTGAAATCCAACACATGATAAAAACACTTAACGACGCCAGTAAAGTAGTGGGCTTGGATATGAACTTGTCGAAAACAATGTTGATGACCAACGCTAAAAAGATAACACTATACGTTGATGAAGTGCCTCTCAAATATACAGACAACTATATTTACCTCGGGAAACTAATCAGCTTCGATCATAAGAACAACGGTCAAGAAGTAAAACGCAGGGCACAATTAACGTGGAACAAATACTGGTCAATGAAGGATATTTTCAAAAGCAGTCTGCCAATTAAACTTAAACCAAGGTTCTAGACACGTGCTTGTTACCGTGCTTGACGTATGCTTGTCAAACATGGAAGTTTAACAAAAAAACAATGGACACAATAATTTCAACCCAACGGGGAATAGAACGCAGTATGCTCAACATTCAAAAGATACAGAAAGTAAGACACACAAAAATTAGACACGTGACCAAGGCAAAGGATGGATTGGTATATGCTCAATCAATAAAATGGAAATGGGCCGGACATGTGGCGCGCTTAAGAGATCAAAGATGGACGAAAAGGATAACCACATGGGCAGGGCCACAAGGCAAAAGAAAAAGAGGTAGACCTGTAGCTAACTGGGAAGATGAGATCAAAAAAATTGCCGCCCAAACTGGGTTCAAGTAGCGCAATCTAGAAGACTGGCTTACTTTGGAGGAGCCTTCACCTTTAAAGGAGTTCCTGCAGACTAATATTATAACAATAGCATAGGTATAGGAAGAAAGTATTTTAATATATAAAATAATAATTAACAACGTAAAAATATATCATCGCATTTTAGTTATCTAGGCATAATTTACTAACACTACAATTTTTTTACTTGTAAGTCTGTGAGAAATAAAAAGGCTTTTTATTTTTATTTATATTTATTATAAGCCCGTCGTGCCATACTTTGTCGAACGCCTTCGCCACGTCGAGAAAAGCGCTCCTGTGTGTTGGCCCCGTGTCATGCGGATTTGATGTGCTCCGTGATGCGGTGCACCTGATGTGTACAGGAATGTTTGCCCGAAAGCCGAACTGGACTGGATTGAGGACCCATTAGCCTGCATAAAGTCCTGTGGCGGGTCAAAACTAGTCTTTCATAGATTTTCCCGAAGGTTGGTTGGGAGGTTTTCCCGGTTTGAGGAAGCCTATAACTTCAGCATCCTTCCAAGTGTTTGGAAAAGTACCCTTGGAAAGAGCTGCGTTATAGATTAGGACTAGGAGGTTGATGAGATGAGTCGGAAGAATCTTTATGACGCGGTTTGATATGCCATCGGTGCCCGGGGCTTTCCGTGGTTTAAGCTTTTTGATTATCGATTCGACTTCGCTTTCCGTTAGCAGGTGTGAGTACGTCGCGTGGGGTAGATGCGTCAACGGTCAACCTCGCTCTCTACCTTGCGGAGATGAGCGGCGCTCACCGGTTGTGAGCTGGGCGAGCATTGAGCCTCGAGACTGTCGGCCAGACATTCGGCTTTTTCCTCATCGAGAAACGCTGTGGGCTTGTCGGGTTGGATGAGTGGCGGCATAGTTGGATGGCTGCCGCCGCCTTTGAGGCTTTTGGGAATGCGCCAGAAGGCCACATGTGAGGGATGTAGGTTGCTCAGATCGCTATCCCACCGATCGTTCCTGAATTCAGCTATGCGCATCTTGGACTGATGTTCAAGGGCGCGTAGCTGCCTTCGGTTTCGCTCGGTTGGATACCAATCGTGGGCGCGAATCGCGGCTCTCTTGCGTCGCAAGAGGTCCTTGATGTCGTTTGGCAAGGCCCAGCGGGGGTTTTCCTCCACCGGGATTTGCCTCGAGGAGACCTCGACGACACTTTGGACATGACTTGTGAACGCATGAGCGGCGAGATTCACGTCGTGAGCGGTGTTTAGGGTATTGGGTATGGTATCTAAATGAGGTGAGCTAGTAGAGTCTAGCTGTGACTTAAGCTTATGCCAGTCGAAATCGGATTGGGTGATGCATGAGGTGTCTCTGCATGGTAAATATACCGAAGCTATTGTAATCGGCGCGTGACCTGACATGGCTAACCTACAGATCGAGGCTTCTAAATGCTTTAGATTCGACGGCGTGTCGATTGCTACGCAGTGCAGTGACTTTTTATAATAAATGAGAGTGCCGCCGTGTGAAGCGCCGGTCCTGTCATTTCTTATGATATTAAAATTAGCAATCTTCGGATCTCCTCTTCCGGGCTTTAGGAATGTCTCCTGCACCAGTAGAATGTCTACGTCGTTTTCCGAAGAATTCTTTGACTTCGGTCGTTTGTTTCATGAGACCGTTTGCGTTGAAAAGACTAGGTTGAATGCGCGTGGCTTTACGCGGCCCGGGCCGTTTTACAAAGGTTGTGGGTGTATTATCCATTTGAGTTCCACGAATAAGTTCGATCAGTTTCTGTACTTGCGGGTACAGCTAAGCGGGCGGTAAATTGCCACGGTGGCATCTAACTCGGCGGTGAGCCTATCGACTTCTGCGAAGTCTACCGTATTAACTAACACATCGGTGTTAGTCCCAGAGCTGCCATTGCTATGGCTAGCTTGCTGGGGAGCGCTTCGCGGAGCGCTTGCGGGTGCGGCGCGCGGTGCGGCGCTACGCGGAGCGCTCGGCGCAGGTTGCGGGGCCGGTTGTTGCCACGCTGGCATGGGAGCGCTACGCGGAGCGCTGGGAATCTGCCACGCCGGGGCAGGCCGGAGGGGCCGGAAGGAGGTGAGGGATGGTACCGGTGGGCGCCTAGGGATGGTGGATGGTGGAGGTGGTCTCCGCTTGGGCGCCTGGGGCACCCTAGATAGTTAGCCGTGTGGCCTGGGCTTGTGTTTACGCATGCCGGCGGTTCGTACGCAGCAAGGGCTTCTCGGTCCGAGGTCGTGGGCAGTCTGGGGTGCCATGGTCCCCTAGGCACTTCACGCAACGGGGTCGTGCGTGGCAATTGCGGGCCGTGTGTCCGAATAATTGGCAGTTGTGGCACTGCCCTGGGAGGCCGTTTGAATGCGGCGCGTTAAAAGAGATGCGACCAATGTCGCAAATGTGACTTAAGATCGTAGATTTTTTTGCCCTCTACAGAGCGTTCGAGCGTCAGAAGGACGACATTATAAGGCCTTTTAGTCCGCGGATGGAACAGCCTTTGAGCGGAATATATAGGGATATTCTCCGACTTGATGAAGTCGAAGATTTCTTGCGTTGGTAGTTCTTTCGGCAGCCCTTTGACCACTGTCCGAAGGACGCGCTCTTCCGGGAGCGCGAATGTATGATAATAATACTGCTTCTCGAGCAGATATTTGGTGACATCGCGGTGCGCTTGCACCGTCTCTAACTGAATCTTGATCCCACTGGCGGAATCATTGGCCGTGAACTTAACACGGTTGGATAAAGCAGACCGTAGTTCGGCCCACTTCTCCTTCGACCTAATGTAAATAGGCGGTGGCTTTTTGTCTCTAAGTGAGACCGGTACTTGCTGTGAGGCAGCGGGGGTGGGTTGCTGGGAAGCAGCCGATGTTGATGGCCGTGATGCGGCCGGCTGTGAAGCAGCGGATGGTATTTGCCGTGAGGCGGCGGGGTTGACTACTGGCCTCGGGCCGATAATTCAGCGGCCGATGATTTCGGCTCCTTAACGGGTGGGTCTGGGGTCGGCGACGACGCCGGCGACGATCTATTCTTGCGCTTCTTTTTGCGCGATTGTATTGGCAGGAAGCCTCCTGCGTCTAGCTCCTCGGTTTCCCTGGCATCCGAGTCTGCCTCGACCTCGACCTCATTTCGAGTCGGATGTGGATCGTGTGGATTCTGATGACGAGTTTCGCGACTTTCGACTTGGCCCTAGCTGCGGCGCGCGATTTTTGCCCTTTGGGGCTTCGATGACGTTGATGTTGTTTGAGTCGAGTCCGATGTCTATCGTTAGCAATTATTGCCACACGGATGGCTTCTCTTATGGCTTCTGGGGTCTTGTCCTCAATTCCTCAATGTTGAGGCCTATGCCCTCGAGGGCTTCCTTCATCAAATGCAACATCGTTGGCGATGTTGCCAAATCTACCTATGAATTCACGTTGGTAACGCGCTGCAAAGCACCCTGGTGAGGCCGGGGTTGTGCTACCCTCCCGCCCCAGTGAGCAGGGGAGGTGTAAACCTAACGCTGAAAAGGAAAACAGCGCTTTAGGAGCGCTAGGTGAGTACCTAGTTGCCCTAGTGCAGCAAACTAGCGATTAATTGATAAATAATACCACGTGGGTGGTGTGCGTCTGATTTTAAATTAACTACGTTCGCGGTGAATCGTGGCAGATGAATTTTATTTGGCAAGTAAACTAATATAAAAGGGTCCCTACATCCCAACAGAAGGTGTCTGAACGCTGTAAAGGGAAAATTAAATTGATAGGCAAAATCGGAACGACTCACCCGACCGGACGCTACAAGCTATCTGCGCGCAGGCGCGTACGCCAACGCGTCGACACTGACACTTCCGGCACACCGACACTACACTGTACTGCACAGCACTGATGCACGATGACACGACGACTCGACGTCTTCGCTCTTCTGCCACTTGTAGGCGTCAGGGGGGGGCGTGGCCCGGGTGGGCCAAGCGGATGGCGCAGGTAGCGGAGCGGATCGAGCGGCTGGTCCGGTCCACCGAGAGCTCAAAGCTACACTGTCTAGTTTGATTTTGTTTTTGTTGTTTTGAGAACAAACGGTTTATTTTTAATTTATGCTTCAATGAGTTTTCATTATTATATTAAGATCAAGCCGCTGACTTACTCGGTAATGTAAATCTGATCGCACTGCCCACCGTGAGACGTAGTATGTTACGTCTCGTTAACTCAATAAATACGCTAGCTACGATGTCCTTCAAACCTGAACAATATAGTGTTTTTACATTACCACTTTGTAGTAGAAATAGGCACCGTGGTGGTACCGCCCTAGACGGTCCCCTGTAAATAGGGGTCACCTCTACGTCAAGTCCCTTTTACTGAGTAGTTACCCAGAAGTTAAACTAGCTAAGGTTTTTTTAAAACTGAAACATAATAGTGTTTTAAAGCTTTTCGACAAAAACGCGCCGCAACGTTAGTAACTTACTTACTGAGCTATTAAAATCTTTTGACATCCTAAAAATTGTACTAAAAATTTAATATTTTTTTCTTTCGTAATACGTAATAAATGTACATTATCATTATTTGCATTATTCGAATATAAACACAGTCAAATTATTATTTTTAATTACACATAGTAAGCTATATATTAAGGTACAAGGTTGTTTTTTTAATTAGAAAGGTTCGCTTTCAGTTACGACAATAACACCTCTGCTTTGTGGATCAGGCATTTAGAATTGGGTCTACGAAACACTAACCACTGTGGTTAGGGGGCAAGTAATAACCCGGTGTGGGTAACTAGACGTCGTGTGTTTTAAAACACAAATAATAGTAATTTGGAATAACAATTAATAAATATTTTGTTTCATGATTTGATTGAAAATATGTTTGAAACCACATGTCGTGGGTTCAATTCCTGCGTTGACCCAATTGTCTGAAAGAATAAGTAAGATGATCCATGCGTCGGATGGGCTTGTAAATAATTGGTCCACCCACCATCCCGCATTGGGCCAGTGTGGTGGGATACGGACCAAAACCCCTAATTGAACAAAACCAAAACCAAAACTAATGGAGAAGGCGTGCAGTAGGGGAGGCCTATGTCCAGCTGTGGACTAACGCAGGCTGATGATGTTGATGACACGCCCGGGAATAGAACGCACTAAATTTTTGTATTGCACTAAACAAATAAATTATTATTAGTATGTTCAATAAAAACATATAAATATTAAACAACAAATATCGCTTTGCATTTTTGTAATGAGCATTTCAATCGAAATTATGATAATTTTTTTCCTTATTTACGTCAGAATAAAACTTAACGCAAAAATTTAAAAGGTAAAACAAGTTAACCGAACAAGCAGGGAATTAAAATTGAAATTATTCTAAACTAAACTAACTGAAAAACATTTTCTAAAATATCATAAGACCTAAATCCTGAATAAACCTTTTTACTTGCATTGCCTCCGTAGCCTAGTGGTATGGGCGTGTGCTTTAGAAACTGGAGGTCGTGGGTTCGAATCCTGCGGGGACGCAACAAATTTTCATTGTTGTTTCCTAGTTGGTTAGAGCAATTTGGGCGATCACCCAATTGTCTGAAAAGTAAGATGATCTATGCGTCGGATGGGCATGTAAAAGTCGGTCCACCACCAACCTACTAATGGATAGGGGTGTATTAGGGAGGCCTATGTCCAGCAGTGGACTAACAAAGGCTGATGATGTGTGATGTGATGTGTACTTGCATTGAGCCACTTCTGAACTCCGCAATACAAAAGGTCTAACCGCATTAGGGTGGAAATAAATAAAATAAAATAGGTAGAAACAGGGAGCCTACTGCAGAAAAATATTTACCGTCCGTATAGACAAATATCACCATTAAATTACAATTTCCTTTCGCCCCTTTGTTTTCCCTTTGAAACTTTGCACGGAACCCTATAAAGGGAGAGTTGTTTTTTTTTTGTGTAAACGGCCAACTTGACCCTCTGGTGTTTGGTTTGTTAGTAAAATATTAAGTTAGGTTAGTTAAAAACTACAAAGCCACTGGACAACATAGGTAATTTTTGTCAAACTAATGTCCAAAATTAAGAAAATGGATATATATATATATATATACATATATAACTTACGTGAAAAATCCGTAAATTAGGGAATTTGATAGGACTTTCCAAGTTTGAATTATGCGAAAATTTTCAACATGGTTTAAATGTTTCCGCTTTGGTCTGAAAACTAATGTAACAATTTATTTATATTATAATGCTAATAATTACATAAAGCAGTAAATACTATGTTGAAAATTTTAATACGTTTAGCTCAAACAGAATCCCGGCTATTCTTTTACCCTGCTACCCTTTTACCTTTTTGTTGTGTTCAATTAATCAGTTTTTTCAAGTATAAGCATTTCCTGGAGGCTGGCCATGGTCCTTTACATAATATGTACGAGGTTTACAAATTAATTTGAAGTATCTTCGAACTGTGATCGTGTTAAAACTGCAAATGTGCATCAGAATCAACGTTTTCGGCAAAGCAAGGCAAGTCGCAGCTCATCTGCCTTCGTAACTTTATATCTACTCTAACCTATAAACGGAAGTTGGTCTATCTTTTGCATCGATTTCGTATTTTATAGGAATTAATATCCTATTTAATCAGTTAGTTTTATTATTAAAAATATTAATTAAATTTAGAATCGTTGCTGTGAATTATTCTTAGTTAAATACATTTAACGTTGTAATTTTCGTGCTTTAATAAAAGTGTATCATACTTATATTACTTTATTTTGTTCCATCATGTAAAGATGGATCGATCACAACACACGATATATGTTTTTTACGACACCGCCACGCAAATGCAGGCTACTTATTTTACAATTTTGATATGATCTATAATATACTTCCTATTGCAATGCTTTTTGTAACGTTGTAAATAAACAAGTTGCATCAAAAATCGCTGGGTCGGTATGGCATGTAATAGGGAATATCCATTCATACTTACAATGATTCGTATATATTCTCGGCAGCCTCAGTTTTAGAAATTCTGTAAACTACTACTGTAGTGCCTACTTCTGCCATAAAGTATTAATGCATATACAATCCTGTCCTTGGCTCTGTAAGGCATTGCAAAATTAATAGTACAATTGCTAAGTTTCTGAACAACCAGCATGAATCTCAGTATGCTCGCTTATTTATATCATCCTGCACTGCGATTCAAATGAGCAGAAATTCGCTTACAAAAGGGGAAAATGTGCCCACTAGTGTCATCGATTTAATCAACAAAAATACAAAAATACCCCTTTCGTTAATATTAAACCCTCTTCATTCATTGCACTCGAGTGTCAGCGACAATTTCGACTCTAGTCACGTTTAGTACTTAATATCCTAGGAGAAATTTTTCTTATCTCATCTTTCTGTAACTTAGATTAGAAAATACGAACATTTTGATTTTTTAGTCACTTTATATTTAAAAATTGTTTCCTTGCTATCAATATGTATCGGACTTTAACGCTTTCTTATACTTATTTATAGGCTAGTAAGTTCTTTTTTATAACTTATTTTAATATTGTAACGTAACTTCTAATTAAATACGTATACAATGTATGATTCGTACAGAGAATATAGTACCTTTTAATGTCGTTATTAAAACATATGAATGCTTAAAATATTACAAGGAAGTTACATAAATAAATACAATTGAAAATAAGTGAATTAAGGTTTTTACTGTGCTATTTATCAAATAATTCGTAATAGTGTTATGATAATTATGCCCTTATAGTAAGATGGCGATATATAAATACGCTATAATTGAACACTTTATTCCCTAGTTACAGCTATTTTATATTTGAGTTAGTAAATTTTGTACCTCAGCCCAAACTATTAAACCTAGTTCTAAAATACAAACTTTGAGGCCTGAATTATTTTCAAGTAAATAAAATAATCCCAAGACATTAAACTAATGAAACGGTACTGATACATTGTATTATATATCATGCTCTGTCCATTTATTTATAATGTAATTGATTATTGATGTGCAATTATACTTAATTGCACAGTTATAATCAATAAAGTCGTAAAATTACTATTTTAACACGTTAAAAAATAAAATAACGCATTGTGGATGACAATGAAGGGTTGTTTCATTAAATTTTGTTGCTCATAAAAATGAACAAAACTCCATTCTATTTTTCTAGGAGTCTTTCTAAATAAAGACTAGATGCATGTCGTTTTCACTCATTAGGTGAATAATTATTAGTATAATTATAATTAAGTGGAAAAGCAAATTACATTTATAATATTCAATCTCAGCTCACTAGTGCCAATTAATTTGAGATAATTGCCCTGCCTAAAACAATGTTTTTTAACGCGAAAATGGTTTACTTTTTAGATTTTAAAAGTAATTTTTATCTTGTTTACTGCAAAATAGTATTACCACCTATTTATTTGGCCAATCTTTATTGTAAAAAAGTGATATTAGTAACGGACCTTATCTCTTTACAGAAACTAAATTACATTAAAAATAGACAGCATATCTTTTGTCAGATTTATAATCACGTAATGATATAATGTCTGTCTGCATCATCATCTTCATCAGCCTGTGTTAGTCGACTGCTGGATATGAAACAATGAAAATACAAAATAATGAAAAATATTAACAGATTGTGAATAAATAAAGTGGTAAAGCTAACGAAATTTGAATATTTATTTTATTTAGAAATTTCGAAGCCCTGAAAGAATGCTCTTAAACAATAACGAACTTCATTAGCGAATGAAGGAGCGGAATATTTTTTTGGGGCTTAATAAAAGAAATTCCATCATTTAGACGAAATTGTTTTGACGATATTGAATTACCTTTTTTTTTTGTTAAAACATTGAATGATTTTATTCCTTTTAAATATTTTCATCGTATAAATGTTTTTTTAAATGAACTTATTTGGTAATTAAATGTTGATAATTTGAACAAAAATTATAACCGACATAACGGTGTATAATTATTAAGCGTATTATAAGCAAATAACAACGTGCTCTTTGCGTGAAGCTATCCCTTTAATTCTGCCATGAGCTTTTAATCTCTTAATTTTAATAAGGATAACTAATTACTTTATCAATTTTTTTATTATTTTATTTTTTTATTAAATTATTTTATTTGTCAACGATTTTTTTAATGTACATTGCCAACGCTGGTAGTCATATCAAACTAATGTACTTTAATTTTATACCTCTAAGCGGTTAACAAAAAACTCTACGATTGTATTTGTCTTTCATTTAAAAATTACAAACAAACACTGTTTTTATCCTTTACATTTTACGGAAATAAAATGACTCATTAACGAAGTTATTTTGGACAATACAGCATCAATATTTATTGATTTAAGTACTTAGAATACATTATTATATTAGGACACTTTGGCGGCACATTTATCATATTTCTTATTAAAGTAACTATATTCTGTTTTTCTGTGTAATGGAATTTATTAAGACGTCGTGCAAAAACTACTCGAAGATCTAAAAGCTTACATAAGCTGAGCGTAATAATTCTATACAAATATATTAATTTACACTTTACTACTTCAGCAATGATATTTTATTACGCAAATGGTTTCAATAATTTAGCTACTATTGTTCGTTGGAAGTTTTATAAAAGGTTTCTTGTTCGCATTGTACAATTAAAAATATTATTTTGAGTATTATAATAAAAAGGTTAATTACACTCATTAAAGAACTCTTACAAGTAAAAAAAGAAACATTTATACACGCAATGAGACCGCAAAAATCATGTTGTCCCTTATTTTAGAATAATTCTGTTTTCGCAAAGACAGACCTTAGTGAACTTTAGTTGGTTTAACAAAGAATGTTCAATATTTGGGTTAACCGCAAAAATGTGTCGTAACAACACGAAAATATGCTAAAAAACAAACAACAATCCACAATAAAAACAATTTCTCAATTGTAATTATTGCACGCCTTTTTAATATAATATAGCTGATTTACTTTGAAGGTGACATTATGTTTCAGAAGGAACCATTTAAAAAAATCCAAAGGTTTTTTAGAAAAAGAAAATCAATCACTGATAAAAAACAGGGATAAAGTAGTAAAGACAATAATACTAACGCTTTAATTATAAGATCTTTTTCAGTAATTTTAAGAATTAAACTCGAATAAATATTTGAATAGCCGTAATCTTGGAACATAAAATATTTAAATAGAATCGGTGGCGGATATGTAAATTGCTTACAACAAGAGGGTATCTGGATACTCTGATGCAGCTATCCTTTTTTAAATAAACATATATGCTCACAATTTATTATATTGGTAAGACGAGCAGAAACATGTCTTCTTAAATTATTTATAAGATTTTTTTTTTCCCTTCTTTACAAAACGAGAGAGTGGTATCACCACGACGCCTGTTCCTTTCACAAATCAGTACTTATGGAACACTACTCTCTTTTGGTTTTAACAGTAGCTAGCTTAATAAAACGAAATCAAACATATCATGTCTCAGGTCGTTGAGCAGATTTATTGCATCGTACGTTGTTTTACTTATTGATATGGCGTATCCATTTTATGAGGTGGTAGGTTCCATTTTTACGGGGGGCCATCCAAGGAGTTACCACCGCGGTGCTTATTTCTGTCCAAAGCGTTAGTGTAAAATTGCTATCGAGCTACGGTTTGAAGGGCATCATAATAAGAGTATTTAGTGGGTAAACGAGACGTCAATGTCTCGCGGAAGGCATCGCGTAGGTAAAGAAAAATACCCCTGGTATTGCCGATGTCAATGGGCGTTGGTGACCTCTTTCTATCAAGTGCCTGACTGTTCGTCTGCTTTCGGGTACAAATAAATGACAATCAGGTGAATATTATCTCATCGCTGTAATAAGTATAAAAATAACTTAGATTTTCTGACGCGTAAACGAGATAAAAAGACCAGTGAAAATTTTCAAGGGGGATATCGTTATTACTTTATTACCAATTTAGTTTCTTTATTAACAAGAGTATTTATGTTGGTAAAATTGGTTGGAGGTTCTTCACAATTACTAAAACGTCTACTATATTTTTTTATGCCACTATTTCTTGTTATAACAAATTGCAATTAAAATTTATCAAACTTTTCATGTATTTTTTATTTTTGCTACATTTAAATAAAATGTAAATGCAAACAAAGAAAGTGATAACAGACAGCCTTCAATAAAATATTTAGGTCCAACATTAATTTAAAATCAAAAAGAACTCAGTGACATTTAATATCATTGAAACGAAATACAGTTATTTTCGTCAAAGAGAAAGAAAAGTATTTGTCTCCTTTGCTAATGGATTTTAAAATGTTTTCAAGAGCATTGCTAACGACAACTCAAACCGTCCGAGAATAAAATCATTCTAAGTTCGTAATCGTCATAACAGTTTTTTTAGGAAAGTAATTGTGTTAGGGGAGAAGTTGTTGCCAATTTTTCGTAGAACTAATTAAAACATTGAGTTATAGAAAATATCTGCTAAACTTACTTACAAAATAATATTACAATTTTCTGTGCCGTACATTTACAAAAAAACATCTATACAAAAAAATAAAATTACGAGGTCTGTGGGTAACTTAAAAATAACGGTTTTTAAATGTTTCTACTGCTATATACGACCGATACATATAATAAAACATTTTTTTTTAATTTTTGTCTGTCTACTTGTTTTGTTCCGGCTAATCTGGAATGGCGGATACAATTAACTGCCTCCATAGCCTAGTGGTATGGGCGTGTGCTTTAGAAACCGGAGGTCGTGGGTTCGAATCGTGCGGGGACGCAACAAATTTTCATTGTTGTTACCTAGTTGGTTAGGGCAATTTGGGCCGATCACCCAATTGTCTGGAAAGTAAGATGCATCAAGATCCATACGTCGGATGGGCATGTAAAAAAGTCGGTCCACCCACCAACCCGCATTGGACCAGCGTGGTGGGATATGGTCCAAACCCCCTAACGGATAGGGCTGTGTTAGGGGAGGCCTATGTCCAGCAGTGGACTAACAAAGGCTGATGATGTGTGTGTATGTGGATTCAATTATGACGGAACTCTTACAGGAAGATAGCTGCTGTAATTGGGAGTATCATAGGCTATGGAAAACTAACAGAATTATCTTTTTTATCTCACCACGCGAAGGATGTCGCGAGGAACAGCTAATTACATCACAAAACAAATAATGTTGAAATATGGTCATTTTCGAAACTTTAATTCATATATTAACATAATTTTCTACGCTTTGATTCAAGTAATAATATTTTTTTTAAATGGGAGGTATAAGCTGTCGTGTGTCGTTTAGTTTTAATAATTTTATGATAAGTAGTTAAAGAAGTAACGGTATTTAAAAGGAGAGCATGCAGAGAGCTCGTTGCTAACCATTTATATGGCTTAAAAGGTTTCATACGATTTCAATTTGGTCATATTTTTTGTTAAAACTTCATTTGTTCTTTTTTTTTTATTTCAATGGAATTATTCTTATGTCACCTACATCCTACAAAACTTTCGCTATCTATTGTATAAGTTTTCTCTAATCTAACCGAAAACAATCCCGTTCGTGTATCGCTTTTAATTTTTACAAAACTTTTAGTAAATATTCGTTTTTTTCTGTATAAAATGGTACGTATTAAGTATATATTACATACCTGTGATTAAAAAAAACGCTTTATGGATTAAATTATACGAACGTCCTGCTCTTTTATTGAGACGATGATGGCTAGAGCGTTCACTGTAACCAATAAAAAAAATAAACTAAAGGTTAAATCTTTTGCGTAAGCTTTTGAAGCAAAAAACGGGCAAAGCAATTTTGACCCCGAAGACTCAGCAGGCTAAAACTATTCATTGCTGAGATATGCTTTGCTGCAAATCGCCTTTAGGAAGACGAATTAATATCGGGTGGTTAAGTATTTTTGCAAATGTTGTGTGCCCTTTTTTGTATATTATTACAATAGTTATAAATATCTTATAATTTTAAAAACACTTATAATATACATCAATTGTTTAATTTCACGACATGTCGTAGAAAGAGATACCTATTATTTGGAAATTTTATTTTAACTCATTTTGGTACATAACATATTGTACGTGAAGCATTTATTGTATGATAAAAGCGTAATAAGAGTTTATATAAATATTGACTGCTATACTGTGGTTTATGTCGGATAAGTTTAAATTATTACCAACACAATATTTTATCATCTTATCTTACAGAGTTCTAAGAGCTTATTTTATGAGACGGCACACATCACGCCACATTGACACCAAATGGACCAATAAATAGACGGGAATGGATACAGAAAGTTTAATAATAATATTTGATACGCTAAACCAAATTGTTAAGCCTGAAAAAAACTATTTTCTTTCTTTTTATAAGAGCATAAACAGATTAAGCATAAATTATTTAAGAAAAACTTAATAAAATAATTGCTTATATATATTATTTGCATAAAACACAAATCACACAAAGGTACTCCTTTTTTAATAATAGTATTTTTGTTCAGATTTTGTTCAAATTTGATGACTTTAATTTAACGAAATGTCACTACAGGCATTGATTACAATAATTATCATTTTTAAAAAGATAAATAAGTGTGACAATTTAAATTAAAATGAACTAACAATGAAAGAAGCTTGCAAGTAGTGAGTGAATGGCATATTAACATTTGCTAGTCGCCATAATATAAAAAAAATTGAATATCCCTTAAATTGTCATCTTTCTATTTAATCAGTTATTATAATTTTAAAAATGAACGAAAATATATGATAATACATATTTGTTTCTACTATATGATAAACAAACTAAAAGAAAATTTAATAAATAACATTCAAATTCCTCAAATACATACACTTTTAATTTATTTCAAATCCTAACTTGTAAAATAAAACTGGGAAAAACTTTGTTCAAAAGAATAGTAAGTCTGAAAAACCTTAATTTACACTGTTTGAAGTAGATGAATGTACGCTTTTAAATATAAACTACGATAAGCTTTTCTTTTGTATTCATACCCTTTTCATAATTACTCTTTTAATAATGAATGAGTTATGAAACTGCATGTGTAAAAACGGTAATTTTTACTTTTTGACTAACTTTCCACAAGAAGAAGAGGGTGCAAAGAAAATAACACACTTTAACAGTTTTAAAATCCAAGGATAATTTAATTAATTATAATAATAACAAAAACAACTTCAAATAAAAAATACTATTTAAAAAATTAAAATGCACTAAAAAGTAAAAACTCCTCATCCTTCCCCCACCTTTCGATCCTCACGTAATTTACGGACGGCCCTTAGCCGATGAAAGATTCCTTTGAGTGTCGTTAATTTGCTCCTAAGATTTGAAGAGTTCCGTCGCTTTTTCATTTTTTCTTTTTATTGCATACGCGAACAGACGAGCAGACAGGGGCCATCTGATGGAAGTGGTCTCCGACGCTCATAGACATCGGCAATACAGGTATCACTAACGCGCTACCTACCTTGAGACACAGGATGTTAAATCTCGTTTACCCAGTAAATACGCTGGCTACAGTGCCCTTCAAACCGAAACACAGTAGTGTTTTCACACTACTGCTTTGCGGTAGGAATAGGCATCGCGGTGGTACCCACCCTATACAGTCCCTTGTAAAAAGGGGACCTACCACCGGTAATGGATCATGGACATGGATCCCATTATCAGAATCTAACCAAAATCGTATTAAAGTGTCATTGAATTACATTCTTTCCAATAAATAAATAAACTGAATCATCGATTTCGATTGGTGTGATATTGATCTATTAATTGACCATTTGTTGAGCACCTCCAACGTAAATTTCCAGACTTATTAATTTTTTTTCATGGATGCCATCGTCTGGAACTAGACCAAATTGCTAAAAAATACATAGGAATTGAGAACCTCCTTTTTTGAAATCGATGAAAACAGTATAGAATTTTATAGAAACAAACGCGTTTAAATTAATCTCAATTGTATGCCAATATAACTGCCTCCGTAGCCTAGTGGTATAGGGAGTTGCTTTAGAACCATAGGTCGTGTGGTCCGAATCCTCGGGGACTTAATAAATTTTCATACTTGTTTCATAATTGTTTCATACTTGGTTGAGGCAATTTGGGCCGATCACCTAATTGTCGGAAAGAAAGACGATCAATGCGTCGGATGGGCATGTAAAAAGTCGGTCAACTCACCAACCCGCACTGGATTAGCGTGGTGGGATACGGTCCAAAACCCTCTAATGAATAGGGGTGTATTAGGGGAGGCCTATGTCCAGCTATGGCTATCATAGGCTGATGATGTTTAGGCCAATATAACTTGACGTAGACAGCATTTCTTTAGAAGACAATCTGATTTAGATAACCGGAATAAATAATGTTATGATTCTGGGAAAAGTAATTGTAAATTCAGATTGACAGTTAATTGTCTTCCGTGGCTATCGAATTTAAATTCAACATAAATGATTTGTTTGCGTTGTTTTGAATCTTATTTAAAATTTAAAATATTGAATAATTAAAACACGTGTTAAGCAATTCTCATTAAAAAATATATGAAAAGATGATCCATGCGTGAGATGGGCGTGTAAAAAAGGTAAAATATATGAGAATAAAAAGGAAGAGAGAGCCGACGTCGAAAACGACGTGGAGGACTGTATTATTATTTATCTACCACATTACTCCTATACCCTATATATTATACTAAGTGCCGTAAGTCTCTGCCGAGTTATTTTTCTGGGGTGAACCGACTCTGTTTTTGAGAATATTTCTAATGAATTAAATAGTTTTTAAAACCGATACAGTACTTTTTGGGTGTTCCCATTACAATATATAAATATATAAATATTTACAACTAAATCAAAAAGCAACCTCGGCGAATAAGCAACATGTTTATTTACAATATGTTATTTTTTATTATCCGTTAATCTAAGAAAAGAAAATTCAATAACTCCTTTCGTCATCAGAGTGTCATTTATTAAAAAAAGTAAGTCTTCTTTAAGAACTTTTATAACACTTATTTAGATTTCAATAGTCTTGTTTTTAGTTAGTTTGTTGTGTTTAAATTATTTAATAAATTGAGTTGGATGCATTGGATGAGAACTTAAAACAATTTGAGACGCACACAAAAACAAATCAACTGTTTATATTTACTTTTATATTTAAATTATTTTGATTAGGGTTTGGTTTAAAGAATGGACGGGGGTAGGGCCCGGGTTTGGCTTTTTTTGATTTACGGTTTTGGTCGCCCGGTTTAGGGTGAATTTCGTCCTCCAAGTCCGATTCGCTATGGATGTTGATGTCTATATAACTGTCGTTGTTCCATCCATAATGGCATTGTCGGTCCAGGCGTGCAGGTCAGGGTCAGGGCAGGGGAGCCATTTTCCGTAATCAGGATTTAAAACTCGTCGGTCAACTTCAGGAACTTCCCGTGTTTTTCGATGCACGCCTTTGTTTGACACTAAAGCGGTCTTTAAAAACCCGGTCTACCATTGTTCCGATTTAGGATGCGTCTTAATTAATGTTAAAAGTAGTTTCTGTTGCTTTAACAGGAAGAAACACGATTAAAACGTTCGATACAACCTAATCATTTTAAGAAGTTTTAACTAATTCCCTAGAACACGAAAATAAAGCAAAAGAAGTCCAATATGTAATTACTAATAGTATGTACTTGTATTAAGCAAGTTAATAACAAGCCGGCATAATTGGCAGCTTGAGTTAACGTAGTAGGTCAAAGGACGCCAGAAAATTTGCCGAGATAGCACGTCAAGGATTAATTATTCCCCCCTTTCTAAAACGTGCCACCCCCAACAAACGCCCCACGGAGGCGTTTCGCTAGAGCGCTCGGAGGATGGTTATCGCATAGACGTCAATAAATGGGATCAGCCGTATATCTTTTGGGCGCATTCCAACGGTCTCCCAGGCAGTGTCACCTTCCGTTATTTGGTCATGCGCGGAACTGTTTCCTCCCCCGTTGCGTTAAAGCCCGGGGACCACAGCACCACATTGTCCCATCCTTGCCCCCGGCCCCGCTCGTAAACTGCCGCAATCCCGGCCACGGCCAACTTTTAGGCGTTGGCGCCAAACGGAAGTTTTACAACCCAGGGAAGCCTCTTCCAGGGACCACGACCAATCCATCCTCTGCTCATTCTTACCCCTCCTCCCCTTGGCAAATCCGCCCCGCATGTAAACAATCAGCTCCCGGGCTGACTTCCGGGTAAGCGCCCAACCCGCCGCCTCAAATAGCCGCATCCAGCCATAGCAATGGCAACCAAAATAATGCGCGTCATTTTAAAACGTAGATGTCTTTGATCTACCGAATTCAACCAACCAGCGATCAACGCCCAGCCGCCGGTGACGCTATGGTATTTTTTTTCTTGTGAAATACAAGAATTTAATTAACGTAAGATAAAAGGTTGCGACCCCAACGTAGCCAAACAGACCCCAACAGGTGTGGACAAACACACACCCTCCGACATCGGCCCACGGTGAGGTCAACCGGAACACCCTTTTGGACACTGTAGTTTAACACCATAAAGATAGGGCGTTGTGACTTTCGCGCCATTTTTCCCAGGCCCCTTTGAAGTGGTAAAAGTTTAGATAGAGCTCTTTTAAAAAAGAAAGGTTAAAAAGGAAGCGTCGGCCCACCTGAGCCGCCCTGAATTAACATGCTAACGGGACCAAAAGGAGGCCCGCGGGCTTCCATTGGGGCCCTTTAATTAAGTCACTAGGTGGGGGAGACGCCCTGTGAACGGGCCCTACCACATCCGGTGTTCTCATGGTTTATTCCTCAAACGATCCCGCAAAAAAAAGTAGTAATACAAAGGCGACGACGTCATCATTGCGAGACAAAACGTTTTTTGAGCGCAGGTGCACCCGTAAACGAAGATGGTGCAGCATGGCGAGCACTGGGGCGAACACGGACGGATTTGCTACTGGCGGCAAAGTAACTCTAAATTTACTTCTATCAAGAAGGTATTCATTCATCATGATAAAAATGAATATAAGATTTTCATTTAATCAGTAAGTGAGTGACATCTACATACAATACCAAAATCTAACTAAAGTAAAAATATAATTGATAATTAGTCTAATAAGTTCAAAAATAACTAATAATAATAAAATAATGATGTTCTATGAATAAAAAGTGAAGTAATTTTGAACTTTTGAAAAGGACTTATAAAGTGTTTAATAATAATAATGTTCTGTCGATAATAATGTTCAATCGGGTGATCAGCCCAAATTGCCCTAATCAACTAGGAAACAACAATAAAAATTTGAGTCCCCGCATTCGAACTGAAACCCCGGCCACTGGCCCGGGGCAGTCAGTAATAAGGGGTTTATTAATGTACCATATACGCAGGTTAGTCATTTTTTAATAAATTCTATCCTTTTTATCCGTTAACGATACAAATAAACTAACAAATTAAGATTAAAATTAAGATATTTTCTATAATCTTCTCGTAACATTTCTTTCATTTCTTAAACAAGAAAAATGTTGTTGAATTACAAGTTTTAATTCAAAACACTTGAACCTTTCATTTGCCCGCTCTTTATTATTGAAGATGTAATAACGTAAAAACTGGAACAGATTGTCTTGAAATTTGGCGAGAAATAAAGCAGTATCTTGGATTTCATTCGGTTCTTTAAGAATCCGTTGAATTGAAACGACAATTCTTAACGAGTCATTATAATTATTAAGTCGACTCTTTCTTTACATTTTTCAGCTTTCTTTTAAGACAAATTTTTCTGAATTTAATATTTGTATAATCTTAAATGAAAATGTTTTTTGTCATTTCAAGTTATAAATAAATAATATTGTATCAAAAGATAATAACAATTCTGTATAAACTATACAGAACATATATGAGATAGAAAAAAAAAATAAACCCATTGAATTGTAACACCACAAGAGATAATGAAAGTAAAAGTTAACGTAAAAGTAAGTAAAAACAAAAATTGCAACATTTGTACCAAAGTAAGTAGCATTGTTTATCATCAACTAATGGTTCTATAACCAATTAAAAGGAGAACATCCTAAGGATAACAACCTGACGTTTTGATGGGATTCATGGGTTACAGTAAGAATTTCTCAAATAATGTTATAAACTGAATGCTTGATGCTTATTTTTTTATGGCATATGCGCAGACGAGCATGGGGCCACCTGATGGGAAGTGGTCACCGACACCCATAGACGTTAAATACCATTGATTTCGCCGACGCCTGCCTCCGAAAATATGTGTTAAGTCGTTTCCCAGTAAAGCTGGCCGGTGCCCTTCAACCGGAACGCAGCAGGGCCCCCCGTTCCGGGGAAATAGGCACCGGGGGTCTCACCCAGAGGTTCCAAACAGGGGACCTGCCACCGGCTTCGAATAGATTTTAAATTATTGAAAACTATTTATCTAAAATATCTTAAGATTAGCTCCTGGTTTGTCCAAATTAACCTGAATAACCCTTTTTACCTGCATTGACCCGCATTTAAACCCTGCAACATAAAATATCTGGTCAGAAGGCATTCGATGGATGTACAAGGTATCAGTTAATTTGAAGTTACTGGCATCTTGTAACAACTTAGGCTCTGATCGATATTACAATAGGTCTTACCTACTTTACCCTTAACGTTTTGCTTATTATCTGTTTCATTGTAAAATTGATAAAGCAGAATAAAGGGCGATATAGTGGAAATAAATGAAATTGAAAATGTAGAAACAAGAAGCCTAATGCAGAAAAATATTTACCGTTCGTATAGAAAATCATCAACCTTTGTTTTCCCCTTGAAACTTCGCAAGGAACCCTAATGAAAGGAGAGTTGTTTTCGCGCGTCAACGGCTAACTTGATCCTCTGGTGTTTGGTTTGTAAAAATATTAAGTTAGATATATATTTAACACTTGAAAGAAATATTTTTTAAAAATGATTTTTACCCTTGCTTATTTAATTTATTAGATAACGAGACTGAATAACTTTTTTGTTTGAAGTTATTTATATCAATGTGTATTTAATAAATGAGATTTTACTAGAAACGGTTTTTAACACGTTACACATTTCATCAGGCTGTTTTCGTCCATCAGATATAGGCGTCTACCGCCTTCCATTGGGGGTCTTTATATATCCCACCACGTTGGTCCAGTGGGGTTGGTGGAAAACCTTTACATGCCGATCCGCCAGGATCATTTCTTTTTAGACAGTTTAGGTGATCGGCCCAAATGCCCAAATGGCCAAATTCGGAAATTTGTGGTCCCACAAATTAAACCCGTTTCTAAAGGACACAACCTTGACTAGGCTAGAGGTAATAAAGGGAAAATAATATCACTTAATAAAAATAAATTTTTATGTTACAATTGTAATTCTTTATCGGTTTTTATTGTATTACCGAACTAAATTCAAATACTGAACTTAACGAAAAAACATTCTCTTTAGTAAGAATTCATATTTTGCAATGTATCATTTGTATCTCTCTGGATTCTGCGGTATTAATGAGACTACTAGTTTTCTAAGTACGAAAAATATATATATAGTTACAAATCAAATACCCTCTAGTCCTTCAAAGAAAAGAATAAGAAATAGACAAATATTTATTTAGCGTTACGAACTCTAGGAATCTGCGTTTTACTACTGTACAGTGAAGGTTCCGTTTTACGAGCAAATGCCCTTAGGGTGTGGTCCAAGTTGATTTAGTTTAAAATATTAATAGAAAAATAGAACCCCTATACCTGTTAAGTTTCTTTAGGACGGAAAAAAAAATATTTAGAAAAATGTTTACTAAAAAAATATTTAATTCAAATACTTGTCCTTTGGTACATTTTCCTATCCTAATTATTATATTTAGGAAAAACGTAGTACACGACCATAAATCGTCGCTACCTTTAAACTTTCCTGGTAGTTAAAGGTCCCACTGTTTTTGGTGACATTATCATTATTCGTTTACGCAGGTTCTATTCCATATCACAGATCCATGAAAACAAAATATGTGCATTTATGAATGCTAAAAACATTGTGTAGAATATAAAAAGTTAAAAATATACTTAAAAAAAATTATATTGACTTATAAAAAAAGCAGATCAAGGGGAAATTGTATAGATCAATACAATAATATGCAATCAGTAGAACAAAAAAATATTTAAGTTTTAATTTTCCTAAAAAACCCACCGACCATTTGGAACTAAAAAGGGTTTATGGAACTTTCAACCCCAGAACCTTATCCAAAGCGGTCAAAACCCCACCCGCAATTGGTGGGTATAAACAAATTGAATCAAATATTCTTTTTAGTGTAGGTAAGAAAATCAAGAACATTTGTTCCTTCTTTGTTTAGATTATTTGGCGAAAAAAAATTTATGTAAAATTCATTTTATCGTAAAAAAATTCAGTTTCAAACAATTTATGTTATAAGTCACGTTAAACAGGTTTGGGGGTTTTCAGTTGGAGGGGACGAAGGGGTCTGTTGACCCCAGAGACACAGATGGCCTTGGGCCGAGATGGGGCTTGGGGCTCCGGGTAGGCCGTAGAAAACTTCAAAAGTCTAGAAAACCCCATTTAAAGGCTGGGTCAACGTGCCGATTTTGTGGACCGACAAACGTCATCGCCCCAGGATTTGTACACAAGAAAAAAAAAATAATTTAAAACGTCTCGTCAAACATAAAACGATATTTTTTTGCCACGCAGGCAGAAGAAACCCTTAGCAGATACTGATCAAAGTTGCCAAAAAATGGAAAAGTCTCTTTCCCAGTAAACATAGCCACGGTGCCCTTCAAAAACTGGAATTAGTATTGTTTTATTTAGGGGTGAAATAGAAAGAAAGTTTTAAAAAGGGATCACCTTTAAAGTTGCTGGATCCAAAACAAGTAAAAAAATTGTTTTTAGCAACTTTTTATTTTAAAACTGAGGCTATAAAAGAAATTGAAAAAATAAATCATAAAAGATCTAAAGCAAAAACCATAAAAACATTTTAAAAATTACCCGCAAAAAACCAAGTCATTTGTATACCATATAATCCATAATTGAAAAAAGCAAAATAATCCCGAAAATTTTAACTTTCTGTTTAAAATTTAACCATTAGAAATTTTTAAATAAAGAAAAGAATAGGTTATAGTTTTTAAAAAAGGTTAAAATAAAGAAGAAAGTTTAAAAGAATCCCAAGTTAACAAAAGCTATAAAAAGGAACCTTAAAATTTTTAATGGCAAAAATTTATGTTTGGGAACACATTTTATTTGGGTAAAACAATATAAGATTCAAATTTATTTGTTAACGGATGTACAATTTAACTATAAAAAGATTTTAAAGAAAACTTGAAAAACAATATAACAATAAAATTTAAGGACCTAAAACAAAACAAAAGAGTCTTCTAATTTCCAGAAAAGGTTTGGGGCTGGGGAGGGTAATGGGAAAAGAGATTTCCGATTTTCTTTCAAAAAGGTTAGAGCCCCTTGGATTGAAAACCTTTTAAAAAATTTTTCCTATGAGAAAGAAAGATTGGGTTGTTTAATCAAAAAAAAAAGGTTTAAATCAAATCCGTACTATAGAAAAAGATGCTAAGGTCTAAATAAAGGGCGTTATTATTATAATTATGGCGTTACTGACTTATTTTGAATCTTAGTGTTATGTCTAGTTACTAATGTTTCCGGGACGACTGATTTTTAAAGCGATATAACATACAATTATGTAACGTATATAAAGATCGAAATTTTATGCTGTTAAATGCTTATACTATTAACGTGTATGTATTTGTAAAAAGTGTTATTTATTGTATTACATTAATTTAAAAAGAAACTATTAGTATAGAGTTACTGAAAGTCTCATTACTTACTAATAAGTCGAAGGGGGAGGAGGCGTGTTGATATTCCGTAGGCCGCTTTCCCTAATTTCCGCGACTCAGTGGGGCCTCACCGCTGATGCGGTATGTAGGTGCCATGGGAAAAAAGACTTTCGGCATGCTTTCGTCGATCTCTCCGTCTTCTTCGGTCAAAACGGTGCTAGCACCTAGAACGCCCCTGGGGGTAGGAGCCTTTTCCCTGCGTGGGCTGGTATTTCCTGGCTCCTATGGCCCCTGAGTAACAGATTCAGGGGAGTCCGTTACCTATGTATAGTGGCCGAGAAGAAAACCGTGACGCGCCCAGAGGCCGTAGCGCAACAATGGGACTGTTATGGCGGCTAGCGCTGGTGAAGTCGCAGGGACTGCTAAAGAGGTCCTGTGGCCCCATTTCTACGACACCAAGTAGGAACAGCGTGGTGGTTTTAGTCGGTGCGAGTACGACATAACCCATCTTGCCCCCGCGAGTAATGGTATTAGTAATTCAAAGCATTTACTCACGGTAAAAAAAAGTTCATACTCTTGACCTTTGGTTTATAAAGCGCAAGCCCAAATAACAAGAAAAGAAGAATAAGTTTCCCCAGTATCAACAATTTTTATTGCTGCTCCACTCATGCTAGAAACTAATCTGTTAGGTGTTATTAAAGTTTACTTTAAAGTCATATATATAATATCACATCATATGCTCACATCTACCTTATGCGGTATGGTATTCATTTAATTTTATTTGGGACACAAACAGCAGTATACAATAAAAAATCCAATATATAAACGAATTATAAACAAGGTAGTCATATATCTTACATATTACTAGCATTATTTTAAGCGTAAGTATAAGGCCAATCTCTAGTCGAAGTTTTTTTATAGTAGATATTTTGAGTTCAAGATATTGAAGGCCTGATTTCTGAGTATTTGTTTACTATATAGAAGCACGACAGAAAAATAAGTTCTTAACAAATCTAGTTGTGTGACAAAGTATATTGAAAATTGGACGCCTCGGTCGAAACTAGTAATTATTCAATTAAAAATAATTGACTCAATACTTTCCAATTTTATTAGGTGCTTCCGTTTGTTTTTCATGTAATATATTCAAAACTTTTTCTTTTTTATCACATTATTTTAAAATTTGCGAAATTTTCGCTTTACACGGAAAATAAAGCGCTTTATTAAAATGAATATTACCCAATTTTGTTGGTTTTGGAGGTTTAATAGATCTAATTTAAGCTTCATTTGAAGTATATTTCATTAAAGCAGGTTTTCAGTATTCATTACTTAAACACGAACTAATTGCTCCCAAAGTTAAAGCTTAGAACAATTTAATTTTAATTCACTGCATGTTCGGTTAACTAGTTTTACCTTTTAAATTGATGCATTTTATTCTGACGTAAATAAAAAAAAAAGTATGTAATCATGTCGATGGAAATATTTATAAATTCGTTACAACAAAATTCAAAGCGATATTTGTTGCTAGATATGTTTTTATTTTAAATACTAACAATAATTAATTTGTTTTGTGCAGTAAAAAAAAATTAAGTGCGTTTGTTCCCCGGAGGTGTACTAAATTAAAATAAAAACTACGAAGTTACCTTAGTGGAAATAAGTACTTATAAAAAAAAATTGTAATGCATGTTATTTTAAAATAAACATCATTTCATTTTATGTTTTAAAACAAAATATTTATTAATTAGTTATATCGCCTCAACCGCATTCCCGTTCGTTATTCGTTGCGACATCTACGTAATCAGTTCACACGCTATTGGAATTTCGTATGAATAAGTAGCCATATGATACGTTAATGCCATTGTTTTATATCGAGACTTTATTACTAACATTAAAATAAGCCATCATTCTGTTCTAACCACGCTCGAGACAAGATTAAAATTAAGTTAAAACATTTTAATTGTTTTTTTAAAAAGTCTTTCGAGGTCCGTCGAAATTTAAGTAATTACTATTCCAAATTAATATTGTTTGTGTTTTATAACACTCAACGTCTAGTTGCATGCACACGGTTCATTACTTGCTTCCTATCCGCACTAGTTAGTGTTTCGTAGACCCGTTTGTAAATTTCTGATCCACAAAACAGAGGTGGTTTTGCCTTAACTGAAAGCGAAACTTACTAAGTAAAAAAAAACCTTGTACCTTGATATAAAGCTCACTATGTGTAGTTAAAAAAAAATAAACTGTGTTTACATTTGAATAAAGCAAATAATGATCAAATATATTTATTAAGTATTACTACGAAAGAAAAAAAATACAAAATTGGTAAAATTTCAAATGGTTTTAATTGGTCAGTAACTAGGTAAGTAACATTGCACCACCTTTTGTTATCGAAAAGCTTCAAAAACACTTTTATATTTCACTTTTAAAAAACCTTCACTTGTGTAACTACTGAGTAAAAGGGATATAGTGGTGGTAGGTCCCCTATTTTTATCGGGCCGTCTGTGGCGGTACCACCACGGTACCTATTTATGCCGCAAAGCGGTTATGTGGCAAAACTATTGTGTTCCGGTTTAAAGAAAATCGTAGCCAGCGTATTTACTGGGTATACGAGACGTAACACCCAATGTCTTACGGTAGGCAGCACGTAGGTTAATCTCCTAGTATTCCCATTAACATAATGGTCGTTGATGACCACTTTCCATCAGGTGGGCCGACTGCTCGACTGCGTTCGCATGCTAATAAGAAAACAAATAATAAACATCTTATTTCATAGTGACGTAACAACTTGTGACATTACATGCTTCATTTATGTGGGCCTACCCACATATATTCTGCTCTGCAGTATTCTGCTTTTTCTTGTATTAAAAACAAAATCTTTTTTCTTCTCGTAACTTATAAGAATCTTTACAGTTATGCAGTTACTTAAGCAGTTTTAGGTTAACATAACCGAGTACATTAGTGGCGAGATGTAAATATGAAAATGAAAACTCATTGAAGCATAAATTTTGAATATACCATTTTTTTAATGCATTATTAAAAACAAATTCTGTTATCTTTTTGCCTTGGTCTGTATCCCATAAATACTAATCACACATCAATAAATTAACACATAAATACATATACACAATATTTTTTTTCTCTTTTAAAGGCAAATGTAACTAAATATATATTTTAATATGTTACGATATTTTTATGTAACGATGTATATTTTATAGTGTTGAACTCCAAAGGTCTGAAGCCATAACGAAAACATTAAAACGAAATGTTTAATGTTTAATGTTACAAATTACGTAGGAGCGAAGTTACTGACGTAAATTTTAGGTCTAAATTGTATTCTACCAGGTGCTCCATAGACCGACCCGACTTACTAATAATGCATAGTAATAAAGGTGCAAAGAGCAGTAATACCGACGTAAACTGACGTAAAATGTTATTGTCAGTTGTGTAATTTTATATGTAACTAAAACTTTTTAATCTGTTAACTTTTACAATCCTTTCTGTTGTTTACGGAAATATTTTACGTGATAAATAATACAGGTTCTAGAATAACTTATAACATTTCTGCAGTTTGAATGTATAAATCTATTGAAAGTAAGTATATTAGGACTTTTGATCTTATTATCCTATGTCTGATAATAAACCCTATACTTAAGTCGAGTTCAAGTCAATGTACATTTAATATGGAGGTATTAAACATTATTATCGATTATCAATTAATCTTACACCGACTTGGTTATAAGCAATAAAGTTTTGATGGATTATAATTTTATAATTTACGACCTTAACGACATAAGTATCTTTAAAATGAAAATATAAAATGTAGTGCCCTCTGTTAAAATAAATAGTTTGCTACTATAAATAGTAGGTATATTTTATGATATAACAATCATAGGAATAATCTATCAATCTATTTATGCTCGTACAAAAGAACTATTATCAAAATAACCTTTTGGCTGACAGTGATAACAGAACGATCGAAACACGAAAGAATTTTGAGTAAATATTTTTTAACCTAAATTACTTTCACATGTATATAACAGGTGTAGTTTTTATATTATATACCGAAATGATATATTTATGCTACTACACTATTAGATGCTAAAAATTTAACGATACCTGAGGTAAACAAATATGTTCTTAACTAAAAAATTAAGCTTACAAAACACAAATTCAGTGTTTACCAAATAGATTATAAACTAAATTATTTATCGATAAGCATTAAAACGCGTATAACATATCACCAGGTGAATGGATTATTCTTTTGACGTCTTTAGCATTTTAAAAATTGTCTTCTAAAACGTATAACTAATATATCGTATGCAGTCGCAATTTATACGTGACAACATCTTTTTTTGGGAGAATAATTGTGTGAATATTCATTTGTATAGAAGGAAGAGGGATCAACCTTTCTGTCTCTCTTTCACTTAAGAAGGCCAAATGCGCACGAGTAAGTGAGACGCGTGCCTCTCACATTCTCTTATGGTTGCTTATGTAGAGCGTTATGTGAGCGGCGCTGTGACACAGTTTTCGAGAGTACCTCCCTATCTTGAACCAATTTATTTAATTACGTTCTCACGTCGAAACTTACAAGCCAATTTATGGCTTATTTTATCGCTATTAGTATCAATCACCATTATATTCATAAGGTCTTTTGTAGCGAAAATGTAAAGTTATGAATTTGACATATTTCACAAAAAAAATTAGTAAGATCATCTTGCAAGGTTAAAATGTATTTGAATTTTTCTAGACCCGCTTCAGCCAAAGTACGTATAATATCTAAATCTAAACGTTCAAATGGCTGGGTACTAGATAAGGTAATAACCATAAGTGCCTTGTTACATGTTCGATTACGAACATGTAGTATAGAAATTATTTGTAATCCTTAACAAAACGTTCTATGTCTGAACGCATATTTTTTCAATAATACATTGTTGTAACTCTAATACCCAGGTGACCAGCTATAGATAGTCCCGTGGTTTCCTTAAGAATATTTGGAACTTCAACTGGAGTAGGATATAATATTGATTTTTGTATATACAAATTTTAATATAGAGTTCCATGAAAATGTAAGGTATAATATGTAAATTTCTAACATAGGCTAATTTGTTGAAAGATTCTAAAAATCGGAAATAAGCAAGCACCTTATCATATTCATTTTAAGACATAATTATATTTCTTAACTTAAATAAGGGATTGTATATTGTTTTACAAATTGTTTCTTTGTAATGATGAACATTAGTTTATAAGAAATAGAGTGTTTTATTCTTTGATTTAACTGATTGTACAATTTCCAATTCACGTTCGGAAGATCGCAACGTAGCGGAATTATCAGCCATTGTTATGAGCTGTTCGCAATGTGGCATAGAGTAATCTAGAGACAATGGACAAGCAATTCATTTTTGTTTTGCTAAGTGAAAACGTTGATTTAGTTTTTCAATTTGCGTATCATTTAATAAAGTTTTTGTAAATTGTTGTTTCAAGTATTGAGGAATCATTAACATAAGAATGAGAAATGGCATTTACCGGATTTCGATGTAACGCATCTGCATTAGAGTTGATACGACCAGGTTTATAAATGATTTCATAGTAGTATTTCCTGAAGTTTAGTTATGGGCAAACGACCGCCTCGATCTTTGAGCATTCCCCCCCAGGGTCTGCCACCTTGTCGTGGTGGGGAGCTCGCGTCCCTAATGATCCTCTAGGCTATAGCGGCAGATTCTCTCACATCGGAAGGCTCGAGGAGGGTAAGACTAAGGGCTGCTGACAGGGGAGCTCACCCCTGAAAAAAGAGACGATAACGTGGAGCATCAATGAGTAACGATGAAATAGAAACGGCCTAGTTGTAAAGTGTTCTGCAGGCAGGTACCCGAAAGCGAGAATCCTGCCTCTGCTGCGCCAACATCTCGGAGTTGCTGCAGCAGGAGGCGCCTTCCGTACCTGCAGGGCGACAACTGCCTCGTAGGCGAGCGTCACGCCAGCCTTCGTCAAAACGACTCAAGCATACCCATACTCGGACGATGACTTACTTGGTAAAAAGGATTCAGCACAATGTCAAAGACAGAACACGGAACATGATATTGTTGAGGACAGCAACGGAAGAGGAAGACCTCGAGATTGCTCCGAGGAAGCAACTTCAGGGTGGTCACGGACATCATGGGTGGCATCGCGGAGCGAGCACCGAAAAGTGATGGGGTCGATCCCACAGCAAAAACCCAGCAAGACTCAGGATGCGTGTTTTGTGACACTACTGATGTTCCTAAACGTCAGCTGCAAAGACGACGCTTCCACAGTCCTATGTTACTACTATTTCGTACAACAACTTTTAAAGAAAGCATCGCTGAACATTGAACCCCGTTTTTATTAGAATATAATAAAGACATATTATGTAAATTTTTATGAATATCCAAATGTACCAAAAGATGTGTTATCAATCTACTTTTGCACTTAACATACATCATATAAACGGTAACTTTACTCTAAACGCACAAATAGTGTTTATGTTATGAATCATTTTAGAAAATACATTTCCCAACAGGGAGTTCTAACTAATCCAAACTTACCCAATATAGATAAATTGATTTACTTTCGAAAGTTAGATGCAGTCTTGAACCATCCATTCACAAAGTTTCACATATTTTTATCGAAAATATTGCCGTATACGAGTACATTGATGTTGCTTAAACTTAACTTTTGTACTGTTGGCGTATTATTTATAGTTATGGTAAACATATCTAGCATGTATTACTTATTTATTTATTTAAACCAACGTTGACACAATAACAAGTATGACTGTAACATAGTTATATAAAAGACAAGTTAAGCATCACTTCAGTTAAAGGTTCAGTCACACATTAATCATTTAAATTAAAAAGCTAGAAATAAAAACAAATCATAAATAATATCAAAAGTATTATCACTAACAGCGAAAATCTTGGTGAACATAGAATAATGATTAATTATAAATTACAGGGATATTTTAAGAAGGTTAATAAGAAATTACAAACTTTTAATAAATTGAATAAATTAATTTTAAGGATATAATTACTATCAATAAATCGTTGGAATTGCTGAGTAAAAACTATATCATGTTTAGAGTGCTGCCCCTCACTCTGGCGGCGGGGCATCCGTAAGCTGGATTTATCTAACTTCGAGAAAAAGCAATTTTTGAAAAGACCGTGGTAAAGACTAACCATTCCAAAAATTTGCTAAAAAAACGGACAGATAGTCATAAAATATAAAAAAGGCGGTTTGTTATATGTTTCGGTTCTGTATCACAATGTAATCATTTAAAAGCTGTTATTTTTATGTTACAAATAGACACTCCAATTTTATTTATTTGTATAGACAATGTTCAGTTTAAAATTAAAATACGGTCCTGGAACCCGAACATAGAAAAGAAAGATTTAATGTCGTATACCACGTATATTAAAGAAAGCCTTCATGTTCTCGTCGTGCTCATACCATGGCGAAATTAAATACATCAAGAGAAATAAGTGAGACGAGCTAGCTGCCTAAAATAAATTATTAAACATATATTTGGTTTCTTTAAATGTACAAAGAGCTATATCGGCAGAGCTAATCACTTAGTTGTTAACAAAGCGATTGTTAAACTACTCAACTATCTAGTCTTAGACTAAAGTAATCTAAATTTGTCGTAACTAGTTCAATCGAATTTGTAATTAGAAAGATAAGACAGAGGATTGTGCGATAGAATTCAAGAGATTGTAAGTATACATAAAAATTGCATTGTCATCGGTGTTAATAGTGACATAATTAAAAACTTTTGCTAGAAGGTATTAGCAAACGTATTTTTTAACAGATCACACGCAACCTAATGGAAATGAATTTAAAGTATGACCGATACTCCAGTTTACTTAATACATTATATTTATTGATTTTGTTAAAAATTTAACTGGCCAATAAATGTAAAGAAAACAATAATGTACATGAGTCCATCTTTAGATAGTTGACTCTGTCATTCATTCATACATTTCACTATACGTATAAAAACAAACGAGTCGTTTTCAAACATTCCGTTCGTGAGAAGAACGCCTTTTTGCTTTTACTTTGAACAGTACTCACCGCAGCTAAGGGACCTATTTAAAATGCTTCATATCACAGTTGTGTACTGGGTTATTTGGAACACATGCATCAAAAAAATCATGTACATTATTGGCACAAATTATGTTTCCAATTTATATTATAAGTATTAAATAAATAATGATATGTTTTTATATTTATTACTCTAAAAATCAAGAAAATCAAGTCATGTAAGTATGAGAAATAGCAGCGGGAAAACAGGTCAGTAAATAAAAGAAAAAAAACTCCCCTGCCTTTTGACTCTCACGACTTGCAACCATATGATGATGTTTATTTTAAAATTTATGACTAGCTAGTATAATGCTAACATAGCCTATTTAAGCATATGATTCGGCGCGGTCGTATAAAAAAGCAAAGTACCTATGATGGAGGTGTCAGCAGAATAATGAATCCAGCCCACACCAGCCACTTTGCTGTGATCGTTTTAACTATAATTTTTGACCTGATTGTTACCGCTGGACTGATTAAATGAGTTTAGTTTATATGTTCTGGTTTAAATGGCAGGGGTCATACAGTGGTATACCACTAACTACTAGCATTAGATCCCTTTATTAGCAGAAGATTCCGCTATGGCCGACAAACTATTACCTAAACTTGACATTTCAGTTTAGTGTCGTGTGGGTCACCCACATTCCTGCTGCAAGACGTTATTCTTGTAAGTTTACCAAAGGTGTTAAGTTTGTGGGCGATTAGACAACAAGTTTAATGCAACACTATAATCGAAATAACGTTTTTATTGACTGCTTTATAACGGTTTATTATATGTACAATTATATGTGTATTGTGAGTGTTAGGAGAGTGTTGTTCAATTAATTTCTACGGAAAGAGAACATTTTCTTTCAAAATTGAAGTTATTAAAAAATGTCTTTACAATTGTTTGCAATAATTTTAGAGATTTTTAGGTATTATTAAGCATTAACGGGAAAACGACAATGAGTAAATCATCAAAGATCGGTAATCTCCGATAATCACCGTCCGATAATCCGTGTTCATTAAAAATATTTGTACAAATATTTACAACGTTGCTACCCTTCGAGGGTAAAAATTCTTTCATATTTAATACTATTTTTTCTTTTTTTATTTTCTAAGAACCCAAATTCTTTTGCCACCTCAACGCTTACGAGGAAATGTTATCCTATCCTTAGCCTTTTAAACGTCGTCTTCCGGGGATGGATAAAAAAAGCTCATTCGATTTTAATATTTCACGCTCCGAAGCCACGAGAAAACGTTTTGGAAAATTATATTTTTGTAGAAAGCAATATCAAAAAAATTAAAGTAAATATTTTACTTTAACTTGTGAAATCAACTTAAGATCGATATCTTGGAAAAGTTGTGTTCCTTAGTTTATAAATAGGAGTTAGTAGGTTCGAATCTTTGAGGGATAGTTTTGAGTTGCTGTTTGAATGTACAATATATTTTAGAGAAATTCTTAATTAAGCATCTTTATAGTTTCGGTTATAATAAACATCTTTAATTGTCATTATATAATATTAACAATTTTAAGTTAATAACCTAACAAGTAAGTTTATACTGTAAAATACTTTACTTGGTTATTGAAGTCCCAGAGTTGTATGAAGCAAAATTATGCCATGGTTAATATGAACTCTTTTAATACAAGTATAGTTAAACTCAAAAGAAATGCACAGAAGAAAGGAGCCATTTGGCATTTTGCCTTAGAAATAAAACGTAGACAGAAAATATTTTATTTCCTCTGTATATATGACCCCGTCACTAACCACTACACCAAGCGGGTCTGCTTGGTGTAGTGGTTAGTGACGTGGTCACTGTTAAACCACAGTGTGTGTTGTATGTAAATTCGATTCCCATAAGCTTTGCTTAGTTTGGCACTGGAACATGTTGTGTTATTCGTACAGAATATTTTTTGTGTAGTAAACTTTTTATTAACATTACGTTGGCAGCTTATTACTAAGATTTTTTTTTTCAATAATCATATTTTATTTTATATACGCAAATTGTACGCATGATTTAATAAAACACTTTATAAATTTTATCGTGCATAAATTTACGGAGTGTATCAGGATCCACAGTGCCTCAAATCGAAAGTCTTCGATCAGTGCGTCCTACCCGTTATGACCTACGGTGCCGAGACTTAGACACTTACGGTTCGACTGGTCCCCAAATTTAAAGTCGCTCAGCGAGCTATGGAGAGGGCTATGCTTAGAGTATCTCTGAAGGACCGCATCAGAAATGATGACCGATATAGCCCACCGGATTAGTAAGCTGAAGTGGCAGTTCTCAGTAACATATATTTTGATATATATATATATATAATTTGTTGTTGCTATCAGCTTTTATATTGAATACTTTGTTTTCTCAACTCCAGCTATTTACTGGCGTTTGTCTTATTAATTAAAAGAATTAACGTCGTTTTTTAAACGGTTCTTTTATATACCACTCAAGGTGATTCTAATTAATTAAATTAGTAATTTGTTACTCCTTTTTTCCTTTAATTGTTACGTTGAAACAACGATATTCATTATCATAATTTTATTTGTAAAATTTAAACATGGGGGTAAAATTTTATTGTAAAAGTTTAAGATCTGAAAAACACAATACTGTTTTTCAAGACACAAAATAAGTGAATAATTTAAAAACAAATCATATTATTATTTATATTGATGTCAAGATAATAATTTTTTTGAATAATTTGACCGTTAAATTTTATCATCATCATCATCAGCCTGTGTTAGTCCACTGCTGGACATAAGCCTCCCCCAAATCACGCCTTACCCATTAGGAGGTCTTTGGACCGTATCCCACCACGCTGGTCCAATGGACCAATGGATTGTTGGATGGACCGACTTTTTACATGCCCATCCGACGCATGGATCATCTTACTTTTCATACAAATTTTAAAGGACTAGATATTTAATTCGAACATTCTAAGTAAAAATAAAAAAAAAGTATTTGAAAGAAAAGCATGATGAACATTTAAAGTGACAGTAAAAAGCAGTCCCTCGAGTAGTGGTCGTTGAAGTAAATCAATTCAATGATTACAAGTATCATCATCATCATCATTATCATTGTTATCAGCCTATGATATTCCACTGCTGGACACAGGCCTCCGCTAATGCGCGCCACTGTTTCCGATCTTCGACATATTCTTATCCATCTCACGCCGGCCACTTTGCGAATGTCGTCACTCTTTTAACAACTTTAATTATTTAAATGTAAGGACTGAAAATACAGTGCAATAAAATTAAAACTTTCCACTCCTGATGGTTGCACCCGCAAAAAAAACCTAAAATAAGAAAAGAAAGTGTAACATCCTTGAGATATTGCAGTATCTGAGCTAATTAAAAACTTTAGAGAACGTGTAGTGCAGAAGTCTTGCTCGAATAGTAATTGAATAATTTTTACAAACTTGTTTTATGATATTATCCTTTAGAATTAAACGTTGCACTTGTAAGTGTTTTGATGGGTATATCAGAGATAAATTATTTAAGGACGTTTATATAGTTATTAATTGTAGAAGATTTAAAAATTTGTTATATAAATTTTCAGTTAACAGAAAAAGGAATCTGTTTTATATTAATCGAAGTTAAAGCTCGAGATTTATTTACTACAAATTCTTTTTTTGGTATCAATATTTTAATTAATTTTAATTTAATCATGATACTAATTTAATATTTTTTATTTTATCAAAAATTTATTTTAATTTAAAAATAATAGGTTTAGCAGATGATGTTTGTTATGGATTAAATTATAACTTTTTTGCAACTGCACAGTTGTGAATTTACATTTTTAATATAACTGAAATTATTACGGACAGTAACATTTTTTAATATGTACCTACTCAATGATCTATAAACCATCTCGAACTAAATAGTAAAAAAAGCTTTTCATTTTGACTCTACTGGAATGTTATCCATTTGTTCCAATTTTGTTTAGATTTAGTTACAAAGAAAATAATTCAATAGTAAACCACGAAATGTGACAGAATTTAAGTTCACTTTAAACCAAACTTAAAACTTCTAAGTACACAGTTCAAATTACATCAAATGGGCTGTTGCCTTGAATGGTAAACGTTTAAGCTAAGCAAACTCGTGCAGCTCAAATTATCCGTGAATTTATTTGATTTTTCTTGCCTGCAAGGGCGTTAAAATTACTGCATATAATACGACCATCATAGCATAAAGCACACATTAAACATAAATAAACTTTAATTACAAATAAAAATTAAACTATTTTAGTTCTACTAATCCGGTAAGGAACTTGAAATCTAGATTTCTCATTGGGCGTTAAATATTAAAGTACAATTTAAACTAGGTATTTAGCCATACCTGTTAAGAGTAAAGCTGTTAATTTCTCACACTTCATATCGGATATATATCAGGTAGAAACGATTTAGATATAATGGATAGATGAACAAATCATTACTAAACCTTTTCAAATAATTTCTTTATTTAATTTTTAAATTTTGATCAATTTGTTGGAAGTGTGTTACTTCTGTGGCACTGTTACGTTACGGTATTTGTGTTGAACTAAGAACATTCTGCTTAGATACTGAGAAACTTAGTTTGTTAGTGTGAGTTACGAGAACGGCTTCTTGAGAAATTTGCATCACACTCTTGTGTAATAAACTGCAGGCAATTAACCCAAAAAGTTACAGTTTTCATAATACTGCAGTAATCTCTTTATCTTAATTATTTTTTATAACTTTACCTAATAAAATTAAAATGGCAGGTTTCCCATTTTTTAGTTATTTGTTTTTGCTATAAAGTAATGGAATGCAAAACTCTTTATGCAATACTACATTTGTGTGGTGTTATGATACTGTAGTATGGTTACTGGGTAAGAATAGCTAATATGTCAGATATACTATGGCGTAAACCCTTTCAAAGTATCCTGTTTTTATTGCAGTGGTAGCGCTCAGAGCTTGTGGCTGCTACTAGGCATTGGAAAGCGATTCCTACTTCTTTACAAGAGGATATACTACGTGTGAAAAAGTGGTAAATGTAGTGAAGAAGTAATTTTCGGCAGGGCCATGAAGAATGTGTCAATGGAAGTTGAAAGTGGATACTTATAACATGCTTCTTATATTTTGCTAGGTATTATTTTAATTATTATAGGCGCCAGAAATTTTATGGTAGTAACATTTGTGTATCAATCTTTTTCATAATTATTTGCACGATATCGTAAAGTGCTGTAACAGTACTGCTTGATCGCAGTAATGTGAAAACTTTTTTATATTCTGATTCCGCAATAATTACCATTTATTAAAATGAGCATACAAGTTTTAATGAATAATCTAATAAGAATTTTCTTCAACGAAGCAGTTTTAAACTGGGGTATTATTTTTTTATGTGTTATAATTACTTAATTGCGCAGTAATAATTACACAATAAATAAATGGACAGAGTGTAAAATATCATGCGATCTCTTAGTACCGTTCCATTAGTTTACCGTCTTGGGACCATTTTATTTCCTTGAATATACTAAACTTTTAATATTTGTAAAACTGCTAAGGAGAAGATTTGCCGAGTGAGTAACGTTCACAAAAATACAAATTTTTGGAAATCGTTTCTGTCAGTCTATTTCTGCAAAATTTTTGCAATATCTAAAATTTTATATTATTTAATAATATAACAACAATTATAAACTTACAAGACTAACGACCCGATGCTTAATAAAACTAATCCAGCTGTCTATTAATTTAACTTGTACGAGTATTTTAAAACTAGGTTTAATAGTTTTAAATAAGATACTAAATGTATGAACTATAATATAAAGTAGTTGTAACTAGGGATTAAGGTATTCAAGTATTCAATTAAAGCTTATTAATATATGGTGAACTTGGAATATATTCATAAATGAGATTATATTATTACGAATCATTGGATAAATTTCGCGGCAAAAAACTGAATTAATTTATTTTCAACCTCATTTATTTATATAACCTCTCTGTAATATTTTAAGAATGCATATGTTTTGATAACAAAATCAATAAGGTACTATATCTGTATGTGTCACACATTATATATGTATTTTGTTTGAAGTAAAATTTAAATATTAAAATAGTTCAAAATTAACACGTAGAAGATTTTTTGTAAAAAATGGAAATCGAGAATCCATTACATAATTAAAAAAAAAACTTACTAGCGTATATACAATTATACATATAACGAACCATTAAAATCTGATACATACCTATTGATAGGAAAGAAACAATATTTAAAATGAAGAGACTAAAGAATCAAAATTTTTCAAAGTATACTAAACGTGACTTTAGTTAGAATCGTCGCTGTCAATCGAGCGCAATGAATAATTTGGGTTTAATGAGAATGAAAGAGATATTTTTGTTTTACTGGGCACATTCTCCCGTTTTTAGGTGAAAATCTGCTTACAAGAATCTCAGTGCAGGGTGATATAAACAAGCGAGCATGTTTAGGTTGGAGATGCTTAAGTACTTAGTACCTGTACTATTAATGCAATGCTTTACAGACCGGAAGACAGTACTGTATATGCCTTAACTCTTTATGGCAGAAATAGGCACCATAGTGATTCTTTGACAGACTTCTTAAAGTTAAATCTAACGAGAATAAATACGAAACATTGTAAGTATGAATGGATATTCCCTATTACATGCAATACCGACTCAGCGATTTTGATGCATTTTGTATATTATTTAATTTGAGTACAAACGTTACAGAAAGCATTGCGATAGAAAAAATGTTATAAATCATATCAGTATTATAAAATGCGTAGACTGCATTTGCGTGACGGTGTCGAAAAAAACATTTATTGTTATCCGCTTATTCCGGCTAGCCGGAATTTTGCTTGAATTAAAACATATTATTTTTTTTGTGATTTTATTCGATTCTTTATGTTATTAATAAACATAATAATATAAATAAGTTGCCAGTTTAATTTTCAGACCGAGGTGGAAACATTTTAACCAACTTGCAAAATTTTGCGCATAATTCAAACTTAGTAGGTCTTCTTAAATACTTCAGGAAAACTATTTGAAACTTCATTACAAAAGGGATTCTTTTTGAAGAACCGAGAATTACACACATATAAAATAGTAAGTAGTAGTGGAGAATTACACATACAAAGAGTAGCCTAGTGGTTAGTGCGTGATCTTTAGAAACCGGAGGTCGTGAGTTCGAATCCTGCGGGGACTCAACAAATTTTCATAGTTTTTCCTCGTTGGTTAGGGCAATTTGGGCCGATCACCCAACTGTCAGAAAAGTAAGATGATCTATGCGTCGGATGGTCATGTAAAAAGTCGGTTCTGCGCCTGTAATCTGTCTCCGGTCATGTCGATTCACCGTCCCATCGGGCTTTGCACTTGTGTTTGCGCGTACACTGGTGCACTATAATATCTCCTGAGTAGTTGGTTAAACTCTAATATAGATCAGCCGCCGCAGTCGTAATGGACTGGAGAACATTGTTATAATCATCTTATCAATAATTTATTTTAGTGTAGCAATACAAATAAAGTCACGCTGTAAATTTAAGCATAGAATTAAATAACTCCATCAGAAAAGTCTCGCTCGATTTGAAAGTACTTTACACTTACAAATACTGTTACATTTTACCCATTTTTATTGTGAAAATTGACAGCATGAAAATGATTCGTAAATTTTATAAGTGAAAATGGTTTGTACAATTAAATAAAGATTTTTATCTATCTTCCAAAGAATTGGAGCAGCGATCAATCTTCATGAAAGCAATTAAACCGTCACAATTAATTTGTTCTGTGACGTAATGATTATACTGTTACAGTTTAGGATAAATCAATTTGATTAAAGTGCTTAAACTCAGAAAATATGTAAAAATCAACAGTTACAGTTTTTAGTTGTACATATACGGCTGTTTTATATAACCGATCTATTGGATAGGTTAGGTTGGTATTTCATAAAGGTTTAGTATGGTTTGTTACTAAGAGATGGGACTTATCGTTGAATGACAAGCGATCGATCGATTATCTTAGTCCTATATCCGGCTGCCTCCGTAGCCTAGTGGTATAGGCGTGTGCCTTAGAAACCGGAGGTCGTGAGTTCAAATCCTGCGGGGACTAATTAAAATTTCATTGTTGTTTCCTTGTTAGTTAGGGCAGTTTGGGCCGATCAACCAATTGTCTCAAAAGTAAGATGATCCATGCGTCAGATGGGCATGTTAAAAGTCGGTCAACCTACCAACCCGCATTGGACCAGCATGGTGGGATACGGACGGGTTGGTGTCGCTTATTTCTGCTCCAAGGCAGTAGTGTGTAAGCACTACTGTGTTCCAATATGAAGGGCATCTTAGCTAAAATAAAAACCGATTAACGAGATGTAACATATGTGTGCGAGTGGCGAGTGTGTTGGTAGAGATCTATGTTACATTTTTTACCACCAATACAACCAATACGGTCCAAAACCCCCTAAAGGATAGGGGTGTATTAGGGGAGGTCTATGTCCAGCAGTGAATTTTTAATGGCTGATGATGATGACGATGATAGTCCCATAACGGTTTCACTTAAATAATATCATAATGTATTTACAGTGCAAATGAGTGTTGAATACGGGGCTAAATTTAATCAAGGCCTCTATTAGGTTTTAGTAAGGTTCGTTCCAAACTATATTAAACAACAGGTTCTCCGCAATCTTAGAGTTAAATATTCAAATCGAACGGGCGGCGATCATTGCTTACCCTTATTACATTTCAATGCAGTATTGCGGTTATAAGTGCTTTTAAATTCGATAAAACAAGCATAAAAAAATTCTTTAAATAAATGTCGAATGTTTATATTATTACAAAAAAAAACTAATTACGTAATTGTTATAGGAACTGAATTGTTCAATGAAGGCAGTGTATTTTTTTTAAGATGGGCAAAGATTTTCTGAATTGTAAATTATCAAGCAAACCAAGATTTGTGACTAGACCATAAGTGTTATGCTTCCATTGGACCCTTATTTGCGAGGTTATTAAAACTGAACAAATGTTGTGTTACAGTTTCAAATCAGTCTATTAGTACAAATAAATCATATCATGCATAATACGTGTTATTTTTTTTTATCGTAAACAATAGGCGTTTATTTACTTCAGCTCGTGATGGATAATTGTAGATGCAAGAAATTTTGTGGTTTTTGTCCATCCTGTAGGCAGTTATTCGTTTAATATTTTCTTGTTAAAATTGCAGAGACGCCATGTCTCGGTACAGAACGTCTTTATTTGAATATGTTTATAATTGAATCATATATGGGTAAATGTTACTGGTTACTATTTTGTAAGTTACTGTTATGAAAAATAGAAAAGCTAACACCAAGAAATATATTGTTTTGTTTGTGGAAATACTTTTTACGCTTTTTTGACTGAGTTTACAATCTATGGTGATACTCACTTCTGAGCGTATGTTTTTTTATATATGTTGCCTCGTTGCTCCGCTTTTAGAAATCCGATTTTGTTTATTCTTTTTTATAAATGACAGATATAGTTTCAGTCCCATTTTTAAACAAAATTTTATGAAAAATAGTTTAATAGATATTTGTGAAATAAAAAAATACAACCTCGTGCAATTAAAACACAAACGTTAAAAACCATAAAAAATAGACATGCAGTATGTTTAACATTAATATCAGCAAGCATGCAATAAAATCCGGAATAATTTTTATCTTTCTTTAAAGAATAACGCACAATAAGCTTTTTAATGTAAGCTTTTTTAAAATTGCAATAAGGCTCGTTCAAAGCTTATTTAAGATAATACGGTTTACGCTCACATAAAAGTTATTTTCCTAAAAAATTTCATCTTACGAACATAAAACGTTTGGTAGATGGTATTTTGATGAAATGATTACCTTCAAAGTTATCAGAGGTTAAAAATGCGGTGGCATGAAACGCTTCGCGATTTCGTACGGACGGCACGTTAACTGCTTATATTGCGTAAATTAATTATGCGTTGATATTCTATATCTGATACTATTCTTCGGGAGAACCTTACTTCTACGCGACGCGTCCCATGGTGGCGGATAGAGGCATGCCCGTCTACGTCATGGTAGCAGGGTAGGAGTGAAATAAAATGGCTGGAGAAGGTCATTCCAAATAATACCACGTATGCTACCAGTAGGCTTGGGGTTACCCCTAAAAAGTCTCGCTCTGCTGGCACGGACGCAAAGATGGCATCTATATTATCGTAATCGGGGTGCTGTCAGATAATCACCTGCACACTTTTAAAATATAATGATTATGAAACCTTCAAAGAGAAACTAAGACCGATCCCCCTTAACAACGACTTTTGGCGTGTGAATACGGACATGGATTGGATGCTGGAACATCAGAACTATGACTCAACCTGAAAAGCTGCCATGGGTAGCTAAGGTGCGTCCCAAATAACTCTGCTCAGCTGGATAAAAAGGAGATTTTTTACGGGCAACTGGAGTCAACATAGTAATATTAATAATAGACCTAAATACTCAAAAGGGAAACAGACAACGCAGACCGCTATCACTACATAGGTTGTGAGAGGCTAAATTGATAATTTTCAATTAGCAAAGAACATTGCTGCTCAATATGTGAAACCACCAGGGCGCTGACGTGGAAAGCGATCATCACATTGATGTAACCGATATTCGTCTCAAAATAGCAGCAACTCCTCGTGACATAGATAAGGTGCCCAAAAAGTTTATTTTGCAGATTCTTAGAAGCAAAAAAGGAAGAACAGAGTTCATGCCTTACTTGACCAATTTGGAGGGGAACTGTTTTCCAGTTGCCCCGAAAGTTCTGAAATATGGTTGACACTAGGGATCGTGTGTGCAGTTCTTTTACATAAACCGGTGCGGATATCCTAGGTTATTAGAACCCCAAGCAAGAACCGGAAAAGTCTTAAGAACTCTATAGACAGAAGACGGGACGTAAAGCTAGAGATGCTGGCCGCTAGCAGCACTCTTGTAAAAGACGCGCTCAGCACGGAATATAATATTTTATGTACCAAATTTGTAAGCTGGCTAGACGAGACGAACGTGTTGCAGCCGATTTACTAGCAAGACCGTGCCAACGCTCCAGCCAAGGTAATGAACATGAGGGAGTTATATGACGTTACTAAGTACCTATGCAAAAAGTCATTTCTCGCAAAAAAGCCTCTAAAAAGCGCCACGGGGGAGTTGTTGTGAAATACAGAAGAGCAACTGAAACGTTGGACTGAACACTTCTTTAACCTCTTGACTAGATGCCAACCGAACCATGAACAGTTTGAGACAGCCCTAGGCCACTCCTTAACCTGCTAACATTTCCACCAATATACCTAGAAGTCGTTGCTGCTAATGAACAGCTGAAGCCCGGGAAGGCATTTGGGGTAAATAATAATAAGGCAGAGCTATTAAAGCGAATCCAGTTAAATCAGCCAAACTGTTTTACCCCCTGTTACAACGTATCTGGGAGATGGAGCGTGTTTCCTTCAGGCGGAAACAAGGTGTGCTTGTAGAGATTTAAAAAAAATGTGACTTTGAGAAAGAAACATCCATCTATTTATCTTTAAGATGAAATCAATCTTATTTCTCGTAGAACCGTCAGGACTCAGCTAGGTCCATTTCTTATGACGCAGTTTCTGGAAGAAAAAGTTTATCGCAAAGAGTCCCTCTTTCTCCAGAAAATCAGCCCGCGTCTGACTCCTGAGGTCCCGTTGCCCATATCCAAATTGACAGACTTTTAACTCTTCGTCGCTTATCATGCCCAAAGCCCTTTGCGTTAAAGTCCATCCCGTAACAAAATTGAAATAAGTTTTGGAAGTGAATATGGCCCGACTTATGTCTTCACTTATGTCTCCCCTGCTTATTTTTCTGCTTGTGTCGAGGTCGGTGCGTATACCAGTATGACCTGCAGCGAATATCTTTTCGATATTCTGAGCATAAGATACACTACCCTGCTGGACACATTTTCGATGAATACGATATTGTTGATGATGGGCTTGTGGAGGAGAAATCCGACACCTCCTCGGTACTGTTGTCCGTCCCTCCAGTAGAAAAGAAGGTTACCGGACTTCTACCTTATCCTTCCCCATTCTTCGGACTTCTAAAAACCCTAGTCCCATGGCATGAATATCCCTGTTCGACAATCTTTTCGTCTGCCCTCAGCATGCGTATGTTGTGCGTTACCAGGGCCAGTCGTCGACGGGGGTGGTAGCCCGAACCAATGCAGAGATTCTTAGCACCCCTTGCCCGCTGTAACCATGGCTGCTACCGTGGCCAGGAATAGCGTAGCTGCCGGTGACTGGGGGTCTAGTCCTATTTTCCGTAATCGTGGGGGTGGTTGACAATACTTGCCACGCATGGCAGGCGAGTTGGCAAGCGCAGATAGGGAGATGTCATATCTGCCAACAGGTGGTCTAATAATAAATATGGACAAAACGCAGATAATGTCTAATGTCCATGTTGTCTCTTGCCCATTCTTGACTCTGAATGTTGTTGACGAATATGTTACGTCTCTTTAGGACAAGTGGTCCGGTTAGGCAGGTCGAACTTCGAAGAGAGGGCACCGTAACGTGGCCTCTCACTAAAGGCCTTATTAGGAGGCTCAAGGTTGCTCAACGGGCTTCGGGCTATGCTCGGAGTTTTCCTACAAGATTAAATTAGGAATGAAGAGATCTGTAGGAAAACTAATGTAACCAACGTAGTTACCGGTAGTACTTACAGGTTCTTCTCAGAGCAGAGACGTCCTATTTCGAACCGGCGGTAGCGTCTTTGACAATCAATAAGCGAGTGATTCGATTCTATGATGGGGTCTAAAAGTTGTTGAATGGAGGCCACGTAACGAAAAGAGCAGTGTTGGGCGTCCATTAAAATCCATATAAGTCCATGAAATCATTTACCTGAATAACCCTTTTTACCTGAATTGACCCGCATCTGAACTCCTCAACAAAAAAGGTCTAAACGCATTGAATGAATGTACATGTTATCAGTTAATTTGAATGCACTTGTTATTGGCTTTGATCGATAATACAATAGGTCTTTCCTACCATACCACAATGTATTGCTTTTTATCTGTTTCGTCATAAAATCTGTAAGAATGAATAGAAATAAATTTTGCTGGCTTAAAAGGTTTAAAAGATTTAATTAAAGCTTCATTTGAAGCATATTTCACTGAAGCAGGATTTTAGTATTTTTACTAAAATACAAAATAATTGCTCCTGGAGTTAAATTTTAGAACAATTTCAATTTTAATTCACTGCTTTATGATTCTAAAGTACAAAAAGAAAAATATATTTTTACAATTTTCATACAAATGTGTAAATGTGATATTTGCTGCCTGATATTTAAATGTTTTTTAAAAATTCTAATAATAATTAATTTATTTTGTGCAGTACAAAATTAAGTGCGTTCTTTCCCCGTACGTGTCATCATCAGCCTGTGTTAGCCCACTGATGGACATAGGCCTCAATGCCTAATGCACGCCATCTCCATTTGTGGGTTTTGGACAGTATCATACCATGCTGGTCCAATGCGGGTTGGTGGGTGGACCGACATTTTACATGCATGCCCATCCGATGCATGAATCATCTTAGTTTTCAGACATTGATGGTCGGCCCGAAATGTCCTAAGCAATCAGAAAACAAAGATAACACAAACATCATCTCATTCAAATCATCAAACAAAATATTTATTAATTCCTATTTCTAATTTCTGTTATAAACAGAAAAGTGACACTTCTCTATTTATGAAAAACTTTGGAATTACTTGAGTATTTAAAAATAAATATAATGAAACACGCGAACCTTTCATCCGCCGGCTCTTAATAATGGAAGACGTAATAACGTAAAAACAGATTGTCTTGAAATTTGGCGAGATATAAAGACTTTATCTTGGATTTCAGTTCGTTCTTTATTAATCCGTTGAATTAAAACGACAGTTGTTAACGAGTCATTATATTTATTGAGTCCACTGCTTTTTTACATTTGTCAGCTCTCTTTTAAGACATATTTGTCTAAAATTAATTTTTGTATTATCTTAAATCAAGACAGATGGATGGACGGACAGACTGATGGACGGACGTGCAGACAGGCAGACAGGTAGACAGGTAGACAGGCAGACAGGTAGACAGGTAGACAGGCAGACAGGCAGACAGGCAGACAGGCAGGTAGGCAGACAGGACACAGGCGGACAGGCAGACAGTCAGAGTTACTTTCGCATTTATAATATTAGTATGGATAATACAAATGATGTGTTTTTATTGTATGTGTCTATTAACAAACACAAAGTTATAAAGTTTTCGCCTTGACGATGACAAATTTACACATTGAGTTGCATTCCCATTTTAAACTTTTTATTCTCCCCCGTACGGCTAGAAACCACAGAATTGCTAAAAACACCACTTTTGGCTTGTTTAAAGTAATAAGTAGTAAAAATTAATAGCCTATATCCTTTTGTTAGCATCCTATTATTGATCGATTCCTGATTTATTGAACAAAGATAAAGGGTATTAATTATAGTTGTAATATGAACATAAATAATTTTAATAACTAAAACTTGTTAAAAATTAATATCAGTTATAGCATAGTATTTAACATTATTGTTTTGTTATTTAATTTTATGTTTGTAAATAATTATTATAATCATATTTATATAATGAGTCAAGTTAATTTTTGAAATATGTTCAAAAACTAAATATAGTTTTGAATTTGTTTAATTTAAAGCTCTGGTACATAGCAAGTTTTATTAGCAAATAAGATAAACTACAAATAAATACTAATTTAATTATAATTTCAAAGTATACCAAAACACATCTTATTATGTGCTTCGTAACCCAGGTTAGTCTGCTTGGTAGACCCATTTCTAAATTCCTGATTCTCAAAGCAGCGGTGGTTTTGCCTTAAGTAAAAGTGTATCTTACTACGCAAAAAACCTGTATGCCCCTTGATATAAAGGTTACTGTGTGTGATTAAAAAAATATTTAAAATGGATTTACAATTGTACAATGATTATGTACATTTATTGCGTACTAGCTGTTTCTCGCTACTTCGTTCAGGTGGAATAGAAGAATGGAAGAAATGTCCCGAATTGTATAGAAAAATACTGCATCATTACATAGTGTAAAACAAAGTCGCTTTCTCTGTCCCTATGTCCCTATGTATGCTTAACACTTTAAAACTGCGCAATGCATTTTGATGCGGTTTCTTTAATAGATAGAGTGATTAAAGAGAACTTTTATAGGTATAATTCTAAAGTGCTCGCGGTGTCGGCAATTTGCAGTCAATGTGGAAATTTACGTTTCATTGGTAGGATTGCGCTGCAGCGGCCGGGCGGATGAATTCGTTTTGCAATATCTATAGTTGGTTTAGGAGTATAGAGATTGTGGTACTATCCAAATTAGGTCTTCTGACTAAAAATTCGGCTAGGGTCCTTTAAGTGATCCATTTTCAAAAAATCCCCTCGAACATGTTCTCGCTTTGTCGTAGCGGTGGGACTCAGTACTTGCAGCTTGGGCCAGCCGTGGGGAAGCTAAGAAGAACCTGGCCGGCCTAAGAAGTAAGGCCGGCCGTGGAGGAGGCTGCTCCAAGATGGCTGGAGAAGCCAGCTCAGGATGCACCTTAGAGGGTGCAGCGGACGGGAAAGACCGCCAGCCCTGTCCTGTACAGGCAAGGCAAATTCGCCGGGGATGAGGAGTGTCAATATTCCGTGGTCCACTCTCTCCACTCTCCGCGACTCGAAAGAACAATAAATTGCGTAGTATTATATTTCTGTTCTTGAAATAAAATGTATTTAAATACAAGTTTTGTGCTTAGACTAACTCCTCGTAATTATAAAATGAATAAACTGACTGTGGTCCATTTTTGTAGAACGGATATCTGTAATCCGTTAATCAGCTGAACTCTACCGCTTGCATATAAATCACTAGATGGCGTAACTTTCACTGAACAAGTTTTTTAAAAAAAAAATGACTTATTGTCAGCAGTTTTGATATATTTATTGCCAATAGTTGAAGTAAATTTTACGTTATTTTACTTTACAAAAACCAAGGGATATAAAGTAAAAAAAAAGTTAAGGTAGTTAATATTTACTTTCATAGGAACCTAAATTAAGTAAATACATTTTATTTTGACTTTAAATATACAAATCTAATTAACGGTTACTTATACGATGGTTTAATTTGGGTTTGTATCGATACAATAATAAGCCATCAATACAACAGAATAAATGTATTGAAATTTATCACTTGTGCTACAAACAACCGGCCACACACGACCTTTGTATCAAGTTGAACTAATAAAAAGGGTTTAATGCGTGAACTTTGAACGCCTTTGACTCAGAACTACTTTATCCCGTAAGGGGTCGTAACACGCACTACGCGTTTTCGATATTGGTGGCATAAACTAAATTGTATTCGGAATATTCCTTAAAGTGTATGTAATGAAAAATCATGAATGTATGTAGGTAACATTCATTTATATTTGTAGTAAAAATAGAATAGTAGCGTACTGAATTTAGCGTTATTAATGTACTACCTATTACAACAGATTCCGGGGCCGAGAAGAATGGTGCGTTAGTTCCGACGCGCCCAGAGGCACACAGATGGCTGTAAGGCCGAGATGGGGCTGCTTTGGCAACTAGCGCTGATGGGGTCGTGGAAAGCTTCTAAAGAGTCCGATGACCCCATCTCTAAGGAGCCAAGTAAGAACAAAGTTGTGGTTTTAGTCGGTGCGAGTACGACATAACCTGTCTTGCCCCCGCGCGAGGAAGGGTATACGTAATTCAAAGCATTTCTTCACTGTAAAAAAAAGGTTCAAACTCGTGACCTCCAGTTTATAAAGCGCAAAACTGTTTCCCCTGGGTCAATAGTTTTCACTTCAGCTACATTCAGGCCCTAAACCTAATAGATTGTAATGTTAGGTGTTAAGTTTAATTTAAAGTCATATATATTATTTAACATCATATGCTCATATTTATCTTATGGGGTCTGGTACTTATATAGTTTTATTTGGAAAATAAACACCAGTATACAATAAAAATTTCAATTATAAACAAGCTAGTCATATGACTCTACATATTACTAGCATTATTTTATGCTTTAGTATAAAGCCAATCTCTAGTCGTAGTTTTTTTATAGTAAATATTTTGAGTACAAGATATTAAAGTCCTGATTTCTGAGTGTTTGTTTATTATTTAGAAGCACGACAGAAAAATAAGTTTTTACAAAACTTTGTTGTGTGACAAAGTATATAGAGAATTGGATGTTTCGGTCGTAACTAGTAATTATTCAATTAAAATGAATTAACTCGATACTTTTCAATTTTATCAACTCCTCTCATTTGTTTTTGATGTAATGTATAAAAAATTTTTCGTTACAATTAAATATAAAGCGATACAAATATCCCTCTATATATCATTATAACGAATTTACGAAATTATGACGAAGCACCAAAGTGCTTTTTATTTAAAATACTAATCATTTATTTATTAATTTTGTGCCATAAAAATTAAGTGCGTTCGTTCCCCGTATGTGTGCTAGATTAAAATAAAAACTACGAACTTAATGTAATAAAAATTAGTACTTATAAAAAAATTGTTATGCATGGCATTTTAAAATAAACATCTTGTCACTTTATATTTTTAAAATATTTCTTTATTACTATTTCTAATTACTAGTATTTGTGTTTTAAAACGCTCGACGTCTAGTTACCCACACGCCGGTTCATTACTTGCTCCCTAACCGCACTGGTTAGTGTTACGGAGACCTAATTCTAAATTCCTGATCCACAAAGCCGTGGTGGTTTTGCTTTAACTAAAAGCAAACTTTACTAAGTAAAAAAACCTTGTGCCTTGATATAAAGCTTAGTACATGTAATTAAAAAAATATCATTAAACAGTGTTTACATTTTAATTAAAAAATTAATGAATACAATTTGAATGAAAAAATGATAAGGTACATTTACTACGAAAGATAAATTTAATTTTAGTACAAAATTGGTGAAATATCAAAAGGTTTCAATGGAAAAGCATTAGAACACTTTTTATTCTAATTAAAAAAAATCCTTAGCTGTTTCTTCTCTTATGTAACCTAGTAACTGCTGAGTAAAAGGGACATAGAGGTAGGTACCCTTTTACAGAGGGCCGTCTGGGGTGGTACTGCCGCGTACAACTATCGTGTTCCAGTTTAAAGGGAATCGTAGCCAGCGTATTTACTGGGTGAAAGAGACGTAACATCCTTTGTCTCACGGTAGACAGCGCGTAGGTTACCCTCCTGGTATTGCCGTTGTCATTTGACGGTGTAGACCACTTTCTATCAGGTGGCCCGACTGCTCGCCTGCCTTCGCAAGCCATTAAAAAAAAAAAAACACATTATTTTACGGTGACGTAATAACTTGTGATATAACATATTGCATTTAATGTGAGTAGGCCGTGTTCTGCTTCTTCTCGTATAAAAAAAAAACTTTTTTTTTTGCGTAACTTAAAAGAAACTTAAGTTACAGGTTTACATTAGCGCGTACGTTAGCGGCAAGTTGTTAATATGATAATAAAAACTCATTAAATTACAAATAAACCGTTTCTTTCCAAAGGTAGACAATTTATTAAAAAAACGAATTATGTTGTCTTTTAAGTAACAGAGTAATTACTTTCTGTCTTAGTCCAAGTAACTTAAATACTAAGATCAAATCCTTGTTTATCCATATACTATAGTTTATTCGCATGCCAAAAATGTATACAAATTAAAATTAACTAACATGTAACACATCATTACAGAAACACACTTTTTTCCCACTTTTTAAAGGTAAATGTTACAAAATTTTCGCTAGACATTACATTTTATCCATTACGATAGTTATATATAACGATATACATTTTATAGCGTTATTCTCCAAAGGTCTAAAGCCATAATAAAAACATAAAAACGAAGTTGTTTACTGCTACTAATTATGAACGGAGCGAAGTTATAGGACGTAAATTTTGGTCGAAATTGTATTTTAACAGGTGTTCCATTTAGGAGCAGTATAACCGACGTAAAATGACAATTGGATAACTAAAACTTTTTATTCTGTTAACTATCACAATCATTTCTGTTGCTCACAAAAATATTTTACCTAATAAATAATACAGTTCACGTATTATATGGATCTGAATTACTTTTGAATAATTTATTTTAAGCGAAGCTTCCACTTACAGGGATTAGGGACAATAAATCCGAAATTAAAACGTTAAATGTAAAAATTTATTTCAGATAAGTATGTTAGGACTTTGGATCTTCTCATATCTTCAACTACGTCTGAGTATGAAGCCTAAACTTAAAGCAAGTTCAAAGTCAAACTTGTTTATTCAAATAAAAGTGGTGGTAGGTCCCTTTTTACAAGGGACCGTCTTGAGTTGGTACTACCGCGGTGTCTATATTTGCCGCAAAGTAGTAGTATGAAAACACTACTGTGTTCCGGTATGAAGGGCACCGTAGCCAGCGTATTTTCTGGGTAACCGAGACTTAGCATTCTATGTCTCATGGTAGGCAGCGCGTGCGTCATACTGTAATAGTAGTATTGCCGATATCTGTGAAGCGTCGATGATCACTTCCCATCAGGTGGCCCGTCTCGTCGTCTGCCTCCGTGGGCAATTTTAAAAAATAAAAGCATTATACATTCTTATGGATTATCTATTAATCCTACCTCGGTATGATTTCATGTAATAATGTGACAACGATTTATAACATTATAAATTAAGACCGTTATGAAATTAGAACATTTAATCTCAAAGTATAGAAGCTTGTCTTAAAATAAATAATTGGCAACGATAAAAATATAAATATTTTATGATATAGTAATCATAAGAGTAGTCCGTCAATCTATTTATGTTCGTAGAAAAGAATCATAATAACTTTTCGGCTGACAGTGATAACAGAACGAATATACTAAAAGAAGATTGCAAAAAACGGATACGGTATAGTAAAAATAACACGAAGAACTTAAAAAAATTGGAGAAAACTTAACTTTTAACCCAAATTACTATCGCATAAATATTTAACAGGTATAGTTTTTATATTATATACAGATGTCAGTATATTTATACTACTACACTAAAAGGTGCTAAAAGTTTAAAAACACCTGAGTTTTACAAATATGTCCTTAACTATATAATTAAGCTGATGTTTATCAAGGAGATTATAAACTTAATTATTTATCTATAAGCATTTCACCTGATGAATAGTTTATTCTATCTACGTCCTTGACATTTTAAAAATTGTCTTCTGAAACGGAAAAATACCATTCGCATTAAAAAAATTATGCAAGCGAATGTTATACGTGACGTATTTTAGAGGTAGAATGATAGTAATGCGATTATTTATTCGTATAATACGAATACGGATCAATTCTCTCTCTCTTTCTCTCTGTCTCTCTGTCTCTTAAGCAGAAATACTGTGCACGAGCAAGAGAGACGCATGCCTCTCTCTGTCTCTTATGGTTGCTATGTGTTACGTTATACATGTTGCGTTACGTGAGCGGGGCTGTGAGACAGTTTTGAGACTGAAACAATTCATAAGACGTTCTCAATCTGATAGTATCAATTACCATAATATTCATAAGCATTTTGTTAGCGAAAACGTAAAGTTATGAATATAACACATTTCACAAAAAAAGGAAAACATACAAACGACACAATCGTATATATGACGTTTAAATGTTTTTTTTATTATTAGATAGCCTGAGCGTCTTATTGGGAAATTTTAACGAAATAAACTAAAGTAGTAACAATTTAGAACTAAAAGGCAGATGCGTTTAAGAATGAATAGGCAAAACTTAAAATTTAGTTAAGGTATCATTGATTCATGATAATATTTTAAAGATTCTGATTCAGTATAAACTTATTATTCAGTCAATATCTATTGAAAATTCTTGCATTACTACCGAATCTAACTTTGTCGTTTTATAGCTCCTTGGGATTCCCCTATCTCCGTATTGCCAGTCGTCTTATTCATGACGTAAAAGTTATTAGTACGACGTTCCTCTTGGGTCTTATTTAGAAATTGACGTTAGCTGATAGCAATTCATACATACAAACGGGATATTGCAAATATCTGACTGAAATGGTACATCGATAAGATATTTGTTCTGTTCAAACTGTTATAGTTTTACCTATTCATGAATGTTTATGAAAACAAATACAATAACTGACTGACACAAAATCCTTTCAAAATATTTTCTTATTTCTAGATTGATCAAGTCTTTTAGAACTTGTGTTTATTTTTAAAGATGCCAAAAATATGGATATGATAGTCTTCACTTAAATTAATTTGTTATAGCCGGCTATATAAAACGAAGATTTTTTAGTTTTAAATATTGATCTGTATAAAACTGTACAATCGAGTAATTTAAATATAACAAGGTAATATAGAATAACAGTTGAAGTCTAGCCGACTAGAATCATATTTAGTTAAATGAAAACGTGATTTTAGGAGAAGAATTGTCAAAAAAATTAAGAAAAATAAGTTTTTTTTAATAAAACCTAGAACACAAAATTTTAGTTCTCGATACTTTTTCATTACATAAAAAAGGAACAAAGTACAGTGTTCATATTTTATTATTACTTTGCCATACAAATAAGCGCGACGGTTTATAAAGAAGCATCTTCGACCACAGTGTAAGAAAAATCAGAACACATTTACATCTAACCATTTTAATGATAACACTATGACTTTTGTAGATTGTATGCAAATAAGTCTAAATAGAGGAAGGATTATTATATTAAGAAAGTGATCGTACACTGTCTTTTGTTCGTTTCAAAATAACATAAGGAAAGGGATTTAGTAATTCCCTCTGTTATTGTTTTCTAAGAATACCCCTTATAATCACCTAAAAATTTGGCAGCTCGTAAACGTTTTCAGCAAGTCGTAACAAATTCTAAGATTCAGAGATTTCGGGTAAAATTATATTTTAGCGTTTTGTTAATTTAATTGTGATATATGTATACTTAAATATAATTTGCGCTTACACATTATTTTAGAGAAAAAGGCACATTCTAGTTTAAATTTAAAGTTAAAGAATTTATTTTTTTTAATGGAAAAGGGGTTTAGAAGACGTAAAACGTAATCATTGTATTGCCTTAGAATTCATAAATTAAATGAAAAAAAGACATGTTGACTTTGTTCTTTGAAAATTTGGTGAACAAATTAAATTGATAGTATTTTTTTCTACCCAATTTCAATATTTACTTGAGTAACAGTTACGCAGATAGACGGGCATCTGACTTCCACGGTCCGAATGATTTTTGTACTTTGGTATATTTTTTAAGCTGGGAAATAACAAAAAAACACTATTATTAAATAGAATGACGCTTCAGCACTGGGAACAAGACGCATGACATCTCAGTCTACCCCGTGACCTCGGCCGCCGGAAAGTGTTCGAAACGTCGGATTGAAAAATGTAAAACAAACGCGATAAAGTCCGTAAAGTCATTTTATTTAATAATGTATAATATTCGCGTAAACAATAGAAATAATTATAAAAAACTCAGTGCTTTGCTGCTAGCCTTGTTTCGGATGAAAAGAGAGATTTATTACTCTATATAGAAAAACTTCTTAGTAGCTGAGTCGCGTGATTAAGTAAAAAGCAAGAAACTCGCGCAAAATTGGTGTAGTTTGAACAGCACAATTGTCTTTGTTATATTTGAAATCCCTTTCAAATTCTTTTCATCAACTTTATTGATCTTATTTTTGTGAAATAATTTTTGTGGAACTTAATATATTTGACTGAAAGACTTCTAGAGTCGTCAGAGACTTTAAGATTTATCGCGTAATAATAACAAATTATATACATTTATATGTACCTACATTTTACTGTAAAAGTTTACAAATGTCAGCTCATATATTATATAAAGCGGTGCCTTCAAAAAAATCTTATTATAATTCTTAATAGCTCTAAATTTTATCATTCAACAGTATTAAAATCATGTAAAAAAACCAAATAATGGGAGCTTCAGAATGCTACATTAGGAATTTTATTCACTAATGCTAAAATGGGCGCGTTTACCACGCTTCACAAATTATACGTTATAAGAAATATTTTTTTTTTTAAACGTTTATAATAAAGTCAGAAAGGATTTGTCAAGTTATAATAGCTGCAGTGTTAAATGACCGCAAATTTAAATACGTTCAGGTCTTTAAAACTTTTAGGTAATGCATTTGAAATAATTAAAATCGCAGATAATGATTAGATAAAATCATAATTATAATGGTTTTTATTTTACAACCTGCTAAATTTATTGAGATTTAATATAAAATACGTTAATTATAAATTGACTAATGCCTAAAATTCTTTCCTACTATTTATACTTATGTTTTTATAGTTTCACATAAGATACGATGCAATGATGTGACTCATAGCTACGTCATCCAGCTTGGTGTCATGCTGGATGACGTTCGCTTTCGTTCTTATGTATGGATCATAATCGAACCTAAAAAAAATGCCTGATTGTATATCAACAATAATGAGAGCAATTTGGACAGGTTTTTTATAATATCAAAGAAGAAATGAGTTTTATCGGTCTTGCTTTGGCCTTAAAATATTTTTATACGATGTAATTAAAACACAAACGTTTATGAAGGGATAGGAATACATGTAAGAGCGTCTGTTTGCTCTAGCTGAATGACTGATCCGATCCCGACGGGACTATCACTGAAAGATGTAACTGGAAATAACTTAGGCTACTTTTATTTAGAAAAAACATAGATATTTTTTTTGTTTTACGTATTTCCATGTCTTATTCAGGCCAAATTTTGTAACACCCTCAGCGCCCTGTGTTAGTCTACTGCTCGACATAGGCCTCAAGGTCTAATAAAAGTCTTCTCCTTTGAGAGGTTATTGGACCGTATCCCACCACACTGGTCCAATGCAGGTTGGTGGGTGGACCGAGTTTATATGCCCATCCGATGGTTTGGATCATCTTACTTTTCAGATATTTGGGTGATCGGCCCAAAATGTATTATTCAACCAGAAAACAACGATAACACAAGTTGTTTCCCTGCGGGATTGAAACCTACGACCTCCGGTTCATATAGCAACGGCTAGGCCATGGAGGCGGCTTTAGTTAACTGTCGCTTAAAGTTGACATCTGCAAGAAGTTTAGAGGTGACACGCCACTTTAGAGTGTACTAAGTTTTGTTTTTTTTCATTATTTAGCAATTGTTACGACTGTCGCAAAGCTGCACCCATTTATTAGAAGGGGATAATTTAATTGTGTATTTCTAACTAGTGTAGCACATGTGGCACTGCATCTGTCGAGTTAAACTTAAGATATCGACTTTAGAGGACAGAATCCAACTTATTTCTGATTTCATCAAAGATGTTACCAATTTTGTAAATCACAAATAGTTAAAAATAAACATCTCATAAACAAAACATTTTTAAGCCAGGATGTACATTTTACGTTACGTTAAACTTAAGGCTTTACTCCTGAATCAGCGAAGCGTTAATTAGTAGCAAGATAAACAATGGAAACGGATACTTATTATTTCCGTAGCAATCAGTCAAATGGGATTCCTACGGAAAAACGCTCCATGAGCAAACTTCAACGGTAAAAATCGTGATTGCGTTGTAAATAAAAAATGGAGCTTTTTTCACATCTGTTTTATTTCGTATTTTGGATTTAGTTTAATGTTTCGCCAAGTATAAATATTCTACAAAATTTGTATTAATAATATTTCTTAATAATGTGTCTTTTGTGGCCTTATTAAGGTGAACCATGTACCACTGAAGATTTTCCATAAGAAGATTGGCATCAAAGTATGTTTAAACACGCGAGCTCGTGATCTCTTAGTACAATTACCACGTAACGATTACAAATTACTTGTAGCTGCTTGACGTAATTAATTAAGGTAGCGTGCTGTCTTCATAGTCACTGTTATCGTGAAACTCAGCTTTTTTATATTTAAGATAACTCAAGATTATGGTCATTGCATATTTATTATAGACAATTTATGTGCTTTTAATTAAATACTACGTTACAGGATACGTTTACAGGGAAGTTCATCTACAATGACTTTAGCTTCTACTGTTACCGATTTTTAATTGTTTCTACAGACTAGATTGTATGCACAAAAGTTTTAAAAGTTCGTAAAGTTAGAAGTCCTCTGTCGAAATCGTAAACAGATTTATTGAACCTTAACTTGTGTTTCGACTCGAATGTACAAGTTAATTTGTGGTGTTATTTTATTCTTCTCCTATGAATTATTTATGAAGAGAGGTTTGTGTTCGACAGCTCATACAATCAAGAAAAGGAAAAGAATGCAAAAAGTGTACAAAGTGTGTGTAAAGTGTGTAATTGTTTATAAATTATATTTTGACTTAACATATTTTTTCTCTCCTGAACAAAGAAGCAATGTAATCATAAATGACTAAGCACATTGACGAGCTACATTAACATGTCGCTTTGAGTAGTGCAATCCCGCGTATCAAGAAACTTGCAGCTACAGCTGCGTCAATGTGACCTAGTGAAGGCAGCCGCATTAGAGCGACCTGCTCCCTACCTATTACATTTTGTAGGAGGTAGGAAGCAGGAAATTTCACAAGCCGCTGTAAGAAGTATAGTCAATTCTTACCACATCTCAAGTGTAATATTTCTATATACTAGACTTGACTTAGAGAATGCGTCTTCTGTTATGTTATACACAAAAAAGACAAGCAATAAAAACCCGCGCGAAGGAACTCGAATAAAATTTTAAATATTATATGCCCAGAAAAATCTTGTGACAACTTGCTCATCTAAGAAAACATAACTTAGGAAGAAATGAAAAGAACGAATATAAAATCATTATGACTTAAATTTTGGGTTTAATGTGATGATGATAGTTTTTACATTAGATCATCATCATAATATCCTACCACCGATATCTCTTATTTTTCTAAATATTTCAAATTAACTTTTGCTAAATACTATCTGAAAAGTGAAATACAATAGAGTCTAAGTTAATATTATACGAGTTCTAATACAGAATGTAGAACAGCGAACTTCGACAGATACGCTCCGCTTGTTTTAAAAACTATACTAGCAGAAGATTACAAATCTAATGTGATTTTCCCCAATTGATGCAAAGGGCAAATAAAAAACCCTATTTTTATTAGAATATAAAAAAAGATATATTATTTTAATTTATATGAATGTAAACGCGAAGTTTACTCACAATGCACAAATATTATTTATGTTATGCATTTAAGAAAAATATATTTCCCAACAGCGAGTTCTAACTTATCCAAATATACCCAATATAGATAAATTGATTTACTTTTGAAAGTTAGAAGCAGTCTAAAACCATCTATTCACAAAGTTTCGCAAAATTTTATCGAAAGTATTGTTGTATACATTTGTGTTGCTTAAACTTAACTTTTCTACTGTTGACATATTATTTATAGTTATGGTAAACATATATAGCATGTATTACTTATTTATTTATTTATACCAACGTTGACACTATAACAAGTATGACTGTAACACAGTTACATAAAAGACAAGTTAAGCATCACTTCAGTTAAAGGTTACTGACACCTTAATCATTGAAATTAAAGAGCTAGAAATAAAAACTAATCATAAATTATATAAAAAAGTATTATCAGTAACAGAGAGAATCTTGGTGAACATAAAATAATGATTAATGATAAATTACAGGGATATTTTAAGAAGGTTAATAATTAAAAGAAGGAATTGCTGCGTAAAAACTATATCAGCTATGTTTAAAAAAAAGCTATTTTTTAGAAAAAGACCCGCGGTAAAAAACTAACCATTCCAAAGATTAGCTAGAAAAAACAGACCGAGAGACATAAAATATAAAAAAGGCAGTTTGTTATACGTTTCGGTTATGTATCACAATGTAATCATTTAAAAGCTGTTATTTTTATGTTACAAACAGACACTCCAATTTTATTTATTGGTACAGACAATGTTCAGTTTAAAATGAAAACACGGTGTTGTAGCTCGAACATAGAAAACAAGAATATAGTAAAGAAAGTTCTCGTCGTGCTCATACCATGGCGAAATTAAATACTTCAAGAGAAATGTGAATTTTATTGCACAAGATTCAAGAGCATTATATATTACGTCTGTAAGTACAAGTAAATAAAGTATAAGGTAGAAGTGAGACGAGCTAGCTGCCTAAAATAAATTATTAAATATATATTTAGTTTCTTTTAATTCTTCTAATCATTGTTGTTATCAAAGCTATTGTTAAACTACTCAACTATCTAGTCTTACACTAAAGTAATCTAAATTTATCGTAACTAATTCAATCGAATTTATAATTAGAAAGATAAGACAGAAGATTGTGCCATAGAATTCAATAGATAGTAAGTATACATAAAAAATACATAGTTATCGGTATTGATAGTAACATAATTAAAAAAGTTTTTGCAAGAAGATATTAGCAAACGTAAATTTTAACCGATCAAACACAACCTAATTAAAAATAATTTAAAGTATGACCGATAATCCAGTATACTTAATACTTTATATAAAAAGATTTCGTTAAAAATGAAACGGGCCAATAAAAGTAAAGAAAACAATAACGCACATGAGTCCATCCTTGGACAGTTGACTGTGTCATTCGTTCATACATTTCATAATACGTATAAAAACAAACGAGTTGCATTCACACGTTGATCGTTTTAATTATAATTTTTGACCTGTTTGTTACCGCTGGACTGATTAAATGAGTTGGTTGATTAACTAATGGTTTAGATGGCAATGGTCAGTACATGATGGTATATACCATGCTAAAGACAGTGAAGTGATTATACCATCAACAATATTATTTGATGGTATAAACCCTTTACTATCCTTAGCAGAAGATTCCGCTATGGCCGACAAACTTTTACCTGAACTTGACATTTCAGTTAAGAGTCGTATGGGTCACCCGGATTCCTGTTGCAAGACGGTATTTGTGTAAGTTACCCAAAGGTATTAAGTTGATGGGTGACTAGACAACAAGTTTTATGCAAAATAATAATCGAAATAACGTTTTTATTGAATGTTTTGTAACGGTTTATTACATATACAATTATTGTGCTTTGTGAGTTTTATGAGAGTGTTGTTTAATTATTTTCTACTGAAAGAGAAAATTTTATCTGAAAATTGGAGGTTATTAAAAAATGTCTTTACAACTGTTTGCAATTAGTTTTGAGATTTTCAGGTATTGTTAAGCATTAACGAGAGAGCGACGATGAGTTATATCATCATAGATCGGTAATCTCCGACAGTCACCGTGCGATCATCCGTCCTAATTAATAATATATGTACAAATATTTACAATGTTAGTTAGTTATAATTCTTACATATTTTATAACTATTTTACCTTTTTTATTTTGTAAGAACCCCAATTTTTTTCTACCTCAATGCTTACGTGAAAAGGTCCTATCCTTACCTTTTTAAACGTCGTCTTCGGGGGATCGACATAAAAAGCTCATTCAATTTCAATATTTCACGCTCCTAAGCCGCGATAAAACGTTTTGCGAAGTTATATTTTTGTATAAAGCAATATTGAAAAGAAAACACTAAAGTAAATCTTTCATTAAAACTTGTGAAATCAACCTTAAATCGATTTCGTGGAAAAGTTGAGTTCCTTATTTTTAAATAGGAGTTACTAGGTTCGAATCTTGGAGGGATAATTTTGAGCTGTTGTTTTAATGTATAATACATTTTAAAGAAATTCTCAATTAAGCATCTTTATGGTTTCGGTTAATATACCTTCAAACGTTATTATAGAACATAAAAAAAATTCTAATAAATATTTTTTCTTATTAAATAAAAAAACGGCAAGCTTTGCTTAGTTTGGCACTGGAAGATGTTGTGTTTTACGTACAGAATATTATATGTGTTGTGAACTTTTTATTAATACTACATTGACAGCTAATTACTATGATTTTTTTTAATAATCAAGTTTTATTTTATGTTAGCAAATGCTACACATATTTTAATTAAAAACTTTATGGATTTTATCGTGAACACATTTAAGGATTTTATGAGATTTTATGAGGGTGTCTGAAATGTCTGGAATATTGTAAACGCGATTACATCCGTATAGTCATATATTAAATCTTGATAAGTAATTTTGCGAATTAAGCGCCCTTATCAATTTATACGTTTATATTTTCAAAATCTAAAAGCAGTGACTTTTTTGAAGTATTAAATATTAATACGTTTACAAAAGCCATTCCTGTAATAACATAATGCTAAAAGTATGAATACTATTTAAAATGTCTAAAAAACAAAATAAAAATTAATGCTACGTGTTTTATATAAATGCGGTAGATTTAAACACTAGCATTATCGCGTTGCACCTGCTTGAGGCATGAAAAGACTGTTAAGCTTTTTAATATTAGCGTTATAACAACAGTATTACTATTAAAAAGGATTGCTTAGTTGAGTTTTATGTAGATAATATATATTGGCAATTATTTTATTAAGTTTTTATTAAAAAAATGTTTAACCTGTTTCTGTTCTTCTAAAAAGAAAATGTTTTTTGCAAGTTTAACAATTTGTTATAGCGTATCAAATATTCTTTTAAACTGTCTGTATCGGACCCCGTCTATTTATTGGTCCATTTGGTATCAATGTGGCGTGATATTTGCCGTCTCATAAAATATGCTCGCAAGAACTCTAAAAGATAAGATGATAATATATTGTGTAGGGCGTAATTTAAACTTATTTAACATAAGCCACAAGTATAGCAGTCAATATTAATATCAACTCTTATTACGCTTTTGGAATCAGTAAATATCTATTAAATAAATACACATACATATAAAATATACAACTAATATGTACTAAGTCTTTCTCACAGCGACTGAATCGTTACTCTTCTAACAGTTTATTAAATAAGTGTTCCCGAGCTTTTCTTTTAAAGGTAAAGCGACTCTCTGTCATCCTAATCTCAAGAGGTAACGCATTCCACAGAAGAACTGACTGGACAAAGAAAATGCATTACATAAGAACGATGTGAAGGACAGGAAAGTAAACGGTTATTATTTGAACGCAGATTCATATCGTTAATTGTCGAGAGAAATACAAAATGAGAACTTAAGTTGGAAGGAGTAGAAGAAGAATCAAGGAAAGCATATAATGTGGTCAGCGCTTTCAATGTCTGCCTTTGGCGTATAGTTAACCATAAAAGTTTTGAACGACAAGATGAAACGTGGTCATACTTACGTAGACTGAAAATTAATCGAATGCAATTATTGAGAAGTCGGTTTGAGAAGTTAAGTATTGAGAAGTCGGTCTAATTTATTTAGCTGATCTGCATTCAGGTCAAAATAGCAAACGTCAACATAGTCGATTACAGGAAATATTAGGGACTCTACAAGCATTACCTTAGTCTAAGTGGGCAAAAAGATTTTTTAGTCTGTAAAGGCAACGCATGGTACTCGTAACTTTTTGGCTCACTTGAGAAATTTGACTTTTCCAGCTCAAGGTCTCATCACGTATGAAATGTAAATACGACAATAAGTCAAAATAAAAATTATCAATAATATATATACATATATTATTATTTATATATCCATTAGGGGGTTATTGGACCGTATCCCACCACGCTAGTCCAATGCGGGTTGGTGGGTGAACCGACTGACAGTAACATGCCCATGCGACGCATGGATCATCTTACTTTTCAGACAAGTGGCCGATCGGCCCAAATTGTCCTAGCCAACCAGAAAACAATCATAACACAAAGTTGTTTCCCCGCCGGATTCCAACACATGGCCTCCAGTTTATAAAGAAAGGGCCAATACCGTTATACCTTTATATTTATATAGTTTCTGGACAAACAATTAAAGTATTGTCAAAAATGCCTACAAAAATTACAAATAACTATGGTGTGTTCAGTTTTTCAATTATATTGATAAGATTTTAGTTATTGTAGGCCTTTTATCTTCTAAGTTACGTAAATAAAGCAATATTTAGTAGGGTTGATCAATTAATTAACTTTGAGTTGACTAGCTGTAACTCGCTACTTCACCCTCGTGGAAAAGGAGAAATGTCCGCAAAATTTTTGAAATAAGCAGTTTATAAGTATGATGTATAAGAGTTGCAAAGTTGCAATATTGTTTTCTATAGTAGATTTCTGTTATATCTATTTCTAATCTAGATTTGGTGTATTTGATACTTAATAAAGAATTATATTTGTAAACTTGTTTTTTTTTTCATATTATTTACACTTCCGTTTCCGCATCCGTTTCCGTTTTCGTTTCTGCTAAAATTTACTTTTGATATCTGTTTCCGTTGCTGGTTCCGCTAAGACACTTCCGTTGCATCACTAATTTTTACCTCATTGGTTTGATGATGTAAACTAGCTGTTCCTCGCGACATTCTTCGCGTGGTGAGATAAAAAAGATAATTCTGTTAGTTTTCCATAGCCTAAGATACTCCCAGATACAGCAGCTATCTTCCAGTAAGAGTTCCGTCAAAATCGGACCTACCATTTTACAAGTTAGCTGAAACAAACAGGTAGACAGACAAAAATTTTAAAAATTGTTATATTATATGTATCGGTTACGTATAACAATGGAAACATTTAAAAACCGTTATTTTATATACCAACAGACCTTCCAATTTTATTTATTTGTATAGATGATTTTTTTTGTCAATTTACGGCACAGAGACAGATTGTAATGTCATTACGTAGGCAAGTTTAGTGGATATTTTCTGAATCTTGATTTTTAATTATCTCTACAAAAAATTGGCACAATTTCTCTACTAAGACTAATCATACTTAAATTGATTTTATTCTGTCGGACGGTTTAAGTTGTCGTAAGCAATGCTCTTGAAAACGTTTTAAAATACATTAGCAAAGGAGACAAATATTTTTTTCTTTGATAAAATAACTGTATTTCGTTTCGTTTCTTGAACATTTAAAATGTCACTTAGTTCTTTTGATTTAAAATAATATTGATTTAAATATTTTATCGATGGCTTCAGTTATCACTTTCTTTTCATACACATCATCAGCCTTTGTTAGTCCACTTGCTGGACATGAGGCCTCTATTCAAACTTATCCATTAGGTTTTGACCATCCACCACGCTTGTCCAATGACAGTTGGTGGGTGGACATTTTACATGCCATCCGACGCAGGATCATCTTACTTTTCAGAAAAATGGGTGATCGGCCAAATTCTTCAACTAGGAAACAACAATGAAAATTCTGTTCGTCAGATTGAACCTCACTGACCTCGGTTTCTAAAACACCCATATCATTAGGCTAGAGGCGATTTATTTTTAATCTAGCACAATGTATATAAATAATGTTTGATGAATTTTAATTGCAATGTGAAATTAAAAATATGGTAGACGTTTTAATAATTGTGGAGAAACTACTACCAATTTTACCAACGTAAATACTCTGCTTAAATTGTCAATAAAGTAATAACGATATCCCCTTTGAATATTTTTCACTGGTCTTGGTATCTCGTTTACGCGTCAGAAAATCTTAGTAATATTCACCTGATTTACATTTATTTGTACCCGAAGGCAGACGAACGACGTCGGGTACACCTAACGCTTAACGGTAGAAATAAGCACAGTGGTACTCTTTAGATGCGCCCCGTGAAAATGGAACTACCTACCCAAAAAGTGATGACGCCATATCAATGACAGAAACATGCAGATGCAAACAAAATCTGCTCAACGACTTGAGATAATGAGATGTTGTTGTTTGTTCAGTTGTTGATGAGTTAATTACCAATATAATATACAAAAGGAGAAGCAACGTAGTTAGAAATTAAGAGAATGATTTTATTGTTTGTTTCTTAGCATACAGTTTCGTAGTTAGTTTCGACATACTTTTTGAGTGTAACATCAGTGACAACAATGCGTCTAACTCAAATATTAAATTAAGTCCATAAAAGTCTAGTGAAACAAATTATTTATAAAAAGGGACATCATTATTTATCGAATCTCATTGCGTGTATAAATGTTTTTTTATTCTTAAGATAGATTTTTCCACAGTAAAATAACCCTTTTTTTTAATGATTGAACAATATTTTTTAATTGTAAAAAGGCAAAAACCCAGAAGCCTTTTTCAGTGATACATTCATAATTAAAGGCCAGGAATCCCGGAGTTATTTTTTACGACGGTACTCATTTAATGTCATCATCATCATCAGCCTTTTTGATAGTCCACTGCTGGACTGGGCCCCAATACACCCTTATCCATTAGGGGTTTTGGCCCTCCCACCATGCTGGTCTTGGCGGTTTGGTTTGGACGACTTTTACATTGCCCATCCAACGCATGGTCATCTTTTTTTCCAGACAAATTGAAACTTTGTTAGGGCCCAGCAGGTTCGAACTCACACCTCCGGGTTCTAAACCACACCCTTAACCACTAGGTTACGGAGGCCAGTTATAAGTATAATAAAGTGAAAAAAGGTTAAATTTCATATTACTGTTATTTTGATTAATAAAATTTTTTTGGCCAAAATTACAGCAAACCACAATTCGTTAACTTTGTTCCATCCTTTGAAAATCGTCTAAAAAATAATGACCTCCATTTAAGAAAAAAGGGTTATAAATATTTTTGCTTATATTGAACAAAATACTTTTCAGTAAAACGACAAACGATTCAAAAACAATTTTAAATATTGTTAATGATTTGATTGTATAACAATTATTTTATTTTTAATCCAGGAGTATAAACTGGCATTGGGGAAAGTTTCCTCAGTAACATGTATATTTTTATATATATATATATATAATGGGATATATATATTAATTCTGTTGATAATTTGTTAATACTTTTATACACTAACATATTTATAATATTGTTTGTGTTTTATTTATATCCACAATGCTGCTCGTATAAATTTAAAAAATCGTATATTTTTTTTATAGAATAAAAGTAACCAACGGTACTCGAGATATATGTAGCTTCTAATGCTAAAAGATTTTTATATACTATGGCATTTAAATTAACTAAAATAATTTATAACAACTAGACAGTAAAAGTTACATTGTTTACTTTACATTATAAACCTAAAAGCCTCATAAAGCACTATATTTTCCTTCTTTTTGTTTAATATGTGGGCTTATTGCACAAAAAGACTTAAAAGTCTTGTAAACTTCTAATCAGTAAGTCGTAAATAACTATACGATAAATTTGTGAATACATTTAATTATATGTACAGGTAACAAAAGCAATGAAAAATACAGCAATAATTTAATATGGATTATTAACTAAGGATGTTATACCATTCATAATTTTATGATCAATAAACCTGATATTCTTTCAATATATAGTAAAGTTTATTCTTCTTTCTGAGCTACTTGTTTCTCAAAGTCCTCCGTGCTTGGTCTGCAGTTATTATATTTTAAATTTTATTTAATAGTATATTTTTTATGGTAGAACATCGAATTAATTTTAACAGAAAAATTTGCAAATAGATAGTAATAATAAGTTGCATTTTTTTCGTTTTCTAATTAAAATTTGCATATTGTTTAAACTTACGACCTCTGGATTAAATAGTGACATCAAAAACCACTACGCTACGGAGACGGCTTATTATTATAAATTAAACATACTTTTAACAAATTACATTTTTTCTTTTTGTTATGGTCTAGTCAGCGTTTTTAATATAATTATTCATACTTAAGATTTTGATAATAGAAGTATTTTATTTACTTGATATGACACAATTAATTTTACTAAGTTTTAAAATTATTTTCAAAAACGTCAAACGTTCGTTTTTAATTACCTCTGTGGTCCACTGTTGGACATGGGTTTCATCTTTCCATTATGGGCTTTCCCAAACCCCTAATGGGAAGGGGAAATTGTAACCACGCTGGTCCCAATGGGGTGAAAACCTTTTACGTACCACAAACCCTTAATAATTGGTACAACAATAGTCGTGGTGATACCACTCTCTCTTGTAAAGAAGGGAAGTGCCTTAAAAATAATAATCTTATAAATAATTTGAGAAAACATGTTCGTGCGCTTGTTTCTTACCAATATAATTATTCCGAATTTGTGCGCATAAATGTTTATTTAAAAAAGGATAAATGTATCCGAGTAACCAGATCCCTTCTTATTGTGAGCATATTATATATCTGCCACCGTTTCTATTCAAATATTTTGTGCTCTAAGATTGCCGCTAATAGAAAGAAAGAAATATGTTTATTTGGTACATTAAATCAAAACAGAAACAAAGTATAAAAAAAAAAACAAAACAATATTAAACGTAATGCACCAAAAGGGTTTCCACTCAGCGTTAAATCATGAGTTTTTATCACCCATGAATGCTGGTTTTCAGTGAAACCTAAATATAGTGATAGATGGCAACTACTAAAATTGAAATGATGAAATAGTTTTTCGAGTTTGATTCTTAAAATTACTGAAAAAATCTTTTAATTAAAGCGCTAGCATTATATTGTCTTTACTACTTTATCCCTGTTTTGTACAAGTATTTTTTTTTAAATAGTTTCTTCTGAAATAAAATGTCTTCTTCAAAGTTAATTACCAATATAATAATATAAAGGAGAACAATAATTACAATTGAAGAATGATTTTTATTTTTTTTTATTTGTTCAGTTTAGTGTTATTTCGACATATTTTTAAGTGTAACATCAAAGTGACATCAATGCGGTTAACCCAAATATTAAATTAAGTTCACAAAGGTCTGTTTATGCGAAAACAAAATTATTTTAAAAAAGGGACATCTTTAATTTTCCGTCTTATTGCGTGTGTATAAATGTTTCTTTTTATTTGTAAGAGGACTTAGACGAGTGTAAATAACCCTTTTTAATTTACTTTAATCATCATCATCAGCCTGTGTTAGTCCACTGCTGGACATAGGCCTCCCTAATACTCCTCCATCCATTAGGATTTTGGACCGTATCCCACCACGCTGGTCCAATGCGGGTTGGTGGGTGGACCGACTTTTACATGCCCATCCGACGCATGGATCATCTTACTTTTCAGACAATTGGGTGATCGGCCCAAATTGCCTAACCAACTAGGAAACAACAATGAAAATTTGTTGAGTCCCGCAGGATTTGAACCACGACCTCCAGTTTCTAAGGCACACGCCTATACCACTAGGCTACGGACGCAGTTTTAATACTTAAACAATATTTTAATTGTAAAGCAAACACAGAAGCCTTTTTAGTGATACATCCATAATTCAATAGGCCAGATCCCTGGAGCTATTTTTATTACGATGGTACTGCTACTTCATCAACATCATCATCATAATCAGCCTCTATGAGTCCACTGCTGGACATAGGCTTTTTAAGTGAACACCAAGACGGCCGATCCCCTGCTACTCACCGCCAACTTGAACCGGCTACTGCACGGAGATCGCCAGCCCACCTGGTCGTGGGTCGACCAACTCTCCGTTTCCTTAAACGTGGACTCCACTCCAGAACGTCATAGGCCCATCGGCCATTCTTTCTTCGGACCACGTGACTGGCTCACTGCCACTTTAACGAGCTAATCCTTTGCGCTATGTCGTTAACTTCCGTTCTCTGCCGGATGAATTCATTACGAATCTTATCCGAAAGAGAGACTCCGCTCCTCCGTTCCATAGCACGTTGAGCTACGGCAAACTTGTGGACCAGTGCAATAGTCAGAGGCCACGTTTCTGCCCCTGTAGGTCATCACGGGGAGTACGCATGAGTTAAAGACTTTTGTCTTAAATTCTGCAGTATCGGCGACGTGAGAATGTAGTGTAGCTTCCTGAATGCTGCCCAGCCCAACTAAATCTTCCTATCGGCTTCCCTCTCGAAGCTGTGTCTTCCCAACTGCAATATGTGTCCGAGGTAGACATATTCAACGACATCTTCAAAAGTAACACCATCGACATTGACCGGTCTCGGGAGAACGTGTTCGTTGAACATGACTTCCGTCTTGTCCAAGTTCATCCTTAGTCCTATACGTCGGGACGATTTTTTTATGCCGTGCAACATTTCCTGCAAGCAATCCAACGACTCGGCCAATATGACGATATTGTCAGCGAAACGGAGGTGTGAAAGGTAATCGCCGTTAATGTTTATACCACGTCTAGTCCAGTCTAGGGTCTTAAAGCCGTCTTCCAATGCATAAGTGAACAGTTTCGAGGATATCACATCCCCCTGTCTCACTCTTCAATTCAATGGGATTGGTCGCGTTTGACCCCCCCCCCCTTACTACCCCTACCAACACAACACTACTCCCGTACTATTACTTGATAAAATTTATTACACATTGTGGCTATGAGGATAGAAACGTTGTTTCTGTTTAGTAATATGTTTGCAAAATGAAAGGTCCAGGGATTTAAGCAATAGCCTATGGTTTAAATTATATTAGTTTCTAATTTTACTTATGTATAAATAAGACACGGCTATCATTTAAGAGCTATGCTCTTTATAAGTCCTTCAATCAGAATCGTATCAAAAACCCGTTTCGTGTACACAAAATATAATTTATCGTTACACCAAATTTTTTGAATCATGGGTACTTTGCTTACCATTTCATCTTTGCTTCTCGTATTTTATGCATTTAAATCTAAAAACAACTTAATTAATTCTCTGAGGGAATACTACACACAAAAGTTGTTGTTTTAAAAAGCTAGCAACAAGTGGTTGAAAACTGTATCAAAGGATTGACTCAGAAGTAGCTACAAAACTTCACATTTTAGACATGAATAATAAAGTCATCATCATCATCATCATCAGACTTTGATAGTCCACTGCTGGAAATAGGCCCCCCCTAATGCACCCCTATCCATTAGGGGGATTTTTGGACCGTACCCCACCACGCTGGTCCAATGCGGGTTGGTGGGTGGACCGACTTTTTACATGCCTATCCGACGCATGGATCATCTTACTTTTCAGACAAATGGGTGGTCGGCCAAATTGCCCTAACCAACTAGGAAACAACAATGAAAATTTGTTGAGTCCCAGGATTCGATTCAGGAACCTCCGGATTCTAAAGCACACGGCAGAGGCTGAGAGGAGGAGTTATAAGCATAATAAAGTGATAATAAAGTATCTCAATATACATTGTACTGATATTTTGATATTTTTTTTTTATTTCATTTTACTTTCATTTTACTGTTATTTTACTGTTATTTTGATTAATAGTAACTTTTTTTGGCCATATTAATATTACAGCAAACCGCATTCGTTAACTGTTTATCTATTGAAAATCGATCTAAAATAATGACCTCCATTTATGAAAAAGTGTATTGATAAATATTTTTGCTTATATTGAACAAAATACTTTTCAGTAAACTTGACAAACGATTTAAAACATTTTTAAATATTGCTAATGATTTGATTGCATAACAATTGTTTTATTTTTAATCCAGGAGTATAAACTGGCAACGGTTCCCTTGAAACTGGAAGTTGGTAATGTCGCTATTGATTTGCGGCAGAATTACGCACCGCTGAGGTACTAACTTACATGGTCCCTTTCCTTCTAAAAATTTGATATTCTAAGAACTAAATAATACAAAACTTAGCTACTCTTCCAGCTATAATTACAACACACTATATATCAAATTATCTGCAGTACAATATAAAACAAAATATGTTTCAAGCGTGATTTCATCTTGAGAACCTTACATGTATGTGAAGTATTTAATAACGTGTTAGAAAGCGGAAAGCAAGAATTTAGATTCACTCTAAAATGCATTGCATACGTTAAACATATAAAAAAGGCAAATTCAATGTAAAGAAAATTACACGACGTAAGAAATACGATGTTACAAGCATCACCTTTTTTTTTAGTTTCCACCAATTGTTTAATTAATAACAAATAAGAAGGTGTTTGTAACACACATATTGAGTCTCAAATAACAAGAAACGACATTAAACAACTGACTTGAGTATTCCGAAAAAGTTGCATGTGGACTATCGTGTTAATGAATGAACCACGATTACAGAGAATTTTTATTTGGGGAGGAGAATGATAAGTTCTCATTTTGTTTCTAAATACAGGCAGTATGGCACTGTAGCCTCTGTGACATTGTAGGTTATGTTGCAATGCAGCCTATGTATAAGTTAACGTCGTATGTATCTCAAGTAAAGAAAATTCTTTGTGAAATATTTTCAACAAAGAATCCTTATTTTCTTGCCGTCTACATTCTCTTGCAAATAAAATACAGCTAAAATTGCATATTTTATTTGTTCTTTATAACGTTTAAAATTAGAAACATAGAAACAAAGGTAAAGGCGATTAATAAGATATTTCTCTCATATTATTTTAGCTGATTTGCCAAATGAGAAAAAACCAATTGAATGATATAATAAGTAAGTAGATTTTCTTGACATCTTTGTCTTAAGTTTCGAAAGAAATCTTACCTTATTAAATTATAAATCATCGGGAGTTATCACGGCTAAAGCCAAGAAAATTTAAAAAAAATTAAATTAGATTCAACGAAATTACAGCTTAGTCAATAAAATGATGAATAAAAAGATTCTTGTCAATTTTCTTATAAATTTTGTGGTATTTAGATAGCTAATATTTTAATGATGATGGATTTAAAAAATAAAGCGAACAGAAAGGATGTATTTTTATAAAGTTTCCAATGAATAATAGAGGCGAAATTACTGAAAAAATTTGTGTAATAAAAGATCATTGCTAAGGTAGAAAAGTGTGAAGTAATATATTTGCATAGAATTATTATGCTTAGCTTTCATGAAAGCTTAGATCTAAAGTATTTTATGCACGACGTCTTATAAAATTCGAATTACACAGTACGACAGTATAGAGTTACTTTAATCTCAAGTAGTTCTTTGAATAAAGCTTTAAGGTACGTTTTATATGATAACTAGCGATCTAGCTAGTCTTCCCTCGGGTGCCGCCATATTCAACTAATAAAAAAATGTGTTCAAAGTACCTAAATTACTAACGATTTATGCTGTATTGTTTAAAATAACTTCGTTAACGAGTCATTTTTTTCCGTATAATGTAAAGGATAAAAATAGCTTTTTTGTAATTTTATATAGTGTGTAAATTATGGATAAATTTATTTACTTATTTCTGGCTCAAATCGGCGAAGTACGCTGCTGTCTTTCGGTTTAAGTTGCACTGTAGCCAGCTTAATTGCTGGGTAAACGAGATGCAACATTTCATGTCTCAAGACGGCGAACGGATTTGTGTTGTTTTTTGCTACGTTTATGGATAGAACAAAATCACTAACCATCAAGTGAACGGCTTGTCCATCTCTTCGCTTTAACCGATATTATGAGGAAAACCACAGCACAAAATCTCGATAGACATTTTAAACAATATCTTAGTACTGACAAGTCATTAAGTTGTCGATCAAGCAGAAATAGTCAATTATTTTGTGAGCCGTTCGGCCACCGTTTACCCAGTCAATACGCTAGCTACGGTGCACTTCAAACCGGAACATGTTAGTACTTTCATATTACAGCTTTGCGGCACAAAAAAGCACTGTTGTAATTCCCCATACAGGGGGGCGCCCTGTAATAAGGAGATCTACCGCATTGAAAGTATTAAAACAATTTTTTCTCATAAACTGAAGTTATTATGTGAAAGCGAAAAAATTTTATACACCTCTCGAGATAAATACAATTTTTTTAAATAACTATCGAACGTGACCTTTGTAAAAAACTGTGTTCAATATCAAATTTTGACGTATCAAACGTGATTTTAACTTACTTAAGTATCTTTATTTATGTCAAAATGTTAAAAAGTCCACTTGTTTAAAGCCTTTTTTCTTGGGCATTACAGAAGAAGGACTTAACTAGCAATGAAATGTTTTTGTAGTACGTATTTTGTTCAGCTTGTATATTGTATACTTTATTTCCTCGACGCGAGCTAATTACTGGCGTTTGTCTTATTAATTAAAAGAATTAACGTCGTTTTTTAAACGGTTCTTTTATATACCTAATTAAGTTGACTCAAGGTGATTCTAATTAATTAAAGCAGTAATTTGTTACTCCTTTTTTCCTTAAACCGTTACATTGAAACAACGATATTCATTATCATAATTTTATTTGTAGAATTTAAACATGGGGTTAAAATTAATTTTATTGTAAAATTTTAATATCTGAAAGAACACAATACTGTTTTTCAAGATGCAAAATAAGCGAATAATTTAAAAACAAATCATATTATTGTTATTTCTAGTGAAGTCAAGATCATAATTTATATGAATAATTTGACCAACACATTTTACCATTATTATCAACAGCCTGTGTTAGTCCACTGCTAGACATAGGCCGCCCCTAAATCAAGCTTCCCCATTAGGGGGCTTTTGGACCATATCCCACCACGCTGGTCCAATGCGGGTTGGTGCGTGGGCCAACTTTTTACATGCCCATCCGACGCTTGAATCATCTTACTTTTCAGACAAATTTTATAAGACTAGATGTTTAACTCGTACATTCTAAGTAAGAATTTTTGGAGGCAAATGTAACTAAGTTTTTTTAAGATACTTTTATGTAACGATATATATTTAATAGTGTTGAACTCCAAAGATCTGAATTCATAATGAAATAGTTTAATGCTACAAATTATGAAAGACTTACTTTATGCATGGTAAAAAAGGTGTAAGTAACAACCAATGTACAATGATATTGACAGTTATTTAATTATTATAAAGATAAATAAAGCTTTTTAATCAGTTAACTGTCGCAATCCTTTTTGTTGCTGAGCGAGTTGTGAGTGTTTTAAAAAACAAATTATTGGGAATAGTAATTATTAAATATTTAATTAATATTTTTAATTATTTTAAAATGCCATGCATTAATTTTTTTTATGAGTACTAATTTTTATTAAGTTAAGTTCGAAGTTATTATTTTAATTTAGTACACGGCCGGGGTACATGAGTTGTCAAATCAAGGTGTTTGTTTTCCAAGTAAGGGCGAGTGATTTAGAAGTCGGAGGGCGCGGGTTGAAATTCTGCGGGGACTATTCAAATTTTCATGGTTGTTTCCTAGTTGGTTAGGGCAATTTGGGCCGATCACTCAATTATCTGAAAAAAATAAGTAAGGTGACCTATGCGTCCGATGGGTATGTAAAAAGTCGGTCCACCCACTAAACCCGCATTCAACCAGCGTGGTGGGATACGGTCCAAAATCCCCTAATGGATAAAGCGTGCAGTATAGGGTCGGCCTATTTCCAGCAGTGGACTAACACAGGCTCATGATGACTCGTCCGTGGAAAGAACGCACTTAATTTTTGTACTGCGCAAAATAAATTATTTTTTTGTACGTTCAATATAAACATTTAAATATCAGGCAATAAATATCACTTTGTATTTAATTGTAATGAATTTATATTTTTTTTATGCAAATTGTAATAATATTTTTTTCTTTTTGTACTTTGAATAAGTCGCGTCAATTTAAAAGGTAAAACAAACAGTGAAATAAAATTGAAATTGTTTTAAACTTTAGCTCCGGGAGCGATTACTTCGTGTTTTAGTAATGAATATTAAAAACCTGCTTTAATGAAATATACCTCAAAAGAAAATTTATTAAATCTATAAAACCTCAAAAGCCAGCATAATTGAGTTATAATTATTTTAATAAAGCGCTTATAACCATTATTTTCCGGGTCAAGCCCTACAATTTTGCAAATTTTGAAATAATGTAATAAGAAAAGAAAAAAATTAAAAATACATGAAAACGGAAGAGAGCAAAAGTTTATTGTATACTGATGTTTGTTTCCAAATAAAATTGAATAAGTACCAGACCCCATAAGTTAGATGTGAGCATATGATGTTATATCATATATATCAGATATAACAGATTGGTTTTTAAATAACAGATTAGTTAATAGATTGAGTGGAGCAGCAATGAAAACTGCTAATACTGGGGTAACTTATTAGACAGGTTATGTCGTACTCGGCCCGACTACAACCTTTACTGTTGTTCCTTATTGGCCCTTTAGAGATGGGGTCATCAACTCTTTAGATGTTTTCTGCGACCCTACCAGCGCTAGCCGCCGAAGAAGCCCCATCTCCGCCGAAACTAACGTGACTTTCGTCTCAGCCCCTATACAAGTAACAGCCTCCCCAGAGTCTGCCCTAACAGCTAGTACATTCGTAACGTTAAATTAATACGATACTGTAAAATTTTTTACAAATTTAAATTAATGTTACCTACATACATTTATTTATCGGCGTAAATAATTTAAATAAAGAAGAAACTAAAGTGTTCTTGATTTTTCATCACCCTATAAAGAATATTCCGAATACAATTTTGTTTATACCACCAATATCGAAAACGCGTAGCGTGTTACGACCCCTTACGGGATATAGTACGAGGTTCTGAGTCGAAGGCGTTGAAAGTTCTCCATAAAACCCTTTTTGTTAGTTCAACTTGATACATAAGTCGCGTGTAGCCGATAATTTGAAGCGAAAGTGATAAACTTTAATTTATTTTTTACTGATTGCTTATTATTGTATCGATACAAATTCAAATTAAATTAATGAATGAGTAACAGCTGAGCAGATTTAATTATTCAATTCTATGAGGTCAAAGTCAAAATGTATTTACTAAATTAAGACTTTTATGAACGTAAAAATTAAATACGGTTCCACATAAAAATTTACGTTTATTTTTCATATGTATATTTATTTTAAACATAAAATTTACTAAGTTTCAATCGATCTATTAATCTTAATGTGACCTTTTGTTAGAGGAGAATGTATGAACTACTTCCTCTGGATCTTCTACTTTTTTGATTACTTAAATGTAATTTTTTAATCATATTTTTAATTTTTTGATATTTTTCACAATGTTTCTACTACCCAGAGTTGCAAACATTGTGATTACGGATCTCTATAAAATAGAATAGAACCTTCGTAAACGAATTAGCATAGTGTCACCAAAAACATGGGAACCCCTTAACCAACAGGAAAACGTGTAGGCTTCGACGTTTTATGGCCGCATACTAAATTTTCCACAAGTATATAAGTTAAGATTTTGTAAGAAAATATACCATTAGTTATTAGTTTCAATATTTGTTTAGAAAACTGTTTTGTCAAAACTATTTTTGAATATACGTTTCTGTACTAAAGTTAACTTGTTAATTAAACTTACGAGTACAGAGCGTTCTTTTTTTCTATTATTATTTTAAACTGAATAAACTTAGACCACGCTCCAAGGGCATTTGCTCGTAAAACGGAACCTCCAGTGTACAGCAATAAAACTCAGATTCCTAGGAGAGTTCGTAATGCTCAATGAATGTGTATCCCCTGCATCTTTTATTCTTTTCTTTAAAGCACTAGAGGGTCCTCGACTTGTGACTATATCTAAAAAACTAGAAGTCTCATTAAAACTTAAGAATCCTGAGAGATACAAATGGTAGATTACATTGAATAACCAAAAACTCCGTAGCCTAGTGGTATGGGCGTATACTTTAGAAACCGGAGGTCGTGGGTGCGAATCCTTCCTGGACTCAATAAATTTTCATTGTTGTTACCTAGTTAGTTAGGACAATTTGGACCGATCACCCAATTGTCTGAAAAGTACGGTGATCCATGCGTCGGATGGGCATGTAAAAATCGGTCCACCCACCGACCCGCATGAGACCAGCGTGGTGGGATACGGTGTAATACCCTCTAATGGATAGGGATGTATAAAGGGAGATCTATGTCCAGCAGAAGACTATCACAGGCTTATGATGTTGATTAAACATTTATTTACCCGCATCGATTTCAACGTACTTAAAACTTATTTAGCCACACAATTTGAAATTATTTTCCGGTTTTTAAAGTGAGGGACAATAGCACTAGGTCGCAAAGGTTAATTATTATTTAAATGGTTAATTAAAATAGTATAGTAACTTTTTTTTTGTTTAGTCATAAGAATTAAAACGACACCACAACCATAACTGACTATAAATGTATTCCCACAGTGCTATTTTTCACATATAAGTACCGAACGAAACAGATAAGAAACAATTCTTATAATATATAATAACAGCTAAGAAGTTATGGTAGTTACAATATATTGTAATATCTTAATGCGACCCTGTTAGACTTAGATTTTGAAGTAGAGACGCCGGTCAATTCACGTAATAAGGGTTAATCAGGATAAATCCGGACAAACCAGAATCTGATTTTATGAAATTTTAGAAAAATAGTTTTGTTATTAAATTTTAAACCTTTTCGATTTCGCATTTAGTTCATGAGATTATTCAGTTAAGGATTAATACTTTAGAATAACAAAGAAAAAGCATTTTAATTTTAGATAATACAAATATTCAATTCCGAAAAATTTATCGTAAAAGAAAGCTGAAAAAATGTAAAGAAATCGTTGACTCAATAATTATAATATCTCGTTCAGAATTGTCGTGCCATTTCAACGGATTATTAAAGAACGGAGTGCAATCTATGAAAGCGTCTTTATTTTTCGCAAAATTTCAAGAAAATCCGTTCCGGTAATTACGTCTTCAATAATTACGAGCGGGCAAATGAAAGGTTCGCGTGTGTTTTCAATTATAGCTTGATCTCAACAATGTTTTTCTTGTTTCAGAAATGAAAGCAATGTCACAAGAAGATTAGAGAAAATATCAGATGTTATTTACGATAAATTAAAGTTGTTAGTTTATTTGTATCTTTTACATTACTATAAAAAAGGATAGAATTTATCAAAAATATGACAAACCTGCGTAAATAATATAATAATAAACACTGTATTGGTCCTTAGTAGTTTAAGACAACACACACACTGATGACATTAGCCCCACCGGTGAAGTCGAAATTACCAGCCTATGCTATATGACACTGTAACTTAACACCAAATAAGATAGGTTTCAGGATAGGATCACGTTTCGTCCGCCGGTATTTCTATAAAGATTTTTTTTTCAACCAAAGGTTAGATAATGAGTTAAAAGTAGTAAGTAAAATTTAGTTTCAGGTATTAATTACAATAAATCGTATACGGAAAAAATTTTTGCTTTTTAATATATTAGAAAATATATTTAGTTTTAAAAAATATTTTTAATAGAACGTCTAGATATAATTACAGACCAACAGATAGTGAATCGATGAAGTATAACTAGCAAAAACGTAATCATAAATTAATTAATCTCGTACATTTATTATTAATAATTACACCAAGGAGTGCAATAAGATAAAACCAAATTTCTGCTTATAGTAGAAATTTCTCCTCTCAGCAACATTTGTAGTCTCAGTAATTTACGGAGTTCGTGTTGGTCAGACTAAGAATTTCTGCTAAATTGTTGGCTTAACCTAAGTTCTATTCCATTTTATGCTGTGTACGTCGAAAACTATTCAATCCCGTCAAACTATTTGTCCTTCACTGCATGTCTTATTAGATAGGTTTATGTCTCTTGGTGTTACATTTGAAGCGTATGTTTTTATTTCATGTTTATTACCTTGTTCAAACGTTCCCGATAAACGGTTTTATAAAATAGTATATACTCTTTTAGATTCTTACTTCAACAATACCTCTAAAATAGTATGTTAGAATATACATTTAAAAAATTGAGAATTTATTTAATGTAATTACTTCTACAAATACTCTTAATGTTTTTCTGAAAATGCAGGATCCTCATATATTTCTTATTGCATTTTTTAACAATGATAACATAAAAACTGTTAATATTCATTATGTAGTTACCACTTTTTCTTCTTTTGGGAAGTTGGTCATAAAGTTATAACTACTCTTTAACACATTCAGTTTCATAATTAATTCATAAATATAATTTAGAAACTAGTTTTTGACGGGATGTTGCTTGATCGTTGAAAACAGAAGGTCCAATGATGCAGCGATGTAATGGACATCAAACTTACGAAACGTAATAGTTTAATATACGAGTTATGTTAAGTGCGAGGCGTAAGTAATATATTTTAGAGGCAGAATATAATATTACTATGTGCTTTGGTAAACACATAATAATTTTCGATATTTTAATACGATATTTAACGTTTCAAATATTCCCAATAAAATAAAACAAGTTAATTACAAAATACTTCAGAAATAGGTGTATTGTGTTCCTAAAAGACTTGATTAATTTAACATAAGTGTGTTAACGTCTAAATTTGTTTCCATATATGTTTTATCTATATATTATTTTATATATAAGTTTAAAAGAAACGCAGCTCTGTACTTTTAGTTTTTCGAGTAATACCACTTTTTATAAGATTACCGTAAAAGTTAAACATATCGTGATGGTTATAGAATTTTTTTTCAAATATCATCATCAGCCTTTGATAGTCCACTGCTGAAAATAGGCCTCCCCTAATACACCCCTATCCATTAGGGGGTTTTTTGGACCGTATCTCACCATGCTGGTCCAATGCGGGTTGGTGGGTGGACCGACTTTTTACATGGATCATCTTACTTTTCAGACAAATGGGTGAACGGCCCAAATTGCCTTAACCAACTAGGAAGCAACAATGAAAATTTGTTGAGTCCCCGCAGGATTCGAACCCACGACCCAGATTCTAAAATACACGCCTATACCACTAGGCTACGGAGGCAGTTTTCAAATATAAAATATATTTTTTTTTATATTCTATCTAATCTCATCATCTCTTATCTACTCGTAACATTTCTTTTACTTCTTAAACAAGAAGAACATAGGTGAATTCAAGTTTTCATTGAAAACACGCGAATCTTTCATTTGCCGGCTCTTAATTATGGAAGACGTAATAAGGTAAAAACCGGAACAGATTGTCTTGAAATTGGACGAGATTTAGAGACTCTATCTTTGATTTCACTCCGTACTTTAATAATCCGTTTAATTGAAACAGCAATTCTTAATGAGTCATTATAATTATTGGTCGACTGTTTTTTTACATTTTTTCAGCATTTCAATTACCAACGTATAAACAAGCTAGTTATTACCCGCGACTTCGTCCGCGCAGAATTGAAGAAAGTTCCCTAAGATGTATTAAAATATACTGTATAGTATTATATAAATGAAATGTTTTATTTGTTGATGTCTATCAATAGACACAATATTTTATTTATTATATTGACGATGATAAATCTCCATATTGGAAATCCTATGCGTAATTTGTGTAAATCCCAAAAGGAAAAAAAATGGTAAAAAATTACCACTTTTGGCTCGTTTTGAGTATATAGACACAAAATTTTATCATTTTATGTCCCACAGAGACGATTTCCGTATAACCTACCATCCCCTATTTAAACCAAAATCAAAAGGAAGCCAATCGTGATAGTTAAACCCCTCACTAAAGTTAGAACGGGGTTTTGAGACGGGCCTCAATCAAAACTTTTTTCAAGCCTCGACAAAGATTGGTCAATTCCTACCACCTGTCAAGTGCAATATTCCTCTACAAGATCCTCTAATGATGAAGAAGTGGCCTCTCTTATATTGGACAAACAAAACGAGCTATAAGAGCCCGCGTGAAGGCACATATAGCTGATATTAAATATAAAATACCCAACTAGTCGACAAGTGTGCTGGATTGATTAAATGAGTTATTATTAAATCGGCAGTGTGTGACTACACCTTAAATCACCCAAACCATTACATCAGATTTGATCGACCACAATCCTCGCTAAAGAACACCGATTCAATAATTAATAAATTGAAACTAATACCCAAGCATAGTACCACTGCTGGCTGTAATGATAAAATAAGTTAATTTTGCATAAGTCGGAGTACAGACTAAAAATATTTTGTAACAAATAAGATCTGGAAACCCCGCTTCAGCACTGTTAACAAGACGCATGACATCTCAGTCTACCCCGTGAGCACGGCCGCTGCAAAATGTTAGAAACGCCAGGAATTTAAAAATGTAAAAATAAACGCGTTAAGGTCCGTAAAAAGTCCTTTTATCTAATAATGTGTACATAAATTCTAAAAATAAATAATTAAATCTTTTGTTAACGCGAATAAGCGTAAACAAAAGAATTAATTATTTATTTCTAGAACTTTGAAAAAATGATAATGCACAATTTTATAGTTGTTCGAATCTACCGGTCTTAAACTGTAAAATATTGTTTATTAAATTTCGGCAATGGGAATAATGGGGGAGTAATTGAACGTAAATTTCGCATCTGAATAGAGAATTTTCAGGTGGTATGTAATCACTTTTTGACTTAAATGCAGTAAATTTATAAGCGGCTATAAACGCAGCAAAAAAATTACTCTATTGCGGGATGTATATCACTTAAAATTAAACTACTGTTGACAGTAAAGTTCTAAAAAATAATGTACAAAGTAAATTGTAGTGAAAAGATTTAGTATAGGTACAAATATCTAATAAGAAATTCGGAAGTTTGTTTAATTTAAAGCGCAGGCACATAGCAAGCCTTATTAGCAATTAAGATAAATTAAAAATGAATACTATTTTAATTTTAAAGTATTGAATAGAGGAAAGAAATGAAATCCTTGTTTATCCAAATACTATTGTTTTTTTTTTTGTATAAATCTATACTAAATAAAATTAACTTACATGTAACACATATTTATATACACAATAATTAAATTCATTTTTTTCTTTTATAAGGTGAAAATAATTTACGCTTAACATGCAATAGCAGTTAAAATTACGTAAAATGTGATTGGCATTGGTTTAATTCTATTGATAATTAAACTTTTTAATCTGTTAAATTTCACATCCTTTGTATTGCTTAAGCAAATTTACTTTTGCTTCAGGACAATTTATAATATTGTACTAGTTAAGTAATAGCTATAAGATTTTACTAACAGGGTTTAAGATGAACAACCAGGAAACAAACATGAAATCCGAACATTTAATATAGAAGTCAATTGAAGGTAAGTATCTTAGGACTTTTCATATTCTTATCTCTTTAACCTATATCTGATAATAAAATTTAAACTTAAGTCAAATTCAAACATGTTCATTCAATGTGGAAGCATCACATTGCTAAGTAATCCTACCTCAGTACGGAGTAAGTAACAATGTTTCATTTGTTTATAATATTATAAATTAGGACCGTTATACAATTAGTACTAAAAGTACTAATCTAAAAATATGAAATCTTTAATGTTAAAATAAATAATTGGCAACTATAAATAGTATGAATATTTTATGATATAGCATTCATAGGAATAATCCATTAATCTATTTATGTTCGTACAAAAGAACTAGTATCACAATAACTTTTTGGCTGAGAGTGACAACAGAACGAAAATAATTAAGATAGATAGCGAAAAATGGATACGGTATAAGATATACAACACGGAAAACTTACATTTTACCTTTTTAACTAAAAATGTATATTTATACTACTACACTAAATGGTGCAAAAATTAACTATACCCGAGTAATTCTTTAATGTTCTTAATCTATTTAAGCTTAAAAAACACGAATTTAATGTCTCCTATATTACCAGACAGATTTCGAACTTAATAATTGACTGTTTTTTAGTGGGGATGTTATGCTTCCAGACTCATGTCAGTCAGCTTCATCTGACAAAGAGTTTGCGGAAAGCTATTGTCCACACGAACTTAGTGAACGACACTTTTTGCTAAACTGAAGGCCACACGTATAGAAAGTGATCGGTGAGTGAGTTGATCGGTTAACGAAACGGGACGCTGATCCTGGCGACGTTTTAATCGGTTGCTGGGGCCGATGAGAACTGCCCTGGAACGCGGGTGTTACGGGTGTGTTTTGCTGTGCTTATTAACGAGGATGAACTACTGGTACTTCTTGCTATCCCTACTAGTGTGGCTAAGGTTAGGTGACAGGAACCCGGTTAATTCCGAAGTCTCGACGATCACTTTTTCGTCCAGATAAAGGAGGAAATTACGCAGTCTACGCTTGCGACATTGACTGAAGCGTATGGATTTGCTGCTCTTACCAGCAGAGTGTTACGACTACCTTATCTATACGTTTGCAATTTTTTTTTATGGCAGACGAGCATTCGGGCCACCTGATGGGAAGTGGTCACCGACGCCCATAGACATTGACAATACCAGTGGTATCGCCAACGCGCTGCCTACCGTGAGACACAGGGTGTTAAGTCTCGTTTACCCAATAAATATGCTAGCTGAGGTGCCTTTCAAACCGGAACACAGCAGTGTTTTCACACTACTGCTTCGCGGCAGAAATAGGCACCGCAGTGGTACCCAACCAGACGGTCTCATGTAAAAAGGGGACCTACCATCGGATTATTGAAAAAGGATTTTTTACGGATTTTATTGCGTTAATTTTTACATTTTTATATTCCCGACTTATCGAACACTTTCCAGTGGCCATAGTCACGGGTCAGACCGTAAAAAGTCTTTTAATTCAATAATGTGTAGTATTCGCGTTAACAAAAGAATTAATTATATACGTTTGCGATTTATCTTTTTAAGGAGCTTGTGGAGTGTCGGCACTTTGCAGTCACTGCGTAAATCTACGGACAGGTATATGTACGCATTTCCCCACAGTAAAAAAAAGGAGTGTGAAGGATGTGGTTCTGAATGTACTTCCCTAGTCGGTTCTTCTGACTGAGAATTTTGGTTGGATCCTATAAGTGATTCATTTTCAAAAAATCGCCCTGAATAGATTCTCGCTTTGTCGTAACGATGGGACTCAGTACCTGCGGCATGGACTAGCCGCATGGAAGCTGACAGGAACCTAACCGACCTGAGGAGTAAGGCCGGCCGTGGATGCTGCTACAAGCTGGCTGGAGAAGCCAGCTTTGGATGCGCCTTAAAGGGTGCAGCGGGCAGGGAAGAGGCGGTAGACATGTTGCCAACCCTAGTCTCTGCAGCCAAGAAGAAGACGCGAGGGATCAGGAGTGTCGGTATTCCGTGGGCCGCTCTCCCTATCCTCTGCGACTCAGTGGTCGAACTCTCCTACTTCTTCGGCCGAAACTGAGCTAGCAGTAGGGTTATATTGGTCGTAGACATACCTTGTATTATTACACAAGGTATGTATACGACCAATCATAGCAAGCATGGAAGTTTATGTTTGAGTGACATTTTACTATGAGATTTTCGTTAAGTGATAGAGTCTGGTCGAAACTTTCTTCTAACCTCCTGTATATGACTTTTGAACGAAATGTTGTAGTTGAAGGTTATGCCTAGATATTTGGTCTTTTTTCCTTTTTTTTTGGATCAGTTGGCCGTAAAGTTTTAGTTGCCCTAGTGCCTGGCATTGACCAGCGTGTGGCTTCATCCTGACGCCTGCGCCGGGGTGAAGATTGGAGGTATTGTGTAATTACGACATAATCTAGAGCGATGAAAGTGCATTGCTACAATTTATCAGGGTTTACTTCGATTCTCCATTTATGAAACCAAACGCCTATACGATTGATCGCGTTCAAAAGCTTTTTAAAGATGTAATTTGGTCTTAGCGACGAACAATAGATGGTGGTGTCATCAGCGGAAAGTGCTAGATTGTCATCGTCAAGCTTGGGTATGTAGCTCATGTAGAACGTGAGTAAGAGAGGGGATAGAACCTTGCTTAAACTAAGCCCTTGAGAAATGCATGCTTTAAGCGATTGAATCGTGGACAGGGTTTCCTCCAGACCCAGATATCAAAAAGGGCGATTCGGCAAGTAGGCGTGGATTAATGATATAACATATTATTAGATTTCTGAATTATTGTTGGCTTTGTTATTATAAAAATTAATACGTATAAATATTATTTTCACTAAAAACATTCACTGCTAAACTTGATTCATTGATTCCTTTTTTCTACTTTTTTCTTGCATACTATTAAATTACTGGTCAACTTATGTTAAGAGTCGTAGCTGTTAATATCGATTACTATGATATGCTGACTAGAACTATAATAGCAAATTTTTTTTCAGTGTATTCACCAACCTTAACCCACTCAACATTAAACGGATTCTGCTTTAATAAAAACTTATCGACAAAATACCAAATCTATTATTGTCGATTCATGATTCCTTGGGATTCCCCTATCTCTATATTGCCAGTCGTCTTTTTCATGACGTAATATTTACAAGTACGACGTCCTCTTGGGTTTTATTTAGAATTTAACGGGTATTAGATATATTAAATGGCGTACATCGATAAAATATTTATTCTTTGCAAGATATATTTTATTGTAATTAAAGCTATATCATTAAACTTGATGCGTTATTACTACATGATATATGTAAATTACACATAATTGATGCTCAAAGCTTATAGAAACATTTCTTTTTGTTATATCCCAATCTCAGATCGATCCGAAAGTGTTACTGTGTTATATATTAGACAGAAGAATAAACAATAAGTTAAAGAGAATATGAAACTGTATTAATAATAAAGTTCATTTCCTCTATTTCATTCAAGTGTTATATACCTCAGTAAAGGAAAGAACATTTTAGTTACTTTGCAATCTTGCGGCTTGAAATATTCAAATGTAATGGGCGACTAGCGTGGCTTAGTAATGCGATACAAAACCTATTTATTTATTTAATCTTCCACTATGGCATAGAAATGTTTTTATCGTCTTCGAAAAAAACCTTGATATCTATTTCCTAAGACTCTAGGAGTTTATTTTTTTTATTTCCAACGAAGGCTGACAAGCAGTCGGTCCACCGATTGAAAGTGATCGACGCCCATAGACATGAGAGATAGCATGTTACCTCTCGTTTACTCTGTAAATACGCCGGCTAGAAGTTTTTACGCTAATGCTTTGCGGCAGAAATAGGCATCGCAGTGGTACCGCCTCAGATTGCCCCCCGTTAAAGGGAACTTATCCCCTCAGACTTTTTGATGTATTTGATGTATGAGTCATTTCTTAATAGCTTAATATACCAGAATGAAGGTTAAACATAGCTTTAATTCATAGTCGCATATAATTTATACAAATAAATAAAATTGGACATATATTTTTAACGTCAAACCGTTTTTAATTTATTACATAGCCATATTTTTTATAATTTGTAAACGATAGCAGACGAGCAGTCGGGCCGCCTGATGGAAAGTGGTCGCCGACATCCAAGGCCATCGGCAATATCAATGATATCACCAACGCACTACCTCCAGCGAGACATTGTTTGTCACGTCACTTTTACCCAGTAAATACTCTGACTAGGATACCGACAGAAAAAAGCAGAAAAGGCTTCTGCAACTAGAAGTAAAATAAGTCACAGTTTTAGACAAAAATTTTGTATTATACTACGCGGAGGTATTCACGGGCAAATGTTAGTAGAAAATAAATTTAGTGTGAACTTATATTAACTTTATTGTTCTTATATTTAAAAATATCTTAAAGATGAACTACTCTTTAAAGAAGTGGAGAAGGAGCTTAAGTTCATTTCACGACGATATAAAAGCTTTTAATACATGACTTAGCCTTAAAGTCAGTTTAGTTTGTTGTTCTATTTTCTTTTTTTAAGCAATACATAATACCATAACTTTAATAAAAACTTTATTGATAATAAATCTTAAGATACAGCGATACATATGAAAACAAAGTTCAAGAAATTTGTATTAAAATATTAAAGGTTTGCCTTGCATTACCTAGATTTTTTCAAATAATATTCGTTTACATTTTTACCTTTTATATTTGTTCCATTTTAAGAACGTAAGTAACTAAGGCACTTCATTTTTGGTTATGAATATTTCATGAATCTAGCAACAAACGCGTCAACCTTGAGGAGGCCTTAGGGCTACCTAATACCTTATGACCAATGATGTCTGGGTAATATAAAGTTGAAACGAAAAATATTCATGCTCCCCTCGTAAAACTTTGACATCTAGGCCAACAAGGTCCCAGCAAGTTTTGTGATCTACATGATCACAAAACGGTTTGCAAAGAGAGCAAAGGAATTTTAAACGGTGACATTAAATAATACATTTTTAATTGTAACCTTTGAGTACACATTATGATAGCGTGTTAAAGCTTTATGATGAGCCGGATCACATTTAGTTCCTCTGCTAAAAGCTCCTTAATAACGAAACTAATATATTCTGAAAGCATAAGACTGTTTCATAACTATTCTAAACTTATAACATCCTTAACAAACTTGTAAAGGCGAGGAACTTGAAAATGCCTTATCAGAACTTGTATTTGTAAAGCTCATGATGAAAACATGACTAGTAAGATGAATGAAAATATAAAAATATAATTGCAATGCAAAATATCTCAAAACTACTTAATCTTTGCAAATAAAAGAAAATTGTTAAGATTATATATGTTAACAACTTATGTACTGTAAAAAAATATTATTTTTTCTCAAGTCCTCAATTACAGTACTGATTAAAATTCCACTTGGCTCCGTTTTCTTTGAATATTATATAATTCAAAAAAGATTCCGCCTTTCCTTGCTGATAAATGGCTAACAAAATTGTATACTAGTGCAATTCCTCAGATAATTAATATAAAGGAAACTTACTAAGCGTCTTATAGCAGCGCTCCAAAGAAACAAAAATAACAAAGTTTTAGTGTTACATTGCAATAGTAATTTAAAGTAACATATAAGACTGTTTGTGAACATCGCATGTGCATAACTCATGGTAACTTCTATCACGTTGTGATTTACAATTTTCAAAACTAGAAATGGGTAATCATGGTCCCCTTTTTACAGGGGGCCGCCTGAGGTGGTACACGACGTTGCCTTTTTTGCCGAAACAATGTAGTGTGAAAACACTACTGTGTTCTGGTTTGATAGGCATCGTAACCGGCGTATTTACTGGGTAAGTAAGACGTAACATCTCCTGTCTCTTGGTAGGCAGCGCGTAGGTGAAACCCCTGATATTTCCGATATTTATTATTAGCCTGACTGCTCGTCTACTTTTGTACGAAAAAAATAATAATACAAAAATTGACATGACAGCTGTCTAACTTTATAAAAAGGCAAAGAATCTTTATGGTGAACTCCTTTTTTCAAAAATCACTCCCACAGAAAGGTGACCCGCATTAGCCGCTGATTCGCCAAATGTTAAATTTTGTCTCTATGATCCGATGGGCTAATAACAGCACTATTTACCGAACAATTAGGAGAACTTTTAATCTTAATTTTAGTCCGGAAAAGTTTTTTATAATGAAATCTACGTTTAATCTGTCTCGTGTACATATCTAAAACGCCAAAGGATTTCGTCACGCCTCCGAGCATATGCAGCGGGACTTAGATAAAAATATCTAGCATCAAAGAAGTGATAGAATAAAACCATTTTTTACCAAACATACAGTTTTCGTAGTCTTCGCAACAAATCTGTCTTAAGGGTAAAGTCAGCTGACTCAATTGAAAAGCGATAGCGGAGCTGTCATTTTATACATCAAAGGTTTTGAGTTTGATTCTACGGACAGCTATACACATTGTGGTTAGATCCGTTGCGAGTAACGAATTTAGAGCGAAGATTTCCCCCACGTCGGTCCAAGACACATACAAATGGCTCTCAAATAACTTTAGAACTGGAAATCACTTAGTCAGAAAGGAATTTTTAACAGGGCTCCTGAAAGCAGATGATGAACTGGTTTAATTCCAGTAGAAACTTATTCATTTTTTTATTCGGCTTTAGGGTGAAAACAGTCAAGACGAAAGTCACATTTAATACACATGACATTCTAGGGATCCCTAACCTCTAAGTTATTAACAAAACCAGAAAAAAAAATTTATAAACATTTCTAAATTCATGTATTTTATTCGTATTTAAAGTTTTGACGTAACGTTAAGAAAATAAACATTAAATATTAATGATCGTCATTGTAACAATAAAATTTAATATTAAATACACCAGTCGTCATATTTTTATTCAAATCATAGTTTCGTAGTAAACACCAATCAATCATTTAAACATTTTATAATTGTAAACCGAAGTAAAATATGCAGAAAAGTAAATATATTAATTTAAGGGCATCAAATACGAAACCGTTATTTTTGTTTCGTATGTAACCGTATAGTTGAGAAACGAAAGTAACCATATAGTTGTGAAACATATGTATGCACAGTAGCTAGATGAATAGTTATAAAAATAACTACTTTTAAAACAAGCGACGCCGTCCACGTAACTGGTTACGTTTTGTTTCTTAAAAACGACGTAACGACCCACGTCTAATAATCATGCTCTTAACCAAAATAACATTGTTTTTGTTATCGCATTATTGTAGATTAAACATGCTGCTGAAACAGCAGCATGTTTAATCTTGAAACCGTAATTGACAGTACAACATTTCTTAAATCTTTCGCAATTGTTTTTCGTACATTAATTGAAATAGATTCGTATCGAAATTCGTTCGTATTTAGAAATTTTATTTTAATTTTGGCTATCAGTAATATGTATACAATCTCTATAGTTCATAAAAACATGTAGACTATTTTATTCACATAAAAATATTTCAAAAGAAAGATACTGTAAACATTTATCACCTATTCTTTATTCATCCTATTTAAATGTGAAAACAATGGTTACACTGTCAACACGTTTGAATAAAACTAGGAGCCTTTACTTCGCTACGTTCAATTCGAATATTTCACCGTTTAAGATGAAATCCTCTCCGTTGATAAATGGCTGAAAGGCTAGTCTCTACAACTCTTCAGAATATTAAAGCAGATGAAAAAAATTGGTGTCAGAAAAAAAAATATTATTTTTAGTGTACTTATAAACAAAAACGCTAGTTTTAAAAGTTTAGGATTATGAGTAAGTATTTTTATGTGTTATAATACTTTGTGATAAGTGTCCACAACCAAATTGAAATTTAATTTTCTTGTAAATTATTTACCTTATACACCCATTTTTTGACGTCATCTCGTACTCTGTGTAAGAACTAATTAGACCATACCGGATGTGGGGGGCCCGTCGCCTTAGGCGCGTCTCTCCACGGAGTGACTTAACTGTACCTAGCTAAACTACTTATCACAAAATTATTGAAAAGAAATTTGACTAATGGTAAACTAATATGTATCATTTAAAAAAAAAAATAAACAAAATCGGAGCTCTAGGAGCGGAGCAACTAGGTAACATATATATAAAAAAAATCTCATTTGGGAAGTGGGTTAAAAATTTCGCGATGGTATATGTCTATCCCTTAAGGTTATGCCACACACTATGTGGCTCTTTGAAATATAAAAACCACTTCCTTACAGATACAATACTTAAAATGAAGCACAAATCAGCGGGTATTTTCACAAAACAGGAGCAATATTGAGAATAGTTTCTTAACTTGTAAGAGTGTGCAGTGTGTGCATCAAAGATAAAATTATATGTTTTCTGGAACAGTACGTCCAAGTTCACACACTAAACTATGCTAATAATTAAATTTTGATGAAAGAATCTTCGTCATTCCTAATGCACGTCTTCTCCAATAGGGGTTTTTAAAAAGTATACCACTACGCTGGTACAATCCAGGGCCGCCTTTTTACATGCCCATATGACGCACGGACCCTATACTTTTCAATCAAATGAGTAATCCACTTTTATTGCCCTAACCAACCAGAATGCAACGTTAGCACAAAGCTGTTTACCTGGGGGATTCGAAATCACGACCTCCGGTTTAAAAAGAAAAGGTCAATAACGCTGGACATGGAGGCGGTTAAAAAAGAAGGAAATTAGTTAACAAGTAAAAAGATAATAAAACAAAAAAAAAACGTTTTCGAATGTAATTAAATATATACGGTATATATTTTTATGTCATTTAATATCATCTCTATCGTTTCAAAACACGGTTTGTGTTTAAATAAAGTTGTTAGCATTCAATGGGATACTAATTAAAATGGTTTCGGCACTTTAAGTTCTATTCCTGTACATTAATGTCCAAATAAAATTACAGTATACTTTTTTATGTTTCCTACTGCTTTGTCATATTAATATTTTTGTTAAAGAAATTTACAGCTAATATTAGCACTGAAGAGCTGATTATTTAATAGTCATTTGCATAAACCTAATTACTATACCCCAAACAGATATAGTCAGGAATTTAATCTAATTTTTGAAGTTGTACATTTCAGTGGACTTCTGTCCAGCTCTTTTTATTACTGATTTTCTTGCCAGCTGTAATTTTTGAACCTTCCATAAGTATTGTAGAATCTAAACAGACTATACTATATAGACAGAAATAAATAACGACTTTGAGTACGCAAACTTTAATAAGCACTATAATTTTGTGTGCTATTAAAGTTTAAAAGTTCTACACTAAAGATCTAATTGAGTGATGAGATACTTGTGAATGAGTTATATATCAATTGGTTTATATCATACTTACGGTTTTTAGGTACATGTTAAACAAAATAATTTTGAATTTTAATCCGATGAACTGCCGCAAACAGAACCCTGAAATATCTGTCTGTGGTCGCAGTGGTAGTAAAGAACTATCGAATTGAAAAGTTGTCGTTCTAGTTAATTGTAAGTCTTCGGCGAATTGGAATATATCTACTGACGAGGTAAAGAATTAGTCTCTTTTTCAGATTAAAAGCGAGGATATTATTTATTATTTTGCTCAAAAGTATTTCCGCACAACCGCACTCGGAAAGCGGTTATTGAAGCGCAGCAACTCGGTGCTTAAACATGAACTATGAGATGAAACGATTTTAGTCCCTTTGAACAGTTCTAATAAACTGCATCAACTTTCAAATGGCGTCTGATACAAATTCTTTGATATTCATTTGAGGTTAAGTATAATCTTTTATAGACTATTTTTAGTACCATTTACAATATATGAGCGTACAACCATCGGAGTAAATGAATACAATAGTTCGAAAAAAAAATATTATAATAACCCTAGTCACTATATTATTTTATCAAACCGTATTTCCAGAAATATGTCAGCGAATTGTGATACTAAATCATCTTATTTAGAAAATTATTATGTTACTATTTCTGTGACTTTTAGATTAATTAGAAAGAAAATGTTTTTTTTCTTTGATGATTCTATGAGACGAACATGAAGATCAACTTATAGTAAGGGATGTGCCCTGGCAACAATATAAGCAGCGCAAGAAATCACAATTAAGTTCACCGTCCTGAGAAATGAGATTTGTGTCATTAGCGACGCTAGCTAAGCTGTCCTTTAAACAGGAAGACAGTAACGTTTTCACACCAACACGCTGATTTGCGGTAGAAATGGAAACCGCGAAGGCTCTATTAACGGTCTGTTGTAAAAAAGGCATATTTTATAATAATAAAACTGCCTGAGTTTCTTTCAGGTGTACAGGCGTGTGCTTTACAAATCGGAGATTGGTTCCCCGTCGTGGTTTCGAATCCTGCGGGGACTCAACAAATTTTCATTGTTGGTTCCTAGTTGCTTAACGCAATTTGGGCCGATCAACCAATTGTCTGAAAAGTAAGATGATCCATGCGTCGGACAGGCACGTAAAAAGTTGGTTCACTCACCAGCCCACATTGGACCAGCGCGGTGGGATACAGTCCAAAAAGCCTTTAATGGAGAAGGGCGGGCTATGTCCAGCAGTCTGGACTCACACAGGCTGATGTTGAATAATAATTATGTCCTTCTATTTGGTCTCGACTACTACTACATAGATATTATAGCGAACAGACAAAGGTGCACTCTCTTTTCCTTCTCTCTAGCTTTATTTTCTCATAATCTTAAGAAAATCTTACAATGAAATAGAACACAGGCGGTATAATTTTTCGAGAGTTTAACGGCCCAAAAGAAAGCCGCACTCTGGCTCACTGCAGATGAAGACCAGAGTATAAGAGTGATCCACGTGTTTTACCTTTACTATAAATCTGACCGGGCGGCCTATTAATGGTTCATACAGAGGTATTTTCAACAAAGACTTTCACCCGATACCATACCCGACCTTAGTAATAGCTACGTGAGTAAGAAACAATAGTTATCATTTTGTGGTGGAAATATTTTTTTAAATATATAATAAGAACATAAAGACATTCTTCATCCACAGTATATATAATTTTATAAAGTAATTCTGTGGACAAAAATGTTTTAATATATAAATTTTATGCAGAAAATTATCGTTGTTTTCTGTGAAATAAATTGATTGTCTAGGAAGGATCGCCTAAGCGAGAAAATACTTTTACTTCTATTGACTTGGAATTTACGATGGACAAATGAACAGTCTCGGTTAATGGTCCATATTAATTTATTGCTGTATAATCCATCGCTATTGTTAGGAATGATACGCTTGCTTTCATACAATTAATTAAATTAATCTGAACAGCATTGTTATCTCAAAAGGACAACTTTAATAAATAAATAAATATATTAAAGAGTATTAAGTTACCTTATTATGGCTCAGTTAGTTTTTTTTGTTATTGCGAAGGCTATGGGTTCATAAGCAGCAAGGGGCTTTGTGTTGTACTTGACACCTGTTAATTAAACTACAATACATATATAGTAATACCACTGTTCCCAAAGTCAACTAAAGTATGTAACATCAAAAAGGGTCTCTCAGAGCGCCTCCAGCAGCGGTCCCGACCGCACGTGTTCGCCGCAGTCTCAAGCTCGCCTCGCAGAAGTCATCGTCCGCCGCCGTGAAATCGTCTCGCTGCGCCATCTGAGTTTTATGAGTGCACCTGCGCTCATTGAGCTTTTGTCGCACCGCTGACGTCATCGCGGTGGAATTTATTGCGCTACCTCAAGCGGTCGGCATGTACGCAGCTGTGTTTTGCAACTCGTTTGCATAAAACAATTGTGTTTAGCCGCTTGTAGCTAAGCGCATAATCTTGTTTCTTAGGGTTAATTAATCTTGTTTCTTGGCCGAACAAGTTGTTTTTACAACTTTACTAGGCCTACTGAACGTTTTAATATTCTGTTTCTTGATTCAGAAACCAGTCAGACACACCTCCCTGTCGTAGCCGGCAGGGCGGTAAGGATACTACGCCCGGCAACCGCCGGGACTTACAGATTGCGTTGGATGACGCAACCAATGTCTCGCCTCAGCTAGACACGACACAATCGGCATAATGGTCGACCGGGAGCTCGCTACTCGCTTTGGTCTAGACACCAAGGCGATCAGCGAGAAGCTCGGTCGAAAATTATATTTGAAACTCACCGACGCAGTACACAGGCTGATCTCCGATTACCTTCCCGACCACCCTAGTCCTTTTTTTTTTTTACTGTGGGGAAATGCCTACGCATACCCGTCCTCGCGGGGGCAAAGACGGGTTATGTCGGACTCGCACCAACTAAAACCACCACGTTGTTCCTTCCTGACACCTTTAGGGTGAAGTCACAGGAACGATTTGCACTCATCTGCAACCCCACCAGCGCTGGCCGCCGAAGCAGCCCCATCTCGGCCATACGGCCATCTGCCTCCTCTGGGCGCGTCGGAACTAGCGCGCCTTCGTCTCGGCCCCTGTAGTTAGGTAACAGACTCCCCCGAGTCTGTTACTCAGGGCCATGGGAGCCAGGAGTTCCCAACCCACGCAGGGACGAGACTCCCAGCCCCCAGCGGCGGCCCGGATGTTAAGCTCCGCCGCTAGCTCCATTTCGGCCGCAGAAGGAGGAGAGATCGACGACACCATGCCGAATGTCCCCTCCTCCCACGGCCCCTCCACACCGCATCAGCGGTGCGCCGCCGAGTCGCGGAGGATAGGGAGAGCGGCCTAGGAATACCGACACTCCTCTTCCCCGCGACTCCAACCGCTGGTGAGGGACAGGAAGGGCGGCACGTCTACCTCCTGCAATCCGTCCTCGCACCTCTAAAAGGCATCCAAAGCGGGCTTGTTCAGCCCGCTTGAGCAGTCTCCTCCACAGCCGGCTTTACCCCTCAGGCCGGCCAGGTTCCTTAGCTTCCCGCGGCTGACCCAAGCCGCAGGTACTGAGCCCCACCGCACTGACAAAGCGAGAACCTGTTCGGGGACCACCCTAGTCCACCAACTCCCGGACCGTCCAGGCCATTCCTGATCCTTGATAGCGACGACATATGTCGACGTTAGCATCCGCACGGAATCGGACATGGAGGTCGAGATCCCAAGCTCCAAAACAATCAAGATGACGGCTTCAAAACGTCAAATCGAAGAGGAAGGCAAGGTGCGACCTCGTCACCCACACCGTCCTTCCCGTCAAGGCTGCAAAGCCTGACATCCCAACAACCTGCCCTCAGCAGGTTCCTAAACCGTCGTCCTCCCAGACGACAAATAACCCATCCATCCATCCCGCTGATCCCAGGCGCCCCGAGCCCGCCCAGCCGTCCCAGCCTTCCCAGGCACGGCTACTAGTAGGGAAACGCCCACCGCCCATCTATCTCCGCGAGAAGGAGAAATGGTCGAGATTCGCTCGGTCTCTATCAAACAGATTTAAATTTGAGGCCTCTGATAGCAATCAGGGATCAAATTGCAGCTGAAAATTCCGATGATTTTAGGAAGGTGACCTTATTCCTCCGGAAAAGGAACACCAATATCAACATTCTGCGCTCCCGGATGAGCGCGTACTTAGGACAGTAGTCAAAGGGCGCTTAAGGAGATCTCATGCTCAGAGATAACTTCGGCATTAAAGGAATTAGAGATTTCGTCCTAGGGTACTGACGGATGTACCACCCTTATGGTATGGTGCTAGTCACGCTCGAGCGCACCAAGGAAGGTAAGCGCATTTACGATGTCGAGCAACGTGTGGGATCGGCCGTCTCTTTGAGCGGCCTCATTCTAACGGTTTGCCAGGGCAGTGTCACAACTGCCAAATATTCGCCACGCTGCGCGGAACTGTTTCACACGCCCTGTTGCGTCAAATGCCTCGGGGATCACGGTACCGCATCCTGTCCCAGACCCAAGGACAAAGAAGTCCTCGCCACCTTTGAACCTCCTGCGTGTTAACTGCCGCAATCCCGGCCACACGGCCAACTACCTCGGCTGCCCTAAGGGCCAAAACGCAGAGTCCCTGCGATCCTGAGGGAAGCCTCTTCCAGGCGACCACCCAATCCTTCCAATAGCACCGCATTCCCACCCTCCGTCCTTCCAACGCTTGGCAGTTCCGCCCGCTGGAACAGCCAGCGCCGGAGCCGACGCCGTGCCTTAAAGAGCCAGCATGCTAGCCATAGCAATGGCAGCACTGGCAACAATGTAGCAACATTTTTAAAGTCGCTAGATCTTTTAATCTAGACGAGCTAAATCAAGCAGCAGATGATTTGGCCGCGCCGCCGGCGACGCAATGGCTAGGTTTTCCTTCTTGTTAAATACAAGAATTTAATTACTGCCCTAAGGCTTAGGGTAGCGACAGCCAGCAGTAGCCAGACACACCCTATACTTCAGAGTGTAGGAACATACACACACATGACATCGGCCCCACCTGGTGAGGTCGAATTTACACCCTTTGCTATATGACACTGTAGCTTAACACCATATTAGATAGGAGCGTTGCTGGAGTTTCTTACGCCACTTCTTCTCCCAGCGCCAACGCTTTAAGAAGTGGTAGTAAAATTTAGATAGAGCTCTTCTAGCTATTAAATGATCGTTGCATAGCGTCTGAATTGAGCCAAGGCGTCGGCCCACCTGGGCAGCCCTCGATTCAGCATGCTAACGGGTACCAGAAAAGTGACGGCCCAAGCCTAGGCTCCCCTTCTGGGGGCCCTTGGTGAAGTTAAGTCACTTATGGGGAGACGCGCCTGTGTCAACGGGCCCCCCCAAACCCGGTTATGTTCTAATAGGTTTATTCCGCAGAGCATGAGATCCGTCAAAAAAAAAAAAAGGGTCTCTCAAGTTTGACAAAGTTTTAAAATTGTAAAAATATAATTTAACCGGCAATTGTGTCATAACTTTTGACTGACATTCTGATATGCTATTTACGGTTATGGTTCCAAAGTTTGACTGAAAAAATATAAAAATTAACCACAAAAACCGAAAAGTTTTCACATTTTGACCAAATTTCTAAATTTTTTTAAATAGCCTTAACTTCCAAACTAGATGGGATAGAATTTTTTTTTATTTTTCTAATATAAATTCGTTAGTGAAAACGAATTAGGGTAATACCCTTAATGCGTTTTGACGTTGAATTTTGGGACAGCCAGTATACATATATAGGAACCTTCTCTTGGCAGCGATTAATATCCCATTCAGATTTTTTCATTATCGATCCTAAGATTTTTTTTTTTATAAATACTAATCATCAGGCCAAAGATGTTAGAATTTTTACAATAAATGGTCGATACAGGAAGTCTTCCTATCCCATTTAGAAAAGTGAAATGTACTAGAATCATCATCATCATCATCATCACCCTGTGATAGTCCACTGCTGAACTTAGGCCTCCCCTAATACACCCCTATCTATTAGGGGGTTTTTGGACCGTATCCCACCATGCTGGTCCAATGCGGGTTGGTGGGTGGACCGACATTTTATATGCCCATTCAACGCATGGATCATCTAACTTTTCAGACAATTGTGTGATCAGCCCAAATTGTCCTAACCAACTAGGAAACAACAAATAAAATTTGTTGAGTCGCCGCAGGATTCGAACTCACGACCTCCGGCTTCTATAGAACACGCCTATACGCACTAGGCTATGGAGGCAGTGTAGTGCAGCAGTACTAGAACATGTATTGGTTAATCTTATTTTTAATTTGTAACAACCAATTATCTATCGGAGACACAACAAATATTTCATCTTAATCGGTAAACTTATACCACTTTTCATCCAATTTTTACAGTAAACATAAATTTTGTTACCAACTTTTCTCATCTACACTGGAATCTAAAATAATATATACGGCAATTGATTTTTTCCCTGCCTAACACAACCGTTAAAACATGTAAGCTTGAATTTAAAATTCTGGCCAGAGTGTGTTGGTTCGATTCTCATCACACCCAAATGTTGCATGATGGACATAGCGTTATTGTTATGTCTGTGTGTTACAAAATAAAAGTATATATTGGTATTTCTCAGTCGACTACTTTCCATATTGCATTGCTCGTCCAGAAATATTATTATTATCGGTTATGACGCATTGTCGTATCAAAAATTTGCAAGCATTTTTTGTATTATTATAAAAAAAAATGTAATTTCATTTATTATACAGTATTAGAGTAATTAAGACACTTTTCCACCCACATGACGCCTGGTTAAAGCACTGTTAGAACTGAAAACGATATTTCACTTGTATGTTTAATAAATTCTAAGACTTCTCTCCTTGTGTATGAAACCAAGGATTGAATGTTTATACCTTCAATTTATACTTTTTATATACGAGGTGGTGCGCTAATTTTTTATCTTTTGTGATATAAATATCTTGTTATACACTCAAACAAATTTATTAGGTATATTCGAATTCTAAAATGAGACTCAAATTATTTTTACTTTAAGCAAATTACAAGAAACTTTATAATAATTGTACTGTTTTTAAATACATTTTACTGCCCTAAAATTTTAATGATGTAGATGAACTGAAAATATGGATTATTAAATATTACATATCTTTAAACATTGCAGATTATTTCTTTCAGCGGTCTCAAGGCATTTTTGACACAGAATGTTAGTTAAAAAATGATACTAAGGGTCTCTTTGTAAAAGCGTTAAGAGTTATGATCAGATTGTTATAAAATATAAATAAAAAAAATGTAAATAATGAATGGGAAAACACCATGATATATTTTTCTTTTGTTGATCATTTACACAGATTTTTTCTAAAAAGATCATTTTAAGCACGTTAACTGGATGGTTTATTAACATTTTCAATAACAAGTTATCTATAAGCTTAAATGTTAGTTATACAAGACGATACTTAATTTACAGCGCGATTCTAATTCTGTAAGTCCTAGAGACAAATTGAAAAAAAAATATTCGTATATTGTATTTATGGTAGCAATCGTCGCAAAATATTTTTGATTGAAATTCATCTACTGTTCTTTTTAAAAATTTAATGAAAATTGAACAAAATACATAATAACATAATTTTAATAAAATAAACAGAGAGAAATTCAAGCGTATCTACAGAACTTAAACTGCACAGCATAAATTTTTCTTTATCTACTTTTTGTTTAACGGGACGTCTAAGCATACTTTTGTAGTGTATATAGTGACGTAATTACATAATTTTGTCAGTTAACTAGACATTAGTTATCTGTATCTATTGGACTAAATAAATTAGCAAATACAATTAACTAACGTTAAATATCTACCAACATATAAAATGACGTGATGGAACTACAAACGAAAGTAATGCTAAACTTATGAATGTAGTCATATTTGATGTAAATATGTGTCTTTTTTAAAAATCCGCTGTAAAACACAATTTTGAAAGCAAAACAGATTTGGACCACATCCTAAGAGTACTCCCATGTATGATATTTGCTAGTATAAGACAACTGCCCCTTGGTCGGTAATAAAACGCAGATTCCTATAGGAGTTTGTACAGCCATATGAATACTTGTGCTTTTTTATATATTTCTCTTTTAAGGTTATTTTTATCCTTCACATCACATCACATCATCAGCCTGTGATAGTCCACTGCTGGACATAGGCCTCCCTAATACACCCCTATCCATTAGGGGTTTGGACCGTATCCCACCACGCTGGTCCAATGCGGGTTGGTGGGTGGACCGAATTTTTACATGCCCATCCGACGCATGGATCATCTTACTTTTCAGACAATTGGGTGATTGGCCAGTATATCTTCGTTCTGACCTTTGTCACGGTGCACTTGTGGCCTTTTGAATGTGCTCAAGAATCTAGCGAGGTAACAGTATACTAACGAGAATTTTCTATTGTAATGTAAGAAAAAGTTCAGTATTGTTCAACAGTAGTAAAATACACAAATGGTATTGTTAAAGAATATTATCTTTTGGCTGTATTAATAAAAAAATGATATTTAATGATAATTAACGTAATAGTTAATAAGTAGTCACGAATATACTATCGAAACAAACATACTGGTTCCACATAACAAGGTTTAAATCAAAAATAATTATTATTACTAAAGAGTTCAAAATATGATTGTATGTTATTTTGAAATAAATATAAAATATAAATGATTATTTCTTATTTATTGCGTAAATATTTAAAATAGTTTTGAAACAATGGCTATGCTCCATACTCTACGATGTAGGAGCTTTGCAAATTTGCATCATCTTACTTTTCAGACAATTGGGTGTTCGGCCCAAATTGTCTAACAACTAGGAAACAACAATGAAAATTGTTGTGTCCCGCAGGATTCGAACCCACGACCTCGGTTTCTGAAGCACACGCCTATACCACTACGCTACGGAGGCAGTTGCTTAATAATAATAATTACGAATTTTATTCTTGATTTGGACTCTTGTATCAAAAGTGGGCATCTACATTCATTTTAATAAAATGATATTAACCATGTCATCGATTCGGAAAATAGTGTACTATTTGGACTCTCGTAAAAAAAACCCAAATATATGTAGTCTATATAACATTGAACTAGTACAACATACTTATTTGTGAGTAATTTACTTTTTTAAAGAACAGTAAACGCTGATTTAAATGAGAACAAAATAAAGAAGAAAAAAATGTGTTTGTTTAAAATACTTCGGAAATGTTGTATATAAATTAAAACCAGTTCTTCGCAGTCTCGTTTATTTTTACTTCCCTGCAGCGAAGAGCTGATCCCATTTCCTTTTAACGAAACACATCGGATATAACAATGCATTCTGGAGATAGTGCTTTAAAATATATTGTGTATATTCGGCCAGTATTCACAAATGTAGTGTATTACACTATTTTTGTTTAAAACTATGTCGAAAGAAAAATTAAAGTATCTGGTCCAAAACTAAGCTTTGCTTAGTTAGCTAAGTTAGTAGGACGAGGTACTATCCACAATGCTTAATATTGTGAATAATTAAGCACGTGCTATGGAAACTTGATACTTAATAAGTACATATACATGTTGTTTTTTTACGTAATATACACCTATTATACATATACAAACTCCCACATACTAGTTTATCACCTATATATACCCTATCCTTTCCTACACGTAAAACCACCTAAACCTGAACTCAAAGTTCTGCTCTTGCGTTCCTTTGCAAAAATTAATGTTGATGAACTATGCAATGATGCCGGAAAAATGTAATGGCAACTTTGATGAGGAATCCATTGGCAAAAGGTAATCATTTTTAACAATTAAGTTAACATATTGTATGATACCCACGCACCAGTAAAACGCGTGAAAATTAGGCGACTAACAGCTCCGTGTTTAGCAGAGATCTCAAAAGACCAAAACAGCCAGAAATCGGTGCAACCAGATGATACGTAACGCAAAACGCCGCCACACTCTTGAAAATGTTTCATCTTTAAATCCTGCCAATATCTGGAAGTTTCTTGCAACTTTGGGTATTGGCAAATCGCGGAAAACTGACCTTTCTAATTCAATTGTTTTAAATGATTTAAATCAACATTTTCTTATAGTTCCTTCTATCGATCATCCTATAGAACTCGATACAATTTCCTGTTTAAATGGTTTGACGCGATCCTGCAGTAATTCTTTTTCTTTTTCTCCAGTTTTTTCTGAAGAAATCAAAAAAACCATCCTAGCAATCAATCTATTGCTGTAGGACCGGATAAAATTGGTCGTAGAATGATTGTTCCTGATCTTGATTATCTCCTTCCTGCGATCACCTAAATCATAAATTTTTCCCTATGGTCAAGATCCTTTCCTTCCGTATGGCGTAAAGCATTTGTCCACCCTGTGCCAAAATGTTCTAATCCGTTCCTTCTCGCGCATTATCGACCCATCTCTTTCTATGACATTTCTGTCTAAAGTTCTTGAGTCTTGTGTTTATAAACAATTTTCTTGCTTTTTTTTTCGCAACAACTTAATAGATCAGCTTCAATCAGGCTTTAGACCTGGCCATAGTACAACTACTGCCCTCTTTAAAGTGACTGACTGATATTAGAAGAGCCATGGAAAACACTAAAATTACCGTCCTGGTGTTAATAGATTTCTCTAATGCCTTTAATACCGTTAGTCACGAGATCCTTCTAGCTACCCTATCCCATTTTAGGGTTTCTGATAAAGTCTTGGATTGGTTCTCTTTATATCTTCAGGGACGCCAGCAGTCTGTAGTTGTGTACGAGTCCTCATCAAGTTGGCTGCATGTAAAAAGTGGCGTCCTTAAGGGTTGCATTCTCTCTTCACTCTTAATTTCTGTGTTCATAAATCTCATTACAAAAGATATTCAAAGTGTGTATCATCTGTAGGCTGATGATCTACATGTGTATGCCGACGCGGATACTGGTAGTTTATCTAACCAAGTGATTATTGTGTGCTTTGATGAAACTAAATTAAGATTTGTCTGCCATAAAAAGTTGGACTGATCGGTTTGGTTTGACTGTCGATCCAACGAAATGCCAAGCAATTGTGCTAGGCAGTTCGCGAATGCTAGCTAAAATAAATGTTTTACATCTGCCAGAACTTATTTTTGACGGCTAGTCAATTCCGATTAGCCAAAGCGTCAAAAATCTTGGCTTGAACATTGATAGCACTCTGAGTTGAAAGCCTCAAGTTGCCACTGTAAGTCAAAAAGTTGCTGGTGCTATGCGACTTATGACTTATGACTTGGCTTAAAAACTTTTTGCTCGCATCAACCAATTCTTTGACTTTGATATTTCCTCTTATCGATTGTGGTGACGTGTGCTACTTTGACCTGAATGCAACAAACTTGACCGACTTCTAAATAATTGCATTCGATTCGTTTTTATTCTTCGTAAATTTGACCACGTCTCTGCCTATTGTTGCCAATTGAAGTAGCTACCTATACGCCAAAGACGCTCTCTACGGGCGCTTACAAGCTATCTTTACTTTCCTAGATTCAGCTTTTACTCCGATTTACATATCATCGAAATTTCAGTATCTATGTGAATTCAGCAACAAGAACCTTCGTTTAATGAATAATCATTTGCTTCAATGTCCTATTCACCGTTCTGACTTTACTCATTCGTCATTCCTCTAACAATCGATTCATTTGTGGAATGAGTTACCATGGGAAATACGAATGGCAAAAAATCGCATAGAGGTTAAAAACAAAATTCTTAAACATACCAACCACTTATTAAGTCAACTAGAATAGTAACGGACAGAATTTTAATATTAGTTTATATTTAGATATTTATTAGTATATTCGTAGTATGTGTATGTATGTATTTATTAATTATGTATTATATGTGTATATAATTGTATGTATGATATGTACTTATATATAATATATATATACATACATTTATTATCATAATATGTTATACTTATTTGCATTTAAAACAAAGTCTAAAGTATGATTCGACTTTAGTTTGCACCCACTTAATTTTCTCTTAATCACCCAATGGTCGACTGGTAGAGAATGCCTTCGGCATTAAGTCCGCCATTGTATTGTTTTTTGTACATGAAGTGCAAAATAAATAAAATAATTTTATTAATTTAGTTTTCACTTTAATAATGCTTTAAACTTACTTTCATCATAATAATATTCCATCTTAGTAAGTAGTACATATTTTAAAATGCGGATTTCTAAACAAAACAAAAAAGAGCCTAAGTGGTTAGATTTGTTTTGTGCTTTCTCTTCCAATTTGAAATGCTGCTCATGCAGCTTTCTAGACCCAATTCAAATTCTAACTGTGCTCAACATCGGTGGTCGTACAAACTGTAAATTACGATCATGGCTTTTCTGGTTTGCGTATCTACCGATAGCGACGATAAGTATGTAAGTTCTAATAGCAATGTGATGTTGTGTTTCGTTTGAACTTAATAAAATACGAAAACATATGCACTTATAACATACAGGATTATTATAAGACGGAGGTTCTGATGTAAATTAACCGTTGCTTATGCTATAACTGAGTTAGCAAAAAATTAATAAATTGTTATAGATTATAGAACATATGTATGTAAATATAACAACGGTAAGTAGTATTATCAAACGCAGTCAACAGATTTTACAAAACTAACACGTTTACAAACAATTAACATTAACGAAACATTTTACTGTATTTCAATGTAACTTCACAATTGTATAGTCTCAAAGAGATTTCCAAAAAGTAAAAATATTAACAACAAACGAACATCTCTTTTACTTGAAAACATTAAAATTGACCCCGACGACAGCCACCAGATGTCTCGTACTGTTAGGGTGGCGTTCCGTGGGTCCTTTTTAAAAAAACGCTTTTATACTGCTACAATTTAATGGAAACAAATATACACTGAGGTGTGTTACAGGCTGCTTGGACTTGAATACTGCCTTTTGTTTGCTGTATCATTTGCCCTTTTATAACGTTTGTATAACGTGGACGCAACGGGGGTTATTGCTGATGTTGCGTTATGCCCACACATTTATTTATTCATAACAGTACGGACGAGTCGTTGCGTAACACCGCATTGTACCACTCGACACAATAACACCATCACAGATGCACGACACTTGCCACCCACGAGGAGAGTTCCGATCCGGGCAGCGACTTATAGGAAGCTGTCCCGCTATATTTCAGACCAGACTTTTATGCACGATCGCACAGAGACAAAACGTCAATGTTGAGACTTCTTTTCTCTAAGTACCCTCAATCGAAATAGTATTCTGACTATAGCTTATATATGAGAATAACGTATAGGAATTAATATTTAAGGATAAATTGTAATTTATTCAGGTTATAACAGAAAGTGTCAAGTATTGAGAAAAAGTCTGCCACCGTTGAATTTTGCAGGCAAAAACTTTGACGTTATAAAAATTTAATGCGTTATAACTGTTATTTACCGGATTAGTTAGCTGAAGTAGCAGTCAGCCGGTCATATAAGCCGCAGAACTGACGACCGCTGGAGTCGGAAAGTTCTGGAGTGGACATCGAGGCTCGGCAAACGTAGTGTAGGACGAACTGCGGCGAGACGACATTAGCAAAGTGGATGAGATTAGCCGAAGATCGGTAGCGGTGGCTTGCATTAGGGGAGGCTTATGTCCAGCAGTGGACTGACACAGGCTAATGATGGTGATGATGATAACTGTTATTACAAATCACAATTAACACGTTAGTAAAACCGCGGGGTGCAGCTTGTTTAGGAATAAATGTAAAACAATATAAGCAGTGTCATATTCACTAATAACTGCGTGAGATAAAACACCCCCTTTGCTCTATTCGCTAGACACGGAACATAAAGTTACGTATTGCCTATAAATACGTAAAAATATCCGACAGTCATATTTTAATGATCCAGTGTGCATTTTCTATTTTTGCTGATTCTGTGATTTAAACAGACAATTTCTTAGATGTTTCTTATATGCGAAGGATTTTATGAATAAGGAATAAAAATGCTATGAAGTCATGCATGTGATTCATGTGCCAAATATATTAAAATTCACGAACAGCCGCCTTCTGAAACCATTTATTTGCTTAATAAGGGCTGTTACTAACACGCTCAGACCCTCCACCCACTTTTTATTTTTCGCATATTTTCTTTATTGTCATAAATAAAAAAGTGGATCTATTTATATATGACATTCTGACATAAAACTAAAAAAAACTTCCTTAAAATGTATATGCATAAGCTGCCTTCATATCGTAATAGGGATTAAGTTTTAAAAACTGGATATCGTGGGTTGAAATAGTGCGGAACCTATGTTGTTGTTTACTAGGTGGTTAGAGCAATTAAGGCTGATCATCCGATTGTCTGTGAAGAAAGTTGATTTATAATGGATGGGCATATAAAAATCTATCCTACGCCTCATTTCCCTTTAGTAGTAATGGTTTTCCAACCTATTGGAATATGAGAGCTTAAAGGAAGAGAGATTGTATCTGCGTTTGTGACTAAACTCGTCCAATATAATAAATCCTACTTAGTTGGCTGATCTCTAAAATGGTCACCGAAAGTAAGTCGAAATTGACTCGGATGCATTGTTTAGTTAAAATTATAATGAACAATACGTAATTATAAGTAAATCGGTATGAATTGTACTGTTGAATCAATAAACTGTTAAAACTTAAGAACACTAACCCATTCTCTCCACTGAATGATGTAATTACATAAGAAAAGTATTCCAGTAATTCTCTCTGCTAATGGACCCGCAAATTGTTCTCTATGCGAATTCCTAAAAGCTACTTTAAGCTTAACTAACATTTGTAATGGCTTGTAAGAAAATATATATCCTCCAGATTTCAGGTTACCCTTTTACGCAACTACCTTTACATAGTTTAAATGCGTTGAGTAGTAACGAAATTATTGTTTTTTGTGCAAACTTAAAATTATAGTCAAAGTAAACGTATCATTTACGTTCATCATATCACTCAAACCTACATTATAACTAAATATATAACATACATTATTACTTCTCTTTAATATACCACTTCTTGTACAACGTTATCTACGTACATAAAGAAGGTTAGTCTTTCTTTTTGTACGTAGAAACTCATTCAATAATTTCTTTTTGAAAACACAACTGTTATTGTGAAAGTGTATTTAAATATGTTTCAATATTATGAGATATAATTATTGAAATGAAAATTAAGCGTCAATGTTATTTTTAGTTAACTATGAAACTATTTTTTTTTGAAACTCGGTGCCTTCATGTACCATTTTTCCTATAATAAGTAAATAAATAATAAGTACCAGTACCCATTGTTGTTCTTGCTACTGAATAATGTCTTGACTATTCAGGAACATAACCTCAAGTCAACAAGCTAAAATTTGTTTTTTGCTGTAAAATGTACTGTTTAAGACAATAAGTTCAGTGCTACTTGTGTTTTCATGTTTTTTTCAATGTGTGTTGTGACAAAATGCCAGGAGACAGTGTTATATTGTCTATACTTTTTCTTTTAAATAAACTATCAGGGTAACGTACGAGTATAACTACAATTTAGATAATAATATTACAATTAGAGATATTAAAAACCTTACTACTTTGGTTGGTTACGACAATATAGGCTGATTCCGCAAATTGCAAGACAACATTTCAGTTTTTTTTTCAGCGAATGGTTTGCTTTTTACTTATATGATTAGCAATTATTCCTAGACATAAAAATATACCTTTAATTTTTAGACCAACTATCGTTTATTTTTAACTGAGGTATTATCAATATAGATATAACAGTAACTTTTTGCTTAGAAGTCATTATTATTTCCCAACAATAATTTGCAGTAAATAAAATAACGTAAAGCATAGGGTACCAATTCATTTATTAAATATACTTTTTTCTATAGAGCGAAATAATATATGGAAAAAGTATTAGAAATTAAATGGAAATTAGAGAAAATGCTATGTAAACTTTGCAAATTTCGTTTTTAATATTGAAAAATCATATCTTACCTCTTTCTTAAATTTTTTGCTAATTTTATAATTCTACTAAGATTTACAATTGAGGTTTGAATTTTTATGCTAGATACGTTTAAACTAGTTACGGAAAGACAAACACGTCAGTTATGTTAACGTTTTTTATGCCATTTTTCTTGTTCTCAGTCACGTCGTATGAGTGATCAAAACTGTACTAAAACATTGAAAAATTCAAATATCTGTTAAAACTAAAATAACGTACAGTGGAGTTAACTTTTCTCATACTTATAAGCTCTTTTAAGGGAATGTCATTATTATATTATGCTTGAAGTATATACCAAAAAAATCCTTTAAAGATCATGCTTGTCTTTTCACACACAGGAAATTTGGAAGCGTGTTTACCAATAGAAAACTATAAAACTATTTATAACTTGATAGCATTTTACATAACAAGCGGTTTTTTATAGATTTAATTTTAAAAAATTGTAAACTAGTTACCCAATATTATTTTTACATACCCATCCGACGCATGGATCATCTTACTCTTCAGAAAAGTGGGTGATAGGACCAAATTGTACTAATCGACCAGAAAACAACGATAACACAGAGTTGTTTCCCGTGGGATTCGAACCCATGACTGCCGGTTTATAAAGCCTTATACCGCTTGATCACGGAAGCGGTTGCGTAGAAATTATTAAAATTTAAGTTTTTATTATACAATATATACTGAAAAACAATTTTCGATAACTATAGTTTTATAGACATATTAGAATACAAATTAATAATTATACACAAGAATACAAATTAATTTGTCCTTAATATTGCGTTAAGACTACATAACAACATATAAGTCATATTATTTCCATATTTCAATCTGAAGATCCTTTGTTACATCGTAAAGCAAAGTTCTAGTTATATTCAGATTTTACGACTCTTAAGCGTATTTCAGAGCCACAAATATTTCGCAACAGAGGACACTATACAGACATGTTCATAACTGGAGAATAGTGGAGTGGTCTCGGGAAGGAAATAAAAGTGGATGCCATATTTGCTTGCCCCTACGTGGTTTTCTACGATTCTGTGAATAAAATAGTAAGAGCTTTCTCTGTTTCATATTCTGTGCATAAGTAATTTATCTGAGAACAATGTTATACAAAAAATTATCACTAAATTATTGTAAGTTTTTGAATTTCGTAAATAAACTGTCTAAGACGTGTTTTTAAATACACGCAATGGTACTTTTATACGCTCCGAGGCAAGTAGTGCTTTCTATTGGCAAGTCAATAATGCGAAATCTAAATATCTATCAAATTTTCAGTAACAATCTTAGCACAACGATATTTAGCAAAAATTGAATTGAGTAACTTAGTTTGTTATGTAAGTGCAGTGTAACCCCTAACGACATTTTTTGTGAGTATGATATTTTTTTTAAAAAATTCTTTATATTCATATTGAAACGCATTTTTTTTTGTCAATATTTTTGTGTTTTAATATTCTGGAAAATTGTTTGTATAAAATTATTTGATATTTTATATCCGCTTATGGAGTAATTATTAGTTTTAGGAACTTTGTCTATAGTAACTTTGACCATTAGAAGTGAAACAAAATTAATATTTAAATTTTCTTAAATTTTTGGTAGCTTTACATTTTTGTTAAATTATAATACTCTTGATAAAATGTTTTATGAATAAAGCATCGCCGATATATTTTAATACATTTTCTTTGTGTAATAAATTATTACAGATATAATATAAAAGTGGTGGGAAAATTTAAATACAGTAGATGAAAAGTAGTTATTATTCAAGTTCATAATAAACGATCAATTATAAACCTCGTATAAGTTATCTTATCATCATCAGCCTGTGATAGTACACTGCTGGGCATAGGCCTTCCCTTATACACCCTTATCACCTCGCTATCAAAATGTGGTTGAGCCGACTTTTTACATGCCCATCCGACACATGGATCATCTCACTTTTCAGACAATTGGGTGATCGGCCGATATTGCCCTGACCAACTAGAAAACAACAATGAAAATTTGATGAGTCCCAGCAGAATTCAAACCCACGAAAATTCACTATTATAATTCACTCCGGTTTCTAAAGCAAACGCCCCATACCACTAGGCTAAGGAGGCAGTTAAATTATCATACAAATCAGTTTATTAAATTTACGTTTTTTTTGTGTCAAACTTGCCTCTTTATTTTATCGGACGATAACATTGTCTTGAAAAAGCCATACGGATGCTTAAAATTACAAGAAGCTCTAAAGTAACAATATTTAAGTTTTTTATAACTAGTAAAACATATTTAAGCAATAACAATTTTAAAATACTCATATTAATATCTTTCATGAAATTTCAAATGACGTTGGAAATATTTATGCTTTGAAAATAATACGTTAATAAGGTGTTTCAGCGTATATTACTTCCTTGACAAGTTCCCGTTTTGCCCAGTGGTTTCTTCATTACCTGCAGAATGATCTAGCAACGGAAAAGCTTGCCGTGGTGGGCGCTAGAAACTGCATCAAGTAGGAAACTGAAGGCCTAAACTTATGCTTAGGAGTGTGCGTGGAGTAGTTAGAAGGACTTGCTGCCAATATTTTTATCCCACATGACTCGAAGATCACGCGATAGCGCAACAGATTCAGTATCGACAGTCTATTTGAGAAGAGAACATAGCAAAATCAATCTCTACTTCTTTCCCGAGTCTGTGCGGATTTTCTAGTCATGAGCTAATTTGGAAAAATTTATCTATATATCTCTTTATAATTATTGACGAATCTCTTTTTAATAGGAATAAATAGAATTTATATAAAAGTTTAAATTAATATTGAGTTGTAGCAAAATAACTATATCAAATAAAGACAGTAATGTTGTTTTCATTTTCCAATTTGATAAGAGTTTCTTTGTTACACCGTAAAGCAAAAGTTCTAGTTATATATAGACAAAATGTTTTAAGAATGTTTTAAGAAGTATTTAATATAATATTCTTTTGATTATGGGATTGCTGTTTTATTACGAGCACCCCAAAAAGTTTTCCATGAAGATGATGTATAAATATCTTATGATCGATTTTGTAAAAATCAATTGCATTTTTAAAAACAATTTTTATATGTATCTTGATGTAGCCCTGAAAATGAAAGAGAGAATATCATTACATTGAATCGCCTTAACGCTTAAACTGCCACGATAATTCATTGACGCTGTCACAAAGTCCAGTCTAAATGCAGTATATTTTAACGTTATTTTTCTTTAATGATTTCAGAGTATCTGTACAGTCTCTGAAAGGATATTCGTGATGAACAAATATGGTAACTTCTAGGTAAATCAACAGAAATCTCTGCCTGGAAGTGCGATGCAAATTAATCAAGACGATGCTTGCATAAGTTGTACGAAGATACTAACTCTCAGAGTAACTGAACACTAAAGTTTTCAGTTGAACACCAACACCGTTTCGTTCTAGCACTGTTATTTTACGTGTTTATCTTTCATTCTATGAACGGTTATTAAATTATCAGTTATGTTAATTATAATTAAAATAGACTACATTGTATGATTTCATGATTTCGGATTAAGCACTTGTTAGAAAAAACATTTCTAATATTCATAAATTTATACATATAACGATATAAGCTGTCCTAAAATGTATACTATAAAATTTCATACGAAAGTTTATCCTCTGTATAAATTTTTATCTATATTAAATCTACTTACTAGAGATAAAAATATGGAAAAAGAGTTGTAATAAACGTCAAACGAGTTTTTAGTAAGCATAAACATAAACTTATATTTATATTATATATATATATATATAACACAACACTGCTCTGCGACGTAAATGCCTTGGCTTACTGTTGAAATTGATGATGTACACAAAATCAGCTTACTATAATTTGACAGAATACAGGTCCTAACTAGGTCACATTGAAACCGCCAACGCACAAGTGATTTAATTACTATAAAATGAAATGTGCAGTGAGTATAAAAATAAAAGCTTGGAAAAGTAAACTATTGTAAAAGTGGCGCATTAAAGTGAAGTCCATGTTGCTCATGAGCTCATCTTTGAGCAAGTTCACTGTAGCATTCATTCGTCCATTATACAAACATACGTCTAAAAAGAAGTTGTTTACAAAAGTTTAGTTGTAGTAAAGAAGGCCGTTTTCGCTTTCACTTTGAAAGGTACTAGTTTTAGTCAAGGGACCTACTTAAACGTTGCATATCTTGGAATGCAACGCTTTACATTCAGATGCAGAAAATAGAATGAAATTGCTGTTTATGGTTTTAGTAAAATATTAATTTAACAAACATTTGAATATAATTATTACTAAAAATAATCTTTATGGACGAATGACACGTCATCATCTAGTTGACAAACTAGACAAACTTAAGCTTTGCTTGGCCAGACGTGAGCAAAACTCTATGTTCATCACACATTTTCCCGCGGCAGGAATCAAAGCCAGACACTTTGTTTTAACAGTCAGGGGCACTAACCACAACGCCATGCTGGTCGTCAAATAATAATAATCATTACAAACGTTTATTTGTCCAAATGTTCATAGGAAGGTAACTTTTTATTTATTTATAAATAATTTAAAAGAAGTGTTGTTCTCCTATCCGTAACAAAAATAAGTTTTTTTTTTTTTTTTGATGGATCTCGTGCTCTGTGGAATAAACCTATTAGAACATAACCGGGTTTGGGGGCCGTGCAGGCGTCTCCCCATAAGTGACTTAACTTCACCAAGGGCCCCAAGAAGGGGAGCCTAGGCTTGGGCTGTCACTTTTCTGGTACCCGTTAGCATGCTGAATCGAGGGCTGCCCAGGTGGGCCGACGCCTCGGCTCGATTCAGACGCTTTGCAATGATCATTTAATAGCTAGAAGAGCTCTACCTAAATTTTACTACCACTTCTTAAAGCGTTGGCGCTGGGAGAAGAAGTGGCGCAAGAAACTCCAGCAACGCTCCTATCTAATTTTGTGTTAAGCTACAGTGTCATATAGCAAAGGGTGTGTAAATTCGACCTCACCGGTGGGGCCGATGTCATGTGTGTGTGTGTATGTCCTACACTCTAAGTATAGGGTGTGTCTGGCTACTGCTAGGGTGTCGCTACCTAAGCCTTAAGGGCAGTAATTAAATTCTTGTATTTAACAAGAAGGGAAAACCAGCATTGGTGTCGCCGGCGGCGCGGCGACATCATCTGCTGCCTGGTTGAATTCATCTAGATTAAACATATCTAGAGATTTTAAAATGACGCGGCGTTATTGCCAGTGCTGCCATTGCTATGGCTGCATGCTGGCTCTTTGAGGCGGGCGGCGCCGCTGTGCGCTCGAGTCGGCTCCGGCGCTGGCTGTTCACGCGGGCGAAACGCCAAGCGTTGGAAGGACGGAGGGTGGGAATGCGGTGGTGTTGGATGGGATGGGTGGTCGCCTGGAAGAGGCTTCCCTTGGGATCGCAGGAACTCTGCGTTTTGGCGCCTTAGGGCGCCGAGGAAGTTGCCGTGGCCTGGATTGCGGCAGTTTACGCAGCAGGGGTTCGAAAGTGGCGAGGACTTCTTTGTCCTTGGGTCTGGGACAGGATGCGGTACCGTGGTCCCCGAGGCATTTGACGCAACGGGGGCGTGCGAAACAGTTCCGCGCAGCGTGACCGAATACTTGGCAGTTGTGACACTGCCCTGGCAAACCGTTAGGATGACGCCGCTCAAAGAGAGACGGCCGATCCCACACGTTGCTCGACATCAATATGCGCTTACCTTCCTTGGTGCGCTCGAGCGACAGCACCATACCATAAGGGCGTTTGGTGCGTGGTGGTACATACGTTGTACTGAGAGGACTGGAATATCTAACTCTTTGATTGCCGAGGTAATCTCGGAGCATGGGACCTCCTTAGGCAGCCCTTTGACTACTGTCCTAAGTACGCGCTCATCCGGGAGCGCGAATGTGTGATATTGGTGCTCCTTTTCCCTAAGGAATAAGGTCACCTTCCTAAAATCGTCCGAGTTGTCTAACTGTAATTTGATCCCCTGAATTGCTATCAGAGGCTTCAAATTTGAATCGGTTTGATAGGGCCGAGCGAATCTCGACCCATTTTCCTTTTCGCGGACATAAATGGGCGGTGGGCGTTTCCCTACGGGTGCCTGAGAAGGCTGGGATGGCTGGGGGGCGAGGCATGGGGCCGGGGGTCGCCTAGGATCGGCGGGATGTATGGAAGGGGGTTTTGTCGTCTGGGAGTACGACGGTTTGGGAACCTGCTGAGGGCAGGTAGTAGGAATGTCAGGCTTTGCAGCCTTGACGGGAAGGACGGGTGTGGGTGATGAGGTGCGCACCTTGCGCTTCCTCTTGGATTTGACGGTTTTGAAGCCGTCGTCGGGTTTGCGGTTTTGGATGGCCTCGACCTCCATGTCCGATTCCGTGCGGATGCTAACGTCGACATAATTGTCGTCGCCTATCATCCTCAGGAACGGCTCGTAGGTCCAGGCGTTTCAGCGGGAGTTGGCGGTGAGCAATGTTCTGCGATCAGGATGTGCATCGCGTCGGTCAGCTTGAGGTATAATTTCCGACCGATTTTCTCCCTAATCGCTCCGGCATCGATACCGAAGCGAGTCGAGAGCTCTCGGTCGACCATTATGCCGGTTAGGTCGCGTCTAGTGGCGCGAGACATTGGTTGCGTCATCCAACGCAACTGTAAGTCCCGGCGGTTGCCGGGCGTAGTTCCTTACCGCCCTGCCGGCTACGGCGGGAGGGTGTCTGACTGCTTTCTGAAACAAGAACAGAATATTAAAACGTTCGGTGGGCCTAGTAAAGTTGTAAAACAACTGTTCGGCCAAGAAACAGAATTAAATAACCCTAAGAAACAAGATAATGCGCTAGCTCAAGCGGCTGCAACCAATGTTGTTATGCAAACGAGTTGCAAAACACAGCTGCGTAGCAAACCGACCGCTTGAGGTAGCGCAATAAATTCCACCGCGATGACGTCAGCGGTGCGACAAAAGGCTCTATGAGCGCAGGTGCACTCATAAACCGCAGATGGTGCAGCGAGACGGTTTCACGGCGGCGGACGATGACTTCTGCGAGGCGAGCTTGAGACTGCGGCGAACACGTGCGGTCGGGACCGCTGCTGGAGGCGCTCTGACGTTGCACGTACGCGTCCCGAAGCGAGAATGAAAAAAATAAGTTCTATCATCATCTTACTTCACAGGCAATCGGGTGATAAGCGTTGCCCTAACCAACTAGGCAGCAACTGAGAAAATTAGTTCAGTACCCGCGACCTACGGCTTCTAAAGCACGATCCCATACCGCTAGGCTACAAAGGCAGTAAATATATAGTGCAGCAGCATTAAAAAAGCTATGTTCCGGAAGTGAAAGTGGCCATTACTTGACGGCGACCGACTGAGACAAGGATAAATTTATAAAAAACTCTTGTTTTAATATCCATTAAAACATTGTAAGCCACAAACATACTTATATAAATTAATTTGTTAATCAATTTTAAGGTATACCTACGTCAATTTTAGGAAAATATATATTTTTAAATATATCTCCCGGCTTGTACGGAAATTACTTTGGGACTTCGAGTATATTATTAGCCATAATAATGATAAATTAGCATCGACACACACGTGGCTTCTATTAATTCAGGTAAAAGCAGAAGCATGATTTTCAAAACATTTTAGTAGAAGTTCTTGAATAGCATAGGTTTACAAAGATCCGAATATAACGTACCATTCTGGTTTGTGAAAAAGACGTTGTATTCAGTTTTCAGCAGTAGCTCAGTAAGTGTACTTCGTACTAAGTAAAAAAAACGAAAAATTCCATGTATATGGGTTACGAGCGGACTTGTATCTAGTTTTGTTTTTTACTGCTTATTATTTGTGCATAGTGTAGAATTTGATTTACCTTTAGTTGAATATCTTACTTGTCTCCAAGCTTTTAGCAATAACGTTAAAAAATCAATATGCCCTGTAAGCATAGGCGTCGGGTATAGTTTTAGAAGTATTGTAAAGTAATTAAAGGCGATAAAATCTATCATAAAAATCTCAATAATATCACTTTCCTAAACAAACTTAAAAACGTTGAAGATTATTCAGCAATAATAAATTTACTCAGGGTAATTTGAACAAACGACCTCCATTGAATTCAATTTCTATCGCTACTGTAAACGATGATTTCTAGTTTTAAATCTACAATCACCGCTCACTCCATAATACCAGTATTTGCTCCTATTATTCAAATAAAATGCCTCTCGCATTCGAAGCTTGAGCTCGATCGTAACTAAACAAATCCTATTTTAGAATTGAATAGAACAAACTTTTTTGCAGTTTGTATTATTTTACATTAGTATTTTCAAAATTTAAGGGAATTTGATTTTTTGAAGTATTGCATATTTGCTTTGTTTTAATAATTTGATTGATATGCTTTCGTAAACAAACAGACAAATTCTGTATGTATGATGTAAGATTTTTACAATCCATAATAATATTATAAATGCGAAATTAACTGTCTGTCTGTCCATGTTTACTGTCTCAACAGTATATTTGGTTGCGATGAAATTTGAAAGGTTATTGCGATCAAAAGTGGTCGAAGGGGTAGAAATAGGGGATGAAATTTTATAAGCAAATCGTCTATATGAACATAAACCGACGACATTTTGTGTCTAGATTACGAGCTACGAGTGGTATTTGAAGATAGGCACATACAATAAAAGCACCTCATTTGTATTATTCTATACAGTACCTTTAAGTAGTCTGTTAATCGATTTTTTAAAGCAAAGCCTCAGAATAAAAAATATTTGCAATCCGTATTTGGATTAAAATGTTATTCTTTCACTCATTACGGATCTGTTCTGTAAATAGTTGTAATACATAGATCTCATTTTATATAGATACATACACCCAGGCACGAGATAAACGCTGTGTCCATAACGTAATATTTTTCTGAAAATGGGAATCCCAACCATGCGCACACCCTTTTGGGTAAGGGTCAGGGTCACTTACAATTACAACTATGCCACTGTGCTTTGTGAATCGATATTATATATCAAGCTATGGTGCTAACAAATAAAATATCTATTTTGCCTACTAATATACCTTATTATTGTGTCTTATAAAAAGATTACTGGCATAAAACACCGACAAGTTTTCGACTGCGTATTAGCAAACTTCATATAAATTTAAAATACACATGTGTCTTTTTAGAGTAATTTTCTTTTTTCTTTAAATAATGGTCGCATTTATCAATACTTACAATTATGGTAATAAAAAATATTGTTATAGATTTAGGGTTTTAGATCAAGCAGAGGCAGAAGTTTTATTCGTATTGATCTGTTGTAAAATGATCTCTCTTTTTAAGGCGTTACTTCTTGCTTGTGAAATTAGTAGAGTAGTAGCTGTGCATATCATTACTTTTATGTTTTTTTCTTTTTGTGTCAAATGAGCAATTTACAGCACACAATAAATACGAATAACCCAAAAGTACCTCAATTTTTATCTTTTTAGCTACTTTCCTAAGTTAACAAACTCACAAAACATTATTATTTGTACCGTCTTAGACAATGTTAAGCGATTCCTATGTTATGTATCCAAATAGTAAACGTTTTTTTGACTTCCGACCCTGGAAAATACTAACAAAATATTTCCAAAATCGGTAAACGCAATCAAATGCGTAGAAATTGCATTATTTATATCATTTAGTATTTTCGTGAGCAAATGGAAGTAATAAGTAAAATCCGGTATATGCTAACTCGTTATTAAAATAGCTAATGTTTTCGAAGAAATTTATTTTTAGAACATACATTAGTTATCTTAAAGGTTTTCTTTTTCCGTCCATAAGATTTTTATACTTAATTTTCTTTACGATCCCTTCTATTTCTTGGTCCATTTGCTATAAGTGTAGCGTAAAATATGTCGTCCCATTGGATAAGGCCGTAAAACTATGAAAGTTGCTAGTTAATTTATGTCTATCTCACAATTTTTTTTATTTGTTAAATCGATGAGACAAGCAAGACGTTGCCACTTTTTATATTTCAAGACTATATTTTGCTTAAGAGTCCGTTCAAATCAATTAAAATTTCCAAAAGCATGTCACTAAAACAGTAATGAACACATTTCTAACATTTAGGCGAAATATAATAAAAACTACATAACTTAACAGAATAATTCTAAAGTATGTTTTTTACAGACCATTAGCAGAAAAAATAGTACATAGAAATTTATATAAGCACATCATTTAACAATTCACGGTTAATAAACATTTAACGCTAAAGAAAAAATATACGGACCTGTCAATAATAATAATATATATGTTGCTCAAGCTTAGTCTATAGATATTCTTTTACTTTTCTTGCGTGACTAATTGAACTTATAATCATAATAAAAGGTCCACCACCCACTTGAAACCATCCATATAAAGTAGATGTTTTACGTATTTATAATGGATGACGGTAAATACAGCCATAAAATAAAATAAGCCATTAAACAAGGCGAGTCTGTGCCCATGGCAATGGAAGTCGTGAAAATTGTTATTTACTGTCAGTAAATATAAAGTGGGTGAATGTTAACAGAATAAAACCACTTCCCTGATTATCGACTTTTATGTCTCAATTGGACGTTTGACAGATGGGGTTGTTGTAGGCTTAATTAATTAAAGCAGCGCTGTGATGTCTACTTCTGTACCAATATAGTAATGTGCAAACCCAACAGTTTTCCAGTTCGAAGGGCACAGTAATCATTGGGTAAACGAGATTGAATATACAATATGTCAGATCAGGCAGTAGATCTTTTTGTTGTGAAGCGTATAGCTTATCATCAAATTAACATCATGCTTGTCTTAGATTAGAAGAAACTATAAGAAATGCGTTATAAAAAGTTGTTTTTTAGGTTTTATTTAAAAATATGTCTTGACACACTTATTCACTTTAACATTGACACACGGTAAATTTATAGAGCGCTCTAATAATCGTAACTAATGTGTCCATGCGATAAAAAACGATACAAATTGATGTACGTTCAAGTGTCAAAAATAGTAATTCAAATTTCTTAGAATGTCAAATTTAAAAATTAAATACTAATTAAAACTAGACGTAAGGTTGATATGGATATGTGTGAAAAATAATATTTGTGCAGGTTAGTAAACGACTATTGGAACAACAGCATATTAGAGTTTACATACAACTAATTTGCTGCAAAAAGAGGCAAGCAATGGTATTGCCCCAGTTGGCTCCTCGTAAAAGAGATGTACCACAATAAAAATACAATACATTATATTAATTATAACTGAACAACTTTTACCATTTGATACTACAATATAGCGGTTAAAGCGCTCGTGAAGGACGATTTTCAGGGGGAAGTAGTATTTAAAGCCGCTTTGTCAGCCACCCGAGCGCTAGATGGCTGCTGCAGCTTTGGCATGACATCACAGAACTTTTTACTAGAAAGAGCTTCGATATATTGAAAAATACAAAGCATAGGCTTCTAAAATATTTTGTATACATTTATACTAAAATTGCATACATTAAAAAAACGGTATGATACGATTTATGCCAACTTTTAATAGTGAAACTCAAAACTAGGCCAAAGTCAAAGCTTTGTTAACAAGTGCTGGAATATGTTTCTTCACCTATTTAGTTTCTTTTTCATACAAACTTTAAATAATTTAATTTTACCAATACTCTTCTTCTTTACTAAAAATAATATTCAAATAGTAATAAACTTTTATTAACAAAGGTACTTGTAAAATGTATTTGTGATCTTTTATTTAAAGTTTTGATGAAAATTTATTTGTTAAATGCTAAGATAAAGTTAAACAGTCTTAATATAATTTTTAAAATATTAAATAGCTTTGAAAACAGAACAAAAGAAACAGCTACCATTACTTTAAATTTAATACTCACAGTTACAGTTATTGATCACTTCCAGAAGGTTCCATTACAAAATCTACATCTACGTTAGCGCACAATAAGGCTCTTCTCTAATGCTGAAATACGTTTTTCCATCCCCTCACAGCCATATCGTTCGATCGGAGATGAATCTTCTTTTATTACAAGAACTGTCAACGCTTCCGTATCTTTTATGCGAAAATTCATCGTAATTTTTATGTTTTTTTCTAATGAAAAAGCTCAGTAACACACGGGGTGAATTGTGTATAGAAATAATAATTTTTTAATTTTTCATTATTTATAAAGAAAGTAGTGGACCTCACAGAAAGCTTATATCAAACTTAATTATTTTAACCGAACATAATAGTGATAGTGTAATAATGTATATTTCGTGGTTGGTGATTTCCCAATAAGAATGTCGTTACTTGAAGTTGAAAGAAAAACGATAAATAAATATTAATTCAACTAATTTTCATTTTTGTTTTCTTGTTAGGGCAATTGGGGACAATCACCCAATTGTCTGAAAAGTAAGATGCTTCGGATAGGAATGTAAAAAGTCATAGTAGTCCAAAAACGTATTATTTAGTATAAGGTACAGGAATGTAATTTTATTATTTAACTATGTTAAAAGTTAAGATAGTCTACTAGATATTCGCCGATTCTCATTATGTTTTTCTCGTAAGTACGTTCATCATCTATAGCCTCTCTGTCTTAAGGTTTTGTCCAGCGATTTTAATTTAATCACATAAAACGAAATTGCCCTTGCAGTAGACGTGAGCTTTATTTCACGTCATCAATTACAATAACTGGTTACGCGATATGAAACGCAATAACCGTTTCGTGTCAAAATAAAAGTAGTTATTTTTGTAAACACGTTATTCGGGCGAACTCGGCCATCGTCGTCTTCGTTCGTCAGTTGAGTGAGCGTAAAGCACTATATTTCTTTCGCATCTTGCCTACCGACGGGCCGAGCGAAAGAGATGGCAGATCGAGACTTGCCGAGTAAGCGAGAGTCGACTAAATGCGTCACTCGCAGTGAGGTGAGGCATTTAGTTTTCATAGGTATGACTAATACACATATATACCACATTCGCGCGACCCCTGTTTTTAAATATTGTCTTGCGATTCCAGAGTAATTATCAGTAAATATTAATCATCGTCATTGTAACAAGAAACAAATACGAAATCGTTATTTTCGTTTCGTATGTAACCGTATAGTTGAGAAACGTAAGTAACCATATAGTTGTGAAACTTATGTATGCACATTAACTGGATGAAAGTAGCTAGTTATAAAAATTACTAGTTTTAAAACAAGCGACGCCGTCCACGTAATTGGTTACGTTTCGTTTATTAAAAGTGACGTAACGACCCACGTCTACCTTGCAGAGTTTTTATATATTCTGTCGTTGCCCAATGTACTTGACAACGCACCCTAATATAGTTTTGTATGGCCAATCAAAGTATTACATTGAATGACATAATATTGTTTTACTTCAATATATTGATATATATTTAGCAGCATATGTATTTAAATTATTAAAAATAGAAAGATTCATCTTTGCTCAATGGTTTTTTTTAATAAAAAGTAAAATTTATGGATCGCGAACAAAGGACGATATGCGACAATCTTATCCGAGTGCATTATCGTTAAACGTGACTGGTATAAATTATTTAACTGTTACACAATTAATATTGATACTATCAGTATGCTGTAGTAGCTAGAGAAATTGTATAAATTTATAGGTGGATCCTTACACACATATATGTATGTCAGGTATTTCTTATACGTTTAAGGTCATGCGGTATCATTTGGAATGTTAAAAAAGTAGAGTTTATTTTGTTTCGAAAAACCCATTAATAAATAAAATGTTAAACGTTTAAAGTTAAAGTGTTATATTTGTTACATACGTATATTGTACTTTTTCTTCATAGCCACTTTTTTTTACAATTATCATCAATTATTTATTTCTTAAACACTATCCAATATTATAATCTGTATTGGATAATTAAGTAAATTGTAATAGTATCTGACAGGAAAGGCAATTTTATACATCTTAAACAACAAATAAGTCCCAAGTAAGTAATCAGTTTCAACAGCACCTGTGAGTTGGGAAAGTTTTAGATCTTTTGTCGAAATCAGAAACAGATTTATTGAAGTTAAAGTTGAGTTTACACGCGAGCATACCAATTTCTCTGTGGTGTCATTTTATCCTCCTTTCAGATTCTTGTTTTACAAACTCCTTCGTGTTGAGACTGCAAAAATTATTTGTTAAAAAGAGGAAGTCAATAATGATTATATTTCTGTACTAAAAATAAATAATTATTTGAAAAAGGTCTTCTTTTTAACTTGAATGCTATGAACAATTTTCAATATTTTTTCTAGTTGTCTTAGAGAAGAAATTGGTTGACTGTCTTGAATTAATACGAGATGTAGCTATATTCTTAATAGGTTATTGGTATTACTAATAAGTAATACCAATTACTTTTAATAAAAAGAAATTAAATAAAAGGATAGCCTACAGATAGTTTACACATAAAACGAGAAGAAGTTTTAATTACTTTGAAATTCATTGCGTAAAGTTCAAAGAGAAACTGATTTTATTGTCTGATGTCTTTTGAGCATGAATTTACGAACGATGGTAATAACGGGTCCGATAATTGGGCGATATCTTTTTATTTCAATTATTTACAATGCTTTTATTTATCGTAAGGCATGTCTTTTTATTTAATCGATGACTACAGTGATCTTTTAATATAATATTTATTTAAACTTTAACCCAATTTATCCCTTTGTAAAAGGAACTTCCCCGGCGGTATATGGTCGTCGTGGGATTTCAACAACATTCTTGAGGCGTGTATAGTAGGCAGGTAAACGCCAATGAAACAGACTAGAGACCAAATTACTAAGAGAATTTAAAAATATATTGGGATAGCGGGAAGTTTTAAAACACTTTGATGACCGTTAGCGAATTGCCGGAAACGGTATAAAACCCACTGCCCGGAAGCTCAGCGTTTGGGAAAAAGACCCCAATGGGCAAAAAAGTGTTTTTAAAAACTATCACCAATTATTTTATATCCCAATATATCTCCCTTTACCCTTTATTCAGAGCCAATAATTGTTTAACTTTAGGTTACTGTGTATTGTTAAAGATTAGTAAAACGTTTTAAGGAATTTAAATATATAGTTTTAATTGTTTGGGATTGGATTTTTAAAAACGGTCAAGTTTTTACAGAAATGCATTGCGTTTAAAAACTAACTCTATTTGAAATGAACAATAATAATGTATAATTTAATAGAATTTTAAATGTACACTTAGAAATGTTAAGCATTTTAAATTTTCCTATAATTGCGAACCTGCTAAGGAAATTTCAATATATTTGTAATGGTGGAAAGATTGGTAACCAATATTTATTTTCAAATTTTATCAATAAATACAAAATATCAGGCTGTGGAAAGGCGTATAAAGGCTTTCGAGATGACCATTTAGCGGTAAATGATATAATTGCTACAAGATGTAAGGACAAACGATGTGAAATCGAAAAAATAGATGAGATATTTTTATCAACAATGTTATCTAGAAATTTGGTATATTTATATTTTTTTAATATAAATTCAGAAATAAAAGTATAGGCTACTGAAGATGAACTGAATAAAAATAATATAATAAATGCGTTACTATTTTAACTTATATCACAACAAAACTTTCTTGTATGTATTATGGGACTTGACTTAAATTACAATTGATTGCGTTTAGAATAGGTGATATCTAATAATATAATCTTATAATAACACCACAATTATGAAAACATCAAATATTAGTAAAAGCATGCATACGTTACCTAACGTACGTTAAGGTAAAAAAGTCCTTTTATTAATAATATGTAGTATTCGTATAAACAAAATGAATTGTACTTTCAACTAAATAAATTTACTGACAAAATTCCCGTTTAAACTCTTTTTGAAACTACTTAGGTAATGAAATTGAACAGTTGTTTGTTTGAGTAGGCATGAGGCATTTTATTACGATCTTTAAATTGCATAAAAAAAGGCTGTGAAAATTATCCATACTATAATTTTTATACATCATGCCTCCCTTAGACTTAATCATTATGTATAAGTTTATCTCTCTCGATGCTATCTACTATTATTGATTCTTCGAAACTATTTTTTTCTGATAACCATTATTAAAAACATATTACATTTAATAAAATTTACGCAATAGTAATTAAAATGAAACGATTCCAAAAACTTTATTAAAAAACTAAATACAGAATTCATAAAAATTTTAAACTGTTTATGTGTATATTAAATATAAAACTTTATTCTAAATAACATAAATATACTTGTTTAATTTTAGTTATTTTTAAAGTCAGTTCACCTTTAAAAGCGCTTTACATTACATCTGTAGTAGGAAGGAAAATGTACATTCGATTTTCATGCACTGTTTACAAAAAGTTTTTTCTTTGTAGCTTATATATGTTTGTTCTTTCTTTTAAATATAAAACCTTTGTTTACATTTGTTAAGTAAGTCTTATTAAAGGCCAAGTGTGCAGAGGAAAATTGCTTTTAGTAATGACTAAAAACTGACATATCTTCTCCAATGGCATGTCAAATATTACTAATTAATAGTCTTTAAGATAAAGTCAATCTTATGTAAGACTTTTCGTGCGTAAGATTTTAATAAACGTCAATTTTAATTCAATATTAATGTATTTGTACCACCAAAGACACACAACAATTCAATAGCAATAAAACTATGGTCAGTTAAAATATGTATTCCTTATTTACATGTATATTAAGTCAAACCTGCATCACAGAAACATAAATCCACCTTAAAAAGTATGTGACCAACTTTGCTGACAAAAAATAACATGATTGGAGCATTTTTGAATTAGTAATAGAAAATATTAATTTAAAAAAAATATAGTACAACACAAACGAGCGACCTAGTTTCATAAATTGAATCTTGGGGATATTGAAATTAATAACCGACGATCATGTAAGGATGCACTCATATAAATTGAAGCACATTTCAACGAAAGTTTTATATAAACGAATAACTTATATGCAACCTTTTTTTCTTTCCGATTTTGATCATTATTTTTTAAATAGGAGGTAGTCGTTGACATGTGGTCTTATTGTTTCTAAAAAAAACAAGTAATTTAATATATATTTGAAAACAAAAAATATTAATCTTGTGCGATCAATTTACAAACAGTAAAGTCACCGCTAACAAAAGAACAATGCGTTTTATTTTCAATGCAATGGTTACAAAAATGCTCATTTACACAATAAGCCTCGTGCAGGTTATTTCATTTTATAAAAAAGAATTGTTTTCAGAAAAGGTCCGAAAGTATAAATGATAAATTTTTCTTTTAAAGTTATTACGTTCTCATAGATAGAGCCACACGTAAAATATATTAAAAACCAACAAAATTTTCACGAACGGAATACCTTCTGCGCTTTAATTATCAATTGCTCACTTGGAACAAAAGCATGTAGGGCACAAAACACTTTAAAGCCAACATTTTCAAGTTTAGGTAAATACTGTCGTTGTTGTATGAACATAAACTAGCATTGCTAACTTTCTTTGAAGGCAGACGAACAGTAAGGCTCCCTACGGAAAATAGTCACTGACACCCATGGACATCGACAATACCATGGTATCACCAATCCGCTGCCTCTGTAAGACATAGGACGTTACGTCTCATTGACTCAGTAAATATAGCTGACTTCGGCGCCCCTTAAACCGTAACACAGTAGTGTTTTACACTACTGTTTTGAGGCAAAAGTAGGCACCGCGGTGGTACCGCCCCACACGGGCTCCTTGTAAAAGGGGACGTGAGGACGGAACAGCGACAGACAGAATCTTATCAATAATATGTTCTTTAATATTCCAAAAATTTCCCTTGTCTTTATATGATGTGCAGCATGTTGACATTGGGTTGAACAAACATGACGCTAAATTATTAAAAATAATGTTTATTAAAGCGTCGGATCTTCAAAATGTTGAAAACAAAATTCATGTCGTCAAAAGTTTTTTTTTCGTTTTGTATTTCGAAATAATTCTTTATATTTTTAAATCATGCGAGTAAGCTACAAAGCATGTTGTTATGGCCTTTTATATTTTTTGTTGCAATGAGGTGATCTGAGAGCTAGTTGAGTGACAAGCTCTTAACTGCCTCAGTTTATGTTACTCACTTTATGTTACTTCTCCTTTCCCAGGTGAAACTCTAAATATAGAATTATGATCTACATAAATATTCTAGAAGTATCGTCGACCACGCCCTAGTTTACGTTTATTTTCTTATTCAACAAACTTGCTAATTTTATATCCCTACAGCATGGGTTTTTCTCATTTGTCGCTAAGAGATACGACCCTATATCCACCTGCATGCTACCTATGCCACCGACTTTCTGCACATTTGCATAGATCGTCAATCCAGCGTTGCGAACGATGACTAGATAAAAGGTTCTATTTACAACAGTTCAGGTTGGTAAAGTTACTAATCAAATTACTGCTTACTTTTGAAGTCCGTCATATATTTTTAATTACATTTTACTTATTAAGTCTCATTCTTCTCGCATACGTATATATATGCAAACCCGAATTACGAAGGTGGTCTGAAAAGTTTCGACCTAACAATGATAAAGATTTTTTTTTTTACTTTTTCTATTTATTTTTCTACATATTCTCCTTGTAACTCTACACACTTCTCCCAGCGATGTCTCCATTTCTGTAACCCGTCCAAATAGTACTTGGCGTTTTTCTCGCAAAATAACTGTTCCTAAGGTTATTTCCTCCTCATTTGACGAAAATTTTGTCCTTCGAGCGCAGTTTTGATGAGGGAACAAAAGAAGTCGCTTGGGGCCAGATCTGGTGAGTAAGGTGGATGGTCAGCAGTTGAAACCGTAACTCGTGGATTTTTGCCATGGCAATCGCTGAGGTGTTAGTCGGCGCGTTGTGTTGGTGAAACAGGATTTTATTTTTCTGCGAATGTGTGTGGGTATGGTAATGGTATGGTGTGGTGGTTTTTCCGCAATTTAGTGCCTTCAGCTCGTCAAGTAATGATGCGTAGTATGCTCCTGTAATTGTTATTCCTTTTGAAGATAATCGATAAAGATAACTTCATGACTATCCCAAAACCGCCATCACTTTCCCAGCCGAAAAAGCAGTTTTCTTTTTTGGTGTTGGTTCCTTTGCAGTCTCCTGTTTTGACTATAGTTTTGTTTCGGGCGTATAATGGTGTATCCCAGTTTCATCTACAGTAATTAATCGGCGGCAAAACTCGATTTATTCGCCTAAACTGCGCCAACAAAGCTTTGGAAATGTTCATTCAAAGATGTTTTTGGTCTAATGTGAGCAAACGTGCACCCAACGCGCGGACAGCTTTCTCATGTCTAAATCTTGATTTAATATGTGAAAACACGTTCTTGTACATTTTGATTCGGCGGTCGTTTAACACCATTTTGTGAAATTTAGCAATGTTATCGTCAGTAGTTGCAGTTTTGGACGTCCGAATGTTCATCGTCTCCCAAGCTCTTACGCCACGTTTAAATTCAGCTGCCCAAAATTGCATTGTGGTAAATGATGTGCAGAGTCCCCATACATAGAGTCCATCTCATCTTTGATTTGCGTAGGCGTATTGCCTTTCAAAACCAAAAATTTAATAACAGCTCGCTACTCAAACTTTTCCATTTTCACAAAACACTCCTACTCATTCAAACGAGAGTCAACTAAAAACTGCGCTTCCAAATGGCGAAACTAGGGTAAGTAACTGTTAAAATATGCACAATTACATTCACTAGCTTTTATTAACGAGTGGCGCCATCTTTGAGTTGAGGTCGGAAACTTTTCAGACCACCCTCGTAGCTATCATAATGACCCATTTTATTTTCGAGGGATTAACACTATTTGTCTTACTAATTGAGAACATTAATATCGATCTTCTTAGGATTCTCTTATTTCTTCAAGGTTGACTAACGACGAATGTAAATTAAGTCAGGTGGTTATAAAATTCATCGTAGTCTTATTAAGTTAATTAAACATTGAAATAAGTGCACTAGTGTAACTTGTGTAGTGCTCAATAGTGATACAATTTGTTTGTTAAATACACAAACGTAGTAAAAAAGTGCAGAACACAACTATATCGTTTATAAATAATAAAGAAAATTAATAAAGAAGAAAGCAAAGTATATAAAATATTTATTGTATTTTTGCTTCTCTTATTTTATTAAGGATTGAGTGATGGCAAACAAGTTTTAGAATATTTTCGAATTTTCGTCATTGAAAGCACATGAATACATCCTTAGATGTATACTTGTATCAGTGTACATTATATAGAAAACAGATGATGATGTACGCGTGAAACATCAACGTATCGGAGTTTTATTTGCAGCAGGATACATATAATATTTATTTTTAAATTAACTTATTCTTTGCTCCTGTACAACGTAAAACTAGGTAAATATTTTATTTTTCTGTCCTGGTCGCAATCTCTGGTAGCCTGTCTATCTGACTACGGCCCATTCCACGTTTACGTGAGTCATAACTGAAACGCCGCTATAAATAGGAAAATTTCCTTTGAATCCGTTACCCCGAGGGCCCCAAGGAAAAAAGACGTCCAGCTAATTTTCGGTCATAAACGGAATAAAGAATCCTTACCTAAAATTCATACCTTTTAACCACATTTGCGGTGTTCCATCCCACCGAGTCGTTGACAATAGGAAGAGAAGACTACAAAATATCTTTTCCTTTTCTACAGCCTTCTTTTGACGCCATAGCGCTTCAAAAGTAGGTATAGTTCTCTAGCATTATTAGAAATGTATCTAAGGCGGGGAATACTTGAAGTTGCCCCGAATAAGTTCTCGAATCGTCGTGGCTTTGTACCTACAGCTAGGCCAGCGAAGCGGAAGGTGTAAGCTCCAAGCGGGCTGCAGAAGCCCGCTCTGGTAGCGGCCCCGGTGGACCCGAGCCAAAGCGGCAGGCGTGCTGACTATACTTTGTTCATTTCATTTACAAGAAAATAAAAATACAAATTTTCGACTGTCCTTGTCAATTTTAAGCCTCCAGCGTGCATCAACTGCCACAATCCCGACCTCACAGTCAAGTATCCCGGCTGCCCTGAAGCGCCAACACTAAACCTAACCTAAAACGCAAAGTTTCTACAATTCCAAGCGAAGGCTGTTCAAGGCGACCACCCTTTTTTTTTACCTTAGCCTTAGCTTACCGCATAGCCGTCTCCGCAGAGGCAAAGACGGGTTATGTCGGACTCGCACCGAGCACGTACGTAGTTCCTTCCTGACGCCTTTAGGGTAGGGTCACAGGAACATGCTTACACTCATCTGCAACCCCACCAGCGCTAGCCACCAAAGCAGCCGCATCTCGGCCCTCTCTCGGCCCGCGGTTGACCCAAGCCGCAGGTACTGAGCACCACCGCTACGACGAAGCGAGAACCTGTTCGGGGGGAGGCGAACACATCCCAACCCAACCAACAACATTGTCTTCCCACCCCTCCTCTCAACGCACAGGAATTCCACCCTGCGTGCCAACAGACAGCGCTGGAGCCAACTCCGAGCGTACAGCGGCCTGCCGCCGCCTCAAACACTCAACATGCTAACTATAGCAATGGCTGCACTGAACGAGATGCATAATTTTTATAAAGTTCGCTAGATCTATTTGATCTCGACGATTTCAATAATTCCACGACCGAGTTCGCTGCTGCAGGTAACGCGATGGTGAAGCTCAGTATTCTTGTTAAAAACACGAATATAGGTAACGCCCGTTAGGCAACAAAGGTTGCAATACCCACGCAGTAATCAAATACACCCTCCAATTAGAAGTTTGGGACAGTGTACATGTGACATTGGCCCAACGGGTGAGGTTGAACTGACACACGCTTCGATTTGATTGCTCTTCTTGTCCCAGCGCCGACGCTTTAAGAAGTGATAGTTAGAGCTCTTCAAGCTAGAAAAAGTAATGCTTAAGAAGGAGTCTGAATCGCACCGAGGCTTCGGCCCACCTTTTCAGCCCTCGATTGAGCTTGCTAACGGGAACCATAAAGTGACGGGCCAAGCCAAGGCTCCCGTTCCCTTGTTAGATTTTTCAAACATCTTTTTTGTTTCATTGTGCTTATTTGAAACGTTTAATAAGTAGATGTGCATTCATTGTAAAAGATATGAAAAGATCGATTATATTTTAGGTTATATTTATTGCAGCACACTAAGTTTATAACATTATGTTTCGCACTAACATAAGTCGTAAATTTAAACAATTACTAGTTTCGGAGGTTTTATGTTCGTATATTAGCTGCAGTGTCCGCGCACGTAAGTATATCATGGTATAAGAAATACCGTAACTGCCTCGAGCCTAGTGGTATAGGCGTGTGACTTAGAAACCGGAGGTCTTGGTTCGAATCTGCGGGACTCAGCAAATTTTCATTGTTGTTTCTAGTTGGTTAGGGCAATTTGGGCCAATCACCCAATTGTCTGAAAAGTAAGATGATCCATGCGTCGGATGGGCATGTAAAAGTCGTCCACCCACCAACCCGCATTGGACCAGCGTGGTGGGATACGGTCCAAAAACCTCTAATGGATAGGGTGTATTAGGGAGGCCTATGTCCAGCAGTGGACTACCACAGGCTGATGATGATGATGATGAAGAAATACGCACTCAACCTTCTGTCTTCATACTTGAGCCATTGAATTCAGAGGTTGACATGAATGGTAAAGATCTCCGGGCCCTGTAAATATGGGGTCCCATAAGGATCCATTCTTGGGCCTTTTCTCTTCCTCATTTACATAAACGACTAACCATATGTGATAAATAATAGCGAAGAGATAGTATTGTTTGCAGATGATACCTCCTTGATTTTAAATTCAACGACAACGTCAATAAATGACGATGTACATAATACTCTCTCTAGACTAGCGAATTGGTTTAGTGTTAATAACTGCTAATTAAACCAAAGGAAAACAAAATGTATTAGATTCATGACTCCTGATGTGAAGCATGGTAAATTTGAAGTGGTTATGAATGAGAGGCGTTAGATGTAACTGTATTTCTAGAAATAACTGTAGATGCAAAACTACAATGGGGCCCCTATATTAATAGGTTAGCAAGGAAACTAAGCTCTGCAGCTTACGCAGTGAAAATAATTACATTATTAACTGATGTGGAGTCAGCTCGTTTAGTATATTTCAGCCTTTTTATAGTATTATGTCTTATGGCATTCTACTGTGAAATGCGGCACATACTTATACGATCTTTGTCCTCAAAACGTGCAATTCGTGCAGTCTGTAACCTGGGCCCCAAAGAATTATTAAGAAAGTTGTTCACAGAAATAAAAATAATGACCGTTAGTTCTCAATACATATTTGAAATTTAATGTATGCAAAAAATAGACATGATTTCCTAAGACATTATAATGCACATGACATAGATACAAGGAACAAACATAATTTAATTTTGCAGCAACTAGACTGCGAAGAATAAGTAAGTCTTTTAGGGACAATGTATACGTTTTACAACAAAATACCAGTAAACAAAATATCAGAATTTAACTATTAATAAATTTAAAGGTAGTCAAGGAACGTTTATGTGTTACAGGTAATTACGATATTAATGAATTTTAAATGATCACACAGCCTGGTAATGGAATGCTCGCTCTAGGTCTTGTTTCAAAATTGCATAATATGTAATGCGATTTATCAAACTGTTTGTTATTTTTAAAAGATGACATAAAAAATAGCCCGCTTAGTTTCTTTGTCCGGTTCTTCTTAGGTCTGAGGCCTCCTTTTCCGAACTGGTGGTAGTGCGTTTGTCAATCAATAAGCAACTGTAAACTTCTAAATTGAATAAAGATATTTGAATTTGCATTTATCGCTTGAGTGTTGTCCAATGCTGAAATAACATATATCGTTTCTAAAAATGTAAGAGATGTCTTTATTTATTTGTCGCCTTTATTATTTCTGTTAAATATTAAGTGAAAATTTTGTCCTCCTATATTTATCTTTATGTCATAAAGATAAATTGAAATATTTTTTATCAATTCTGTCATTACAAAATAAAACTAAAAATATACGATATGTTCTTTTTCCAAAGGAAAATCAAATTTCTCATATGCTACCAGCCCATCCACGGCTCAGCCCGTGGTACTTTCAGATTTGTGGAATTTTTCCCATGGTTATAGGTAGCCTGTGGTACTCGAGGATAGTACAGCTTTATAGTAGTGAATTTAAAATCGTTTCAGTAGTTTCGAAGCCTATTCAAACAAGCAGATTACTTTTCCTCATAATATTAGCATAGATAAATAAATAATACGACTAAAAAAAAGATTTACAAATACTTAGGATAATAAGTGTCATTTCTTGCAAGTTTTCTGATACATAGTAAAAGTAACTTAAAATTAGAACTTGGTTAGTAAAAAGAGAACTTTGTTCGCAACGTTTTGGGCTGAAAGGTAGCACCAGATGTTCAAACAATCTTCGCTACCGCCCTATTCCTGTGTGTAACGGAGCAAAAGGTAACAGAGTAAGATTTTCATTTTTTCTTTGATTTTCAAGAATTTCTGAGCTCCACTTTAAAAAAAAAAAACAAAAAATATTAGAAGTCCTATAAACGACTACCATCGGTGAAAATTTATATGGACTTCCTATAATCTCATCTGATATACTGGTGTTACATGACTTTGATTTGTTACCAACTTGATAATAACTATATCACAACGATTTTTCCTTACATGGTTCAGAATAAAGATCTCTATATATAAATATATGTATACTAAATAAATGGGATATAGAAATAAAATTAAAATTTCTTTCTTGTAGTAAATAATGTAAGGAGGTTAAAGAAATGTCCATAAATAAACAAAAATAAACAAGCTTTGCTTGCAGGTACACTAAGGTCACCTTAGAACTAAACTTTTATGGTATAAAGTATAAATATCAGCTTTAAGAAGTTTCTAATAATTGTAACATATATATATCCAATAACAATTAATATCAATATACTTTGACGATAGGATCCTAATCTATTTTTGATCCAGTTCCGAAGAAATTACTGATGATATTATGACCCCTTATATTTGTACTACGCGTTTTTCCTATCATATAAAATAAACCGTGAAAAGAGCTTTTGATCAAATTAACGGTATTTAAATTTTATAAGGCTTCTTTCAACTGTTAATTCTGCGCACTATTTAATTAGCATATTTTTGAAACATCGTATGTATTTCACAATAGCCTTAGCAGTTTATATGTATGCGATACACGGTCATTGTTTTTATCAACCTGCGGTTCACAGGTGGCAAAGTTATAGGCATAACACACTAGCCATATACTCCACTACATAATGTTTTGCCAAAACAACTTTTTTCTGGCTAAATCTGTTGACTATGCTAGTCATTTCCGAAATTGATTATTTATCTAATTTCAGGAATTGATAATAATAATTATTATTGTTCAAAAGATAAGTAAGTGCGATTAAATTATTTCAAATGATCTAACGATGGATGAAGCTTGCAAGAAGGCAAAACTTGCCAGTCGGTTACTTGCCATAATATTAAAAAAAATTAAATTTTCCGTACATTTTCATCTTTCTATATCTCCCAGTTATCGTAAAAAATAAGGAAATAATGGTCATTAACAGTTTTTATGATAACATTGTTTAAATTACAATGAGACATATATGAGGACAATTTTCGGAAGGATGGTTAAAATATTTGTAAAAGTAATCGCATTACAAAAATTCTTAATTTTATTAAATATATATATTCTAACATATAATTATAAACTTTCACGTTATTTCGGTCGTTACGGAAATATTTTATTGAGTTTATGTGGATAAAGGCGCGTGAAGTTCGTAAGAGACCTTTAATTAATTTACAAAATTTATTCAAAACACTCCGGAGTCTTCCTATTAATGCTTGAAATTGTATTATTACAGATCTCCAGTCAAAGTGTCTCAATGCTGAGACAATCTGATTTATATAACCGGAATAAGTAATGGTGTCATTGAGGGAGCGGTAATTATTAATTCAGTGCTACAATTAATTGTTTTCCGTAGCAATCGAATTTTAATTGAATATAAATCGTTTGTTAGCGTTGTTTTGAACCTTTATCATTGTTCAATAATTTAAAAATTAAATAATTAACTTAGAATAAAGGAATAATTATAAAATATGTATTTAATTACATATTCTCAATCAAAAATGTATTAATACAATTTTTAAAACATTGCAATAAAAGGGATAACGTTGAAATGTATTAAGTTTTTTTTCAATTTCTTTAATAAAGCGGGTACAAAAAGCTCAATCTTTTGGATGCATCAAATGTACATAAAATTATTCATGTACAGATAACTAATTTGTTATTATCTCTCAGGCATGGTTCCGGTAAATACTTCATCCTCTGCATCTGTCTAAAGAAATAAGCAATCCAAAGCTTTAGAAATAGGAAGTCATTGGTTCGAATTCTGCAGGGACTCATAAATTTTTTAAGTTGATTCCTAGTCGGTTAGTGCAATGCGGACTGGTCACCCTGCCTTTTAAGTAGGATGAATCATATGTCAGATGGGCTTAAAAAGGTAGAGAGAGTGCTCTCTCTCTCCTTCCTGTGCACTGTGTTTGCGGGTACACTTGTGCACTATTATATTATATGCGCAGTTGATCCGACGCCCTAGTCCGCCGAATAGTAGAATGTTATTATTACATACCATATATAAATGTTCTTTTAGGAGTGTTTTAATATTCCATTGTTATAATAATTTAACAGCGTAGCCTAATGGTCAGGGCGTATGATTTAGAAATCGGAGGTCGTGGGTTCGAATCCCGCGAGGACTTGACAAAATTTCATTGTTTTTTCTTAGACAGTTGGGGCAATTTGGGCTATCATCCAATTGTCTGAAAAGTAAGATGATCTATGCGTCGGATGGGTAAGTAAAGAGTTGGTGCACCCACCAAGCCGCATTGGACCAAATTGGTAGGATACGGTTGCAAAACCGCCTAATGGAGAAGACGTGCAGTAGGAGGCCTATGTCCAAAAGAGGACTAACATGATGATGATGATGATGACGATTATAACATACAACACATCTGTTTTAATTAAACAACCCTTTAACTGATTTTTTGCATTGTGAAATAATTTTTTATAAGATTATTTAAAGTCTATTACATTGCTCCTATGTAAATTAAGTAAACAGGACTCATTAGTTCAAAAGGGTTTATAACAGGCTAGCTATCCGTCCACCTCTCTGTCCGATTTATGCTTAGATTTTTGAAATGGATTTTTCTGGGTTAAAAACTAGTTTGGTTTGCTCAACGTGAATATAGCTTTCTTATGATTAAAATCATTTTTAAAATCGATACCGTAAGTTTTTGAGTGTACTTTTTACAATAGTACACACAATAATTCAAATATTTTCACTTTATAATAATATAGTAGGTATAGATGTACATAAACTGTAAAAATACTGACTGCCCTAGGTTTTAAGTTATAATTTTTACAGTTCAAATAATAAAGAGCGAACTCAGCTAATGAAAAAAAAATACTTATTTTCTCCGCCTTAAGAAAATACTACAGACTTGATAAAAATTAAACCCAAAAGAAAAAATTATGTCTTTCAATATATTTAAATGTTAGTTATATTTAAAAAGAAGAAAATTATGAATATCTTTTTTGTATTCTAATTAGTTCAGCCATTATTTTTCTTCGTATTAATATATTTTTCTCTTTACTAAAAAAAGAATATATATCGTTTTATAAAATCGGTCTATCGGGACCGACAGAGGAAGGTAATAAATATGAAATAAAGAACATACGCTCCATATGTAACAAGAAACATAAACCTATCTTGTAAAACATGTAGTAAATGCCAAATTGTTTGAAGGGATTATATAGTTTTCGAAGTATACAGCATAAAATAGAATAGAACTTAGGTTAAGCCAACAATTTAGCAAAAATTCTTAGACTGACCAACACTAACTCCGTAAATTTGGGAGTTTGGAAATGTTCACTTCTAAATTTCTATTTAGTGTAGAAATTTGATTCTATCTTGTTGATTGAAGAACATTGACCTTATTAAATTCTTTGGTGTTATAATAAATAATAAATGAAAGCATTTTCTAAATTTATTCTTACGTTTTTGCTCGTTGCGTTTGATTGACACACTGCCTGTTGGTCTGTAATTATATCTACATTTTCTATCAAAATTCTTAGTCGTAAAAACTAGATTCTCATATATATTTTAATCGAAATTATATTTTGCATACTATTTCATTGATCATATTTAAAATCTTAAACTATATTTGACTTAACAAACACCTTAACTATCATCATGTTAAGTAAGTATATTAAACCTTTGTCGTAAACGTATTATATATCAGTAAAATAAAGAAAACAATGGCGACACCAGTGGTATCGTCAGATATGGTTTTGACAACCGGGACCAAGTGTTTACTTTCGTTCTATCGGACATTTTCTTACTTATCAGGAAATTCTGTAATCCTAATTATTGCTTTAACTAAACAGAAAAGTACGATAATACAAAGTCGCTTCACCCAAGGTTATAAACCTACAAACAACCTATCGAAAACCAAACGCTAAAAAATAATAAAATGCAAAAAAATCATAACTTTCCCTACGGAAAAAGCATATAAATCCGTTACATCCTTCATTTTTACGTGATTAGGATTTCTATTCGATGATATAAAAGAATCATAAAAAATATATCCGGTTAGAAAATAGTCCGTCTTTGATAGATTCTCGGAAATATGTCAAAAAGCTAAGAAAGGGATCTAGTTAAGGTTACAATTTATGAGGCCATTGATCTTATCACATTTGGACATGATATTATTAAGGGCAGTAAGAAAAATAAGGTAAAATTTGTAATTTATTTAAACGTTTTATTGTAGTAATTTGCACACATTTGTACACGGGTGAAATAGACCTCACGACCTTATCTAACAGTTTACCTGTAGGTGTTGTAAACAAAATTTTGTAGGTATATGAACAGTAAATATTGTTAAAGTTAAATATAATTGGATATATTGTTATCTTGAACTATGGCTTAACTTTCAAGTTTGTCGTGTTTACTGTTTGCAATATTGCTAATATAATTATGTAATCTTTTAATCTCTTAAAAGACAGGCTGTGCCTTTTATGATTGTACCAATGTAAGCGTTTCAATTAAATTATTATATTTAATTTTCATATATTAGGTAGAAAATAATATCTAAAAATTTATTGTGTTAATGCCTAAATTAATTTACAATATTTAATTTTGTGTAATTCAATTTAGTTAAATTATACAGGTGAAGATATTACAAAAATTTATAGCTTCATTTCATTCCACGCCTGTTTCCGATTCAATTTGAATATTTTATGCCCTAAAAACAATAAGCATATTCATTGGGATTTAGCTCATCATCAGCCTGTAATAGTCCACTGCTGGACAAAGGCCTCCCCTAATACACCCCTATCCATTAGAGGGATTTTGGACCGTATCCCACCACGCTGGTCCAATGCGGGTTGGTGGGTGGACCGACTTTTTACATGCCCATCCGACGCATGGATCATCTTACTTTTCAGACAATTGGGTGATCGGCCCAAATTGCCCTAACCAACTAGGAAACAACAATGAAAATTTGTTGAGTCCCCGCAGGATTCGAACCCACGACCTCCGGTTTCTAAGTCACACGCCTATACCACTAGGCTACGGAGGGATTTAGCTACTAGTTTCTAATGGGTAAATAAAATTGAATGGGTTTGTTTATTTAATTATATTATTAGTGATATGAGTTTTATAATTCAGAAAAAAGTCATCATAGACAAAGTAATTAAACCGTGCTTGTAATCAAAAAAACTAACTATTTTAAAGATAACATTCGCTATGTAGTGTTTATGAACTGTTTTAATGAATTTAACATCTGATCAAAATCTATTACAATACTTTAACTATCACATACGAAAAAATATTTTTAAACATAACAAAGGCACCTTAAAATACTTCTAGTAATCAATGCATAGTAATTAACGTTCTGTTTTATTATGATTATATTATTTTGTAAATGCACGATTTGTAAATGATGTAACTGAATTAATGCTATGTCACCTAATATGGTACTTGCATCAGAATTTAATAACACTGTAATGGTGCTTACTAATGTTGAATGTATGTGCTGCTGGTGTCCTATTTAAATAAATAAATAAACATTATGCATTGGACAGACTAGATATAAAAAAGTACACAAATAGAGATTATGAAAGCATAACATACCGCCGAAAACTGCAAGATCTGGAAGACAATCATTCACTATTACTTTAAAATAATTGGATTAATCTTGACCCTCAGCAATGAGAAACACAACATAAGGCGATGAATCCTGTTTAGTTTTCAATGCGATATCTTAGGAAACTCTAAGGTTATGAATCCATTCTTTAATATAACTTGTATTAAAATATTACTGAATGTACGTCCTCTTTTAACAAATAATATATATTTGAAGAAACATGGACAAATATTTAGGTTGAATATTAAACATTAATAAGTCACATGACTAGGTTCATATAACTTTCTTATAACTTGAGGCCATAAAATTTTGAATTTAACTTGTTAATCAATTATTGTCTTTGCGTTGCTTTGAAACACTACTGGGTTCCTATATGAAAAAGAACGCAAGAGTTGCCAATTGCACAAGTCCGATCTAAGAGAGTATTAATTAACATATTGATTTTAATACAATAGAGAATCCAATTATTTAAGATGAATCTAATATTTGGGTTTTTCTATTAACGTTTTGCTCACCATAAAAAGTGAACTAAATGCGGAACTCAACGATTCATGAACGTAGATGGAGCTTGGAATCTAGCCTCCGACAATGATGCTGCCATTTGTGTAGAGTTTACGGTTGGTGTGTAATTGGATTTCCTCAAAGTTAGTTAAAGTTACTTTGCGTTAGATTCCCGAAATACAACCATCGTCTGTAAAACAAAAGCCTACAACAATGTAACAGAATAATATGGATGTAGTATATTCAATTGTTACTAAAAGCATTTCAACTGTAACAGTCTCACTGAATATTTAAAATAAAGGTATATAGGCTAACTATACTTTATTCATTTTATTTAAAAGAAAATTCAAACACAACAACTTTAACACTATATTGAATTTATCATTTTATTTTATCTTTTATATTGTTGGCCTTGCTTGAGTCAGTGAACATAGGGAAGGACCAAGGAATACCGACACTTCTTCCTTGAAACTCATGGTTGTAGAAAACAAGGATAACAGAACGCTTGCTGTCTTCGTTCTTCGTTTCATTCTCCTGGGTGGAACTAAACCTCCTGGCAAGGCTCCTGCAGCCCGCTTGGAGCTGCCAAAGAGTTTTTCGGAACACAAATATATTGATGTTTTATGCAGATTAAAAAAAAACTGTATTTAAAAAACTGTGAATATATACTGTTAAAGAGTACGCACAAAAATGTATTAGTGTGATTTCAATGACGAATAAATTCACAAATATTCAAAAACTTGTTTGTCATCACTCATCTTTAATAAAATAAGGGGAGGAAAGAAATCAAATTTTTTTATATTAAATTCTTATTATTATTTATTGTTGTGTTTGTATTCAGTGAGACTGTTATAGTTGAAATGCTTTTAGTAACAATTGAATATACTACATCCATATTATTCTGTTACATTGTTGTAGGCTTTCGTTTTACAGACGATGTCAAAATTTTGTAGATTATAATTCTGATTTATATTTCACTTTTCTTCTTCAAATATATATGCATGTGAGAGAATAGTGACACTTAATAACTAAAATGTAAACGAAAATTTATGAGTAACTTCAAATTAAGCAGCAATTTGATTAGTCACTTTTGAAAGACCTCGGTGGTTTTCCCCTTTCCAAGCTCGTCTGCCGTAGCAACTACATATTAATAAGATATTGATCTATAATAAATACATGCGGTAAATAGTACTTTTTATATAGACATCGTTTGTAACTTGATAATTATTTAAATTAGTAGACATACTTTCAGCAGTGTGTGACGTAAACATCCACAGAAGAATAATGGTAATCAACATACCTTGCAGAATTAGTAAGCTGTAGTGAGCATGGGTCAGCCATATAGCTCGTAGAACCAATAACCATTGGGGAAGAAAGGTTCCCGAGTAGCAGCCTGGTTCTGGCTTTTGCAGTGTTTAACGATCCCCTAAGAGATGGAGTGACGATCTATGTAAATGTGCAGTAAATCAGTGGATGCAGGTGGATATAGGTTTGTATCATCAGTGACGCATGAGAAAGATCCGAGCAGCATATAGAACAAATGAGTCTGTTGAGCGTAAACGTGAACGACGATTCTTATAGCTACTTTTTGTACATCATAATTCTGATCTATATCATGTAAATTTGAGGCAATTAAGAGGTTGTGGCTCAACAAGCAAAGCTCAGATCACCTCATTGCTACAAGAAATATAAAAGGCCATAACAACATGCTTCGTAGCTTACTCAAATAATTTTAAAATATAAAATATTTTCAAATTGGTTTACATTGCATTTGAAAATGAAAAAACATAATTTAGGCTTTCATTAACAGAAGCTTAAATATGATAAACACAAAATTGACTTCGCAAACAAATTGTACGAAAAGCTGACAGCGTTCGATAAGGAAATTTTGCCGGCTCTGTAAACAATAATTCTTAAGCTGAGAAATTAAAGGATACTCTAAAATAAACAAAAGTACATTAGCAAATGAAAACATCATACTTAAATGCATTTGATGACATGATTTTAACGTTTTTATTACACCCCGTGGTAGGTTACCTTTTGCAACGGGGCAGTAACACCTTGGTGCCTATTTTTGCTGCAAAGCAGTAGTGTCAAATACTACTGAAATACAGTAGTACTTGACAGGCAGGCAGGTTTTGTTTAAAGGGCACCGTAGTCAGCTATATTTACTGGTTAGACGAGACGTAACATCTTATGTCTCATGTAGGCAGCTTACGTGGTATCACCAATAATGGCACCCCTGGTATTGCTGACATACATAGGCGTCGCTGACTACTTTTCGTCAGGTAGCCTGTCTGTTTGCCTGCCTTCGTACGCAATAAAAAAGGACACACAGTGCTTTTCTTCGAAGTGAGCAACTGATTATTGTAGCGTGGAAAGTATTCCTTCTGTATTCTTTTAATTTTAGTTGGCTTTGAAGATATTTTACATTTTCCTCTATCTAGGAGCACGTACCTTGACAATTTTAAAATAAAAATTTGTTATTTATCTTATCATTTTATCATTTATATTATCGGACTCTTTCACTAGCTTCATTAAACTCATTAATAAAGAACATTGCCTTTAGTTAGAAAATAAACAAATGTATATTCATATTCAATTAAAATATCTTTTTTCAATAGAAGGCGCGACAGTTGATTTTCAATGGTACCGTATCACTAAACTGCTACATTTTTTAATTAAATATAAACGACAAATATTTATACAATCTGTTTATTATATTCACTGAAGCAACGGAATAAAAATTTCTGTGCTTCATTCGTTTATAATTTATAGTATTCTAATCTTAAGCTCAATTTTATATGTTTTACTTTGTTGTAAATTTATATAAGATTCTTCATAAGAAACGTTGCGCGTACATATTTTATTTTTGACATCTATAGAAACACTCTTAAATTATAGGTTTCTTACTTTAAATGTTTTATGTTTTTACATTTTTGATTGCAGTTCAGTATCGGAAAAGTGAAACGAATTTTTTTCTTTATAAATTTTTTAAACAATCGAATATTGTGACGTTGTTATATACTTCCACTATAAAAAAAACTCATAATGCAGTAGTTTATAAAATGGTTAAAGGTGGTTATCCTGAATATCTTCAGGTACTCTACAAAATAGCCGAGGATGGTTAATTTTACTATATCTAGTACAATTCACCAACCTCGGTAATTTAATAGCGATCTTTTCAATCGTTGTTTGTTATTGCTGGCAATACTAGTCAGCACTAATCGTCTGGATTGATCTCTTGAACCTGGATTGGAAAACAACGGCTCTGGTCCATGAAATATTATCCAAAGTTTTTTAGATTCTCCTGGGTCAGCCGTTGAAACTATCATTTCCAATTGCCGTTTCATTTCTGATCAAGTACCCTTCGTTTTGTAATGATTTAACAAAGAAACACGGAAAGCGACAGAGACAGAAATAGATGCGTAACATTTCATAACAAAAACCTTAGGCTCCTGCAAATTAAAAAATAGTTTAAAGGTCTTTTCAATATAGGAGCAATTAGTTAAGTATAGTTTCGAAAATTCGTAAGTTAAAGGCTGCTAAAATTTCGAACAATAACGTATCGTTGTTTCGTTTATTTTGTCTTCCTAGAAGCAAATTAATCATACAAAGTTAAGAATTTTTAACTTTTTAAACTAATTATCATTTTTTTAAAAGAATAAAGTAACAATACTGCGATTACCTACCATTAAAAAAATAATGATCAAAATGAAAAAAGAGAAAAAGCTTTTAAAAAGCTATTAGTTTATATAAAATCGTTAAAATGCTAAAGCGCTTCATCTTATATGACTGCATCCTTATATGAACGTCGGTTATTAATTTCAATATATGTCTGCCCTAAGATGCAGAGAAGCTAACATTTAGTGGAAAATGATTTCACGCCTAACTTTAGAGTTTTTCATTAAAGTAGTTTTGTTCATATATATATGTAAAGATCTGTCGGTAGATATTTGAGTACTCTAGTTTTAATCCATCCGTAATTGATAATTAACATTTGATACGCTCGAAGTTCATTCCATTCAACAATGTATTTGCACCGACATCGACACACTCCGATTAGGAGGTCGAGGCAATGTATGAGGATATTTCTCGCGCCATACATTCCTCCAAAACTCAATACATGGTGTTGATGGGAGACTTTAATGCAAAACTAGGGAAAAGGAAAGACGATGAGCTAAGAGTGGGCAATTTTGGAGTAGGGCAACGGAACCCAGGGACGACAGTTGGCTTACTTTATGAAGAGGAAGGACTATATATGATGAACTCCTTCTTCAAAAAGCAGCCCCACAGAAAGTAGACCTGGTAAGCCCGATGGTTCCGTAAAACAAGATTGACTTTATCATGACGACCAAACGCCAAATATTCAATGATTTGTCTGTGATTGCATGGTTTCAAACCGCCGTGATCACCGACTGGTAAGGACATATTGAATCTTAACGGTAGGCTGGAAAGATCTCGTCTGATAAATTTCACGCTTCGTCCCTCTCGTGCCCATATTCAATTTGCCCACGGCTTTCAGCTCGAACTTAGCAACGCTTCCAAACCCTAGACAAGTGCAACACTGTGGACGATATTAACACTGTGGCCGTGGAGACTGTTTATGGTGTGGGTTCTAGGTTTTATAAAACACACCGTAAAACTGAAACCCAAAAACTCTCCGATGCCACTCTTAACCTTCTGGATACAAGACGGATGATGCGGCTACAGTCTTCTTCTGATAAGTCAGATTACAGGCAGCTTAAAAGACAGATCTCCAAGTATATGCGGTAACTTTAATACATCTCGTATTAATGAAGCAATAGAACGGAACCAAGGTTCTAAAGTCATCGCCAGAGATCTGCCTATCAGGAAAAATCAGATGACTAAGTTGAAGACCAATAATGGAGCCGTCATCTCCAGTAGGCCGGTTTTGAGTGAGATTGAGAAGTTCTATGGACAGTTGTACGCATCGTCGTCGGAGCCGCTTATTGAAGCGAGTGACGACCCAAGAACAAAGCTCACCCGGCACAACTCCGAAGATATAACGTCAGTCTGAGCGAGGTACGAATAGCTCTTGACCAACTTAAGAACGGAAAAGTGCCTGGTGAGGACGGAATTAAAGCAGAGCTTCTGAAAACGAGTGGAGAACCGGTACTTGTAGTCCTTCAGAGGCTCCTCTATTTTGTCCTAAAGGCTGGATTACGCCAGAAGCGTGGAGCAGAAGCTTAGTGGTGCTGTTTTCAAGAAAGGCGATAAGAGCCTCTTGAAAACGATAGAACCGATTTCCTCTGAGCTGCGTTTATATTCTGTTCTCGAGAGTCATATTGAATCGTCTAGCTTCCAGACTAGACGACTTTCAACCACCCGATCAAGCTGGATTTCGAAAAGGCTTTGTATCATAGACCACATATTTACGCTGCGGCAGATTATACAGAAGTCTGAGGAGTATAATTTGCCTTTATGCTTGTTGTTTGTGGACTATGAGAAAGCCTTGATTCTGTTGAAATTTGGGCTTACTGCAGGCCCTTCAGCGTTGCCAAACTGACAGTCGGTATATCAAGGTGCTGAGGTGTTTGTACAGTAAAACAACAATGTCCGTCCGACTAAAGTCCAGTAGTACGAAGTCTATCCAATTGCTAATGGGTGTAGGACAGGGTGATGTTATATCCCCGAAACTCTTCACCGCTGCATTGGAAGACGCATTCAAACTTTGGATTGGACAGGATGAGGTATAACATCGATCGGTATAAACGGCGAGTGCATCAGCCACTTAGATTTGCCGATGACATAGTCATAAATAAGTCGCTGGAGGACCTCAAAGCTATGCTCAATCACCTCAACAGTGTTTCTCAACACGTGAGCCTTAGGATGAACTTGGAGAAGACGAAAGCCATGTCTAACGCTCATGCCTACGCCGGTGGTTGTTGGGGCGCTGTAACGCTCGAAGTTGTTGACAATATTTTTACCTGGGATAAGTGTCCGGTTAGGTAAGTCCAACTTCAACGCAGAGGTCAATCGACGAATCCAACTCGGATGGGCAGCTTTCGGAAGGTTAGACGTATCCTCTTGTCCGATATCCCTCAATGTCTAAAACAACGTCTACAACCAGTGCGTCGTGCCAGTGATGACATACGGAACTGAGACGTGGTCCTTCACTGCTGGCCGTATGAGGAAGCTCCAAGTCACTCAGCGAGCTATGGAGCGGGCTATGTCGGAATTTCTCTGCGTGATAGAGTGCGTAATACAGACATCCGCAGCAGAACGATGGTGACGGACATGCTCGCAAAATTAGCGAGCTAAAGTGGCAATGGGCCAGCCATCTAGCTTGTAGAGCCGATAACTGATAGGGAAAAAAGGTTCTTGAGTGGCAGCCTCGTACGGCCATCGCAGTGTGGGACGACCCTCCTCGAGATGGGTGACGACCTGTGCAAGTGTGCGGGAAGTCGGTGGATGCAAATGGCGCAGGATCGGATCGCAGTGGACTATCACGGCTGATATGATGATGATGATGGTGATGATTAAAGTAGGTCGCTAGTTTGAGCTGTATCATAATCATTTTAAAATTAATATTTTCTATTAATGATTTAAAAATGTTTCAACTATGTTATACTTTTTAATGCAGGTTAGTCTTTCTATGATGCAGGCTTGAATTAGTATTCATGTAAATAATGAATACATATTTTACAATGCATGACGATTGAATGTACATTTTTCTACGGCCAGCAGTGGATTAAAACAGGCTTATGATGATGATGTATAATGCATCAAACGTTACATACCATATTTTTTAATCTTTTACAGATGATATTTTATAAAACTTTTTTAGAAAAATCTTTACTTTTTTTCAATATCGTACACTGCACACAAATGTATACTCTACATAAATGTATCCATTATTCACTTCCATGTTATCTTTTTAGGAAATAATGTTTGCAGTCAAAACACGAAGGAGTTGGTAAAACAAGAATCGGAAATGAGGATAAAATAACAACACAGAGAAATTGGTATGCTCGCGTGTAAACTCAACTTTAACTTCGATAAATCTGTTTCTGATTTCTACAAAAGATCTCAAATTTTAGCAACTCACAGGTGCTTTTGAAACTGATTACTTTCTTGGGACTTATTTGCTGTTTGAAACAAATAAAATTACCTTTGTCATCAGAGAATTAATTTGATTACCCAAATAAAGATTACAATACATACATACATCATCAGCCTGTATTGTTCTACTACTGGACATAGACCTCCTTTAATACACCCCTATCCATTAAGGGTTTCGACCCGTATTATTCAAGATTACAATATGAATAAGTAAATAAAATAAATCTTGAATAATGTTTAAGAAATAAATAATTGCTGATAATTGTTTTTGTTGCTTAGTCGGATAAATTTCGTAACAAATTTATTCTAAATAACTAAAGTCACCGACCTAGTGTAGTAGTGGCAGTGAGCTGGACATATAGCAAGAACCGTATACTTAAACGTATATGAAATACTTGACATGTAAATATATGTACATAAGGATATTTCTACAATTTTATGCATCTATAACTTCTCTTACTACTACAGCATACTGGCAGCATCAAAATTAATTGTGTGACAATAAAATTATTTACACACGTCACGTTTGACGTTAATGCGCTTGGAGAAAAGCGTTGCATCTCGTCTTAAGCTAGTGACCCATAATTTTTAACTCTTTCATTCTTTGAATCATTGAAATTTTTCGTCTATGGAATATCAGCACTGGCAACAAGACGCATAACATCTCAGTCTACCCGTGACCATGGCCGCTGGAAAGTGTTCGAAACGTCAGGAATTTAAAATGTAAAATAAACGTGATAAAATCCGTAAAGTCATTTGATTTAATAAGCATAAATATAATTTCAGATCAATCTGGAAAATTGATTTGCTGCCTTGGAAAATACAATCAACTTGGACGTTGACGAGGAACTCGATCGAGTGGTAGAAATTCTTCGGGGCGAGGGTGTAAAACTCTGCGGTCTGTGATGCACGGGCAAAAGTCTAAACTTACGGAGAAACACTGGATCTCTGTGCAAAGCGACGAAATGATCCAACTGTCACTTCGTTAAAACAGCGGGTTTTAACAAGACCATCTCCAAGCTGGTAAGCTCCAACCTCCGTCACTCCAATACGCTCTCAACAGAGAGCTATTGAGCAAAACCGGGGTCCAAAGTCTTCGTACAACAGCTTGAAAGAAGCCATCTAACAAAGTTGACCAAAGAGAATGGAGAAGTCGTCGCTTTGAGACCAGAGGTTCTCTCGGAGGTTGAAAGCTTTTACAGTCAGTTATACGCGTCGCATTCGGCACCCCAGAGCCGGATGAGCCTTCTAATACGGCTTTGGGTGTTTTCGAGCCACTCTTACCCGCCATGTGTCAGAGGATCTTCCAGAAATCGGCCTAAACGAAATCGAGGGGCTCTCGAGCAACTAAAATGGATAAGCCGAGAGGACGGGTCACGACGAGCTTCTGAAGGCCGCTGTAAACCGAGAGACTCATCATATATTTGACTCTGTCCTTCTCTCCGGGAGAATTCCTGAGGCATTGCATAGGGGTTCGTTGTATTGTTCTTCTAAAGGTGATAAAACCCTTTGAAGAACTATCGGCCAATATCGTTCCTAAGTCATGTCTATAAGTTGTTTTCGAGGTCATCTCGAATCATCTTCACGCAGCCTCGAGAACAGGCCGGGTTTCGGAGGGTTACAACACCATAGACCATATCCACATAGTGAGGCAGGTTATACAGAAGACACATGAGTATTACCAGCCCCTGTGCATGGCATTTTTGCCTATAGAAGGCCTTTGACTCTATCGAGACCTGGTCTTTCCTCGAGTCCTTACGCGGTACCAAATTGATTGGCGATATATCAAGATGCTGAGATGTCTGTATAACGCCGCCACTATGTCTGCTTTAGTCCTAAGTGGGCAAACTGAGCCTATCCCCCTGCACCGCGGTGTGGACAAGGAGACGCCATGTCTCCGAAATGTTTCTCCGCCGCGCTTGAGGAATGCAGGAGTCAACGGGAAGGCCCCGGCATTAATGGGGCGGTACATCTACAAGCGATTTGGGACGAATGTACGGGCGGGAACCCCAAAAGACCGCAGAAAATGGGCCAAGCCCCGGTGATCGAACGCATCGGTCTCCCGAATGAATCGGGAAAACCAGGGCGTTTAACAGCACGTTAACCGGGAATCCGATTGACGTCATCTCCTCGGTTCCGGGTAGTTTACCTTTTTTTGGCGTTGGAAAACAGCTCGATTCCCCTCCGCCAAAGTAGGGGGCAAAGAGATTGGGGCCCCCGGACCAAATTTGCGGCCGATACCCAAAAACGGTTGTTCCTTTCTCTGTCGTTGAGGGGGGCGGGTGAAGAGTCTTCGGCGACCCCGGCGGGTCCCCGCCTCTTCCTCGGGGTGTTGGACACCGGATCGCCTTTAGGCGCCGTCTCGAACAAACAACGGGCCCCCGGCCCTTTTCTTCAGGCGGGGCACCCCTGCCGGGCGCCCAGAAAGGTATATAAGCCGCAGAACGCGACGGCTGAGCAAAAAGCTTGGTGGAGACGAGGCCCAAACGTGTAGGACGCCCGCCAAGATGGGGACATTCTAAAGGGCCGGTTGGATGAGAAAAGGGGGATCGGAAGGGTGGGTATTGGGGACCGCCAGCAGGGACTGACAAGGCTTGGGCACACGCCTCACAAAAAAAAAAAAATTCCTGGAGGGAAGGAGGAAAAAGCCAAAAACAGGGCTTCAAAAAAGGGAGTCATTTTATACCAAATATATTACAATTTAAAATTTTACATTAAAATGCTTATTGTGGTTATTCTTCTAAATATATGGTCTCGTGGATTTTTGAGGCCAATTCAAGTAGTACAATTATCAGGAAAAGAACCGTCACCTTAAGGGTGACAAAATAATTTTTACATAACTTTAGTCCTGGTTAATTTAAAAAAAGTCAATTAAAAATCCGTGTTACATTTAATATATACTTAGGAAATAATCGTTAAAAACCAAATTTAAACAGTGTTTAAAGTATTTTGAAACGTTTTTAAAAAATTTCTGTTTGAAAAGGTTTTATAAAGTAACAAAGAAAAAATAACTTTTAACTAAGAACTAGCAAATGAGTTTTGAGTAATTAACATATTGTTTTACTTTTTTGTAAATGATATAAATCAAAAAGGTCCAGTTTTTTATTTTTAAGTTTAAAACCAATTTTAACAGGACCTAATAATTTTCCCGTTTTCCTAATGAAAAACTGGGTTTAATGATTCGTTATAAAATTGGTGGAGAAATAAACTAAACTTAGTAGCAAAAAGGGACAAATAAGAGTGAAATTTCAATTTAATATTTGAATTTAATAGACCTGCTCCATTTAAAAATTTATACAAAAAAAGGTTTTTTTTCGCCAAGCATTTAATATCAAATTATTAAAATAAACTATAAATAGTTACGGCCTAATATAACTTTGGGGGTACTATTAACTTTCAAATTTTAAATTTTTTTATTGTTAAAAAATTCCCCTTTTCTTTGGTCTCCTATATTTGTTTTTTTTTACAAGTGCTATTGATAGATGGTCTGTTTAGTTAACTTCTTTTTAAGTTTTTTGTGTAAATGTTTTGTAATTGTTAAATATTTTATCTCAAGATTGTTTTTTAATTCACAAATTTCAAATGGAGTTAGTTTCTAAACTCAATGCATTTCTGAAAGAACTCGACTGTTATAGCCGTCCCCAAACGTAATTGAAAGCTATAAATACATTTTGTTCCTTAAGAACGTTGAAATTGCTTTAAATAAAAGATTATTTTAAAATGATCAACTTTAACAATATGATTATAATTTATTTTTAAAAATTTTCCTTCTTTTTTCTTCAGGTTTGTAGTCATTGTGTTGGTTTGTTTATTCATAAAAAACAAATCTTGAAAAACAAGGGCTGTCAATTACAGAAATAAATGAGTATCGACCAATTACTGGACCTTTTTTTACGGGAAAATTCAGGTAGGCAAAACGTTTTTTAACTTAAGCAAAATTTCAATTATTAAAACTTTTTTCATTTTGTCTAAAACTCTTAAGCTTTTGATTTAAAAGTTTTACCTATTACCTCTCAAGAATATAGCTACATTTACAGTTAACAAATTTTTAACGACGACTAGAAAAAATGTGAAAACTGTTTATAGCATTCAAGTTAAAAAGAAGACCATTTTGAGATCATATTTTATAAAAATTGTTCATATAACTCTATATTTAAAAAAAAAATTAAACATTAGTTACTTCCTAGTTATATTTTTACTAAATATTGTTTGGGCAAACAGAAGATTTTAAAACAAGAACAAAAATGGGATAAAAGAAAAAACAGAGAAATTGTTTTCATGTAAGCTCAACTTTAACTTCAATAAATCTGTTTCTGTTTCAAAAGATTCAAACTTTACCAAATCCAGGTTTTTGGTTATTACTTTCTCTTCTGAAAAATAATTATTGTAATTTTAATTTTTTTCAAAAAAATTTTCAACAAATAAATCATTACCAGAAACTTTATATACTTTATCTCCATTCCATGTCTTCATTAATTAGAATAATATGTAAACATAACTCAGTATTTTAAAATTTTGATACTAGACAGGTTTGTTTGGTTTCGGCCGAAACAAACCACGGCAAAACTGAAGCCACGGCGAACTTTCTTTTCGGTTTGGGAAAACCAGTTTTGGCCGGACTTAATATAAATTTGATAGGTAGGGACAATTTCAAGAGGATCAAAATTTGATAATCATTTAAAAAAATCCATAAAAAATGTATTTATTACTAAAACATAAATAATTACTTTTAAATGTTTCAAATAAAATAAATGGTTTTCAAAACAAATAAAAACAAAAATCTTTTTAATGTACCAAATTGCCTATTAAAGATTTGAAATACCTGAATATATTTGTTAAGGTTTGCTAATTTATCTACTTTCTTTTTGTATATGCGATCAATTAATTGCTTTAAAAACAATTTAACTATCGTTTGACTTTAATGGTTAAGAAAATTTCGCATCTGCTTTTAGGTCTTTAAATTTTATTTTATTAAAATACTTTATAATGATGAACTTTTATTCTGTTGAAAATTTAAACCAATAATTATTTTTATTTCTAAATGTCTTCGTACATCAATTACCAAAAAGGGTTTAAAAATTTGGTGTCAGATATATTTTAACCTTTTTTACCCAAGGTTATAATTTACAAAGACTGTAAAGGTAATATGTTTTCCTTTAACAAACTACTAAGACAATGTTTTAAATAACTGAAAGTCCTGAATTTTTTACAAAAATCAACAGAAAAAATTACAGTAGTTAACTTTTTAATGTATATTTAAGGTAAGATAAAGGTTTTAAATCAATTAAATGTTCTAATTTTTATATTTTAGGTTTTAAAAAGTAAAAATCTAGGAAAATACCTAATAAGTAAGAATAGCAATACTGCTCACTTTATAATCTAACGTTTAAGTTATTTCATACTTTTATAGATAAAATTTTTTAAAATGTTCCAGGTTATTTTTTTCACAGTATAAAAAACCACTTTGCGACTAAGAGGAAGCATCGTACTAATTTTACTCAGTTTATTACTAAAAGTTTTAGTAGGTTTAATGCTACTTATTAAATGGTTAGCAAACCGGAAAAAACTTAGGACAAAGGCGAAAAGAAGAAGCTGAGATTTAATTTGAATTTTAATTGAAGCTGACCGGTTCAAGGAAAAAGCCGAATTTGTAAAAAGAACATTCCGGTCTTTTATCGCAATTTTATCAAAAAACCGATAAAAACCGTTATTTAAAAGGTACGGTTAAGAAGTTTACGAAAACCCAAATAAATTTTGGAAGATAGTAATATGTTGGTGGTGGTTGACAAAGACAACCAAATAAACAAAACTTTACGAATTTAAGCCCAAAAAACAACAATACATCAATAGAACTGGATGAGCATCGCCCTTCGTTGCAGAGAGTGATTAGGTGGTAGATTCCCCAAACAGGTTCTCGCTTTGTCGTAGCGGTGGGGTAGGGCTGCGGCGGGCCAGCCGCGGAAAGCTAAGGAACCTGGTGGAGGAGGTGCCCAAGCTCCGAACAAGCCCGCTTTTGGATGCGCCTTGGAGAGTGAGGGACGGGGAAGAGGCACCTTTCCTGTCCCTCGCAACCAAGGTGGAGCCCGGGGGAAGAGGAGTGTCGGATTTCGGGCCGCCTCCTATCCTCCCGACTCGAGGGCCCGCGATGGGGTGAAGGAGCCGTAGGAGGAGGGGACATTCGGATGGTGTCGCCTTTTTCCTTCTGCGGCCAAATGGAGCAGCGGCGGAGCGTAACCGGAGCCGCCGCTGGGGCTGAAAATTTGGTCCTTGCGGGTCAGGGAACCATTGGTCATAGCCCTGAGAAAGACTTGGGGAGTTCTTCCAACTACAGGGTTCGTGACGAAGGGCGCAGTTCCACGCACCCATAGGGGGATGGGCAGGGGCCAAGATGGGGCCCCGGCGGCCACCGCTGGGGGGTAGATGATGGAAGACGTTCCTTGACCCCACCCTAAAGGAGCGGAAGGAACAAGTGATGTTTTAGTCGAGCGAATCGACAAACCGTCTTTTGCCCCTGGAGGCGGTGGGTAGGTGTTTCCCCACAAAAACTTTAGAAGACGGTGAGTGCACTTGTAGCGTGGTTCCAACCCCTACGGTAAAAAAAAAGTGGTAGATTCTAAAACTATATTTTATAGATAAAAATGTCATATCGACCATTTCTTTTTAATTTAGTAGGAAAATACTACTTCCCATAATATTATTGTTATCTAATATATCTTTTGAGACAAGCGCAAGTAAAGGGAAAGTACAAACAAGGGAAATGATATGCATGACATTACTAATGTTTTAAGAAAATAAAGTGCGTAAAATGCTACTTAGAAACAGGAAACATCAGTATCAATCTTGTAGGAAACTGGACCGCCGATCAATCTCCATTTAAGATAATTTAACAATTATTTGAATTTCTGACAAGATAAAAATGCTGTTGAAGCCCAGAATAATGTAATTCCCTGAGTAGGATTTTGCATTTAAAATGTAAAAAGTAGATTAAAAAAGTCAAATTCAGCTTCTAAATATTTATTTATGCAATGTTTATTCTGTTACTGACATTTATCTGCAGAGATGTTTATTTGCTATAAAAATATATTTGTTTACAAGAAAACTATTACAAAAATTGACATAAACGGGCAAATAAATTTTAATACACTTTTTAATTGTTGGCCTGTGAGAATATACATAAATATTAAATATATTTAAAAAAACTACAAATAATTAACTAGGCCTAATATAACTTTGGAGGTAGTAGGTCTCCACTTACAGAACAACATCTAAGGAAGTACAACGTCGATGCTTATTGCTGCTATTTAGCAGTAATGTATAAACGCTGCTATCTTCTTGTTTGTAATGGTTACATTGTGATGGTGTTGTGTTATAGAAGTTATAGTTTATATTTTTGATAAATAACTGTTACACATAACAAAACAATATTTTTCACTATATTACTCTGTCCGTCGTTCTGCCTGTTTTTTCTTGCTAATCTTTGAAATGGCTGATCCACTTTGTCGTGACTTTCGCTTAAAGATATGAAATAATAAATGTAATATATTTTTGTTAATATTACCACGCAGACTAAGTTGCAGGCAACTGCTAGTAACATAAAAGTTACCAAACTAATATTCGCAGAACTTGAATAACGTCATAATAATCCAGAAAGCAGACAGTTAAGTAAGACAAGTCAGCGTGATTAATAAAACCTTTATGGCTCTATCAAGCCGTATATCGAACTTCATTAAACAGTAGGCTCCCCGTAATCTTGGCGCTTAAAATATTCAAATCGAATGGGTGGCTTGGTCTTAACCTTTGTTGGTAAGGCGGTGCAGTTATACGGTCAGAAATGGTTTTCGAAGATCAATAGATTTATAGTATACTATGAAAACTTGGCAAACTTGAATTATTAACATTGACTTTAATAAAAAGTAAACTTACTAAGTACCTATGGCATAGATTCGGATTAAATTTAATACAATCATTATATCACCATTAGCTAACATGATGTCAGGCTATATGAAAAACTCTAGAACTAAACAGGATTTCCGCAGTTAACAAGATGGAGATAATATTTCTTTAGGCGAAGTTGTGCAAATTAGTAAATGAAATGACATGATGACTTTGAAAAAATTTGGCAAATGACGGATTATGTCTTGTGTGAAAAAGTTAAGTGTGACAGTTAAACTTATTTCCACGGAGATTAATTGCCTATCTGCTTTTTTAAAAGATTGATGGCGGCATGTTCTGTTTTTAAACTGATGTTTTAATGGTAAATTTGTATTTAACAATGATTAATTATATTTATATAACAATGTTTATTTTGGTTATATGTTATATATAAGTACGTAAAATTTAGTTTGTTATTATTTTATAAGTTTTTGTAAAATTTTATTGTATAATATAGAAGCTATAAGGTAAATTCTAAGTCGGTGATAAGCCTTGTAACAAACAATAACTATAATTAACATAAGTGAAAAAAAAATAATATTAAGCTTTTATTTAAAATTAAAGTTACCTATCTATGTCTCACTGTAAACACAGTAGTGTGTTTACAGTACTGCAGGTACAGGGTTTCAATTAAAGGCACAGTAACCAGCGTATTTACTGTAATTACTTTTGATTTATTGTAAGTGGGGCATAGGATGGTATTGCAGATGTCAATACACGTTGGTGACCATTTTCTATAAAGTGGCCCGATTGTTCATCTGCCTTTATATGCAAATAAAAAAAATCTGCAGATTATATAAAAATATTACGATTTTATTAACATTTCCAAGTCGAAATTCGTGATTATAATTGATCATTTTTATTTATTGACATGCACTTTTCATCTTCTTTAACGACCAGAAATCAGAGATTATATAAATCTTGATGATATATTTGCATCGGCACAATACTTATGATTACTTGAGGCAATAATTTATAATTTAATTTTTCTCGTCACCCATCCCACAGTGCCTCAAATCGAAAGTCTTCGATCAGTGCGTCTTACCGTTTTGACCTACGGTGCCGAGACTTGGACACTTAAACGATAAAGTAATTTACAATTCTATGGTTAGTTTTGACGTACCATAAATGCCATCACTAATAAATTTGTTTTTTTACACTTAATGCGAAAATGATGTACGAAGGTGGTAGCCTTACTCCTCTTTTTACAGGAGACCGTCTGGGTGGGTACCACCGCGGTGCCTATTACTACCGCGAAGTAGTAGTGTGAAAACACTGCTTTATTCCAGTTTTAAGGCCACCGTATTGCCAATATCCATGGGCGTCGGTGACCACTTTCCATCAGGTGGCTCGATTGCTCGTCTGCCTGCGTATGCCATAAAAAAAAACTTAATGTCAAGCATTGTCTAGTGCAGAGATAATTAGGTGGGTGCTCAAGGACAGCCCAAAGGTAGAAATAGTGCCTTAAACAGACATTTATATTAAAATATTATTATTGGTAAATAATACAATATTATTGATGCATGAAGTACAAATATATCGCTCTATGATAAGCTTTATAATTGATTTGTACAAATAAGACTTTGAGCAGGACGTATTACCTTAAGGTGAATGAAAATTAAGTGATTTCTTTCTAAATATCATAAAATTTAAATACGCTTTGACAAAAGTAAATACAATAATATTTGTAAATTTGAATTTTATTTTATGAAGAACGACATTTAAGAATTGGGTGTGAGTTTATATCGCCTGTTCTTCTCAGAGATCTTCTCTTAGATGTTAGGGGTTTTGAAACATCAGTAAGTAATACCTGTGCATTAAATGTTTGTTTTTTGTGCAACATTCTCCCTGAATATGAAGACAGGCTTCTTTAAATCAATACAGCGTCCACTTTTGTATTTTGCCTCATTAACCTAGTATTGGCCCTGGCTACAGTGCCCTTAAAGCACAATTCTAAGAAGAGTATTTTACAGTGGTTAACTATTTTTAATTTAGTTTATTAAACTTATTATATGACATCCCTAAAGGAAAAGCTGATGATGTTATTATTATTTGAATAAGGGTTTTTGTTGGAAAACTTACTTATCTCGGTTCTATATATAATACGAATTTATGTTCCTATTTATGTTTTTGCTAAAAGCAGTCTATACTTGATTTGTTAATGAATTATGTGTGATCACGAATTTACTGAGAATATTATATTTTGTAACAAATTTTTCTATTAACTAGCCATTGTTATTATTCAGAAAAACTTTAATAATCGTATATTATTTCCACGCTTAAATGTGTTAAAATTCCATGTTATATGTTATTCTTAAAGATTTCTGAATATTCATATATACGATTTTGGAATAAAATATGCTCAATATATAAATAATGATTCCTCATTAATTCTTCAAGTAAATGAAACTATAAAAAATAAAATGTTATTTCTATAAACAATTCTGTTATTATTCTTTAAAAAAAAACAAATATTACGATAAATTTTCGCATAAAAGAGACCGAAGCATTGACAGTTGTAATAAAAGAAGATTTATCTCCGTTCGAACGATATGGCGGGAAAAACGTATTTCAGCATTAGAGAAGAGCTTTATTGTGTGCTAACATAGATATGAATTTTATGATAGAACCTTCTGGAAGTGATCAATAACTGATACTGTGAGTACTGAATTTAAGTAATGATAGCTGTTTCTTTTGCTATACGATATCGATTAATTTTAAAATTGCAGATATCGGAGTTACTGTTAAACTTTGACTTGGCATTTAATAAATTAATTTTCAAAACATTAAATAAAAGATCACAGGTACATTTGCACAAAGACCTTTGTTAATAAAAGTTTATTACTATTTGAATATTATTCTTCAAAAGAAGAAGAATACTAAAGTACGAAGAGACATAGAATTATACGAATTTTTGTGATCGTAGGGATCACATTGACAGCACTTGTTTACAAAGCTTTGACCTTACCTTACCGTTTTTCTTTATGTAAGCAATTTTAGTATAAATTTATATGAAATATTTTAGAGCATTGAAGCCAATGTTTTGTATTTTTTCTATATGTTAAAGCTATTTCTAGTAAAAAGTTCTGTGATTTCACGCCAAAGCTACAGCGACCCATCTAGCGTTCGGGTGGCTGACGAATCGGCTTTAAATACAGGGAGTATTAAAAGCCGATTCGTCAGCCCCTGACAAGCGTCATTCACAAGCGCTTTAACCGCTGTATTGTAGAACCAAATAATAAAAAAATGTTAAGTTATAATTAATATAAACTGTTGAGTCAAGAAGTTCAAAATAAGATAAATAAAACTTACATCTAATGTACTGAAAATGCTGTATTGTATTTTTGATCGTGGTAGATTTCTTTTTACAGGGGGCCTTCAGGGGGCGTTGCCTCTTTTTGCAGCAAATAAGTTGTTCCTATACTCGTTTACATAAGCTGCACAAATATTATTCTTCACACATATCTATAGCAACCTTACGTCTAGTTTTAATTAGATTTATTTAAATTTACATTCTAAGAAATTGGTCTTTTAAAGGTTACTCTGATAATTTAATGGCATGATTATGAACTTTTTAACACTTGAACGTAGATCAATTTGGGTTTATTATCGCAGGGACACTTGAGTTACGATTGTTAGAGCGCTCTATGCATTTACCGTGTGTCAATGTTAAAGTGAGTAAGTGTGTCAAGACATATGTTTACATTTAAAAATTTTTGCAACGCATTTTACACTTTTTTCTAATCTAAGACAAGCATGATGTTCACTTGATGGTAAGTTATAGCCTCTGTCAACAAAAAGCAACGAGAAACGCCACAAATACGCTAGTTATTGTGGCGTAGAAGACACCGTAATCACTGGGTGATTACGGTGTCCTTCCTAAAAACTGTAGGGTTTGCATATTACCTATATTGGTGCAGAAGTAGACATCTCAGCAGTAGTGCTTTAATTAATTAAGCCTACATTAACCCCATCTTTCAAACGTTCAATTGAGACATAAAAGTTGACAATCAGGGAAGTGGCTGTTATTTTGTTAACGTTCACCGACTTTACATTTACTGACAGTAAATAACAATTTTTACGACTGCCATAGCCACGGGTACAGATTCGCCGCGTTTAATGGCTTATATTATTGTATGGGATGTATTTACAATCATCCATTACATATATAAAACATCTACTTTATATGGATGGTTTGAAGTGGGTGGTGCACCTTTTGTTGTGATTATAAGTTTAATTAACACACATGAAAGGTAAAATCATACAAATAGAGCAAGCTTTAAAAACATATAGCGTATTATTAATAGGTCCGTATATTTTTCTTCATTATTAATTGTTTATTAACCGTGAGTGGTCAAATGATATGCCTAGGTGAATTTCTTTGTACTATTTCTTCTGCCAATGGTCTGTAGAAAACAGACTGTAGAATTATTTCGTTAAATTATTTAGTTTTTGTTATATTTCGCTTAAATGTGTTAAATAAAATTATATGTGTTAATTACTGTCTTAGTATTTTCGTAACAACTTGCTTTTGGATATTTTTATATGATTTAAACGTACTCTAAATCAAAATTTAGTCGTGAAAACTAATACGTGGCTTCGTCAAAGTGACAAAGTCTTGCTCGTCTCATCGATTGAACAAATAAAAAAAATAATGAGTTAGACATCATTTATTTTTATTATTTATTATCACTAGAAAATTTCATAGTTTTTACGGCCTTGTCCAATGGGACGACACATATTACGCTACACTAACAGCAAATGGACCAAGAAATAGTAGGGATAGGAAAGAAAACATTAAGTATAAAAGTCTTATGGACGGAAAAAAAGCCTTTAAGATAACTAATATATGTTTTAGATATAAATTAAAATATTAACTATTTTAATAATGAGTTAATATAGAGATGTATAAATAATTTACATAAAACACTTCTTTCTAGTATTCTTCCTTCTTTACAAATACCTAATGTTACTTGTCACTACCTTTTGCTCACGCATATTATTAATGATGTAAATAATACACTTCTACTCATTCGATTGCGTTTAGCTAATTTCGAATTATTTTGTATGTATTTTCTAGGGTCTGAAGGCACAAAAACGTGCACTATTTAGATACATATCAAAGGAATCGCTTAACTTTGACAACGTCGATACAGATACTAATTTTTAAAGCGTTTGTGAATTTCCCGACCCCATAGGAAAGTAGCTAAAAAGATTAAAAGATGAGGTTATTTTAAGATATTCGTATTAATTGTAAGCTGTAAATTGCCCATTTGACATAAAAAGAGAAAAAATATAAAAGCAATAATATGCACAGCTACTATTTTACTAATTTTACAAGCTTTGTAAACGAAGTATTCCATTAAAAAGAAAGATTATTTTACAACGGATTTATGTAAATAAAACTTTTGTCTCTGCTTAAGCTAAAACCCCAAGCTTATAACAATATTTTGTATTACCATTAATCTAAGTATTTATAAATGCAACCGTTTTCTGAAAAGCTTCGATTTCCTAAAACCGTGGCAAAAAAGAAAATTCTTCTAAAAAGACACATGTGTATTTTAAAGTTACATGAAGTTTGCTAATACGCAGTCGAATACTTGTCAGTGTTTTATACCAGTAATCTTTTTGTGTTATAATTTTTATCTGAGGTGTGTCCTCAGATAATAAGGTTATTAGGAGGCAAAAAAATATTTTACTTGATAGCACCATAGCTTTGATATATAATATCAATTCGCATAGCAGAGTGTAATTTGGAATAGTAGTAATGGTAAGTGTCCCTGATTCTTAACCAAATGGATGTGCGCAAGAATGGGCTACCCATTTTCAGAATAATATTACGTTATGGACACTGCGCTTATCTCGTGCCTGGGTGTACGTATCTATTTAGTCAGAATACTATTTCTAAAGTGAGTACTTAAAGAAAAGAAGTCTCGATATTTACGCTATGTCTGTCAGAGATGGTGTCTAAAAGACGGGTCTGAAATATAGCGGGCCAGCTTCGTTTAAAACGCTATCCGGAACGGAACTTTCCTCTTGTGTGATAAGTGTTGTGCATCTGTGATAGTGTTGAGTGGTGTTATGCATCGACTCGTCCGTACGAGGCATTGTGGCTGTTGTCGGGGTCAAGTGGGCCATTTTAATGTTTTTTAGTATAGGAGGTGTTGAGTTATTGTAATCATTTACACTTTTTGGAATTCGCTTGGAGATTTCTAAAAATATAATATGAGATCTATATATTGTAATAATTAACAGTACAGATCCGTAATGACCGAAAGAATAATATTTTAATGCGCCCACTCCATATATAGATGGCAATTTTGTTTAATTCTGGTGCTTTGCCTTAACAAATCTAGGAATGGTAACTTTAAATGGACTACTTTAAACCCTTTTTAAAGTCACGTATTTTTTAGAGTATTTTTAGTTAAAAAACAGATAGTCCCACATCCGCGCGTCTTCTAGTTAGATGTCAGCTTCTATTAAGCCACAGCCTCTATATACAATAGAGGTCAGCTGCCTTTGTTTTAGTTATAACAAAACCTTGATGTATAAATGTTTTAATCTTTTTAGAAAATATATCATAACTCATTGCTGGCTACCAGCAACAACACAAGGAAAAATAGTTGTTCTGTATTCTATACAATATAGTTTTTCCTTTTTGGTTTTGTTTATTTTTTTCTACTAGTACTCTTATTATCTGCTACTACAACTGCGTGGGATAGGAGAAGTGTTCGCAGATATGTGTATTGAAATATACAATAAAAACACCTAATTTATCATACTATATTATGTGCCCGTGATTAGTTCATCGCCGTATAGTTTGAAACAAGAAAATTGCTAGAAAAATACCACTCGTGGCTCGTTTTGATAATTGAGACATAAAATTTCATTGGTTTATCGTCGATAGAGACGATTTTCATGTAAAATTTCATCCCCCATTTTTACCCCTTCAACCATTTTTATCGCAAAACCTTTGACTTTTCTTGAAGTTTTTTCTTCATATGTACTAAATTTAATCAAAACTGGATAGATATTTAAGCCTATAAAAAGATGGACAGACAGACAGTCCCATTCGCATTTATATTATAATTATGGATCGTAAAAATAAGTAAGTATATGCTTGATAGTTATGATAACTAACCAAACTAATTTTTACATATTTAAATCATATATATGTAGCTCAATACTATTACAAATAATTATATTAAGTAGATCCACTTAAACGTTGCATATCTTCGCATGCAACAGAATACATTCAGATGCAGAATGAGAGAAATATAATACTATTACTATGTAATTACTATTTACAGTTTTAGTAAAATTTTTAATTAACAAACATTTGAATATTACTATTACAAATAATTATTGTTCTTGACGAATCATCTTGTTGACAAACACGCCAACATCTTGTTGACAAACTAGAAAAACTAGTTGAAAAACACATTTTTCGCGAATTGACGCGCCGACTACATTCTTTGTTTTCACAGTCAGGGTCACTAACTACAACGCCCATGTGGGTTGACAAATAATGATGATCATTACAAAGAATTATTTTATCCAAATGTTCATACTAAGAAACATTTAATGCTACAACTTAATTTTGTTACAGATACGAAAACAACTCATCTTCAAAGTCAAAGTCAAAATCATTTATTCAATTTAGGCTCTACTGAGCACTTATAAACGTCAAAAATTATCCATTTATCACCGGTTCACAAACTCAGACTCAGACCCCTAAAAATTAAGTTGTATCATCAAATGTTTTAACGGGTGAGTGAAAATGATTATATAACTTAAAAAACCTGAAAATATGCTCACTTTACTTCACATGCAATCGGGTGATCAGTCCGCAATGCCCTTAGGGACTATGAAACAACTCAGAAAAGAAGTTGAGGTACCGCAGGATTCGGACCTGGTGACCTTCGGTACAATACCATATACCTAGGTTTCAGAGGCTTTGAATGTATAGCGCAGTAGCATTAAAAAGCTTTATTACAGAAGTGGAAATGGCCTTTAATTAACGGCAATCGACTGAGACATGGATTATTTTACAAAAACTCTTATATTAAAATTTACAAAAATATTGTAGGACACAAACATGCATATAAAAATTAATTTGCTAATCAATTTTAAGGTAAATACACGTCGTTTTTAGGAAAATATATATTTTAAATGGATCTCCCACCACACGCCGAAAGCATTTTTGGGAATTCAACGATATTATAAGACATCATAATGATAAATTGCCATTATGATGTCTTATAATACCATTCACGACTGTTAATTTAGGTAAAAGCAAAAGTATGATTTTTAAAACGTTTTGCTAAAAGCTCTTGAATAGCATAGGTTTACACAGATCCGTATAAAACGTAACATTTTGGTTTGTGAAAAAGACGTTGTATTCCGTTTCCAGCACTAGCTCAGTAAGTGTACTTCGTACTGAGTAAAAAAACGAAAATTTCATGTATATGGGTTACAAGTGGACTTGTATCTAGTTTTGTTTTTTATTGCTCATTATTTCTGCATTGTATAGAATTTTACTTATCTTTAAGTGAATATATTACTTGTCTCCCAGTTTTGCTCAATAACATTAAAAAAATCAATATGTCCTGCAAGTTATTAAATAAAATGACTGTACGGACTGTAGTGTACTGTTTTTAAATTCCCGACGTTTCGAACACTTCAGCACTGGCAACAAGACGCATGACATCTCAGTCTACCCCGTGACCACGGCCGCTGAAAAGTGTTCGAAACCTCGGGAATTTAAAAATGTCATTTTATTTAAAAAGGCGTCTGTTTTGTTTATATTAAACAGCAGTCAAAAAGCCATTGGATGTCATCAATTAATTTTTAAAAAGAGTTAAGTGCAGTATTTTTCTTTGCATAATCTTAGTACAAAACTTACTATATTGACAAACTTATAGTGGCATGGATGATTACTACTTATTCGATGTAGATTCCTGCTTAGTAAAAAATTGTTTGCTTCGTTTAGTTCTATAGTAAATACTTGGTATATGTCTCAGAATTTAACTTAATCAAATAAGTTTACAGTATTCGCATGGTATTAGTTGACAATATTATTCCACGTGTTATTATAATGATATAAAAACGTTCTACTTTTTCTACAATAAAGAAGAGTAAGCTAAGTAATTGTGTTCACGGTAATTTGAACAAACGACCTCCACTGAATTAAATTTCTATCGCTATTGTAAACTATGATTTCTAATTTTAAATCTACAATCACCGCTCTCTCAATAATACCATTATTTGCTCCTTTTATACAAATAAAATGACTCTCGCATTGAGCTCTTTCGTAACTAAATAAATCCTATTTCAGAATTGAATAGAACGAACTTTTTTGCATTCTGTATTATTTGACATTAGTATTAGTTTAATTTAAGAGAATTAAAATCTTTCATGTATTGCATATTTGCTTTGTTTTAATAGTAAGATTGATTCGCATTGTTAAACAAACAGAGAAATTCTGATTTTGAGCTACATGTATATGATTTAAATATGTAAAAATTGGTTTGGTTAGTTATCGTAACTATCAAGCTTAATACTTACTTATTTTTACGATCCATAATTTTAAAATAAACTCTAAATATTGATGACCGTTATAAAGAAGCTGACAAAGATGTTGCTACTTATTTCGAAAAATTCTTCTCGGACATTCCAGTTTCTACTACCAAGTCACTTTTATCTTCTCCAATAGTTGCCAAGTCACTATTAAAAGATAATACCAATGAATGTACAGAGAATTTTAATTTTCCGGACATAAATACCGGAGATATTAAGTACATTAAAAACTTTAGATATAATAAAACTACAGACCTATGGGGGATCTCTGTTAAGGTGATAAGTTCTATTATCGATGTAATATCACCTCACTTAGCAGCACTATTCAATGTAAGTATCAGAAGGGGGGAGTTTCCTGACCTAATGAAGCATAGCAAAATTATTCCGATATTTAAATCAGGATATAATACGGACCCTAATAACTTCAGACCAATATCTATACTGCCTACTCTTAGTAAATTATTTGAAAAACTCTTACTAAATCAATTAGTTCAACATTTCAATCGTAATTGCCTTTTAAATAGCAAGCAGTATGGATTCACTAGGGGTCGCTCAACAACCGACGCAGGCATCAGGCTAGTCAAAAGCATTTTTGAGGCTTGGGAAGCATCACAGGATGCTTTAGGCATTTTCTGTTATCTTAAAAAGGCTTTTGATTGTGTACACCATGAGACCCTGGTCAGGAAATTACGTCACCATGGTATAAGAAATACCGCACTCAACCTTCTGTATTCGTACTTGAGCCATCGAATTCAGAGGGGTTGACGTGAATGGTTAAAGATCTCCTGGGGCCCCAGTAAATATGGGGGTCCCACAAGGATCCATTCTTGGGCCTTTTCTCTTCCTCATTTATATAAACGATTTACTATGTGTGATAAATAATAGCGAAGAGATAGTATTATTTGCAGATGATACCCTGATTTTTAAAATTAAACGACATACGTCAATAAATGACGATGTAAATAATACTCTCTCTAGAGTAGCGAATTGGTTTAGTGTTAATAACTTGCTATTAAACCAAAGGAAAACAAAATGTATAAGATTCATGACTCCTAATGTGAAGCATGGTAAATTTGAAGTGGTTATAAATGGGGAGGCGTTAGACGTAGTTGATCTACTGTATTTCTAGGAATAACTGTAGATACAAAACTACAATGGGGCCCCCATATTAATAGGCTAGCAAGTAAATTAAGCTCTGCAGCTTACGCAGTGAAAAGAATTAGATTATTAACTGATGTGCAGACAGCTCGTTTAGTATATTTTAGCTATTTTCATAGTATTATGTCTTATGGCATTCTACTGTGAGGAAATGCGGCAGATACTAATACGATCTTTGTCCTCCAAAAACGTGCAATTTGTGCGGTCCTGGGGCCCAAAGAATCATTAAGAAAGTTGTTCACTGAAATAAAAATAATAACCGTTAGTTCTCAATACATATTTGAAAATTTAATGTATGTGCAAAAATAGAGATGATTTCCTAAGACATTGTGATGCACATAACATAGATACAAGGAACAAACATAATTTAATTCTTCCAGCAACTAGACTGGCAAGAATATGTAAGTCTTTTATAGGACAATGTGCACGTTTTTACAACAAAATCTCAGTAAACGTTCAGAATTTAACTATTGATAAATTTAGAAAGGTAGTCAAGGAACGTTTATGTGGTAAAGGTTATTACGATATTAATGAATTTTTAAATAATAACACAGCCTGGTAATGGAATGCTCGCTCCAGGTCTTGTTTCAAAATTGATTATATGTAATGCCGAATTATCAAAATGTTTGTTATTTTTAAAAGATAACATAAAAAATAGCCCGCTGAGTTTCTTTCACCGGTTTTTCTCAGGTCTGAGGCGTCCTTTTCTGAACCGGTGGTAATGTGTTTGACAATCAATAAGCAAGTGTAACTTCTATATAGAATAAAGATATTTGAATTTGAATTGTACAAATTCTTTGTAAAAATGAAACACAGATAAATTTAAAATATATTTAAATTTGACTGGACTTTGTGACACTGTTCGGTGTAATGATATTCTCTTTTCGGGCTACATCAGCATAAGGATGAAGATTTGTTTTTGAAAACATATTTAATATATACAAAATTCCTGATAAGAACTTTGTACATCTCTTTAATGCACGAGTTTTGGAGTCCTAGTAATAAGAGAACAATATCTCAATTCTTTGTCTTGCAATTTGAAGCATCAGTTTGGTAACCAACCCTGAGATTTGAACCTACAACCTCCGGTTCTCAAGGGTTGATATATGTTGGCTACGAAGGTTTTTAATAACACTAATCACAATATTCTTATCTAAATTGTAGTTTTACGTTACCTGGATCTATTTTTTTAAAGAAGAAATATAGACAATATAACATAGCAACTCCTGATATTTTAGCACGGCACATTTTTATAGAATGAAAACAAAAAGAGCTGATGTTATTGTCTTGAATAGTACATTTTACTGCAAAATACAAATTTATGCTTATTGAACTTAAGGCTATGTTCCTGAATAGTCGAAGCATTATTCAGTAGCAAGAGAAACAATGGATACTGGTACTTATTATTTCTGTACCAATCAGTCAAATGAATCTCCTGTAGGAAAATGCTACATGAAGGTACTGACTTTAACAAAAAAAAATATAGCTTTTTCTTTGTAATATCTTTTTTATTCATTGGCGCTTAGTTTTCATTTGACTCATAGTATTGGTATCTACTTTAATATACTTTCACAATATCAAAACATTTGCGTACATTTAGTATCAATTACCAAAACTTACGTGGTAATTTTATAAAATCAGATAACTGCGTTTGTTGATACTACGTACCGTTGTTCTATTTACATGTAACGTTTACTTTTTAACAAGTTGTTAATTTGTTGCTAACTCTTAATTATAAAATAAGCGACGGTTCAATTTAATTAGAACACAAAACCTTCATCTTATAATAATAAGTTCAAACGAAACACTACATCGCATTGTTATAAAAACTTACAAACTTACCGCCGCTATAGCTAGATATGCAAACCAGAATAGCCATGATCGTAATGTACGGTTTTAAGACCACCAATGCTCAGCACACTTAGAATTTAGAATAGGGTCTAGAAACCTGCATGAGCCGTATTTCAAATTAAACCACTCATTGCGTGAGCTGTTGTTTTTATGTTGTGTTTAAAATTCCACATTTAAAAAGAAGTATACTTACTTAAAGGAACATTATTTTGATTAAAGTAAGTTTAAAGCATTTCAGTATGTCATTACAGCTTATTCTGAATATTTGTTGCTTGTGGCAGTGATATTTTTTCGACGATCTACTTCGCGGGCGTGGAAGGGCTTGGTTCGCTTTCCTACACGAGTAAATGTCTGGGATTTTGTAAGAGTATAATTCTATTACATAATGAAAACAAGTATTTATCGGGTATCAAGTTTCCATAGCATGTTCTATGTTATAATCTTAAGCATTACAAAGCTTAAGTATTAAAGTATTAATTAATAGTGTTAGTGATTTGACCTACCAACGTGCCTTACTAAGCAAAACTTAGTTTGGCACAAGATATTTTAAATTATTCTTTTAACGTAACTTTCAACATAAGTAATGGATTACGTTCATAAATACGGGCTGAATGTACTATCTTCCGAATCCATTGTTATATCCGATGCGTTTCGTTAAACGGAAATGGGACCAGCAGTAACAATAAACAAGGCTGCGGGGAACTGGTTTTAATTTATATTATACAACATTTCAAAATTTTTGTAAGGAAACACATTTTCGTGAAAATAAGTGGAAATTACTCACAAATAAGTATGTTGTACTTGTTTAATGTTATATCAACTATATATATTTGTGTCAACAGATTGTAGAGAATCTTAATTCCTCTAGCGTTTTCAAACTATATAGTCCAGACAGTACTGTGTTTTTCTGAATTGATGACTTACTGAATATCATTTAATTGAAATGTATACTGATTCTCAAATGCCACAAGAGTCCAAATCGAGAATAAAATTTTGAATGATTATTTTAAAATTTTGTAAAGCTCCTACGTCGTAAATTATGAAGCATATCATGACATTGTTATAAAACTATTTCGAATATTTTTCTTTACGAAATATTCAAGAATTTTATTTATATTTTATATTTATCTCATAATAACATAGGATCATATTTTCAAGTCTTTAAAAAAATGTTGAATCTTGTTGTGTCAAAACAATACTTTTGTTTAGACAGTATTTGCTACTACACTACTGCTACCTATTATTTGTTACGTTAATTCTTTTTATAATATTTAAAATTTTCAGTATAAGTAACTAAAGAAGTGCATTGAAAACAAAAAACAATACATTGTTTAACAATACCATTTGGTATTACTACTGTTGAACAATGCTGAACTTTTTGTTACATTACAATTGAAAATTCTTGTTAGTATACCGTTATCTCGCAAGATTCTTGAGGACATTCAAAATGCCACAAGTGTACCGTGACAAAGGACAGAATGTAGGTACATTCATAACTTAAAGGTAACAAAATAAATTTGAAGGTAAATACAGAAATGCAAAAGTATTCACATTCGTACTCCTATAGGAATCTGCGTTTTATTACCGACCAAGGGGCAGTTGCCTTTTACGACCACACGTTATACATGCAAGTACCCTTAAGATGTGGCCCAATTCTGTTTTGCTTTTAAAATTTTGTTCTATAGCGGATTTTGAGAAAATGCATATATTTACATCAAAAATGCTAGATAATTTACAAGTACAACAACATAAGTTTAGCATTACTTTCGGTTGTAGTTCCATCACGTCCCTTTATATGTTGGTATATATTTAACGTTAATTCAAATCGTATTTGCTAATTTATTAAGTCGAATAGAACGTATGACTAATTTCTAGTAAACTTTCTAAATTATGTATTACGTTGCATTACAAAAGTATGGTTTGATGTTCGGAAGCAAAAGGCTGATAAATAAAAATTATCTTGTTTCAATTTATGTTATTTGATAAAAAGGCGAGTAGATGTTTTCATAAAGTTAAATTTTAAAATTAGTACCTAAAAATTAAGTCCTCAAAAAGACATTTGTTTTCATTTAATTTTGTCTCTTTGCTAAGAATTGGATACAAATTTGTTCAAACTTATTAGAGATATATGTGTTTAATTGTATCAATAGTAGTGAAGGTGTCGGATCTAAAATGCAAACTATTACAAAACATATTGAATCATAAAATTAATAATTGTTTGCATACGCAGCGATAGAATATATCAAATGTAAAACATAAGTGAAATTCATTTAGTTCAACAGCGGTTGAAAACTCTGGCAACTTTGTTTTAAAATGGAAAGTTTCATGTGTGTGCATTTAAGAGAGTTAAACATTTTTACGGTGGTTTAAAGGGAATTTTAAACATACATCGATTGTATGTTTTACGGCACATCATAGTTAACGTAAAATGGTAAAAATATACTTAATACGATTACGTATCATCTATACTAATTTCATAAATGCGAAAACAACTCTGTCTCTCTGTGTCTCTGTCTCCCTGTCTATCCGTCTTTAACGTCTTAACCCCTTGATCAATTTGAATGTAATTTGGTACATACGCAAAAAAGACTTCTAAAAATGATATAATTGTTATATGTTGAAATTGGAAATGAATATTTATTTTAAACTTGTTGTCATTGTTGAAGCTCAAATCTTTAAGTTTTGTGTCTAAATACTTAACGCTAAGTCTAGTTTTTTTTGCGAACAATTTTTAAATATACCAGGATTAACTGGAGATTGAATCTAGAGAGAAAAGTCTAAAGTATGGAAATGGGCCATTATAGAAGATAAAACCGCAAATCTGTACTTTTGTATAAAAGCATGGTACAACTAACATATCTCAATTTAAATTTTTATAAACGTTATTAGCTAAGAATCATGAAAGAGCGATTGCTCGTACTGAACAAGTTATCAATTTTTTATTATTAATAGACATATATAGACAAAATAGATAAAAGGAATGCATTCTATCTTTAAAATTGAAATAACATAAAATGATGTTGAATTGGAAATTTTATGTCAACACTTCCACAGAGCTTTTCTTGGAAGTTAAAATGGCGTTGTCGCCCTTAAATTATATTGTGTTTAAAAAGGAAACAATGATAATAGAAAGTTATTTCCTTGTTAGTTTTAAAACCTAAACCCTTCAAAACAGCAAAAAATACCAAGGTAGTTAAGCCATAAGGTAACTTAACTTAAACTACATATTTTCTTTTTCGAAAGTCATGAACTACACATTTTATTTTTTTCTCTTTATTCTTTTTTCAAAGTTTTGGGATAAGACTGTTGTTCAGTTTAATTAATTGTATGTAAGCAAGCGTATCATTCCTAACAATAGCGATGGATTATAAAGCAATAACAATTATATGGACTAATAACAGATACTGTTTATCCGTCCATCGTAAATTTTAGGTCAATAGCAGTAAAAGTATTTTCTCGCTTAGACGAACCTTTCTAGTTAATCAATTAATTCTATAGAAAACAACAATTAGTTGGTTCAATAAATTAAGATATTTAAACATTTTTCTCTACAGTAGTGTTTTTGATAAATATATATACCGTGTCAGAAGACGTATTAGCCTTTATTCCGTGCCTCATTTATTTAAAAAAAGATATTTCTACCAAAAATCTTAATTATTGCTCCTTAGACAAGCTGTCGTTAGAGCTGGGTACGTTTTGATCACAGTTGTTAGTCTTCGGTGAAAGTACCTCTCTGTGAACCATTTACAGGCCACTCAAAGAACTAGTTTCGTTTAGTAAAGACTAGCCTGGTTACTAACACGTAGACAAACCTGGTCTCCATCTGCGGTGAGCTGAGATGAACCTCTCTTTTGGATCATTAAGATCTCGCAAAATCTAAACTGCCACTTTGCGATTTTATTGTAAGAATTTTGGGAGATAATGACAGCATAAAGTGAGAGAGAAGGTATAAGGGCTGCACCTGTATCTGCGCTTAATCTATTATTTCACCTTAGCAGTAGTCGGCACCCTAGCCAGTGTCATAACAGGGTAACCGAGATGTATCATCTCATTTCTCAGGACGGTAAACTTATTTATGGCTTCTTGTACTGCTTTTATTATTGCAGGGCATATTTACCATGCAACTTACCATAAGTTTAACATTCAGTTCGTCTCATCGCATCTAAAAGTACATTTTCTTTTCAATTGTTCTAAAAGTCACAAAAATGGTCATGTCAAATTAGCTAAAAAAGTATAACATTTGATTACATATTTTTCTAAATACTGTATGATTTAATAATATTGTAACGAGTTATAATTATATATATTTATACTATTTTAATATTTGTAACTATTTAATTCATTTACTTCGGTTGTTGTACGCTCACCAAAATTATTCTATGAAAGAACAAATATTTCACCTCAAATGACACTCAAAGAAATTGTTACATTTGCCATTTGAAAGTCGATAGTGGTATGTTTAAGCATCGAATTACTACGCTTCAATAACCGCATTCCAAATGCAGTTGTGCAGAACTAGTTTTGAGCACTAAAAAATATAAATATTACTCTCGAGTTTTATCTGAAACAGAGGTAAATTCTTTACCTCGTCAGTAGATATCTACTAATTCACCGAAGACTAACTGTTAACTTGAACGATAACCTTACAATTCAACAATTATTTACACAACTACAACTACAGACGAATGTTTTTAAAGTTTTGAAATTTAAATTTCTTTTGAATAAAGTATACCTAAAAATACATAGTTATAATATAAACCAATTGATAAATAACAACTGTGACAATTACTTGGTAATAACAGCAACATGATTCCACTTAGAGGTCATGCATAAAAAGAGAAAAACGTACGATGTTCACCAATTATTTATAATAAAGACAGGGTTTATGATTGTTATCATAATTATAATTAATTTCTAAACTTATGAAATCGAAAAAGAGAGCAATTTATAAAATGTTAAAAATCTTGTGGTTAAACAACATTGGTGTATTTAATTTAAGGCATGATTAGTTTTGTTACTCTTGCTTTTGCTTGCATTTTAGCGTACTGCTATGGTCAAAAATCAGTACAACAAAAGCGGAATACTATAGCAAAAACATACGCTACGAAAGCTGTATCGTTCATTATCTTTAAAGATTTTACAGCATACCAGTGACCCGCCACGGCTAAGCACGTGTGTATTGCTATCTGTTATATCTTCGGAAACAATAATTTAAATAAAATCATATATAGGGCCACATTGTTCTTTAATAACAATACAATGTATTTAAGGTATGTCATTGATAAGGATTAATACTGTAAACTGTACGTATAATGTATAGTATTAAATAATGGTTATTGTAGCATAACCTTAAGCGATTGACATATACCATCGCAGACTTCCCAAAAGAAGGAGGTAATCAATTAAAGGAAAGTATGTTTTTTTTTTCGTACATATGTTACCTCGTTGCTCCGCTCATAGAGCTTCGATTTTGTACATTCTTTTTTTAAATGATGGATATTAGCTTCCCATTGGTCCGTTTTTTTTTATAATTCAGAAAATTAAGACGTCAAGAATCACACCCTCGTGCGATTAAACTGCAAACGCTGGCTCAATCTTAAGAGACTTAAAACATGTCTTACATATTTATACTACTTAAATTGGTTTACAATAAAGGCATATATCTATGTTTTAAGAAAAACGCACAATAAGCATTTTTATGTAAACTTTTTAAAAATTGTAATCGGGCACACATCATCAGCCTGTGTTAGTCCTGTGTTGCTGAACATAGGCCTCCCATTACGCACGCCTCCTAAATCATAAAATCGTATCCCACCACGCTGGTCCAATGCGGGTTGGTGGGTGGACCGATTTTTTACATGCCCATCTGACGCATTTATCATCTTACTTTTCAGACAATTGGGGGATCGGCCCAAATTGCCCTAGGCTTCGGAAGTAGTTAGCTATTGGACACATACAAAGCCTATTTAAGATAATAAAGTTTAAGTTCACATACAAGTTATTGCATTAAAAACTTTCCATTCTGTGTACATAAAACGTGTCATAGACGACATTTTGATGAAATGAATACCTTAAAAGAATCAGAGATTTAAAATGCGGTGGCAGAAAACACGACGGTATTTCGTACGGAGAGGACGTTGTCTACGGCTTGTATTGCGTAAAATAGTTTTACCCTTTCAGAAATCAGCCATACTTGTTTGTTGATCTATTTCATGTTATCAATGTTGTTGCATATTATGTGGGTTATCTCATGGGGTTTAGCCAATCCAAGGGTAATGAAGCATATTTTCTTGTTAGCATGTGAAGAAAGAAGATTTATAAGTTAAATAGTCGATAAAAAGTCTGCCCTTCAACAGATCTCTACCTTGTTGCATTTCAGATATCTTTCTCGACAGATCATAGAACTAAAGTGAGAGGTAGTGCACTGTTTATTTAATTGTATTTAATAGAGGTGGTAGGTCCACTTTTACAGAAATGTGTATACTGGGTTCGTAAAGGAGACGTATCATCCTATGTCTCACGTAGGCCGCGTCGACCACTTTTCATTAGGTGGCCCGTCTACTGGTCGGCCTTTTGTTGGCAATAAAAAGCAGGTCGTTCGACTGATGGAAATTGATAAGCCCTGCCCATAAGAAAAGATAAGCAAGACGCCACTTATCCGCTTATCACTCGGAGGCTTGATATGGTACGTTTCGTTTACCTAGTAATTACACTGTCTACATCTGACTGAGGGTTCCATGTAGAAAAGAGACCAGACCTTAAAAAATATTCGCTACTAGGGACTTCCAGGCCATAAACCCGTTCTGATTGCCGTTATACTTAATTTTATAAACCTCGTTCTTGTTATTTGAGTACCATAAGCATCGCTTAAGAGAAGAATCTTTACAAGCCTCCACAGTCCCTATCTATACTTTTACTCATATAGAAGTAATACTTTCCGACCGGCTAAGCACGTAATTAATTTTATTATACGCATATCATAAACTCATGTTCTCTTTAGCCTTGTACACAAAGTTTGAAAGATATAGGTTTCTGTAATAAATGCAATTCATATTAAAAAACCGTTTGACGGTCTACAACCTAAATCACTAGTCTACAGTCTATTGTCTACAATTATTACAATATTTTTGAACACATAAAATTACCTACTTCTAACCTAAAACTTTTTAAAACTAAACACTATAATTTTTATATGTTTTATTGTCCATTCATTATCATCATCATCAGTATATCCCACCACGCTCGTGCAATGGTCTATTGTCTATTAGTATTTGTATTTATAAATAAACTAAGAAGTGGTCAAAAAAGTTATAGTCGCTAAAAAGTAAGTAGTATTCTACTGATACTAAATATATTCATCTATTTTAATATTCTGAAGAGTTGTAGAGACTATCCTTTCAGCCATTTATCAACGGAGAGGATTTCATCTTAAACGGTGAAGTATTTGAATTGAACGTAACCAAGTGGAAGCTCCTAGTTTTATTCAAACGTATTGAAAGCGTTACCATTCTATTCACAAATAGGATGAATAAATAATAGGAAGCAATGTTTACAGTATCTTTCTTTACGCTGTTTTTATATTAATAAAATAGTCAATATGGTTTATTGAATATTATAAATCGTATACATAATTTGGCAGCTAACCATAATTATTTAACAATAATTTTTTGGAAAATCCAAAGTTTCAAAGAAATCTTTAAATTTGCATCGCACGTTTACGTTTATGTTTCCTTGTCGAATAAGTGATCTGATGTTTATATTTTTATTTTATTTTAAACCTAGTAAGTTGCAGATAAGTAGTTTCTGAGAAATAAAGTGATAAAAAAGTTTCTTAGTCGGAAATTTAGCTTTGATTGATAAAAAAAATACGCAATGAACGCCTTAAATGTACCTTAAATAAAGTCATATATGTCTTAGTACAAAAACCTTACAGTAATTATTGAATCCACAATATGAGTCATTTTTAAAATATTTCTATTTTATTGAGTCAAAAAGTTTTATTGAAATTATTTGCATAAATGTTATAATTCTTCCAGACAGTGAAAAATAAGTAAATCTTTTATGAGACAATGTATACGCTTTTACAACAAATTCCCAGTAAACTTTCAGAATTTAACTATTAATAAATTTAAAAAAATAGTAAAGGAACGTTTATGTGTTAAAGGTTATTATGACATATATGAATGATTATGAAAATAAAATGTCTAAAATTATTTATCACGCACTATCAGCAGAGGACATAAGCTGATAGACTTAACCAAAACCTCTTTGTTTAATATTTTTTAAGATCATGTTGCTGTTTTTTTTATTTTAATGTAAAGCTGTTGCGTCACAGATGTTAATGTTACTTTTTTATTTTCATTGTATATAATTATTTTCTGTTGTCACTTTCATATCAATTGTGTATGTCGTGTTTATCTATAAGTGATTGTAACACTGCAAGGAAGATACGTATTAATTTAAAATAACATGTGTACATGTTATTTTAAATTAATACGTATCTTGCTTGTATTGTGTTAACAATTGTTGATGAGCCTTTAAATAAAATAAAATAAAAGAATATATGTATACTTAATGTAATAAATGATAACACTACCTGGTAATGGAATGCTTGCTCCAGGCTTTTTCAAAATCAATATAAGTATGATAGAACTGTCTGTAGCTCATACGAATGTATATTTGATTATTTTAAAAATTACAAAAATGGCCCGCTAAGTTCCTTACGCCGGTTCTTCTCAGATCGGGGCATCGTATTCCGAACCTGTGGTGGTTCCGAACGTCTTTGACAATCAATAAGCGATTGTTACACTTCTATATTGAATAAAGATATTTAAATTTGAACTTAAAAAATTCTGATTGATATTTTCAATCAGAATTTTTTGCATTAGAAATAACGGAGCTGTGTTACTAAAACACATTGATATCTTTTTATATTGCTAACGGTGGCTTTATCATTAAATATTAATGTAGACAACTTTGTGTTGAAATCACACTCTTAGTAGATAAGAGACAAAAATGTGTGCATCATAAAAAACTATCTGTAAAAAAATTTATAGTAATACTGCTAATTTGAGTTGGGACGGCGAAACGGACCGTTTTAAAACAATGCGTGATCAATTGTCAGTCATATTTTTTTTTTTTTAATTTTGTTTTAGTTAAGCCTTAATTCATACAACGTACTTTATAGTATGAAAATGGGGAAATATATTTTTTTAATAAATCATTTTCTTGTTTTAAAACGTTACGTACGTTTATATTCCACTGTATACGGCTATAAAAATATATATAGCTTCGTATGCGTCGCAGTAAACTACGTTAGTCGCCCATTCAATTTGAATAATTCTCGCTTCAAGATTGCGGAGAATCTACAATGTTCTTTTTCTACTATTGAGTTCTATAACGCTTGATAATAACTTAATCTTTTTCCGGTTGAATAAAAGTTCTACATTCTAATTGTTTTTAAAAATAGTTATTTCTTGAAAAATTTTATCGTAAACAAGGTATTACAACTATAACCTAGTCAACTCTGATTACAGTGGTGGGTCTTTATTAGAGAACAGCCATGTGCGTAGCAAATTGTATTGCAAAATCAAGCGCAAGTTAGTGGTTTAAAATATCTTTTTTGCTCCTAATCTTGTCCCTATATGGTAATACCAATAAGTTCCCGGTGAAGAAGAAAGAAACTGGTGGTAGGTCCCCTGTTTACAGGAGACCGTCTGGTGAGTACCACCGCGGTGCCTATTACTGCCGCGAAGTAGTAGTGTGAAAACACGCTGTGTTCCGGTTTTAAGGGCACCGTAACCAGCGTATTTACTGGGTAAACGGACTAAACACCCTATGTCTCAAGTTAGGCAACGCGTTGGTTCGACTGGTATTGCCAATGTCCATGGCGTCGTTGACTACTTCCCATTAGGTGGCCTGACTGCTCATCTGCCTGCGTATGCCATAAAAAAAAGTTCGATATTTGGTGGAAAAGTATTCTGATATTGACAAGTAACTATAATGTAGAAAACTGATTCTTGTTTGTTACTCCATTAAATAGTTTTAGGTTATAGAAAAAGGGTGTTTTATGTATTAAATAACAATATTACTATAAAGGGTTTAATAGGCTTCCATGATTCTTGTATGACAGTATAAAACTTTGGTACAATTCTGATGTAACTCCATATCCATTGTTTTCATTAAAATAAAACGAACGCAAACTCACTTCAACTATTTGCAATAAATATATCAAAACCGTCGGCACTAAGACAACTTTAAAGTTTTATAATATTACTAATCTCGTGATGTTTTACAGGTTATTGTGATTTTAGATTACTGTAGAATCGTTTGGCTTCCGTGAAAGTTGTTCTGTGAAAGTTTACGCCATCCAGTGATTTATATGAAAGCGGTTGAGTTAACAGACTAACGGATTACAGATATCCGTTCCGCGAAAATAGGTTCGAGTTGGTTTATTCGTTTTATAATTTTGAGGAGGTAACCCAAATATAAAATTTTGTATTCCAATACATTTCATTACAAGAACAGAAATCTAACGCTAAGCAATTTTCTGTTAAGTAAATAAAATCAATTTAACAACTCTTTATGATGATTTTATAAATATTGTCTTTAAGATAAAGATACTGTATTATTTAATAAAGTTGGACACAAGAGGAAGTTGCCTTTTGCTGTATTTCATTAAAAGTTATTTTAATAACAGGAACAACTTAATTTGAAGTGATAATTCTTAAATAGCTAAGAGTATTGTCGCTAGACTTTTGCGAGAGTTTAGCAGCCGTTATATTTATTCATAGTACTTTTTTAACTAATTGTAGTCGTCAAAGTCATAAAAAAATATTCATAAAAGAAATAAGCAAAGCGCAATAATTAAGCTGCATCAAAGTTGAAAAATCAGTTTTTGTATAAAAAATATTGTATCTCAATTAAAACAAAACACATCATAAGAATTTTAATTTGTAAATAATTTATAGGTTAGAAAAGGAAAACTATTTTTTTCTCCTTGGTTTGTAACCAACAACGGACGGGTCCACCGTTTTCAAAGCAATGAGGTTTTGTCAAACCATGTGATCTTAATGGTTTGAACCTTTATCATAGTTGTCTATCGAAAAATAAGTTAAATGTTCCAATTTAAAGGGTTAAGATATGTGTGTTTATAACATCTTGGGCAACGTTCTTTAGGCCTAATAGTAATTTTTACTTAACTTTAAAGCTTGTCTCATCACTTCATTACAAAAATACGACGCTATTTATTGGAAAGCGTACGTGTTGAGAAGATTACCGAATTTCAGCTGCATGTTGCCTGAAAAGTAGATTGCATTTGATTGGTTCAGGTGCTTGATATACAAAGAGCAGATTAACCGGTTTATTACAGAGCAAACGAGATCGCTGCGATAAGGACAAGTGTAATTTGAAGACTCTTTCGATTTATGTATGAAAAACTATTGCAAAAGCTTTTATGAAATATTATACTGTTAATATTTTTTTTTGTTTATTGGCACCTTTTTTTTATATTCATGTCCAACAATATCTTGTTATTAAGTATCTTTTCGCCCGGTCAAAAATTACATATATTTTTCACATCCCAAGCCTCCTTGTACATCTTTTTCTTCTCTTCTGGTTTTGTCAATAATTTGATGTCAGTAAACCTTGACCTTTAACTTTCTTGATTACCCATTTCTAGTTTGAATTAACTTTTTAAATATTAATAATAACATAGATATACAGGAATAGTAGGAGTTACATAAGTGGATCAATAAATTGCTTAAGATACTAACTAGACTATTCTTTACATAAATATTTTATAGAACGCACGTGATTGGACTACTTTAGTGTCGTAAGTTAAAGTTTGTGCGACAACACAACTTGTGTGTAAATATCAATGGATGGATGGAGCTTAAGGGATTAAACGGAAAGGAAACGAGAATAGGTCGCTTTTGTTTGGTTTGGGTGTTTTAAATACAAAAGAGCAAATAAGCCAAATTAAGAAAGGGCTGTGACAGAAGCTAAACCTTCTAATTTATTAAAATATATTTCAACATATAAATTAAATTAATGGAATTATCGTGCGTATACATTGATATAAAAGAAATAAAAAACGAATAATCAGACAGATCGGAATTTAACTGTCTGATTTGTTTAATTTTCCAACAATTAATTAAAAGATATAAACAAAACGTTTGTAAAAAAGGGGAAGACTTGAATAAGTCTACGTAATTACCTGTGAAATAAAATATATCCCCACAAAAGTTTCCCTGAACCAGTATTACAGGAAAACAATATACAATAATTTTCATTTTGCTGTTTTTGAAACAACTTTCCCTTCATATTGATATAACACCTTACCAACAAACTATTGATAACTGACATAATCGTCAATCTGCAATATCACTGTGTCTCCCACCTGTTAGGTTTGAAGGTAAAAATCAACAAGACTAAGATCAAACCCTGATATCCAAACATACAGCGCCTTATATTTTAATGCAGACGTTCCTGGATCGAACACAGCACTAATTTTAACGAAATGCCTAATAATATTTACAAGGACAAGGACGGGGTAAGCTTTTTTTCTGTGTTCCCCTGATATTGATTGGGGCCTTTTATGGTCTTATCTAATTTGTTCAGGGCAGGCTTTGCTAGACTCACCCCGACCAAAACTGACGTCTAAACTCATAGACTTTGTAATGTTCAGCGTTCCAATATCTATATTTAATTAAGGAAATCCTGAAATGCAAGTTAGTCTTCTGAACCTTTGCTCTCTAGACAAATAACTTCAGCCAAGTCAATGGTCTTCACGGTCAAAAATATGTGTCCATTGATGTCTGCAATAATTTCATGCTAAATTAGGTTTAGTACACATAAATCACAAAGTTATGGAAGTTAATATGAGTTATGCACATAAATTGTTCACAAACAGTCGTATATGTAACTTTAAATGACTACACCATAGTAATGTAACAATAAACTTGTTTATTTATGATTTTTAGAGCCCTGCTACAAGAGGCCTGTAAGCTTTTACTATTTTAATACTCTAAGGATATGCTCTAGTATACAATTCTATTAACCATTTATCAGCAACAAAAAGCGGAATCCTTTTTGAATGATGTAATATTAAAATAGAACGTAGCCAAGTGGAGGCCTCTTCAGTTCTTTGCAAACATTTAAAAGCATTTCCATTCAATTTTAAGTAATATGAATACAGATAGCAAGAATTGTACTCAGTAGTGTAATTAGAGATTTAAAAAAAAGGTTTTTTAACGGTACATAAGATGTTAATCTTTTAACGTGATGAATTAATATTGAGAGAATTTAATTATTTCTTTTATTTACGCGATTATTATACAAATCCACTAATTTACGGATTTTTCGCGTAACTTAAATATATTTGTTCCCGACGGTTCGGATTCTTTTTAGCATCCTGAAATGATGTGTGTGCTTCAGAATAAATTAATTTCCTATTTAAAGGGCCTTTAGTAGAGAAACTATCAGAGATTCGCCTCATCAGATGTCCCTAGAGCTACTAAACAAGCTGTCGTAACATGAGCTCAAAAGTAACTATTAAAAATGTAATGTTTAATGTCAGAACTTACAATTCGTTTAGACTCAGTGTAAGATTCTAGGTCACAAGACGGATGGGAATCTTGTTTGCTTTGATGTCAAAGTTTACGAGATTAGCATAAATCTTTTTTCTAAATAATTTTTTTGTTCCAACTTTATATTGCCTAGACTTTATTGACCATGAAGTCTAGTCTATTGTATATGACGAGTGTATAACGCAACATTATTATTTGATGTTACAAATATACACTTCGTCGACCGACTTTTTACATGCCCATCCGACGCATGGATTGCCTTCATACAAATGGGCGACCGACCAAATTGTCCTAACCGACCAAAAATCATTGGTTGAGTAGCTTTATCCGCGAGCTTTGAACCCACGACATTCAGCTCATAAAAGAAGGGCATATACCAATAGGTAGCCAGCGAATTTACAGGGTAAACGAGACGTAACTTCCTCATATGTCTCACGTCAATAGGCGTCAGTGACTACTTTACGTCGGTGGCCCTACTGCTTGTCAGTATTTGTTAGCAATTAGGATTAACTTATAAATCAGTCTTAGGAAATAGATTTAAAGTTTTTTATAAGACGATAAAAACATTTTTATTCCACTGTGTAAGATTAAATAAATAAATAGGTTTCGTACCGCAGTGCCAAACCACGCTAGTCACCCATTACATTTGAATATTTCACGCCTCAAGATTGCGAGGAATCTAAAATGTTCTTTTCCTTTACTGAGTTATATAGCTCTTAGATGTAGACTAACTTTTCTTTTCTGAATAAATTCATAAAATATTTATCGATATAAAGCACTGCAATTAACAATTATAGTTATTCATTGTTTACATTTTTTCCTTCTTTTTCAAATATTTAACATATTTACATATTCATAATATCAATAATACAAAATGAAATTTTATCAAATTAGTGCTCAAATGCACTGATGGATTTGAAATCACGTGGGTGGCTTACAAAGCTGATGCAATAAATAATAACAGCAATATAATAAGGTCGTTTATCTCATCAGCTTTGAAACTGCACAGCTCAATGCATAGTCTAATAATTTTGTGCAGCCAATGAACAGTTTCAGTTCAATAACTGATACCAACGCATTACAACCATACGGAGGCCTCCGTTACCATAACTAACAATAAAAGCTAGTAGATGCGTGAATATCATAATATTATAGTGCACAAGTGTACGCACAAACACAGATGCACCCACTATTTCTTTACACTCGTCCCGACGGGACGGATAAGCGACACGACCACAGAAAACATAAGGCGCAGGACCGTCTTTCCACATGCCCATCCGATGCATCAATCATCTTACTTTACTGGCGATCGGGTGATCAGCCCGCATTGCCATAACCAACAAAGAATCAACAATAAAAAGTTATTGAGTAAAAGAGAAACCGGAGATCGGGGGTTTAAATCCTGCTCCGCAATCCCTGCGGTTTCTAAAGCGCAAGCCCATGCATTTAGGCTACACAGGCAGTTTAGATCATTTCAGATATAAGATATACATTTTATAATGGGAAAATAAAAAACGCATCTTGATTTAAATGTACCTCATTCATGTATAGTTTAAAGGTTCTTTACATAAAAATAAACCTCTATACTACTTTATGCGTTTATTATGTTCTCTGCATTAATTTGCTTCAAAATTTTGATCATAACTTTAGTTTGAGCGAAGAAATAAAGTAATGACAAATCTTTTTTTACATAAAATATTACGAAAGTAGTTAGGTAAATTAATATTATATTATGTACGAAAAATATCCCTTTAATTAATTATATCCACCTTAAGTCAACGCAATTAAGGAAACAACGGAACCGTTTCAAAAAACAACGTAAATGTTTTTAATTAGTAAGACAAAAGCCAGTAATTAGTAAGCGTCTCCGAAATAAAGCAGTCAATGTAAAAAACGAAATTAAGTTCGCATGGATTTCTTGAACGTAAAATATTTTTTTATTGTTTTAAGGTTTTAGACTTGAGTTTCGCCGTAAAATATCTTATTGATTCAATTTTCATTATAATTATATCGATGTAGTAGTCTCTGGTCTCATTTTCACAGAGTTAAATGTATGTGTTTATTCAGGGTAATTTTTAATATTTAGTATTTTGTTTCATAAATATTTTAAAACTTTTCTTGATTCTATTGATTGATCTATGAAGCTCGGTAAATTGATACAGAAAAATTGTTAATCAAATAATGTGTGTATAAATTAAAATTATTAAAAGTGTTCCCAGTCTTTTTTTAGGCAGTAAAAAAATGATTAGCCCACTAACGGGGCACTTAGATGCATCATCCGTTGTATTTTAACATAAAGAAGAGACTGTATGAAATTGCATATCAAATCCATTTTTCACGAAATTTTCGCCTTAATTATTTATTTTTATCCCCGACGTTGCGTATTCTCTTCATATATCTGTATTTTAATTTTGACACACACATTGAGAAACAGACATATCCCGTCTTAGTATGGCCATCATCTTGGATGCTGCAAAAAAACTAATTGTATACCATTGATAGAGTATTAACATATAATATGTCAGAGATTCTATTCTAGTAAAACTAAAATTTAAAAAGCTCTGTTCATGTTTTTTTTTGTTATTTACTAAAGTGACTAGATGAGTAGGAAGGACACCTCATTATTAGTGATGCAACGGATCTCTGTTTCTGTTTCCGAAAGTGCGGAAGTTCCGTGCGCTTTTCAACATCCGTTTCTGCTTCTGTTTCCGCAACTTTGAACCTTTTAACAATTTTAACGGGACTTTACAACCGATGGCTGAGAGTTACGCATGCGCGGCGCAAAGCGCGTGCGAGTTTCTGGTCGGTTGAGCGCGCGGGCAAGGGGTCAGTTAGCGAACCGCGCAGGCATTTATCACATTTGTTTGTTTACGTACTTTTTCGTGAATGTAAGCGCGTAAAATTTTCTGCTGCTGATTGTGTCATGTTAACTTAACCTGTCAAACAGAACCAGACAATGTAAAGAGTTAACTAACCTACCTACGATGATAGTGTATCTGTTGGGGGTATACCAAAAGGCTCGAACCTCTCATATTCTTCAATGTTGAATCATCATTTTAAAAATGTTAGAATCCATGTTAAGTACAAACGAAGATCAAGAAATGTCGACTACAACTAATGAGAGTGAAAATCACCTTTTGTATATAGTCATATTTTTAGGAGTACAACAAAGAAAAGAAGAAGAGCCTATTGAGTGGTGGAAATTAAATTCACACAAATATCGTAATCTTTTACCATTAGTAAGCCAATATTCGTCAGTAACCCCTAGCAGCATCGCCAGTGAACAATTATTTAGCGGAGCTGGACTTATATACGAAGAACACCGGAACAGATTATTTATTCTGATTTAGGTGTAAAAAATTACTTTTTATAAAATATAACTTGCCGCTACTAAATATGAAATATTAATAAAATGTTCAGTTGCAAAGTTGCAATATTGTTTTCTGTAGTAGATTTCTTATATATCTATTTCTAATCTAGATTTGGTGTATTTGATACTTTATAAAGGATTATATTTGAAAACTTGTTTATTTTTCATATTATTTACACTTCCGTTTCCGCATCCGCTTCCGTTTCCGTTTCTGCTAAAATTTACTTTTGATACCTGTTTCCGTTTCTGGTTCCGCTAAGACACTTCCGTTGCGTCACTAATATTTATATTGTGTATTTGTAGCGTAAATACCTCAAAACCGCTCCAACTACGCTGGCTGCAGTAGTAGACAGTAATGGTTGTACACTTTTGCTTTGCAGCAGAAAAAGGGAACGCGTAGTACTACCCTTCCCCTTCGCCTCAAAATCATAGTCGCTGTTTTTTAGCTAAACGATTTCTGTACCAATGTCGATAGATGTGATACAATTGGAACATAATTGATAACTGCTCATTCATTCGAAAAGGGTTGTTTAAAACGTTGGTTACAACTTTTATAGATTTTAATTAACGATTAAGAGTTGAAGCTATTGAGAAGTTATCTTTAAGTGGTGAAGTTAGTATTAGAATCATTGAAGTAGTTGTTAGGGTCTCAATGCATTACATATGGTTCTGGAATACTTTTCAATTGTGTTCAAGTATTTATGAAGACCCCTTATAAAAGCTTATCAAAGTAACTAAAGAAACTAAAAGAGTTTCTATAACAATATGATGGTGTTTCTGAAATTCCTGTTTAAATTTTAAAGAAAACCACAAAAAGGAAAGGATAAATCGTTATACGGACAATATTTTTTTTTTAAATAACATATTTTCGTTAATACAATCATGTCTTTATCCATGCTCTTCCATTACTTAAATTTCCCTTCTACTGCAATTTTTCCCCTTTTTATTTTAAATACTTATGCAATGATGAAAAAAATCTTTAATCCCAGAACCGTCTCGTCTTATGTCCAGCTACGATGTGTTGTATCCGAATCTAGGCATTCCTTATTCGTAATCAAATCGATTTTTCTGTTCAATGATCTTCCACTGAAAGTTAAAATGGCTGAAAATCACGCTTCGTAAAAGAAAACGCAAAGTTGGCTAGAATTATCTACATCAACATTAAGTGTGTGCTATTGAATGTTTATGTAAATTTACGTCATATAGTTATGTATAACGTATTTATGTATTATAGAAATGTACTATAATATAACGTTCATTTATGTTTTTTTGGTATGCGAGTAGTGCACCTACTAATTATTCTCACCCTAAGGCTGACTGGCAAAGATTGCTTTTAGCATTAAGTTTTAATTTTAGAATGAAGTAAAACAAAATTTGTAATATCTGTTTCATTGTGCAAAAATAATAAATAAATATTATACGACAAAAAATTTATAAACCTGTTTTAGTTAACTCACTACATAAGTTGCAAAGCTATTCATTCCTGTTCATTGTATTAAATTTTCTAAAAGAGCAAACAAGAGAAACTTATATTGGATCCATTATTAAGTACTAAAATCACAAGAGTCTCATGATATTGTTGTTGAATATAGTTGTATTTTGAGAAGAGCAGATGCAACTGTCACAGAAATCTCCAGCCGACAATCAGATTTCTAGTACAGATTTTGCAAATCTTTTATATTACTTAGCTGGTGTTATAAAGTTATTTTGGACAAATCTTAATTAACTAGAACTGCCTTAGAAACGTTCTTACGGCAGATCTGCATTACAGTGAGTAAGACTAGATCCGCAGTACTAAGTTAAATTAGTCATAAAATGAAGGAAGGCGGACATAAGAACTCTTAAATGAAACCCTCAGAAATACAGTCATATCTTCTATTCACTTAAATAGTCTTGACAAACACTCTTGTGCCCCATGATATCCAGGATCGAACATGAAATTCAAATCTTCCAATATTTAATTCAAACTGGTGGATACACTCACTTTGTTTAGGCAAAACCCTACCGCTAGATTCTAGAAAAAGGAGCTTTGACCTTGAGGAAGATCTCATGAAAGAAATTAATGAACTTTTTTGTCATTTTGAAAATATAATAAATAATAAACTCACATAGCGAGTAGCATAAAATTATATTTTAATAATAAAACCTGAGAAACATTACCAGAAACCACTAGAGTGTTGTATTATTTAATAACATTGTAACTTTACCTTTAAGACACTAAAATGTTCCTTTGATAACTTTTAAACATATTAAGTGATTGAATTTTGTTAGATCCAAAGAACTCACTTGAGCATAATCAGAATTTTGAGAGATCGGTGAGATGGCTCTGGCGATAGCTAGTTTGTTCTTAACCGTCTGAGACACGAAAAGCTCCGAAATTAAACTCTGACACGAACTTCCGTCAAGCGGCAGTAAGGTTTTAACCATAAATACTGGTGGTACGAAAGGCACTCGTTGAGGCTTTGTTTTTATAGGTTTTTAGCATGTGCATACCCAAGTAGAAAATATATTTAAATAAAGTAGCTACTTAAAAGTTTTGATACTCAAAATTATCATATTATCTATTTTATTTGTTGCAATTATGTTATAGGTTTAATATTACAAGAAATTCAGTGTTAAATAAAATAATGTACTTCATTTTTAGATTTAGAATTTTATCGTTTGTTTAATTTCAACTAGCAAATGTTAATAGAAACTAATGAATGTTTCATTGTTTATTGAAATATATTATCATTATGTAAACCACAACCTAAGTCAAAAGTTTATTTTAGATTCAATAAAGATGGGATTAAACTAGGTAGTTAATTGTCTAGTATGTAGTTATTAAGTTATATAAAGTTCTAGTAAGTTCGCTTTTGATGCTTGATCTTAATACCAAATATCACTTGCACAAATTTAAGCACTTATAATTTGTTATGGATTCAACTTTAGATTGCCAGTTCGAAAGTAAACCAATTCTATTTTTAACAAAAAAACAAACAAACTCAAGTACTTTTAAATAAATACAGCACGTGAAAACTTTAGTTAATTATGGTTTTAGATAAAACGTAGATAAACTATGATTTCTGTAGCACTTCACACTGTATTTTAAGGAATTCATTTAATTAAATGCTATTATGTACACCTTCTGACTATATGAAACATAAAAAAAAAATTTTCTGACTTGAATGATCTTGTAATGTGCCTAATGGAATATTTTACAATATGTATTTATGTCAAAATATTCTCATTAAGTATATTTATATTATGTAAATATACTGCACGATATTCCTAAAATGTAGATACGTGTACGTACGGACTCTATTGTAGACCAATTCAAGAAGTACCATTTTCTTTATATATATAAATATACATTTATAGAGACAGATAGTAAGATATTTAGTTAAATTGCCTAGATAACAGGCAAATTATCCTGAACAAATAAAAGCACGTCTGGGAAAATTATACCGACATTTTGTCACTTATAATACTTTTTAAATTGGTTTATATAATAACATTTACCTTAACCCAACGCAATTAAGGAAATATTGGAACCGTTTAAAGAACAAAGTTATGTTGTTTTAATTAATAAGGCGAAAGCCAGTAATTAGGAAGCATAAAGCAAAAAATTGTAATAGTGCTTTTAAACAGTTCGTGAACGTTTTGATAATAAATTCTTAAAAAAGTCTTATCTATTCGAATAAATAAAATTTTACGTTACAAAATAGCCGTTCTTAACTGATTACAGCGTGTTTCGTAACTAATTTTATTAATGTATCATATATATTTTTAACTTTGTTTGTCTGTCTGTCTGAAATTGGAAAGCTGGTCCCATTTTTAAAGTGGACTTTCTACTGAAGATAGCTGATTGTTATAGTCTAATTTAGGCCACTATTTTTTTTTTTTTAACAATGTTTCTCGAATTTGTTCAGTTGCACTTGCATCTTAGCTTATGCCTGCCGCGCCGTCCTTTATTTTTGGGGCCCAAAGGTGCATGTTTTAGCCCAAAGCGGGTCGGATAGCTTGATGCGTATAGATAGTATAGCGACCGTTAAAGTTGCTAAGCGAAAGTTTGCACCACTACGTGATTTATATGTTAGCGGGCGCGTTGAGCGGATTAACGGATTATAGATATCCGTTGTGCGAAAATGGGTCGCAGTTGGTTTTTTCAGGCACTTTATGATTACAAAAAGATAATCCAAACATAGGAGTTGAATTCAATTAAAATGGGATAATGACGATAAAAAGATTATTAGGAATAATAACTGTAACTGAGTGTGCCGCAGTTTTTTATGACTTATTGTATTAAATTAAATACAATATTTAAGTTAATGGTATGTTCATTTACAGTATTGAAATAACGTCGTGCCATTTGGTTATTTATTTAATTCAGGTCTAAATATTAAAAGATTGTTAATGTGAGTAATTCTTTAATCTTCTTCTTCTTAGCGTTTTGATGACAAGATATTGTTCTTGTTATTGTGGTAAAAGGATCCGCCAGTCAGCGTCGGGACTAGCTTACTGTTGCCCAGAGTGCGCTGGATGTATCGGGTATTTTGATACGTCACTCGCAGAGGCTCGTTCTTAAACCAAAACTGCATATTATTTATTGAGAGTGCATGGGGCTCCAAACAACTTTGGAATCCAAGCCAACCTCACCTGCTCGTGGTGCACTCTGCTGAATAACAAACGAGGCTCTGGCAAACCACCCACCAACCTGCAATGAACCAGCGTGGTAGGATGCGGTCCATAGCAGCGTAATGAAGTGTACACTAGGGAGGCCTTTGTCCAGCAAAAGACTGACACGGGCTGTTGGTGATGAATTTATCGAGAATATTTAGTACAGATGTCCAATATTTAACATTGAGAATAAGCCTTTTTAAATAAATAAATCGTAATGAAACTTAGTAACAACATAAGCCGTACAACATTAACTTATGAAAATAAAATCTTAACAGGTACTCCCCACAAACAAGTTTTACAAATGGTTCAACTAGTAAATTTTGGCTTCAGAGAGTACTAGGCGATCTGTGACATCTAGCTACTGAGCTTTGTTCTGTTAGGCACTATGAAACAACATTTCCAAATTTTTAATCTGCGTAACAAGAACTCTTATTGAACGTTAAATAGAGTCTCACTCTCTCCTTTTAAAAATAGCAAGTAATTATCGTTAGTTCAACAGATAAATCGTTTATTTTCAAATATTTATCGAAAATTAAAACACAAGATTTCTTACTTGTATTTTGTTTTTCATATTTGTTGATAATACCTAAATTATACGTTATTATGTAACAAACGTACTCGAAGTCGATGAAATAACCCTGATAAATACATGAATGTTTTTCTTTAATCAAAAATGTTTCCCGTTTTGAGCCCTAAACGTTTTTTCACCCCATCACACTAGTTAAATGGCCTTAGCTATGGCCCTTATTTAGGTCGTCTGAGAGATATCGACATGAAAAGCTCGTTTGATTTTAATATTTAAAGCTCTAAGCTAGTGGAAAAATCTTTTCCTAGATGGTTTGGCTCAGATTTTTTTTGCAATATACATTATAACAAAAACATAAATAACTTAATCTTTGATGTTATAAACGTTTTGATTTATTATTATTGATAAAATTTTCGTTTACATTAGTTGTATTATTTTTTGATACCACGCGCTCAATATCTTTCTATTTTTTTATTTTGCTTTATATAATCGACGTTTTATTCGCCGTAAGGATTAAATTGAAGGATGGATTGAAAGTAAAGGATTTTGTGATTTAATTAACACTGATAAACACTATTTTAAACTGAAAAAAAAGCTTTAAACATAACGTGTGGCATACACGTACATTTACATTTCTATGTTAAAATTCATGTACAATGGAGCGAAAATATTTATTTTCTATCTTTCTTTTTTCTTGGTTTTTTTTTCTGTCAAAATACGGTAGGGCAGAAATAATTCCGCATACTGGTTTAATGGTAATAGTAGATAGTCATTACTGAATAATAAATACATAACATTTTGTAAATAAGCAATAAGATCTGCTATGTATTTACATAGCAGAGCTTAAGGCTTATTATCAGGCTAAAATTTTGCTCGTCATATAAATAACTATGTTTACACCTGGGTGCTATTCGATTTTGAAGCAAATACTCCAAACATAGGTATTTGTTTCAGAAATACCTATAGTTACCTAAACCATAAGGTTGTGCATAAAATAGTTTGAGTTTGGCTTGGTTTACTTTTAATCTAAATGATTATGTAACCCCGATGAGGTTCCTCGCTTTGTCGTAGCGGTTGAGTTCAGTACCGCGGCCAGTTCAGCAGCGGGGAAGCTAAGAAGAACCTGGCTGGCTTGTGGTGAATGGCCGGCCGTGGAGGAGGCTTTTTTTTACTGTGGGGAAATGCCTACGCATAGCCGTCCTCGAACGGGCAAAGACGGGCTATATCGGACTCGCACCGACTAAAACCACCACGTTGTTCCTTCCTGACGCCTTTAGGGTGGGGTCATAGTAACGTGCTTACATACATCTGCAACCCTACTAGTGCTGGCCGCCGGAGCAACCCTGTCTCGGCCCTACGGCCATCTGCCTTCCTCTGGGCGCGTCGGAATTCCACGCCCTGTCTCGGCCACTGTATTCAGGTAACAGACTCCCCGAGTCTGTTACTCAGGGCCATGGGAGCCAGGAGTACCAGCCCACGCAGGGTAGAGACTCCCAGCTCGGCTCGCAGAAGCAGAGATCGACGACACCGTGCCGAATGTCCCTCCTCCCACGGCCTCTTCACATCACATCAGCGGTGCGACCCTGCCGAGACGCGGAGAGCGGTATACGGAATACCAACACCCTCTTCCCCGTGACTCCACCTTTGTTGCGAAGGACAGAAGGCGGAACACCTACCTCCTGCAACCCGTCTTTCGCACCCTCCTAGGCGCGTCCAAAGCGGGCTTGTTCAGCCACCCCAGAGCAGCCTCCACCACGGAACCCTGAACAGGCTCTGGCTAAGTCGCAGCGGTGGGACTTAGTACTGCGGCTTGGGCTAGTCGCTGGAATCTAAGAGAACCTGGCACGCCTGATGAGTAGGGCCGGCCGCTCGGGTTACAGAAGACTGGGAAAGAGTTACTTGAACTAATCTCTGAAGCGCCACGAAAGAACAACGTAATGGTTTCAGTCGTTGCGAGTACAACATTACCCGTCCTTCCACGCGCGACGACGGTATGCGTAGCCATTTCCCCATGATAAAAATAAGCAGATAGATTACGTTAACAAAACGGCACATAGACTCATTCTTACGATTTATCATCGGTCCACGGTGATATTAAGTATTTCACAGTATATTTATCATGGCCCAAAGGTTTTTCGGTGATATCGGAACAGCTCATAAGAGGCAGAGCTTTGTTAGTTTTTTACATACATGACACTTTCTAAAGATATACTTCTATGGGCGTGTGGAGAATAATGATACGAATACATTTTACAACGCTGAAAACCGACACTCTGAAATTAGCTATTTTCAGTTGAAAATTGTATTTATGATAATTATTTTAGCGAGAGTAGAGTGTTAAATTTTTTTTTTTTTACATTTTAATATTTAAACCTCTTTTTGCTGCAAAACAACAAACGCTTGAACTTCTTACGCGTTAGCACACACGCACTTATTTATTCTATTTTACACCACATATTTTTATAAATTATAACATAAGAAGGATAGCCATTGCATTGGAAATGTAATGGAGTAGTTGTTTTTTTTTATTTTATTTAAACCTTTGAATACTTTTGCGTAAGAGATTAACAAATTTTCAAACAATATTGAAAACGTTTACACTCGAAATAAAATTAGCTTTATTCGTTATTGTACGCAGTTTTGTTATATCATGATACTTTTCAGTTTTATACATTAAATCTGTTTATACTTTATTAGCCTAGTACCCTTAAATCTATAGCATTACCTTAGTAAAAAAAATGTGTCGATAAAATTGCCAATTTCAGAAATTAATTTTAAAAAAATATTGTTGTTTATTATTAAAATCAAATGTATGTTTTTATCCTAGTACGAAATTAATGAACTTTTTGTTTTGTTTATTGGAGTAGGAGTAAAATGTCCCAATATATTACCCATATGCATTAAAACTTATACTTTTGGTTTATGAAATACAGGTCCCTCATATTAATATTTAAATAAGTACAAAAGTCCTCCTTGCTTTGTAAATATAAAAGATCTTTATTAATACTAAAATATACTAAGATCAACAAATCTACCGCATATTACATATGGTCAGATTTCAATGATTTGAAACTCCTTAACTTACGCATAAAAAATAGCTACAGCCAATTATAAGGCTATACGCTGGATTGTTTTATTACTGCATTAAAATTTTTTACATAAATTTTAATGCAGATGGCATTATAATTTAATCATTATGGATAATGCATTAGCTGTCGGTAATGCAACTGCCTCCATAGCCTAGTGGTATGGGCGTGTGCCTTAGAAACCGAAGGTCATGATTTTGAATCCTATCGGGACTCAACGAATGTTCATTGTTCATTGTTGTTTCCTAGTTGGTTAGGGCAATTTGGGCTGATCGCCCAGTTGTCTAAAAAGTAAGATGATCTATGCGTCGGATGTCGGATGTCGGATGTCGGATGTCGGTGTTGGAATACGGTCCCCCAATTACCAAATGGAGAAGAGGAGGCCTTTGTCTAGCAATAGACATATGGATTATGATTGGATAGATAATGATATACCGTCGGTCAACTTTTATGGAATGTTTTGTTTAATACTAAAACAAGTTGTAAATCCACTAGGATTTATAATTATAGAACGAATATTCGTAATCGGATATAAGTACGTTGAAATTCTACTAAGCACCGCTTCAAATTACAAGCAATGTAATGCCATCCGAAAATGCAAGCTCATTGAACATTTCGAAATGGCTCAATAGTTCTATGCATTTGTAATCTTCGTACCGTGGTACGAAGTAAATAAATTAATATGTATGGATATTTTGATTTGTTATAAAATGTAAAAATAATAATTATGGATGGGTATTTTGTATATTTCTATGTATATATACAAGATGTATTTAGTATATCGCTTTAGATAAGGTCACCCTATGCCGTATTATTAATGAAAGCTTCGCCGCTTAATTTATGTATTTCGTAATTAACCTTACCTTTTTTACGAAACCTAGTGGAGTTAATTAACTATTAGACAAATAATATACGTCTTAATACGAAAGAATGACCTATTTTTTTACACCAATTGACGTCACAAAATGTTGCCGTAAAACATTTTCAAATTCTCTCCGGATGCGCCTAAAAACTTTTACGCAATCATTTAAAATTTATCTTTATCTACATATTTTCCCTTTGCTTGGATCCTGTTAATCATTTTTATACCTATTCAGAGTGATTTTCCATAAACGGATGACCCTACTGACGGAGTACGGCGTATTGGTAATACAAAAATAGTTTCTGTACAAAATATAGTCGTCATCAAGTCTCGGTCTATTTTCCTTTGGAACCCCAATCGTATTTCCGCTTCATCGCACGAAGCGCAAAACTGCATCGTCTTGTAAACGTCCCGTCTGGGAGGGATTCATATGAAAAGCTCGTTTCATTTGAATATTTCACGCTCCAAGCCTGCGGGAAACTCGTCGCAGAGTTTTATTTTATAATATGATTTAGACATGGTTTGTTTTTACAACAGTTTGTAAAACTGTTGCAAAATACTTTTATTATATTAAATTCACCTTTAATAACTGGTAGAGCTATATTTTCATATTTATATGTAAATTTATTAAAAATTGCTTAGGAAGACGAGAAGCTTCTTATGTCTTAAAGTTTAGGCTCTCCGTTTTATTATATTTGTATAATGAATTTATATTTATGTCTAAAGATATTTACTTAACAAATATGCTATACTTTACTGAATTAACAATATTATTGGAGACAGTCTGAAGACAGTCAGAAGTGGACGAAATTTTCGTTGTACTTTGTAGAATGTAGAAATGTATAAGACTTGTTTTGAAAACTATATTTGGCCATCATATTGTTTCTCTAGTTCGAACAAGCATGAATATGTCTATATATAACTTACATAATAGAATATTCGATATTGTTCATAAATTTACAGTGCACGCGTGATTGAGTTCCCTTAGTGCCCGGAAATAATGTTTATTCGACAAAATGTAGTATACAAATCTAGTATGTATATCTCATTCTTTTAGTAGATTAACAGATTTGGTTTCGTGAGAATCAGTTGATTCATCTAATGTTTTGTATACAAACACTAGATAATCCGAATTAAATGTAATACATGAGGTGTTACTAATAACTAAAACTATTAAGTAAATAACACTTATAAAGAAAATCAGCTGGACTTTTTCGTCATCTTTGACTATAAAATAAAACAATTACAAGTATAAAATTACCATCTTAGTGATAAAAAACCTGGACTTGGAAAAACATTCCCTTACCAGATTGTTATCATTCCTTTTAAAACTCTCAGTTTCTTAGCCTTACTTTCATTACCTTTATTAACACTTTTATAAATTTTTCAATAAGTGTAATTGAAGGTTAAAAAATTTTAAATATACTCTTCGTTAATTGAGGTATTTATATATTAATGGAAAGCACGAAAAACAGTCGCGTTAGAACTACGAATAAATCAAATACTTAAAATATATTACTTATACATCGTAATATATAGGATATATATATATAAAAGTAAATATTGACGGTTTACCCTTTCTGTTCAATGAATCAGTGGCTAATTTAGGTCAACGATCAGGTGGTAATGAAGAACGAAGAAAGAGTTCACCATGATGAGTCTTTGCCTAAATAAAGTTAGCCAGCTGTTGTCAGCAATAGTATTTAGCAATAGAGAAATACTAGACATTGGATTTATATACCATTTCAGATACTTAACGGATTGTTACTATACTAAACATGAATTTTTTTATTTTACTATCGTATCGATAGAAAACATATTGCTATAAAAAATTAGAAATTAACGGAGTAATTAAAGATAAATAGGACATACACAATTTTTAATAATTTGAAAGATAAATAGGACATACACAATTTTTAATAATTTGTTAACTTTTATTACTTTGTGTTGCCGACATAAAATAAAAGATACGAGACAAAAGTATTGTAATTTGGAAATAGTCTACGTAGAAGCCTGTGGTGAGGAAACTATACCCTCTATCGAAGAACCACAATGAATATAAAACTAACTTTTGATTTTGCTGTCTCCTTGCGACAAAAATAACGCTGATATCCAACACACAGCGCCTATATCTAATACACAGCTCTCTCCCTCATATCTGTTTCACAGCATAAATTTTTACTACATGCCTAATGATATCCACAAGGACAAGGTTTTTTTTCTTCATGTTCCACTGATCTAAATTGGTCAGGGGCCTTTTGTGCTCTTATCTATTTCATTTAGGGCAGACTTTACTAGAATCCCCCCGACCAAAACCGACGTCTAAGCTCGTAGACTTTGTAATATTCAGTATTGCAATATGTTTATTTGATAAAGGAAATCCCAAAATGCACAGTACTCTTCTAAACCTTTGCTCTCTGGACATGGAACTACAGCCAAGTCAGTGGTAATCAAGGGCAAACAAAGATTTGTAATAAAATTACTGCCCATCGATGACTGTAATAATTTCACGCTTAATTAGGTTTTGAAATACAGAAAATCACAACGTTATAGAAGTTAATATGAGTTATGCACATACATTGTCCACAAGCAGTCGTATATGTAACTTTAAATAACTACAACATAGCAATGTAACTCTAAAACTTTGTTATTTATATTTTGTTCGAGCGCTGATATTAGAGGCATCAAAGCTTTATTTTTTAAGGATTTGTAATAGTATACAATTCTATTAGCCATTTATCAGCAAGGAAAGGCGGTATCCTTTTCAAGTGATATAATATACAAATAGAACGTAGCCAAGTGGGGGCTTTCAGTTCTTTACAAACATTTAAGAAGCCTTGCTATTCAATTTTAAGTAATATGAATGTAAATTAAAATCAATAATGTGATTAAAAAAAAGCTTTTTATACGGTACATAAGACTAGTATAGACTGGTACATATATCTATATATAGACTAGTTAAGTTGGCACAGTTGAAGATCTTTATAAAATTATTCAACTTATAAAGATGAATAAATGCTGAGAGGTATTGCGATTTTGTTTTTTGAAATTTTCAATTAATATACCAGTAATTTTTTTATCATAAGTACGATTTCTGATAAGGCTATTTGTTCCTCATTTTTACATGTTTATTAAACATATTATAAGTTTAGAATAATTATGAAAGAGCCATGTTCTTCCAGAATAAATTAATTTCATAATTAAGAAGCTTTTAGTAAAGAAACTAAGTGAGAACCGGCTCATCCTATGTCCCTAGGGCTACTTAACACGCGGTCATAACGTGTTTAAAAATTACTGTTAAAAATGTAACTTTTTGTGGCATTATTTATAATTCTTTTAGACTCTTTGCACAATCTAGGTCACAAGACGGGCTGGGTCATGTTTGCCCTCGTGGTAAAGTTTTTTAGAATTAGCATAAATCATATCCGCTCTTACTTTATTTTGCCTAGACATGACAACATTCATGGTCAATGAAGTCTAGACAACGCTAAGGGCTCCTAAATGTTGATGTGTTTCTAGACTCATAGATAATTTATTATAAAAAAAGTTTTAGTTACGCGAGTACTTAGAATGATAAAATATTGGGAGGTATAAATATGAGACGACGCCGCTGTCACCGACGCCCGAGAGACATGGGCAATACTCACGGTATAATCAACGGGCTGCCTACCGTGAGACATGTTACATCTCGTTTACCCAGTAAATGCGCTAGCTGCGGTGCCCTTCTAACCGGAACTTGATAGGGTTTGCACACTACCGCTTTGCGGCAAAAATAGACGCCGTGGTGGTACCACCCTAGACGGCCCCTTGTAAAAAGGGGATTTACCACCTCTCTTGGTTAATGAGAAGTAATATTTTTTTAAATTCTGTAGGGAAAATACATTTAAGGGTTACAGGAAAGTCGTGCTAGATCCGTTAAGGGCGTGGAGTCACCATCATTTCTTGACTCATTTCACTATGAAACACCCTACCCTAAACTTAACCTTTCGAGATATTCGACTTTTAATTTTTATTTAAAATTGCGATTTTTATCCTAATATTCTTTTATTTTTATTTGTGTGTCTTATGATTGTTATTATTACATTTTACATTGTAACAAGATGCTTGTGAACATCAAACACATTATTGTACATAGGTTACTTAAATAGGCCGTAGTAGACAAGTGAAAGTTAAGAAATTAAAAAGACTATTAGAAAGTTTATTTTCTCTTAATGGATATCTAAAAAATTTATGGCAGTTGTTCGGCAGATATTTTTAAATATCTACGTTTCATCAGCTATCTAACGAGGTATAACAATCTAGGATTTGTATTACATTTCAAGAGAAAAGTATTTGGGACGCTTTAGGTATTAATCCCAGTCCCAGGTAACGGTCCGAGCCTATTGTTCTTTAAGTTATGACGTAGGTACCGTATTATTTTTTCGCAAAATGGCGGTTTTAGTTCTTTGGGGTTGACACTTATTGATTGTTTTGATTATCAGTCTGCTTTGTGCTTCGTACATAGTAGATGTGATATCGTTTTGCTCTTTTCTCGACTTGGCTGTAATACTGGACTGTTTCTTCTAATTTGTGACTACTGTGCTTGTAAACTGGACTCTGATTTGTACTTGTAATCGGAAGTGTTGAAGATGTCGGCTACACACCTGAGGAATATGCTGATATGCTTATTTGTTACGGATACTTCAGAAACTGGCTCCGTTTTGAGACGAAATACAGACATGGGAAGATCACGAAAAGCATATCAGCATATTCCTCAGGTGTGTAGGCGACATCTTCAACACTTCCGTATTACAAGTACAAATCAGAGTCCAGTTCAAGCACAGTAGTCACAAATTGAAGAAACAGTCCAGTATTACAGCCAAGTCGAGAAAAGAGCAAAACGATATCACATCTACTATGTACGAAGCACAAAAGCAGACTGATAATCAAAACAATCAATAAGTGTCAACCCAAAGAACTAAAACCGCCATTTTGCCGAAAAATAATACGGTACCTACGTCATAACTTAAAGAACAATAGGCTCGGGACCGTTACCTGGGACTGGGATTAATACCTAAAGCGTCCCAAATACTTTTTTCTTGAAATGTAATACAAATCCTAGATTGTTATACCTCGTTAGATAGCTGATGAAACGTAGATATTTAAAAATATCTGCCGAACAACTGCCTATAAATTTTTTTAGATATCCATTAGAGAAAATAAACTTTCTAATATCTTTTTAATTTCTTAACTTTCACTTGTCTACTACGCCTATTTAAGTAACCTATGTACAATATTAATGTTTGATGTTCATAAGCATCTTATTACAATGAAAATGTAATAATAACAATCATAAGACACACAAATAAAAAAAAGAATATTAGGATAAAAATCGGCAATTTTAAATAAAAAATTAAAAGTCGAATATCTCGAAAAGGGTTAGTTTAGGGTAGGGTGTTTCATAGTGAAATGAGTCAGAAATAATGGGTACTCCACGCCTTAACGGATCTAGCACGACTTTTCCTGTAACCCTGTATACACATCACATCACATCATCAGTCTTTGTTAGTCCACTGCTGGACATAGGTCTCCCTAATAAACCCCTATCCATTAGGGCTTTTGGACCGTATCCCACCACGCTGGTCCAATGCGGGTTGGAGGGTGGACCAACTTTTACATGCCCATCCGACGCATGGATCATCTTACTTTTCAGACAAATGGGTGATCAGCCCAAATTGCCCTAACCAATTAGGAAACAACAATGAAAATTTTTTGCGACCCCGCAGGATTCAAACCCACGACCTCCGGTTTCTAAAGCATACGCCCATACCACTAGGCTACGGAGGCATTTATATAAATAAAGGGTAAATGTTACGAAATTTTTTTTATTTAAAATAAGGTTCGATAAGTTAATGTTGCCCGCAACTACGTCCGTGTAGTAAATATGATTATTTTCTTAAAAATGTAGCTTATCTTACTTCAACTTACATCAGCTATAATCCGGTGAAAATCCGTTTTACAGATTAGAAAGAACAAACAGATAAAGAAAAATATAAAAGAAAATAGTTTTTTTATATGTATCGGGTATATCATCATCATCATCATAATCATCCCCTATCAGTCCACTGCTGTAGATAGGCCTTTTTCAATGAATGCCAAGACGGCCGATTACCTGCTACTCTCTGCCCACTTGGACCGACTACTGTACGGAGATCGCCATCCCATCTCGTCGGGGGTCGACCAACGCTCCCTTTCTCTAAACGTGGTCTCCTCTCTAGAGCTTCATTAGCTCAATGGCCATCCGTTGTTCGGGCCTCGTGACTGGCCCCCTGCCACTTCAAAGAGCAAATCTTTTGAGCTTAGTTGGTAAATTTAGTTCTTTGGCTAAAGCATTCTCTACGATGTCTTTCCGACAGAGAGACTCCGAGCATTCCGCGTTTGATACGAGGGCTGCAATGTATCGGGAATGGAGTATTTACACTATTCCTATCATATTAAAAAATTTTTAATTGCAATCTTCTTGGTTTTGAAAATCCAAAACAATTTATTTATTTAAACGAAGATTCTCGGTCTTGTCAAACTTTTTTAGTCGTTAAGAAAATGGAATTGACTCGAGAAAATTCAATAGCGATGATTTATTATGACTTTCGAAGTGATTTGATACAAAAGCAGTGTGTTGACCGGGTGATTTCTGCATTTGCTGGTGAAGCTTCATCCAAAACAACAATTTATCGCTGCTTTGCTGAGTTTCAACGTGGACGTGTCAAGCTATGGGATGATCCCCGTCAAGTTCATCCAAAAATTGCAGTAACACAAGAAAACGTTGATGCTGTGCGTAAATTGATTGAGAAAGATCGACATGTGGCATACCGCGAAGTTAGGTAACTTTAAACATTGGCATGTGTCAAATACAAATAATCTTGCATGAACAATTAGGTGTAAAAAAGTTGTTTTCCCGATGGATACCGCATTCGCTCAGTGAAGAGCAAAAAGCAGCTCGCGTTACTTGGTGGGGCCATATTGCGACTATTCCCTTTGAGGGACATAAAACGGTTAATGCAGAATGGTATGCTAGCATTATTTTGCCACAGATCGGTTCTGAACTCCGTAAAGAGAACTGCAACCGCCGCATATTCCTCCATCACGGCAATGCGAGTTCTCATACCTCGCACAGAACTAAAGAGTTTTTAGAGCAAGAAAACATTGCAACAGAATTATTATACCATCCCCCGTACAGCCCCGACCTGAGCCCTAATGATTTCTATACCTTTCCTAAAATAAAGAATAATTTGCGTGGTCAGAAATTTTTATTACCTGAAAAAGCTGTAGACGCCGTTAATGGCTGTTTCAAAAATTAGTTCCATCGTATAAAAAATGTGTCAAATATCACGGAGACTAATTCAAAAATCAATAAATACATTTTTAATTAGTAATGTTGTGTCACTTCCTTGATTCCCAAAATTTTCAGTGCCGCCCTCGTAACACGTTGATCTACGGCAAACGTGTGGTTCAGTCCGATAGTCAGAAGCCACGAATAGACACTTTCGTCTTTAAATACTACGATATCGATAACGTGAGAATGTGGTTTAGCTTCCTAAGTGCTGCCCAGCTCAACTGAATCCGCCTATCGGCTTCTTTCTCGAAGCTGGGTCGTCCCAACTGCAATATGTGCCCAAAGTGAGAGTAACAATATTGGCAGTATAATGTCTAATGGCATTGTACTGTGGGGAAACGCGGCCGATATTAATGCAAGCTTCGTCCTTCAAAACAGAGCTATTCGTGTAGTCTATAACCTGGACCCTAAAAATTTACTCAGAAAGTTATTTACTCAAATTAAAATATTGACCGTTACTTCTCAATATATTTTTGAAAATTTTATGTGTGTGCACAAAAACAAAAATGATTTTTAAGGCATTGTAATGCACATCATATTAATACTAGGAACAAGCATAGATTAATTCTACCAGCAAATAGACTACAAGGAATATCTAAATCTTTCATGGGACAATGTACGCTTTCACAACAAAATCCCAGAAAACGTTCAAGATTTATCCATTAATAAATTTAAAAAAAGTTGTCAAGGAACATTTGTGTGTTAAAGGTTATTACAATGTAAATGACTGCCTCTGTAGCCTAGTGATACGAGCGTGTGCTATAAAAACCGGAGGTCGCGGGTTTGAATCCTGCGAAGACTCAACAAATTTTCATTGTTGTTACCAACTAGGTTAGGGCAATTTGGGCCGATCAACCAATTGTCTGAAAAGTAAGATGATCCATGCGTCGGATGGGTATGTAAAAAGTCAGTCCACTGAACCCGCATTGGATCACCGCGGTGGGATACGGTCCAAAACTCCCTGATGGATAGGGTTAGGAGAGGTATATGTCCAGTAGTAGGCTATCACAGGCTGATGATGATGATGATGATGAAATGAGTTTTTAAATGATAACACACTCTGTTAATGAAATGCTCACTCTAGGCTTTTTTCAATAATATCATAATTTTATGCTTTTATTTGTTTGTTTATGTTTCATGCTTCAATTATATTGTAAAAGATGACAAAAATAAGTCCCGCTGAGTTTCTATCGCCGGTTCTTCTCAGGTCAGAGGCGTCCTTTTCCGAACCGGTGGTAGATTTTTGACAATCCATAAGTGAGTGTATTGCCCCTATGTTGAATAAAGATATTTGAATTTAAATTTACATTTACCGGCCTCTGGAGAACGTGTTTGTTGAATATGACTTTTGTTTTGTTAAAGTTCATCCTAAGTCCGATACGTCTGGATGGTTAATGTAAGCTGTTCAACATCTCCTGTAAGCACTCCAACGACTCGGCCAATATGACGATATCGTCAGCGAAAAGGAGGTGTGAAAGGTACTCGCCGTTAATGTATAAACATTAACGGCGAGTACCTTACAACATTTTTTACGTTTTTAAGTGGCTTATGTCACGTCCAGCCCAGTTTAGGGTCTTAAAGACGTTCTCCAATGCAATAGGGAAAAGTTTTGGGGATATTACTTCCCCCTGTTTAACTTTTTGATGCAATGGAATTGGTCTGGTTTGACACACAACACTATACATACCTTTCAACATCTCGACGTATCGATAATCGACCTGAGATCAATGAAGAGCTTCTAGAACCCACATTCCCTATGTCCTACCAGGAATATATCGCAATTTAATTATTTTTTTACGGTTATTATGATGTTACAAAAACATTTCGATTTGATTTATCTATTTTAGCTACTTAGCTGCAGTTCGGGTATGCCTAATAACAAATGACACATACAAAAGTATTATAAAAACCTGAGAGGTGGTCGGTCTCCTCTTACAGGGGCCGTCTGTGGCAGTACTACCGTGTTTCCTATTTCTGCGCGAAGCATTAATGTGATATCACTACTGTGCTCCGGTTTAAGGGTGTTGTAGAAAGAGTATTTACTTGGTGAACGAGATTTAACATCCTCATATGTTTCACGGCCTTGGCGTCGGTGACCACTTTCCATCGACTGCTCGTTAGTTTTTGGTGGCAATAAAAATAAAATAAAAAAAATCTTAGGAAAACGATGTTATGGATAATAAGATATAAAGATATAAAATTGATAAATCTCCGGAGTATGGGATTACTTAGACGCCTTCTTCATTAGGTGGGTTTTGGACTGTAATCCACCAGCTGGTCCACGCAGCTTGGTGGGTTGACTGACTTTACATGCCTATCCGACGCCTGGATCATCTTACTTTTCATACAATTGGGTGAACGGCCTCAAATTATCCTAACCGATCAGAAAACAACGATAAAACACAGTTGTTTCCCCGTGAAGTCGAACCCACGACCTCCAGTTTATCAAGCAAGGACCAGGATTGCTAGATCATTGGAGGTAGTTATTAATGGCAATTGATGCAATATCCCATCTTCTTTTAACCGGAAAACTATAAACAATATTTTTTACCTGTCGTTAAAATGTTTTAACTGTCTTGTAGTCAGAGCTAATATGGCTATATTCTTGATAGGTTATTGGCATTGCTTACAATTTACTCAAAATAGAATTCATCATAATATTATACTGTTTCTTTATGCTCAAAAATTTTTGACATTATTGTAGTTTGAGTAAGTTAAATTAAATAATTTTAATTTTAACTTATTACTTGAGTAGTTAAAATTAAAATAATTTTAATTTTAACTTACTCTTGTCTTTCGAACACATTGCACATATCTTGTGAAGTAGAAACAAAAATGTAGATTGAACCTTAATGCATTCTTATGTAGGACTACATATGTGTATTTATTTATTTTATTTATTTATTCTTCATGCACAAAAAAATGCTAATGGCGGCTTAATGCCGATGGCATTGTCATATGTCCTAATTTATATATATATAAGTCGAGCCTGCATTACAGATACACTAATCTGCTACTCAAAATGTATGATAAAATTATAACATTGAGTATACAACTCAAACTATCTATCTAATTACAAAATTAGCATAAAGTGAGGCTTGAAATCATTTTCCATTAAATGTTAGCTTCCGTGCATCTTGAAGCAGGCACATGTATATTGAATTTGAATAGGGTGGTGGATAAGGTCCAAGTAAACCCCTAATCGAAAAGGCGTGTATTAAGTATAATTCCTTTAGACTCTTTGCACAATCTAGGTCACAAGACGGCTAGGATCTTGTTTGCCCTGCATGGTAAAGTTTTACGGGATTAGCATAAATCTTTTTCGCTCTTACTTTATTTTGCCTAGACGTGACAAATTCATGGTCAATGAAGTCTAGACAACGCTAAGGCCTCCTAAATGTTGATGTGTTTCTAGACTCATAGATAATTTGTTTTAGTTACGCGAGTACTTAGAATGATAAAAAATGGGAGGTATAAATACGAGACAACGCCGCTGTCACCGACGCCTGAGAGACACAGGCAATACTGGAGTATAATCAACGCGCTGCCTACTGTCAGACATGTTACATCTCGTTTAGACCAGTAAATGCGCTTAGCTGCAGCCCTTCTAACCGGAACTTGATAGAGTTTGCATACTACGCTTTGGGCAAAAATAGACGCCGTAGTGATACCCAGACGGCCCCTTGTAAAAGGGGATTTACCACCTCTCTTGGTTAATGAGAAGTAATATTTTTTTAAATTCTGTAGGGAAAATACATTTATATAAATAAAGGGTAAATTTACGAATAAAATTTAAATAAGGTTCGATAAGTTAATACTAAATTTATTTTACTAAGTCTGTTGCACTAACTACGTCCGTGTAGTAAATATGATTATTTTCTTAAAAATGTAGCTTATCTTACTTCAACTTACATCAGCCTAATCTGGTGAAAGTTCGGTCGAAATTGGACAGGCCGTCCTACAGGTTAGAGATAATAAACAGATAAAGAAAAATATTTAAAAAATAGTTTTTTTATATATCGGTATATCATCATCATCATCATAATCAACCCCTATCAGTTTACTGCTATAGATAGCCTTTTTCAATGAACGGCCGATTACCTGCTACTCTCTGCCCACTTGGACCGACTACTTTACGGAGATCGCCATCCTATCTAGTCGGGGTCGACTCAACGTCCCTTTCTCAAACGTGGTCTCCTCTCTAAGAGCTTCATTAGCCCAATGGCCATCTGTTCTTCAGGCCTCGTGACTGGCCCTCTGCCACTTGAAAGAGCAAATCCTTTGCGCTTAGTCGGTAACATTAGTTCTTTGGCTGAAGCATTCACTCCTATGTCTTTCTGAAGTGATTTAATACAAAAACAGTGTGATGACCGGATGATTTCTGCATTTGCTGATGAAGCTTCATCCAAAGTTACTTGGTGGGGCCATATTGCGACTATTCCTTTTGAGGGACAAAAAACGGTTAATGCAGAATGGTATGCTAGCATTATTTTGCCACAAATCGTTTCTGAACTCCGTAAAGAGAACTGCAACCGCCGATATTCCTCCATCACGACAAATGAGTTCTCACACCGCGCACAGAAGCAAAGAGTTTTAGAGCAAGAAAACATTGCAACAGAATTTTACACTACCTCCCCTGACAGCCCGACCTAAGCCCTAATGATTTCTATAGCCTTTCCTAAAATAAAGAATAATTTGCGTGGTCAGAAATTTTTACCTACCCGAAAAAGCTGAAGACGCTTGACAATGGCTGTTTCAATAATTGTTTCCATCGTATAAAAATTGTCAAATTTCGCGGAGACTAATTCGAAAAGCAATAAATACATTTTTAATTAGTAATGTTGTGTCACTTCCTTGATTCCCAAAATTTTCAGTGCCGCCCTCGTAACACGTTGATCTACGGCAAACGTGTGGACCAGTCCGATAGTCAGAGGCCACGAATAGACACTTTCGTCTTTAAATACTACGATATCGATGACGTGAGAATGTGGTTTAGCTTCCTAAGTGCTGCCCAGCTCAACTGAATCCGCCTATCGGCTTCTTTCTCGAATCTGTGTCGTCCCAACTGCAATATGTGCCCAAAGTGAGAGTAACAATATCGGCAGTATAAAGTCTAATGGCATTATACTGTGGGGAAACGCGACCGATATTAATACAATCTTCGTCCTTCAAAAAAGAGCTACTCGTGCCGTCTATAACCTGGACCCTAAAAATTCACTCAGAGAGTTATTTACTCAAATTATTTTAAGTTTTGACCGTTACTTCTCAATATATTTTTGAAAATTTTATGTGTGTGCAGAAAAACAAAAATGATTTTTTAAGGCATTGTAATGCACATCACATTAATACTAGGAACAAGTATAGATTAATTCTTCCAGCAAATACACTACGAGGAATATCTAAATCTTTCATGGGACAATGTACGCTTTCACAACAAAATCCCAGAAAAGGTTCAAGATTTATCCATTAATAAATTTAAAAAAGTTATCAAGGAACATTTGTGTGTTAAAGGTTATTACAATGTAAATGACTGCCTTTGTAGCCTAGTGGTACGAGCGTGTGCTATAAAAACCGGAGGTCGTGGGTTTGAATCCTGCGAAGACTCAAATAATTTTCATTGTTGTTTCCAACTAGGTTAGGGCAATTTGGGCCGATCAACCAATTGTCTGAAAAGTAAGATGATCCATGCGTCGTATGGGTATGTAAAAAGTCAGTCTACTGAACCCGCATTGGATCACCGTGGTGTGATACGGTCCAAAACTCCGTGATGGAATAGGGCTAGGAGAGGTCTGTGTCCAGTAGTAGACTATCACAGGCTGATGATGATGATGATGATGATGATGAATTGAGTTTTTAAATGATAACACACTCTGTTAATGAAATGCTCACTCTAGGCTTTTTTAACTAGTAATAATATAATATCACAATTTTATGCTTTTATTTGTTTGTTTATGTTTCATGCTTCAATTATATTGTAAAAGATGACAAAAAATCTGTCCCGCTGAGTTTCTATCGCCGGTTCTTCTCAGATCAGAGGCGTCCTTTTCCGAACCGGTGGTAGATTTTTGACAATCCATAAGTGAGTGTATTCCTCCTATGTTAAATAAAGATATCTGAATTTGAATTTCACATTTGCCGGCCTCTGGAGAACGTGTTCGTTGAACATGACTTTTGTTTTGTTAAAGATCATCCTAAGTCCGATACGTCTGGATTGGTAATGTAAGCTGTTCAACATCTCCTGTAAGCACTCCAACGACTCGGCAAATATGACGATATCGTCAGCGAAACGCAGGTGTGAAAGATACTCGCCGTTAATGTATAAACATTGACAGCGAGTACCTTTCAACATTTTTTACGTTTTTACGTGGCTTATGCCACGTCCAGCCCAGTTTAGGGTCTTAAAGACGTTCTCCAATGCATTAGTGAAAAGTTTTGGGGATATTACTTCCCCCTATTTAACTTTTTGATGCAATGGAATTGGTCTGGTTTGACCCTTCGGAAACAGTACAGACATACTCACAACACTATACATACCTTTCAACAACTCAACGTATCGATAATCGACCTGAGATCAATGAAGAGCTACTAGAATCTACATTCCCTACGTCCTACCGGGAATATATCGCAATTTGATTATTTTTTTACGGTTATTATGATGTTACAAAAACATTCCGATTTGATTTATCTATTTCAAGCTTTTCTTAGCCTCACTTCGGGTATACCTAATAACAAATGACCCATACAAAAAGTATTATAAAAAAACCTGAGAGGTGGTCGGTCTCCTCTTACAGGGGGCCGTCTGTGCAGTACTACCGTGTTTCCTATTTCTGCCCCGAAGCATTAATGTGATATCACTACTGTGTTTCGGTTTAAAGGGTGTCGTAGAACCAAGTAAATACTCTTTACTTGGTGAACGTGACGTAACATCCTCATAAGTTTCACGGCCATGAGCGTCGGTGACCACTTTCCATCGGCTCGTTAGTTTTTGGTGGCAATAAAAATAAAATAAAATAAATCTTAGAAAACAGATGTTATGGATAATAAGATATAAAATGTTTCTAAGACTATAAAAACATTTCTATGCCATTGCGAAAGATTAAATAAATAATTAGGTCCCGTACCGCAGCACTAAACCACGCTAGTCGCCGATTACATTTGAATAATTCACGCCTCAAGATTGCGAAAAATTTTTCTATATAAGTTATAGTTTATTCTTCAAATTAAAATATAACACAGTTACAATATCGAAAAGATCTCACATTGAGAAATCCCAAAAAAATTAAAAGGTATGTTATATTGACATAACTTATAGTGAAATTTAATATTAACACAAATTTTGCGGAATGTGTTATGTATCTGTACGCCTTTAGCAATCGGATTTATTATTGTGTGATTATTATTTTTTATATTGAGCACTACAAATAACAATAACAGGTAATCATTTCTCATATTCTTTTCTATTTTTTAAAATACATTTGAAATGTGTAAACTAAAGACAACGAAAAAAAAATTATCATATTGGTACTTCAATTCTCTAATCACTTCTAGTTCGCATAGCGGACTTACAAAGTTAATGCTATAAATGCGTAAATGCAATATTATATGATCGATTATCATCATTAGCTTTACAGCTGCAATGCTCAATTTATAGTCTTAATAATTTTGTATGGCCTATGGACAGTTTGAGGCATTGGTTAAACTAAATATTTTAAAAGATAATTACCTAATTGACCGATTATCGAAAAATCTCCGGAGTATGGGATTACCTAAGGCACGCCTTCTTCATTAGGTGGGTTTTGGACTGTAACCCACCACGCTGGTCCACTGCAGCTTGGTGGGTGGACTTACTTTTTACTTGCCCATCCGACGCCTGGATCATCTTACTTTTCAGACATTTAGATGAGCGGCCCAAATTATCCTCCCAATCAGAAAACAACGATAAAACACTATTATTTCCCCATGGGGGTTGAACCCACGACCTCCAGTTTATAAAGCAAGGACCAATATTGCTAGATCACGGAGGTGGTTATTAATGGCAATTAATGCAATATTCTATCTTCTTTTTAACTGGAAAACTATAAACAATATTTTTTACCCGTCGTTAAAATGTTTTAACTGTCTTGTAGTCAGAGCTAATATGGCTATATTCTTGATAGGTTATTGGCATTGCTTACAATTTACTCAAAATAGAATTCATCATAATATTATACTGTTACTTTATATTTTTTTACATTATTGTATTTTGAGTATTTTTAAAATTATTTTAATTTTAACTTACTCTTGCCTTTCGAACACATTGCACATATCTTGTGAAGTAGAAACAAAAATGTAGATTGAACCTTAATGCATTCTTATGTAGGACTACATATGTGTATTTATTTATTTATTCTTCATGCAAAAAAAAAATGTACAAAGGCGGCACTTAATGCATATGTCATAATTTACATATATGCTAAGTCGAGCCTGCATTACAGATACACTAATCTGCCTCAAAAAGTATGATGAAATTAAAACATTATAATACAACTTAAACTATCTACCTAGTTCCAATAATTAGCATAAAGTGAGGCTTGAAACCATTTTCCATTAAATGTTAGCTTCCGTGCATCTTGAAGCGGACATATGTATATTGAATTTGAATAGGGTGGTGGGATAAGGTCCAAGTAAACCTCCTAATCAAAAAGGCGTATATTAGGAGGGGAGGGGGGGGGCTATGTCCAACAGTGTTCGAACACAGGCTGATGATGATGTTTTATATCTTTTTCAGAAAAATCTTTCTTTTTTCAATGTCTTACGCTGTACATAAACGTATACAGTATATAAATGTATCCATTATTCACTTCCTTGTTATCTCTTTACGAAATAATGTTTGCAGTCGAAACACAACGAGTTTGTAAAACATGAATCAGAAAGGAGGATAAAATAACACCACAGACAAATTGGTATGCTCGAGTGTAAACTCGACTTTAACTTCAATAAATCTGTTTCTGATTTCCACAAAAGATCTCAAACTTTACCAACTTACAGGTGCCTTTGAAACTGATTACTTTCTTGGGACTTATTTTTTGTTCAAAACGAATAAAATTGCTTTTGTCGTGAGATACTCTTGCAATTAATTTGATTACCCAGATATAGTTTACAATATTGAATAATGTTTGAGAAATAAATAATTGGTGATAATTTTTGTTGTTGCTTTATAGGATAAATATCGTTATAAACGAAAGTCACCGACCTAGTGCATACGATTAATTCGTTGAATTGGTAGTGAAAAGCAAGAAGAACCATTGGCCGATGGGCCAATAAGATTATGGAGTGGGGGACGCGAATGGGGGGAGGACGGAGCGTTGGTCGACCCCCGATCAGATAGGATGCCGATATCCGTGCAGCAGCCGGTTCAAATTGGCAGCAGGGGATCGACCGTCTTGGCGTTCATTGAAAAAGGCCTATGTCCAGCAGTGAACGGATAAAGGCTAATGATGGTAATGATGATGATGAATTGTTAAAAAAACCTTGGCTGCGGAAAAATTTAATAATATGCGTGCGTAACACTTTTTACTTTATTTATCCTTGTAACGTTTTATTAATTAATGTGTTTCGCAACAAAACAAAAACATTTATTTTTAATATTCCAAATGAGCTTGCATCACCTTTAACGTATATGAAATTCCTGACATATATATGTGTATAAGGATATACCAGTCAATTTATATATCTATAAATTCTTTAAGTACTACTGCATACTTGCAGCATCAATATTAATTGTGTGACACTGAAATTATTTACACAAGTCACGTTTGACGTTAATGCGCTTGCAGAAAATTGTCGCATCTCGTCTTATGCTAGCGACCCATAAATTTTAATGAGTAATGATGAATCTTTCATTTCTTTAATCATTGAAATTTATACCTTCTTGTGGATATTAACATAAATATCGATAAAAAAAATATTTCATGCGAGAGTTTATTGAGTCAATTGTTCACAAGAATGGCTTCCAAAAAAAGGTGCGATGTCAGATATATTTTACGTATTGGAAAGTTAAAATTTACAAGTGAAATTGAAACAAAAGAATATGACTGACTTCAAACGGTAGATAATTATTTCTTTTATTTACGCGATTATACATATCAAATCCACTTATTTACGGATTTTTCGGTTACTTAAAATATATTTATTTATTCCCGACGTTTCGGATTCTTTTCAGCATCCATGATCACGGGCAGACTAAGTTGGTATATGTCTGTATATCTGTGTTTTTCAAATAACCGTCAGTTTTTATTTAAATAATTGACATATCTTTCAATAAAGAAAGAAGAATATGTCAAGAAATATGCCAATTAAAGTAGTACAATTATCTAGAACATAATTGAAGTCCATATCTATGTAAAAGCAATCGTGTGTTGTCACCTTAAGGGATAGACTAAAATAATGTTTACATAACTGTAAGTCCAGAGTTAATTTATAATGAATTCAATTAGAAAATCTTACAGTAGGTAGTTACACGTTATAATATATTTTTCAAGTTGTTGTAAAGTCATTTTGAAAAATGTTTTTCAAGAAATTTTCATGTTCCGTAAATATTTTTTTAAAAGACAGTTTTATAAAGTAAATAACCAAGGAAGATGATCAAACGGATAAGCATCTAGCAATACTGCTTATTTTTTGAGATTATCGTTTAACTTATTGTTATACTTTTTTGTGTAAAAAAAATGAGGCTATAAAACGGTCCAGTGTTATTTTTTTCTAAGTTTAAAACCACTTGTTGCCACATACTACTACGTACTAATTTTACTCAATTTGCATTAATGAAGAAGCTAAGTAGGTTTAATGCTTTCAAATTATAAAATGGTTCGTAAGGACATAAAAAAAACTTAGTAGCAAAGATGACGAAGAAAGAAGTATAAGAGATTTCAATTTGAATATTTAATTTTAAGCTAGACCTGTTCAAGCGTTTAAACAGCTAAATTATGCAAAGTAATATAAAATAACTGCCTCCGTAGCCTAGTGGTGATTGGCGTTTGCTTTAGAAACTGGAGGTCGTGGGTTCGAATCGTGCGGGGACTCAACAAAATTTTCGTTGTTGTTTCCTAGTTGGTTAGGACAGTTTGGGCCGATCACCCAATTGTCTGAAAAGTAAGATGATCCATGCGTCGGATGGGCTTTAAAGGCGGTCCACCCACCAACCCGCATTGGACCAGCGTGGTGGGATACGGTCCAAAACCGATTATAGTCAAAGAACATATAACCATAAAATAACTTTGTTGCACATGTTAGCGCCTATTCTAAAATATTTAAAAAATGTGTTATCTGGCTAAATGTTTATACTTTAAAAATAAAATTAAAAATTCATCAGATAAAGTGAAAATGACTTGGAATATTATTAATAGCGAAACCGGAAGGGCGCAAGGAGCGGCTGTAAAATAACTTTAAATGTTGATAACCATAGAATTGAAGCTGACATAGATGTTGCTACTTATTCCGAGAGATTTTTTTCGGACATTCCGGTTTCGACTACCAAGTCACTTTTCTCTTCTCCAATAATTGCTGAATCACTTTTAAAAGATAATGTTATTGAATGTACAAAAATGTTTAATTTTACTAATGTATGTACAAGGACATTATAAGTGCATGTGACAATTAGATATTAAAAACCGCAGACCTTTGGGAATCTGTTAAGGTGATAAATTCGATTATTGATGTAATATCACCTCATCTAGCAAACAATATTTAATGTAAGCATCCGAGAGGCGAGTTTCCTGACCTAATGAAGCACAGTAGAGTTATACCGGTTTTTAAAGCAGGGTGTAATATGGACCCAAATAATTTTAGACCTATATCTGTTTTGCCTTTACTTTTAGTAAAATATTTGAAAAACTATTATTAAACCAATTAATGAAACATTTTAACAGTGTAACTGCTCATTAATAACAAACAGTACGGTTCACTAGGGGTCGCTCCACGATTGATGCTGGCGTTATGCTCATTAAGAGCATCTTTGAGGCTTAGGAAGCGTCGCAGGATGCCTTAGGCATTTTTTGCGATCTCAAAAAAGCTTTTGATTGCGTACAGCATGAAACTCTGGTCAGGAAATTACGTCACTATGGTGTAAGAAACGCCGCACTCAATCTTCTGTCTTCGTACTTGAGCCACCGAACTCAGAGGGTTGACGTGAATGGTACAAGACCTCGGGTGTCCCACAAGGGTCTATTCTTGGGCCTTTTCTCTTTCTCATCTATATAAATGATTTACCATATGTTATTAATAAAAACGAAGAGATAGTATTATTTGCTGATGATACTTCTTAATTTTTAAAGTTAAACGACACACATCAATAAATGACGATGTAAATAATACTCTCTCTAGAGTGGCGCACTGGTTTAGTGTCAATAATTTGCTACTAAAACAGAAGAAGACAAAATGTATTAAATCAATATATGTAAGACCGAGTAAATGTGAAGTGTTTATAGATGAGGAAGAGATAGACATTGTTGAGTCAACCGTGTTTCTGGGAATAACAATAGATACCAGATTGCAGTGGGGCCCTCATATTAATAGACTGTCGAATAAACTCAGCTCTGCAGTATATGCTGTCAAGAAAATCAGACAATTAACTGACGTGGAGACGGCCCGATTAGTATACTTTAGCTATTTCCACAGTGTAATGTCTTATGGCATTCTACTGTGGGAAGTGCGGCGATACTAATACGATCTTTGTCCTCAAAAACGAGCTATTCGAGCGGTTTATAACCTGGGCTCCAAGGAATCCTGAGAAAATTGTTCCCAGAGATTAAAATACTAACGTTACTTCTCAATACATTTTCGAAAACCTAATGTATGTGCAAAAAATAGAAATGATTTTCTTAGACATTGTGATGCACATAACATAAATACTAGAAACAAACATAATTTAATTCTTCCAGCAACTAGACTGCGAAGAATAAGTAAATCTTTATGGGACAATGTATACGCTTTTACAACAAAATCCCAGTAAACGTTCAGAATTTAACTGTTAATAAATTTAAAAAGTAGTAAAGGAACGTTTATGTGTTAAAGGTTATTATGACATAAATGAATTTATAAATGATAACACAGCCTGGTAATGGAATGCTCGCTCCAGGCTTTTCAAGTATAATATACGATGATAGTACTGTATGTAGCTCATAAGAAAATTTATATGTATATATTTGATTATTTTAAAGATGACAAAATAGGCCCGTGAGTTTCTTTCGCCGGTTCTTCTCAGGTCAGGCGTCCTATTCCGAACTGGTGGTAGCGTCCTTGACAATCAATAAGCGAGTCTTACACTTCTATATTGAATAAAGATATTTGAATTTGAATTTGAATTTGAAACCCCTAATGGATAGGGGTGTATTAGGGATAGCATATATCCAGCAGTAGACTATGAAAAACTTATGATGATGATGATGAATATAAAATAACATTTGTTGTTTCTTTTAAAGCAATTGAATTAAGTATCTCATGTAGAAATTATTTTATTCATATAGTTGTATGGTTATAACAATTTTTACGTAAAATGCTGCTTTGTAACAAAACTAAAATAGGCAATAAATAGTAAATATGCCGTTTTTGTGCAGTTTCGATACAAAGCGTTTTATCTGTAGGCAGCAATAAGAAAAGCAGAATTAACAGAACCTTTTACGTTATTTAACAAAAGAAAGTCACGGTGACAATTTATCAATAAAACTGCAGATGAGCATCGCCACTTCGTTGAAAGGTTGCAGAACATTCTAAAACCATATTCGATAGTAGAGATAATTTAACTGTCATAATTAATCTAAATTCTGGCAAGATAATTATGCGATTAAAGCACAAAATAATGTGATGCCCTGTATAAAATTTTTATATATATTGAAAATAATAAAGTAGATCAAAAAAGTAAATAAGTATTAAAAGTTTTTAAAATTTTTTTTTTTTAAAAAGAAGGTTTAAAAAAAAATTTAAAAAAGGAACAAAAAAATTTTTAAAAATTTAAATTAAACAATTTAAATTTAAATTAAATTAAAATTTCCCCTTTAAAAAATTAAGTTTAAAAAAAAAAAAATTTGGGGGGAAAAATTTTCCCAAAAAAATTTTTTAAATTTTTTTTTCCCCAAAATTAAATTAAACTTGGTTTAAAAATTTTAAACCAAATTTTTAAAAATTTAAAAAATTAAACTCGGGAAAAAAAAATAAGGCAAAATTTTAAATTTAAATTAAAAATTTTTATGGTTTAATTTTTTTTTTAAAAAAAAATTTTGGGTTTTTAAAATAATTTAATTCTGGGAAATTTTTGGGGAAAATAAACCCTTTCGGTTAAAAATTTTTTAAATTATTTTTCCCCAAAAAAAAATTTTTAAAAGGGTTTTAAATTAAAAATTTTTCCCCCAAAATTTTTTCCCGGAAAATAAAATTTTTCCAAAAAGGGTTTTTTACTTTAAAATTTTTAAAATTTTTTATTTTTAAAAAATTTTAATTTTTTAAAAAAAAAAAAAAAAAAATTTTTTTTTTTAAAAATTTTTTTAAATTTTTAAAAAAACTTTGGGGGGTTTTTTTTAAAAATTTAAAAAAGGGTTTTAAAAACCTTTTTGGGGTTTTCCCCTTTAAATTAAAACTTTTTAAAAAATTTCTTTGGGTCCCCCCAGGGGGTTTTGGGCCGGGGAAAAAAAAATTTAAAAAAAAAAAAATTTTTTAAAAATTTTGAAAAATTTTTTTAAAAATTTTGGGTTTTAAATTTTGGTTTTTTTAATTTAAAAAAACCCAAAAAAAATTAAAAAATTTTATTTTTAAAAAACTTTAAGGGGTTTTTTGGGTCCCGGGGTTTTTTTTTTTTTTTTTAATTTTAAATTAAAAAATAATTTGGTTTTTTTTTTTTTTAAAATTTTTTTAAAAAAATTTAAATTTAAATTTTTTTTTTTAAATTTGGGTTCCTTAAATTTTTTAAAATTTTTTTAAAATTAAAGGAAATTTTTGTTTTTTAAATTTTTAAATTTAAATTGTTTAAATTTAAAATTTAAGGAATTTTTTTTTTTTTTTTAAAAGGGCCCCAAAAAAAGGGGGGTTTTTTTTTCCCTTTTTAAAGTAAAAAAAATTTTTTAAAATTTTTTTTGGGAAAAAGGGAAACCGGGCCCTTGGTTAAAAAAATTTTTTCTCCCCGGGGGTTTTTCGCGGTTTTTGGGAAAAATTTAAAATTTGAAAAATTTTTATTTTTTGGGGAAAGGGAAAATTTTTAAAAAAAATTTTTTTAAAGGTTAAAATTTTAAAGGGGGGGGGGTTTTTAAGGAAAAAAATTTTTTTGGGGCCCTTTTTTTAAAGTTGTTGGGGGTTTTTAAATTTTTTTAAAACTTTTAAAACCAAAAACCCCCTTAGGAATTTATGTTTAAATTTTTTTTAAAAATTTTTTTTTGGAAATTTGGTTAAAAAAATTTTTTTTTTCCCCCCTTTTTGAACAAATTGGCATTCTTTTGGGGAAAAAATTTTTTTTGGCCCCAAAATTGGGCCACCGGGTTTGGGGGCCGGGGGAAGGAACCGGGTTTGGGAAAACCCGTAAAAGGGGGGGGAAAAAATTTAAAAATTTTTTTTAATTAAACCATTTTTTGGGGGGGTTCGGGTTTTTTTGGTTTTTTTTTTTCCCCCTTTTTCCCAATTGGAATTTTTTTTTAAAATTTTTTTTTTTTGCCCAAAATTTTTTTTGGGGTTTTTTAAATTTTTAAAAAAAAGGTTCCTTTTTTTTTTTGGTTTTTTTGGTTTTTTTGTTAATTTAAGAAAAATTTTAATTTAAAAATTGGTAAAGCTTTTCAATTTTCCTTTTTTTAAAGCGGGTAAAAAATAAAAAATTTTAAAATTTTCCTTAAAATTTTAATTTTAAATTTAAAAAAACCCAAAAATTTTAAAAAAAAAACTTTTAAAGGGAAAGGTTTAAAATTTTGGGGGGGCCCCCTTTTTAAAGGGGGAAAAGGCCTTTTTAAGGGGGGTTTGGGTTTAAAAAAACCCCCCTTTGGCCGGGGTTTGAACCCGGGGGGCCGTTTTCAAAATTTTTTTGAAATTGGGAAAAAATTTTGGGGTTTTTTTAAAAACCCCTTTTTATTTTTTTTTTAAATTAAAAAATTTTGGGCTTAAAACCCCCCCCCCTTTTTTTTTTTTTTTTAAAATTAAAAATTTAAATTTTTTTTTTAAAATTTAAAAATTTTTTGGGTTTAATTGGGGAAAAAAAAAATTCCTTTCCGGGTTTTAAATTGGTTTAAAAAAACCTTTTACCCGAAAATTTTAAACCTTAAATTTTTCCAAGAAATTAAAAATTTTTAAAACCCCTTTTTTTTTTAAAAAAACCCAAATTTTAAACAATTTTTTTTTTTAAAAAAAATTTTTAAAAAATTTTTTTAAAGGGAAAATTATTTTTAAAAAGCTTTTTTTGGTTTTGGGAAAAAAAAAATTTTTTAAAAATTTTTTTCTTAAAAATTTTTTTAAATTTTTTTGGGTTAAAATTTTTTTTTCCCCGGTTTTTAAAACCCCTTTTTTTAAAATTTTTAAAGGCCACCCCCCAAAAAATTTCCCTAGGGTTTGGGGGGGGGGTTTAATTTCTTTTTTTTTTTTTTAAAATGGGGGAAAAAAAAAATTTTTTTGGGTTTTGGTTTTTTTTTTTAAAATTTTAATTTTAAAAATTTAAAATAAACCTTTTTTTTCCCAAAAGGGAGAAACCCTTTTTTGGGGGGGTTTTTTTTTTGGGTTTTTTTCCCCAAAAAAAAATTTTTTTTCCGGGGGTTTTTTTTTCCTTTTTTTAATTTAAAAAAAAAAATTTTTTTTTTTTTTTTAAAAAAAATTTTTTAAAAAAAAAAAAAAATTTTTTCAAAATTTAAGGGGAAAAAAAATTTTTTTAATGGGTCCCTTTAAAAAATTTTTTTTAAAAAAAAAAGGCCCCCCGGGGTTTTTTTTTTTTTTTTTTAAAAAAGGGAAAACCCCCAAAAAAAAATTTTGGCCAGCAAAACCCTTTAGTTTTTTTTTAATTTTTCCCCTTTTAATTTTATAAAAAAATTTTTTTTGGAAAAAAATTTTAAATTTTTGGGAAATTTTTTAAAATTTTTTCGGTTTCCCAAAAGGGTTTTAAAAATTTTTTTTAAAACCAAATTTCAAAATTTTTTTTTTTTAAAACCCCCAAAAAAATTTTTTTTTGGTTGTTTTTTTTTTGGCCTTAGAGCTCTGGTTTTTTTTTTAATTTCCCAAGGTTTTTTTTTAAAAAAATTTAAATTTCAAAAAAAAAAAATTAAAAATTAATTTAATTTTAAAATTTTAAATTTTTTTTCCAAAAACCCAAAATTTTTTTTTTTTAAAAAAAAATGGGTTTTTTAAAAATTTTAAAATTTTTAAAAAAGAAATTTTTTAAAAATAAGTTAAAAAAAATTTTTTTTTTAAAAAAAAATTTTTTTGTTGGGAAACCCCCGGGGTTTTTTCAAAATTGGGGGGAAAAAAAGGGGGAAAAAAAAAAATTGGGAAAAAATTTTTTTTTTTTTAAATTTAATTTTTAATGAATTAAATTTTTTGGGAAAAAATTGGTTAAAAATTAAAAAAAAAATTTTTTTTTTTTTAAAAAAAAATTTAAAATTTAAAAAAAAAATTTAAATTTTTAAAAAAAAAATTTTAATTTTTTTTCCTTTTAAAAAAAAAAGGGAAGGGTTTTTTTTTTGGGGGGTTTGGGTTTTTCCCTTTTTTTTTTAAAAAAAATTTTTAAATTTTAAAACCCCCCTTTTTTAATTTTTTTCCCCAAAAAATTTTTTTTTAAAATTTTTTTTTTTAAAAAATTAAAATTTTCCCAAAATTTAAAACAAAAAAAAAATTTAAATTTTTAAAAATTTTTTATTTAAAGGGGTTTTTGGTTTTTTTTTTTTTGGGCCAAAAAAATTTTTAAAAAAAAAAAAAACCTTTTTTTTTTTGGGTTTTTAAAGGGTTTAAAAAAGGGCAATTTTAAAACCCAAAATTTAAAAATTTAAAAAAAAACCCCTTTTAAAGCCGGTTTTTTTTTTCCCTTGAAATTTTTTTTTGGGGAAATTTTTTTAAAAAATTAAAATTTTAATTTTAAAACCAATTTTTTTTAAAAAATTTTTTTTTTTTAAAATAGGTTTTTTATTTTTTTTTTTGGTTTAAAAAAATTTTTTTTAAAACCAAATAAAAATTTTTTTTTAAATTAAAAAATTTAAACCTTTTTTTTAAATTTTCCCTTTTTTAATTTTAAAAAGATTTTTTTAAAAAATTTTTTAAATTTTTCCCCAAATTTTAATTTTAAACCCAGCGGGGTTTTTTTTGGGGGTTTTTTTTCCATTTTGGGGGGTTTTTAAATTTTAAATTTTTTTTAAAAATTTTAAAGGAACTTTGGTTTTCAAAAAAGGGTTTTTTTTAAAAAATTTTTTTTGGGTTTTGGAACAAAATTTTTTAAGGGGCCCAAACCTTTTTAAAAAATTTTCTTTTTAAATTTTGGGTTTCTTTTTTCCTTTTTTAAAATTTTTTAAAATTTTGGTTAAAATTTTTTTGTAAGGGGGGTTTTTTATGGTTTTTTTCCCTTGTTTTTTTGGGTTTTTTTCCCTTTGTTTTTTGGGGTTCCCCTTTCCCTTTTTTCCCCTTTTTAAAAGGAAAACCCCAACGGTTTGGGGCCTTTTTTTTTGAAAAGGGTTTGGGTTAAACCCCCTTTTAAGGGTTTTAAGTTTGTTTTAAAAGAAATTTCCCTTGGGTTCCCCGGTTAAAAAATTTGGCCCCCAAAATTTTCCCCCCTTTTTGGGGGTGGCACCTTGGCCGGTTTTTCCCCCCTTTTTAAACCAAAGGGGGAACCCCCGGGGGGTTTGAAAAGGGTTTTTTTTGGGGTTTTGGGTTTTGGGGGGAAAAAATTTTTTTTTTTGGAATTTTTTAAAAAAAAGGGCCTTTTTTAAACAAAAAAAAAAAAACTAAAAAAAATTTTTTTTTAAAAAAAAGGGAAAACCAAATTTTTCCCAATGTTTTTAAAAAATTTAAAAAAGGGAATTTCCCCCAAAAAAAGGAAAACCAAAGGTAAAATTTCCCCAAAAAAATTTTAAAATTTGGCGGGTTTAAATTTATAAAAGAAAATTTAGGAAAAAAATTAAAAAGGGGTTAAAAAAAAAAAAAAATTTTTTAAAAATTTTCCCCAAAACCAATTTTTAAAATCCCCCCCCCCCTTTTTTTAAAAAAAATTCCAACCCTTTTTTTTAAATTTTTTCCCCCTTTTGGGAAAAAATTTTTAAAAATTTTCCCCTTTAAGGGAAAAAACCAATTTTGGTTTTAAATTTTGTTTTTTTAAAATTTTTTTCCCCAAAAAAATTTTTTTTTAAAAAAAAAGGAAAAAAAAATAATTTTTTAAAAAAAAAAAAACCCCTTTTTTAAATTTTTAAAATTTTTTTTTTTTTTTTTGGGGTTTTTTAATTTTTTAAATTTTTTTTTTCTTTTAAAAGGGAAAAAAATTTTAAAATTAAAAAACGGAAAAAAATTTTTTTTTTTAAAAATTTTTCCAAATTTAACCGGAAAAAATTTTAATTTTTTTCCCATTAAATTTAAAAAAAACGAAGGTTTTAATTTTAAAAAAAAAAAAAAATTTTTTTAAAATTTTCTGTTTTTTAAATTATTTTTTTTTTTTTTTAAAAAAATTTAAAATTTTTTTTTTTTTTTTATTAAAAACCCCTTTTAATAAGGTTAATTTTAAATTTTTTTTAAATTTAATGAAAGGGTTTTTTTTTGCGGAAAAATTTTTGGGGGTTTTTTTTGGGGGAAATTTTTTTAAAAAAAAAATTTTTTTTTCTTTTTAAGAAAAACTTGGGGGGTTTTTTGGGGAAAAAACTTTTTTTTAAAAAGGTTTAAAAAAAAATTTTTAAAAAATTTTTTTAAAAATTTTAAAAAATCCCAAAAATTTTTGAAATTCATTTTTAAAAAAATTTTAAAATTTTTTTTAAAAAGGGGCCAAAAATTTTTTTTCAATTACCTTTTTCAAATTTAAATTTTAAAATTTTGTTTAATTTTTTAAAAAAACTTTTTTAAAAATTTTTGGGATTCTTTTCTTAAATTTTTAAAAGTAAAAAATTAACAAAAATTTCCAAACCCAAAAAAAAATTAAAAATTTTTTTTAAAGGGTTTGGAATTAATTTTTGGGAAATTTTTAAAATTTTTTTAAAAAATAACCCAGGCCGGAAAAAAAAAAATTTTAAAAAAATTTTTTAAATTTTAAAAATTTAAAAAAATTTAAAATTTTTTAAACCCTTTTCCGGGCCCCCTTTTAACCCCTTTTTAAAAAATAATTTTTTTTGGTTTTTTAGGCCCAAAACCTTTAAAGGTTATTTCCCTTTGGTTTAAAAATTTTATTTTTTTAAAAAAAATTTTTTTTTCCCTTTTTTAAAAAAAAAAAAAATTTTTTTTCCCCAAAAAAGGAAAAAGAAAAAAATTTTAAAATTAAAAAAAAAAAAATAAGGGGTTTTTAGGGAAAAATTTTTAAAATTTTTTTGGGCCCCACTGGCCCCAAATTTTAATTTTTTAATACGGTTTCTTTTAAAATTTTTTTTTTTTTTAAAAAAATGAATTAAAAAAATTTTTTTTTTAAAAAAAAAAAAAAAAAAACCCAAATTTTTTAAAATTTTTAAAAATTTTTAAAAGGAAATTTTCTTTTTTCCCCAATTTTTTTTTTTCCAAAAATTTTCCCAAAAATTAAAAATTTTAAATTTTTAAAATTTTTTCAAAATTAAAAAATTTAAAATTAAAATTAAAATTTTATTTAAAAAAAACCAAATTTTAAATTTAAAAAAAAACCCCAAAAAATTTTTTTTTTTTTAAAAGGGAAAAACCCTTTAATTTAAAACCCCCCAAAAAAATTTTAATTTGGGGAAAAAAAAAATTTTTTTAAATTAGTTTTTTTTTTTTTTTTGGGAAAAAAAACCCAAAAATTTTTGGGAAAATTTTTAAAAAAAAACCAAATTTTTTTAAAAATTTTTTTTGGAAAACCCCTTTTCCCTTTTTAAGGTTTTCCGAAAAAAATTTTTTAAAAATTTTTTTGGCAAAAAAAGGGTTTTAAGGGGAAAAAAAATTTTAAAAAATTTAACCATAAAAAAAAATTTGTTTTTGGTTAAAAAAAAAAAGGTTTTTTTTTCCCTTTTTAAAATTTTTTTTTAATTCCTTTTTAAAATAAAAAAAATTTTTTTTTTTTTTAAAAATTAAGGGCCCAAAAATTGGTTTTAAAAAAAAACCCTTTAAACCAAATTTTTTAAAAAACCCAAAGGGTTTTTCGCCCAAAACAAAAGGAATTCCTTTAAAATTTTGGGGGTTTAAAAAAACCGGGATTTTTCCTTAAATTTCCTGGGGGAAGAAAAAAAATTTTTTTAATAAATTTAACCCTTTTTTTTTCCGGGAAATTTTAATTTAAATTTTTTAAGGGTTTTAAATTTTAAAAAAATTCCCGGTTTTTTTTTTTTTTTTAAAAAAAAAATCCCAAATAAATTTTTTAAAAAAACCCAAAAAAATTTTAATTTTTGGTTTAAAAAAAAAAATTTTTTTTAATTTTTTTAATAACAAATTTCCCGGAAAAAAACCTTAATTTAACCCAAAAAAAAAAAATTTTAAAAGTTAAAAAAAAAAATTTTTTTTTTAAAATTTTCCCCTTTTTTTTCCGAAAAAAATTTTTTTTTTTTTAATTTTCAAAAGGTTTTTTAAACCCAAAAAAAAATAAAAAAAAAAGGGGGGGAAAAATTTTTTAAAACCTTTTTAAAAATTAAGGAAGGGCCTTTTAAATTTTAAAAAAAATTTGGGCCCCCGAAAAATTTTTTTTTTTCCTTTTTAATTTTGGGGGTTGTGTTTTAAGTTTTTTTTTATTAAAAAAAGGGGTTTTAAAATAAATTTTAAATTGAATTTTTAAAAAAATTTTTAAAAATTTTTAATTTTTTTTTTTTAAAAAAACCCAAAAAATTTTTTTAAAAAGGGTTAAAAAAAAAATTTTTTTGGAAAAAAATTTTTTTTTTAAATTTTTTAAAATTGATTTAATTTTTAAAAAATTTTAATAATTCCCCTTTTTTTTCCAAAAAAAAAAAAAAAACCCCCCAAAATTTCCCCCAAATTCCCAATTTTTTCCCCTTTAAAAATTAAAAATTTTTAAAAACCTTTTTAAAATTTTTAATTAAACCCAGGGTTTCTTTAATTTTTTTTCCCCGGGGGAAAAAAAACCTTTTAAAAATTAAATTTAAAAAAAATTTTTTTAATAATTTTGGCCCCCTTTTTTTTTTTTTTTTAATTTTAAACCCCCGGGGTTTTTAAGGGTTTTTTTAAAAAACCTTTTTTTTAAAAAGGGGAAAAAAAATTTTTAATTTTTTAAAAGGTTAATTTTAAAAAACTTTAAAAATTTTAAGTTTTTTAAAGGTTTTTTTTAAATTTCTTTTTAAAAAGGGAAAAAGGGGGTTTTTTTAAAAATTTTATTTTTAAACCCCTTTTTTTTTTTTAATTTTTTTAAAATTTAGTTTTTTTTAAAAATTTTTTAAAAAAATTTTTTAAAAAAAAAAAAAACCAAAAAAATTTTAACCAAAAAACCAATTTAAACCAAAAAAATTTTTTTCCCAAAAAAATTAATTTTTTAAAAAATTAAAAATTTTAAAAAAAAGGGGGTTTTAAAAAATTTTTAAAAATTTTTTTTTTTTTTTGGTTCCGGGTTTGGGTTCCCCCCGGGGGGGAAAAAAACAAATTTTAAATTCCCCTTTACTGTTTTTTTTGGGTTTTGGGGAAAAAGAATTTCTTAAAAATTTTGAATTTGGGGCCCGGGGGGTTTTTTAAAATTTTTTTTTTTTTGGCTTTTCCCGGGCGGGCCCGGGGGGGGTTTTTTAAAGGAAAAACCGGGTTTTTAAAAAAACCCCTTTTGGGGAACCTTTTTTAAAATTTTTTTTTGGGGGGGAAAAATGGGGGGTTTGGGTTTTAATTTTTAAACAAAAAAATTTTTTAAATTTAAATTTTTTTTTTTTAAACCCTTTTAAAAAAAAGGGTTTGGGAAAGGGGGCCCCCCCGGGGTTTTTTAAAAAGGGTTAAAATTTTTTTTTTAAAAAAATTTTTTGGGAAAAATTTTTCCCCTTTAATTTTTCCGGTTTTTCCTTGGGGGAAAAAAATTTTTGGGGGAATTAAAAAAAAGGGGGGGGTTTTTTCCTTTAAAAAAAAATTTAAAAAAGGGGTTTTTCCTTTTTTTTAATTTAAACCCTTTTCCTTTTTAAAACTTTGGGAATTTTTAAAAAGGGGTTAAATTTTAAGTTTTAAAATTTTTTTTGTTTTAACCAAAACCAAAAATTTTTAAAATTTTTTTTAAAAAAAAATTTTTTTTAAAAACCTTTGGAAAAAAGGAATTTTCTCCTTAAAAAATTTTTTTTTTTTTAAATTTTTTAAAATTTTTTTTTTTTTTTAAAACCAACAATTTTCATCTTTTTTAAAAAGGTTCCCAAAAAAACCAAAAGGGTTTTGGGATGTTTAAATTTTAAAAAATTTTTTGGAAAAAAAAGGGGGAAAAAACCCCTTGGGGGGTTTTTTTTTAAAAAAACCTTTTTTAACCTTTTTTTAAACGGGTTTTTTAAAAAAATTTAAAATTTTTTTATAAAAAAACCTTGGGGAAAAGGCCCCCTTTTTGGGGCCGGAAAAGGGAAATTTAATTTCCCCTTTTGGGGTTTTAAAGGGAAAAAAAAGGGAAAATTGGGGGGGGGGGTTTTTTTAAAAAGGGGGTTTGGGGAACCCCAAGGTTTCCCCCTTTTTAAAAAAAATTTTTAAAAGGGGAAGGGGTTTGGGGTTTAAAAATTTTTTTTTGGGGAAAAAATTTAACCTTAAAAGGGAAATTTAATTTTTTTTAAATTTTTTTTAAAATTTTTTTTTTTTTTGGGGGGGGTTTTTTTTTAAAAAATTTTCCGGTTTTTTTTCCCCAAAAAAAAAAAACCCCCAAAAAAACCAAAAAAGGGCCGGGGTTTTTTTTCCCGGGGGTTTTGGTTTTTTTTTTTTAAAAATTTTAAAACCCGGAAAAAGGGGAAAAATTTTTAAAAAATTTTCAAAGGGTTTTGGGAATTAATTAAAAAATAAAAATTTTTTTTTTTTTTTTTTTAAACCAAAAAATTTCTTTAAAAATGTTAAAGGGGAAAAAAGGGGCCCCGGGGTTTTTAAAAGGGGTTTTTTGGGGGTTTTTTAAAAAAAAAGGGGGGTTTTTCCCCCAAAAAATTTTCCGGGAAGGGCCCCGGTTTTTTAACCCAAAAAATTTGGAATTCCTTTTTTTTTTGGGGGGTCTTTTTTTTTACGACCTAACTGTTGCATGCATATCCTTGATATGGACCCAAATCTGTTTTGCTATTAAAATTTTGTTATATAGCGAAAAGACTAATATTTACATCAAATATGACTAGATTCATAAGTTAAGCATTACTTTCGTTTGTGGTTTCATTAGGTCCCTTTATATTCTGGTAGATATGTAACATTAATAACTCCTATTTATTATTAAGTCGAATATGACTAATTTCTAGTTAACTTACTAAATTATGTATTACGAAACATTACAAAATTATGGTTTGATATCCGGAAGCAAAAGTCAGATAAATAAAACATTGGCCTGTGAAGTTTAAGTTTTGTGGATATAGGCGTAGTATTCGTTGGATTCCACTGTATTTATTTATTTAAAATTGCTTTAATATTTATTCCACTCAATGTTCATTCGACATAAAAGAGCAGCAGTTGATATTTTTCATTAAAAAATATTATACAAAAATTGCTACCGTAAATGTAATAATTAAGTACGGAACGTATTGGAATAAAAAGTGTAAATAAAGGGTTATTTACATTTTTTATTTTAATACATTTCGCTATTCTACGTGGATGAAGTCGCGGGTTCCAACTAAAAATGAACATGAAAGTTTTAATAATAAATTGAATATTTATTTAAATATATTACTTTCTTACAAATTTTGATTAATAAGACGGCATCATACAAAACAACAGTTCCAGCCATTGATAGCAATAGTAAAAATTATAAAGAAAGGAAAGTGGCGTGAAAATAAGTAATATTTTTAATGATTTTATTCAAATTTGTAGAGATTATAATATTTGCATAAAAGCATGAGGTTATTGGCTATGAATCACTAATAAGCAATTGTTCTTAATGAACGAGTTATTTTTTGTTTATCATTAATAGAAATAGATAAATATCGAGACAAAATAAAAAGAATCCATTTTGTCTTTGATATACGAGGAATTAAAATTGATGTCGAATTGGAAATTTTATGTCAACACTTTCACAGGGCAATTCTTAGAAATTAAAATGGCGTAATCGCCCTCAAATTATATTGTGTTTAAAACGAGATAACAATGATAATAGAAAGTTATTCCCTTGTTGGTTTTAAAACCTATACCCTTCAAAACAGCAAAAAATACCAAGGTAGTTAGGCCATAAGCTAACTTATTTTTTGAAGTTCCCCTTTTGAGATAAGATTGTTGTTAAGTTTAATTAATTGTATGTGAGCAAGTGTATCATTCCTAACAATAGCGATGGATTATACAGCAATAAATTGATATGGACCATTAAGCGAGACTGTTTATTTGTCCATCGTAAATTTTAGGTCAATAGCAGTAAAAAGTATTTTCTCGCTTAGACAAACCTTTCTAGATAATCAATGAATTCAATAGAAAACAACAATTAGTTGGTTCAATAAATTAAGATATTGTAACATTTTTCTCCACAGTAGTGTTTTTCATAAATATATATACCGTGCCAGAAAAGGTATTAGTCTTTATTCCCTGCCTCATTTATTTAAAAAAGATATTTCCACCAAAAATCTTAATTATTGCTCCTTAGACAAGCTGTAGTTAGAACTGGGTACGTTTTATCACAGTTGTTAGTCTTCGGTGAAAGTACCTCTCTGTGAACCATTTACAGGCCACTCAAAGAACTAGTTTCGTTTAGTAAAGACTAGCCTGGTTACTAACAAGTAGACAACCCTGGTCTCCATCTGCGGTGAGCTAGGATGCAGCTCTCTTTTGAAACATAAAGATCTCGCAAAATTTATACTGCCTCTTTGCGATTTTACTGTTAGAATTTTGGAAGATAATGACAAGATAAAGTGCTAGAAAAGGAATAAGGACTGCACCTGTATCTGCGCTTAATCTATGATATCACCTTATCAGTAGTCGGTACCCTAGCCAACGTCTTTACAGGATAACCGATACGTAACATCTCATTTCTCAGGACGGAAAACTTATTTGTCGCTTCTCGTACTGCTTTAATTGTTGGAAAAGCATATTACTTACCATAAGTTTAACATTCAGTTCGTCTAAGCACATCTTAAAGAGCATTTTCTTTCTGATTGTTCTAAAAGTCACAGAAATAGTCATGTCAAATTAGCTAAAAAAGTATGACATTTGATTACATATTTTTCTAAATCATCATCATCAGCCTTTAATAGTCCACTGCTGGACATAGGCCTCTCCTAATACACCCCTTTCCATTAGGGGGTTTTGGACCGTATCCCAGCACGCTGGTCCAATGCGGGTTGGTGGGTGGACCGCCTTTTTACATGCCCATCCGACGCATGGATCATCTTACTTTTCAGACAATTGGGTGATCGGCCCAAATTGTCCTAACCAACTAGGAAACAACAATGAAAATTTGTTGAGTCCCCGCAGGATTCGAACCCACGACCTCCGGTTTCTAAAGCAAATGCCTATACCACTAGGCTACGGAGGCAGACGAGGTTTTCTAAATACTGTATGATTAAATAATATTGTAACGAGCTATGATAATATATTTATATCATTTTAATATTTGTAACTATTGTATTCATTTACTTCGGTGGTTTAACGCTCATATTTTGTATATATATAAGGTACCAAAAATAGTCTATAAAAGAAAATACTTAACCTCAAATGACTGTCAAAGAATTTGTTATATATGCCATATGAAAGTCGATGCAGTTTTTTCAAACGGTTCAAAGGGACTTGAATCGATTCAAGTCATAGTGGTATGTTTAAGCACCGAATTGTTACGCTTCAATGACCGCTTTCCGAGTGCGGTTGTGCGGAACTACTTTGAGCACTAAAAATAATAAATAATATTCTCGAGTTTTATCTGAAAGAGAGATATATTCTTTACCTCGTCCGCAGATATCTACTAGGTGGCCGAAGACTAACTGTTAGCTGACGGTAACTTTTCAATTCAAAATTCTCTACACCACTATAACCACAGACAGATATTTTAAAGTTTTGATTGCGACAGTTTACCGGAATTGAAATTCATTATATATTATAATGTACCTAAAATACATAGTTATTATATAAACCAATTGATAAATAACAAAGGTGACAATTACATGGGAATAACAATAACATGATTCCACTAGGAGATCATGCATAAAAAGAGAAAAACGTGCGATGTTTAGCGATTATTTATAATAAAGATAGGGTTCGGGAGAGTTGTCATAATTATAAATAATTTCTAAACTTATAACATCGAAAAAAGAGCAATTTATAAAAATGTTAAAACTCTTGCAGTTACATATATAAAATAATATAAAAAGCTATTTGGTTGTAATTACCAAAATCTTTTAAAACTAAACTATAAAAAATTGATATGTTTTATTGTCCATTAGTATTTGTTTTTATAAATAAAATAAAGAGTAGTAGCTAAAAAAATAATTTCTACTAATACTAGATATATTCATCTACTTTAATATTGCGAAAAGTTGTAAAGACTATCCTTTCAGCTATTTATCAACGGAGCGGATTTCATATTAAACGGTGAAGTATTTGAATTGAACGTAACTAAGTGGAAGCTCCTAGTTTTATTCAAACGTATTGAAAGCGTTACCATTCTATTCACATTTCAATAGGATAAATAAAGAATAGGTAAGAAATGTTTACAGTATCTTTCTTTTGCGCTATTTTTATGTAATACAATACTAAAAATGTTTTATTTAGTATAATAAATTGCAACTACATATAATTGGCTTCTACCGAAAATTACTAAACAATTTTTTTGTGGAAAATCTAAAACTTTCAAATGAATTTCTAAATTTGAATTATATATATTCTTTAATGTTTCCTTGTCGATTAAGTGTGATGATGTTTATATTTTTTATTTTATTTTAAACCTAGTGTGTTGCATATAAGTAATTTCTGAGATATACAGTAATAACAAAAGTTTCTTAATCGGAGATTTAACTTAGTTTGATAAAATTTTAAAAATACCGCAATGAACGTTTTGAATGTACCTTTAATAAAATGATATGTCTTAGTGAAAAAAACTTACAGTTATTATTGAATGCACCGAGTCATTATGTATTTTTTATTTTTATTAAAAAGAGTGTTATTAAAATAATTTAAAAATTATAATTTTTTCCAGCATCAGACTGGAAGAAGAAGTTTTTAAAGAAATTTGTATTCGCTTGTAACCAGGGTTACAAGCGAATACTTGTCTTGGAGCCCATAGCCCAGTGGATGGGGTGTGGCTTAGAAACCGGAGGTCGTGGGTTCAACTCGGGGACTCAACAAATTTTCATTGTTGTTTTGTTGGTTAGGAATTTGGGCCGATCACCCAATTGTCTGAAAAAAAGATGATCCATGCGTCGGATGGGCATGTAAAAATCGGTCCACCCACCAACCCGCATTGACCAGCGTGGGGATTAAAACCCCTAATGGATAGGGGTATTAGGTATTAAGGCCTATGTCCAGGTTTACGAGAAACGCTTTTGACAAATCCCATTAAACGTTCAAATTTAACTTTAATTGACTTTATCTAAAATTTATAATTATAACCAACCTGGTAATGGAATCTCGTCCAGGTTATTTAAATTCAAATGGGTGAAGAACATTACTATAGAAATATATTTGATTATTTTAAAGACGTTAAAATGGCCCCTTGTTTCGCATTTATATTCCACGTAGGGAAAAGGGTATATTTGATATAAGGGGATATTTTTCAAACCTTTGTATGACCCGTTAGTGAATTCCGGGTAAACGATATCCTTTTCACTGCTCCGGAAATTTGTCTCAGCGTTTTGAACAGCACCCGTAACGCGGTCAACAAAATGTTTGAAAATATCACCAAATTATTTATATCCCAATATTTCTATTTTACCCTATATCTATAAAATTCGCTTTGTTGCTCGGTAAACTGTTGCCAATTCAATTTGAATAATTCACAAAGATTGCGGAGAATCTACAATGTTCTTTTTCCATGAGTTAAATACCGCTTGATAATAACAAAATTTTTCCAGTTGAATAAAAGTTTTAAATTTAATTGTTTCTAAAAGGGTTTTTTTGACAAGTTCTATTAAACATGATATTATAACTATAACAGTCAACTTGATTACAGGATGGGTCCTTATTAAAAGAAAGCCATGGAGTAAAAAATTTTATTGCAAGATCGGCAGGTTAGTAATGAAAACATCTTTCTTACTCCAATCTTGTCCCCTTTCACAAAATATTTCAATACCAATAAGTTCGATATTTCTCGGAAAAGTATTTATATTAACATGTAACAAATATAAAAACTATTGTTTTTGTTATTGCCACATTAAATGTTTTATAATTTTACACATTTGATTGGTTTGTGATGTAAATGTCTGTCTAGGTGACAGCGCATTCATTATAAACAATCAATGGATATTTATTCGACGATTTTTAATTGGGGAAATAATGAAAACTTAAAATCAAATTGTCACATTTCTTAGACTTTTTACCTCCTAAGCTTATTGTCTAAATATATTTAGATCCACAACTTTTATAATTTAACGATCATCCCATTGAAACAAATGGCCAAATTCGTTATTAGTTATAAGAAAAGATTTTATTAAATAATAATAGTATCCTCCGGTCGATGACGACGAGGGCGTTATATTAGAAATCAGCCAACTGCGCAGGAAATATTAAGGAAGCGTGCGAAACACAGGTACTCCCCAATTTTTTTATATTTCAAAGATCGATAGGACGGTAACGCACCGGAGGAGAGAAACAGGTCCGGACTTTTTACATGCCCACCACCATGGATAATCATATTTTTAAGAATCGGCTGATCATCCCCATTGCCCCAACATTAAAAAAACAGTGAAAAGTTGTTCAATTCCGCGGATTCAAACCATGACCTCCTCTTTTTGGGAAGCCCATTATTGGTGCGGGGCGTGAAAATTAAGATTTATATACAAACATATTTACTCAATTTTTTCATTATTACAAATTTTTAACATAAATTTAAATTGAATAACATACATTTGAATACGTAATCGTTTACCTAATGAAATTTAAACGTAATTCAGCTAATACAGTAATAGTTTAAATAGCAGAAGTTGAAATTGCATTTGACCTCCTTTCTATATAAAGATATCATCTATCATAAGTCGACCTATGCTGCAAAGAAAAAAGGTGTTTCTGACAAAAGTATGACTTAAACATATTTTAAAAAATTATGATGTTAAAAATATTACAATAAGGTTTACTTAATAAAAACTTAGGAACAATTATGATGGAACTCATTGCTTTATTAAATGGAACCAACAAACTCTTCAATATTGGCAATAGATATATCAAAACTGTTGAACAATAAGTAATCTCTGCAACGAAGTATAATATGTAAGTTTCCGTGATATTTAAAGTAGTGTTTTAGATTCCTGCCAATCGTTTGGCTTCCGTGAAAGTTGTTCAGTAAAAGTTTGCCATGTAGTGATTTATATGCAGGTTGTATAAGCGATTAACGGATTAAGATATCCGTTCTGGAAAATCGGTCGGTTGGTTTATTTATCTTACATTTACGAGGAGTTTACCCAAATAAAGTTTTTGATTCAAATATTTAACAAGAACGAAATCTAACGCTAAGCAATTTTCTGTTAAGTAAATAAAATCAATTTAATTAACTCATATGATGATACTTAATATTTTGTAAAGATATAGATACTTTAATAATTAAAAGTTAGATTTGGGTTGTATGCGCAAGGGGTTGGCATATTGCTATAGTCATTAAAGTTATTGCAATAACAGAATTACTTTACTTCAAGTAATAACTTAAATAGCTCAGAGCATTATCGCTAGATTTTTACGGAGCTCAAACGTTTTATTTATTCAACCAATCGTTAATATTATAAAAAAATATTCACAAACAAACAAATTAGCAAATAATCAAGCTGCATATTTGTATAAAATATTGCATCTCAATTACAAAATATTACATAGAATTTTAATTTGTTAATAATTTATACAAGAAAAGAAATATTTTATTGAACTATTAGCGATTACGCGGTCACTATTACTTACAAAGCATAGAGGTGGTCAAATAAACTTGTAATCTTAATGAATGAATCTACGTAGAGGTATCGAAAGAAAAGTTTTTTCGATTTTTGAAAATTTTAAAAAAGTGTGCTTTATAAGATCGGGCAACATCTTCGGGCTAAAAGTAACTATCAGTTAACTTTGTTGTCTCATTACTTCATATTTAAAAATACAAGAGAGAATGAACCTGTTTGTTGGAAAGCGTACGTATTAAATAGATTATGAATTTCAGCTACATGTTGCCTGAAAATAATTGCATTTGATTGTCTAGGTGTTGAATACAAAGAACAAATTATCGGTTTTTCAGAGCAAACGAGATCGCTGCAATAAGGACAAGTGTAATTTGAAGACTTGTTTGATTAATGCGAGAGAAACTATGGCAAAGGCTTTTTGAAATGTTATACTGGTAATTACGTTTTTGTTAGACATGTTAAAATTTATTCGCTATATCAAAAATATTATTATTCGAAGCAAAGGGCGTGATCATTGGCGGTTGTGTAAATTTAATTTACGAAAAAAAAATGAATTTAGAAATTTTATATTTTTAAATTTTATGACGCAGGACCTAAACTCTACTACTTCTCTTCTGTTTGTCAACCTTTGAGCTCAGTGCCTTAGGATATGGTCATTTAACTTTACATTCTTGATTGCCCATTTCTTTATAAATAACTTTTTAATGGTAGTCATAATATAGAATACTGGAGCAGTGGAGTTACATAAATTTTAAATCTCTTAAGATACTTACAGATTATTCTAAAGGTAAATATTTTATATAATACACGTGATTGACCTTTTAGTGTCAAGTTAAAGTTTTCGACAACACAACTCGTTGTAAACTAGCTTGAGATTAGGGTTATCGAGACGAGAATAGGTCGCTTTGTTTGGTTCAGTGTTTTATATACAAAACAGATTAGCCAATTTGGCATAGATTTAAAAAGGCTGTACATGACAAAACACTTATGTTTAAGTTAATTTTCACTATATATTACCAATTAATGATTATTGATGCATCGTGCGTAAATTTAATATAAAAGAATAAACAACGAAGTAACAGACAGATACAGGAGATCTTAATCGGTCTGATTGTTTGTTATTTTCGAACATAAAATAAAAAGTAAGACAAAAACAAGTAAAAAGCAGTGTTAAAGCTTGAATAAGTCAATAATTGCTTGTGTTAAATAAAAATATGTCCTCTATCGAAGTGTCTCGACAAAATCAACGAGAACGAAAATAATATAATTATTCATTTTGCTGTCTCCAAACAACATCCTCTTCATATTAAAGAATAACTAAGTATTGATATCTGACAACATTGTCAATCGCAATATCAGCGGGTTTCCACCTGATAGGTTTGAAGGTAAAAATCACAAGACCAAGATCAAATCGCGCTAATCCAAACACAGCCCATATCTGTTACACAGCACTAATTTTACAAATGCCTAATAATATTTACAGGACAAGGATGGGCTTACCCTTTACCAAAAAACCTTTTTTTTTTGGTTTCGATATTGATTGACGGGGGCCTTTGTGGTCTTATCATTTTGTTCAGCGCAGGCTTTGTTTGATCATCGATTGGAAAAACTGAAGTCGAAGCTCTAAACTTCGTAATTTTCAGCGTGCCAATGTATATTTAATTAAAAATCCTAAAATGCAAATTACTTTCTGAACCTTTGCTTCTGGACATATAACTATAGCTAGTTGATGGTCTTCAAGGTCCAAAAATATTCTGCCATTAGTTAGGGCATATTTCATGCTAAATTAGGTTTAGTACACATAAAAAAGTTATGGAAGTAACTTGAATTGACTGACCATGCAAGTAACAATGAACTTGTTTATTTATGTTTTTTGGAGCCCTGCTATAAGAGGCCTGTAAGCTTACTTTACTTTTAGGACCAGTTCTTTGCAAACATTTAAAAAAATCTATTAAATTTTAGTAATATGAATATAAAATGGCAGTTGTATTCAGTACTGTAATTGGTTTTAGAAAAAAAGGTTTTTTAACGATCATATTAGCATAGGATGATCTTTGTAAGATTATTAAATCTGAATTTTATTGATTGATCTTGTTATGAACACAATTTCACAAGGCAGTTGTTCTCGCTTTTACAAGTTTATTAAGGATATTATAAGTTAGAATAATTATAAAGAGCTCTGTGCTTCCAGAATATAATTCCTATTTAAGAGCTTGTATAGAAACCAACAGAGATCCCTCATCATATGTCCTCAAGCTACAAAACACGCTGTCAACGTGCTCAAAAGTAACATTAAAATGAAATGTTTAATGTCACTATTTACAATTCCTTTAGACTCTTTGCAAGATTCTAGGTCACAAGACGGGCTGAATCTGTTTGTTTTGATTCAAAGTTTACAGATTAGCATAAATCTTTTGTTCCAACTTTATATTGCTTTTAGACTTATTGACCATTACGTTCTTGTCTATAGTATATGACGGGTATATATCGAAATTTTATCTTTTTATAACTTTATTTTGATGTTAACAAATAGACACTTGTTTGATCACTTTTGAAGCTCCATCCGAGCCTTAATCGCCTTATCAGACAAAGGGGACCGAACCATTATCCTAACCAAACAAAAACAACGTTAACATAAAGTAGTTTTCCTCGGGCTTCGAACCTACGACCTCTGACGTAATAAAGAAAGGCCAATAAATTAGGCCATGGAGGTGGTAGCCAGCGAATTTACAGGGTAAAAGAGACGTAAATCCTCATATGTCGCACGTCAATCGTCAGTGACAACTTACCTACCACCATTTTACAACCACTGCGTAAGAAATAAATAAATAAATAGGTTCCGTACCCGCAGCACGCTAGTCGCCTATTACATTTGAATATTTCACGCCTCAAGATTGCGAGGAACTAAATGTTCTTTTCCTTACTTTTAACATGAAGAAAATTAATTAATTATTGAATTAGATTTACTATTATTTATTCTTTAAAAAAAATAACACATAATATTTATATAATCGATGCAATGTATCAAGTATATGACATAATTCAAATTACATTAAAATATGTACAAAAGACGGTGCAAGTGTTGAGGGCGTGGTCACTAGTTCGTCAGCCAATTTGATTGGACCAAAGCTCAGGACGGCGATATTAAATCCAATTAAACAGAAGCGAGAAATGCTTCAAGCGACCAGGTAATCCGCTCGGACAATGGTTATGAAGCCGATTGAAAATGCAAGAGGAATAACAAATACGTCTGAAGGCGGCACAGCGCAGGCCCTTCGTTGATGCAGTTGGTTGGGATCGTAAAACTATTAAAACGGAGCGTTCCTGCGTCGCGTGACTTTAAAATATGATGGTTGCGGGAGTTCTTCCCGTAGGCCTTGTCGACAGCGGCGGCGCTGCCCCGACCGCGTCGAAGTTTTTCCTTTAACCTCCTTTCTTTGCGAGATGAGAAAATTAAAGGAAAAGGGAGGGTAAGAAAGGGAAAAAGATTTGCGTAACCAATTTGCGGCTGTTTAAGGGACATGAAATGCGCGAACAAGTGTTAAAACGATTGCTGTTATAAATTGAATATAATTATAAATAATTTGGATTAATTACCGCATATCTGGTCCCAACTAACAAAACTTGTCTACGAAACTAGATGACTGAAAAAAATACTTTTCTTTTTAAATAAATGCACAACAATTAACTAATATTCAATCATAGCTCAGTATCTTTTGTCGTTATTAAATAAGTTAAATAATAACAAGAATAAAATTTAAATATTATCAAATTAGTGCTCAAATGCACTATGATTTTGAGTTCATAGGCTTAGAAAGTGTAATAAATATTAACAGTTATATATAGGTCGTTTTCTCATTAGCTTTGAAACTACGCAGCTCAATTCATAGTCAAATAATTGTGCCGAATGACAGTTGAGGCAGTGGTTATTAAAATACTTAGAATTATATTAATATTTCACCTCCTATGAAAAAACTGGCATACGTAGTTATGAGTACTAAACTGAAACGAACAACGAAACAATGATATTTGAAAAGGTAATGAGTTTAATTAATTTCATACTTTAATAATATTTCATAACTTGTAAAGTAGAACTGGTTATCTTCTAACGCATTGGTTAAGGAAAGTTTATTCCCAGCGTTATTGGTATATTAAGACAATTTATCGCTTTATAAAGATAAAGAGTGGTGGTTTTAATAACAGAATTCTTGGTTTCTCAAACAGATTTATAAAGATTTTGAACTCGTTCTTACCATTATTGACATGGGTTCTTAATATATAGTGAGTAAATCGACACAAAGTAATTAAATAAAATTATCTTGAACCAAACACAAAATAACAAAATGATGAAAAAAAGTATTTTTGTTGATAAAGTCCTGAGTTACTTTAGAATCAGTAGGACTGGTTATGTAACATGTCAGTGTTTAGCGTTGCGCAACTTTTTGATAACATTGATGTCGTGGCAATTAATCATATTTTCTTTATGGAAAGTTAATTATTTAAAAAATACCAACGCATTACAAACCATACGAGGCCCTTCCTTACCATAACATACAATACATAAGCTAGTAGATGAGTGTATGTCAAATATTATAAAGATACAAGTGTACGCATAAACAGACAACATTTTTATACTGTCCGATGGACATAACCGAACGATCACAGAAATATAAGGCGCAAGACCGCCTTTTTGCATCCATCCACGAATCAATCATCTTACTTTACTGGCGAAGGGTGACCAGCCCGAATGGCCTAACTAACTAGAAAAACAATAAAAAGTTGTTTAGTCAAAGAGAAAACCGAGGTTTAGGTTTCAAATCCTTGCTCCGCAATCCTCGGTTTTACGAAGTTATGCATTTGGGCTACAGCAGTTTTAGATGATGTTAAATGATTTGGTATAAGACACATATTTTATTATAGGAAAATATAACTCATCTTGATTTAAATGTACCTCATTCTTGTAAAGTTTAAGGTAATTTAATAAAAATATACCTGCATACTAACTTACGGTTTATGATGCCCTTTGCATCTTTTTATTTTAAAAGTAATATTTTTACGTCTATTTTTAAATAAATATTAAATTTAGTTCATCACAGTAATAAATATTAAATTTAGTTCTATCAGTTAATAAGTAGTAAAACAATATTACGAAAATATTTAGGAAAAAAATTGTATTATGATACGAAAAATATCCCTTTAATTAATTATACATTTAAGTCAACGCAATTAAGGAAACAACGGAACTGTTTCAAAAAACGTTATGTTTTTAATTAGTAAGACAAAAGCCAGTAATTAAACAAAGCGTCTCGGGAATAAAGAAGTCAATGGTAAAAAACGAAATTAAGTTCGATGGATTTATTTAAATAAAATATTTTTTATTATTTTAAGATTTTAGACCAAGAATCGCTGTAAAATAATCTTATTGTTCAATTTTCATTAGTAATTATATCGATGTAATAGTCTCTGTCTCATTTGACAGAGTTAAATGTATGTGTTTTTAGGTAATTTTAATATTTTGTTTCATAAATACTGTTAAAACTTTTCTTGATTTTTTGATTGATCTATGAAGCCTGTAAATTGATACAAAAATTTTAAAATCAAATAATGTATTACAAATTGAAAATTATTGATAGAGTTCTCAGTCTTTTTTTAGGCATAAAAAAAAATGATTAGCCCACTAACGGGGCACTTAGATGCATCATCCGGGGTATTTTTAATAAAAGGAACTTTCTTAGTCTCCACTTTTATATTATTGCATATCAAATCCACTTTTCACGGAATTTTTGGTTTAATTATTTATTTTTATCCCCGACGTTTCGTATTCTCTTCATATACCTGTCTATCTTAATTTTGAGACACACATTTAGAAACAGATATATCCCGTCTTAGTCTGGCCATGATCATGGTTGTTGCAAAAAAAACGAAACATCGAGAATAAAAAAAAATATTTACACGAAAAGACACGTAAATGAAAGAAATAATTGTATAAAATTGATAGATTCGTAAAAGTCAAAAAAAAAAAATATGATAAAAGCTGAGTTAAACAAGAGTTCTTTAAGTAAATATTAACATGACTCAAACAAAAAAATTTCATTTAATTGATGGAGGAGCTCGTTCCGAGTTCTATAAAATCGCTAGATCTCTTTGATCATAGTCGCTGTTTTTTAGCTAAACAATTTCTGTACCATAATTATTTTTATTTACGCGATTATTATTTACATATCAAATCCATAAATTCACGGATTTTTCGCGTTATTACTTCCCAAGTACACTTAGTGTCCACTGGTTATCAACGTGTTCAACTGGTTGACGGTGAGGCGTTGCCGCGGAGGCAATGCGGAGTGGTTGCAGAGTCTTTATGAGCGTTGACCTTTCAAAACGTGTTACGTCTCCTTCCAATCGCTTTATTGTCTGAATTTTTAATCAACGAGATTATCCATAGTGTAGGTTTTGTAATTATTTATAGATTTAAAGCAAATACGATATCTTTTTAGCTTACATTATTAAAACAAAAATATATATAAATTCTACCTACCTACTTGCAGCCTGATAGACAGATCAACATTGGAAATATTGGCACTTTAAAATATAAGAGGAACAGCTTTCATAAACTATGCCCATTTTTATTTAGGCCTCAACTATGCGTTCACTCCATCGCACTAGCGTATAAATGCAGTCTTCAATATGTCGTCTCGGGGAATTTCATGAAAAGTTCGTCCAATTTAATATTTCATGCTCAAAGGCTGAAAGATACTGTCTGTTTTTTATTATTATCAATTTTATGACATGCTCTGTTTTTGACAAAGCTTGTAATGTATTTATTATTAAAAGGAAAATTGTTGCAAATTTGTCAGCAAAAACAGTAATGTATTCAAATTAGAAATAAAAAGTATAGGGGTAAATTAATTATGATTTTTTTCATAACTATACACTTACACATTAAATTCTGCTAGAAGTATGGATCTTTTAACAAATAATGTCTAAAATTACTAACATAGTACGACTAATATAATAATGTTTTTCAGATATCAGATAGAACTATCTTTAACTCAAACTATTGTTCTAATACAGTTAGGGCATTAAAGCGGGTTTAAATTATGTGCAGAAGATTACATCAATTTATAAATCAATTGTATTCAGAGCAAATCAGTTAGGCCATATCCGAGCAAATATAGGTGAGGAAGTAAAGGTTTAAACTTATTAAAATTAACATTGTTCATGTCGTGGTTCAAAGTTAAATTATACTATACAAAAGAAGAATATTTTATTTGACAATCATAATTACAAAAAGGAAAACTTTAATAGCACAGTCCTATTCTAAAGAAGTTCTAACTTGAAAGTTTAAAAGAAATATATTTAGAATCTTACCACAACCTTTTAATATTTCAAACAATTGTAGAGCACTATTCTTTTGTCCATTTATCAGTGAGGTGGATTGCATCTTAAACGTTGAAATATTCGAATTGAACGAAGCGAGGAAGCTTCATCCTCTTCAAACGTATTAATGCGTCGCCATTTTATTCAAATTAAATAAAATGAATAAAACAGAATTGTTTGCAGGAACTAAGTTATAGAGATGAGGATGAGTCTTTGGTTCATCCCTGAGTCCGAAACGTCGGAGTATCATAAGTTGTTCAACTTATCCTGTAAGCACTCCAACGACTCGGCTAATATGGAGTTGTGAAAGGTATTTACCGTTAACGTATATGCCACGTTCAGCCCAGGGTTCTAAAGACGTTCTCCATGTTTCCTAGAAAGGTTTCGGGGATATTACATCCATTGTCCCACTACTCGATCCAATGGAGTTAGTCTGGATTGCCCTCCGGAAACAGGACAGACATAAACGCAGCACTAAGCAAACCTTTTAACCTCTACGTATCGATAATCGACCTGAGATCTTAGAAAATCTTCCAGAACAGCCCAAGTTTCAGAGTCAGAAGCTTTCATGGTCCACAAAAAGGCGCAATGTCGATGGATTAAGTCATTTGCAACTTCCCTTAGATGAAGTGACTGATTTTCGTGCGTAATCTCAGCGAACCCAGCTTGCTCCCGGTGCTGGAATCCATCTAGCTTGTCGGTGGGGTGATTTGTCATCTACCTTATCATATCTGATCTACCTTACCAAAAGTAAGTCAAGGGCGGTAGGGTCGTCACATCCCTACGTCGTACTGTCTATATTCACAATTTCATTGGTATTGAGACAGTTATTTTAATATTACAAATAATAATTCCGATTTCAATTATCTATAATATTGTATTAATTAAGTATTAAAGCATCTTTAGCCTCAGTTCGGGTACGCCTAATAACAAATGACTGATAACAACAAATTTTAAAAACCCTGGAGTGTTGATAGGTCACCTCTCAGGGCCATCTGTGGCAGAACTACCATGGTGCCTATTTTGATGCGAAGCAGTAGTGTCAAACACTACTGTGTTCCGAATTTAGGATTTACCTAGTACAAGACGTAACATGTCTCACGGGCGTCGGTGACCACTTTTCACCGGTGGCCTGACTGCACGTTTGTTTTTGTTGCAATAAAATAAAATGAAAGAAGTCCAGGAAATAGATGGTGGTTTTTTGTAAGATGAAAAACATTTCTATGCCATTTTAAAAGATTAAATAAATAAATAGATTCCGTACCGCAGCATAAACCACGCTAGTCGCCCATTACATTTAAATATTTCACGCCTCAAGATTGGAGGAATCTAAAATGTTCTTTTCCTACTGAGTCAAATTACGCTTGTATAAAATAAATAAATGTTATTATTGAATAAAGTTCTTTTCTATTTTACTTTTAGTTGATTCTTCAAATTAAAATATAACATAGTAACAATTTCAAATCCTGATAAAAACAGAATTTTATGTTTTTGATTAAAGTTGTGGATATTGACAACTCATAGTCAAATTAAATATTACAAATTTTACGGACTGTGCTATGTACCATCTGTACGCCTTAAGAATCGGATTTATTTTGTGGTAATTTTTTCTAAATTAATCATTAAAATTAACAATAACAGTTAATCATTATATTCAAATGTAAAATAAAGACAACAAAAAATTTATCATACTTCAATTCTATGATCACTTAGTTTACAGTGGGCTTACAAAGTTGATGCTATAAATCGTAAAACAATATGATCAATTTATCATTAGTTTGAAACTAAGTTCAATTTATAGTCTTAATAACTTTGTACAGCCATGGACAGTTTTAGGCAGTGGTTAAACTAAATATTTCAGAGGGTAATTGACCTATTATCGAAAAATTTCCGGAGTTCATGATCCCAAAGCAGCCTTCTTCATTAGATGATTTTAGGACTATATCCCACCACGCTGGTCAATGTCGGGTTTGTGGTGGACCAAATTTTAATCCCATACGATGCATGGATCAGACAATTGGGTGATCGGCCCAAATTGTCCTAACCAACTAGGAAACAACAAAATTTATTAAGTTCCCGCAGGATTCGAACCCGAGCCCTCCGGTTTCTAAAGCATACGCAGACACCACTAGGCTACGCAGGCAGAAAATAATATGAAAGTAAATATGTAAATAAAATATATTATATTATGTAAGGAAAATATCACTTCCATTAATTACATCCACCTAAAGTCAACGCAATTAAGGAAACAACGAAACCGTTAAAAAAAAGACGTTAATGTTTTTAATCTGTAAGACAAAAGCCAGTAATAAGTAAGCGTCTCAGGAATAAAGCAATCAATATAAAAAACAAAATTAAGTTTAATAGATCACTTTCTTCTCAGAACGGTATTTTTTTTCTATTCATACAGTTTTCGTCAAAATAGTGAAACAATTTTAATAAGTTAATGATTTTCATTCACATAACAAACATTTGCTAATGAAAATGACTTTTTTATTTTTCAGTCTTCAATTTACTAACAAGAGGACTTAAAGTCGAATGTCTCCACAAAATAACTCATTGTTTTGGTTTTCTAAACAATTATATTAACATAGTCTTTGGCCTGATTTTAACCTAGTTAAACGTGTGTGTTTATTTAGGGTAATTTTAATCTTTAGATTTATAAATGCTTTTAAGACTTTTCTTGTTTTTGTTAGGAGAAAATGGGGTAGATTAATGCTGGAAAAACTGTAAATCAAAATATATGTGTATATGGGGTCAGGGTCCGACGTTATTTTTTAAAAACACACAAGAATTACTTCAGAACACACTTCTTTATTTTAACTAATTAATTAATTTTGTCACAATTATTAAGCAACTAATTGTACCGCAACACGACCGTTGATACAACCTGTGACCGAGCGAAAGTCGACTGACAAAATGTCCGTTCTACTGACAAGCGCTGTCTTTTTGTACTGTTTTGTAGTGGGGTGACTGATGACATCATGCCCGCTGACAAGTTGTTGTAAAAACAGACGTTATTGAAACAAAAATAATTTGTTCGATTATCCTGACATATTTCAGGCATAACCACTAACTTAATTATTTTTAAATTAAATAAAATCATACCGAGTCTGTTCCGGTTTACATAATCCTTCAGATTTAAAGATAACCGATTTTGTGTTGACTCTCTGGTGTATAGTAAGACGGCACTTCTTTCGACTGTGGCTGGCTTTACACGGAACGCGACGTAGACGGAACTTGAGTTTGATGTCACGGTTAACCTGCTTCACATTTTCCAGTTCACCGTAAATCTCCTTGTCGCAGATCCGCCATTTCTGAAGCAAACATTTATGACAGAAGCAACTGCGAGGATGGTGGTGAGAATCATCATTTAAATAACGTGGGTTCTTTCCAAAAGCTTAATACAGTTTTTTAGAAAAAGCATCCAGATTTTAAGATTATAAGCCGCCGAAGAGATTCCAATCATTGCCATCGATCAATGTAAAATTCTCTACAGGACCAGGTCTGTACAAGATAACTTTGATTGTGGTCCTTAAATTGCACAAATAAAATTAAGAACCGAGTCAAAGAACATAGTGATGTTAAGCACCAAGGTCATAAGAAATCTGCAATTTGTTACCGTATTCTAACCAACAAACCATTATATTAGATTGATTAACAAAACTTTGAAAAGAACATCGTTTTTACAGGATGATTCTGAAGCAATAGAAATTAAAAATATCCAAACTATAATAAGGGATGGTTGGTTTTGCCACTTCATGAATCCATCAATTTCAAAAATAGAATCAAAGTTAAAAACTACAAAACCACAGGACAACATAAGTACTTTTTGTCAAACCAATGTTCAAAATGAAGAAATTAAAGATATGTCAATTTTTATATAAAAACCTGACGTTATTCCAAACATTGAGATACAGACTTATACCAACTTAATCTCCGTGATCATGGATTTGGAAAGAACCCGAAACGTCGGGAATAAATATATGAAGTAACGCGAAAAATCGATTTAAAATAAATTATACTGATTATGAATAACACAGGTTTTTATTACGTGTGTTATACCACGTAATAGTACGCTAATACATAAAAATACTAATCTTTCTGGATGGTAACTCCTAAATAATAAACCTCAGCGTGGTATTAGAATAATTGAAATAGCAAAGTTGAAATTCAATTAATGACCCTCCTTCCATACCCATAAATTTAAATCTACCCCTATGTTCAAGAAAAACGGTGTTATGTATAACATAGGTATGATTACCTTTTTTAAAATGTATGCTGTTAATAATATTACAATAAAGGTGTAAAGGCAATGATTCTTTGTTTTATAAAGGCATACCTTTTAAAAACTTAGGTAAAATTTTGATGTAACTCCATATCAATTGGTTCATTAAAAAGCGAATTTAAACTCACTTCAACTATTGGTAATAGATATCAAAACCGTTGACTTAGTCAACAGCTTCTCTGCAACCGAAGTTTTATAATATTACTACTTGATGTTTACGGTTTTGTAATTTTAGATTTCGCATAATCGTTTGGCTTCCGAAGGTTGTTCAGTGAAAGTTTACGCCATCCAGTGTTTATACGCAAAGCGTTGATACCCGTTCTGCGAAAATGGGTCAGAGTTGGTTTATTCTTTTATAATACGAGGAGTTAACCCAAATATAAATTTTTGTATTCAATACATTTTATTAAAGAACATAAATCTAACTTTGATATAGGTACTGTAAAATAAAAGTTAGATTCGGGCTTTATAGGCAAGGATGAGTCTTTCCATCATTCATCCAATCAGCCTTAAAGTCCACTGCGAACCAGGCCTCTAATACAATTCCATCCATTAGGGTTTGGACCGTATCCACCACGCTGGTCCAATGCCGGTGGTGTGGACGCCTTTACATGCCCATCCGACGATGGATCATCACTTTTCAGACAATAGATCGGAAATTGTCCTAACAACAAAACAACAATGAAAATTTGTTAACTCCCGCAGGATTCGAACCCACGACTCGGGTTTTAAGCAAACGCCTATACTAGCATGAGGCAGTGTAGTCTATTGCTATATGCTTAACAGATTGCCAACAGGAATTACTTATTTGAATAGATAACTATAAATAATTAACATTGTCGCAGATTTTTGGGAGAGCCTGCAGCCGTTTCATTATCATATAGCTATTTATAATTGATCCTTAGAATACGGACCCTCTCTTGCTCCCGCAGATGCGTTATTCTTAAGCGTATTCCGTTGAAGTCAAACGTCGGCGGAAGTGTTGCCGTGGCACAAGGGTGCGCGTGCAATTAGTGCTGTGTATCGTCCGGCAAACTTTGACGTCATGCTGAGTCTGACAGTTGCAGATATGTGTAGTGTAGTAGTGCTCTGCAAGCAGGTTCCAGTATTGTAAGTAAACAACACAACACAAAAAGCCCACGGCGTTTAGCTTTTAAAATTACCGTGCTTGGTGCATTGGTACTGGTACTCACCTAGCGCTCCTAAGCCCACACTTGTGGTTTTATACACACCTCTCCAACACTGGGAGGGCTGAAAATTATTCACCATGCCGGCAGGCAACGTTCCAATGATACTGGGAGGAAGCCTTAGACGCAAACGCGACACCGGCAAAGCCCACCGCCGAGCCGCAAGCCACCCCGACACATCGAAGGTTTTGTCCGAACAAGGTCAAGGTTCCACCTCCGATCGGATTCACGACAAGGTCACTGGAGCCTGTCCTCATTGGCTGGAAGCCAAGATTCGAATTTAGATCGGCAACACGCGTTTGGCATCCGGTTCAATGTAAACCTCGGATGTTTTCCGCGACTAAACACAATACCTACGCGAAAATAAAATCGCCTTCCATACCTTCGCTCTGCAGGAGGCCCCTTCCGCGGTAGTCATTAGTGGAGTTCCAAAGAACTCGAACTAGACGAGGTCAACGCCGGACCTCAAATGACAGGGCTATCCTGTTCCGATTGGCCGTATGCACCACCCGGTTTCAAATTTTAAATGGACCCTTAATGGTCGAGTGATCTTTCCCGAGGGAAAATCAATTTACAACATTCGCTCAATTTGTCAATTAATCGGTTGGTGTCGAAACACCGGCCAAAATTAGCGGCAAAGTCACAACTGCCAGAACTTCGGCACAACGCGCAATCGTTTTGCACGTGCGCGTTGGTGAAGGAAGCGGCAATCTAAAGACTCCTGGTGCCGAGGCCGAAAGATTCCATCGGGCCTCGCTATTGGAATTGGAAACAATGTTTAAACACTATTGAAATTAACCTGCAGATCCTGAAAAAGCTTCATGAAATTCAAGATAACAAGCACAACAACCCATTCAAAACAAAAACCAACCTCTACCACACACTATTCCGATTTATAGCTTGCTACGGCCAACAATTATCGGCTTTGCCATACTCTCTCGACTATGCTATCATCGAAGAAGAGCAGCAACGTCTACAACAAACATGAGGCCCGGTAGAGGGCATCTCGCGGGCAGCAAGCCAAATACCTTCAAATTGATGAAATAGTCGCTGTCTAAAAGGAGGTGTTACATCACTACGGTGTATGTAATCCACTGGCTAGCATCACGCAAAGCGATGCGTCATCATCAACAAATGTCGCAATTACTCAAGCGCCTGACTCTTTCCTACAACGGACTATGGAATCCGGCTTAACGTGTAAGACAGCGATCGCATTCTTTCCCAACGACGAATGTCGATTGGGAGAACGCGACTCTGCAGCACGGGGCTCCGACAGAACATACGCAAACGGATGGACCACTCTTCACACCGAAAGCAGTCACTTTTCTTGGAAAAGTTAACTTTATAACTTGTAATTAATAAATTTATTTATGTAAACGTTTCCTTTTTTGAGTCCTCCTCGTCGGTACTTCAACTTCTATGATAAATGTTTCAACATTAAACATGTTTTTATTTACGTTGAATTGTGATTTACAACAATTGGAAGTCCGGGGTCCATTTATTTGTGTGACAAGAACAAATAGTTGTGTTATTAACTGAATTGCCATTGCTGATTTAAAATAAAAAAATACGTTTTCAATACTATAAAATAACAACTCAATTTAATTTACAAAAAATGATTGAATTTTTGGGTGAATCAATAACACAAAAAGAACCTGAAATAATTCCGATAAAAATTAAAATGTTTTGACCTTCAAGGTGACCTGATCATTATTTAAATAAACTTCAAATCACATAGTAAATTATCTTACTTTTTGGATTCAAGATCGTCTTTTTTGTTAGTAACCAAATAAATAACAACTGAAAGTAACTTCCGGTTTGTAAGGCCAACCCCAGTAGTTTAGCCTGGTGGTATAATAAGTTGGTTATAAAAAATTGTGTAGTTGGTCATGAAACACAGTGGTCTTGGTTGTCAAAAATCTTTTTTACTTTTTTTACTTTAACTAATTTGTCATCGAATGGCTTAGCAGCCCTAGATAGCTTTGGGAAAATGGTGGTAGAAAGACTGTCATCATTATTATCAGCATCATATCAGCCTGTGTCGTCAATTGCTAAAGGCCTCCCCTAATGCACGCCACCGCTTCGATCTTCGGCTATTCTTACCCAGCCCACAGTCCTTTTGCGATGGTCTCACCCATTTGCCGAGGGCGTCCTACACTCTTCCCGAACAGGTTCTCGTTTGTCGTAGCAGTGGGGCTCGGTACCTGTGGCTTGGGCCAGCTGGGGGAAGCTAAGAACCTGCCAGCCTGACGAGTAAAGGCCGGCGGGAGGATGCCAAGCTGGCTGTGAACCAGCTTTAATGCGCTTGGCGTAGGACGGGAAGAGGTGTATGCGCTACATGTCCACTGTAATCGGAGGTGGCGGGGAGTTTGGTATTCCGAGGCCATCCCTATCCTCCGCGACTCGGAGGCTGTACCCTGATGCGGTGAGAGCCTGGGAGAAGGGAACGGCTCGTCGTCGATCTCTTTCTTTGGCCGAAATGGCGCTATGGGTGGAGCTTAACATCTAGGTAACTGGGAGCTGGGAGTCTCATCCTGCGTGGGCTGAGAACTCCACAGTCCCAGTAACAGACTCGGGAGTCCGACCATCTTAGGCCGGCGAGGCCGTGCCGACGCGCATAGAAGGGGATGCCGTAGGCGAGCCAGCTGGTGGGGTTGGGAGGGAAGACGTTCCTGTGACCCAACCTAAAGGAAGCAGAAGGAACAATGGTGGTTTTAGTCGGAGCGATCTGGTACCCTTCCTTGTCCCGCGTGGACGGATATGTGTTTCCGGTAATGAAAAAGGCGTCCACACTACGTTGCGCTCGTCTCACTCCAGAACTTTCCAACCAGCAGTTGCTTCTGCGGCTTATAACGGCCAATGCACTCAGCTTTCAATCCAGTGGGCTATATCGGACTTGTGCCTGACAGATCACATATTTCTGATGCGTCTTTCGAGATACCCAAAACAATAATTAATTATTTGCTGAATTTTCGGTAGAAGCATTAAAGATGGAGCCTTTCTTTGTAAATCGTTTTTTCTTTATAGCTGTCCTCTTTCACCTGGTTGTTTAGGAAAATGCATCACTGTCGTTTTGGATCTGCCAAGAATCTCAGTTTTGGGCTTTATTAAAGCTTTCGTTATAGATTGGTCATAAGATTTCTTGCCCGTTTATTGATCGACCCGTCCCACGTTTTACATTACCCAAATTTGGTACGTAAACTTGATTGAATTAAATTTCATTTTAAATTTAAAAAATGTATTTAATTTTAAGTAATAATAAAATTAAGTTTATAGTTAAACGTTGTTGGTGAAAAGGTTAACTTGAAATCTTTCCACAAATATTTTTTAAGAACCATTTTACAAATGTTATTAAGTAATGTAGCAACTTAGAAAATTTAAACCGAAAGAAAAATTAAAACTTAAAGAAAATAGCTGAATGCCTTTCTTGTGTATACACTTAATTGGAGGATTATGGGAGAAGATGGGCAAGGTTTTAAGTTTTCAGTTTATATTCAACAGATAATACATAAACTAATCTAATTAAATATAGTCTATACAAATTTAATTAAATTATAGTCCAAGTCAATTGTCTCAGTGACCTCGAGAGATCAGCCAATTAGCAGATTTATTATATTGAACAGTGTAGCACAAACACAGATATAACCTCTTCTTCAAACACTCTGTCCAATAGGTTCATAGATTTTTATGTCTATCTATCGAACCAACTTACTATCAACACTATTTGCAATCCAGTGATCAGCCTCATTGCTCTGACCAACAGGAACAACAAAAAATTGTTCAGTCGCATATTTAAACCCGATCTTCAGTTTCAAAACTTAAGCCCTACTAAGCTGAGCAGTTTAAATATAATATTAAGGATTTAGAAAGCAGTTTTCCATATTGTATGTCAAAGCGATATTTTATTTGACATTAAACAAATATATAAAGCCAACCGCATTGGACCAGCGGTGGATAGGTCCAAACCCAATGGATAGGGGTATTAGGGAGGCCTATGTCCAGCAGGACCAACAAATGAGATGTTTTTGTGTGATGTGCAAAAAAGAATTGGGGGAAGGTCTAAGCGTATTAGCAATAGCACTAATTAAGCAAATGAAACCCTCCGACCCGTACTGGACCAGCGTTACGGTGACGGTCCAACACCCCCTAATGGATTATGGGTGTATTAGGGAAGGTATGTCCAGCAGTGGACTATTACTGGTTGATGATGATGAAGCAAATAAATGGTCTTGGAAGGCGGCTGTTCAAGAATTTTAATATCTTTAACACATGAATCACATGCATGACTTCATAGCATACTTATTCCAAATTCATAAAATCCTCTATGTGGGCTCTACCAAGCTTTTTGCTCCAATCGATCTAAGAACTTGAATCTGATTAAATCATAGAATGAGTAAAAATGGAACATTTTAAGTGGATGATTCAAATATGACTGTCAGATATTTTATAGTCAATACGCAACTTTATGTAAGATGTTTTATAAAATACGCTATTATTAGACAATATGACAATGTTTACATTTTTTACATTTATTTCTAAACTATCTTCACTTTGCGGCTTCACCGATGTGGTGATAGTGATTTGAAATAACAGTTATAACATATTCACTTTTTATAATGTCAAAGGTTTTTGCAGTGCATTCCAAAAAAACTTAACAGTGACAGACTTTTTCTCAATATATGACACTTTCTGTTATATTTTGAATAAACTACAATATATCCTTAAATATTAATCCCTGCAAGATATTCTCATATTTAAGCTTTAGTCAGAATAGTATTTCTAGTAAAGGTACTTAGAAAAAAAGGAGTCTCGATATTAACGTTTAGTCTCTGTGCGATTGTGTATGAAATTCAAGTCTAAAATATAGCGGGATAGCTTCCTAAACGCCCTTGAACTCACGCATCGACTCGTCCGAACGAAACGTATGGTGGCTGTTGTCGGGGTCACGTGAACCATTTTAATGTTTACAAAAAGTTTAAGAGATGTTCAGTTGTTGCTATCATTTTTATATCATTGGATATCTCTTTGAGACTTCCAAATTATACTTTTGTTTAGTTTAAGTTTTATTGAAACCCAGTTAATTGGTTGATAATTGATAATTGTTTGTAAACGTGGTAATTTTATAAAAACTGATAACTGCGTTTGATGATACTACTTACCGTTGTTCTATTTACATGTAATCTACACTCTTTAACAATTTAGTGATTTGTTGCTAACTTACAGCATAAGTGGCGGTTTAATTTATATCTGGGAACAATATTTTTTCACGCAAGCTTTGCAGTGAACCACAAGACCTCTCTACACGGACAACAGTAAACCTTCGTTTTAAAATAGTTATTATACGTATTAAGTGAATGCGTATTTTATAAATTTGAACCGAAATACAACATGACAACGCTAAAAATACTAACATTCTTACCGCAACTATAGCTAGATAACAAGCCAGAATAGCCATGAGTATAGTTTACGTTTTGTAAAACCACTGATTTAAGCGAATTTAGAATTGGGTCTAGAAAGTTGCATGACCTGCATTATAAATGAGAAGAGAGAAAAGCACAGAATAAATACAACTATTCATTAGGTACGCTATTTTTTTTTTGTAGTTTACATTTAAGAAGAAATGCTACATACTAAGAAGAAAATTATTTTTATAAAAGTCAGTTTAAAGCATTAGTGAGGTGAAAAAATTTAGATACAGAAAATAGTTCAATATTTCTTAATTTTGATTTTCCAATTAGCTGCTGTAGTTATAAAGGACTGTTACCACAAAATGTTTCGTTTCCCAACACAGGAAAAATATTGTGTGATTACCATAGTGTATTTATCGTGACTGAGAGGTCTTTGAGTCACGTATTTCGTGACTGAGGACTTGCATAATGTAATATGTATAATTGGAAAAAACAAGTATATGTATTTATCGGGTATCAAGTTTCCATAGACCATGCTTAAGCATTATTATTATTTGTATATATTAGTATAAAAGTAATAATTAATAGTGATAATACTTTGACCTACCAACGTAGCTTACTAAGCAAACCTTAGTTTGGTACAAGATACTTTTAATTTTCTTTCGACGTAACTTTAAACAAAAGTGATGTATTACTTTCGTAAATGCGGGCTGAATGTACACATTGTATTTTAAAGCACTATCTTCAGAATCCATTGTTATATCCGATGTGTTTCGTTAAACGGAAATGGGACCAGCAGTAAAAATAAACGAGACTGTGGAGAGTTGGTTTTAATTTATATACAACATTTCTGAAGTATTTTAAACAAACACATTTTATTCTCCTTTATTTTGTTAACATTTAAAAAAGCGTTTGCTTTTCTTTAAAACGTGGAAAAACTCACAAATAAGTATGTTGTACTTGTTTTATGTTATATAAACTACACATATTTGTTTCTTTTTTTACTAAAGTCCAAATAGTACCGTGTTTTCGCAATTGATGACATGCTGAATATCACTTTATGTAATGATTATTTTGCAAACTTGTAAAGCTGCTACACCAAAGAGTCTGGAGCATATCATTCCATTGTTATAAAACTATTTTGAACAGTTTTCTTTACGAAATAAATCATAAATTATTATTAATATTTTATATTTATTTCATAATAACATACAATCATATCTTCATCTCTTTAAAATTAATTAATGTTATTGCTTGAATCTTGTTAAGTGGAAACGGAAATTTTGTTTCAATAGAACTTTGGTAACTACTTATATTTATTGTTATTATTTTAAAATTTATACTTTTTGGAAATACCTCAAGTGCATAGAAAATTAAAAATAACATTCTTCAACAATACCATTTGCGTATTTTACTACTGCTGAACAATACTGAACTTTTTGTTACATTACAATGGAAAAATCTTGTTAGTGTACCGGTATCTCGCAAGATTCTTGAGCACATCCAAAAGGCCACAAGTGCACCGTGACAAAGGACAGAATGTATATTTAAGGATAACAAAATAATCTTTAAAGAGAAATATAGAAAAGCGCAAGTTTTCATATCGCAATACTAACTCCTTTAGGAATCTGCGTTTTATTACCGACCAAGTGGCAGTTGCCTTTTACGAGCAAACGCTATACATGCAAGTTCTCTTAGGATGAAGTCCAGACCTGTTTCGATTTCAAAATTTTGTTATTTAGCGGATTTTTATAAAAAGACATATATTTACATCAAACATGACTAGATTCATATGATTTGCGCTACTTTTGCTTGTATTACGTCCTTTAATATGCTGGTAGATATTTAACGTTAATTTATCCTATTTGCTAATTTATAAATTCAAATAAAACATATACCTCATTTCTAGTTAACTTACTATTACTATTATATATTGCGACGCTTTATCCATCACAAAAGTATACATTGATATGCGGTTAAATAAAAATATTTCTTTTTATTTATTTATAAAAAAAATACCTGTAAATGAAATACTAGAGTTGAACTTACTTGAAAAAGATAGTTTTTTTTCTTCAATTTATCTCTTTAGGATTTAAAAAATTAGGATCATGCTTTAAATTAATTATTTTTTAGAATAACTAACAATTAACTAACTAGCCTTAGAGAAGTCTAGTAATTGAAAATGTTAATATAATGAGCATCCATCCAGTTAATGTTATTTATAATAATCTTTATTTAGAAAAAGATTGTGTATATGATTCTATCAAAAAAGTAAGATATGAAATGGTGTTTTCCCATCCATTATTTACAAAGGTGGATGATGAGGCCCTGTAATATATATCATTTATTATTATGTTCATGCTGGTCAAATAACTGTTCACAGGATGGTGAAGCCCTTTTTTACAATAGACGACGTTTCTATTTCTACCGCAAATTAGCGTGTTGGTGTGAAAACGTTGCTGTCTTCCTGTTTAAAGGACAGCGTAGCCAGCGTCGGTAATGGCGTTTATCTCATTTCTTAGGACTGTGGACTTAACTGTGGCTTCTCGCGCTGCTGATATTGTTGGCAGGGCATATCACTTAGGAACTCCTGTTCGTCTCATATCATCAAAATATAAAAATAATACATTTCTTTCTCTTTCTAATTAACCTAAAAGTCAAAGAAATAGTAACATAACAGATTATATAACAAAAATAGTCCATAAAAGATTATACTTAACCTTAAACAACTCTCAAAGAATTTGTATCAGACACCGTTTGAAAGTCGATGCAGTTTTTTAGAACCGTTCAAAGGGACTCAAATCGTTTCAAGTCATAGTGGTATGTTTAAGCACCGCATTGCTACGCTTCAATAACTGTTTTCCGAGTGCGGTAGTGCGGAACTACTTTTGAGCACTAAAAATAATAAATAATATTCTCGACTTTAATCTGTGAAAGAGAAATTCTTTGCCTCTTCAGTAGATATCATCCGATTTGCCAAAGACTTACTGTTAACTTGATCGATAAATTTCAATTCGACAATTCTCTACTACGATTGATACCACAGACAGATATTTTAAGGTTCTGATTGCAGCAGTTTACCGAATTTAAATTTCAAAATCGTTTTGTATTACGACTAACAATTATAATTATAATATAAAGCAATTGATAAACAACTCATTGACAAATATTCCATTGCTAAATTAGATCTTTAGGGTAGAATTTAATACTCTATTGGCACAAAAATGTATTTCGCATGTCAAAACAATATTGCGTCCTCAAAGGCAAGCGTTATAAACATGATAAATTTTGGCTCTACAGCACTTTATGAAAAATAATTAAAAAATTTCGACTATTTTAAAAACACCATGTCAACATCATAATCAGCCTGTGATAGTCTAGTCACTACTGGACATAGGCCTTGATGCTACTAAGAACTAAATTAAATCCCAGATTATTTCTGTTTAGGGTATAAAAATTAGTTTCATGCAAATTACTATCAATTAAATAACTCTTCAGTGTCAATGGTAGCTGTACATTTCTATAACAAATATACTAATAAATTATTAGATAACGCTGTAGGAAACATAAAAAAATTATACTGCAATATTATTTGGATATTAATGTACAGGGAAAGAACTTAAAGGGCCGAAACCATTTTAATTAGTACCCCATTGAAAGCTATCATCATTTTTAAACACAAACCTTGTTTTGAAACGATAAAGATGATATTAAATGACATAAAAAAATATAACTTACTTATTTAATTACTTTCATAAACGTTTTTTTTTGTTACATATTCTTTTTTACTTGTCAATTAATTATCTTTTATAACCGTGGTCTAGCGGTATTGGCGCTTTCTCTATAAACCGGAACTCATGGGTTCAAATCCCGCGGTTAAACAGCTGTGTGCTGTCGTTGTATTCTGTTTGGCTAGGACAATTAAGATGGATTACCCATTTTGATTAAAAAGTCAGCCCACCCACCAACCGGCATTGGACCAGCATAGTGGGATACTATACAAAAACCCCTTAAGGAGAAGGCATGCTTAGGAAAGATGATGATTCTTTTTAGAAGTTAATTATTAGCATAGTTTAGTGTGTGAACTTAGACGTACTATTGCAGAAAACACATAATTTTTCTATGATGCACACACTGCGCACACTTGCAAGTTAGGAAACCATTCTCAATATAAATGATTAATGACGTGCGTGCTTTGAAAATTGCCCGGCTATTTGTGCCGCTTTATTTTAAGTGTTACGATATGTAACGAAGTGACTTTTATATTTCTTTATTTATTTCAAAGAACCAACAGAGTTACATGTTGTTTTGTATGCAAGTGTGACAATTGCTTGGTAATAACGTGATTCCCCCCCGCCCTCCGGGAAAAAAGAAAAAAACGGGTGATGTTATATCCCCGAAACTCTTTACCGCTGCATTGGATGACGCATTCAAACTTTTGGATTAGAAAGGACGAGGTACAAACATCGATGGCGAGTACATCACCCACTTTAGATTTGTTGACGACATAGTCATAATGGCGGAGTCGCTGGAGGCCCTCAACGCTATGCTCAATGACCTCAACAGTGTTTCCCAACACGTGGGCCTTAGGATGAACATGAAAAAGACTAAAGTCATGTCTAACGCTCATGTCATGCCTACGCCGGTGGTTATTGGGGACGCTGTGCTCGAAGTTGTTGACCAATATATTTACCTGGGACAAGTAGTCCGGTTAGGTAAGTCCAACTTCGACGCAAAGGTCAATCGACGAATCCAACTCGGATGGGCAGCTTTCGGGAAGCTTAGACGTATCCTCTTGTCCGATATCCCTCAATGTATAAAAACTAAGGTCTTCAACCAGTCACTCAGCGAGCTATGGAGCGGGCTATGCTCAGAATTTCTCTGCGTGATAGAGTGCGTAATACAGACATCCACAGCAGAACGATGGTGACTGACATAGCTCGAAAAGTTAGCATGCTAAAGTGTCAATGGGCCGGCCATTTAGCTCGTAGAGCCGATAACCGATGGGGAAAAAAGGTTCTCGAGGAATCGGTGTTCATTAGCGAGGATTTGTGGTCGATCAAATCTGATGTAATGGTTTGGGTGATTTAAAGTATGGTCTGTCACTGCCGACTTGTTGGGTCTTTTATGTTTATTGTCAGCTATATGTTCCTTCACGCTGGTTCTTATTGCTCGCTTTGTCTGTCCAATGTAAGAAAGAGATCTCTTATATTGGACAGACCACAAATCCTCGCTAAAGAACACCGATTCTTACCAAGGATGATCCGTGAGGCTATTGAGATTAGAAAACATCCAAATTTCAATAGTGAAGATGGTTGGGTTCTACCACCTGCTTGGGACCCCATAATTAATAAATATAAATATAAAATATAAAATAAAATAAATAAAATTTAAACCCAAGCATAACATCATTTTGCATAGGTCGGAAAGCAAACCAAAATAATTAATTAAAATTAAGATCTGGAAACCCGCTTCAGCACTGGCAACAAGACGCATGACATCTCAGTCTCACCCCGTGATCACGGCGCTGGAAAGTGTTCGAAACGTCGGAATTTAAAAATGTAAAATAAACGCGATAACATCCGTAAAGTCATTTTATTTAATAATTTATTTTAGTAACACTAAATATATTCATGTGCTTTAATATTTCAAGAGTTGTAGAAACTATCTTTTCAGCCATTTATCAACGGAGCGGATTTCATCGTCAACGGTGAAATATTCGAATTGAACGTAGCGAAGTGGAAGCTCCTAGCTTCATTCAAACCTTTTGTAAGTGATACCATTATATTCATTTCATTTAAATAGGGTAAATAAATAATAGGTAAGAAATGTTAATCGGATCTTTCTTTTGCGATATTTTTATATGTTTAAAATAATTTACATATTGTTAAATAGTTTACATTTGTAAAATTACTTTCTAAATACGAAGCGTATATTTATTTTAATGTTACCTTGTTTATTACTTTTGTTTTATTTAAAACTTAGTGTGTAGCAGATAAGAAGTTTCTGAGATAACAATTAGACAAAAAGTTTCTTAGTCGGAATTTTAACCTAGTTCGTCAAAATTAAAAAAATACCCTGTGATCGTCTAGAATCTACCTTTAATGAAGTCATATAGGTCTAAGTAAGAAAAACCTCACAGTTATTTATGTATGCACCATATGAGTCATTATAAAAATATTTCTATTTTATTGTGTTAAAAAGTTTTAATAAAATTATTTGCACAAAAGTAATAACTTAAAGAGAATCTCTGATTAAAAATATGGAGCAGAAATCATGGAGCTGTTTTACTGTAATGCTTTATCAATATTATGATAAACGAGGCTTTATCATAATATATTAACGTAAAACAATTTTGTGTGGAAATCACACTCAAAGTAGATATACTAAAATGTGTCCATCATAAAAATTATCTATAAATGTTATAAATATATAACATAAAAAATTTTATAGTAAAACTTGAGTTAGGAAGGCGAAACGAACGTTTTAATAATAAAATATCTAAAACAAAACATTGCGTTAAAAACAGTGCTCAATTGTCAGTCAAATTTTCTGTTTAATTTTATTGTAGTAATTCATGGAACCACACACTTTCTGGTATCAAAGTAGGGAAATGTTCTTTTTTTTTTAAAGCAATGTTTTTTTTTGTTCGAAAACGTTACATACATTTATTTTCCATTGTATACTGCTATAAAAATATATACCTTTGTATGCATTGCAGTAAACTATGTTCGTCGCCCATTAAATTTGAATAATTCACACGACCAGACTGCAAAGGATCTACAATGTTCTTTTTCTACTACTGAGTTATATAACGCTTGATAATAGCGAAATCTTCTTCCCCTTGAATGAAATTTTTACATTGTAATAATTTTTCAAAAATGGTAATTTCTTCAAAAATTATATCGTAAACAAGGTATTATAACTAAAACCTAGTCGACTCAGACATCAGTGGTGGGTCTTAATTAAAGAACAGCTATGTATGTAGCAAATTTTATTATAAGATCAAATGCAAGTTACTAATATAAAACATCTTTTTTATGCCCAATCTTGTCCCTTTTATACAAAATTTTTGCTAAAAACCAATAAATTGGTTATATGGTTGGAAAAGTATTTTGAAATAATAAAATAACTGTTCATAGTCGCGCTATAAGAAATATGAGCTAAATTTGTTACTATATATAATTTATAGATGAAGATTTTATTTAAAAACTTATTTACAATAAAAAAATTATAACATGGTTAGTTTAAATTTAGATATGTAACCTTTTATCTAGTAGTAAATCTCATTTCAGTTATCTCTTCGTAGACCTCGCCGTACTTACCTATTTAATTAAATTAAAGTTTACCGCAAAGAAAACTGGTGGTCTATATACTAAAAACGTTGATTACGCTACATTTTTTTAGCTTAAGATTCTTATATCCTTTGCTTTCATTAAAGTAATATAAAATAAAACTTACTTGACAACAACGATTGGGTATAAATGTATCAAAACTGCTGACAATAGGTCAGTTTCTATGCAAACTTTGAAGTTTTATAATATTACTGCTCTCGTGATGTTTATGGTTATCGTGGTTTTAGATTTGGGTACAATCTTTTGGCTTCCGTGAAGTTTGTTCAGTAAAAGTTTACGCCATCGAGTGATTTATATGCAAGCGGTTGAGTTAAGCAGATTAACGGATATCCGTTCTGCGAAAATAGGTCACAGTTGGTTTATTCACTTAATAATTACAAGGAGTTAATCTAAATACAAGACTTTTATTTAAAAACGTTTTATTTTAAGAAGAGAAAAATAATGCTATGTTATATTGTATGTTTACATTATATTGTTTTTCAGTACATACATTTTTTGTTGTGGATTATTCTTATAACATAAACTTTTTTTAGTCAGGTGGACTAAGTAGTACAATTATGTAGAACATACTTTAAGCCCATCTTCCATGGTTAAGCCAGCGTTTGCAATTCAATCGCAAGCTTGTAATTTTTAAAAGTAACAGATATTTTCAGAAATGACAAAGAGGAAACTTTTTGATTTTACATACATACATACATCATCAGCCTGTGATAGTCAACTGCTGGACATAGGCCTCCCCTAATACAACCCTATGCATTAGGGGGTTACGGACCGTATCCCATCGCGCTGGTCCAATGCGGGTTGGTGGTTAGTCCGACGTTTTACATGCCCATCAGACGCATGGATCTTCTTATTTTTCAGACACTTGGGTGATCGACCTAAATTGCTCTAACCAACTAGGAAACAAAGAAAATTTGTTGAGTCCCCACAGGATTCGAACCCACGGCCTTCGGTTTTTCACGCCCATACCACTAGGCTACGGAGGCAGTTTTTGTTTTGATTTTAGATTATATGAATATTATATATAGAGATTCCTCGTAAAAGAAAGCTGAAAAATTGTAAAGAAACAGTCGACTCGAAAATTTTAATGACTCGTTAAGAATTGTCGTTTCAATTCAACGGATTATTAAAGAACGGAGTGAAATCCAAGATAGCGTCTTTATTTCTCGCCAAATTTCAATACAATCTGTTCTCGTTTTTTAGAACCGTCAAAGAAAGGTTCGCTTGTTTTCAATTAAATCAATCAAGAATGATTTTCTTCAAAATAAAAAAGTGTTAGGAAAAGATTACGAAAAAGATGTTGTTTATGATTAATTTAAATTTGTTTGATTCATATAATCACCACAAAATATATAATTTTTACAGTAATTTAAATATTTTAAAATGAGCATCTATTAAATCATATTATAAGCCGCCCATACGTCAAATGTAGAATTCAGGTATCGGGTGTGTATAAGCTAGACTGTGTGACTTTTTACTACTTACAGTGAACAAATAAAAAAATCAATAAGAGCCATACTTAAACAATATATATCCAATGTTTAGTACCAACGCCTTAAGAAATCTGCAATTAGTGACCACATTCTAGATAATTCCAATCATTATATTAGATTTGATAAACTAAAAATTCTTTCCAAATAACTTCGATTTATACCAAGGTTGATTTGGGAAGATACAGAAATTAAAAAATAACCGAATTTTATCAGACAGGATGATTCCTCTTTGCCACTTGCGTAGAATCTAAATATTTTAGAAATTAAACCCAAGGATCTACACTACAACTCGCAAAAGACAACATAAAAACTTTTTGCCAAAAGAAACGTTCAAAATGGAAAGGTATGTCGAATTTCAAATAAAGTACCATTTTTAATTTTATTATATTATTTATTATTCGTATCAATCAACCTGCGGTTCACAGGAGACAAAGTCATAGACATAACACAATAAGACATAGGTACGTAATACGCTACGTAATGTTTCGCTAAAAAAAGTTATATTTCTTTAAATTAGTTGACAATTCTACACATCATGGACAACTTGTCATTACATGAATTGATTATAATAATAATATTTTTCAACAGGTAGTAAGTCTAATTAAATTATTTCAAATGAACTAACTGACGATGGACGAAGCTCACAAACAGTCAAAACTTGCCCGTCGGTTACTTGTCGTAATAGTAAATAAAAATTAGAATTTTCCTTTAATTGTGATCTCTCTAATTACTTAATTATTGCTATTTTGTAAGTGAAGAAAAATTTATAATAATTCAATATAAAATTAATTCAAAAATATCAAATATATGTCTTTCGACTAAATGATAAAGAAACTAAAAGAAAATTATAGCCATAACATTAATATTACTTAAATACTAAAATACGTGGATTTTTAATTTAGTAGATATAAATCCTAACTTTTAATACAAAAGGGGGAAAGACTTTGTTCACAAGAATAGTAAGTATGAAAAACCTTTATTTAGATTGTTTGAGGTAAATGAATATTTGTTTTGCAGAAGTTTTTAAAATAGACTATGATAAACTTCTCTTAATGCTACCTTTTAATGACTCTCTACAATTATGTAATTATAAATTGAATGTGTAAAGAGTATTTTAACTTTTGCAACTTCAAAAAAAAAAAAGTGGATGTATATTAACAGTTGCTATGTTAACATTTTAAAAATCTAGTAAGGCATATCTAAGGATAATTTTCGTAAAACTAAAATCAAAAATAAGATTAAAAAATTGAATTTTAAAATTATCTCCAAAATTTGCATAATTAATTGTTTAAATGTTATTATTTTTTGAAACCCCATGGTTATAGTAAAACATATAAATTTAAATTATTCCAAACTCGAGTTCATTTAGTTAAATTGTTTTTAACAGTTAAAATAAATGGGATCATCGACAGTTCCATAATAAGCTTTCTTTGAAATTGTAAATATAAATTTAAATCTATTAACATAATTTTACTTAACAAAATATTAATAATATTAATTTTCGTATCTTAAATTATTCCAAATTAAACTTGTTAGTCCTTAAAAAACAATATTTAAATAAAAGTTTAACATCAATAATTTGAAAAATTTTAATAATTTTACAAATGAGAATAAGAAAGTGAATTAAATTTGCTCATCATTAAAACTTATGATATATGGATTTGTTAAAATTCAATGAAAGGGTATATAAATATTACTTTTGAATTTTTAAGAAGAATTGAAAGGATTACAAAAATACCAAGTTATATACTAGATTATTTGTTAATTAACAGTAAAAAGAATTATTTATTTGGAAGAAATTTATTTATTACAGTTTTAATTATTATCTTACTGTATCTAAACCTGTGAATTGTGAGTCTAAATCTTTTCTTTTAAAATAATCGTGAGTAAATAATAAATTTATTAACTTTAAACTAGTATATATTTCACAAAATAAATATTTTATATCACATTTACAGTATCCTTAAACCTAAAAATTAGTTAGAACAATTAAAACAAAATTTATTTTACATTAAATGGAAGTTATTAAACTATTTTTTATTATTCAAAACACAGGTTTATTACTTGAAAAATGTATTATTTCCTAACTAATTTGTCACATAAAAAGGAATTACTTAATGTTAATAAATTAATTCGGTTATGTTAATAAACACATTAATTAAGATAAGAATCCACTGTTAATAAATACATTTAAGATTTATTTGTAAATTAACAACAAATTGAAATATTTAATTTAATCTAAAACCAGACCCACTAGCCTTTCAGTAAATCAGTTAGAAAGTGAATTTGGTTTCATCAGGATGGAAAAGGAAAAGTCTAATTATCTTATTATGGATAGCGTTTCATCAACAATACATTAAGCCTATTTTCAAGTTTAATTAAGAGTCCCAATAAAATAATATATATTACTGAAGGTTATGGTATAAATATAAAAATGTCTATTTATAAATATAAAAATCCATAGATTTTATATCAAGCTTCAATTGCAATGTATTCGTATTCTAACGGTTTCCGAAAAATAATCTCCTAGGGTTTAACCAGAAATTCAAACGGGAATGTTGGTGAACTCAAGTTTCCTGCCCCTTACTATGGTAAGTTCGATACTTTCTTTAACGATATTTCTAAATGTATAATTACCTTTTCATGCATGAAAATTGTAGCTTATTAGCATGTAAATTTATTTTTGTTTTTTAACCACATTTCATTTAGGAACTCCAGAAGTAATAAAGTCGAGCGTATTACTAAATACAATAAATAGATTCAAAGTATCCTAAACCTGGGTTTTGGAGAAAAATCCAAATATCCGAGAACAAATTAAATCATGGAGATAAGATTACCTTTTTCCCAATATGCTATATTTTTTGTTTACAGTTTTATCTAATTTCCCAAAGATATTGAATTTCAAATTATTGGGAACAAAATAAGTAATAGATAAATCGATATGTAATTTATTGTTATTAAACAGTCCTAAATACGTTGACGAATTTTAACTAAAGCATGGTAATATTTATATTAAACGAATACCAGAAAACTTGTACACTAATTTTTTTAATTTATAATCGGCACAATTTAGTAGAAAGGAAACTTGACTAAAAATTACGGGCGCCCATTTCAAAGCTTTTGGTGGGAAGGATAGAACAATTAATAATTTTGCCAATGATTCTATCGCAATTAATAGCAGGTTGTCCAAAATTACATAATTTAAATATTATACCTTAGGAGATTGTCACCACATAGGCGTGATACACATTGAGTAACGCTTTGTTAAAGAATAATACATTAGAGGGTCTGTCGGGCGCTTGGTATCAAGTGCAATTGCCGAAAGTTTTTCTTAAAGTGAATTTTGTATTAGAAAACGTATGATTCATTTCGTAAAATGTTTTCAATTACCGCAAAAGTGCAATTCTATATTTACCCGTAAAAAAGTTTCTTGCTCGACACAATCTACCGGGAGCTAAGAGTGAATAATTTCCAGGACCCTGCATTAACAAAAAGAGGTGAGGACGCAAAAATTGCAAGTAAATGCGTGCATAAATTATTTCCTTATAATACTAAAATAAGCCAAGCCTAATGAGCAAACAAGCCTGAACGAGAAACCTGAAAACTGGGTTTACATCATCCTTTATTTAAAAAAAATTATTTAATTAATAATAAAATGACGAACCCAATTATTATCATTTAATGGTTTTATGTTGAACCTTCAATTATAAGGAAAAGTCTTGTACCTGGTCAATATAGGCCTTTATATTGACAACTAACTCAGGTATTCTGACCTCGTTATTCAGAAGGACAGTAGATTGCTACCAAATGAAATTAAAAGATTTGATGCAAATAGGAGATCCGTAACAAATTTAACCAAGTTAAAATTACTTAATAACCTTAAAATACATTCGCCTTTAGATTCCCAAATTTGATTCGATTAACCCTCATTTTTGTTAACATAAATCAAATTATCCCTCAATATTTTTTATAAACTCTAGTTTCTCAGATTAATAAAGTGATATTTTATCTTTTAAATAATAATATACGGCCTTATGGGATTTATTAAATAAAATTAGAATACTTAAACAAATGTTATCAAAGATAACAATTCTAATTTTATTCAGAAATTATTGAACCAAATTATCCGCAACTCAATATTAGTTGAACACGAAATTAAACGTAGATTTAATTAACAAAGCTATTTTAAATTAAAAAGGATTCTATATAAATGTTCGTTTTTAGATTTACTAAAAAAAGAGTTTATAACTTTCAGAACCAATTCAACAGTCTTTAAATCAATTTCTAATCTAAACGTCAGGGGAGGAATTATTACATTAAAGATATACTTGAGAATCGTATGTAGATTTATAATGAAATTTGCGAATATTTATTGATGGTAATTAACTACTCAAAAAATTAGATAATTAACTTGATGAATACGTATAAAAAAAGTATATTACTTATAAATATTGGACGATAAAAATGTTATAAGGTCAATTATCTAATTTATCTAGTCAAATGGCTTTCAAAAAACCGACATTGGTTTAATAAAGGTGTCTCTAAGTTCCGAATAGAAAACATTCGAAGTGATCCATACAATAACGAGCCGTAGATACTGTAAGGGCAGTTTAACATCAATCTATAAGCGGGTCTACGTTATGACCGCTATCATGTAGTTAATGGAAAGGCACTAATATTTACTGAAAAACTTGATCACTTCGCTAATGAAATCAAAAGCCACATGAAAATTTTGTCTATATAGTAATTTAATTCAGTAGTTTCTTGAACACTATGTTAACCTGGAGAGAGTTAAAATGTTAAAAAACTTAAATAAAAAATTTAGAAATATTATTTTAAACTTAACATCTTATATAATTAAAAATGTAAATAATTAATAAAATTTCAATTTTCTTTATCGTAACTACTTTGAAATAAATTTATTTTCGGTTTAGTAGGTTATTAGAAAATTATTCAATTTATATTACAATTAAACCATGTTTAATTTCGGGAAAACTTATAAACGTACTTTCAATGATTGAAAATGCAAGTCTTTTTAAGACAATCTTAATACAAAATTTTAAATTTCATCCCTATTAATGAGATTAAATAAATATAATTAAAGGTCTAGGTCATAAGCTTCTGTCGCGTACAAAGTATAAACAATAAAAAATTAAAAAATCTTTCGAAGTTTAAACTAATTTTTAAAGAAATTTAATGTTAATAAAAATTATAAACCCTCCCTGTTAGCCTAAAAGCTTAATTTATAAATTTGGAACTACTTTCAAAAAGTATTGAAAAGTTAATTTTAATATAAACCAATCCTTGAAAAAATTTAAAAAATTTAAGTTATATTAGAAATGCACCTGTGACTTATCACTTTCTTTGAGATCAAAATAGAATGTTGGGAAAATAATTAATTTCAGCAATATATTAATTTACATATCAAAAAGTAATTTAATTCGATACACTACTTACATCCCAAGTGTGTCCAAGTATCATTTAAAATATTAAAGATATTGTCCTATGAAAGCATTATTAATCACCATATTCAATAATAATTATTCAATAATTAAAAAATACATTTAAATAAAAATGGTTGAAATTTTATATAAGGCCTTTCCAAAAAATAGAAATTAAAGAGGTAAAATAAAAATAAAAATTAATGTTTTCTGCTTATCCTTTGTAATTATATTAAATAAAAACAAAAATTTATCGTTTGGTGGTTCAAATTCGTAATCATTAAAACGTCAATATTTGGTAGATATCATTGAAAATTTATAATCTGTTTAATTTAGAAATATTAATTATTATCATTTTTTAGAACAACCAAAAATTAAATCAGTTTACATTGAAGCTTTTTTTTTTGTACATGTTTACGCCTTCCCATCGTGATGAAACGGCCGATTTGAACAGTTATTAAATCGTAATCTATAAAGTTTATTGAACTTTTGGGTATCAAAGTAAACTTAAAGAAGAATTTACAATATGGAACATTCATTCCTAAAATTACAAATTAAAAATAATATCAAAAAGGATCGCATAAAGTTGTTTATTTAAAGAAGTTTCTAAATGCGGCATTTGACAAAGACCAATGATTGTAATTTATGCACTACATTGAAACTACAGTTAGAAAATTATTTCAATACATTAAGTCATTTAATAGCTTTATCATAAAATTAAATAAGCCCTGAAAAATTTAAACATGGTAAGCGTATCAGAAATTTTTAATTGTCATTGCGGACTAATTAGAGCAATTTATTGGCCGAACTATTTTTACACCAAAATGACCTTTAAGGGAAAATCGATTAAAGACTAAGCCATTTTCACTGAAACTGTAAGAATTATAATCTTCAATCAAGGCAAGTTGAGATTGAGTTCCTAAACTACTTTGACGGACTGGTAATTGCTCCATATTTAATATAAGTATTTGAACTTAAGTAAGTATAGTTCCTTAAATTTTCGCTTAATCCTTCTACCTCTACAGATAAGAAAAGAAGGTAAGGAAGTGTATAGAAAGGAGAAATTATTGGAACCAATGGAACAAGGTATTGATGTTGGTCATAATTAGATTACGGCACCTGATTACTGCGTAATACATTAAAAATCTAATAGGACAATGAATTGAATGTAATAACTAAGTCAAAACAAATTGTGTCGCATCGAAATTATAATAAATTTAGAAATCAATATTATGACCTTTGCATCACTAAATAATCAATTATTATTTATTTAAAAACAGGATTTGTCAATTAAGTATAATTATGACAATGTGAAATTTGAGTTCAAGAATGGAAAATTTTTATTTCATTGTGATCAACTCATTTTAATAAGTATAGTTTTAGTCTCTAAATTAAACAATTTATTAAATTGTTAATTAGAAAAAATTTAAAATATTTAATAATATTATTTTGAGCAAAAAATTTAAAATATATATCTTCCGCGGACTTTATGATATAAACGTTCAGTGTCCTGGCAGCTAATCCTTTATATGATAGCTACAAAAATTAATTTGAATTTTAATGCAAGTTTGTAATGAGAATTGCAAGAGAATTTAAAATGTTGCATCAAAAACTCTATGCCTTATTAATTTTTTGTAAAACTTTAAACATAACTTACTTAAATTTCATCCAATTTATTAGAGAAGTTGAACGTCCTTAACCTGAATTATGAAATACTATGTAATTTGTGGAACTAAACAATGTAAATCAAACATTATTTCAATCAAGAATTTACATCAATTCAATACAGTTGAAAATTTGAAATTTAGGATACAATGAACATATATTACCAAATCTGATTACCTGAAATAACTGAACTCTAAAGTTAAATTTTATTTCTGTAACTCTAAATTCAACAAACTTAATTCTATACATAATACATTGTACTATTGTAAATTTATCATTTATCAAACAAGAAATCAAAGATGTTGCGATTTCGAACTCAGTGACATTAAGTAACTTATCACCTTAAATTGCACACAAAAAATACTTCTATCCATTGTAAAATATTCTCTCTGTTTAATAACAAAAATTAAGATTCATATGCAGTCATTATTCATTGTAATTCTTTCGATTCATGTAAGCGACAAAAGTTTGAGTATGAACAATATGCTTTTTAACAACTTTCCAACCATAGATTTGTATTACGACAATTGAAATTTAAATTAATATTTCAATTTCAATGTCCCGGTCTTCAAATTGCGATTCGAAAAGGCAGCTAGGCTGTTTTAGCATAGTTAAATTAAAATTAATAAATTAATAATATTATTTTTGTCACGACTACAATAATATCATGTCCCAACATTTTAGTAATTTTAAAGTTTAGCTGCATTATATTCTTTAAAAAATGATTCGGCTACGAAATAATATGTATAAATTAGTTTCATTTGAGTTCATTAAAATATGAATATTTTTTCATCTGAAATATCAATATTGAGTCCTTTTCAAGGTTAAATAAAAAAATTAACTAATTGTTATATAAAGGATATGTTTCTTGAAATTGGTTTAGAAATTAGTTCTAAATAATAAAGTCAATTTTAATTTTCAAGGATTGAAAATTTTAAGTATAACTTATTAATTTTGTTAATTAAGACATTAATTCTTGAAAATTCAGAATTGTCGTTACGAATTTTAGAAGACAAATTATAGATTAACCATAAAAGAGAATTAGAAGCTTTTGAAACTTTGATTTTTGTACGTTGGCTAAGAAATTGGTAATTTAAAAGTTTCGCTTCTCATATCAATAACAGTTGTTTGAAATAATTTCAATCATAAAAAATAAAGAAATTTACACACCGTTATGATCATTTTATAAGCCTTTGGAAAATTAAGTAATAAAATATTTTTTTAAACCTTTAAATTAAAATTTTTCAATATTTGATCTTGAATTTTATAAAAATTTTTCAACGCCTAGAGAAATTTTTACCCTTAAAGAAAAAGATATAAGTTTTATCCATCATCCGTATCATTATCATTCCTGTATTATTGGATTTATTACCTACTTAACGCAACCTTATCCGCGATATTCTTGCCTGAGCCATTAAAAAGTCTATCATTTGTCGCGGGTATACACTCTCATATCATCTCACTAGCGTCTCCATCATGGTATACCTCCCCTCGCCCGCTTCAATTCCGGTTTTCCCACAGCCCCACAATCCAACTGAACGTTTTAATCCCAAAGTTGCAGCCTTTCTTAACAAATTTTACCTCGGTTCATTCTTTATAAACGCTATTTCATTAACAAAATTATTAAATCTTCATTCTTTTCACCCCAATAAAGAATCAAATTGTTAATGCAAATAAAATTTAAAAGAAAATTATTTATTAAATACATTTATTGTTATTTTTTTTTTTATAAAAATACAAAACTTTCTTCATCTGCATTCTGTTTAATTTATTTGACTTTATATTTAAGCGTTAGTTTAGGTTCTAACTTTTGTAGTGTTTTATTTTATAATTTTTTCAACTCTTCTTCAGTCTAGTTTTGTTTTATTTTGTGTATTAAATTTTTTTTTTCTAATTTGGTTCTGGTGTTTGCGTTAATCTGCTGCAGTACTTTGTTTGTATCATCCTAATTGTTCTTGATGCATGTTAACGGTAATTTAATTTAATACTTAGGTTTTATTTCTGATTGGTTCAGTTTTTTTGAGTCAGTTTGTCAATAACAATTATTAAATTTAACTTATATGTTTTGTTTTGTATCTAACAATTTTTTTTTAAGAAATTTATGACTTTTTAACTTTTTATCTTAATAGATTATGATTTTAAGTATTTATGCAATTTTTTAATTAACATTTAAAATTAAAATTTTAATAAACTCAGTTAATAATAGATTTATAAATTTTTTAAGTCATTATGTCTGTTTGAATAAACATTTTTTTATTTAAATTAAGGTATTTGAATTTAAAATTTTAATTAAATTTAATTTACTTTGACTTTAATTTTTTGAATTATTTTCATTAATTTCTTAAATTTGTAAATAATGGTAATTAATGTATTTATGTTGTTATTTTCAACTTTTAGGATGGTGAATTTTTTTCATCTGAATTACGTTTTTCCATGGAATTCACTTAATTTTTTCACACCACTTATTATTGAACTATTAAAACCTTAAATACAACTAAATTTTTCGTCACAGTAAACAGAGCTAATGTTTATTGATTTTAATTCATAACGCCACCTGCGGATATAAGTATATAACAAAAATTCAAATCTAAAAATAAAAAGTTAAACATTTGTTTTTCTTAAAGCCAAAGTTTACAGAGAAAGTTCCTAAAACATTATCACTCCATTAGCGGATAAAATTAATAACTTTAAACAAAAGAATTATCCTATATAATAAAGTTCTATAAATTAAGAAATTATAATCATCAAAAATACCTAGCTTACACTCCTTACTTACCAGCTAATCATCTAAAATTTTTGTAAAAATTGTTGTAATAAGACTGAATTGAATTTATTTTGATTAAAGGCATTATGTTTAAAACTAAACCATTATGTGTTAATTATACTGGTCATTAAAATTTTTATTTAATATTAATCAATATAACAGAAATGTGAAAAGGAAATTTTAAATTTCAATTTATCTGAAGTGAATAATATTATCATTAGTTAACTAATTCTATTTCAGTTAAATAATTAAAGGTCATCTTGTAAATTTGCTTTGAAAACTCAGTCATTTATAATCTGAATTTTTGTTTAGATTAAATAAAATTATTATTTTAATAAATATACGTATTAAATTTTATTTATGTTCAACGCAATTATCAAAATTTTTTCTAGTTTTTAACATTTATTCTTTTTTTAATATATTGACCATACTAATACAAATAATATATTTGTGTTAATCCGATAAAAAATAATTCCTACAAGAATAAGGGATGTTAACCAAATTACCTAAAAGATTTTCAATCCACTTACATAAGTATTAATAAATAAATAAGCAATTAAAAGTTGCAATATAAATAGTTCATTAAGATTTAGTCCAGACTATGATTAATACAATTAAATTGACTTTGTAAATTAGATTACATGTGCTTTTCATATCAACTTGAATGGCTGAAAATGCTTATAAACGTAATGAAAATAAAAATTAGATAAATGTAAATATTATTAATAATGTTTGTTAAATTTCAATATACTGGAAATTATTTATTAATTAAAAATTAAATATATATAATATAAAACTTTAGTTTCGTTTTGACCAGTCGATGACGTGAAAACATATTATTTATGGTCAAAATAAAATTTGATTTAATTTAAGTATCAAGTAAAAAAATATATTATTAATAGTAATTATATACTCTAACCCTTATACTTTAATATACTATCAGTACATTGACATTTAACAATATGTATTCTTTAATTGGCTGAAATGTTTATAAACCACTTCTCAATTTTATACCGTTTGTAAACTAAAAGCCATTTTCTTAGAAGTAAGTAACAGGTAAAATTTTAATTTCGAAATATTAATATTTTATAATACTTATTAAATATTTATGCACATTAAAACAGCGTAATTTTTAGAACGAATACTCAAAAGATAACGTTAGGTCATTCTCCTGAAACCACAGCTGTAGATCTAATTCCAGCTTTCTAAATTTTTTGAATGCTCAGAGTTAAATGAGATATTTTGTTTTCATGTAAGAAACTTAATGAAAAATAACTTTATAATAATCAGAAAGTAAAATATTTGTTTTTTATTACATTTAATACCAATTTTTTGATATTAGACATATTAATTTAACCTATCAGAGTTATCAATATTTTAATATTCAATATTATTATTAATTAATATTAATTTTAAAAGATTTTCTAATATTGACCCCTTTATAACAATTTTTATTTTCAAAGCTACACCTACTTGCTCAATGAAAACTTATTTATTTCAACTAAATTTCTATTGAACCATTTCATGAAACAGAGAGGCATAACTACATCTTACAAGCGTGGTATTTATCGGTTTAATCAAATAAACGGATAAAATCTAAAGTCATTTATTTAATAAAATTTGTTTGGTATTTTATTATTCGAGACTACTTGCGCGTGGAAGGGTTATTGTGTACCATGAAAAACCATGATAGATTAAAACAGACTTTAGCATTGTTTTGTACAAATAATATTATATGACGAAGAAAACAAGTATTATTACTTCAAGTTTTAATACAACATTACAATATTCACAATTAAGTATTTAAAGTTAATAAATAATTATTAACTAATTAGGTCAGTAATTTTGTCTACTAACTCGCCTAACTAGCAAAGCTTGTTGGGAAGGATACTAAATTTTCGATCATTGCTCAATATAAATGAAGCTATTTTAATGAATGGTGAATGTTATTTTATAAAACTTTCTTAGATCCATTGTTATATTCGATGTTTTTAAACGAAATAGACCATTACTTCCTGCAGGAGTAAACTAAGAACTGGGAAAATGGTTTTAATTTATTTACAAACAGTTACCAAATATTTTAAGAAACATTTTATTTTTTATTTTTATTCAACACGTTGCTTTTCTTTTAAAACGTAGAATAACTCACAAAAAGTATTTGAACGTGTTTAATGTTAAATAAATATATTGTAAAAGATTTTTAAAATTAATTCTAGCTTTTCAAACAAAATAAAAGATATTTTTGTATTAAACAGTTCTGCGTTTTCCGTGTAATGGATATCGTTAATTAAGATTCCAATAATGAGGTCAAAATCAATAATAAGAATTTTTAAGATTATTTTTGAAATTTGTAATCTACATATAGATATATCTAATTATATAAACTTTTAATTTTTTAGTAAATAATAAATTTTGTAATTTTGTATTTTTTAATTAATTACAATAGTATTTCAACTTTAAAATAATAATTTTTATTAATCTTCTTTAAGAAAGTATATTTATTTCATATATTTTTTTTTATCAACTGTTCTATTTTATTTTAATATTATATTTAGTTAAGTTCTTCAGTAGTAAAAATTAAATAATAACGTTTTCAACAATACATTTGCGTATTTTAATACTGTAACAATATAAAATTTTTGTTACATCACAATGGAAAATCTTTTTGGACCGTTATCTAGATTTTTAAATTCAAAAGGCCAAGTACCGTGATTAACCTGAGGATACATTAACTTGAAAGAGATATGAAACAGTATTCATTGGCAGTTGAATTTTAGGAATTGGTTTATTACGACCAAGGGCATTTTTAGCAAACGTTTCTTGATACTCTAGGATAAGATCAGATCTGTTTTTATTTGTTACGCGGATTGAAACAAAAGAAAAATCTTACATCAAAAGCTAGATCAGTAGATATGTTTTTTTATTTACAATTATGGTTTATTATTTATCTGGTAGATATTTGCGTTAATGATGTAACTCGTTTATTAACAAATGACATTATTATCAATAGTTTATAATAACAACGATACATATTATATAAACGTTAAACGCAGATAGAGGCTGTTATGTTCTCACTGTGCCGATTCGCAATTTTGAAGAAACTCATCAATGCGTTCATAAAGTCGCGTAATTAGCACATTTTATAGTTATAAAAGATACTTATTCCTCTTATTAAACAAAAATGTGCGCTACTGCCAGCTTAGATCAGAATGTGAGACTTCCTATTCTAACTGGTAATAGCTGGAATTTTGAGGAAATTTTCTACACTATTGTTATTAATGCACAATTTTGTATTTCTATTGAAATAATTTTTCATGTTTTTCAATTACATCAAATTAATGGATGCTAAATCATTTAAAAATTATATTTCTATGAACCTTAAGTTATTTGGACGTACGATGAGCAAATATTTTTTGAAAATTTCTTTGCTCTATATCGAATGTTCATCCTTTTAAAATAAATAATAAGATGTTAATTTAAACTATTCTAAGTTTTAATAAATATAATCAAAATGCCTTCCTGCTAATAAATATATTTCATTGTTAATTTTTAAAATTAAATTTTATTAAGCCATTAACATAATATACTTTTCTAACATAAAGATGTTTATAAATTATAATTATTAATTAACAAGATTATTGTCAATATCCGTAATTACATTTGTTTTAAACTGTTATAACATTTATTCTATATAAAAAAATTAAGTTAATTCGAAAATAAAATATAATATTTAAAACGTGGTTTTAAAAAATGAATTTTGATTATTAAAGACTATGAAATATGTTTACAGTTCTTAAGCGCTTTTGGGAAAACTTGCAAGATTTTTAAATGGAAATTTGTATATAGTGGTGCATTGAAGAGTTCGATTGTTATAGTTTAATTTCGGTAAACATACTGATTGTATGCATGGTAAATTAAGTTGATCCAGGTTTGAGTAATAATAATATTTATAACAACTGTGAATTACAGCTAAAATAAATTTCTTTATAATACAATCAAAACTATAAAAGATAGTTTAATTTTAAAATATTACATCATTCAAACTAAAATAAAGTAAGGAAACCATCTGAGAAACGATCCACTTTTGACGGAAGTCCAGTATACGATCCGCGCCAGAGTGCAGACGCATACAGGGCTCTTTCGAAATGGAGGGCCACATATCACTAAACCAATGTTCACTCATACAGGCCTCGGAGCCCTCTAAATTTGTATTAAACTCCGCCACTGGAGAAGGAGGCTCCATGACAGGTGAACACCATCATGAAAGCTGTCGCCATTTGCATTTGAAATCTTAATTTGATACATTATAGTATAACAACTTGGTGTAAGTATCGATTTCTAAAAATTATGATGTCTAGATGAAACCATAGAATTTTTATCAAAGAATAAAGATTTCTTGAAGCAGTATTTTTTTGTTAATAAATTTTTGGATTTTAAAAATTGTTGAAATATTTTTTTAACCTTTATTTCTAAAGGTTCTTAAAGTATATAATAACCCATGAGTAAATCTTTATTATATTTTCTGCATTTTATAAATAACTTTAAAATAACTTTTTTAGTTAATTTCTTTATAACATTCTAACATAAGAGAATTTACAACAATAATTGTATGGACCATTCGAATTTATTGTCATCGAAATTTAGGTCAAACGGCAAAGTGATTTCGCTTGAAGGTTTTAGATAATCAATTGATTCTATATAAAAACAACTTCAAAAATTTGATCTTTTTTCCTGTAGTATTTTTGATAAAATGATACCGTTTTGAGGTCTTTATCTTTATTTCTTCTATTTATTTAAAAGGGTGTCCCGAAAATACCTAGTCCTACATGGTAGCTGCTCAGACTGGTACGTTTTGTTCAGTATTATTTGGTGATACTCCTTAACCATTTACAGTCCAAGGATCTTTCTACGATAGATCCTAGTCAAGGGTAGCATGATAGTTTACTTTAGGATGTCGTAGATATACCCATTTATAAATGCTAAGATTTTAAATTGACTTAAAGACAGCGAACATAGGATGGCATTCTCACCATGTTATAACCGTACCACTTTACAAGTACTTTACATAAGACGTCAAATTAAGGAGTAATATGCTCGTTTGACTGTTGATTGATTCATCTCTCAATAACTATATGACGTTTTCTTTAAAAACTTCACGTAATATTAACGAAGTAATTTAAATATTTACATTTTTAATGACTCATGCTGAGGTTCAGCTAATTTTAACTAAAATCCTAAGAAATTGCCACCTTACTCAGTTAATTTTATTTATACCTTCGTAGTTTGAGTAAAAGCTTCTAAGGAAAACTACAAAGTCATAGTGTATTTACTACTTTACAGTCTTTTAGCATTCGCAGTTTTAAACTTACATATATTTAATATCATTTCGTGTTTATTGAAAATTTAATCGTGAAGTTGGGTACTAGTAGAAACGAATGGGAGTTCATTCTCGTGGACACAGTTCATGTTGTATCTTTTCGGCTAAATTATTCCTAATATAATTTATGTAAATTCTTCAATAAGATTTACCATTTGGTAATTGTTATTATAATAATGTGGCATATCACATTAAAATGGAATATCTTTAAACTAAGTATTCTACAGGTAAAGGAATTTTATTATAGTTATAAGCATTACTTCTATGACCCGATGTTTATCATTTTGTTAAAAAAGGTAGATAAAGTCTGCGATTCTATGGAAATTTAACCTCATAATAGTTATACTTACTCATATGTATAATCTATCTTTTAAACCAAAAGTAAACTTCCGTCAATTGTAAGAGTTCCGTCAATAAACGAGATTTAAATATTCTTACTTAAATTAATAATTTCATTAGGTAAAATTTCTATAATGTTAGTTATTTGAAACAAAATGATCGCTGTAAAGAAAATTTTACAACCAGTCTAATTTCTTTTTTTTACACAGTATAATTCAGCTTTCATGAATTCCAATTTTATATTTCAATATTGATAGTCATATGAATGATCGTTTAAATTTTAATACAATTTGAAGATTATATATTAGTAATAATGTAATTGTATAATAGCCGGTTTAGGACTTTTTAAATAAAAATAATAGATATTCAGTCACTATCTAAGTTATTTTAAAAAAATGTCAATCTACGGTTCTTCCATTAAGATCTATCGGTGTAGGTATTATAAAGTATTAATTAAGAAGTTAATAAAAAGATGAGTTGCAATAAAATGTCTAATTGACTTATTGCTATAAAACTTAATATTGATATCATACGTTTAATATTTCCAGGAAAAGACTAATTTAGAATATTTTTAGCCATATTATCATGGTAGAGATTTCACTTAACGTGACTTATTTATTAGTAAGCTGCCTATATCTGACTCCTACTTCAAGTTTATGAAATATTTGAAAGTATTCCTTTTAAATTCAGTAATTCCTTATACGGTATGAATATATAATACTCGTGGTAGTAACTGTTTCCATTCAATTATTCCTTAAGATTGAATTCAAATGTTTTTCTATATTATATAAATGTAAAATATTTTTTTTAAAAAAGTCTATATCTTATTGTCTAAAAATTATTTACAATATTTTTGGAAACAAAGGTTTAAAGAAACTTCATTTCATCGCATTAGTTCATGTTTCTTGTAGATAAGATCCATGTTAATTTTTGTTTTATTTTAAACCTAGTGGTTAAATAGTTTCTGAAATAAAGTGATAAAATTTTTGCAAATTAAATTATTTATGATTAAAAATATCGAATGACTAATGTATAAATAAAGTCATATGTTTGTAGTACAAAACCTTACAGTTATTATTGATACATATTGAATTTTTAAATCATTTTAGTGAGACAGTTTGAAATAATTATAAATGTTATTTTCAAATAGATGGAAGAATAAGTTACTTTATGAGACAATGTATACTTTAAAACAATACTTAATTCGCACAACTTTTGAAAATATAAAGTCCGAATTTTATTTAAAGGTTATATTAACATTGATAGAATTTATAAATTGTTACAATCCAGATATTTAATAATAATAGCTTTCCAAGTCAATTAGAAGTGCGACTCATTAGAATGATATTTAAATATTTTAAAATGCAGAAATGGCCAGTTCACCCGGTTTTTGTGTGGGCATCGTGTCCGAAACTGGTGGTAGGTGGTGAGACAGTCAAGTTCTTCTATATAATAAAGATTTGAACTAAAGAAATTTTCTGATTCAATTGCACCAGAAATACGAGCTGTGTTAAAAACTAATTTTAATACGCAGTTCTACATAAATTGTTATAACCTGATACATTAGAGTAGACAAAATGTTTGACCATAAAAATCTTATAAAAATATAGTTATCGTAATTTATTTGTTTAAGCAAAGCTGTTTAAATGGGAATTATATTTTTGTTATCTTTATTTTAGTAAAGCCCTTAATTATAACCACGATACTTAAGTTAAATGGGAAAATATATTTAATTATAATATCTTTTTATAACGTACGTTTAATCACCTATTATACGGCTATAAAAGAATATATATGTGCTTGATGGTCACAGTATTGTTAATCTCATTCAATTTGAATAATTTGTTCAATTGCGGAAACTACAATGTCTTTTTCATTAATGAAACATTAAACGCTTTAATAACTTAATTTTCGGTTGAAATAAGTTCTACATTTTTTTTAAAATTAGAATTTTTAAAATTTGTATAAAAATTGTATTAATCCGTTCATGGTGGCTTTGAGAACACCATGTAGTACATGTGATTTAATCAATGCCAAGTTAGTGGTTTAAAATCTTTGCTCTAATCTTTCCTTCCTCACAAATATTTCTATTAATAAATTCGATATTCTTTAAAGTTTTGAATTAAATTGTATTACAAAAAAACATTCGTTTTTTTGCCCAATATAATTTTATATTTAAATTTTTACTTGATTGTGTCAATGTTAATTCGAATATTATTAAGACATTAAATGGTTATTGTTAACGATTTGGGTTTTTGGTGCATAATATTAAAACAATTTCAATGACTTAGATACCTTGCTGACTAACTTATTGTCAAAATTCTGTCACCGCTTTCATTTATTCAAGTCTTATCCTAATTGATGCAAAATTGTTATAAGATAAAAGTTTTTTAATAATAGATATCCTCCAGTCGATGACGGAGCGCGATCTATTGAAATCAGCCAAGTGTGCGGAAATATAAGGGTAGTGGCAGTTTATGGCAAACACAGTACATTCCATTCTTTGTTCGCAGCTCGAAGCTGGAAATAATATGGATGGGTAAGGACCACTTGCCATTTCTGCCCCGACGCTGGATATCATAAAAAGGCAATCGGTGACACCAGTTGAAATTATTGAAACAAAATAAAGTGTTAAATTCACCAGATTAAACTTGCCTCCGGTTCTTAAAGCCAAGCCATACATTGCTGCGGCAGTTTGATTAATTATAAATTGAATGTTGTAATTATTTACAATTTATTATTATTCAAATTTTAAAATAATGTATTTATAATTGAATAACATGAAGTTGTAATCCGTATTTTCCTATGTAATTCTTAAATCTATAACTTCAGCGTGAAATATTAGTAAATTTAGAATAGTTAAAATTCATAAACTCCTTCGATATCATAATAAAAAACCCATTTTAAAAGAAACGGTGTTTTATTGAAGTAGACTTACATATTTTAAATTAAATTTAAATGTTCAAAAAGGTTATTTACCTTGCTTTCATAAAATAAAACCAACTTAACCCTTCATATTTACAGAGATATCAACTGTTTGAAAAAGTCAAGTTTTCTACTCAATTTAAAACTTTATACTCCTTGATGTTTACAGTTATTGTATTTAATTCTGTCATTTTTGGCTTCGTGAAAGTGTTCAGTAAACAGCATGTTGATTATATGCAATCGGTTGAGTTACAGATTAAGATTACAGATATCCATTCTGAAAATCAATTTTTTATTCATTTTATTACGAGGATTAACCAAATATATTTTTGTGAAATATTTCGAGTACCACAAAAACAGGAAATCTTACCTAATGCATTTCTGTAAATTCAATTTTAATAAATATTAACTTATAATATGATATATAATATGATTAAAAAAAGTAGACTGTAATATTTATTAAAAGTTAGATTCGGCTGTAACGCAGGTTTCTATATAGTCATTAGATTGCAATAACAGAATTATTAATCAAATAACTCATGGTAAATGTCGCTGATTTAGGAGAACTCCGCTGCTGTTCATTTATTAAAGGCTTATTTAACTAATTAGTCAAATTAAAATTAAGCATGGTATCCCTTTTCTAGGACCAATCTTTCTAGTGTCTTTTAACCACAAACCTAATTGAAAAACTTGTTCCGTTTGAAGGGTACGTAGCCGTTATTTACTGGGTAAAAAGACTTAACTTTATGTCTCACGTGGCAGGTTAGTGAATAAATATTGCCAATGTTTGGGGTCGTTACCACTTTCGATCAATGGCCCGACTGCTGTCTGCCTGCATATGCAAAAAAATAAAGAAACCAAAACCAACTCCAAAAGTTAAAAATGAATTTTATAAAAATATTACGTCAATTAAAAAAAAACATATCATAAAATTTTAATTTGTTAAAAATTTATAAAAAAGGGAAAAATTTTTTTTAAGTTTATTGGTAACTAACTAGGATTGGCGGTACTATTATTTAAAAACGTAGGTGTGTCAAATAATATTAATCTTAAAATTTGAAATTCCAAACTAATTTGTACATGGGTTTGAATATCCTATTCCCTTCTTGTTCCAACAAGGGTTTAGATTTGGTTTTTAAAATCTTGGAAATTCTTTGGGAATATTAATTTTAGTAAACTTTGCAATTTTATTCAATCACCAAAAATACGACGCTATTTGGGGTAAGGAGTTTGAGAGATTAAATTTTTAGCACATTTCCTGAAAAGTAGTTATTTGATTGGTTCGGGTGTTGATATCAAAGGCAGATTATCCGGTTTATTACAGGCAAACGTTGTTTAATAATAAACGCATTTGACTTTTTATCAATCGTGCTATTGCAAAACTTTGAAATTTATATTTTAATATTTTTTATTGTTTTTTGGCCTCTTTTAAATAAATATTCAGCCTAACAAGATCTTATTATAAATGGGTTGATATTTTCTTTGTGTCAATTTTTTTTTTAAATTTTTTGGTTTGTCTAATTTCACTATTCAGGATCAATTATTTTGACCTTTAACTTCTTTGTTTGCCCATTTCTGTTTGAAACGTTTAAATAGTAATAATAATATAGATAAATTTAAAAAGGAGCAATGGTCAAAATTGCCCTAACTAGATTATTTAAACGTAAATATTTTTATATAGCGCAGATTGGACCTGAGTGCGTGTTAAAGTTTGTGACAATACAACGTGTTAAATCAGGCAAATGGATTAAAGGATTAGCGGGGAAAGGCGCTTTTTTTGGTTCGGTGTTTTATACAAAGGCAGATTAGACAATTTGAGTTTAGAATTAAATTAATGACAGTAAGCAAATAATATTTGAAAATATATTTCACCCTATATTATAAATTAAGGCCCAAAATGTTTTTCGGCCAAAGAAAAGAAAGAAAAGCTTGGGGAGCCTAACCAAACCAAACCGAAATAATCTTAAAAAAATTAAAAAGGGCAAAAAAATTAAATCCGAGTCCACCTACACACCAAGTCCAGCGTTCCAAGTTTCCAATGCTACAATTCCTTAAAAAAAAGGATTGTCTTGGCCCTGCAAAAAGGCATCGTTTACTTATTATATATAGTTTTAACACATGTTTCCTCTTAAGTATTGTATCAATTTGGAGAGAAAATGGAAAATAGCTAGGCGCCAGATCTGGTGAAGAGGGGGATGCTCAACCAATTGTACGCTAGCATGCTGAACGGTGGCCATCGCTAATGCCAACCTATGTGCCGGTACGTTGTCAAGATGAAACAGCTTGCCCGTTCAAAATTTGCCTCTTTTTTATAATTGACGGCATTTCTCAACCTCGGTATTAAAGCTGCATAATCTGTAATGATGCTTCCATGCTCCAGGTAATCAAACATTAATATCACTTCTGAGTCCCAAAATATTGAGGCCATACCCCGGCCAGGCCAAATACCACGGCCACGGCATGAAGATCCTTCGGGATAAACCGTGTTTTGTCCATGCCACAAAACCAGATTTAAAGTTTTAGAATCTTCTTAAAACTTGTCCAATGATATCTTCGAAGTCGATTTTGTTTCTGATTCTCGGCACCCATCTTGCGAAGACTTTTCTTATATTCAAAATTTCTGTCAATATGCGTTGAGTACCTCTATATGAAATGCTCGTTTCTTGGATTAGGTTTTTCGGATATGGCAACATATTTTATTGTTTCTTGTTGATTACTGGCTTCAATGGACGTCTGCAACCATGTTCGTCTTCCGTGTACGTTCTCCTACTCGAAATTAAAGCCCACTTTGCGACAATTGGTTATGACAGAGCAGTCTCTTCTCATGTTGCCTTTGAGCTGCAATAAATCTCTTGCGTTGTTAACTTTTATAAAAGTGGTTTTTAATGACAAGGTCGCACTTAGGTTTCCTCTTTTTCGAGAACATTACAAACAAACACATAGCAAACAAATGACTACATTCAGAAAAAAGTAGAGACTAGAAGTTTTTATTAACACAACAAATATCTGAGCTACACTTTCCAGTATTATTTGTATTTATTTTTGGTTACCAAGGAGTATATATTTTTCTCACTACTATTTGTTCCCTCTTGTCTTTCTAGGAGAATCATCAATTTCTTTTGTCAAACTTGGAATGTTTGCCTGAACTAAAATCGACTGATCTGAAATCGATTGTAGCAATAATACATTTAACTTTCGCTTCTATTTTGAAATTGGAAACACGTCTGAAACCAGTTTCGGTTTCGGCAAAGTTTCGAGCAAATTTGGCCGAAACCGAAACTCTGACCGAAACTTGATTTTTGGCGAAACTCGGCTGAAACGAAACCGAAACCGAAAGTTCGGTCGGACCCTATAAATTAGCGACTGTTAGTGTATCGTGCGTATAAATTGATATAGAAAGAAAGACAGATACAGGAGATTCTTAACTTTGAGCATCTTGGTAAATATATTGCTTTATTTTGCAAACATAAATTAAAAGATAAGAGACAAAAACAAGGTTAAAAGGAGTTTGAAACCTAAATTAAGTCGAAGTAATTGTCTGTCTTAATTGTCTGTAAAATATATCCCCTGTCAAAGTGTCCCCTGCACCATAATTACACGAAAAAGAGGACGAAAATATATAACTAACGACTGATTTTGATGTCTATTAGAAAAAAAATCCCCTTTTTATCGAACAATAACTAACGTATCGATATATTGATTTGTTGACAACATCGTCATTATGGTAAAATCACTGCGTCTCCCACCTGATAGTTTTAAAAGTAAAACTTGACAAGACAGAGATCAAATCGCGCAAAATCCAACACACAGCGCCTTTATCTTATATAAAGCCCTTATATCTGTTACACAGCACAACTTTTTACGAAATGCCTAATAATATTTACAAAAACAAGGACCAGCCAATTTTTTTTTTCGTTTTCCCCTGATTTTGATTCGTCAGGGGCCTTTTGTACTCTTATCTATTTAGTTCTGGGCAAGCTTTGTTAGTCTCCCCCCGAAGAAAACCGACGTCTAAGCTCGTAGATGTAAGTCAATCAAGTAGCATTGCAATGCACACTGCATTATTTAATTAAGGAAATCTAAAATGCCAAAATTGGAAATCTCAAATTACTCTTTTGAGACTTCTGAACCTTTGCTCTCTGGACATGTAACTACAGCCAAGTGTCTGCAATAATGTCACGCTAAATTAGGTTTAGTAATACAGAGAAATCCCAACGTAATGGAAGTTAATATGAGTTATGCACATATATTGTTCACAACCAGTCGTATTACATATACGACTTTAAATTACTACACCATAGCAATGTAACAATGAAGTTGTTTATTTATGTCTTTTGGAGCCCTGCTATGAGAGGCCTGTAAGCTTTTACTATTTTAACATTCTAAGGATATGCTCTAGTATACAATTATAGCAGCCATTTATCTGCAAAGAAAACCGGAATTCTTTTTGAATAATATAAGATTAAAATAGAACGTAGCCAAGTCGAGGATTCCAGTTCTTTACAAACATTTAAAAAGCCTTCCCATTAATTTTTAAGTAATATGAATACAAATAGCAAGAATTGTGTTCAGTATGGTAATCAAGTATGGATCACCTTACTTTTCAGACCATTGGGTGATCGACCAAATTGTCCTAACCAACTAAAAACAACAGTAACATAAAGTAGTTTTTCCCGCAAGCTTCGAACCCACGACCTCCGTCTTATAAAAGAAGGGCAAATACCACTAGGTAAACGAGACGTAACATCCTCACATGTCTCACGTCAATGGGCGTGAGTGACCGCTTTACATCGTTGGCCCTAAAAAATAAGTCTAAGGAAATATATTTTAGGTTTTTTCTAAGACAATAAAACCATTTTTTATTCCATTGTGTAAGATTAAATAAATAAATAGGTTCCGTACCGCAGCACTAAACCACGCTAGTCGCCCATTACATTTGAATATTTCACGCCTCAAGATTGCGAGGAATCTAAAATGTTCTTTTTCTTAACTGAATTATATTACTCTATATATATGATAATAGACTCACTTTTATTTTGTAAATAAATACATAAAAATATTTATCGATATTAAGCACTACAATTAAAAATTATAGCTATTCATTGTTCATATTTTCACCTTTGTTTTTAAATATGTTAAATAATATCAATAATACAAATTGAAATATTATCAAATACGTGCTCAAATATACAGTTGATTTTGAGTTCACGGAGGCTTATCAGTTTGAGGCTTACCAAGCTGATGCAATAAATATTAACAACAATATAATAAGGTCGTTAATCTCATCAGGTTTAAACTCAATTCATAGTCTAAATAATTTTGTCCAGACCATGAACAGTTTGAGGCAGTAGTTATTTAAAATACTTCAGAAGATAATTAACTAATTGATACCAACGCATTACAACCATACGGAGGCCTCCGTTACCATAACTTACAATAAAAGCTAGTAGATGCGTGAATGTCATAATATTAAGGTGCACAAGTGTACGCACAAACACGGATGCACCCACTATTTATTCACACTCGTCCCGATGGGACGGATAACCAACACGACCACAGAAAACATATGGCACTGGACCGTCTTTTTACATGCCCATCCGACGCATCAATCATCTCACTTTTCTGGCGATCGGGTGATCAGCCCGCATTGCTATAACCAACTGAGAATCAACAATAAAAAGTTGTTGAGTAAAAGAGAAATCGGAGGTCGGGGGCTCGAATCTTGCTCCGCAATCCCTGCTGTTTCTAAAGCGCAAGCCGATGCATTTAGGCTACACAAGCAGTTTAGATGATGCTAGATGATTTCAGATATAAGACACATATTTTATAATGGGAAAATAAAAACGCATCTTGATTTGAATTTCCCCCATTCATGTTTAGTTTACAGGTAGTTCTCATAAAAATAAACCTCTATACTACTTAATGCGTTTAATATGTCCTCTGCATTAATTTACTTCAAAATTTTAATCATAACTTTAGTTTGATCAAAGATATTAAGTAGCGACAAATCTTTTTGTTACATAAAATATTAAGAAAGTAGTTAGGTAAAAAAATATTATATTATATACAAAAAATGTCCCTTTAAATATTTTTTTCCACCTTAAGTCAACGCAATTAAGGAAACAACAGAACCGTTTCAAAAAACAACGTTAATGTTTTTAATTAATAAGACAAAAGCCAGTAATTAGTAAGCGTCTAGAGAATAAAGCAGTCAATGTCAAAAACGAAATTAAGCTCGCAGGGATTTCCGTAACGTAAATATTTTTTTTATATTTTTAAGATTTTAGAGTCGAGACTCGCCGTAAAATATCTTATTGATTAAATTTTTATTATAATTATACCGATGAAGTAGTCTCTGGTCACATTTTGACAGAGTTAAATGTGTGTGTTTATTCTGGGTAATTAAAATATTTTTTCTTAAATAATTTTAAAACTTTTTTTTGTTTTATTAGAGGAAGCTAGTACAGAAAAATTAATACAGAAAATTTGTAAATAAAATAAATTATGTATAAATTAAAAAATTATTGATAGAGTTCCCAGTCTTTTTTTAGGCAGTAAAAAATTATTAGCCCACTGTCGGGGCACTAAGATGCATCATCCGGGGTATTTTAATATAAAGAGGAGACTGTATGAAATTGCATATCAAATCCTCTTTTCACGAAATTTTCGCGTCAATTATTTATTTTTATCCTGAAGTTTCGTATTCTCTTCATATATCTGTATCTTAATTTTGAGATACACATTGAGAAACAGATTTATCCCATCATAGTCTGGCCATGATCATGGATGTTGCAAAAAAACCGTAACTTCTGAAAAAAAAAATATAGTTACACGAAAAATCACGTAAATGAAAGAAATAATTGCAAACCATTGATAGAGTATTAACAAATTATATCAGATATTCTATTCTAGTAAAACTAAAATTTAAAAAGCACTGTTCTTTTTCTTTTGTTATTTACTAAAGTGACTAGATGAGTAGGAAGGACACCTGATGTAAGTGATACGCTCTGCCCAAAAATATATTATATTTATATTGTATATTTGTAGCGTTGATGCCAGAAATCTGCTCGACTATAGTATTAGATGGTAATGTTTGTACACTGTTACTTTGCAGCAGAAATAGGCACCCCAGTAGTAATACCCTCCTCCTTCGCCTTAAAAAATCAAAGTCGCTGTTTTTTAGCTAAGCAATTTCTGTACCAATAAATGTGTTAATACAATTAAAACCATTGGATAATGCTCGCTTAGATCGAAAAAGGGTTGTTCAAAACGTTGCTTACAGTTTATTATAGATTTTAATTTGTGATTAAGAGTTGAAGCTATTGTAGCAAGTTATCTTTTATGTGGGAAGTTATATTAGAATATTGAAGTTAGTTGTTACTTTTCAATTGTGTTCAAGTAGTTATGAAGACCTCTAATAAAAGGTTATCAAAGTTCTTTTAGTTTCTAAGACAATATGATGGTGTTTCTGAAATTCCTGTTCAAATTTAAAATAAAACCCAAAAAAAGGAAAGGATAAATCGTTATTCGTACAATGTTTTTTTTAAATAATTTCGTTAATATGACCTTGTCTTTATCCATTCTCTTCCATTACTTAAATTCCCCTTCTACTGCAATCTATTTCCCTCTTTATTTGAAATACTTATGCAATGTTAACTAAAAAAAAATCGTTTATCCCAGAACCGTCTCTTCTTATGTCCAGCTACGATGTGTTGTATCCGAATCTAGGAAGTCCTTATTCTTAATCAAATCGATTTTTCTGTTCAATGAGCTTCCTCTGAAAGTTAAAATGGCTGAAAATCGTTCAATAATTTGGCACTAAAATAGACATGAGTTAGGTATTGTTCTTTTGAAAAGCACAAATGCAACTGCACAGAAATTCCAGCCGACAAACAGTTGCAGATTTTGAACTTATCTTCCAGTGTTATTATGTTATAATTTGACAAATCTTAAGAGTAAAATTAGAACAACTTTAGAAATTTCACGGCGGATCTGCCTCACAGTGGAGGAAGACAGATCCGCAGTACAAGTGCAATTATAGTGCAGCGCTGTGAGGCATAGGTGTTTGACTGCATTATGTGAAACCTCAAATAAAAATGTAATACAAAAATAATTTGCTGATCTCTATTACAACAATTTTTAACAACAGTTTACTGAAAAATATTAGTTATAAGGGGGAAAAAATGTTTACAAAAAAATATTTTCTGTGAGATAAATTCTGTTTGCAGAGTAACTTGGATAATTGTTTATTATATTTTCGTAAAAAAATGTTGTTTACAAAAAAATATCATTAACTTTATACAGTACTGTTCATTATCCTGGTCGTCGATTTCGGTTTTGTAAATTGTGGGTTAAAAGGATTAGTACAGCAACCATTGCATTCTAAGCAAGCTGCAGTCCAGTTTAATGCCCTTTTCCTGCACCCACAAGATGCACACACCTTATTTTTGCATGCGCAAAAGATAATTATTAACAAAGATTCTGGAGCCGGTCGCTGCGGTATTATTTGCGGTATCAATATTCCGCTTTCATGTATCAACCCCATTCTTCTGGTGATATTTCGCTTCCGACCCATGTTTGAATTTGTAAAAATACTCTTTTAAAGTGGTTGTAAAAACGGCCATTTAACGCAGGTATTTTTGGCCGTTGCTTTCAAAATGAGCTATATTTAATAGATTAAGGCCTTTTATTTTTTGGAGGGCACCGTATAAAGTCACACCAGCCTTTAAAATTTCATCGATGTCTTTTCGCAGTCTTGTCGTAGCATTTTCTAAGTCAGTTCATTTTTCAAAATTATTTGCAAACACGTTTTTGCCACGTTGGAATGAGCTGACGTCGTGTCACAGCCTGTAAACGCACGTAAGGACAGAATTTACTCTTTAAACTTTGGTAATATTTTTTCTAGACTCTTTGAAAAATGTGCTTTTTGCGGTATTTTGCCTATGGAAGGTTTTCGAAAATAAATTAATAGAAAAAAATACACCGGAATATTTAGCAGTGAAATAACCTACTGTGAATTTTTGATACTCTTCTAGATCCATTTGGGTAGATAATTCATGCATGTCTTGAAAGTACAGTTTCGCAGACGTTGCATACGGAAAATGTCCAGATGTATGAAAGTATGGAATCACCTTCTCAATACTTTTTAAATGCAGACTCCAATTACCCATACGCTCAGCTACGTTTTGAGGCTAGCAAGTTGCCGCGTGTACTATTGTGTTAGTGCTCGCGCAAACAAAACCTAGCTTGTCCTCTCTATTCGCCTCCATACCCTTCATCATAATACCTGCAGTCCCTTCAGACTCAAGATCAAGTTTGCAAAAGTTCTTCTTTTTAAAATTAAACTTTAAATTAATATTCATAACGGAAAACTGAAAAAAATTAATTATCATTTTTTACAATAAAAAAAATTGAGATTGCACAATTTTTTGTTTTAACATTTTTCTATATACTATTAAAAACACATTTCCAAAGTTTATATAAAGAATCATTGACTGGCCCTGGATTTCGATGTATAAACCTTTCGGCGCTCCACTATTTGTCTTGAAATGAAGAAAGACGGACATAAGAACTCTTAAATTAAACCTCACAATTACATCGAATTTCTATTCACTTAAATAGTCTTGACAAGCACTCTTGTGCTCCGTGATGACCAGGATCTAAACATGAAATTCAAATTCTAATATTTTAATTCAACATAGGAGTGATACACTCACTTTTGGATAGTCAAAACCCTACCGCCGCCTATTTTTAAAATAGAATTTAAACAATAAACAGACAATTACAAGCATGAAATTTTCATGTTATTAAAAAAACCTGGAGAACCCATTCCATTACCAAAGTGTTGTATTATTAAGAAAAACATTATAAATAACCTTAAGACAACTGCACCACAGAACCACAAGTTTGAGTCTCTTATGAGCGTTGACCTTTAAAACGTGTTACTTCTCCTACCCAGTAATACGCTTATTGTCTGTAATTTTTTGATCAAAGTATCATGCATGTATAAAGTTAAAAGCTTTAATCAGGTCACAGAAGACACCTAGAAAATATTGTGACGTTTTCCATGTTTCAAATATAGTTTTAACTAGCTTAGTAGTAAGGTGAAAATTGATTAATAATACAACTTGTCAGTTTAACAGAGGTTATCCATAGATGTACATTAAATAAAAATATATATAATTTGAGTACCTACTTGCAGCAGCCTAATAGATAGATCAAGCATTATGGAAATATTGTGTACTCTTAAAACCTAACAGGAACACTTTCATAAACTATGCTCGATTTTTATTTAGGCCTTCAACTATGCGTTCGCTCCATTACTCAAAGCGTAAAAATGCGATGTCTTCCATATGTCGTCTAAGCGGAATTTCAAGAAAAGCTAGTCCAATTTTAATATTTCATGCTGCAAGGCTAAGAGATACTCGTCTCGTAGTTTTATTATAATCAAGTTTATGAAGTGATTTGTTTTTGACAAAAGCTTGTAACTGTATTTATTAGTAAAACAGCAAAAACCAGTAATGTAATCAAATTAGATATTGAAAGTACTAGCAGGGTAAATTAATGATGATTTTATTCATTACTATACACTTTACACATTAAATTCTGCTAGAAATATGGATTTTTAACAAGTATTGTCTAATATTACTTGGGTTCTATATGTGCAGAAGTTTATATCAATCGATAAATTAATGGCATTCAGAGCAAATCAGTTAGGCCATATCCGAGCAAGTATAAGGTAGGTAAGGTGAGAAAGCATAGGTTTAAACTGATTAAAATTAACTTTGTTCATGTCGTGGTTCAAAGTTCAATTATACTATACAAAAGAAGAATATTTTATTTGACAATTACACAAAGAAAACTTTAATAGCAATTAGTCCCATCTAAAAAAGTTTTAACTTGAAAATGTAAAAAGAACTATTATTTACGAAATTTACTTTAACCATTTTAATATTTCAAACAATTGTAGAGCACTATTCTTCTATCCATTTATCAGTGAGGTGGATCCCATCTTAAACGTTGAAATATTCGAATTGAACGAAGCGAAGCGGAAACTTCCAGTCCTCTTCAAACGTATTAAAAGCGTTGCCATTTTATTCAAATTCAAAAAAGATTAATAAAAAGAAATTGTTTGCAGGAACTAAGTTATAGATAGTCTTTAGGTTTTATTTTAATAATAAACATATACAACTTTTTCGTGCCAATAAGATTGACAAGAACTATAGGAAGCTATTATTAAATAATAGCGCTCACAATGTCGTTTTTGTTAAATGAATTTTTATAACAAAGTAATACAAGTTACCATACTTAAAATAGCAAATAATTTTAACGTTTTAAGGCACTCCTTTTACCAAAATGTCATTTATGACAATGGTGAATAAGCTGCGAACGTACGTAATGTCATTTTCATAATATTTTTATTTTAGTCTATCAACATATTAATAATCTATCAAGTAATCAACTGCCTCCATAGCCTAGTGGTAAGGGCCTATGCTTAAGAAACCGGAGGTCGTGGGTGCAAATCCTGCGGGGACTATACAAATTTTCATTAGAATGATTATTAAGCATATTATAAGTTTAGAATTGTTTTTCCGAAATAAATTAATTTTGTAATTCAGAAGCTTTTAGTAAAGAAACTAAGTGAGATCCGGCTCCGTAGGGCTACTTAACACGCGGCCGTCGCGTGTGTTTATAAATTATGGCTAAGAATGTTACATTTTATGACATTATTTATAATACCTTTAGACTCTTGGCAATATCTAGTTCACTAGACGGACTGGGATCTTGTTTGTTTTAATGTTAAAGTTTAACGAGATTAGCATAAATCTTTTTCGTTCCAACTTTATTTTGCCTAGACTTGACAACATTAGTGGTCAATGGAGTCTAGGCAACGCTAGAGCCTCCTAAATGTTGATGTGTATGTTTCTTGCATCATAAATTATTTATTATCAAAAATAAATAGTTTTAGTTACGAGAGTATTAAGAATAATAAAGAATTGAGAGGTAGAAATATAAACCGACGCCGCTGTTACCGACCTCTAAGAGACAAGTGCAATACCAGCGGTATAATCAATGCGCTGCTTATCGTGAGTCATAGGATATTACGTCTCGTTTACCCACTAGCTACGGTGCTCTTCTAACCGGAACACAATAGCGTTCGCACAACTGCACACTTTGCGGCAGAAATAGGCACCGTAGTGGTACCACATCAGACGGTCCCCTGTAAAAAGGGGACCTACCAGCTCTATTGATTAATGCTAAGTAATATTTTTATGTAAGCACTGAGACATGGTCCTTCACTGCCGGCCGTATGAGGAAGCTCCAAGTCACTCAGCGAGCTATGGAGCGGCTATGCTAGGTATTTCTCTGCGTGATAAAGTGCGTAACGCAGCCATCCGCAGAAGAACCAGGTAACCGACATAGCCTGCAAAATTAGCAAGCTGAAGTGGACAATGGGCCACCTTAGCTCGGAGAACCGATAACCATTGGGAAGAAAGGTTCTCGAGTGGCAGCCTCGTACTGGCCATCGTAGTGTCGGACGACCCCCACCAGATGGAGTGATGACCTGTGCAAATGTGCAGGAGGTCGGTGGATGCAGGGGAGGCCTATGCTCAAAAGTGGGCTTTGACAGGCTGAAACGACGAATATTTTTAAATTCCGTAGAGAAAATTAATTTATATAAATAAAGAGAATATTTTCCCTTTATTTATATAAATTCACTCCAATAAGGACAAGTGTAATTTGAAGACTCTGTTTCGATTAATGTGTAAAAAACTATCGTAAAAGCTTTTATGAAATGTTATAATGTTAATTACTATTTATTGTTTATAAACACATATTTTAGATACAGCTTTATGTTAAATATATATTCATGCTATAACAAAATTATTGTTATTCAAGCAAAGGGCGTGATCATTCGGTTGTGTAAAAATTTACATATACGTAATTTTTAATTACGTATATGTAAAACATAAAAATTTATGTAATATTATTATTTTTTTAATTATATGACAAGACTCTTCAATTTGCTACTACTTCTCTTCAGGTTTTGTTAATAACTTTAAGCTCAGTGCTCCTAAGGATGTCATGGCATTTGACATTCTTGATTGCCTATTTCTAGTTATGAATTAACCTTTTAAATAGTAATAATAATATAGATATACAGGAACAGTAGGAGTTACATGAGTGGATCTATAAACTGCTTCAGATACTTACTAGATCATTCTAAACGTAAATATTTTATATAATACACGTGACTGGACTACTTTAGTGTCGTAAGTTAAAGTTTGTATGACAACACAACTCGTGTGTAAATCTCAGGCTTAAGTGGATTAATGGATTAGCGCGACAGGAATAGGTCGCTTTTGTTTGGTTCAGATGTTTTATATACAAAGAGCGGCGTAGCTAATTTGAGGCATAGTTTATCGTGCGTATAAATTGATCATCATCATCATCAGCCTGTGTTAGTCCACTGCTGGACATAGGCCTCCCCTAATACACCGCTATCCATTGAGGGGCTTGGACCGTATCCTACTACGCTGATGCAATGCGGGTTGGTGGGTGGACCGACTTTTTACATGCCCATCCGACGCATGGATCATCTTACTTTTCAGACAAAATGGGGTGATCTTCCCAAATTTCCCTAACCAACTAGGAAACAACAATGAAAATTTGTTGCGTCCCCGCAGGATTCGAACCCACGACCTGCGCTTTCTAAAGCACACGCCCATACCACTAGGCTCCGGAGGCAGTTATAAATTGATATAAAAAGAAATAAACAAACGAAGTAATCAGACAGATACAGGAGATACTTAATCTGTCTGATTGCTTCGTTATTTAGCCAACTTAAAATAAAAGATAAGAGAGAAAAACAGTGTAAAAAGGAGTTTTAAGCCTTGAATAAGTCTACGTAATTGCCTGTGTTAAATAAAAATATATCCTCTATGTATATATATATATATATATATTTATATATATATATATATATATATATATATATATATATATATATATTTATATATATATATATGTAATTACACATTTTGCTGTCTCCTTCAACAACATCCTCTTTATATTGAAGGATAACTAACGTATCACCAAGTATTGATATCTGACAACATCATATATCACTGTGTCTCCTACTTGATAGGTTTAAAAAAAACTTGACAATACAAAGATGAAGCGCGCTAAATTCCAACACAAAGCGCCTATATCTTATGGACAGCCCTCATATCTGTTACACAGCACAAATTTTTACGAAATGCCTAATAATATTTACAAGGGCAATTCTGTGTTCCCCTAATATTCATTGTTCAGAAGCCTTTTATAGTAGACTTCATAATGTTTAGCGTTGCAATGTGTACATTTAATAAAGGAAATCCAAAAATGCAAATTTCTTTTCTGAACCTTTGCTCTCTGAACATATAACTACAGCCAAGTCGATGGTCTTTAAGGTCAAAAATATCTGTCCATTGGAGTCTGAAATCACAATGTTATGATAGTTAATATGAGTTATGAATATACAATGTTCACAAGCAGACGTATATATAACTTTGATTGACTACACCATAGCAAGGTTAAACTGAAACGTTTTGTTATTTATGTTTTTGAAGTTATACTTCTTTAGCGCGTTATGAAAAAATGATGAGAGTGAAATTTTACGATTTGTGACACAAAATTAACAGTTTATAATGAAAACGGTGAAAATGTAATAAGGTCCATATTACATAGAGATAAGGTTGATTTTTGTGTAGTGATAATGGAGCTGTCGTTTTTTATTGACGTTATTTGCGATAGTTGTTGCATAATGTGCTCTATGAGTTAAGGTTCGTTTTTGGTATATATATATATATATATATATTATTAATAATATATTTTATATTATTTAAATTTATATTAAATATATATATTAAATATATTATTATATAAATATATTAATATTTGTAATGATGTTTATTCAACTTGATATAATGGTAATATTTTTATTCATTTAATATATCAACATTGTGATGTATCTATGTAATACTTTTTAGATAAGCGCCATCTAGTGACACATATTCAAAGCTTCTGATTTATAGTACCGCTGTACAAGTAAGCCAACATCTCTTAGGAATTCTACATTTGTAAGCGAACAGATGGCGCTGAACTACCAGTTATATGATATATCTAAGTACGTCTTGTGAATCCATAAATTCTTAATCGAATTATTTATGATTAGTTCTTGTAAATCTATCATCTTTAATTGTCTTAATTATTTTTGATTGATATTACTTACTATTTGTGAATATTAGTGAAAAAATTGTGCTTATATACTTTTTCAAGTGCTCCGATATAATTGAGGTTAACTATCCGTATGTATTATTTGTTGTATTGTAATTAATTATTTGCATGCGATTAAAAACTATTTTTTAATGATACCAAAGAAGTATAACTTCTCACGCGCGTACATAAGTACACGCACCCATTTTTTGGAGCTATGAGAGGCCTGTAAGCTTCTACTGTTTTAAAATGCTTACAGAATTGCATAGTTTACAATTCCATTAGTCTGTTATCAGCAAGGAAAGGCGGAATCCTTTTTGAATGATATAATATTAAAATAGAACGTAGCCAAGTTTCCAGTTCTTTGCAAACATTTAAAAAGCCTTTCCAATCAATTTTAAGTATTATGAACACAAATGGCAAGAAATGTATTCAGTACTGTAATTAAAGATTTCAGGAAAAAAAGGTTTTTAACGGTACATAAGACATTAGCATAGATAGATCTTTATAATATTCTTGAACTATTATTATTTATGAATACAATTTCTGATAAGGCAAATTGTTCCTCATTTTAACAAGTTTATAAATTATAAAAATAAGTAAAGATCCCTGTGCCTCCAGAATAAAAAAAATCCTAATTACGGTAAGTAAGAGAGAACCGCCTCATCATATGTTCCTAGGGCTACTAAACACGCTGTCGTAACATGTGCTCAAAAGTAACTATTAAAAATGTAATATTTAATGTCACTATTTACAATTCCTTTAGACTCTTTGCAAGATTCTAGGTCACAAGACGGGCTGGAATCTTGTTTGCCTTGATGTCAAAGTTTACGAGATTAGCTTAAATTTTTTTCGTTCCAACTTTATATTGACTTGACTTTATTGACTATGAAGTCTAGTCTATTCTATATGACGGGTGTATATGGCAATATAATCATTTTATAACTATTATTTTGATGTTACTAATAGACACTTCTTTGATCGACTTTTTACATGTCCATCCGACGCATGGATCGTTTCTACCACATTGTCCTAACCGAACAAAAAACAACGGTAACATAAAGTAGTTTTTCCCGCGGTCTTCGAACCCACGACCTCTGGCGTACAATAGAATGGCCAATGCCACTAGCCAGCGAAGTTACTGGGTAAACGAGACGTAACATTCTCATATATCTCCCGTCAATGGGTGTCAGTACCACATACATAGGTCCTACTGCTCGTTAGTTGTCGGTGGCAATAAGAATAAAATTTAATAAAAAAGTATTAGAAAATGGATGTTAGGTTTTTTTATATGCTTTTATTGTTATTGTTTATTCTTTAAATTAAAATATACCACAGTAATACTTTCGGAATGGTCTTCGATTGGTAAATCCCAAAAAAAAACAATTTTAAAAACATAAACATTCATATGTTCCATCATGTACGTGTTTCTAATTTACGTATTACGTAAGTATATTGACATAACGCACAATAAAATTAAAATATTTAAAAAAAATTGCGTGATGTGTCATATACAGATCGCACGCGTTTATCAATTGAATATTTATAATAATAATAATTCAGGATTAATTACACAACATGATCTAGACCCAAACTAGGCAAAACATGTACTATGGAAACTTAATGACTGATAAACACATAGACTTACTTTGCTATAAATTAAAACCTATTACATAAATACAATATTAATAGTTGCGTATTAAAATATTTTTTCATATTAAGTTTTATAATTAACAATTGAAGTTAATCATTGCTTTTATTGTTTATTTTTTTAAATATGTAGGATAAATCTTAAGTAAAAACAAGAATAAAAGTAGAAAATCAAATTAGTGCTCAAATACACTGATGATTTTAAGTTCACGTAGCAGGCTTTCGAAGATGATGCAATAAATATTAACAGCAATTTAATATGATCGTTTATCTCATCAGCTTTGAAACTGCGCAGCTCAATTTATAGCTATAAGTCTAAATAATTTTGTGCGGTACATGAACAGTTTGAGGCAGTAGTTATATAAAATATTTCAGAAGATAATAATTGACTATTTGATCTCCTATAAAAAAACTTATCGTGTTTATGACGCCCTTTGAATTCATTTATTTAAAAGAAATGTTTTTATCTGTCTTTTTTTTATAAATATCTCTTTAATTAATTATATCCACCTTAAGTCAATGCAATTAAGGAAACAACAAAACCGTTTCAAAAAACAACGTTAATGTTTTTAATTAGTAAGACAAAAGCCAGTAATTAGTAAGCGTCTCGGGAATAAAGCAGTCAATGTAAAAAACGCAATTAAGTTCTCTTTAATATTTTTTTTTTTGGTCATTCGTTAAAAATAGTGAAACAATTTTAATGAATGATGTTATGCATTGATATAAACGAATAGTCACATTATTTAAACTATGTTGGTTATTAGCTTTTAATTTATGAAACAGAGGTTTTAGAGTAGAGTATCGCCATAAAATATCTTATTGTTTCGATTTTCATTTAAATTATATCGATATAGCAGTCTCTGGTCTCATTTTGACAGACTAAAACGTGTGTGTTTATTCAGAGTTATTTTTTTCATATTATATGTGTGTAGTAATATTTTGTTACATAAATTCTTTCAAAACTTTTCTTGTTTTTATTTGGGTAAAATAGGTTAGACTGATGCTGGAAAACTTGTAAATCAAATAAAATGTGTATAAATTTCATATTTTTGATAAAATTTTGCAATCTTCATTCGCTAAATGAATTAATTATATAATATCAACGACACAAATTGTTTAAGCAGGAAACAGAAATGATTCGTGTTTTGTAAAAAAAATAGGGCACTTAGATACATCACTCAGGGCATTTTAACATAAAGAGGAGATAATTTGAAAGAACAAATAAAATCCACTTTTTACGGATATTTCGCGTTTATTATTTATTTTTATTCCCGATGTTTCGGAATCTGTCCACGTGTCTGTATCTTAATTTGTTTTGAGATACACATTGAGAAAATGAAACATCCCATTTTAGTCTGCCTATCATCGTGGATCCTGCAAAAAATCTGAAACGTCGGGAATAAAAAAAAACATTTACACGAAAAATCGCATAAATAAAAGAAGTAACTGTATTAAATTAACAAAATATCAACGAACGAATTGTTTCAGAGATTCTATTCCTGTAAAATTTAAATTTAAAAAGCACTGTTTATTTTTTTTGTTATTTATTAAAGCGACAAGATGAGTTGGAAGAAAACCTAATGGTAAGTGATACGAGTACGTTCTGCCCATAAGATACGTAGCGTTGATGCCACAAATCCGCTCGAACTACACTGGCTACAGTAGTAGACAGTAATGTTTGTACACTGCTGTTTTGCAGCTGAAATAGGCACCGCAAAATCATGAATCATAGTCAATATTTTTGACCTAAACAATTTCCGTACCAATATGTGTATTGATTGTATCAAAACATACATTGGTACAGAAATTAAATATGAAACCATTGGATAATGCTCGCTTATGATAGAGAAAGGCTTGTTCAAATCTTTGCATACAGTTTAATATAGATTTTAATATATGATTAAGAGTTGAAGCTATTGTAGCAAGTTATCTTCAATGTGGGAAGTTATATTAGAATATTGAAGTTAGTTGTTATGGGGCTCAATGACATAAGGTTCTAAACTACTATTAAATTGTGTTTAAGTTATATGAAGACCTCTAATAAAAGCATATCAATGTTTTTTTTTAGTTTCTAAAACAATATGATGGTGTTGCGATTATTTATGGATGTGCAAATTTTTATTAATGGCCATGCTTTATACTTTCGGGAGTACCACCTTAGAGTCCTCTAGTTGTCAACGCCGCGTGGAGGCATGTGCGGAGTGGCTGAAGAGTGTCTCTTATGAGCATTGACCTCGAAAACGTGTTACGATTTCTTTCTTTAGTGATACGCTAATTACAGAGTTTTTGTTCCGTAATATTCTAATCAAAGTTTCATGCATGTGTATACTCAAAAGCTTTAGTTAGGTCACAGAAGACACCTAGGACGTATTGTGACACTTTCCATGCATCCAATATAGTATTAACTCGCTGAGTAAGTAGGGTAAAATTATATTGCTAGCTTTTAAGTAAACCGTTAGAATTAAAATATGTTATTATTTGGCTACGTTTAGGCAATCGATCTTAAATTATCGGGGATTCATGTACTGAAATACCTTCAGCGTGTTTTATTTAGTCAAGAAATTTACAAACGGCTTTACGATATTTATAAAAAGCTGCTAAGTAAGTGAAATCACATTAATAATATAAATTGTCAGCTGAACAGAGATTATCCATTGATGTAAGGTTATTTTAATATTTAAAGATTTTAGAATAGACACAATATGTTTAATGCTTACATTATTAAAATATAACTTTATATAAATTTTACGTACTTGTGACAGCCTGATATATAGATTAAGCATGATTGAAATAGTGTGTACTCTTAAAAACGTAACAGAAACAGCGTCCATAACCTATGCTCGATTTTTATTTGGGCCTCTAACGTTGCGTTCACTCTATCGCACGAAGCTTAAGAATGCAATGTCTTCCATATGTCGTCTAGGCGGAATTTTATGAAAAGCTCGTCCAATTTTAATATTTCATGCTCCAAGGCTGAGAGATACTCGCGTTGTTTTATTATTATCTAGTTTATGACGTGCTCTGTTTTTGACAAAAGCTTGTGTTTAGATGTTGTATTTATTGTTAAAGCATTTGAAAAAACAATTGCAAATTTGTTAGCAAAAACAGTAATGTAATAAAATTGGGTATAAAACGTACTATCGGTTAAATAAATGATGATTTTATTTATTACTTTACACTGTGTTTGTACTATACATTTTATTTATTTTCCATCCCCGGAAAAAGACCTAGAGGAAGACCGAAGACGAGGTGGAAAGATGTAGTGCTGAGGGACATGAGTGAATGTCAGGTTTCTGAAGCCGACATCAGGGATAGAGCAATTGGAGGAGAAAAATTAGGAAAGCTGACCCCACTACCATGTGGGATTCATAGCTAGGAAGAGAGAGAGAGAGACTGTACTTGTACTTACAATTTAATTCTGCCACAAATAATGTAAATCACTAACATAGAATAATGTTTTCCATATATCAGATAGAACTAACTGGAACCTGACCTATTGTTTTAATACAGCTAGGAAGTTAAGGCTGGTTCTGTATATGCAAAAGTTTATATGAATCAATAAATGAATGATATTCATAGCAAATCAGTTAAGCCATATTCGAGCAAGTAAATGTAAGAAAGTAAAGGTTTAAATTTATTTACGTGATATGCCGTTTGCATACAATTGATTTCTTATTAAAGTTAACATTGTTCAAGTCGTGCTTCAAAGTTCAATTAAACTATACAAGGCAGAATATTTAAATTGTCTCGCTTTATTACAACAAGAACACTTAAATAGCGATTAGTCCCATCAATCACAAGTTTAAAGTCGAAAATATAAAAGAAAATATAATTTACGAATTTGACTTCAATCATTTTAATATTTTAAACAAATGTAAAGCACTATTCTTCTATCTATTTACCAGAGAGGTGGATTCCATATTAAATGTTGAAATATTCGAATTGAACGAAGCGAAGCGGAAGCTTCCAGTTCTCTTTAAACGTATTAAAAGCGTTGCCATTTTATTCAAATTTAAATAAGATGAATAAATAAGAATTGTTTGCAGGACTATGTGACAGATTGTCTTTGAGTTTTATTTAAATAACATACATATATTACTTTTTCGTAACAATAGGAAGATTGCAATAGATAGCCTAATACCGCGGTTTCCCCCCGCGGAGATAGAAAATCGGAACGAAATAAAATCGCTTCTGTTCAATGAATTTTAAATAGCAAAGCAATACAAATTACCATACTTAAAACAGAAAATAATTTCAATAAAGTAGCTACTCACTAAGTTAAAAGGCTTGCATACTTAAAATTATCATTAACTATTTTATTCGTTGCTATTATGTTAAGGTTTAATTTTACAAGAAATTAACTGTTAAAAAAAAATGTTTCATTTTAGATTTATTTTTATCGTTTGTTTAATTTCAAATAGCACTGTTATAGAAATTATGAATGTTTCGTTGTTTATTGAGAATATATTATTCATATTGTATACACAACCTAAAATCAAAGTTTATTTTAGATTCGAATTAAAGATGGTATTAAACTAGTGTAGCTAATTGTCTAGTATGTAGTTAATAAAGTTATATAAGGTTTGGTAAGTTATAGATTCAACTTAGATTGCCGTTAAAAAGTAAACCGATGCTTATTATTAACCAAAAAAAAACTACAAAATTACTTTAAAATAAATACACCACGTAAACTTTAAGTTAGTATGGTTTTATATATGTTAAATGTAAGAAACAAAAGCGATAAAATCTGAACGGTGTTTAAATGAAATGTCATAAATATATAAGTATACTTTCTTCATTTCTTTTAACCAAAACACTGTAATCGAATTACAACAGTTTATAACTATGTTGCGCAGAGTTACCGGATAACTACACGCTAATTACACAAAAGTGCCTTTTGTTTTCTGCATCTTTACACTCTATTTTAACAAATACGTCTCGTTAAAATGTGTATTATGACACCTTCTGTTCGCATAAAATTTCTTGAATTGAATGAGCTTGGAATGTGCCTAATGTAATTTTTTAACAATATGTATTTATGTCAAAATATTTTCATTCAGTATATTAATATTATATTATAAATATACATATTATAAATATAATGTAAATATACTGCATGATATTCTTAAATTAAATATAGATGTACGTTCGGACTATATACTATATACATTTATAGAGATAGATAGATAGATATTTGGATACATTGCCTAGATAACAGGCAAATTATCCTGAACAAATTAATACACGTCTGCGAAAATTATACCAAGATTTTGTCACTTACAATATAACCTTAAACCACCGCAATTAAGGAAATATTAGAACCGTTTAAAGAACAAAGTAGTTGTTTTCAATTAGTAAGACAAAAGCCAGTAAATAGGAAGCATAAAGCAAAAACTATAATAGTGCTTTTAAACAGTTCTTAAAATGTTGATAAATAATTCTTTAAAAAATCTTATCTATTCGAATAAACAAAAATTTGAGGGTCCGTTTGTAACGTAAGAAAATAGCCGTTCTTAACTCATCACAGCGTGTTTTGTAACCAATACTTGTAACATATATTTTTTTTAAGTTTTGCTTGTCTGCTTGTAGGCTAATCTGGAAAGGCTGGTCCCATTTTAAAGGGAATTTCAGTGGAAGATAGCTGATGTAACTATGAGTAACTTAGGCTACTTATTATTTTTTCTTTAGTCTTTTATGTCCCGCTGCTGGGCAAAGGCCTCTCTTCGCTGTGACCATTCATATTTTTTGCTAGCCATGGATAACCAGTGTTTCTCGAATTTGTTCAGTTCGTCCCGCCATCTTAGCTTATGCCTGCCGCGCCGTCTTTTATTTTTGGGGCCCAAAAGGTGCATGTTTTAGCCCAAAGCGGGTCAGACTTGGTTCCATAGCTCCTTGGCTAATCTCTATAGCAGACTTCTGCCTATTGGCCAAAGACTAAGTCTGGAAGTCATAAACACAAGTTTGAACTAACTTTTAAATCAGTTGCTTATTTTGTTAGAAAAGAATATTTTTTTTTTTATTACACGCGACGCGAACTAAGTCTCGCACAATGGAAATAAATCTTTCTTAAATAACAGTTATCACAAAGAAACGCGTATTAGCCATTGTAATTTAGTTTTGGGACTCAATTAACAATCTGAATACTGTGTGTTAATGTCCTGAAAGAAAATATGTTTTATTTGTCTTTTTATTATTAAGTATATCCCTTCAACATGTACCGTTATTTTTTTTTTGTAAACTCATATAGTAAAAACAAAATTACAATAACTACAATGTAGTCTGTATTTATCATTATAATTAAAATATGTTAGATTTTAGTTAAAAGTTATTTTCTTTGCTTTTTTATCGTATAAAATCACATTTTGACGTAGCCCCATAAATTGTCATTATTATTTTTCAGTGTAAATATAAATCTTTTGATTCTAGCCAAGGAAGCGGGATGTACCGTCGGGGGTGAAAATTAAATTATACAAAAAGAAATCCATAAAATTTATCTATTCAAAAGTCTTATATTAATGTATTATCTGTGTATAATAGTGTATAATAACTTAATGTTGTAAATTCATGATAACTCGAATAAACATATAACATCCGCAAACAGTTGATACGCTGACATAACAACACTCCACTTAAAGTTTAATGTCATTGTGAATTTAGATTTCCTAATGGTCGTATAGCGACCGTTAAAGTTGCTAAACGAAAGTTTCCACCACTACGTGATTTATATGTTAGCGGGCGCGTTAAGCGGATTAACGGATTATAGATATCCGTTGTGCGAAAATGGGTCGCAGTTGGTTGTTTCAGGTACTTTATGATTACAAGGAGATAATCCAAACATAGGACTCAAATTCAATTAAAATGGATTAAATAACAACTGTAGCTGAGTGTGCCGCAGTTTTTATGACTAAATAATAAACATTATATATTTGCTAATCGCAAGTAATTTGTCGCAGTTGAAGAAATAAATTGTTTATTTTCAGATTTTTATATAAAATTAAAAACACAAGATTTCTTACTTGTATTATTTTTTATGTATATTGATAGTACCTAAATTACACCTTATTACGTAACAAACGTACTCAACGTTGATGAAAAACCCCTGATAAATATATAAATGTTTTCTTTTATCAGAAATGTTTCCTGTTTTGTACCCCAAACGTTTTTTTACCCCATCGCACTAGTTAAATGGCCTCAACTATGGCCCTTATTTAGGTCGTCTGAGAGAAATCGACATGAAAAGCTCGTTTGATTTGAATATTTATGGCTCCAAGCTAGTGGAAAAATCTTTTCCGAGTTAGTTTGAGTCAGATTTTTTTGCAATATACTTTGTTATAAAAACAAAAATGACTTAATCTATTATGTTACAAATGTTTTGATTATTATCGGTATATTGTTCACATCACGGATTATGCTTATTCCTAGTATTTATATTATGTGCGTCACAATGTTTTACAAATTAATTTTTATGTTTATGAACATTTATAATATTATTTATTTATTCTATTTACGCGATTATTAAATCCACTAATTTACGGATTTTTCGCGGTACTCATTTTTATTTATTTCGACGTTTCGGTTCTTTCCAGCATCCATGATCACGGGCAGACTAAGTTGGTCTGTATCTAATAATAATAATATCTAATAATAAAAATCTAGATAGATGATACGCATTAGATTTGTATCACATACCCCGAAGAAACTTGAACTTTTGGTTTAAAAGATAAGGTCACCCATTATAATATTTAAATAAGTACAAAAGTCTTATCAGCTTCATTATTTAAAAAAATGCGTTAGTAAAAATAAAATATACTAAATTAAACTTGTCATATACGGTAGTATATGAATTAATTATATTGTCAGATTACAAAAGAAATCGCATTAAAAATAAAATAAATTCCTTAATTTACGCATTAAAAATAGCTACAGACAATTATAAGGCTATACGCTGGATACTTTTATTACTGCATTAAACTTACAGATTAATACCTTCTTATTTTATCATTATTGATAATGCATTAACTGTCTGTATTGCAACTGCCTCCGTAGCCAAGAAGTAAGGGTGTGTGTTTTAGAAACCGGAGGTCGTAGGTTCGAATCCTGCGGGGACTCAACAAATTTTCACTGTTTTTCCTGGTTGGTTAGGGCAATTTTACCAAATGGAGAAGGGGAGGCCTTTGTCTAGCAGTGGACTTATGGATTATGATAGGATGGATAACGATTAGCTATCGGTCAACTTTTATGAATTTTTTTGTTTAATACTAAACAAGTTGTAAATCCACTGGGATTTTTAATTATAGGACGAATATTCGTGATCGGATATAAGTACTTTGAAATTCCACTAAGTACCGCTTTCAAATTACTAGTCAATGTAATGCCATCCGGAAAAGCAAGCTCGTTGAACATTTCCAAATGGCTTAATAGTTCGATGCATTTGTAAATAAAATGGTACGAAATAAATAAATGAATATGTACGGATATTTTGATTTGTAAAAAATTGTAAAAATAATTATAATGGATAGGTATTTTGTATATTTCTATGTATATATACAAGATGTATTTTGTAAATCGCCTTAGATAAGGTCACCTTATGCCGTACTTGTAGGCATATATTTAAAATTTATCTATATTTACATATTTTCACTTTATTTATATCCTAGTAATAATTTATATACCTGAATAGACTGATTTTCAATAAACGGATGACCCTACTGACGGAGTACGTCGTATTGGTAACACAAAAATAGTTTCTGCACAAAATACAGTCCTCATCCAAGTCTCGGTCTATTTTCCTTTGGAACCCCAAACGTGTTTCCGCTTCATCGCACGAAGCGTAAAACTGCATCGTCTTGTAAACGTCTCGTCTGGGAGGGGTTCATATGAAAAGCTCGTTCAATTTGAATATTTCACGCTCCAAGCTTGCGGGAAACTCGTCGCAGAGTTTTATTTTATAATATGGTTTAGACATGATTTGTTTTTACAAACAGTTTGTAAACTGTTGAAAAAATAAATATTTAAAATAATATTATACTTTACTCAATCAACAATATTATTGGAGAAAGTCTGAAAACAGCCAGAAGTAGATAATGATTTTTGTTGTACATTGTAGGATCTAAAACCATTTCATTTAATTTGAAGCTTTTGTAAATGATTTATAAGACTTTTGTTATATGTTTTTCGAGTTTAAAGATGCATGAATAGGTCTACATATAACATACGTAGTCTTTATTTTAGAATATCCCTTATTGTGCAGAAATTCATAGTACACGCGTGATTGGGTTCCTTTAGGGCCCGGAGTTAAAGTTTATGCGGCAAAATAACTAGTATGTATATTTAATTCTTTTATGAGAATCAGTTTTGTGAGAATCAGTTGAATCATCAAATATTTTATATACACTAGGTAATCTGAATTGAGTGTTATACATGATAACACTCATAAAGAAACTTCCCTTGACTTTTTTGTCAATTTTTACAATAAAATTAAAGCAATCTAAAGTATAATATTCTAATTCTTGTTGATAAAAAACCTGGACCTGGAAAAATATTTTTAACTTACCAAATTGTATTTTCATTCATTTTTATGCTCTCATTTTCATGCATTATTTTCATCACCTCATAAATTTTTTTTTTTTAATTTATCAATAAATGTAAGTGAAGATTTGAAAATTTCCTAAATACTCTCCATTAGTTAAGATACATAATTATTAATGAAAAGCACGCGAAACAGTCGCGTTAAAATTACGAAAATTATTAAATACTTAAAAAATGTTACTTATTCACCGTGTTCGTGACCGTGTCGTATTAACATTCCTCAAAAGTTTATCTAATCGGGTGTGTGTAAATGTTTAATGTTTCAAATTAGACATTTAGAATGATTGATTAGTTAACAGTGAATCAGCATAGACTTTTAAAAATTTCGCTTTAATCCTATGTAAATTTAATAACATAATAGAAAAACACTTTATAAGAAACAGTGAAACTTTGTACATAGAAACGGAAGTTAAATCAATCCATAATTTAACTTTCGTGATAACTATTTTTATTTTAATCTGTTACATAAAATATAACGTTCCAATTTAATATACCAATAAAGTTTTCAACAAGGGAATTTGCGACACGATGCATTGTTACACTGACGATCGTTAGTCCTTTGCGATAGTACTTACATCGACGTTCACTTGAATATAATGCAAATAGTGCAAATTCAAGCGCCAGCTCGTTGACCAATCTGATACTTAATGGTTCCATGCATATGTAAATGGGATCTCACATACGATTGCGAGTATTAAGTGGATAACTTGTTGGGGCGATATTCGAAAATGTTCGGTTGCCCGTGATCATGTGTTGTCGAATACGGTGCACTTAACTTGATTGGCTTTATCATTGCTTTGGGTCATGAGTGATATATGTTACATATATGTCACTATGTTACGTATCAGTATTTTATATTTACAGCGAAATAAATTACATTTTGTTCATAATAAAACAGAAATTAATAAAAATATAAAATACAGCTTACAAATTGTATTATTAAGTTTACGTACTTAAAATAACACAACAAAGTCAGTAAGTATCGAGTTGCTTGTGAACAGTATAGCAATCATTTTCTGCAAAACGCTTGGCAGAACAAAAGTAATTATGACTTTTGTATATAAACAATATTCTTTTTTGTATTGTAGATGTGCATAAAATAGAATATTATCATACAATTTCTTTGACCTAGTTGAATAGCAAACTATAATAAAGTTTTATTCAATAATAGTCTTAAATCTGGAAGCCAAAATAGATATCTTTCAGAAGTTTAGGCATTGGCGCGTCCAGAGCTGTACGTGACGTCATTATTAAAGACGTGAGAGACGGCGACGCTCGGCTTGAATTCAACATCTAATATGTGAATAGATATACGATAGTTTCCATCTGAAATTATATATGCGATTGAAGTTTTTAAAATATTTATATTTTATTATATGTCATATTTTATTTCAAATAAAAAAAAACTATAGCTGTAATCGAAGCGTATAGATAAATTTATTTTGTGATGAAAAATTGTGTGATAAATCATTATTGCAACACCGATAATTACTTCCATGAATAATCATTTAAGTAATGCAATTTATAATTGAAGTTATTTGGTCACTTTTGTGGAATAATTAACTAATGATATCACTAAAAAAATTATAATTGTTATCAATTAGTTAATCACGAATAAAAAAATTAATATAAAAACGAAAAGCGTTTCAAGAAATAATCATTCGTTGCAGAAAGTCGACACAATCAAACGTGTACATTGAAAAATCATAATGAAGTTAATAATTCTACTTGCTATAGTTTCATTAGTTAAGGCACAATTCAAGTGCCCAGAGGAGAACGGCCAATATGCTGACGAAAAGCAATGCGATAAGTACTGGGACTGCAGCCATGGAGTAGCTACAGAGAATTTGTGCCCAGACGGTTTAGTATACGATTCGTCAAAGACTAGAAGTATCAATAAATGCAAATATCCATTCGAGGTCGAATGCCACAGTAGAACTTTGCTGCAGTCGCCACAGTCCTCAACCGAGTGCCCTCGGCGTAATGGCCTCTTCGCGCACATTAATGAGACTGTCTGCGATATTTACTACGACTGCATAGACGGCGTTGCTAATGAAATCAAATGTACTGACGGAGTGCCACTCGACGAGCAACCAGCGCTTTGCAAGTGGTCTTACTTACTCGCTAAAGAAAGCTGCAAACCCGCGTCCTATAGCTTTGTTTGTCCCAAATTCACTAAAGGTAATCACAGCAACGTTTATCCTGCATATCCACATGTCAGTGACTGTCAAAAATTCTACGTATGTTTTAACGGCTTCCAACCTAGAGAGTTGAACTGTCCGTTTGGTGAAGTGTACAATGACGATAAACAGAAATGTGATGATCCTGCAAATGTACCCGGATGCGAAGATTGGTACGCAAAAACTGAAGAATTCGAAGATACCACTGAAGATGTTCAAATTGAATAAATCGAAGAGTATGAGGAATATTGAAATCGTGCTCTATGGACCAGTCAATACTATTCGATACACGTAATGCAGACATGAGGAAAAGGAGGGTAGGAAAATAAAGTGATAAGAAACATTTATTTTATTTTCAATTTTGTGCATATTATTCTGAGTGAAACATGCTCTATATTTTGCTTACTAAGAATTATTATTACATTGTATTTTAATAACACAACAGTTTCAGTATTTACTTACTTTTTAATTAATGTAAAGACGCTTAATCTAAACTTCAATTGTTCTAGAATGTAAACAATATTATTTTTAACTGTTAAGTGATAAAAATAATTATTGATAAAAAAAACATTGAAAGTGGTCAATTATCAGCGGTGAAACGCAGTAAAAGTAAAAAAAAATTGCTCTGAGTGTAAACCATTTTATAGTAAGCTAGTCAAATATTATCTTGATTATATAATTTTTTTTATTATATAGTTTTAAATATATTTTTTTAATTCAATAAAGACTAGCATAATATTTAATTTATATAAAATGTATTATTTACCACTAATAATATTTGCTTAAGCAACATAAATCCCAATAAAATCTATTTTAATATCTTCAAGCGATGGTATTCGCGAGTTAAATTTTTAATTTGAAATGAACAGATGCAATCAGGTAGGCAGTAAAGGCATAAATATTTCCCTTGAAATTAATGCGTTTTTAATTTTAGTATTTTTTTATTAAATATAATTTACTAGATTCTCTTCTTTTATTTTGTAAAAGTTGTTAAAATTAAGAACTTTTAGGTTAAGTATTTAAAAAAAATTTGGTTTGACTTATAGCAGTTTACATGAAATGATCATAGTTGTAAGCATCATTCGAAAATGTATTTATAACGAAATACTTTCTTGAAATCACACAATACTTTTGTTTTAACTTCATGCTTAAATTTAAGGTCGTTTACAAATTAAATATAGGAATCGTTGTGATGCAGATCAGAGTAATAATTAGTGTTCGCGACTTTGGATATCATCAAAAAAGAAATTTATGAATAAAGCTTAGATTATATGTTAATGGTATAAACAACACATGTAATTACTAAGTAACATTAACATATCATCCATACTAATGTTATAAATGCAAAGGTAACTGATCGTCTCTCTATTTTGACCGTCCTAATCACTGAACTGATTTTAATAAAAAAAGAACGTTAAATACTTATTATTGTTAAAAAAAGTGTTCGAAACGATTTAAATGGGTTATGAAAGTTTATATAGAAATTAGTCATTGTTGAAGAAAAAACGAAGAAGTTTTAATCTAATTATAGACACACAAAAATACACTATACTCAAATTACAGCTTATCATATTTCAATATACATAGCTATTCCACGCGGACAAAGACGTACCAACTAGTGTTACATAATTGCATATATTCTTTAAAGTTCTTTCTGACAGTCCCACAGAATGTGTAATAAAATATATTCGTATGCACGAAAGATTTTTTTCCACTTCCATTCTCATGTGAACTTTCATCAAAAAAGATACGCTCCACGAAGCTTTACATGAAAAAAGAAATTATTATAGATTGAAAAAAAAACCCTATCCGGTTGCGCGTGCTTTTCATGTTAGCTCATTCGAGAACTGGCAAAATACCAAACGTTATCTGAACGAGGCAATTCCATGGCGCGTGGCCACGGAAATTGGAAAAGTTTAACTCTTCTGTCAAAATCGACACCAATTTAGTAGTTAGCGCTAAGGAAATTCGATAAAGTAAATGCAAATTCATGAGAAATATTAAGCAACTCTGTACTTCAAGAGAATTAAAAATTTAAGCTAATTTAATATAACCAATGTCGAGCAATTGCGTTAAAATTATGTATCAATTTGAACAATAAATTACAATATCTCGAAACATTATTTTAATTCTTTATCTATAATTACACAAAAATATCATCATCGGCCTGTGTCAGTCCACTACTGGACATAGGCCTCCATTAAGGGGTTTTTAGACCGTATCCCAGCACACTGGTACAATGTACAGGTTGGTGGGCAAACCGACTTTTTACATGCCCATCCGACGCATGGATTTTACTTTTCAGACAATTGGATGATCGGCCCAAATTGCCCTTACAAACTAGGAAACCAAAACACAAAAAGCTCCGGTTTCAAAAGCACACACCCTTATCACTAAGTTAATTTTCTCACGTCCTGTTTTTTCGCGTAGCAATGTTCATTGATATGCAGTTGACGGCACAAGTGATGCAATATATAGTGACCGAGCAAATACTTCTGGAAATATCTCGAAGAATACCAAAAGAATTATGTGCTCTGGTTTGAGATTTTCCTCTGTTCGTATTTAATAAGAAATTTTATTTTTATTTTTCCCAACAAATTTTTCATACAGTTATATAGTGTAACTAAGAGAAAATGGCTGGATAGTGTGTTTTAAGCTGTTAGTTATAGTTTCTAAATTTAGACGTCCTTAATATACTGCCAACAATACTTTAATGGACAGAACAGATAACGCACACACACACACACACATCATCAGCCTTTGTTAGTCCACTGCTGGACATAGGCCTCCCCTAATACACCCCTATCCATTAGGGGGTTTGGACCGTATCCCACCACGCTGGTCCAATGCGAGTTGGAGGTTGGACCGACTTTTAACGCATGTCTATTCAATACTGCTCTCAGTAGTAACTACTTGCTAATTGCTACTGCTGAGTGCGCAGACTCCTTGCTCTAAAGCTTCCGTCGTATCTATCAAGAAATAGGTTACCCCACTCGTCCGTCTTCTGCAATTTAGTTACAAGGTAGTCATTTTGACGACGTATGCTTTTATTTTTTAAATACCTAATCAAACTATTATTACAAAAAAAGGAACCATAACTCTACTATCTATTTAATAAAAAGAATGATCCAAAGTACCAAGTAATGATATTTAAAAAAAAACATGCACTGCGTATTGACGTTTTTTTTTTTGCGAAATTGGTCATTATATACAAATATTAAAATTCAATTTTATTTATAAAATTAATTCTAACAAGAATATGTAATGGCTATTGTTCATTTCCTTTGCGTTAGAAATGTTTATTACAAAAAGAAAGAAATCGTTTAATTAGAGATGGTAAAGTATACAAACATTATTTTAGTCTGCTTGTACAAGTAATAATACAGTAAAAGACAATGCAATCGTAGAAAAATATTACATGCCTTGTGTGGATAAGGCGGAAATTTCATTTTCGTACCGGAAGAAATCCTCTACAGACAGAATTCTTACTGAGAGAGCGCGAACTGCAGTAACGTTTGTTTTCAATTTGCAAAAGAGATGCCAATGTAAGATAATGTTACTTTGAATCGAGAAATGCTGGTGATAAGCGGATTTATCAGTTTTATTTGTCTGTTGCACTCTGGCACGGGCCACTTTCAAATGATCTCAGACAGCGATTTTATCACGTACATATTGTAAAATATGTTTGTTCAATATTTATTTCTACTATTGGTTGTTATTGTTTCGTAGTGCCTTCGTGGCCTAGCTGTATTTGCCCTTGCTTTACAAACTGAAGGTCGTGCGTTTGAATCTTGGGGAAACAAATTTGTTTTCTGGCTGGTTAGGATAATATAGGCCGATCACCCAATGGTCTGAAATCCCAATTTTCAGACCATCTTTGGCAGTCGTTATAGGATGTTTGATCCTATGATCCTTCAAATTAACTGAGAACTAACTCATCCTTAGAATGCAGTTTATCCTTTGGATGTGAAAAAATTGTTATTCAGGTAAATCTGAATGGATTAAAAGCCGATCCCATGATAACTTGGGAAAATAGCTGGGTGTAGAGAAACGCATGTTAGTATTTTAGTTTTAAATACTATTGTGAGAACAACATAATTAAAATAAGATTAATGTACTCAATAAACGGGTATTTCCCCTGCGTAGGGATTAAATGCCTCCGTAGCCTAGTGGTATGGGCGTGTGCTTTAGAAACCGGAGGTCGTGGGTTCGAATCCCGCGGGGACTCCACAAATTTTCCTTGTTGTTTCCTATTGTTAGGACAATTTGGGACCTGATCCCCAATTGTCTGAAAAGATGATGATCCATGCGTCGGATGGGCATGTAAAAAGTCAGTCCACCAACCAACCCGCTTTGGACCAGCGTGGTGGGTTACGGTCCAAACCCTCTATTAGGGGAGGCCTATGTCCAGCAGTGGACTAACAAAGGCTGATGATGTGTGATGTGTGTGAGGGATTAAATATGACTGCGGTTCACCAATAAAAACGCATTTACTTCTGGCGCCATTAGCGTTTGTAATTAGGCTTTGTATAGATCTGTTATTAATCTAATTTGGCTAAACTGTAAATCTGGATCAATGGATCAATCGAATAGATATCGGACTATGTAAAAATACATACTCAAAATACCTCAAAATAATATTAATACACTTTCTTCAATTATAGATCTGATATTTTTAGGCATCATAAGGCATCTTCTTACTTTCAGACAATACTGATACGCACAAATTTTCTTACTTTCTTAAAAATAACAAAAACACACTTAATTTTACACATTAAACTTGCAAAAAATAAATGTAAGAATATTTCTGTTTTATAAGCGGATATTTTAACTTAGGCGCCAATAAATCTATGACAAATATAAATTAAATCAGTCAGATTAAATTGTCTTATGTAATAGTTTCATGTTTTTGTTTTATTAATATGGTATTAGTAAATAATTGGCTAAAACATTTTCTGAGGTAAACAGAATAAAATATATGTGGACAAAATTGTGAATACACTCCATACACCGGTCGTTTTGCTTTTGGGATGGTATTTTCTAATTCTCTAGGAAAGATAAGCATTTGGGCCATGTGTGACGGTCACTGACACCCAGGTATCAGCAATACAAGGGATCTTTCTGCAAACTTTGTGCTTGATGAAGCTTACCAAAGACAGAAGTCTGGAAGCATAGCATCCTTGCTATAAAAAAGGGGTATCATTAACGCAATAGCGCGTTGACACATGAGACATAAAATGCTACCTTGCTACTTTACCTACTAAATATGTTGGCTACATTACTTTTCAAACCGAGGCACGGTAGTATTTACACAGTATTGTTTTAAATATTGTAAGTTTAAACGATCGTTCTTATTCCCCTCAAAAGCATTGAAAAGCATCTTACTATACAATGCAAATCGCATTGTCGAAAAAGTCCCCATTCCGTTTATCTGTACTGCAGTTTCACAGCTTCAGCTCAACCGTAAGCGAGAATTGCTAGAGTAGTTCAATTATGCCAAACGACTGGCTGCAGCCACTGAGCAATTTTCTAACCTTTCATGTTAAACTACATCAAGCCTAGTGATTTGGAAATCCTTAAATTCATTGCAGTGCACTGTTCACTTCGTTAGAATCTTGTTACAAGTTGACTTATATGGAGACTTGCTATTGCCCGCTGCTTAGTTTGTGTGGTAATATAGAAATAATATGTTTTTTTTTATGTCAAAAAAGTAGTCTAAGTTACTTCCAGTGACATCAATTATCTAACAATGAAAGTCTCGTCGAATCGAACCAGCCTTTCTTCATTCAAGGCGAAAAAATTGTAAAAAATGTAGTTTAATTTATAGACATTTTATTTTATAACACAATGTAGTCAATTAATAATGGTGACTTGTTTGTTACGAACAGATACTCCAGTTCTATTTGAAAGATGATCCATGCGACAGATGGGCATGTAAAAAGTCAGTCAACTCACCTGCCCGCATTGGACAGCGTGGTGGGATAAAGTATAAATATTTGGAGAAGAAACCAATAAGAAAATTACACTCACAAACACGTCTTCTTCATTATTCTAAGGTCCAAATACTTAGAATAATGGAGAAGGCATGCATTAGGGAAGGCCTGTCCAGCAGTGGACTACACAGGCTGACGATGATGATATATTTATTTTTATTGATTGGAGTTAAGGAATCTTAAAGACACCGGTACAAAAAATGCCCAAAATCCGAGTAAGCAACGTCTCGTTTAACAAGTTGTTTAATTTATTTTAAATTCATAATTAAACATACAAAGTATTACACCAGCTTATTGACCGTTAAAGATGATCTTACTACTACGGAATAGAACCAGCCCTAACTCCTAGCGTTTTTACAAATCTAGCATTGCAGATAATACTATCATTTCTATATACCTGCTTTTTATCTAATGACAATGCCCCTAGTTTGATGTTCAAAAAGTAAAAAAATCAAGTATTTATTGGCACTTTAGCTCACTGCCTAACGCTTTTTACAAAATAATCGAAATTTAAAGAAGTATATTTTTTTATGCACTGATTATTCTTTTATTCTTGAAGATTATTAGTATAAGATGATTTTTAAATATTCCCAAATCAACTGTACTTTGAATCTTAAGATTTTTTTGTTTTTTAATTCTGTAGAAAAATTATTAGTTTTAAAAGTTTCGTGTGATTTGCATTGAATAGGTGTTTCGCAGTACATTTTGTTTATTGGTAAGTGCCTTAACTTTACTTCAACTTTTAATAGGAATTTCATAATCAAAATACGTTTAGGCTGTAGTACTTGACTAATGACTAGTCAAGAAATTCATTAGTTAAGAAACTTTTAAATATAACTACGCAGAAGATTAATGGGCTTCTGTTGTTTTTGTTAAAATTTGTAATCGCGAAGCTTAATTTAATTTTCTATATAACTTTACTCATTGTTTCGAGAATATCTGAGTGAAATCTTATGAATAATTTATTACCCCAAAACTTTATAGACATTACCCTCCTAACTATAATTTGAGTTCGTTTAACGTGAATAAGACTTTTTAATTACATCTGCAGTTTCGAAATACTAAAATGCAATAAATATTATATTATTTTCGTGTATACTTATGTCTATTCAATAACGTTTTGATAACATCCTTTTCCTTACACCTTGCTTCGATTAATTCTATGCAACAATCTATGGTTGACTGATATTTTTTTACTAGCCAGCTTATATATTCGGGTAAGTTAATTTTAAAATAATGTTATTGTTATTCTCATAAGAAAGGCATTTATTACATTACTTAAAATATTTGCACAGAACCTTTCTGAGATTATTTGGCGAATTTTCTTATCTGTCTGATATTTAAAACTTAGTCTCTATTTTATAGTTTATTTTTTTGTGTATTACCTTTTTGTATTTTAAGTTTATAATGATAACTTCGATTTTAATGTTACAATATCTTAGAAAATTCGATTTACGCGTTTTTGCGCTTTTAAGTTTTCTTATTAATATTTCATATTCCCTTATGATGATCTTGCATTCATTGTTTTAGAAGTTATTAATTACTAGCTAGCTAGGATGCTAGCCAGCATATATGTAGTACATACTCTCGCTATCAATGCTCTATAAAAGAATGGTGAGCTAACTACAAGTAAAGACAAAAAATTAAAGCATGAAGAGAGAAGAAAAGAATGTGAGTAATTAAAAGTAAGAAAATAAAATCATTGTCTGTGTAACATTGCCATCGCATGAAGTCCAGTGACTTAACAAAGTTTGCATCGGTCAACAGACTTTCGGTCAAAGTCGCAACCCGACAAAATCGTTAGAGTAGTGATAAACAATAATAATAATATTTCTGGACGAATTACACAACATCATCTCGTCCCAAACTAAGAAAAGCTTGTACTATAAGTGTATAAGTGTATGCTTGTACTAGTAAGGCTCCTCTAAGGCGCTTTTACATGTAGATTTTTTATGCAAACAGCCGTCCAAAGAACGTAGGACTTAAATTAACCTAAGTATCTGTAATGACTACAGAGGTATCGACAAAGATGATTTTCTTTTCTAAATTTAAAGGACCTTATCTAAAAAAAAGCCAAATTGACCTCCATATGAATGAGCTGTTTACTGAAAAAAAGCGTACAATATTAAAAAAAAAACTTCAAAATCGAGTAAATCGCATTTAGTTAATTGAATGACGTCAGATTCATTTATAATTTGTTATTAAATATAAAACTGATGTCTTACAATGATTCAATGATCAACGCATAATTGGCCATATTGCGTTATATATCTAAAATACAACGATAAGAAATTTTTTTGCAGCAGCAGCAGTATCAACCTATGTCTGCGAGTAACTTTAGTAGAGCACATACCAACGCGAGACCATGGAACCACCATTTATTATGTAACTAAATATTTCAGTTCTTAGTTTTCTTATATACTCAAAAAAAAACGGAAATCACAATTACACAAACCGTTTATTTTTTTTAAGTCATTTTGTAGTCATTCGGCACTTGAGAACAAAGTTGATTAATCTATTGAACATATTTCTCAATCCAACTTCTATACTCAGCGACCTTTGTGAATACGACGTACTGAGTAGGGTCACAAATAGGTGCATCCCGTCGGGATACGGTCAGTGATACTATTCCGTAGACGTACCAAGCGCCACGGGCTTTGGGTTCGGCACTTCCCGTTACATCAGGAACGAATATATGAAAACCACCTCCGCTGTCACCATTGCACGCTGATGTACCTAGAACAGTGTTTTAGAAAATAAATAATCAAAGCCTCAAAGTTTTCATCATACGCCAAAAACGATTGTGAGAAAAAATACTAGTAAACCTAATGCTTAATTAACACTAACGCACTTATGAAAGGTATGGTGTCCTATGGACACCATCTGGAACAGTGTTGTACAAACCCAATTGTCATTCCAGTTTGAGGAATCATAAACCAGAGTGTTTTATAATTAGTGTGAGTGAAGTGTGGCGTCTTATGCATTGGTTTGATTGGGTCGTATCAATGTCTTCACGCTTTAAGTATAAAAACAATATTACAATTCAAGATGATTTTATTCAGAACCTGCATGTGTGCTTTTATAAATCAGTACTGTACCTTAATGGAAGTTGTAACGAAATCGAAATTGATTATCGAATATAGCAATGGATCTTCGGAAACGTTGTAAACATTTTTGAGGTATGATTCTCAGTTTTAACTTACCGTTATTAAATCCAGCGCAGAATTTATTAGTATTCAAGATCTTTGAATAAAACAGCGGGTTACTTTTGATACAGGTAGCATCGGACTCCACTGGCATAGATGCATGTTTAAGTGTAGTAGTTAAAGCATTATTTTCATCAAATCCCCATCCAATCACCTAAGAGTTGATCAAAATTCCGTTAATTATTCCAAGTTTTTGATAATATTTCTAGTGGTACGTTTCCCATTCATCATCAGTCTGTGTTAGTCCATTACTATCCAGTAATCTATATCCCCATTCACGTATTCTCCATTTGGGGGTTTTTTGACCGTATACCAGGCTGGTTAAATGCGGGTTGATGGGTGGACCGAATTTTTACATGCCCATCCGGTGATTTTCTAATACATGGGACTCCTTAGGACAGTTCAACCGCAGTGCCAATCTAAGTAAACCGAAGAACAGGTCCAACAAACCTTTTTTTTTTACACTCATTGAAGTGGCAATGGGCCGGTCACGTGGTCGGAAGAACCGATAGCCATAGGTTGAAGTTGTAGAGCGTGGTCAACCATAGCGATATCGTACGTCCTTTAGTATTCATTGAAAAAGGGCTATGTCCAATAGCAAACGGATAAAGGCTGCTACTGAATGAATTATGAATGAAAACATGCGTAAAAACATATATACTGATATGTGTATATAACAGCATCCGTAATTATTCCCTTTTCACAAATATGAAAAATGGAATATGAAAGAAGGACTTCATATTTCTGTCCTAAAAAAATATTTCACCGTTTTTTTAATTGGCCATGAAAAATGGATTACTCGATAATTGTAAATTTTAATTTACTTTATTTGGATATACATGATTATTTTTACATAGATATTTTTTACTGCCTCCGTAGCCTAGTGGTATGGGCATGTGCTTCAGAAACCGGAGGTCGTGGGTTCGAATCCTGCGGGAACTCAACAAATTTTAATTGTTGTTTCCTAGTTGATAGGTCAACGGCGATCACCAATTGTCTAAGTAAGACGATCCACGTCGGCAGATTGATCCACCCAACCGCATTGGACCAGCGTGGTGGGATACGGTCTAAACCCCTTATTGGATAGGGGTGTGTAAGGAGAGGCCTATGTCCAACAGTGAATTTTCACAGGCTGATGATGATGAGATATTTTTTAGAAATTTTGCCTAGAAAAAAAGGTCACCTCGTGGTCATTCCAATATTTTTTTAAAATAATGCATAAAAAAAGGCAACACTAAAACTAATTTAGCTCAAAACGGCAATTTCATTAAAACGAAAATGTTAAGACTTTTATTTCTTATAAAACACTTCGCGTTAGAAATAATATTTTTATGCATCATGCATAATTTCTGCTATGGCGCAAAAATATTTGTTTTATATCATAAATATATAAAAACATAATAATTTTATATAAGAAATATTTGAAAAATTGTAATCACAATAGCAACAAATACTACCATGGGTGTTGGTTTTAAAAACTTTCAAATCTTTATGCTTCAGAGATTATTCAAATAATATGCTTAGATTCCTTCTTTGTATTATGCTACACTTACCGTGCCTTGAAGCTTGTTATTTGGCAGTTTATCAACAGCTGATGGATACCAAACGCATGCAGGTTGCACGTAGTCGTTAAAAGTAACTTCGGATCTTAATTTCAGCAGAGATATGTCATTTTCCAGATGATTGCGAATAAAATTTTCATGCACGATTACTTCATGTACCTTTTATTCGGATAAAACACGAATTTACTAAAGTTTTAATATTTGTTCTGGAATACAAGGTGTCCGACCAAGCTAGGTTGTAATTTAAATAAAATAATTATAAATAAAAAAAGACGTAAACAGTAGAATAAGAAATTGCAAGTAATATCATAATAACGGTATCGCAAAAACCAATTAATCATATCTTAACTGTTTTCAGTTTAGAAATCTTTAAGTAAATACGAAATTGTCATTAAATAAATCGGTTATGTTCAGTTTAATTTGAAGTAGAAACAACTTACGAATTTACTCTGCGTTTCTGAATCTCCATCGTATAGATTATATTTTCCAAGGATGACACTTAATATATCTGGTAATATTGGTTCACCTCGTATCGTTGTGCAGTGAGCAGCTGAAATAATCAATGGATATAAGAAAATCCTTTCACTTTTGATTTTTTTAACAAATAAACGAAAATGTTCGACTTTTTAGTAAAATAATTAAAGTATATGTAACCAAAGTTGTAGAGTTAATATGTTTGAATTATTCCTTAACGAAAAGAACTTGGATCCGATGTCTCATAGAACACAAGTCAAAAATTCGATCTCTTGACCTTTAAAACTTGTTATACCTAATGATTTGATACGCATGATGTTAAAGACCTTGGTTTGAGAGTTTAATGAAGGTTTTACCTATTATTCAATTTTAAACTTGTAGCCCATCAAGAGTAAATACAAAAAAACGTACTAAATATCCAGCTATATATATATGGAGGATTAGAGATCAGCCAACTACGCAGGAGATATTATAGTGCAAACGTGTACGCGCAAACACAGTTGCACTCCCTACTCCTTCACCATCATAGTCGGATGGGATGGATAACTGCCACGACCGGAAGAAGATCAGGCACTGGACCAACTTTTTACATGCCCATACGACGCATGAATCATCTAACTTGACAAGGAATTGGGTGATGGGCGCATTTTCCTAACCAACTAGGAAAAAAATTATAAAAGTAGTTGAATTACCCTACAAGATTAGAACTCACAACCACGGATTTTTAAGGCGCAAGCCCTTATGACTAGGTCACGGAGGCAATTAAAAAAGCCTATATAGAAAATAGTCTATATAGGAAATATTTTTTTTAAAAAAGTTATTACTGACTTCAAAACCGAGCAGTAAAATATAATTTTTTTGAGCAATTATCCAAAGGAGGAGAAAACATACAAGTTTTATTTTTTGTACAGGAGGTATTTTTATGTATGTATGTTCATATGAGACTTTGGTCGAAACATGCAAAGGATTATAAAATTCGATACATAAGGAGCGAAGTCAATGAAGATTTTTTTGTAAGTGCCATAATTGTTCTAATAAAAAAAATTCTGTATCTCTAATTTTGGACAATAAGCTTATTGCAAATCTTCTTAATCTTTTCATATGATTACAAAAAATATTTGAAGGTGGTATTTTTATCATCAAAATTCTAAATAATCTAGTGCAGCACTGCTTCGAAAATACTTACAGGTTATACTTCAAGTATTTCGACATTTTCGTACCTACACAAAACAAAAAGGTAAATAATACCAAAAATAACGTGTTTCAATTCTTAACTATTCAAATAAATATACATATAAATAAATATTTAAGTGAATATACGTTATTACGTTTAGTGTCTATTGCATCTATATTTAGGTGAGGTATCTCAATGTACATTTATTTATTTATTTTTCTTTAATATTACCTGTTAGCACGAAGAACTTTGATAGTAGAGTCCCACCGCATATATACTTTATAGTGGCTCGGTCTAGTCTATAAATAGCCGCATGCCAGGGCCAATCACCCGGCTTCGTATCAGCCCCGTTCACAATTAGTTCTGTGTGATCGATTTTACGACGACCACATTTCTCGTCGGGTACCTTTGTATGTGTCTCCGCTGATGCTTTGTATCCAGAAATATATGAATCTAGGTAATTCTGAAATGTATTTGTAAGGGGTATAGGTTAATGGTATCTTGAAGGTGGTAGGTCCCCTTTTGCAGGGGGCTGTTTGGCAAGGTAACACAAAATTGCCGATTTCTGCCGCAAAGCAATAGTGTGTAAAAGACGTCCACCGTATAGCAGCTTAAAGGGTCGTTGATTACTTATCATCAGGTGGCCCGACTACTCATCTGCCTTCGTTGGCAATAAAAAAAGACGGGGTCAATATTACCTGACAAAGTGTAGAGAAAGTTTGAACTAAGAAAACTAATATTTTAAAAATATCCTCCACGTCTATTTTACTCTCTTAGATCGAATCTCCAATACTCGGTATATATATCAATAAATAAATATTCGTAATGTGATCTGGAATATTACTAACAAATTTTATTAGTACCTAATGTATCATGCAAATAAAATTGTATCTATATGTTCAAAATTCATCTTTGAATAATACGACATTTCATTTATAGACGTAAACTCCAAACCACCAGGAAAATATTTTATAAATTCTTGATCTAAACGTAATAGGTGTTTTTTTTTCCAAGACATTGCGTTCAGTAAATAACATGGAAGCGCAAGTAAATTATCTTATCGTATTAAAAAAAAATGAAATCCATTCACGAAAAATAAAACTGTGCACGTGAAATTGCACAATGCTACTATTTTTTGTTAAGTAAGTTTGTATGTTCTGAAGAAGTCATAAGTCGTCCAATTTAAATTACTTATCTGTCACACTTACATCTTATTGCTTGATTTCTTAAATTTCTTATTTAAAATATTTGTTATAAAAACGCGTGAGTATCAAAAGTATTGAATTCTATCAATAATAAACTTACCTTCAATGGATTTTTGCAGTATTCGACGTTGTTGATTTGCAAACTCTCGAAATAGGGGACAGCGCCATTTGCTGGTCCTTTTACTGTAAACCCAACTGATTCCGCAGGATTAAAGAATCTCATGTTAAAGATATCTTCAGTTGTAGACGTTGTTACTCTTGCTTTGGTTGGATCAGTCTAAAACAAAAAGAAATGTAACGTAATTTTAATATAAATCAACTAAACAAAAAATATAGAAGATACTCAACGTATACGATCAATCTATTTCAACAAATATATAACATTATGCATGGTCATAATAAAGTCAATCCACTATTAAAAACGGTCCTAATTGTTACTTTGAAAACGTGGTCTTGAGATCAAATACTGCTAGGAATCAATCATTCAAGAAAATGCCTATCGGTCACGGAAAAGGTGCACTAGTATACTAAGACTATCTTTATACTCCTTTAAGGACGTCAGGACCTAAAACTAACCTGTGTTTGTTATAAAATGTACCTAATGAATGAGAAACCAATACCATATTAAGTTACATAAAAAATCTGTTTACCTATCCTTATTTTTAAAAATCTTTATGCACGTTATTTTAAAATTACGCTTAGCATAAAAAGTAATATATTTTATGCAAAAAATATTTGTTGAAATAAGCCATATTCTGTTTAAGGATTCTAAAGCATTCTTTGTCATTTTACTTGCATTATAATTAATACAATTAATCATACTTACAAGAGTAACAGTAGCTTCCGTATCAAACTTCATATTAATTTGTGTGTACTTTGGTACACTCTTAGCAATATGAACCGAGTACTCATTCTCTTCACCTGGAGGTCGATCGGGTTCATAAGAAACAATAATGTCCGTTTCATTAGTACAGGGATTAGCGTGCAAAAGTGGATTTCCTACAAGAGCCCAGCCATCCTGACATACAACACTATTAAGGAAAAACGCTGCGAGCAGTAACAATGCCTGCATTATAACCGGATGTGTAGATATTTATGTAATACAAATAATTTTTAAAACATTTATAAAGTTATTGTATCTTATCTTTATAGAATATGCAGTTTGAACGAGTGTACACTTGATAATGACTAGAATCGTAAGATCAAGTTTAAGAAGGTTTGTTGCGGTACAAATAATAAATTGTGATTTTTATAAAATTTCGCGCGATTTTAATTTATCCAAACTGATTCTAGTGAAAGTTAATATAGCAATATCAAATTGAGCATTTCTATTAAGCACCATGTTAGCTTACAGATCAATTAAAATTTGTGCAATAACTTATTTTTTAAACTAATAAATTAAATAACAATAAAAAGCATTTAATTAGAAAATAATAACTCAAACTTGTTTTTGACATTGACTTAATGAAGTTTAGATGAGATTGTTCCTATCTATTCATTAACAAAATATTTTTTATTACTATGTGTTTAAGAGGGTTTTAAAAATCACTTTTCTGAAACTAAGTTACAAGTTAATATAGCAAAAGTGGCTGCAACATAAGATGATGTCATAAAACTTGTTTGTGCATAATGAGCATATTGAGAAAAAACAATGTTCTCGTGTTAAAAGATGACCATAGATGTCGCTGTTAGCCGTTTGAATAGATACACAAGCGCCTGACTAAAATATCAATGCAAAAACAAGGAAATAATGTTTCAATAGAAGATAAACCTATTTTATATAATTTAATAATTAATCTTAGAAACGCCTCACATTTTTATCTTGAAATTTAAATTATGTCATCGGTGTAACTTTCGAATTTTTATCACTAAACTGGCACAGGCTTCCATGCAGTCTACATTTTGTTATTTTCAATTTACATAATTTTACACCAGCTAATTTCCAACATTATTACACAAAGAAATCAAATTATTTGCGTACATAGAAATAATATTTGTCGTTTTGTATAAAACTTAGTTTCTTTTTTAAACTTTCACTTTGTACAAAACACAAATTTCGCTGATCGACAAAACATATAGTTTAGCCTATCATTTTACCATGCTCGTTAATTAGATTTTTCTAGCTTTTTATGAAGTCTTAATAAACGATCCGTTCAAATAAACGTAACAAGATGGTTGATAAAATAACCCAGTAACAGCGCTGTAGACAAAGAAAAACTTTGTTATTTAAGTTTACTTACGCTTCGTAAAACTACATACGGACTTGTAATAAAATATATTTTAAGTAGTTATTCAGAATTATTTATAAACGATGAACTTAGTAAATAACGATACCACTTGACTTAAGGTCAAATACATTTTCATAGATAGATAATAACTGCAGAAACGAGATAAACCATGAACCCTAGTTATAAGCGCAATAACATCAAGATTAAGTCTTGTTTATTTATTCATAGTGTATGCTCATAAATTTCATAGCCATGCTGTTTGGCGCCATATTTGTAAGAGTATATTGATCAAATTGGCAAGAGAGTTACTTAATTTGAAACGCATATAATATATGTTCACTCTTTTTGGTTTCACAGTCTTCGCCATTTTCGCTTCGCCAAATTCTAACCAAGCCAGATCTTTTCCGCAAAGCTGTACTTTTTTACTCACTTAGCTAAGCAATAGGTTTAATGCTTGAGGTAGAAGTCATTATGTAGTATTCAGTTGGCGTTCAAGTAGTATTAGTCTTCTTTGATTCTAGTTGTTTTACTTCATAATATGATTTCTTTTTATGGTAAATTAAGATAATTAATTGTATTAGTTAAAATTCATGTTCATTCTAAAATCATGTTAACTATTGCAGTAACCAGTGACAGATGGTGTTGGTTTCATAATTATTTAAACTTTATTTACTACTTAGCTATTAATTGTGAAACTGTTTGTTTGTCTAATAAATTAATTAAAAAAGCCTTTTCACCTAAACTTAATGCTGAATAATGCCGATTACTAAATATAAAGTATTGACACTTTTAGTATTAGCTGGATATTTCAATTCTGCATATACACAAAAATCTTATACTTTTCTTTGATATACCTTGTAAAGAATTATATTTAATCATTGAATATCTATTTTATCTATATTGAGATTTCTTTTATCTATTTAATTATAATTAAACTAAACGTCCATTGAACTTCATGCTCCGTACTCGTTTTGTACGATAATTTAAATTTTATACTTTTTCGAAGGCGAAGAACAGTTTGGCACATAAAATTATTTTTTAAACTTTTGTTTCCAACAGCTGGGCATTGATCTCGCCCTTGATTAAAAACATTTTTTTTATAGATAAGCGTCGGGTATTGGCTTAGTCCTTTACAGACGAATAACCTAGTTTTCTATCAAAAGTATTATTTTTAATCAGGAGACATATTTTATACCGAACTTTAAATGTTGCTAAACACAGTTACTTCAAGGCCTTACAATCATAAAAAATATCAAGTAATAAATTTTACTGACTGCCTCCGTAGCCTAGTGGTATGGGCGTGTGCTTTAGAAACTGGAGGTCATGGGTTTGAATCCTGCGGGGACTCAACAAATTTTCATTGTTGTTTCCTAGTTGGTTGGGCAATTTGGGCCGATCACCCAATTGTCTGAAAAGTAAGATGATCCATGCGTCGGATGGGCATGTAAAGTCAGTCCACCACCTTAACCTCGCATTGGACCAGCGTGGTGGGATACGGTCCAAACCTCCTAATGAATAGGGGTGCATTAGGGGAGGCCTATGTCCAGCAGTGGACTATCACAGGCTGTTGATTGAAAAATTTAATAAACTGCTTCGTCGTCGTCGTTTGAGCCTGTCAAAGCCCACTGTTGAGCATAGGCCTCCCCCATATCTGCTTAGCACATTTTATTTTATGTTGTATTAAACAGTTGAGTGATGAGACCGATTAGTTGTTGGGTAACATTCTCTAAAATCTGGTTTTGATACTTGCTGCAGGATTTTCCTTATACACCGTGTAACGTTACAAGAACGACGAACGAAAGAATTTTGAATTATTATTATTATATTCATTTCGTAGTTCAATTTGTGATTATTCTAAGGAAACTTTTGTATGATTTATTATAATTATCAGCCTTTGATAGTAAACTGCTGGACTATTAGGAGGTTTTGGATTGTATCCCACGCTGGTCCAATGCGGGTTGGTGGGGTATAATAAATTAAATTATTGAAATTGTAAAACCTATGAAATATTTAAAATTAAGTTAAAGTCCTAAAAAGAAATAAATTAAATATTATGTATACTAACAAATAAAATTGGAGTGTCTGTTTGAAGTATTAAAATAACTGTTTTTAAATGAGTACATTGTGATATATAACTGATACATATAATAAAACGAAATTTTTAACCTTTTACGGACTTAGAATGACAAATGTTTTACTTTTTCTTTATTTTTTCAACAACTTACAATGTGTTACCGTAAATATGCTATGTAACCTGATTTTTTTTAAATTGGTTATTATTTTTTCTTTTTTACTGTTTATGTTTAAACTACTTATCAAATAATTATATAAAAAGGGGCTTCACATGCTATAACAATATATGAGAAAGCTTAACGGAACATATTTTTAAATTTTCTTTATGCTAGCGAATTTAACTATGTTTTTCGCAGTAAAAGTATTTTTTACTGGTTGAAATTAATTTGACTATGAAAAGTACAACAAAAAAAAGAGTATGAAAAGTTACAATCACATATATTTACTGTCTTGTTAATTAAAATATTAATAATAATAACAATCAATACAATTTCGTTAATTATCGTGGCCTGTATGATTAATTCTTACGACAAGATTAAAAATTGCAAGAAATCTTCAGCTGTGCTTCGTACTTTCCTATTAATCGGGGATCAGGGATTTCAATACATAGGCATTACATTTAACATATATAATATAACAGACGGAGACTTATGTGAACAAGTTATTTCATTGAAGTCTTAATTTACATTTAATAAGTCACAAATTGCAGCTCAGTGAAAACTTTAAAAAATCGTCGTTCCGTTTTATTTTCAAAATATTTAAGAAGTTTTAAAGTTCATTCGTATAATTGCTATTTAATAATCAAGAGAAGACTTTGACTCACTAAGAAAGAAATCATGAAAACGAGAGCATATATAGATATAAGCTTTATTTCAACCAACAGTTGATTTCTCAAATTTTCTATATGATCATTTATGTTTAAACAGATTTTTAGATCTAATTATTGGCTGTCGAAACATTCTTGATGGTCCCACAATAATTATAGTATTGTATGTGTAAAAAATACCTTATTGTAATGGAAACCTTAAAAATGACTAACTGATATAGAACTTGGCAAATCTTTTTTCGGCCGAACATAATTAGAATGGATTCATTAAATGGAAACTGTAAAGATATTTTTTATAATATAAAATATGATGAAATATTTTATTTCACATATTTTGCTATCCACTCTTTATATTTCGAAACATCAGTGAAAACTACATATTGGGTGGGATCACAGACACGTTGGTGCCTTTTAGACACAGTGAGCGATACGAGCCCCTTCAGGTACCACGAACCAGGGGCATTTGGTGCAGAATCGTGGATAATATCGGGTATAAACACGAAAAGTCCACCGCCACTGTCTCCGTTGCAGGCAGAAGTACCTAAACCAAACAAAACATCAGTTTCTCCTAGTTCATCTATATAGAATACGTATGATGGAATTTAATAATTTTTAGGTAATAGCCAGCGAATTGAACAAGGAAAATTCTTTTAGAGGTCAATCATTAAATGCGTCAATTACGTGTCGTAGAAACGTGTAATAGCTCACAAGTTATCACTATTTACTGTTCATTGTCTGATCTTTGGCTAGCAGTGAGTAGTGAGTACAACATTGAAAAAAATTACAATAAATAATCACACTACTGATAAAATTAGTGAATTTTTAAAGTTTTTAATTTATTTTTTATTTTTTCATGTGTACTAAAGATTAAAAAATATATATTATATTATATTAATTTTACTTTTACCTTTTCTTACCTTTACCTTTAGCTGTTTTTCTTTTTATATATTAATAAATAGAAGATTGATAGAAAATATGAGATAAACCAAAATTACTTTTTAAATTATGTTGTTTCGAATTTTACATGGCTTACGTCATTATCGCCTCAATCTGTTGCATTTTAATTTACCCGGCAAAATTGTTGCCGAAGTTGTTCGAAACTGGATTTTTGACCTCACAAACTGGTCTGTCATTATTATTGTTAGGTATGGTATTTGACTTACCATTTTTCAATCCCGCGCAGAATTTGTTATCGTTCAGTACTTTAGCATAGAACAGGGGGTTACTCTTGTAGCAAACGTTCTCAGGTACAATGGGCATGGTTGCTTGACGTAGTTCGCTAGACAGATTATTGTTCTGATCGAAACCCCATCCTACTATCTATAATTATATACATTTTAAATATTAAATAAGATTTTTGTATCAAAAAATAAAAATACAACGACTAACAAAAGATAGATACGTAAGCGTGCATTTAATATTTCAAAATTATTACTGATAACATTAATGTTAATCCAATGAGAGTCTTGATCGATCGATTATTAAATAAATTTTCGCAAGAGTTATCACGATTTTACAATACGATAAATAAAACTATATATCTATACTTTGTACCATTTATACGTAATTATCTATTATTATTTAAAATAACTTAAATTTTAACAAATAAATTATGACCGACTTCAAACAGTAAACAATTATTATGTGTTCTCTGTACGTAATTCCCCCACTATTTCCACCTCCGCATTTTAAATCTCTGATTTCTCAAAAGGTATTTATTTAATCAATATCACATATATCACGTTGTATGCAGCATTCCTCATACATGACTGTATGAGGAATTTGGAAATTCATTATCTTTTATGTGAACTTACACTGTATTGCCTTAATTGAGCTCTGAATATGTCTTTATATTTTTTTTAAAAAATAACATTACATTGCGTATTCGGAGTTTTTCTTAAATCGTGCTCTAGTGGACTTTTTTGTTGGCCAATTGAAGTAGCTCAATTACGTGTAACATAGTCTAAGCTTAACTCTTAGGGTTGAGCCCGCATTTGCAATTTAACCCGCACGAAGTTGTGCCTTTTTTACCGATTTTTTAAAATTCTTTAGTATCTATTAAACTACAAATCACAAAACTGTAAAAAAAATTACTTAATTTACTTTTATTTTTTGAAACGAAAAAAAAATGTTTACAGCGGTGAGACGAGCAAGACATTCGCCTGAAGGTGAGTGAGATACCATGTCCATGAGAAAAGCATTGACAGACGCCCCAAATCCACTCACCGCCCTGAGATTAAAGAAGCTATGTGACATTTAAGCAGTAACTAGACAATAATGTTCAACGACTACTAATTTGCGATAGAATTAGGGATTGCAGTGGTACTACACCAAACGATCTTTTGTAATAAATAGACCTACCAGTTGTAAAACTACTGCTTTGATAATATATTTAAAAATGATTACCGTTCCAAATATTTCCCTTATTGGGGATCTTTCATGGGCTCTCTCACTCCATATACACGCAGGTTGAACATAATCGGTGAAGGTAACTTCCGTTCTCAATTTCAGCAGTGCAATGTCATTGTCTAATCCTAATTGATAGTTGAAGTTTTCATGCAGAATTACATTAAATACCTGGAATATTTTACAAAATCGATAACGGTACTGCAATTTATTTAATAACGTAAATAATGCAGTTCAATGTTATTTTCCTCGTTTTGTCTTAGAAAATAACTAGATAAAACGTAAAACACAGAAGAGTAGAATAATATCAGGCAAGTTATTTTTCCCGTTAAAAAACCATGAGCCCATTTATATAATAGGGTCACGCAAGACGTTTATGAATTTAAACATATCGTTAACGGATACGTTTTAAAAAGATCGAAATCCCAAACATTTTTGATAAAAGCCTAAATCTTAAAGCCTTACTCACACCATCATCCTGCGAAAAAGGCAGAAGACAATGGTAGGCTTTTTACATGTTGTAAGTATATCCTATAGCTTATATTCACCAAAACTTAAGAACCCATCTATCATTTCTTTATTCTCATCTAGTATTATATATGCTACAAAGTCCATTTACTTCTTTTTCTTGAATGGCCACGTCACCCAACGAGGTTATGTTTCCCCAGTACCACGTTCAATATTTCAGGAATCACCGCCTGTCCTCTTATTGATGCGCAATGAGCAGCTGAAATTATTTAAAAAATAGCATCACCATTGATGACACAGTTTTGCATTAAATTGTATATAAAAATAAATCGCACCAGTTAACACGAAATTCTTTGACAGTAAAGTTCCACCACAGATGTATTTGATTTCTGCCCTGTAAAACCTATAAATGGCCACGTGCCATGGCCAATCTCCAGGCTTCGCTGCCGTCCCAGCAACTATAAGCTCCGTGAGTAATATTTTTCTCCTACCGCATGTCTCTGCGGGCTGACTTATTTCTGAACCTAAAGAGCCTTTTACAAACTTCTTAAACATGCCCTGTAATGCAAAATAATCTACTTTATCATTAATTTAATTTTCGAGCTGGTTATTTACTATAACGCATTCGTGTGTCCCCTTTTTATTCGAAAAAAGTGCGAATAATATAATAAAAAAATAAAGAGAAAAAATTGAAAATAAATAAAAAAAATTCAACAATAAAGACACAGTATTGTGTAATTTACATAAAATTAATTACCTTTTTCGGATGGGAGCAAAGCTCTTCTGCATTAATCTTAATGCTATCGAAATAAGGTAAAACCCTGTTGACGGTCCTTTGACTGAGAAAGCTATTGAATCACTGTTATTAAAAGTTCTGATTATAAAAGTATTCGAACCAGTACTAGTTACTCTGCCCTTGTCTTTATTGGCCTGTAAACAGATAAACAATAAATTAATACAATTATAAAAATTTCTAATATACATAAGAAAATAAAATATTTTATAGATTTTGTATTTATTGCTCAAACTGTATACTGAATATTTGTTTTTCTATTTGATAATATCTACAATAAAGGAGAAGATTAAACCTTACGAGTACATATTGTATCTGATTTAAATGCAGATGTTTATTTATGTTCGCTTTTTATTATGTTTGTATTCGTACTTCGAATGAAAGCAATCCTATTTAATATTACGGCGTTGTATGTTTCATGATAAGAATGAAACGTCTATTTATATACGGGTCATCTGGCGGATGTACGGGTATCAAACAAGAAAAATCAAAGGTCAAAATATCGGACAAGCCTTTGTTATGTTTTCCAATAAATCTAATAATTTAATGAAAGTTATTGTTATTTATATATATCAACTAAATAACAATATATATACATGAAATAAATATGATAAATTATAACGTTTTTCAAACCCTTCCCAAGGTCCATTAAACGTCGGGTATTATTTTAAATATTATAAAGCAATTAAAACTGCTTTTTTTGTCAAGTATATAGTATGCTTTGTTTATATTTATTATATTCGATATTAGTTGCTTATTGTCATTTTCCTAGTCTTAGCGCAGCTATAATAACAGAAGCATTATTTGCATATCAGTATTGCAAGAGTTATGAACCATTTATTTTGCCCTTTAAAGATAATTTAGTTTATATATAACAACATAAAAACAAATTTATTTATTTAGTGAATTTCTTTTATGTTTCGGTCTTTACGATAAAGCCCGTTCGTATTATTATTTGTTTTATTTGGTATTTACTTTTTTACCGTGTGGATATCTTCCACATGGTAAAAAAGTAAATACCCTTATAATCAAATTATTAATTGCAAATAATTAAAGAGATGGTATTAAAACCTGAAAGTATTAAAGTTTTGTAATGGTCGTACTGATTCTTTTATATAAGGTACACGTTACTTGATATACCTAAAACATTATCTACTACTTATTTTTTACTTTTAGTCTGCTTTTTAAAATAAAAATAAATTAAGTGAATGAAAATACTAAGATACAACAATAAAAGAAAACTGAGTAAGATATGTCAGATAATGCAATAGATATGTGATGTTTATCATACACTATTGTAATTTAAGATAGAAGTGATTGAAAAGAAAGAAAGAAGCGTTTATTTGGTACATAAAAGGAAACATTTTATTTTAAAAAATAATTACTTAATACCAAATAAATTTCTTCTAAGCTTAGCATCACGAAAAGTTTTGAAAAACTAAAGAATAATATAAGATTACAATTAGCTTGCGTATAATAAATAAGTCTGATGAAAGTGCTATTCATAGGGTTTCCCTAACATAAATTGAATGATAATCCACAAGCCTTGATAGGGAAGAAAATTATTTGAAGGTTAGTAAAACGACATTATTGCAGAACGCAAATATTATCAAAACATTTTAAATGAGTTTGTGATTGTGATATATATAATAAAACCATGATATATATATAATAAAACAATATTTTTTTATATTTCGACAATTTGGGCCGATCATCCAATTGTCTGAAAAGTAAGATGATCCATGCGTTGGATGGGCATGTCGAAAGGTCAACACATCCACTCGCACCAGCGTAGGATTTGGTCAAAAAACCCCATTAATGGAGAAGGCGTGCATCTGGTTAGGCTTTTGTCCAGCATGTGACTGACACAGGTAGACATGATGATGATTTTTGTCTGTCTGTTAACTTTGGCTAATATCTGGAACGGCTAGTCCGAATTTAACGTGACTTTCACTGAAATATAGCTAATGTAACTGTGAGTATACTTGGTTATTTTAAGAAAAATACAGATTTCTTTACATTAGCATGCGGACGAAGTCGCCAGTATCAGCTAGTATGTTTATAAATTATTATTATTAAATTGTATGACATGACATGGTTTTATTGGTATCATTCTTAGTGAGCAGTAAAATGTAAATTTTTTAAATATGAAATCAATATATGTCTATGATAAAACGAAATGAAACTACTTGTATAACTACAAAAAACCCAGTACCAGTCACGGGGTTTTATTCGATTAGCGTTTCAAACTCATTATTAGAACTTTGCTGTTTTAAATATCAGGAAATAACTTTATTTCCTATCGGCGACGTTAAATAATATAATTTCGTGTAAAAGTAATCCCAATATAACCAACGTATCATCTCAAATGATATTCATAATAATGCGGAAATTGCTGCCGCTTTGTTCAAGCACTGTAAGTAGCTAACAAATCGTCATATAAACAAAAAATCTCGAACTGTAAAACATGTTGTTTTTAAGCCTAACGGTGCATTTAACTTTAATAATCAGTTGAAACATGGCAGACAAATTGACTAACGGAGAATATACTCTTACCCCACCCTTGACTTGGATAAACCAGAAGATTTTGTTACGCGTAAATTGTAATTCATAAAATCCAAAAAGGCACTTTAATGAGTTTCTTTTTTTTATGATTATAAGCTTTAATCATTTGTAATGGAATTTGCTTTAAACCTAAACCTAAACACGTAGTAAAAGTAAATTAGGATAATATAGCGGACAATGGTAATACTTATATGTTCATTTTATTAATCGAGTGTTTTTATTACATTTTCTCTTACAAAAACTATTAAACATAGACAGAAGACACAGAAAATTTATTAGATGATCCTATCCTACTTACTATATTAGACGTTTTTTTAAACATTTTTTGTGCCCCTTACCAGTCTCACGGTAGCAACTGTGTCCGTTTTCAGATCGATCTCGGTAAACGCTGGAAGATCTCTACTGATGAGTACAGTGTATACGTTATTACTCCCCTCTGGCAAACCAGGCTCGAAAGACATCACAACATCTTTGGCATTTTTGCACGGATAAGCGTGTATCAGCGGATTGCCAACGAATTGCCAGTTGCCTTGGCCGATGACCTCATTGAGGATCGCGAGTATTATAAGCACGTTTCTCATTTTTGTTCGTGTATAAACCACTTTAAGTGCACTTGGGACGCCTTTGAATCACTACATTGGGTTTTTAAGAGGATCAACAATGATATTCTGCACGGACAACACAGACAACGGGATTGAGGTAAACGAATGAGCGATACCAGTTTCCTTAGCAAGCGACGTTTAACTCGTGTTGCGGTCACTTGCAGATTTTTTCCGAATGCAAATGTTTCAAGATATGATACTAGAAACACATTTAGTGCAGTTATATCATCATTATATATTAATACGATTTATGATACTCTGAAAGTGTACTGTGTATTGCGATGCACCTTTAATTGTTTATCTTTTTAAAAGTTAAAATTTAACTAGTCATTTCGTACTGAAAGTAACCGTAATCTTTTTTTTAACATGTTTTTGTATGTTTAAATAATTAAATTATTCTGTTCTATGATAATTATGTATATTATATGTATTATGAACACTTTGTTATTGCTCTTGCACTTTTGGATTTAATCGGACGTTTGTTAAATATATATGTAAGTTAGGAATTAATTAAGTAAGCTTAACAATATCATGTGGATATTATATTATTAAGTTTAGTTCATCAATTGTTCGCAACAAAAAGAGGAGGCGAGCAAACCTGTTGTTAGCTCTCAGCCTTCATATAAATATTTATTCAAACGAAATAAATCGTTATTCGTAACACGTAAAACTCAATTTGCTCTATGTTCAATTGCTCTATGTTACATTATTGTTTTGAGCAGTTGTTTAATAAATGCTTAAATCAAAACATAAAAAGTTGTGTTCCTATTTTTGAAGTAGATATTAGGATAAGGTTTTACAAATGTATTTATCTTATTTATCAATAAAATAAAAATAACTAACCAAATATTGACTACAAACGTGTTCTTAATATTTTTTTTGAAAAATCTATCTCCATTATTACAAAATTTATAATAACATTTTTATTAAATATTTCTTTGTACTAGTTAGTAATATATTATATGTATGAAATATCGTTTTCTGTAATATACAAAATTTCGTACTGCTTTTTCCTTTGTAAGTAATTTAAAAAATATTAATATTTACGAGATGTTTTTTTCATATATCACGATACAGTCTAAACGGGTTCTCATAAAACATGTTTGATTATGAGACAAGGATATTTAAAAAAAAAACTCATCCTGTTTACCGGACCAAAGTAAACAATAATAAAATAGATACCAAGATTTCAAGGCAGCATTTTTCGATAACGAAGATAATTTTTGTCTAGTATTTTACTCTCTGTATTTAAATTTGTATTTGTGATATTTGTTTCAAACCAAGGTCATGTTCATCGGCATGTTGATCTGGGACCGATCACAATCGATGGCAACTCCCTTGAAGTTGTTTCGGAGTACGTTACCTGGTACACATGCTCAAACTGGATAGAAATCCACAGAAGAATTCGGCTAAGCAAGGTTAGCATTTCATTTCTAAAGAGTACCACCACTGTGGCGTATGTGCCAAGGAGACGGCCCAGCACGCGCTGGAGGAGTGCCCAGCCTGGGTTGAGCAACGCCGAAAGCTGGGTAGTGTCGTGGGGCACGACCATTCGCTTCCTGCAGTAGTGGACAGGATGTTAGAGAGCGATAGTTTGTGGGTCGCCGTACTTGCGTTCTGCGACGCTCGAGACGGCGCCGAAGAGTGGCGTACCTGCGTGGGCTGAAAACTCCTGGCTCCCATGGCCGTAAGTCTCGCATCGTGGTGGTACTTTCCCAGGTGATTCCTTGTAAAAATACCGACCATCTATATTGTGTCAACATTCATCAGCTGTCTTCACATAGAAGTCTGTTCAAAATCGGACAAGCTATTTAAGGGATTAGCCAGAAAATACAAACAGACAAAAACAAAAAATATTATTTTGTATTATGTACCGGTTCTAAATCACAATGTATTCGTTTAAAATGGATATTATAATATTACTAACAGATACTCCAATTTTATTTGTCTTTTGTAGAATGATCATGTTACAGTTTATGTCAACAGTAAGACGATAAGTAAAGCTAATTTATAAAGTATATTCAGTAAGGTATTCCCTCAAGGTACCTCTTAAGGCTAATTATGTTTATGTGTTAGACTACGCTTGCGACTTTATCTGCATGAAATAGTTACTTGTGTTAGCACTAGCTTTTACCAACGACGTAGAATGTAATAAATATATTAACAAAGTAAAAGAGAAATGTGTATACTTCGTAGGTGTTTTCCTTCTATTATTGTCAATGTCTGTAGATTTAATACAGCTTTTCCAAATGATTACGCTATCTAATACTTAAAAAATTCAATGCGATCTGTATTTTGTTTCGCATACAAGCTGAGAAGAATACACTACTTTAGAATATTACGATATATTTGCTCCAAATTAGGTACTTTAATACTGAATTTGGCCAAAATTAGACTTACCCCATAACATCTACTAATATTATAAAAGGGAAACATTTGTGTTTTTATATTTTTATGTAATAATTAAACTTAAAATAACTACTAAGCAAAATTCAAAAGCCTTTTAGTTCTTACGCATTAATTAACATAGTTGTATGTCACCTTCTCTAATATAGCAAAATGTTTAAAACGTTAACCACCCGTGAAAAGCTGGTAAGTTTAACATAATAAGTTTGTTCATACTAACAGTTGCCTTTAACCAACCTCATTCATAACGTAACAAATTAAAAATAGTTTTAGAAGCCTGTAACTGAAACTAACATTACCTAGTCTCAGTTTTATCTTATCGGATAAACTTAGTTCTTCATGAAACATATTTGTTTTGCAACTGACAAGTCATCTAGTTAAAACTTAGCTGTATTATTCCCTCTTGCAGCTGAGTCATAAATGATTTACGTACATGTTTGTTACATATTAAACTGCTCTGCCTTCCTTCTTCATCTGAGTAATTTCAGTAAATTACGTGTTCTAGTTGACGACATTCCATTGATAAATGAGTGATATACATATATACACAAACATAAATATTATTTAATTTGTATCATACTTTTTGATCAAATATTTTTTCTATTTTCATATGTGCTAATATATTCTATTTACTCTGCAATTGTTGAAGGTGTAACTATAATTTTAATTTTAAGTTATCTACACTGATGCTTGCAAATTTTATCGAAATAGCCCTTAAATAACTTGTAGAAACTAAGTTACCTAGTTTAGACTAAGTTCAAATACTAGGCTAAACCTCTTGAACTTATCTTTAGAATAAGTAGTAACTAGCTAACTCATTGGAACTTAGGATTAAGGCACCCAGAAAGTAATATTATTAAAAAAAAAACATAAATAAAAGTAGCAGCTTAGTAGCTGTAATTCATTTTTATAAGGTTCGTTTAATTTAATTAAAAGGTCCTAAAACAACTGTAAGCTAGTTCTAACATCCTTGTACTGTTATTAAATTAATAACAAAAGGATGTTAGGACATTTATGAAAATTGGCTCGGTACTTTTTAATACTTTCGATGTAACAATCCATAATAATAAAATAGGAACGTGCGTATGTAGTAGGTATTATTTATATTGATTTGTTATAAATTTATCAATACCAATCCTAGACATATGATGTGGTTTCATCAATGCCGTAATTTATTAGTATCTTAGCACTATCCAAAACATAATATCTTAAAAACATAACCATAAGCTATTAAGTCTTTATTTTATATTTATGCATAACGCCTTCCAAATTTAATCACGCAATAGAAACCTTTACCACAATATAGATATTTATTCGTTTTAGACGATGGTAATTTTTTCTTTATTCCTTCGACGATTAAAAAATACATTACAGTCTACGTAAATAGATTCCATGTCAAACATGACATCTTATATAAATTAAACATCTGAGGTCAAATACAAATGATACAAATCCATTGGAGAAACGTCGCCATATTATTATACTTATTTCTAAATATTTTTTTTGTGCAATTCCTGTTCAATCGAAGATTGACAATAGAGTTTGACATTAGACCTAGTATAGTAAATTGATGTTCTTTGTCTTTATTTGTTAGTGGAATATGCGCCATGTTATACAATTCCGACGACGATTAACGATAGAGTTGACATAGACTTTGTTTATGTAAATGATGCTCTAGTACTATTACCATCATCAACATCATGAGCCAGTGTTAGTCCACAACGCTGGTCCATTGCGGGATGGTGGGTGGACCGACTTTTTACATGCCCATCCAACGCATTGATCATCTCACTTTTCAGATAATTGAAAAAAACAAGAATTAATGATGACATAATTTCCATTATTTCAAATCTGAGAGAAATAACCATACAGTTATATAAAGCATGAATGCAACCACCTGCATATCACTATTTGAGGAGTTCTACTTTACTAGGAATTATATTAAATAAAAGAAATTTTTAGTGATGCTTTAGCTCGTGTAATTAATTTTATTTAAAATTCTGTAAATAATACTAAATAAGTTTTCTCGAAAAATCTAGCATGATATAGTAAACTGCCTATAACAACTTAATTTTGTATACATACTCCTTATATTAAAGAATATACTAACTAAAAATAAAAAATACATCCTCTTTCAAGGCGCTTTAGCTGTGATAAATGAATTATTTTCACAATGAGTTAAAATTAGTTGCCAGAAATATTACGTAAAAAAAATACAGCATGGCAAATAAAATTTTAAGCAGTAGCTAGACTTATAACTAAAATTAAACTACAGTCATACTAAGTACTATTTTACTAGGAATCATAGTGTAGAACGTACAGTATGACAGGGACGAGGCAACGTTTGCACTATGAATTAAGCGAATTCCCTGTAAGTGACATCGTTAATCGGTACGCCAATAATCGATATGCAGACGGCACAAAACTTACGACAGCTGCTGCGCTATTTTGCGCCTAAAGACAATAATCATAAAGTAGATTTTTTAAAATCAACTAGTAAGACGAGATGTCAATAGAATCAGAACTGTGTAGCCTGATTGTAAGCGACTGCCAAGTTGGTGCCGTAATTAAGGTTTATCTAGATATAAATCACTGAGCTTGATTCTAGACTGCCTTCAGATAGTGAGCCTATGTAGGGATAAATTTCAGTAGGAATTTTCCTAGAATTGGGAAACCAATTATTTTGTGAATTAAGTTTACGTGATTTCGTTATTCGTGGTTTTATTATTGAAACGAAATTTAACCATTTTCTTGAATTTAAGCTCTTACTCAGTTGTTATGGTTCACGTATTTGGTGAAATTTTAGAAGAGGTTATAGTTCCCGCATTTAAGGTTTACATGATTTGGGTGTGTAATATATGCATAATCATCAAATCTTGGAATTAAATTCTATGTCTATCTTAGGTTACAATGAATAAAAATAGTTATGTTTAACATTTGTATATTTAACATAACTTTTGTCATTCAAGCAAAGTAAAACCAAATCTATCATATATTTAAGGATATCTTAAAGTAAAAATATACCTAATTTCATCCAAGAAAGCGATGCTAGCATTTTTATGATTAAATTCTATAAAAAAAAACAGTTTGTGTCGATTTCCGATGTGCTGAGATAATCCACCACAATGTTTTGTTGATGTATCTAAAACAAAAAGAGACATACAATAAACTCAGGGTTTAGTTGGTTACGGAACAAACAAACTAAAGTTAAAGTTATTATGATTAATGTAAGAACATAAAATATGAACAAATGAGAAATCAACATATGATAGTAAACTTTTTAAATTGGTGGGACGCGCATATTGGGTCTGAAGATCCCTGTCATAAAAATCTGACGTGTGAAGTACCATAAAAATTAAAAAACTACAAGAAAATACGAAAAAATCGCAATCGTCTTTATGGTATTCTAATTATTTATGGATGTCTGCTTTTTATTAAAACTATTTTAAAACTTTAATGACAATCCATTAGACAAGAAAGTACAAAGCTTTTGCCTCCTGAAACATCTCTTTAACTGTTACTTGTACGGATATGATAAATAATATTACCAAAATAAAAAATAAGTGTTAACACTGAAAATAATCAATAACGTCAAACTCTACAACTGCAAACGTGTCCCACATATCCAGCTCCATGGGGTGAAAACAAACAATTCCGTTAACAAAGAGCTTTAATGAAATAAAAAACGTATAAGCTCACTTTAGCTTTGTTCGGAAAATGGCGGTTTTTCGCTTTTGTCTTTCGGAACAAAAAAGTGTCTTTGTTGAAACCGCACAGAGAAAAAAAGGCACTGGTGTAATTTTAAGGTACATTCGCACGGCGGTGTCTCTTTTTGTAAAGTGTGTTTTTTGTTCGGATAGAAATCCTCTTATTTATTTAACAGCTCGCTACATCGGAGGGTAGTTTTCTTTGTGTCGCGGTCGGATGAGAAATACCCTAATGAAAAAAAGCACTCCCAACCGTCTCGCTTTCAGTTACACACAACAGAAAATCTTGTTACTATTGGCGATATATATTACCAAAAAGGTAAAGAGTAAAGAGGCCTCATTTTGTGAAGTTTGTATATATGGAATAAACTCTGGCCTCCGACTAACAGATAACTGGCAAACCATAACGGCTTTATAGTTTGCTAGTCATTTCATTTATAATATACACTATTTGTAATTTGTATAAATTGAATCATATGATAAAATATCAGAATTATAGAATTGATACCAATTGAATATAAATTTCACATTTTTATTAATTATGATATTCTATTTAAAGTGACCTTAAAAATTTAACGAACCGGTTTTTGCATTTTAAGGAGTTAGATTATCATACTGATTGTTCTTTATTAAAGCCAAATTATTAAAAATAATAGTTATTTTACCGTTACAACAAATAGCGTCTTTTAGCTGAAGCTTGGCTTCATGTTGTTGTGCTTCCATCGTGCAAGATGAAATTTCCATCACTGGTTGCGTTTAAAAAATGTATTGGATTTACTAATACATTTTAGTTATAATGTAAATGAATATGAGAGTATCGTCTGGAGAAGTTCAATCGGGTTAAAAATCACTCTACCGGTGTATATACTGGGTGAACTCAACGCATTAACAAAAACGAGGTAATAGTATCACATGAAATCATCGATTAAAATACAAAGTAATAAAAAATTGTGTATTTCTTGGATAATTAATCTATCATTATTTTGTTGTTTCAGTGATCTGATCCAAGTTTGAAGAAGATTAATACTTTTAATGTTATGTTTAAACGGTATTTGTTTAATAATTCTGTTTAATTGTTAGCTGTTCTCCGAGACTTCGCCAGCTTGGTAATATACATATGTTAATATATACTTTTTCCTAATACATTTCTTCTACAAAAAATGGTATCGTAAGATACTCCAAGTTACATCAGATATCTTCTAGTGAAGGTTCCGTGAATATTGGATTCAGAGAGTTTCTCCAGAGCTTCCGGGAAACTTCCCAGAACAAAAAAAGTATTATTTTGTTATATGTTGGTATCAATTATATATCGCTATGTACTTCATTAAAGAACGTTTATTTTAATGTTACAAACAGGCACTCCAATTTTATATAAGTGTCAAGCTATATTTGACGTAAGTATGCGGCATAACTTTAAATGCAATTTATTCTTAGAAGTAACTGCTATTTTTAGCTGCAGGAGAATTAGCTAGCGTATATCCGGATTAATCGATTCATTCAATTAATTACGCGAATTATATGCAAGTTTATTTTTAAATACCAACAGTGTAATGCTGTGTGTCCAATTTTTTTACTTACATATTATGTTAACCTACATTATAAAATATACTTAAAAATAAAGCCTTTTATTTCCTTTTATAATGTTATTATTTCATACTTATATAAATATAAAGTTACTTATACTAATTCACATACAAATTTTATTTATTATTATTATTATTTGTACGAATATTCTTAACTGATCTATCTATATTATCTAATCTTTTATAAGACCCCTGTTTTCAAAGGTGAAGGCCTTCTCCATCTACTTTATTAACGGCAATAGATGACATTGCAAGACACACTTCAACAATCCGTGTAGTTAAAATGTATTTTTAAAAAACGTGTAATTTATCAAATCCACTAATTTACGGATTTTTCGCGTTACTTAAAAATATATTTATTCCCGACGTTTCGGATTCTTTCCAGCATCCATGATCACGGGCAGACTGGAAAAATCCGTAAATTAGTGGATTTGATATGTATAATAATCGCGTAAATAAAAGAAAAAATAATGTGTAATTTGTTATTTTAAATATCATTGTATTTCTCCGTTATATACATTACATTCTACCAGTTTTGTGTAAAGAGTTTACGGAATTGTATCGTGTTTAATTTAGTTTAGTATATAATTCACATTTAATGTCCTGTGCAGCATAAACATGACGGACAGCTCTGTCCTTTGACAACGCTTACTACAAACGATCTAAAATGTTATGAGTATTATAAAGTACTTTCGTAAAAATGTGTGTATTAAAATGTTAATATTATTAAATAAAATGACTTTACGGATTTTATCGCGTTTATTTTCCATTTTTATTTTCCCGACGTTTCGAACACTTTACAGCGGCGCTGACCGTGATGTAAAATAAACGCGATAAAATCCGTAAAGTCATTTTATTAAATAATGTATAGTATTCGCGTAACAAAAGATTTAATAAATTTATTCAATTAGAATACTATTTTTTTAAAAACTGCTAGTATTGGGTTATTTACAGAGTTGTTTTACAACGCTCCTGACATAAAATGATCAAGTGTTTTTAAGACAATAGCATAGCGCTCTAAAAGTTTAAGCTTAAATTTAAGTATCACCATCAAATAAAATACAATTAGAATTATGTTGTTAGTGTATACGATGCCAGTAGAGTTCTTGACTTGTTCTAAATCGATATCGGAGCCGAAGCAAAATGCCAGAGAAATATTCAAATTAGACGTTCAGAGGACTCTCTGTACGGAAGGCGGCGTTCATTAAGCTTCCTTAAGCCGACAGCCTCGATCTACGCTATTGAACTTCTTTTTGTGTTCGTATAGATTTTTTTTATCTCTTTATTTCTTTTCCATGCAGTCTTTACAGATCTTTTATCTTTATATGACACTTGAGTTTGCTTCCAGCTCATGTCTTTCACTAGCTTCCATTAAACTACAGAGTTTGAGCTCCTGTCCTCCAATAGTTGGCACATTTTTGTAAATGGAGCCACACGAAAGTACGTCGTAGTGAAGTATGTCCTAGGATCGTACGAATGGTTACGGACCGACGACGGTCTGGACTATTAATCATTCTGGCGTGAGAACCGCCCTGGAACGCGTGAATCATTATACCGGTGTGTGATGTACAATCAAAGCGAGCTGTAACTACAGGTGAGTGTTCTATCCTACTCGTGTGTGTAGGGTTGATGGACCCTTTGGGTCAGTTCCCGACCTTCTCGTCGTCGAAGAACGTTTCCGTGCGCGCTTGGCCGACGGCGTTTGATCGGCTAAACGTTGCTATTTACACAGAGTGCGTGAGTTGATACTTTATCCTGTGTTGCGGTTACTTGTAAGTGCATAGCGAGTTCTGGCAATGTCATAGTCACTGTAAGTCAAATTGAGTTTAACCACTCGCAACTAGTGGCGCGCGGATAATTATTTGAACTCATGTGTTGATAGGTATTGGAGATCTGAGCTGTAAGTTTGGCTCATCCAGACTGGTCGTATGCATACCTTGTCATAAAAGTTTATATTTTAGCGACATATTTACTGAGAATTGTAAAGGTGATTAGTCTGGATTCAAACAAAGTTCTCAACGTCCTGAATATGATTGAACGACATGCTTGCGTCGAAGGTCACGCCTAGTGATTTTGCTTTTCTTCATGGGATCTTTTGCGTAAGTTTAGAACTGCTCTAGTGTTGTTCGCAGCGCGGTCTTATCACGACTCTGGCTGAGGACGGTTCGTAGATCGCAAGATACTAGACCGATGAAATGTATTACACTTTTTACCGAGATTACAGTCGATTCTCTATTTCTGAAGACCATTCGCTAACGATTGATCAGCGTTCTAGAGCTTTTAATAGATATGTTTCGGTAAGCGACACAATACAGGTTTTATCGGCAATAGGCACGAATCTGTTTTTTAATAGAATTTAATAATAAGAGTATTAGCGTTAATATGATAGAAAAATTAAAACATTGGACCTACATACATTTTTGGACTTGTACTTTTTAACATAAGGTAACCATAGGATATTATTTTAGTTTTACGATGTTTACTCATTACAAACCGAAACGGAGTCAAAGTCAAAGTCAAGAGTCGAATATATTTATTTAATATGAAGCATTACACTTTCTTATAGATTGTCAAAAATCTACCATCGTTACTACCTGACAAGAACGGCGTAAGAAACTCAGCGGGACTTTTTTTTTCCTTTTTCTTCAATAAATTTCCAAAATTTTACATAAACCTTACATTTCATTATTTTGGAAATAGCCTGGAGCGAACAGTTCATTACCAGGTGTGTTATCTATCAAGTAGTCGTTACAACATAATATCCTATAACACACAAACGTTCCTTTACAACCTTTTTAAATTTATTTACAGATAAAAGCTGAACGTTTTCTGGTATATTATTGCAGAAGAGTATACATTGTCCCATGAAAGATTTCATTGTTCTTCGAGCCTAGTTTTTGGAAGAACATAATAATGCTTATTCTAGTATTTCTATTATGTGTCACAATGTTTTACAAAATCATTTTTATGTTTATATACATAATAATTTCAAATATGTATTGAGAAAAACAGTCATTACATTGATTTCTTAAACATTTTTCTCAGCGATTCTTTGAGGCCCAAGTTATAGATTGCTCGAATCGCTCTTTTTGAATTATAAAAATAGTATTAATATCATCGGTTTCCCCACAGTAGAATGCCATAAGACATTATACTGTGAAAATAACTAAAATATACTAAACGGTCTCAACATCGTTAGTTGTCCAATTTTTGACTGAAAAGCCGCTGAGCTAAGTTCACTCTCAGTCTATGAATAGAGGGCCCCATTGCAGTTAGTGAATCTATTGTGATGCCGAGAAATACAGTGCAATGTACGTGGTCTAGCGCTTCACCATCTACGACCACATCACACCGAGCTTGAGGAACATTAGAGTCATAAACCTTATACATTTTGTTTTTTTTTGTTTTACGTGAAATTATTTTCACTCAATCAGTATCCTACTTTCGAGAGGGTATTATTTACATCGTCATTTTGCAAGTCATGGCGTTTAATTCTTAATATTAAAGAAGTGTCGTCAGCAAATAATAAAATCTCGTTATTTTTCTCAACTTAGTGAGGTAGGCCATTAATATAGACCAGGAAGAGAAAAGGCCCAAAATAGATCCCTGTGGGACTCCCATACCTACCTGCGCCTGGGAGATCTCTTGCCGATCACGTCAACTCTCTGAGTTAGATGGCTCAAGTACGAAGTCAGAAGGTCAAGTGCGCATTTTTGATACCATAGTGGCTTAATTTTCTGACCAAAGTATTATGCTGTACACTGTCAAATGCTTTGGTTAAGTCAAAAGACACCTTAAGCATCGTGTGACGCTTCCATGCCTCAAATATAGTCTTAATAAGATGGGCACCTGCATCGGTTGTCGAACGACCCGTGTAAAACCATACTGTTTGTTATTAACATATTATGAGAATTAAAATGTATTTGTAATGGTTTAAGAATTATTTTCTCGAAAATTTTATTAAGCGCAGGCAGTACTAATAGGTCTAAAGTTATTAGGGTCTGTAGTACTGCCTGATTTTAATACTCGGAATAACTTTACTGTGCTTCATAAGGTCAGGAAATTTACCACATATAATACAATCATTAAAAATAGCTGCAAGGTAAGAAGATATAACATCAATAATAGAATTTATCACATTAACCGAGATCCCCACAGATCTACAGTTTTTTTAATTTCCGAGATTTAAAAGCGGACATAATATCTTTATCGCTTACATTACTAAAATAGAAATTATCTTTACATTCTTTAATATTTTCTTTTAATAAGGACTTGGCAACAGATGGAGAAGAAACAAGTGACTTGTCGGTAAAAACAGGAATGTCTGAAAATTTTTTTAAAATAGGATGAAACATCTTGATCAGAATTTATTTTACTAATTTATTTTAAGATTAACAAACTAACGTTAACCTAATCGACCAAATAATTGGTTTTCCAATTCTAGGAAAATTCCTACTGAAATGTATAGGCTTACTATTTGAGGGCAGTCTAGAATGAGGCTCAGATTTATATCCACATAAACCTTAATTACGGCACCAACTTGGCAGTCGCTTACAATCAGGCTACACAGTTCTGATTCGATTGACATCTTGTCTTATGAGTTGATATTGAAAAGTCTACTTAATGTTTATGAAGTTTAAGTGCAAAATAGCGCAGCGACTGTCGTAAGTTTTGTGCCGTCTGCATTTTGATTATTGGCATACCGATTAACGATGTCACTTACAGGGGATTCGCTTAATTCATAGTTAGGTAACGTTGCTTTGTCTCTGTCATACTGTACGTTTTACATTATTATATCCCGTAAAAAAGTACGACTGTAGTCAATATTGTCTAATCTAGCCTCTGTTTAAGATTTGACATGGCCATTTTTTATTTGTAATGTCATTTACAAGTAACTATTTGAAACTGATTTTAAAAGCGAATTAATTATCCTAATTTAAGTGTTTTAACGAAGACAAACCCATTTTATGAGTCAAAGTATCATTCTCTTACTTTTAGTTTGTATAGTTAGTAAAATTATTATAATTAGTAAAATAGTGCACAATATTCTTAAGAACCTAATCGACATCAGTTTTTTTACATAAAATTTTCATATGAGCACCAGGGAAGTTGTACCATTGACATACCGAGTCGTCCAACTATGAAAAGTAAAAAATATCATTTTAGCAATTGACACTACGACATTTTCAGCTACGCTCTTGCTTCTAATACCAATTTCGAGTCATGCGCTAACGTTAGTAGTTCAACAATGATAATGAGTCTCTGAACGTCTAATTTGAATACTTCTCTGGGATTTTGCTTCGGCTTCGATATAGAGTTAGAACTAGTCAAGAACACTACTGGTATCATATACCCAGCTAACGCAAATAATTTCTAATTGTATTTTATTTGTTAGTGATGCTAATATTTAAGCTAAAACTATTTAGGCGTTATGCTATTGTCTTTAACAAACAATTGACATGTTATAGCCAGTTAGCGTTGTAAAACAATTCTGTAAAGTATTTTACAATACTAGCAAGTTTTAAAAAATAGTATGTCTAATTGTATAAATTTATTAATTCTTTTGTTTACGCGAATACTATACATTATTAAATAAAATGACTTTACGGATTTTATCGCGTTTATTTTACATCACGGTCAGGCCACTGTAAAGTGTTCGAAACGTCGGGAATTTAAAAATGGAAAATAAAGGCGATAAAATCCGTAAAGTCATTTTATTTAATAATTTATTAACATTTTAATACACACATTTTTAAGAAAGTACTTTATAATACTCATAACATTTAAGATCGTTTGTAGTTGAAGTGTGTCAATGTCATCAATTGCCGTTAATAAAGTAGATGGAGGAGGCCTTCACCTTTGAAGACAGGGATCTTATAAAAGTTTAGATAATAGAGATTTATATTTATATAAGTATGAAATAATAAAATTATTGAAGGAAATAAAAGGCTTTATTTTTAAGTATATTTTATAATGTAGGTAAACATAATATGTAAGTAGAGAAATTCGACACACAGCATTACACTGTTGGTATTTAAAAATAAAGTTGCATTTAATTCGCGTAATTAATTAAATGAATCGATTAATCCGGACACACGCTAGCTAATTCTCCTGCAGCAAAGAATAGCAGTTACTTCTAAGAATAAATTGCATTTAAAGTTATGCCGCATACTTATGGCAAATATAGCTTGACATGAATTTACCAAAAAATTTAAATGGATTACTTATTTTTAAAAGCATTCTAAGATACAGATCTTAGGATGCTTCTAAAAATTAGTAATGCTTGAATTTCTAAATAGATTTCTTGGTTTTTATTTCAAATTACAATAAAAATTAATTGACAATGCATTAGACAAGGAAGAACTGTTTGTCAAAATAATGTGCCTCCTAAAGTATATCACTGCTATTTAATTACGGATATGATAACAAAAAAACCAAAATAAAGGTAAATGGTAATATTAAAATACTTAATAAAGTTAAACCCTACAACTGCGAGACAAACTGTAAAGTAACGTGTCCCACATAACCAGCTCTGCGGGGTGAAAACAAACAATTCCGTTAACAAAGGAGAGCTTTAATAAAATAAAAAACGTATGAGCCCACTTTATCTTTGTTCGGAAAATGGCGGTTTTTCGCTTTTGTCTTTCGAAACAAAAAAAAGTGTCTTTGTTGAAACCGCACAGTGAAAAAAAAGGCACTTGTGTAATTTTAAGGTACATTCGCACAGTGGTGTCTCTTTTTGTAAAGTGTGTTTTGTGCTCGGATAGAGAATCCTCTTATTTATTTAACAGCTCGCTACATCGGAGGGTAGTTTTCTTTGTGTTGCGGTCGGATGAGAAATAGCCTAATGAAAAAAAGCGCTCCCGACCGTCTCGCTTTCAATTATAAATAATAGAAAACCTTTTTACTATTGATTATATATTTTTATTAAAATAATGTGAATTATAACCGAAAATAACTGTACTGTGAAACGGGTGTGCTTAAAGACTATAAAATGGTTTAAAAAGAAAAAAATGTAATTCCCTACCCGAACGAAAGTAAATGTGAACTATCCATCATTCAATATCATCTTCAAATTATCCTATCGAGGTCCACTGTTGAACATAGCTTAAAAACCGAAGAGTGGACAAATGACAGTCACAGTGTCGTCTCATAATATTTTTTATTGCTTTGCCAATTCAGAACATTTACGTCCATGGTCACAAGAAAAATTGACCCGTTATCACGACCGTGGAACTATGTTCGAAGGGTTCTAACGTCGGGTATAGTTGTATAAAATTGTAGTACATTTGAATGATACTTTCATTAAAGAAATGATCTCTGGCCTCCTATTAACGGAGAAATAATAAATTTCATATTAGATTTAAATATGAGATGTTATATTCAAAGTGACCTTAATCATTTCAAGAACTGGTTTTTGTATGTAAACGAGTTAGACTTTCATACTGATGATTATTTTTTAATGCAAAAATTTTCAAAACTAAAATAACAATATTCACACTAAATAGTTTCCGTTACTATAAGATTGGCTTCATTGTGAGTAAGGTTTTTTTTTTTTTTTTTATGGCATACGCAGGCAGACGAGCAGTCGGGCCACCTGATGGGAAGTGGTCACCGACACCCATAGACGTTGACAATACCAGTGGTATCGCCGACGCGCTGCCTACCGTGAGACATAGGGTGTTAAGTCTTGTTTACCCAGTAAATACGCTGGCTACGGTGCCCTTCAAACCGGAACGCAGTAATGTTTTCACACTACTGCTTCGCGGCAGAAATAGGCACCGCGGTGGTACCCACCCAGACGGTCTCCTGTAAACAGGGGACCTACCACCGGTAAAACAGGGGACCTACCACCGGTAATATTTCATCTTTTCCTACTTTTTAACATGTAATAGAAGATTAAAGGATCGTCTGAAGAAGTACATCCGGGTACTAATGTCTTTCGATTTTAAAAACACTGTAGCCAGAGTAAATACAGGGTAAAATCATCGCATGAGTAAAAAAATATAATGTCGTTGCATATCATAATTTAAAATGTAAAGTATTAAAAAAGTGTATTGTTTTGGATTATATGTCTATTATTATGTTGTTTTAAGCTCAGCATAAGTTTCAGCATAGCTCCAAAAATATCCCGGATGTCAGCCTGAGCAAGATACGATTGACTCTCGACCAACTAAAAAATCCAAACCCAACAGGGATTCCGTCACCTAATCTTGCACACCACACTAGTAGAGAGAGCAGCATACAAACACCCGTAGTGCATCCTCGCTTACGAGATCCGTTAAACACACATATCCGGTACGCAAACTACATCAGCGTTCCAGGGCCCGAGTACAGTCCAGTAGTACGAAACCTATTCAATTGGAGAGGGGTGTAAGACTGGGTGTTTTTTTATCGCTTTGGAAGGCAGGCAGATAGGTACTTGATAGAAAGTGGTCACCTACGCCCTTAGACATTAGTATAATACGGCATAGCTTTAAATGCAATTTATTCTTAGAAGTAACTGCTATTTTTAGCCGCAGGTGAATTAATTGGCGTGTCCAGATTTATCGATTTATTTAACTAACTAGCAACCCCCAACCCCCTTGGGGGTGGAAATTCGTAAGATCCGTTCTTAGTCCTTTACGCAGCGAAAGAAATATTGCTAGCAAATTTCAAGTCGTTACGCCCTATGGTTCCAGACATATTGTTATGAGACATTATATAGGTGGGAATCTCTTTTATATATATATATAATGCGAATCAAATGCAAATTTCATTTTTACGTTACAGTGTAATGCTTTGACGACTTTTGTACATACATATTTTGATTCCCTACATTGTAGAATATACATAAATAGAAAGCCTTTCTTTTTCCTACCATTATATATTTTTTTATTACATAGTTATATAAATATAACGTTAGTTATACTATTTTATATACTTCTTTTATTTATGATTATTATATTTATGAAAAATCTTAATTGATCTATATATATTATCTAATGTTTTATACGAACCCTGTCAACAATCCGTATAGTTAAAATATATTTTTTAAAGACGTGTTATTTTTATTTTAAATTATTTTTTATTTATAATATTGTACCTTCTTCGTTTTATACATTACTGGATTAAAGTCAATAACGAAGAAGGTTATAACACGTCAAGCATGTGGTTTTTATAGGTACATGGCACCAATTTTTGTAAAGAGTTTACGGAATTTTATCGTATTTTATTTAGTTTAATATATAACTCACGTTCCATATCCTGGGCAGCATAAACACGACAAGTCTGCCCTTCGACAATGGATACTACAAAGGATCTAAAATGCTAGAAATATTATAAAGCATTTTGTTTAAGTTATGTGTAGTATTTCCGCTAATTCAATAAACGATTAAAATGTTAATTATTTTATACACTTAGACATACCTATATTTCTAAATAACTTGCTAGTGTTGTGAGTTTACAGAATTGTCTTACAATGCTACCCTGCCCTTTAAATGGCCGTTTATTTAAGACATCAGCATAGCTCCTAAATAGTTTTAGGTAAAAAAATAATAACACCAACAAGTAAAATACAATTAAATAGACTAATTCTAAATCGATATAAGATTTCGAAACCGAAGCAAAAGGCCAGAGAAGTATTCAAATTAGACGTTCAGAGGACTCTTTGTACGAAAGGCGGCGTTCATTAAGCTCCCTTAATCCGACAGCCTCGATCTACGCTATTGAATTCCTTTTTGTGTTCGTATAGATTTTTTTATCTCTCCTGTATTTCTTTTGTCTATGCAGTCTTTTTACTAGATGGATAGTGAAATACGTAAGGAGCTTGGAAATACACTCGGCGTCAAAAAGATGACACCTTTTGAAATTTTGACGTCAAGTGAATAATACTCTTAACTTATTTATTGTACCCTACCAAAATTAATATCGTTTTAAAGTACTATTAATACACTTTAAAAACGCGTATCTTTCTTTTTTAAAAAACAATAATCATGAAACGTTAGGGTTTTTAAAAAAATGCTGAAAAGCTCATTAGAACCTTGACACGAATAAAGGGGGGGGGGGGTCGGTAAAAATTAATCATGGTTTCCGGGTGAAACGAGTATCCCAGCGGTTGCAGGAGACTGGAGGCTACATCAGGAAACATGGATCCGAAAGACGACATTGCACTTCCGACAGTCCGACAGAGACGATTGCTATATTGTGTCGATGTCTTTGTGTAACCGATTCTCCAACGCTTCGAACAGCTCGGAAAACATCGATGATCGTCTTCACAATAAGAAGAAGGCTGCGAGAGAAGAAAATCCAGACCCTTAGAGCTGCTACTTGCCCAAATTCTTAGCAGAGCATAGGCGAGTCAGACTTCAGTTTGCCCGAGACCATTATTGAAGAAGGCGTGCATTAGGGGCGGCCGATGTCCAGCAGTGGACTAACACATGCTGATAAAAGTATTACAACATACTCTCTACAAGTTTACACTACTACAAATTTTTTAATGCATCAACTTTTATGTAAACTTATGCCGTATGACTATAAATGAGCTCAATATATGCCTCATTAAAAATTTCAGCAATGTTTTACATTAAATTCCTAGCATTTAAAAAAAAGAATGTTAAAAATCGAAGCACTAGATGCAACGAGGTAACATATATATAAAAAATGTATACATTACGAATTGAGTAAGTCTTTTTGTCTGTCTTGAATAAGTCTTAGTCTGTAGTATTCCTTAAAAGGTTTCAATGCAGGAATAAAATTTTGTTTTACCATAAGTTTTAATGGGATTCACTTGAAAAACCACGTAAAAAATTACTGGATGGCACATAGAATCTCAGACAGAAACTAGATTTAACCAAATTAAACTGCAGTCGTACTATTTTCATAGATAACATGATATAGAACGTATGACAGAGACGAGGCAACGTTAGCACTATGAATTAAGCGAATCCTCTGTAAGTGACATCGTTAATCGGTACGCCAATAATCGATATGCAGACGGCACAAAACTTACGACAGCCGCTGCACTATTTTACACTTAAAGTTTATGTTCATAAAGTAGACATTTCAATGTCACCTCGTAAGACGAGATGTCAATAGGATCAGAACTGTGTAGCCTGATTGTAAGCGACTGCCAAGTTGGTGCCGTAATTAAGGTTTCTATAAATCACTGAGCCTGATTCTAGACTGCCTTCGAATAGTGAGCCTATGTAAGGATAAATTTCAGTAGGAATTTTCCTAGAATTAGAAAACTAATTATTTTGTTGATTAAGTTAACTTCATTATAACGAAATCACGTTAGCTTAATCTTGGTTTCATTCGTAAAACAAAATGATTACATTACGTTTCACGGAATAGTTTGTAATGAGTGAACATCTGAAAAACTAAAATAAAATCTTGTCTCTACCTTAGGTTAAAATATATTATGAAACTGAATATTTTGTATATAATTTTATCCAAAAAAGTGTTGCTAGCATTTTTACTATAAATTCAATGAAAAAATAGGTTTGTGCCTATTGTCGTAAAAATATTGTGATACAGTTCGAAAGGTAAATGGTGTTATTACTGAGTAAATAGAGCGCCACATCTAATTTGTTAGGGCTTACAGATTTGATACAATTCGATTCAAATTCGATTCTTTTAGCCTAGGCTTGTTGCTATCGATCCTGCTCGTATCGTATCTGGGTACTCTAAGAAAAAATCCGACGGTTGAAGTACCTTTAAAAACTTATCGTAATTTACGAAAAAATCTGTTCGTATCTTAGGATGCTTTTAAAATTAGCAATTCTTATAATTTTACGAGGTCGTCGTGCTCTTTACTTAAAATTGTGATAAAAATTTTAAACGAAGATTAAACGAGGTATAAACGACGGTGAGCAACGCATTAGACTAAGGAACAAATGATTATCAAACACTATGCCTCCTGAAGTTTCTCTATAACTGCTATTTAAGTGCAGATATGATAACAAAAATAACCAAAATAAAGATAAATGGTAATATTAAAATACTTAATAAAGTTAAACCCTAGAACTGCGAGACAAACTGTAAAGTAACGTGTCCCAAATAACCAGCTCTGCGGGGTGAAAACAAACAATTCCGTAAACAAAGGAGAGCTTTCATAAAATAACAAACGTATGAGCCCACTTTATCTTTGTTCGGAAAATGGCGGTTTTTCGCTTTTGTCTTTCGGAACAAAAAAAGTGTCTTTGTTGAAACCGCACAGTGAAAAAAAGGCACTTGTGTAATTTTAAGGTACATTCGCACAGGAGTGTCTCTTTTGTAAAGTGTGTTTTATGTTCGGAAAGAAAAATTTCTTATTTATTTCAACAGCTCGCTACATCGGAGGGTAGTTTTCTTTGTGTTGCGGTTGGATGAGAAATAGCCTAATGAAAAAAGCGCTCCCGACCGTCTCGCTTTCAATTATAAATAATAGAAAACCTTTTTACTATTGATTATATATTTTTATTAAAGTAATGTGAATTATAACGAAAATAACTGTACTGTGAGAACGGTGTGCTAAAGACTATAAAATGGTTTTAAAAGAAAAAATGTAATTCCGACCCGAACGAAAGTAAATGTGAACTATCTATCATTCAATATCTGTTGAACTATAGCTTAAAAGCCAGAAGAATGGACAAATGACAGTCATAGTGTCGCCTCATAATATTTTTTTGCTTTGCTAATTCTGAACATTTACGTCCATGGTTATAAGAAAAATTGACCCGTTATCACGACCGTGGAACTACGTTCGAAGGGTTCTAACGTCGGGTATAGTTGTATAAAATTGTTGCACATTTCAATGAAACTTTCATTTCAAATGATCTCTGGCCTCCTGTTAACGGAGAAATAATATATCATACCAACTTGAAATAAAACCATTTGAATCAAATGATGTAATAACTGAATTAAAAAATTGACGAATCAATTTTTTGTCATAAATTTCATATTAGTTTTAAATATGAGATGTTATATTCAAAGTGACCTTAAACATTTCAAGAACTGGTTTTTGTATGTAAACGAGTTAGACTTTCATAGTGATGATTCATTTTTAATGCAAAAATTTTCAAAATAAAAATAACAATAGCCACGCTAAATAGTATCCGTTACTATAGGATTGGCTTCATTGTGAGTAAGATAATATTTTCATCTTTTCCTTCTTTTTAATATGTAATTGAAGATTAAAGGATCGTCTGAAGAAATACATTCGGGTACTATTGTCTTGTCAATTTTAAAAACACTCCAGCCAGAGTAAGTACAGGGTAAAATCATCGCATGAATAAAAAATATGATATCATTGCATATCATAATTTAAAACGTCAAGTATTAAAAAAGTGTATTATTTTGGATTTCATAACTATTATTATGTTGTTTTAAGCTCAGCATATGTTTCGGCATAGCTCCAAAAATATCCCGGACGTCAGCCTGTGTCATGAGTAAATGGAAGTTTTGTCGATGTTGTTTATGTTACAATTTCTCAGTGCGTGCAGCTGTATATTACATCTTCACTTATTAGAAAGTTAATTGCACTATAAGATTCTACTGGTAAAATGTACCTACAATTATACGTTCGCGACAAGAACAAGTCTATATTATAACCATTCTTTGGATTGAGTAAATAGAACTTAAATTTAGAGTTCAATCGAGCATAGTGAACTCCAAAATATATTAGTTTATATAAGAGAGTTTGCAAATATCATCGTGCATAATTAATTTATTATTTTTTCAACGTTTCATATCATTCATATCATACTTTACGGACGGTCTGTCCTTTGTCACTGGATATTGCAAAGGATCTATAACATTGAGAATATTACATAATGAGTAATTTTCGATAAAATTCGTAAAGTGTTATTAAATTGGGTGTAGTAAAAAATTTAAAATGTAAATAATTCTGTGTATACAACTTTTATTTCGTATTTTTTTTGCATCTGTTGTGAGTTTATACTGCTATATTTCAATGCTGTCTGTTTAATAAAGACAATACCATAGTGCTTATACAGTATAAATTATCTTAAAACTTACTATCACCCACAAACAAAATATAATTTAATAAATTATTAGCGTTAGCTGGTATATGATACCAGTAGCGTTCTTGACTATTTCTAAATCGATACTCAAGTAAAAGGCCAGAGGAATATTCAAATTAGACGTTCAGAGGACTCTTTGTACGGACGTCGGCGTTCATTAAGCTCGCTTAAGCTATGCCTCGATCTACGCTATTGAATTCCTTTTTGCGTTCGTATAGATTTTTTACTCCTCTTTTTTTTTCCTAAGCAGTATTTTTCTAAATGTATAGTGAATACGTTACGAGCTTTGAAATACACGAGCAGCTTCGTTTTTTTTTTGCTAGCTTTTCTCATGCCGTATTACCGTTTGATAGAGAATTGTTGAAATACCGATGTTGTTGTTTAACTCACAATTCGTATTGTACGAGACAAACCGTAGTTTCCAATGTCGTTATAATGGTTTTTTTATCGTTTTAATAGGCAGACAAGTAGTCGGGCTCCCTGATGGAAAGTGGTCATCGAAGCCTGTTGACAGCCTATTGACCAGAGGTATCATCAATGTCCTGCCTACCGTTGGACATAAAATATTACGTCTCGTTTACTCAGTTAATTCGTTAGCCTTCATACCGAAACAGAGTATGGTTTTCTAACTTATTTTTTGTGGCAGATACAGGCACTGCAGTGATACCCCAGACGGCTCCTGTAAAAGAGGGACCTACCACCTCTAAAATAATATGGTATAACATTTGCATATTTTATGTCATTTGATAAAAAACGGTTTTTGCTCTTTATGATTGTATTAATTGCTATCTCACCAATATGAAAGCATACATAAAATGACCAGGGTTGACCATTTTATGTATACTTTATGATGTAAGAAACCCTATATCGATTGGGTCATCATATGGACTATTAATATTATCAAATAAAAAAAGATAATTTAGAATAAAGTATTTTTACTGTACTGTTCTAAGAACACATACATTTTTGTAATGTGTGATAAGAATTAAGCAAATAATGGGTACAGTTTTTTTCCTCGCAGCGCCATGCCAATTTAAATTAACATATTTTTTATTTTTATTTGCATTAAAAATTAAACTGCAAGAAATTGCTGACATTACTAAAATATAGGCATCTCTGTTGCAATCAAAAAGTGTACTATTCTTATCTTAACGAAACCAAAGAAACCCTACAAAATGAACAGAATGATTATACAAAAACAAGAATGATTATATCACACTATTTATAACATCAATCGTTAGATGCACGATAAACTTATTGGAAAAGTAGAATGCATTAGAACAGCAACCTTTATTTAAATCAAAAATTGATAATAAAATTGCGCAGGCGCTTATGAGAATATATTTTTTTTAATGTGTACCTTTTTGGCGACATAAAATAAAATAAATTAGACCATCTTTTAATTTCGAAATAACAATATAAATATTAATATATTAAATATTTATACCCCGTTTAAAAAAAATCTAGATTCCAGCAGAATAAAAACATACGAACCAGTGTTCTTCTTCTTCTTCTTCTTGTTTATGGATGTTGCAAAAATAAAAAAATGGCTAAGCTACATACATCTTAATACTTACACTATATTCTAGTCAAGTACGAATTGGAATTAACCAAAGACTCATATGAACAAAGTCGAAGACGTTTTTGTTGATTAATTGTCAATGAGATGTCAGTAGCGATATAAATGTATATTGATAATTGTAATCAGAATTCCGCCATGTAGGAAAGGCTCAAGACGTCATATATATATCATCATATATATATATATATATGACTCTTGAACTCCTTCTATATAGTTAGAATAAATAAAATTGGAGTTTCTTTTTGGTATATCTCGTCTCAATCTAACTAATACAAGTGAAATCTTAACAAAAAAATGTGACCAACCATTTTGCAATATAATACGGTGACAACTTGCCCTCTGCAAAAAAGTACCTCGCGGTTTCTGCCACAGCATTTTAAATGTCTAATATCTTTTAAGGTATTCTTTTAATAAGAATGTCATGTATAACACTTTTATGAATATAGAACAATGATTTTTTTATGACCAACAACCTTTATGTGAACTTAAACTGTATTATCTTAAATGACTTATGATTATACCTGATTTTTTAAATGATTACATTAAAAATGCTTACTGTAGGTTATTTTCGTACAATCATTTACAACATAGTTTTAATCTATCTCATAAGATTAAGGCAGCGTTTGCAATTTAATCGCACGAGGTTTTGATTTTTGCAGCCTTATATTTCTTAAATATCTATTAAACTGCTTATCAAAAAATAGAAACTACTTATAAAAGAGCACTAGGAGCGGGCAAACGAGGTAACATATATAAAAAAAAAAACATCGCTCCGAATTGAGCAGGTAACTCCTACTTTTGGGAAGTCGGTCAAAAAGTTAAAACAGATTTTGAATTTCTTTTCGATTGGGCTTTTACTTATGTCCTCGTCACTTGGACCCGATTGTTCAAATGCAGTTATACCGCAATTAATGCAGGCACCCATATTTTGCGCTTGGTAAGGCAGAGTAACAGATGATATATATCAAAAAGTATTAAAGCATAACGGAAGTTTTTTAATGAACCCGATTAACGCAATAAATCCGTAAGTATAAGACTTGAAACATTTTAACGTTTTCCTTTGCTTCCGTTCGTATTGCGCTCGTGTTACGTTTTCCAATAATGTTAATTTTAACTTTTATCGCTGAAATACATTCGTTGTTAACGTCATAATTAATTGCCACGCTTACCCGATTTCTGCGTACGGCATTGTTTGAGCACGTTGGAAACTAGTGTCTTATGAATTACTAATTAGTTTTAAAGTCCCGTTATGACCTCAGCTTTAGATACTCTGTAAAATATTTTATTTTATTGTATGTAAATATTTTCTGTAAGATATAAGCGTATTTGCTGATTCTCATTATTGTTATTATAGCGATTATTGGAATAAATATAAATTTTAAATACACAAAAAAATCATAATTTTAAGTAAGCTCTATGGTATTTCAAATGTTTGTTCGTTATGGTTTAATATTGATAGAAGAACTTTTGATTGTAAACCTATTAAGAGTTTAAACCTTAAATTCTTTTGACATTCAAATTATTAATGAGATATCGATATTTAACATATGTGATTATTTTTAAGTTTAAATGATCTCTTTGTATTACATTTGTATGTAGTTGTGAAGATAAATCAGTATCTATTCAAAGGACTGTAACGGAAATGATATCAATGCAAGACATGCGTTCGCTATTAGTCATACAGGTGGGGGACAGGGAGTAATATATTAATTTAAATTGCATGTACGCCTAGGTTTCATACCCAAATAGGATTTACGAAATTTACCTTCAAATTGTTTATTAATATTAACTGAATATATAATACTTCCTGCGTTAAATTTATACTAGTTGATAAAATAAGAAGCATTTAGACTTAAAGCATTGCTTTATGGTATAGACGCAGCTTATTTGCTGATTTTTTTTTTATTTTTTAAGTCACTATTTAAGATAAGGAGTAAATAAATATATTCTGTTATTCTTATTTACTTACTAACTTCATGGTGCACGAGGCTGGGGCATTGTCTTGCTTACAAAATGGTGCCTATTATTTTTTTTAAATTACCTTTGTTTTCGAAATAACGCAATTATCTGGTATAATTATTCAAATAAATAAATTGGAATGTCTGATGTACATTTTTGTATATTCGAGCTAACTTATGGAATGACTGGTCCGGTTTAGTCGGATTTTCTCTCAAGACAGCTTATGTAACTGCTATTAACTTAGGATCACCTTTATTTAAAAAACGAACAGATTTTTAAATAACCACCTTAAAAAATTCTCGGGGAACTGCGAGTATTGAACAGTATAGTGTTTTATTTGTAAAGGTAAAACCTGATGTTTGTAAAACAGGTTTCATATTATCTTTGTGAAAAGTTTGCAATGCGAATTGAGAACAATTCTACCCAATTATATTATTATGATAACCCAAACAATGTTCTAAGGTTAGTTAGATCTTAGTCTGTTGTTCGAAATATGATCGACTTCACGAGCAGTGCATTAAGACCATAACTGTTTTGACGTCTTTAGAAATACGAACCCTGTGTAAACTCGTTTCGCGCTGTATCATATAATACCTATATAAAGGAATATAGGTAATAAAGGAAAGGTGATACATAAAATATATAAATTTAATGAAAAAATATGACTGACTTCAAACAGTGTATAACAATTGTGCGCGACATAGCAGGTAACAACGTGCTCTTTTACGAAACTGTCCAGCGATTTCTAACACAACAAAAAAATGTTTTGTGTATAAATGTATGGGTAAATACCTAAGAATGTCTAAACGATGAATAATAGCTTAGCTGGAGACGACGCTAATTAAGAGGTAATTAAAAAAAAACACATTTTGGGTAAAATTTTATTTCTTAAATAAAGTATTTACAAAAATTACACAAGTTTAATAATTACAAAAATACAAGAAATTTCCTATGTCATAGTATAAGTATATTTTGAGCCTTAAATAAGGTACGTCATAATTTTATAACTAAATAAATCCGAAACATAATAAAAAATAATAAAAGTTACGCATAGCCAATAAGAAAATAGGATAATAGAATTGTTATATTACAGCTTAGTAAATTATGAAAATTATGTATAAAGTAGCGTAAAAAATTAATAATTGTTATAATTTTGGCCTCTATAGTGCCTTTACATAATATGTTATTTATGCAATAGGTAAAATAAGGGAAAAAATAATGCAAATATATACAAACTGAGAATATGATTCTTATAAAATTAAAAAAAAATCTAATAAAACTATTCTAATTTCATAAAACAGCGTATCAAGATCAAATGTATCAGCATTTCGAACACGGCAAATATTCGGAATATTGTTCAAAAGTGTAAGCTTTAACACACGCGTGTTTCTACTTCCGCGTGATATATTGAATGTCGCAATTCCGATCGTATTTTCCTGTCACATCCGTATCCGGGGCGCTCAGAACCGTCCCGGTACGCGGATAAACAGGCATACACATCTGCCACATTCCCCGAGAATCTGACGGCGATATGTGACGCACTGAAGGCAACTTTGCCAATCTCGTACCCTATAATATTTCTCCGCATCATTATTCTTTGTCACTACGCTCGCATAGCGAACGGCCATCTATCATTTTGAGACTTAACCTCGACAAAATGCGGGTGTTTTCATTGTAAGTGCCCCGTCATCGGGGACTCGGGCGGAATATTTGATGTGCCCAACCGGTCGAATGAAGGGATAGTTTATCACTACGCTACTTAGGCGTCAGCTTTCCAGACGCTCGTAATTATACTAAGTTGGACGCATAAACTCAAATTCAAAGCACTTGAATTTAAACTCGGCATTCGAATGTCGTTAAACAATAATTAAAATCGATAACCTTGCATATATTAAAATAACATTCTTAAAAAATATTATTTTCTCCGTAATAAATGACAAAGTAGAACGTATTGACAAGCGTGAAACGACTAAATCACCTTTAGATTAGCAACGATAAGTAAAATGAAATTATATGTAAATGTTTAAGCTAGTTTGTAATTGAAATTTTAATGATATAAACATTTTTTGAGAATTTTTGGTAAAGAAGTAGATTAACAATTATTAAATCCTTTACGTAATGAGATTTATTTAGATATGAGTTGAAACTGTAGATACTGATACAGAAGAGATTCCTGGCTTCACGTGATTGACATTAGCACTATCCGTATGTTTCTGTGGTCTCCTGGGGCTTAAAAGAAGCTTCTGGAGTTGGCAAGCCGGTGCTTCAACAAACAGGTACAGTGGTAGGGCACTCAAGAAAGTCGTGCAGACGATACCAGTGAACAGCATAATCTGAAACAGTATATTAGGATTATTTCTTTTTTTTTTAAACTGACATTATTAATTAAAACTTTGTAATGGTATTAACAACCAGATCCATTCATCATCATCAGCCTGTGATAATCCACTGCTGGACATAGGCTTGCCCTAATGCATTTAGTACAGACTTCACAAAGTGGAGGTTGAGCTATCGTTGTACACTGTTGGGACCTAACACCCAATTGTCTAAAAGGTGAATGATCTATCCGTTGGATAGACATGTTAATTATCAAAACTGTGCTTTATAATAACTTAAAGAAGCCGACCCCATGATAACTGTGGAGAATGGCAGAGAAAGAAGTACTTTTATTGGTTACATTACTAAAAAGGTTCGAACGTTAAAAAATGCAATTATAATCTATCATTGTAAGTGAAAGGTACATCAAAATGCACTAAAATATGGTATTAAAATACGCAAAGTTATATGTTAAACTCGATTAGAGCCCATTCAATGGAGTTGTGATTGACGTCTCTCGCGTAATCCTATCAAATTGCATTACATTTCTATACCATTTGTGTTTTACATAAGACTATCACATTCTAGATCTAAATAAGCTTTACATATAATATATCTGGCCAGAATTTGTTAGTGGTAATTTAAACAATAAAACTGTATTAAAAAGCAGGAATAAGTTGGGTGAACATAGCTTTTTCGTTGAATAAAACGTCCCTGAGAGCAAGGTTTACCTGATGGTTATTGACACGCCCTTCTTATGATAAAGGCAGAATAAGACGTCAATTTTTGTTGATGTCATGAGGCAGGAAATGTTACGGTAATCATTTTGCTGGTTACGGTTATTATAACAAATATACTAAAATACCCCATTACAGCCAAAATTATTTTATATTATTATATATTATATTATTGAAAAAGTTTTTAATGCGTTACTTCATTTATTGGACGTAGTGTTATTGATTCAAAGAGTCTATACTATTATTATAAAGTGTAAAGCTTTGATTGTTTGTTTGTTTTGATGGGAACTAAAAGTACAGAACCGATTTAAATTATTACTTTACAACAAGAATGCTATATTATCCTTGAGAAAGTTGTGTACATTTTTCTTTAGCATTTTATACACAGATCTACTATCTAGACTGGATGAAAGTGGAATGTAGGAGAAGGCTATGTGGTAGTGCAATTATATTCGATTTTTAATTTTATTATCTCCTAACCACGTAATCACGGGGCTGACTTTTAATCCATCTAGATTAACCTGAACAGAGAACCTGCTTTTTATGGCAGTTTGACACATTTTCCATTTATTTTTCATGTTACTTTTCAGGCGACTGTACTAATAGTTTTAATTGGTAAATGTTCAACGGGGTATTAATGACTAAGAGATAGACTTCTAACAATAACACCACACGTACGACGCAGCTTCCTTTTACTGGGATATTTTGTCTATCTGATCTGAATCTAATGTGACGAGATGATGCACCATTTTCATCCAGATTTACCTGAATAAGAGTTTTTACGAGGACCGACTGACATCTGACTACCCAAAGTGCAAACTGCATTCTAAGGATATATTAGATGTCAGTAAATTTGAACGGTGTGACATCCAACCGGGACCGACATTTTACATGCCCATCGCATAAAACTTACTTTTCACACAATTGAATGATCGAACGGTATTATCCTAACCAACTAAACAACATTAACTCAAAGTCATTTATACGCGGGATAAGAAACCTCGACCTCCGTTTTATAAACAAGACCCAACATCTCTAGGCCAACACTTCTCAAGATGCCATCCAGAACAAACATGATCGCACAACCTTTTACAGGCCACGGCGGCTTTAAGGCCTACCTCCACGGTTTCAGGCTTCGAAGCAGCCCCAACTACAAATGCGATGACGAAACACACGAAACCATCCAACACGTCATCCTTGAATGCCCGCGCTTCGCTCGCAGATGGTGGGAATGCGAACAACTCATACATCTTTCATTGACGTTGGACAATCTTAGAGAAGTGGTGAATAACGACTCCAGACGACCACACTTCCTAAGCTACGCTCTGCACGTCGTAAGGGAGACCGGCAGGGCAAACGGTTCAACCATCGTCTAACGGCGGTGCATCACGGACCCCGGCTGTGGCTTCGCATGACCTCAAATAGTCTGCAAGTCAGCTGCCCAGCGCGGGAGTCCTCCGCAGTGGCAGTGAAGGGGCGTTGACGCAAAGACGTTTATTTGAGTTAGTTTCTAGTCGTTTCATTTCTGTTTAGCTTTTGCATTTTTCTTAAATATTAGTTTAGCTTAGAATCTAGTGAATACTGTATTAAGCTATCTTCTTGCTACATTATAAAATAGCAATACAAACCAATATAGCCGAAACTGTAATATTGAGTTTAAGCCTAATGAAGAGACATAACCTGTTAGTTACATAAGAAAATACTGAAAAAGAAATATCAATAGTATTTACGGGTGCCACCTAACGAGACGAATAATAAAAAACGTAAAGTATTTACATAATACGTGCAATTCGAAATTTACATAGAATAGTCTAGATATACTCACAGCGGTATAGTCGGTGGCGTAGAACGATCGTCGCAGCTGCCCGCCGTACGTTCTCAGCACTGTCGCATGCATTAGCATCGCGCAGTAGGACAATCGACCGAGGGGCTGTAATGGCCCCCATTCCACTGACCCTACGTATATTTCTGTAACGCAATTTGTTATTAGATTGCATTAAATACACTTTGAATGTCTTACATCTTGCGTCTTTATTAAATATGTAAATAAACGCCATGAAATCCATTTAGAGAATTTTTGTTTAATATTTGTAGTATTCGCGTGAACAAAAAAATTGTATTATATTTCTTTGTATTTGTCATTAAATTTTTAAGGTAATTTTTTTACTATAATTAATGTATCCCTTAATTTAAATAAATGAAAGAAAGTGTTTTTAAAAATAAAGCGAAAAGTATGTTTAATAAAAATAAGGTATACAGAAAATATTTGTGTACATCATTCATTATTAGGCTAACTCTTGCTGATAATTTATGCATGTGTGTATGTAATAAATGTTATTAAAAATATGCAAATATATATTTTATACGTGGTACAACCCAAGCTAATCTCTATTAAATAAAATTCATCCCTAGTTATTGAGACTATTTTTGTGTGTCATTAAAATTTTTGCAAATAACATAAAATTTTGCATTAAAAAATTATTAAATTGGAAATGCACAACTGGCATATAAATGTTAAATTTAAATACCCTTGCTACGTTTGTCTATTGTCACCTAGCAACAAATTATAAAACCTAAAACCCGTCCTCGTGCATCAGATATTGAAAAAATAAGATTTAATTTAGTTCATAGAGTTTTATGTTATCATGGTCAAACATCTATGATTAATATGAATTTAGATAACGATATAAAAAATAAGAAAAAAAAGTGACTTTTGTAATGAAATTTTTTTATTGTCAACGATGGTAGACAAGCAGTCTGGCCACCTGACTGAAGTGGGCACCAACGCCCATGGTCATCGGCAATACTAGGGGTATCACAAATGCACTGTGTACATAAGGGAAAGGATTTTTTGTCTCATTTATTCAGTAAATGCGCTGTTTAGGGTGCCCTTCAAACCGGAACACAATAGTGTTTTACAATTTATATTATTATTACTTTTGAGAAATAAAATAAAAAACTTTAAATAAAAGCTATATCTACTTGTACAAGTGGTAATTTTTCGATCAAATAGTTATTATACGATCATTGAGCGTAACGTATCCAGCGTGCGTGTTTAAATTAACATAATAAACGAGAATCCGACTTCATATTACACTGAGTACGTATAAAAATGCTAATAAAGTTGCTTTGGATACAATGATTTCGATAGGGTGACAATGAATAACTAATTTAATAAACAATAATACTTTACTATAATGTCCTTAAAATTATAAGAATTTTGTGTATTATAGTATGCTTTAGAATGCAAATTTTCTGCTGTAAACACACATGGTTTTGAATCTATAAAAGACAACTGGAGATTTTTCTTTTACCAAAATCACGAACTTTTTCCTAGCTTAGTATTTATAGCTATTGAATTATTAAAATTTGTGAGTCCGATTCTAGATTGCGTGCTTGCTCTGTCGGAATATTTTGTAATTATTATTCGTGTTATTATATATTTATATTATAAAGAGAGAAGTATTTTTTTCTTTTGCGTCAATATCACGAGCAGAACCGTGAACGGGCTGCGTGTTGTAGATATATGAAAAATGAAAAAAAGGTTTTGTAAACCCGAGCAGTAAAAGATCGCTTCAAAAGGGAATTCAAGGCGACAGGGAGAGGTCATTATACAGAGCTGTGTGGGCACAATGGACAACCTATTCACAGGCATCAATTCAGGGCAGTGTTCCCACCTTTTTATGCAGGAAAAGTCAAAAAGGATCTCATTTCCAATTTTTATCGTTGGCCGGGATTCCGTGTAATCCCCTACTTGCGCAAATTGATGTTCAGAGAAGGTTTTGAAAAAGAAATGAGAAAACGTGATTTTATTTTGTTTCACGTCATAATATTGTATTAGTGTTATTCTAAACAACAATGATAGATATATTATGTAAAGGTTTATTTTTTTGTATTTTATAAAAATCTTAAAGTTTTTTTATATTAGTAGTTCATTGTAAATTGCTATCAGATATATTTTTCTTTTAATAAATAACCTTTCTCGATCTATTGAAGCTAACATAGAAACAACATTTTTTACTGTTGAATGGTTACCGTAATTGATATCATATTTTACAATTAAAACATCAATCATAAAAAGTAGTCTTATTCGTCTTTATTTTTTCCTGTTTAAAAATAATAACGTAACTAAGCATTACTACTTCTGTCTGTACGTATATGTCTATTTCGTACTAAATCATATTAATATATATATATAATTCTTTTCCGATTTATAATATTTTTTTATATTGACGATCCGCTTGGTGTATTGGTTAGACACCGTGATTGTTACGCCAAAGGGTGTGATTTCGATTGCCACCACGAGAAAAATATTGTTTGATGAACATAGTGTTTTTCTCGTGTCTGAGTAGGTACCTTTGTTATATGTATTTATTTACAAAAGATATACAAGTCTATGTATTTATGACTCATCTAGTTTCTATAGTAAAAGCTTTGCTTGGCTTGGGACTAGATGATGTTGTGTTATTGGTCCAGAAAAATTATAAATTATTATATTTTCTTATATTTTTCGTGAACATCCTTCTACGCAAACTTTGAACTACTTTTTATGTAATATTGAGCAGGGAATTTGCTGTACTTTATATGTAATATGAATTAACATAAAAAATATTACTTATTTATCAGAACTCTGCAAGGAAGAAAAACCGATTAAAATTAAAAAACGAATATACTTACATATAACATTTTTACTTACTGTTACATCTGTAAAAGCATCCGATGATAAAAACGCAGATAGCTAGTGCAAAGAAGTTCTGATTCAATGCATTGAAAATGGCCGATTCGAAAGCTGAAGCACGTCGACTATGCAAATCCCAGCCCATCAATACGGTGCCAAAAGCGACGGGAATTGAAGTGATAAACAACAGTTTGAAGAGCTAAAACAGAATGGTAATGTTCACTAAAACTTTTAAGATTCTCTTTTTTATTATAAGTGAAAGTGATAAGATGAGCAGGACATTCAACTGGTGGTAAGTGACCTGCCATGCCCATTAGTAAGACGTCACGCCCGACGCCCGCCAGAGACATAGATGTTTTGTCTCGTTTACTCAGCAATTATGCTATAAACAGTGTAAAATTTTAAAGGTATTGTATTTACTGAATACTGCTAATTGAATTACCACTGTCGTGCTCGTTTTAATGGTCATTATACCCAGCGTAATTACTATAGATTTAAATTCTATAGATTTGAGCTAAGAGAATGAATACTTTCATTTAAAGTGATACGCTCTCCCTATAAAAGTAGCGAGATAAGACGCCATTACATAATACGCTGAAAAAATATGTTCAAAGCAGTACTAGAAAAAAGTATGCGGTATTTTTTATTTTTAAATAAAATGCAAATCGTTGCGTTGCATTATAATTCAACACTTGATCAGTGCAGGTCAGCAGTTACCGCGGCAAAATATGTAGAGGAAATATTTATAAAAAACTGTAACCCCCTATTGATTACGTAAAGTGTAATAAATAGACCCAATAATTATAACATTATTTCATTGCAACGGCCAATAAATAATGAATAAACGATAATTTAATTTATATGTACTTAGATCTGAGAAGCTCTTCAAAAACGCTCCGTAATTTAGTATAAACAAGATAAAAAATGTTGATATACCAAACAGTATCATGATAAAATTAACGTTAAATTAAAAATTATATTCATACGACTTTCCAATAATATGTTAATCATAAATTTGCGGTTCACATATTAATGAAGTGTGACTATTACTAAATAGATAAACAATACAATAATAATATCAACCATGAATCACTATAGAAATATAACCAATACATTCTTACAAAAAATGAGTTCTTTAAGCCGTTAAGTTTCTACTCTTCAATAGCTATAAATTACGTCCATTCTTTTCAAAGTTCATTATTAACGTCTGATAAGTACTCACGATAGAATCTTTTAAATTCCACTTGCCGGCTTGCGCTCTGTGGTAAAAGTAAGCTGTTAACACCCCCAGATGGTATCCAGCCCAGTTTCCTTGTGCCGACACGTAAGCGTGGTAGAACGTCTCGTTGTAACCGAATATATCCCTTATAGATCTGGAAATAAGTGCGAGTTTAAGATAGCTAGTCGTGTGGATTAAGCTAATAAGGACCTTAGTGCCGCGGATAACTTAAACTGTGCAGTCAAAGACGAAGGACGCAAAACTTTCGGAATATATTACAGTTGACAAAGTCTGGTAATAAGCGGAAGCTAATACGTATATCTCTATATATACGTCTTATTGTATATATGTGCGTAGTATACGTTTATAATACTTAATATTTGATTGTTTTACAGGGTTACATTAAAATTTTATATGAAAGTAATTCTTGATTTAAGCAGTGACCTCTTTTTCTGATTTTCCTGTGAAATCACTGTTTGATGCGTGTATTACGATATCATTAAAATTAGTACGCATAACATCATATGCATAAATTAAAGTACTCACGCATTATATTTTACGCATCTTACGACAAGGAATATAATTAACCTACTTAACCTATTACTTTATAAAATAACATTTCAGTTTACGCCGGATTACTTCATGTAATTAGGTGTTTTTTCTAACCTTTTTTCTCAATCGAGTTATTTGCAAATGTCTATGAAAAAATTGGTAAATTACCCCATAGCTTTTTAAAACATCCATTTTAAAAGAGCATATAATCTAAAACAAGTATTTCTAATTTTAAAGAATTAATCACTATTAGTTTGGATTAAAATGTTCCCGAAGCTACCAATTTGCAGGTTCTATGGAAACGGGACGGACAGAGGTCTAATAGATATAAAGCGATAAAATACGTAAATTCAGTTTCATTAATTTATATTTATGAACTAAAAACAGCTTACGGAGTTTCTTTTGGCGGTGGTAAAGGTTTTGAAAATCAATTGGCACGTGCAAAATTTCTGTTTTTAATGAAGATATCTAAATTTTAATCAAAATATTGTATCAGTATAACTGCTAAATAAAATACTCACTCAGGGAATATGCTAACTCGTATAGGCAAGAGATCCATGAAGTAGCTTTGCAAGAAAGGTATGAGCAGGCTTACAACCATGACAGTACTGAGAACGGGGACACCAGATCTAGGCCATCGCCAAATAACAAGGAGCACGACCAAAGTCATCAGGAACAATTGGGTGTCCGTACCAAGGTACCTGTTAAAGTAATAATTGTTACTGTAAGTTTTTAATACATTTTCGCTCGTCAGTTATGCATTGATAATAGTTGTCGATTGCTTTTAAGCCAACGTAAAATGATTTTGATGATGATGATGTATCTATAAAAATAAATAAATTTGGAGTTTCTGTCTGTAACAATAAAATAATCATTTTTAAATGATTACATTGTGGATATATAACCGATACATATAACAAAATAAAACTTTTTATGAGTTTTATCTGTCTGTCTTTTTGTTCTGGCTAATCTTTAAAATGGATGGTCCACTTTTGACGGGACTTTCACTGGAAAGTCCCGTGAAAAAAAAATTGTATAAGTTTTTTAAATATTACTACGCGGACGAAGTCGCGCACAACAATTAGTAAACAATATATTTTTAGATCTATTGATACTACTTTAATGTGTCAATCGTTAATTGCTATCTTATAATGTAACCGAGAGATCTTTTGTGTTTATGGCCAAGATAAGGCCATGGACGACGCAATTTAACGCGATACGATCTGTTATACAGTTTTACTAGTTCATGTGAAATGTTTTGGTAAGCACAAAAAAATATTATCTTACTACGTCATTTGACTTTTTTCATGTAATGTGGTTCTGTAGTCAGTTTATTTTTCTTTCTTTTTATGTGATCATGAATTCCACTAATTCACCCAGATTTACCTGACGAACAGTTACTACGTTAAGCGTCTGACCTATACCACTCGAAGCATCAACTGCATTTAATGGACGGATAAATGTACTAAACATTTGAAAGATGCCTAATTTGACACCTAATACAATAGTCAGGATACAACTATTGTCCTAACACAGAACAGGGTTAGGACAATAGTCTGTTACTAAAATGTACATGTATGCATTGTTTTTGATAGCGACTTTGTACACACTACCTTATATAAGTATTTTTTTGTTACTTATCTTGTTTATTTCTTCTATTTTAATTTCTTTGTTTATTACTATATTGGCATTTTATTGTTATTTTCTTTATACATTTCTTTATATTTTCTCAATATTTTATTGGATTCGTCCTTTTACTACCTATGTATATATATATATATAAATATGAACACTGTTTCTGTTGTTAGTTTTAAGTATCAAATAGCGAATTCCAATTATTGTGTCTTTATTGTGTAAAAAAAAATTAAATTAGCCACAAGAACCAGAACAACAAAAAAATTATGCCCATCCGTCGCACAGTAGCCCTGTTTTGTCCTAAACAATAAGAAAACAACGATAACACAACAGAACAGAACCCACAACCTACAGTTGTAAAGTCCAATTCCATTAGATCACGATATTGGTTAAAAATTTTAACAACAACTATACAAAATGTTAAGAATAATAACAATATAACTGTTGAGTGTAGTAACATACTAGCTAATTCAATTGGTAACATTTTTAGTACATTGTATTGTTTCAGACCTTTTATTTTTAAATGCTTACTTGTTTTGCAATGCGATTATCTATTATAAACCAAGTTGTGTGGTTCAAAAATCCGGTTTCGAAGACTTCATAATTGCAGTATGAAATGCAATATGCATTTTATATCTTTATCTCATCTTAAATCTAAAAATTATTTGTTTCTTAATACGTTTACAGTCTGATGCTTGTCTAGATTTTTCGGAGTCTAGATCTTTGTCTAGATGCATACGTAATAATGCACACAGTTTGAACTAAAATTCTAACACAGTTACATACTATATACATTAATTGGGCACCATTAGTGTGGGTTAATTTTGCTTTGAGCTGCAACATTTTAATGAGCGAAATAAAATGAGACTAATGAACGTTTATTTACAAAATTCGCGCGGCATTTTACTAACGAAGTGAATTTTACTCGGAATAGTTTCCAAATACTACAAATTATCTGCAGTTTAAATCGGAGTCCGAAATAAATGTTGCATGAAGGTACCACTGTTTTAGGTTTTTTATTTACAAGTATTTAAACAAAGCAACCAAGTGAATGTTATTATTCTGTTTTAAATGTAGAAGAAAAATGTTAGTTTACTCTAAAATTTATAGTTAGGAGCCTATTACTTAATTAAAAATATTTTGATTCTTCTTTGTAGTTATTTTTTGTAGCACTTAAATTTTATTTAAAACAGTATTTAAGCTGGTACAAATAACTACTTTATTTAGAGATCTTATGACAATAGGACATGAGACATTATAAGGATAGAGTTAAGTGGCAGCGTTATTTTTAACGAACTAATACAGCTTATAATCTCTTACAAATCAATTATAACAATATTATGTGTCCAAAAAGGTGTTATAAGAATAATATTCATAACATCCTAAATATAAATATCTGAAACTATAACTTTTTGAAGTTTAAAAATTTCCATTTTTATAAGTTTCTTTAAGAAAGTGATGATATGAAAAACTGGATAATACTAGCCAACAAACGTGTGTCGTACTTACATTCGCATTTTGCGCACAATTACAATAACACGCACCGATTGTGGGATAATAGCGTGTCTGTATTACAATGCTATAAATGTAGGATAAAGAAAATGTTAATGGAATTGCATTTAAGTTAAAAGTACTGATAAAAATAAAGAGAGATATTTTTTACATCACAATGTTTACCAAGCCGACGATCAAGATACTGGAATATAAAAGTAATTGCACACGCTAGTCCATTGCTAATATTATCCACAAAAACGTAAAAAAAATTATCAGTAATCAGCATGTACTATCAAACATTATACTAATAAATAAAACATGAAATTTGACATATCCTTGTATAGATTCAAGCAAAAATGTGATAATTTTTCGAAAGACACACATTTGCTGTTGCATGCAATGCATCTTACGTTATTTTTTGTCACTTGTGCGATCGAGATGTCCTCTACGTAGTACTTGCTCAACCCGGCGGCATCAAGATTTATTTAGACAGTCATAAGCGTGACACTGCTATCGTTTACTTAGTTTCGCAATTGTCTCGAAATATGTTGACATTGTCCGGTAGAGTAATCGTATGTCTCAAGTTAAACAATTGCGGTATCAAGATTTATTCAGCGGTACCCTTGAAACGCTTTCTCAAAAAAAATATTTATTTCTATTTAATTGAGTGATATACTCTTAGTTAGGTCATATTGAAGTTAACAATGTTGTGATTTTAATAATGATCTAGTTTTGTTATCAGACATGAAATTTATATTTCTACTATTGCTATAAGTTAAGCTGATGTAAACAATATTCAAGGGCAGATTGAAAAACGGATTCTAATATACAAGATTAAATCGATAAAACTAAGGTTAATTCTAACAAATTATTTTCCATTACGGTTATAAAAATTGTAAGCGGTTTAATACATAAAATATACCGATCTAATGTTGTAGTTTACTAGCAGTTTTTCAGTAAAAATAATTAAAACTAAGACTTGTCTGATTAAAACAGTAGTGCTTTAAATCATAGTTTTGATTCAAAACCTCTAGCCTCGACTAATGCTATTTACAAAATCCCTTACCCCAATCTGATTATCAAAGTTACATTTGACAATATACGTATGCAACTTTATTTTATTACCAAGCTTTTCATGCGGGGAAACAAATATTTGTCATCGTATTTTTTTTGTAGATATGCAATTTACCCCGACTTTTATTCTTCTTAGAAGTATGATAGTTGTAAGCGTCGGATATCCATGGAAATTGTCGGTCCTAGTAGTTAAAACCATCATTGGCCGGTCATAACAGGATATTGGTGCCTTCAAATTTACTGACAACTAATCCGTTCATAGAATGCAGTTGTTGGATTATCATGTTGGATGTGTTGTAGAGATAACATACCAGTACGTAAGAACTGTTATTTATGTAAATTCGGCTGGATTAAAAGTCGATAAACTGCCTCCGTAGCCTAGTGGTATGGGCGTGTGCTTTAGAAACCGGAGGTCGTGGGTTCGAATCCTGCGGGGACGCAACAAATTTTCATTGTTGTTTCCTAGTTGGTTAGGGCAATTTGGGCCGATCACCCAATTGTCTGAAAAGTAAGATGATCCATGCGTCGGATGGGCATGTAAAAAGTCGGTCCACCCACCAACCCGCATTGGACCAGCGTGGTGGGATACGGTCCAAACCCCTTAATGGATAGGGGTGTATTAGGGGAGGCCTAGGTCCAGCAGTGGACTAACAAAGGCTGATGCTGTGTGCTGTATAAGTCGATAATGTAGAAACTTGAAAGAATAACTAGGATAAAAAAATCACTTACCAAGCTTGCGGCAGACAGAGGTGCTCGAAAGGGAAGAGATTCGGCATTAGTATGACTAGCTGCCACCAGTTGCTTCTGCAAATGTCACGTTCCCGTTTCACCACAGCGTCCCACATCGGTCCGGAGCCCATGTGAGGGACCCATGTCATCGCCAAACCCATCACCACTAGAACGGCTGGCATTAACCTAGAATGTAAGTATACAAGTTTGTCTACAAGTCAACTGAACTTAAAGTAAAAAAATGTGATTAGTTACGTGTGTAGTATGTATCTTTATGATACATGTGCTTCTTTCATAACTTTCTTGAAAAATTAAAGTCGATAAGAAAATATTTAATATTGAAATCTTAATGTACATATTTTGTTAAAAAATCCTACAGGAATAACGAAATAACTTATTTTCACTTAACTATTTGATACTTTTTTAAATACTTTTTTTAGATGTTGAATTGTTATCTAATTTTTGTCATCTGATGATTTACTGTTGTTCAGTTAATTAATGTTCACATCGTACAAGATAATTAATAATGAATAACGTTTACCTGACCCATCTGTTTACTAAAGCCATGGGTATCGTCTTTAATGAGAACGGATGACTCTCGGCAAATATCAGCATTTTGTATGCCATTAAAAATCCACCCATAACGAAGAATATCTGGACAATGACGCGAGCGTTGAATAGCAGAGACTTGAAGAAATCGTCGTAGGACTGCAAAAAATGTAATTCAAAGCGTTTAAAAAGACGATATCAAACAGCATCTAAGAATTAGGCTGCAAATAATTAGCATACTAGCAATTGTTTACCAAAATCATCATGCTATATTGATAAATAACAATTTTCAAAAAAAATTTATTAAAGTTAGATTTTACGGATCTTAGTTAAACAAAATAACTTCCATCAAAAAAAAAACTTGCATCAATAATTCATATATTAACCATAATTCAGTTTTTTTAACATTTAAAACATATTCCCATCCCAATTTAATAACACAATTGAAACAATTTAATTTCTTGCTTGTTAGTCGTTACATTAATGTAAAAGAAGAAACTAAAGGTAACTTAAAACAATACTGGTCACCAGATAGGAGCCATTTAAACAGAATTGCTTTACTAATCCCTTTGATATACTAACTCTTCGATAGTAATTGTGTAATAAAATGCTATAAAAGATTGTGAAATAACGACGCGTGAAGGTCTGACAAATTGTAATTAAGTCCCGTATTATGAGTTACCGTTATCCATTAAAGATTGTATAAATAGAATATATTTCGTAAGTTAACAAGTACCCAGTACCTTTATTAAATGCGTTCACGCTTTCAAAACGGTCGGTTAACCGTGAGATATGTGGGTGGATAACTGCTATTGCACTATACAGTTTACCTTGCGTCTATTTGTTCGGTAATTTATAAGTAAGTACGGAAAGGTTTGGTCACTGTGTCACAATTTTAATGTTATTTCTAATTCATCTATAAAATAAAAATATCGATAATTGTGTGAAATTTTTACGCATGGTAGGAAATAAAAAAGTTTTTTTTATTGATAGAATTGTTCAGCTTATTTACTCCTTAGATCCTTCTTATTTTTTTTAATGAACAAAGTTTTTATAGAATCTAAGGTTTTTTTATTACAACTCATTAAGAACCAAATATTTAATTTAATCTTTACAGCCCAACTTAATAATATTCTATATCTATGCAAGAAGAAAACAATTAGCGACAAAATATAAAATGTCGAGATTGAGTGACCTAAGCCAAACATCAACAGTCGTCATGTTACACACGCAGTACAACAACACGTCTACACTTAGCTTGACATAAACAGTACGGGTTAAAAAAATGCAACTCAAATACTCTTAGTTGAATAACTATTACTATTATAGTAACAGAAAGTGAATTGCGAACTCTCTACTGACTTTTTTATTTGTGTTCATTAAAAAATGTTATTGGCCAACATAACAATGGGACTGAAACGATATTGCACATTTGAACGGTATCGTATGTGAAATTTCTATTACAGATTTCCCAAGCGCGAGACTTGGCAAAGTACGAGGACCGGTGGCAAATTAATAGGTCTGACAAATAGAGCTATTGCATCGTCCACGCAACGGTGTCCGGTCGTAACCGGTCGTTTGAATGCGGGCAGATAGATATAGTGATAAAAAAAATTCCTTTGCAATTTTTCGGAAAAGTTCGTATTAATCGTGCTCCCACAAACAGCTTCAGTATCTATACATCTCTATATAATGCGGTGATATTATTCGTTATGACATTTGGCACTAAACTTACTAAATCTATATAGTTTTCCAAAATGGAAAATGTAGTTTCTATAGCTCGGAAAATATTTCGGTACAGATCTGTTGACTAGTTTTTATCATACATGCAAAAAAGCTAAACTACAGTATTCGTTTTTAGGAGAAAAAATTAGTTGCCACATGTTGTTAAGTATCGGCGCACTTTTATCCGATGTTTTGTTTTCAAGCAAGTTAGAATGTAGTGTACAAGTTTGTAAGGGGTTGATCTCTTTAAACAGAGGCCGTCGGGGGATATACCACCCTGCCTATTTTGCTCAAAGATATTAATAAGTGTAAAAAGTACTGTCTTGTGGTTGTGGTTGAAGGACGCCGTAGCTAGCATAATTACACAGACGTAACATCCTATGCCTTAGTGTAATGAGTAGATTTACAGCATCTTACGCTGCATTCCAAAGTCAAAGTCAAAGTCAAGCAATAAAACAAGACATAAACAAGACAGAAAAGTAAATAAGAACGTGGTACACGTTTTTGGTGACGAAAAATTTCATTTCAAAGCAGAGTACCTATTGAAATATTTGAATCGTAAAAGTTTAAGTTTGATTTTCATGAGTTCGATTAGAATGTAAGAAAAGCAAATCGTTTTTTTGCTAAAATCATAATACGAGCGCTATTATCTTTTTATTATTATTATATAAAACATATATCTTATTTTTGTAGTTTAAGATTTGGTTTGATTATTTTGGTTACAGCTTTATAATAAGTTCATTCATATGAATTCTCGATGAAGTGAAATTTAATTAAATTTCTATTTTATCGCTAGAATAAAAATTTGATAAACTGATAAACTGACAAACCATAAACCTTTAACTTAAAATAAAATAAAACATATAATCATTAATATTTCGGTAGCGTTTCAAGGCTTTTTGAATTCTCTTTTGATTTATTGTTTTTGCTGTGTTAATAATTAGCTTAGAACGAATAGAAGGCTCATTGAATATAAAGATTCTCAGAGAATAGCAAATATTTTTGTAATATAAAAAATATGTCTATTTTTTCGTACTATGCATGAAATAGATGTTCCAACTATTTTTATAATTTCGCTAAAATGAAGTCGCAATTTTTTTATTTCTATATCTACCTTATTCCAAAGCAATAATTTTAGTCTTATTTTAGATACCTATCGAGAAAAACAAAAAATCTAAATTATACAGATTTTGTGACACGGTCACTGGAATTTTCGTAACAAAAATTTTGTTTGTTCTCTCACAGTAAAGGGGAACGTGACTCATCTAGTTATTTTGTTGGCTTTTTGTTTTCTTCGTTATCTCTTGAGTGCATTGTAGTTACATCAAACGTAGTAATTATTAGAAGTGCATTTCATAAGTTCATTGCTATCCGATTTAAGTTTATTTAATGGATTTGCTGAGCGGAACGTTGCAGCGGTCTCGTATAATTTAATGTTGTAAGAATGATAGTTATAAATGTTTCTTTTCCTTACTTAATTCTTCTTTTTGTGGTATAATAATATCTGAATACTTACTATACACATATATCTCTTGAAAGCCTTTACATATATTTGGCACATTCTAGATGAATATAACTATTTAACCACATACTATTTTTTAATATGGTACTTTACGTCGTCAGCCTGTGATAGTCCACTGCTTGACATGCCTTCCCCTAATACAGCCCTATCCATTAGGGGGTTTTTGGAGCGTATCGACCATATCCACCAACTTTTTATATACTCATCCGATGCATAGATCATCTTACTTTTCAGACAATTTGGTGATCGGCCCAAATTGCCTAACCTCCTAGGAAACAACAATGAAAATTTGTTAATTCCCCGCAGGATTCGAACCCACGACCTCCGGTTTCTAAAGCACACGCCTAATAAACTAGGCTACGGAGGCAGTTCACTTTTATGGTACTTTCATCATCATCATCTTTATCAGCCTGTGACAGTCCACTGCTGGACATAAGCCTCCCCTAATACACCCCTATGCATTAGGAGGTTTTGAACCGTATCCCACGCTGGTCCAATGCGGGTTGGTGGGTGGACCGACTTTTCATATGCCCATCGGACGCATGGATCATCTTACTTTTCAGACAATTGGGTAATGGGCCCAAAATTGCCCTAACCAACTAGGAAACACATTCTAAAGCACATGCCTATACCACTGGGCTACGGAGGCAGTATGGTACTTTAGTAACTTTTAATAACTCTCGGCTATATAGGTGGTAATAGAAAAAAGCAAATGTCAAGCAGTGGACGGATAATAGCTGATAATGGTGATAATGATGATGACTAACATTTTAAAATTTAGTTCTAGAATACATTTACAATTCAGTATGATGGGTCATGGATTTATTTAATTTTATCGTATAATGGCTAAATCACTTCAGTTTGCAAAATTTCAATTAAAACAACCATTTCTAATTTACTTTAGATTTATGGATTATCAATTATCTCCAGTCGTTAATTTTATTGTACTATCAGAAATAATTTACGGACATTATTAATTATGCCGTTTACCTAAAAGCTATAAATAATCACGGTCCATTCCAAAACGGATGTCCGTTTTAATTAATTTACTGAAACAAAGCAATACCAAATTTCCACCAACGTAACATTGAGCTCCTAGCTATAACATATTAACAATTTATTTCGAATCATATAACGGAACAAACATTAGGTTGGAAATTTTCATATGTAAAATATCACATATTCATTTACAGTACGTTTTGCCTGACACTGTGTAGTGGGCAAAATCGTACAGTAATGAACAAAATTATTCATTATAGAATCAAGAGAAAATTCCAATGTACAGTAAATTTTAATAGAATTTTCACATATTAAGACACTGAAAATTTTCAGATGATAAATAAGAAATGAGTCATCAAAAAAAACTTATTCAATATAACTTTAGAGATCACTTTGAAATTAGATTGTAACTTTGATAGAGAAGATGAGTCCCATTGTAAAACCCTAATCAACGTATTTAAAAAGTAACAAAAGTCAATAGAGTGTACTCAATCGCCATAATTCAAAGCATTTCAGAGCATTTTATCGAGGGATGAGGTTTAACTGTATTTAAAAGTGAAAACTCTTCTTTATCAAGCTATCAAGATAAGTCATGAAAGCTATAATTAAAAAATCAGGTAAATTTCGGTATAACTTTTTGCATATATTATATTATTACTTGAGGTCATAGACTATTGAGTCATTCAACAATTTGCCTAAAAACAATAGAAAGTGGTCACATCCGCTATGTTACTTTACTAATGACCTAAAACATTAATTATCATTCAATTATATTAAGAATATTCTTACCTGTTCGATAAATTCTGGATTGGCAGTATAACCATAGCCAATGAAGATCATCGAATGAAGTCCAAGGATCATCACCATTGTGTAGAACCTGTGTGAATAGAAGTTGGTGAAAAATGTGACATGAAAATACTACTAGTGATATAGAACAGATTTGTATTTTAGTAGGCTCCGGAACTTCTAACCCGGTTTAAAATTCTTCATTATTTGACTATCTTTGGGCATAATATGTATTTTACCTTAGGCAAATCCATTACAAAAATCATAATTGTGTAGACAGAGCCGTAAAGGGGCTGCTTGTGTTATATATATTCCAAAGAGACAACTATTTGTATTGGTGTAAGTAATATAAAAAGAGCTTTGTTATTTTAGGGTTCGCACGTAGGGGAATAATGGGCAACTTCTGCCACTAAATGTTACTAGCTAAGTACTACTACATTGCAAAGGGAAATAAGCTTCTTAATAAGTTATGAGGACAAATTCTTAAATATATATATATATATAACAAACCTGAATCTTGTATCAAATTAGTTCAATATCAAGACGTTTGTTTGCAAGGTTAATAATCTTATCGCATAACAGGTTAAAGCGAAAATATAAAAGTTTGTTCAATATTTTAATTAATAAACAGATTTATGAAAAAATTAAGTTGATGTTAACGACGTTTTTTCTTGTACCCATGAATAAGTAAAATATAAAGCAATTTTGAAATCGTACTTGCAGTCCATTCGAAAAGGAATGATTCTTTTCCAAGGGCTTCACTAAATATATAATATACAATGATATAAATACCTTAGAGCCTGGAAACATTTGAAGATTCCACCATCAGCGCTACCTCCATGTTTAAGAGCTTTCCAATTCTTTTGGATACAAAAAGCCAACATGAATTTATTACCTGCAATAGTAAGATTGAAATCAAAAATATTATAGATTATATATCTAAATCATTATATATGAACCTTGACTAGATTCATGTTAGTTATTAAAAATAAAAAACAAACAATTGTCTTGACTTCCCTCGTCGCTGCAGGGAGGCTAAAATATTTAAAATATTTTAAAGTATTGAAACTCAATAAAATTATTTTAAATCATTCTATTTCATTTTATAATAACTGTAATTAAATAAAAAATTGTAACTATTACAGTCACCATTGAAACATATTGTTAGTTAATAACATAATTAATGTTACAGTACCTTTTTCTTTTTCTGCTGGCCAAAGGAAATGATATGCAGAGCATCCTAAATTTACAAATAAAACAATCAGTAGAATGGCTCCTATTACGAAATCTAAGGCATCGAACGGCAAACGATCACTCTGAGTTTTGCAGTAGCGTACTGATAATGAGTCCACCTAAAAACATCAAACGTGAAATATACCTTTACTTATAGAACAGGAAAGATGTGTGTTTTTGTGTGTATTTTTTAATTAACCAATTGTGAACTAATAACTATTTCGATAAAAAAAATCTTTCACAAAGCTACATTCACCTTGAGTAACTTAGGCTACTTATTACCCTTGGAATATCCATTTCAAAAATCTAAAACCAAACGGACAGAGCCATAGACGGATTTTCAGTAAAGTATATAGTAGTAAAAGACCAGTCACTTAATATGTCATTTAAATCGTTAATATTTTTATCTCATTTAATTAGACATTAATTTGTAAAGCGATTGTTACCACTTCATATATTTGTCATTTTTATACTTTTCGTAATTTTTTCTGCTTTTAATACAGTCTTTTATTATTACTTATCCGCACATTCTCGTTTTAGATGCGGTGTTTATTACATATTAAATTTACTTCTAGAAATAGTCCATTTGTGTCTAGTACTTCAATCCTCAACCCTGCACCGTTGTAATATTATTCCTAGTAATAATATTACAATGGTGATGGGTTGAGGACATGATCTTATAAAAGATTATATTGATTTTATCGCGTTTGATTTTTTATGATATTTCCGACGTGTCAGAACTTTTGCAGATACCATGTTCACAGAACAGACAGTTAATTGTTGTTCCTTAAAATCATTCCATCCATTATTAAACTATGTATATAATTCTAATATTAATGGTATTATTTGTACAAATGCCTGAAAATTTTATTATTATAATACTTAACAATGTTTTTAACCTTACCTGCAATCCATAACCCTCGTGAATCGTAGCGTTAAAGCATTCCTTTAAAGCGTCTGCGGTGGATTCAGTGGCGTTCGCATGAGTTATATTGAGACCGCAAGTTTTCGAGCCGCAAACACCTCGATGTAGCTTCGAGTGCTTGTAGTTTTTATACGATAGCGATGAAAAATTCTGGTGAAAGTATAAAGTATTTAATTATATACTAGCGACCCGCCCCTGATTCGCACGGGAGCTATGCGGATAGAAAATATACCTACAATTTTTAGCCTGTGTTATACATATAAACCTTCCTCTTTAATCACTCGTATCTATTAAATAATTTAGTGATTTATTTTATAATCCATTATATTTTTAACGACTTTGTTTTATACTATGTAATGATTTATTTTATAATCCATTACATTTTTAACCCCCAATATTATTTAGCAAATTTCACAAGAGTGCTAAGATAATTTTAATCGCGAAAACTATGAGCGATGTTAGGATATTTTTTGACCCGAAGCGTACTCTAATATTCTAATGAAATACAGTTGTTTCTCAGTACATGCAGTTGAATTCTGGCAATATTCTGCCGATTTTACCAATAAATAATATCACAAACATGAAATAAAATTGTTTCGTAAGTAAAATACGATAATCAAAAAAGTAATTAACTTTTTAAATTACCTTTATAAACTGATACAGGGGTGTATCGTCTTCTAGTAATTCAAAATCTACGATGCAGTAGACTGCATCGGATTTTTTCAAGCATAAATCGAAGTCATCCAGTTCCGACAAAGGCGGCATGGAATGATAATCCAGGTAAAGTTCCTGAGTGGCATTTTCTGAGGACAAAGAAGTAAGAAGAACATAGAGTGAAATAAAATTGGTATCGGTGGATGTATGATGGTCTGATGGTACGGATGCGGCATAAATTATTAAATTTATATTATTAAATTAAACTAAAATGTTCACTCTGCTTTCTGTGCTAATAGGCACAAATAATTTTATACGTTATTATTTTTCTTTTCATTAACTAATAAGAAGTTTTAATAATTGTAAATATTTGACAAACAATTAATTTTTAAATTTAATTTGTTATAGTTCAGCCAAGTTATAATAATTAGAATAGACGTAAGCATTGAAACTCATGCAAACTGCTTCCGTAGCCTAGTGTTTAGTAAGGCCGTGTGCTTTAGAATCCAGAGGTCGTGGGTTCGAATCCTGCGGGGCGCAACAAATTTTTATTGTTATTTCCTAGTTGGTTAGGGCAATTTGGGCCGATCACCTAATTGTCTTTAAAGTTTGATGATCCATGCGTCGGATGGACTTGTAAAAAATCGATCCACCCACCAACCGCATTGGACCAGCTTGGTGAGATACGGTCCAAAAACCCCATAAAGTAGAAGGCGTACATAAGGGGAGGCAAATGTCCAATTTAAAAATTAATTATAATGGTTAATAAGTTAAAATATGCATATAACTTTTTTTTAAATAAAATATTTCATATCGTTCTCCTTCCGATGTTGTATAAAGTAACGTCCTTATTACTTAACTTATGGCACAGAGTACTAAGTCTGACGAGTAAATGCAAAAAAAAAAATGTTTTTTAAATTCTCAACATTAAATGTATAAAACGCTGTATGTTATACAAATTTAAACGATATAATATTGTTATTTAAAACAGGAAGGTATTTAAAATCAGGTGTAACTATAATTCGATTATTTATTGCCGGATTTCTATCAGATTTTTAGTATTATTAGTATCGATTAAAAGTGTTTTGATTTAGGTAATAAGAATATATTTTAAATAGGCGTAGTAAATACTATTTTCTTGTCTAATTTCATTATTAAAAACGACAATACCGTTCTACATAAACACAAATGTTGCTTTACTGAATTATTTATTTATTTAATCTTTGTGCACAAAATGTACAGAGGCGGACTTAATGCCTATGGCATTTTGTGCCAGTCGACCTTAGAATGATGCAGACATAAAAGTGAGGAGGTCCAAATATATTTATATTGTAAATTTAAACTTTATAATAAATATATATCTTTAAATAAATACATAAACTACTACACCAACATATATATTCAAAAAGTATTTATGTTAGATATAATAAAATACACAAAAAACACCACATCGATAATACTGTAAAATAACTGAATAGAGTTTAATTTATTTAAAACAATTCGTTAGTTATTTTTTAAAATATTATGATGTTAATAAATATTAACATAAAAATATCATTCAAGAAACCAGTGTCTGATGCAAAACTACTCTGTGCCTAAGCTCGGTAACCGAAGAGTAGTCCTTAAATTACACGCACACAATCCTCCATAAAGATAATTGCTACTATGAATATTCTTCAAGCTAAATTGAAGCCTATGGTAAACGCTTTAAGTTGATGTTTCATTTCCTGAACATTTTACATTATATCGCTTTATTTTCTACCCCGAAAAAAACTCGTTCATTTGGTTAATGTTCCCTTTGAAGGTAATGTGTGAACAGTACGGGGAAAGTGAGATTAGGTGTGTATCTAATAACGTCGCTATTCAGCTCGGATCCTTTAGGATTATCCTTTTCATGTACAGTAATTGAAATGCCGTTATAAGAGGCTTTAGTCTGATATATAGAGTCATGACTGCCGTCTTAAGTTAATTACGAATATTGTATTAGTTCTTCTATAAATTCGTTATCAAAGATTTTGGATACACGCTATTATAGGATCAGAATGCTTATCCCTCTTTTTGGCTTAATATAGATAATGTTATCAACCGTTTTAATGCTATCATATACGTTAAGTCCTATCATAAATAAATATCTATTAAAATATTTTTTGTATAAACTATTACATATACCTACATAAAATGACTCTCATTTAGCCTTGATAATGTTTCATCGTATTTTTTATATATACACGAAAAAATGGTTAATATACACTATTCTTAACACACAGATAGTACAATACATTTTATAGTAGATAATTTAAAGAGGAACAATTATATTAAACATCATTATAGTATATCTCTAAATATTGAGCCAGCGTTTATAATTCAATTGCAAGAGATAGATATTTCACGATATAGACACTTTTTTCGTAATTATCTATTGAACAACTTATTACAAAATTATTTAAAATGAGACCACATGACAGCAAGTAATCACCATGACAAAAAGGGTCCAAATCAGAGCACTACAAGCAGAGCAACGACGTGATATAATAAGAAAAAAGACACATTACCAGTTAAGTAACTCCGTCTCTTGGAAAGTCAGGCGAAAAATAAGAAAAAGACAAAGCAGTAAAAATCCTTTAACATTTATATTATTTGATTATTTTATACTGTTTACGACATATAGTACAGTTTGCGGTATTTCTTTATATTATCAAATCGCCTATCTGATTAGTGGAGAAAAACTACTCTTAAAAAATAAAAATTAATTTAGTAATCCCAATTTTTTATATTAGTCGTGCAAATTGTCGAATCTTTTGTATTATAAAAAAATATGGTCTTAAGACAGTAACACATTGTTGTGTATACCCAAACTTAGAGTCAAACAACTGGATGAGTAAAAAATACCTGAATGTGTATTTTATAACAAAAAAATGTTTTAAGGTAAAATGCCAGGACAATAATTAAATTATAAAATCAAAGAGCAACGAAAGTGCTATTAATAAATATTTGTTTATTTAATAACAGAATATTTTGATTTATACATTAATGTGTATTCTAAGTAAATAATCGCAAACGTAATAAAACGATCGCATAAAAGAACTTAGATGATAGGTACGTATGGCTGTACATATCTTGAAATTCCTAATATTCTTACATATATTTAAATATAACTGCCTTTGTAGCCTAGCAGATGTAACTTAAGGGTGTGTGCTTTAGAAACCGGAGGTCGTGGTTAAGGTTGGTCAAGGCAATTTGGGTCGATCACCCAATTTTCTGAAAAATAAGACACCCATGATGCGTCGGATGGGCATGTCGATAGAGATAGACCAGTCGATCGGGTAGATCGATAGAGATGGACCAACCCGCTATAGACTTTTAGCTTAGTTTAGACCATACATACGGTCCAAGAAAACCCCTAATGGAGAGGGCGTGCATTAGGTAACGCCTGTGTCCAGCAGTAGACCCGTACAGGCTGATGATGATGAAAGGTAATATGCCAAGACAACAGTTCAATGATAAAATCAAAGACTAACGAAATGTTTGTAGTGTTTAAAAGTTAATAATAAATATTTAATTATTCAACAACATTGTAAATTGATTATTAGAATTAGAAAAAGTGTGTTCTAAGTCACACACAGTTAATAATCGTATAAAAACGATTGCATAATAAGAACCAGACATTTTATCGGCTTTTAGATGACAGGTATATAAATGGCTGTATATGTATATCTCGGAAAAAATTGGGAAATTTACTATAACAGCCACCCTCATGGGCAAGATTTAGGTGTTCATTTATAAAACGTAAATCGGTATGGTCTCAATCATTGAACGACAGTCACCTAATAATAAAATCTTACGTACTGTGCTTCGTTGATATGAGTTACGTTGTTTACATTCAACAAAGTCGTTCTTGCGTAGTTTTTCCATTAAAAAAATCTACTAAAGTATTTGACTTTCCATTGATGCAATTCTCGTTTCCCTCGACTGCTCATGTTTGATATTGGTTGCGAAACTCACACAGGATACGTAGATGTTGCTTCATAGCAATGCTACCTCGAATCGTTAAATGTACTTTAATTGGACTTATTTTACATGCTTTCACAATATAATGTTTCTCAAAGAAGTGAAACACTACGAGGGGCATCTATCTTAGGTAATATAGAGCAAGTATATGATAATAAAAATGATGTCTCAATTTCTTTACACTAGCGTAAAGAGTACAGGGGCTTATTTTTTTTAATGCTCGCTCCAGGCGTTTTCAATAAAACGATAGATTAAAAATATATATATATAAATTGTAAAAGATGACAAAAAAAGTCCCGCTGAGTTTTTTTAGCCGGTTCTTCACAGGTCAGAGGCGTCCTTCCAAACCGGTGTTATATTTTTGACGATCAATAAGTGGGTGTATCGCTCCTGTCATCTTGTTGAACAAAGGTATTTGAATTTAAATTTAATAATAAAGAGATTTTTTGCTATAGCTCAGCAACCTATAGTCATATCTTATATAAAATTAATAAATTTCACGTTTATCATTTAAAGTAAATGTCGGTACGATTTTATAAAAGACTTTACCGATTCTTCTAGTTTCAGATACATACTTTGCAAGATCGATAGTCCCGGGCAGACTTAGGTGTTATTCGTCTGTGTAAGTTTTACCGGGCACCGTTATTTTAGTATATTTATTATTTGTCCGTTTAACACATACCGAGCTAATGGTTTTATAAAGTCAATAAGTAATTTTATACCATTTTATTAATGTATTATTAGAAAGAATTATTAAACGAGTATTATTAACATTTTTAATTTGGTAGTAACAATGCGTTCCAATTAATTAAGACAAATTCTGGGAGTTAGCACCCTGTTATTCACAGTTGTGATTCACAAATTAAATTTCAAATATGTAATTGCCATTTAAAACATAGTAGTTTTTAACAATTTGAATCAAAAGATGACGCCAACTTATCATTAAAAAATGTCTACATCATAAAATGTGCATATAATCAATATTCGTTCAAAAAGTGTACGAACTTACGCATACCTACATGCATAAGTACCGTTTATTGCGTGTTTATAAACATAATTAAGATAAGCGGTTAAAACGTTCCAAGATATTATCTTAATTCAGACTGCCTAGTTTATATTTGCAATAGTTAACACGTATAGATACTAATCAATCAAGTTTTAACATAAAATTTATTAATATATGTTTTTAATCTACACGTATATTAAAAAGCGGATAGATTTGTTTGGCTTTGAAACTACTTAATCGTCTTGAAATATTCTTTCACTAAAGAAATCCATATCAAAAATTTAAAACTAATGCTAGTGTTAAAAGCCTTAATAATAGTAGGCAGGTGCTTTTTTGCGCTAACTTTTAGTTTAAAATTCGGTTTTCTATGTATTTTCTCTTAACAATCATGGGAACAGCTTCTACGCCATGTAGATTAGTCTGAAAAGCAATTGCGTCACAGTATGCAAAGCAATTATCATCTGACCTTCATTCTGACTGTATTACATGGATAAATAAAACGACTGCAAAAGATGGTCCAGACCGGAACCGTTTTTATATATACCCATCTAACGCATAGATCACCTTTCTTTTTGGAAAAATGATGAGTATCGACCTACACCATCTAACTAAACAGAAAAAACAAAAACTTATTTCCTCCATTTTGAAAACGAAAATCCAATTACGACGCCACTATACTACTGCATTTGTTAATTCAAGTAAATTGTTTTGTACGTCTGTATGGCTAAAAAAAAAATATTTCACACTTAATAAATTTTTAAATATCATTAAATTTTCCGAAGTTTGAGTTAGAAGACAGAACGGCAGTATTCCATATAAATTTATAAAATGGTTTTGTTTGACCAATCATTAAGAAATGTTAGTAGGAAATACTTCGCATCAAGCCCATATTGCGATACTTCATTCCTTTCTAAGCCGGTTCACTTGCTAAGGAATAAGTCCAGAACGCACTACGGCTAACCAGTTTAGATTTAAGTAAATGTATAATAACAGTGATACATATAATGCTGATATCTAGCTGCGATAATGCAATGAACACCGTTTTGAAGAAAACGAAAGGAATAGTTAGCTGGCAGTTGGTTAATGTATTTTGCTAAACTACGTCATTTTCTTGTTGAAGTAATATAAGCGTAGTATTTAATAATAACGTAATAACGTAATAATAATAACGTAATTTCCAGTCGAGTTAAACTTTATTTAGTCCCAAACTAAGCGAAATACTATTGTATTTCTATTGTAGTTTTTGTATGGAGTATAAGTAAACTTATAAACTTATAAATAATATATAAATATTATTTTGACTTTCAGACACAAGAAAACACTATGTTTATCAAACAATTTGTTTCCCAAAGCAAGTCGAATCCACATTCTTTGGCAGTTGGTGTCACTAACCACTGCACCAAAAGGGACAAAGAAGTACCTTTAGTAGAATTGATAATTATAAATATAAGTTCTTCCTTATTGATTACATTAATTAAGACAGACATGGAGACACATTTAGTTCTGAGTGTTTACATTATCGATAATAGTTTTCAATAACGTCAAAAACAAAATAAGTTCGTATATTTTTCTGTTATTCTATGTAAATAACTTTAATGATAAAGATAATCAAGACAACAGATTCCAAGTAATAAAAGCTGAAAAACTTATCAATAAATAATGACTTAATTAGTAAAGTTCAAGGCACTTATAGTTTAAGTAAAATACTTTTATTTGTTAATGCATTGAAACTTTTAATTAAATTACGAGGACTAATCAAAACAATAGTTAATTATTTATATTGGAAATGTTATTTATTTTCAATATACTTGATAAAAGGTTTAATGAAATATTATTATTTTTTTCTAAACAATTTATGTCGATTTAACTACATGTTTATATACACTATGTGTCCATTTTTAAGTAACTTAAAAGTAAAATTTTTACCAAAAAGCTAATTAATTCAGTAATACATAAGACAGAATTAAAATTAAAAAGAACCTTTTAATTTAAAAATATGTCATATAATTATATCTGTGAAACAATTTTGTATCGTTAAAAATTTATTGATCAACGTATTGCAATTAAGTAGGTCCCTATTTTTACAGAGGATCACCTGGAGAAGTACCACCGCAGTGCCTATTACTATCTAAAGCGATTTTATGAAAGCACTACAGTGTTCCGATTTGAAGGGGGCTATAACCGCGATGAGCGAACTTGGGGTCTTATTTAACTACTATTCGGGTTTCCTTAATTTAAATAAAGATATGTTGATTAAAGTGCGTTAAATATTTAGTGCATTTTTGTATTCCCGATGAAGTAAATAACTGTACCAGCATCAAGATAGGACTTTTATTGGTCGGTTGCATTTAAATGTTCTAACAAAAGACAAGCAGAATCTAATCGTAGTTCTAATTTATATTTGCAAAAGTGTAGCAAGAGTTTTAGATAGGGGTTCCTAATTGGAAACTAGCAAACATCTGTCGGTATTTACTCGCAAAAACTGCTTGTAACTTCTACAGTTTGATACTACGTATTAGTAAACGATGAAGTTCTAAAGATAATCTAACTTCAACGCAAATAGGACATTAATTATTCCTATAATATTAACCACATCGAATACTCATAACATTCACGGTGAACATAATCTTTTCTTAATGGTTAATTATTTATAACACATTTTCAAGGTTATTATGCGTCAAGTTTAAGCAAGATATAATTTCCACAATTTTATTAGGCCCTATGGGCAAAAAAGTTATTGAACTCTATTGCGCTAAGAACAATTTGAAGGTCAAATCCTCGGTTTTCTCTTAGATGTCGTGGGATGTCTAATGAAGTAACGTCTGACTAAACTGAAAAGTCATTAAGAATAGAAGGAAAAGATATTCATAGTCAGTGTTATTGTGATTGTGAAAAGGTTACTATAAATATATAAATTGTAAATAATTACTGGTCAGAACATTTGTTTATCTAGCTAATAAAAGATTTTGTAGAGTCATATCGATACATTGAAACAAATTATAAACAAATGTTAAATTTGAAAGTGATTACCTTAAAATTAAAAAAAAATCATTTAAAATACGGCGTTTGCTTAATAACAAACTTGTCCTAAAACCAGTTTTTTTAATCTGTTTATTATTTAATACATCAACTAACGACGAAAAACAACGCCGTATGATATTGTCAGGTACAAGTTGTTTCTCGCTACTTTATCCGCATTTATTTTTAACAGTACTTTGAAATATCACAGAGATTTATTATTCTTTTTGCTTGAATATGTAACTAACAAGAACCAATCATAACAAACATCGTGACGTTATAAAAATAAAGCACGTTATAATAAACATGTGTAATAAATTGTGCAGCGTATTTATTAAAAATCGATCGATTTATCTTTCTATAATACGTTGTCATTTTATAATATATTATTATTACAAGGCTGAACTTAGAGAAATTTCAAAGGTTTACTACAAGCAATTTAGAAATACTAAAATACTAAAACTCGCGTCACTTATTTATTCGTCTGTGACTTCAAATAGAGACAGTTAGAACCACATCTTGCCGTATAAAAAAAATAACAAAAATTATTCTAAATAACTAAATAAGAGAAATTTATTATATCAAGATATCTTAATTAGTGTCCAAAATGATATTTTAGACTTTATTACTATGAGTAGAGATCTTCTGATGAAATTACATTTAAATACACCATCTCCTTTCCATCAGAGCCCTATAGCTTCATTGAAGGTGTTACATCCGGGTTAAAAAAAAGTAAAACTCACCACTGTCTGCTGCATTTCCACCGATAACTGCTACGGCACAAAACACGAGATACCACCACATTTTGTCTGAGAACCGTCTGTCGACTGCGGCCACGGTTGCCGGCCGAAACAGCGTATTGCAAATATGTGAGTTTCGTGGGGAGTTGCACTAGTAAACGTTGACATAGCTTCGGTAAAGGCTCTTTGCTTGGCTATTTCATATTCCAAGTTTGTTATAGTTGCCTAAAGTAAAGTCTTATTAGTTGGAAAATTTACGTAAAACACTGTCTTGACGTACATATAACGCTTTCTAATGGAAAAGATAAAATATTTTCATAAATATGGTACCTAACAACAGTCGCAAAAGTGTACACGTCACTTAAAATACTCCTTAGGCTTTTTTAAATCATTTGTATAAACTTTGGACTATGACTTTAATGAATAGAGTCAAGTACATGTCAATAAAAATTCGGGTAATATAAATAAAATAGAAACGTACAGACAAACGTTCAACCTCTTTTAAATACTTGATTTATAAACGATTAGTATACAAAACTTAAATGACATTTTCCTGAAAGAAAAAAAAACTAGATTTTAGCTAAAACGTTTTAAGAGTAATTAGCAAAAATCTTATGCTGAAATCTTTTCATGCCCATCTAAAGTGTTAAAATTACTTTTAAATGGAAGATTTCTAGATAATGAATCTTTATATCGCTCATAAAGTAACGTAACGACGAAAAGATGTGATTTTTTTTTAACTACTTTGTGCAATTAGAAAACGTAGTGCATTTAATCATATAATATATTTTTTGACGACTAACACAACATCATCTAGTCCAACTAAGCGAAGCTTGTACTATGGAAACTAGAAAACTGATAAATGCATAAACTCACTTTTATTTTACACATACATATATATATATATATATATATATATATATATATATATATATATATATATATATGTACACACACATATATATATATACATATATAACTGCCTCCTGTAGCCTAGTGGTATAGGCATGTGCCTTAGAAACCAGAGGTCGTGGGTTCGAATCCTGCGGGACTCAACAAATTTTCATTGTTGTTTCCTAGTTGGTTAGGGCAATTTGGGCCGATCACCCAATTGTCTGAAAAGTAAGATGATCCATGCGTCGGATGGGCATGTAAAAAGTCGGTCCACCCACCAACCCGCATTGGACCAGCGTGGTGGGATACGGTCCAAAGTCCCCTAATGGATGGAGGTGTATTAGGGGAGGCCTATATATGAGGCGACCAGATACGGGAAAGACACTGTGTTCATCATCATATATCGAACCCATACTCTTTGGCGTAACAGTCATGGTTACTAACCACTGCGCCAAGCTGGTCGTCAATATAAATATGTCAATATAACAATAATACATAAAACATATTTTAATAAAGTTGTGATTTGTTTAATATCGAATAAAGTTTACTTAAATAATTCAATATTAGCTGTGATTAAAGTTAAAGGGTATAAGGTGATAATTGCTAGTTCTATGGATAAAATAATAAATAGGCGATAGAATAAATTTTGTCAATTATATCAAGAGAACTCAAACTAAAAAATGCAGGCTATTAGATCGCAATAAAAACATTTTTATAGTGACTGATTCAGATTTTAGCAAACCATATAATCCATCTACCATTGAAGAAGATTAAAACAAACCAATTTAAATAAATTACGTTAACTTATAATATGCGATATCACTGGCAAAGAAAATTGGACTAGTTTCTCAACGGACATAACCAAAATAATCGCTAGAGTTTTGTGAGTTGTTATTTCCTCAGCGCAAACGCTGCCCGTATAAGCGTTTATTATTCCACAATTAATTTGAATTTTAAGAACTTTAATAGTAAATTTTTTATCTATGTGTCTGTCTGTGTTAATGATTTTTATACGAGTTTTAAACACTCCTTATGGATTCAACGAAAATTAACACCTTTGCAGTTTTGATTATTCTTTTGGCGAAAGTGTACTCTTTCAGATGGAGTAATAAGGTGTTTTTCGCTATTATTACAAACCATTAGCCTCATTTAATTTTGAATAAAGGCCTCGTTATTAAAAAGAAACAATTTATTGAAGAAATTCTGATTCACAAAAAACTAAGCGTTCTGAAATACAGTGCAACATTAAATATTTCAATATGGCAATGATTAGACCAAAAAAACAAATCTCTTATACCAAACAATAAAGAAAAAGATTAATAGATAACAAAAAAAAATCTTATTAATCATTTTAAATAGAAGTACCTTTTACTTTTGACACCTACATTATTTCATTATTGATAAACATAATGCAATTCCGCCCGACAAAAACTAACCTTGACTGGAGACGTGACTTTACTCTTGGAATGGTTTATGAAAAGACATAAAAGAGATTCTACTGTTTTGAAATAGTTAATTTACCAGTTTACTGTACAAATATTATATAGAAATTTAATTTTGGCTTTAAACTTTGTGAGAAAAACGACGGGTATGGTTACCAGCTTTTAAGGGAGGTCGTTTCCATGGGTAAAAAACAAGATATGTATTATTTAAAAATTCAATATGAAGAAGGAACCGAAAACCTTTAAAAACTGATTAAAAAATTTCAAGAAAAGGGTTTTAAAGTTAACTTTTATATTTACATAACATTCTTATATACATAAATGTAGCAAGTGAGCATATATATACATAGTTGTTGTCACTAATATACACTAGAAAGCCAACGAAGGCTCCAGTGAAGTGGGCTGAGCTAAAATAAGCAGCAAGAAGTTTATTAAAGCCAAACTGCCTCAACAAAACACATACATAGGTTGCAAAAAACAGTAATAAATTTATCAATAACTAGCAGCTCGGCCACAGCTCTGCCTGTGTTGTTTTCAGATTTTTGAAATGAGTTTTCCTAGAGTAAAAAGTAGCCTCGTAATCAAGGTGAATATAGCTTTCTAATGGTGAAAGATTTTTTATAGGTTTATTGATTACAAAAAAACAAATCTTTCCTGTGTACATTATTAGTATAGATATTAATAAATATTTTATTAATAGTATTTTATTATAATAAGAATTTCATGAATTTCATCGGGTTTTTTCATTTCCGGCACTTTGCACCGTACTCGTTAACGGTAGAGATTGAGCTCCAGCTAAATTAGGCGTCTTGCTGCTATTGTTGAAGCAAGGTAGCCTGATCTTGATATATCTATTAGCTAATTTATTACTGGATTTGAAGCAGTTAATTAACGTGATTAAATGCGTCATTGAAAAAATATTGACGCGTAAATAGAGTTTTTACTAGCATTAATGTTTATGTATACAGTGACATGTATTATTGCTATTATACCTATTAAGAGTTTCTTTGATTAATTGTTACAAATTTTCTCTTTGATATAAAAACAAAAAACCTTTGATTGTACTCAATATATCAATCAAAAATATATAGGTGAATCTAAAAAAGCTGCTATTTCAGCAAAACGTTATTTCACTATTTACAAGCGATCCTCAAAGGTAAACTCGGTATCTAAAGTTATTCATATATTCATTCGATACTATAGTAAAATATGTTGAAATACCGAGCACATTTTTCCTAAAAATGTATCTTTTAAAAGCTTTTCTTCTTCCTCGTAATATTATGAAAGCACCGGCTTATTCCATTTTTCGCAACCGCTTTTACGTACCCTTATTTTAACGCTACGTCTCCAACGTCCAAGTCCTATATATTCGTGTTATTTACAGCGTTGGCTTTGGTGGTTTACCGCCAGACAAACCACCTGTTGACAGTGCATCGCTGTGAAGAGAAATGCATTCTGATGAGCCGCATTTAGGACGACGAGAAGCATTATCTACTCTTTCATATGCAATGGCTATCTCATCTTGAGTGGTCCTTATTCTGATTTGCTCAGAGCATTTGAATAATAACCTAAACAAAATCATGGTCTAAATCCCCGGTTATTTAAATAATGGCGATAAGACCGCATAAACGGTGAGAGAATATATACATAGAAAGAATATATATTTAGATAGATAATATATACATATTCTCTTACCGTTTCCTTTTAAAAACTTTTATCTTTCTGATTCAATTTAAAGAATATCTTCTATTCTTATTCTTTTGAACGAGTAAGGCTTGAAAGAAAACAATTACAATCTTTAATTTTTTGAACTGTGCTCAAAAAAAAAGTAATTTCATCAGATTGCTTACTTAGGTACTCTATAAAAATCGTGTCGACAAGCGCAATTGCATGGAAAGCCTCTACTACCTACTACTTCCACGGTCTAGTGGCGATGGCCTTTGCATAAACCGTAAGTCGTGAGTTTAAATCCTGATAGAAAACAAATTTGTGTTAACGTTTTTGCTGGCTTCAGTCAATATGGACCGATTATCCTATCTATATATATCGCTTAAAAACTAAAGTATCCCATGAGTGGAATTTTTAAAAAGTTCGTCCCGCTTCTCGTCTTCTTCACGATAGTCAGTCGTTATAAAATTAACTTCTACTCGACCTAATTAGTAAAAAAAAAAATTAAATTCAAGAGAACATTACGGATACTATAATAGGGACTATATCAAAAAAAACTAAACCCTTGTTTACCCTCATACAGTTTGAAACCACAAAATTCTTAAAAAACACCACCTTTGGCTCATTTTGAGTATCTAGACACTACATTTCATCGTTTTATGTCCCACATAGATGATTTTCATGTAATCTATCATCCCCTATTACTACCCTTACGATCACTCCTATCGCAAAAATTAATAGACTATGTCTTTTCTTGGAGTCTATTCTAAGTGTGTTCTAAGTGGCTTAGTAGTAGAAACGGACAGACAGAGTTACTTTCGCATTTATAATTTAAGTGTGGACAACTCAAGGTTAGATAATAAATAAATTTTTTGGTAAAGCAAAAAGTTAAACTTGCCCAGCATATATTTAAAAACACACCAAAAAAGTGTATAATATAAAAAATATTCTAATATGGTATAAAACTAAGCTCGCTGAATTTTCGAAGTTCAAATATACAATATAATTAATTATACAAAATTTATTTTCACAAATATTTTATTATCTATACAAATAAAATAATTGGAGAGTCTGTTTGTAACATTTAAATAACTGTTTTCAAATTATTACATTGAGATGATTCTGTTACATTTTTATACCGAGATATAAACTACGAAATTAATTAAACTATTGGATTAATTGGCAATTTTCTCGGGTTTGAATCCTGCGGGGAATCAACAAATTTTCATTGTTGTTTTCTAGTTGGTAAGGGCAATTTGGGCCGATCACCCATTTGTCTAAAAAGTAAGATGATCCGTGCGTCAGATGAGCATGTAAAAAAGTCGGTCCACCCACCAACGCGCATTGTACAAAACCGCCTAATGGATAGGTTTGGTATGGGGGAGGCCTATGTCCAGCAGTGGACTATCACAGGCTGATGATGTATGTATGATGTAATTGGCAATTTTGTGTTCTATAATTTCTTTCTTTCTTAATAAGCCCTTGTAATTAAAACGAATTTAAATTAATATTATCATTTCTTACAAAAACAAATAAACATCAAAAGTAATAGCATGTAGAAGTTGGTCCACTCACCAACCCGCATTGGACCAGCGTGGTGGGATACGGTCCAAAACCCCCTAATGGATACACCCCGTATTAGGGGAAACCTATGTCCATAAGTGGACTACCACAGGCTGATGATGATGTATGATGATATCATAAAACCAATTGTAAAATTGAGTTCTTGCCTAGTAAATTTGGTGTAATGAGTGTATTTTTGACTAACATGAAATTATATAACTTTCGAACGTACCTTTACGAATCAAAAGTAGTTCTAATGAAATAACTCTCGTAAATCTATTACGTTTTCTGTGCAAATTTTGAAGACAAGGCATGAGTAACGGGGTCAATGAAATGTTAATGGACTACTTCCATGTTTTGCGCATTCCGATTTCTCGTTGTGATATGTGTTTTAATGACTATTACAATACTTACTTTTCTCGACTATATTTTAATATTAGCTATAATTACTAATAATAAAAATTTATACAATAGCGAAAGATCTTTATGCCTTAGAGGTATTGTCAATTTTAATATCATTATCATTAGCAGCCCTTAATAGTCCAGGTTTTTTAACGATGCCAAGGCCACTGCTATTCCCTCCCAACTTGAAACGGATTATGCACGGCGATCTTTCCCACCTGGTCTTATGGCTTATTACAACTCGCTGCCCGTATTAGTACTATTTTTGTCATATTATACAATGAGGTTACTACAGTTAACAAACAAATTGAACCTTACAAATGTATTGAAAAAACAGGAGCTAGAATTACATTGCAAGATTGTGTTAACGTTTAAAATTCATTTACATTGTAATAACCTTTAATACATGAAAATTCTTTACGACTTTTTCATGTTAAATTTTGAACGTTTTCTGGGGTATTGATGTAAAAGCGAATACATTTCCCCATTGATGACCTAGTTATTCTTATTTCTAGTTATTTTTGACCTAGTTATTTTAATAATTCTTCCTAGTTGCTGGAAGAATTATTCTATGTTTCTTCCTGATATTTATATAATGTACATTGCATTTGTACGATGTGGCGTAAGAATAAAATATGTTTTACTGCACATTAAATTTTTAAATATGTATTAAAACTATCGTTATTTTAATTTGGGTGAACAACTCAAACTTTTGTTAGAATAGGACACAGGCCTCCATTTTCTATTAAAAATATTTTCTTATCCTATTCAGAAATCCCTTCTGTCGTTGAGGTCAGCCGTTGCATTGCTATCTGTTTCTTGCTTCTGTCTAATTAACGAAGAGAGCATACTAATCCGGGAAAAGACAAAAGAAACAATCATAATAAATAATAGAGGACATAGCTTCATTCAATCGATTGGAACTTACATATTGTCATAAATTGGCGAATAGTTGCAACCAAGAGGCAAGACTTATCAACAAGAAAAGGAAATTAGTGTCTTCGTAAATAATTTATATGTACAGTTAGTAGCTGATCATCATGTTATTAGCTGGTACCGCTAATGCAATTATAACCTTACGACAATACTATGAGATATTTTCATCTTATCTCTAGTTTATATTTTGTTTCACTTAGACATTACAATAAATCAAATTAGCGACTTTCACCATAACAATTATAGCCCTACGAAATGACCAACAGACACTTTGCCAGGTGTAATAATAGAACCGTAAACAAACATACTTCTTCAACATCATCGTCATCATCATCATCAGCCTGATTTCATCCACTGCTGACTATTGGATGGACTGGACTATTAATTTAACATAATTGACCATTTCAACAATTACTTGAGTAAACAAGAACATTGCGAGTTACTTTATTAGAGTTACTCGAGCAATCCGTCCCCAGTAACGGAATTGCCAAATGCGTAACAGTTTCTGCGCTACGGCACATGTGTACCATTACGAAACAGTCCCTCAAGTTACGATGTAGTTCCACCTAGTGGTAAAGCAACTACGCAAACTGTGACGCACAAATGCCACGATTAAAGTAGCAAGTAATGCACGTGCTAGATGCTTATTATTAAACTAAGAGCAAAGATTGGTTGCCCAATTCAGTACTACCATCCTCCCATAATTCTTCCCAAAACAATGTGCAACTTCAAATGCTAGTAGTACTTTATATATACAATAAAATTCAATTGTCTGTTTGTAGCATAAAAATAATCGTTAACCGTGAAATGATTACATTGTTATATAACCGATACATATAACGAAACATCATTTTCTTAATTTTTTTGTCTGTCTGTTTGTTCTAAGTAATCTCTGAATGGCTGGTCCAATTTTGACTCTCACAAGAAGATAGCTGATTCTACTGAAAATAACTTAGATTGCTCTTTTCTTAAAAAGAAAACTAATGGAACATATTTTTATCATAATTTCACGTAGACGAAGTTACAGCACCAGCTAGTTATATATTAAATCAACAATTAAATTTTAGTTTTGGAGAGAAGCTAAAACTGTGCCTGTCCATAAAGAAAGACCTAAAAATAAAATAAACAAATAACCGATTTCAATTTTAAAAGCTTTTCTATTTTTTTGTAGAAAGCCCTTCATGTTTATTATTCACACCTGCTTGTCAAAAGTATTCCTTTATAGCACGGTTTTGTTCAGAATGGGTCCGTTTATACCAATTTCATCATCATGCGTGAAAATCATAAGAAACCTTAAGGAAATCTTTCAGTTTATAAAACAAATGGCGTAATGACAGCCCAAAGAGTGAAAGCTATTTTACCAGATATCAAAATATAAAATTTTTGAATCTGCAGGTATCTACATATAGTGACACGAATACCATAAAGCCTATAATTACATAAGTTACCTGACAATCGTTTCCTGGGTATGGACCCGCTGTATAATTTGTAGTAAAGAAGACCTTCGTATAGCTTAACCTTACTATTTAGTGGCAAGTAGTAACTAAAACTGTTTTATTGAATAAAATGATGAAACGTTGAAATTTAAAATGTGTTTAGGTTAATGTACATTAACCCTAATTCAGTGATAATCCTTTAGCTAAGTTCTCGCGTTAATAAATTTATTTTATTGTATTTTTTACGTATGTATTTATTTTTCATTTAATTAACAATTTTTTGTTAACTAAGAGTTACTAAATGCTAAGTGCGCTTGACAAAAATATTTATTACTGTTAGAATTTTAAACCCTTTATTGCAAACATTTGATATTCTTCTGTATTTTAAAACAACTAACATTACAGCAGCACTTTGATTGCGCCAAAGGATAAATAAAATAATATAAGTATAATATTTTATTCCATTGCCGCTCGTTCTGCTTATATAAGTGACTCGTGTTCCGTCCACGGCTCTGATGTGTATAACGGAGCTATATAAGAGAAAAGCTATATAACAATGAAATAGATTTATTACATCTAAATCGGCATAGTACTTTTAGAGTTTGTTCATTGCATACACACAAAAATACAAATCTTTCCTCTTTGTATTATAAGTATAGATTTACAATAAATTAAATAAGAATTGGGACTGGTAACCTGATAGAACTGATCGAACGGATATTGTCAAATTTAATAACTATTACATTTTTTCCACGTACGAAAGCATAACATATTATCGAATGCACTCTGCTACCAGTAAAGAGTATTATAAAATATTTTGTTGTTATTATAGTCAAAATAATATCCTATGCCACTTCTAGCACTGCCGTTTGGGTAGTAAAAAAAAACTTAAGAATAGGCGCAACATAATTATTTTCCTTGTCATAAATTTTTAAACTGCACATAAAGAAACGCCTGACGAAAAAATAAAGCAATATTGTGAAATTGGTTATTTACTGTGCAATAATATAATATCCTTACATTACTTTGATGGAAATTTATATTCATAATTAATACTTCAAAAGAATCTTTATGAAAACGAAAACATAAAGGTATAGTACAAAAATATTAATTGTATATACATACTCACCACAGGCGTAAAGCGAATTATTCGCTTACTTTCTTGTTTTTCTACCCGTAAAATAAAGAATTGTTTCAGAAGTGGTTACCACGAGCAAATACTGAGCCGTTCGTAACCGCCCCCTATTGACACGAAAACCAAATAATTACCTAACCCCGTTTATAAACGAAAGCGAACTCAAAGGTCTCCATTAGTGGTATTTGCTTAAGGCCAAGGTCTGGGGATGGTTGCAAGAATTGGGCGAAAACAAACCGACCAATGTTGTGGAACGCTTGCTTTAGATATTGCCACATAGTTTGGGTGGCAAACATTTTTAATTTCTTTGGACAGTCCTCACTAACGTTCATGTTATTCATCGTTCTAGCGATGACCCGGTCCAACTGTAAAACTGAAGAAATAAAAAAAAATGTGAAGTTTCTTTGAATGATCCCATTGTTTGATATATAATTTTATATATAACCGTTAACCATTGATATATAACCGATATACAAAACAGCATTTTTTCTTTAATTTTTGTCGGTCAGTCTGTTTGTCTGTTTGTTCTGGTTAATCTCTGGAATGGCTGCTCGAATTTTGACGGAACTTTCACTCGATGACGGCTGATACTTCACTTCTTTTTATAAACTTAAAAATAAAAAAAAATACAGTGAGTTTTTTTTGGAAAAAAGTTATTCTAGTTAAACGTCTACATATAAGTTATGACATATGCAGTAAAAGTAGAGGGTTGTAGAAATATATACACTACATTAAATAGATAAATTCTCATTTCTTTACGTTAACATTGCATTTCTAAAAATGTACTGTACTCTACCGTAATAAAACTCGTGGTTTACCTAGAATGCACAACATAACACTATTCAACCGTGACTCGACAGTATTGCACCGTCTTGCAGTCCAAAGTGATTTTCCACACCTTTGAAGGCCATCGCAGGCCCGAATTTAATGATCATAATATTAACAATCTCACGTTTTAGTGTAAAGAATTGCACAAGTTGTAATTTACTTCGAATCGACTAAAACAGATTATTTAGAATCATTACCAGTATATATAGTGCAACTTTCTTTGCGTGATTTAGGCCACAATTATATAGACCTGAACTGCCTCCGTAGTCTAGTGGTATAGGCGTGTGCTTTCGAGACCGGAGGTCGTGGTTTCGAATCCTGATGATTCTATTGACCTGAGAACGTATAGTTAAAAAGTAATGACTAATGATCTTGACCTTTATCGACATTAGTGAAATGTACATAGCCATCGTCTTAGTAGTGTACAATTGACGAACTCGTATGACTCAATTATTTCACAACAAAAACCTATGTAAAACACTCGTAATATTTAGATGTATTATTATTTATGTATTTGTTATAAGGTATGAATTTGATAGGTCACCTTTTTACTAGGGACCGTCTGTGCAGTACCACCGCAGTGCCTACCGAGAACCAGTAGTGCGTAAACACTGTTTTACGATTTGAAGGGCACTGTTGTGTAATGATTGGGTAAAAAGACGTAAAATCTCGAGTCTTCAGGCAGTTAGCAGTTTCGGGGCGTCTTACGCTGTTTTTATTATAAAGACGGCGTATCACTTATTATCAGCTAAACGTGCTGTCGCTTTAACGAATGAAAAATACCTTAAAGTATATCAATATTTACTATCGAAGACAGCCTTATGCAATATGTGACTGAATGCCATAATTATACCTAATAAAGAGTTCTCCAGTTGTTGAAATAAGACTCAGAATTGATGATCACAAAGTGACACATAGCAATGAAGTTGAGTTATACATTACATCACATCATCAGCCTGTATTAGTCTACTGCTGGACATAGGCCTCCCCTAATACACCCCTATCCATGAGGGGGTTTTGGACCGTATCCCAACACGCTGGTCCAATGCAAGTTGATGGGTGGCCCGACTTTTTACATGCCCATCCGTAACATGGATCATCTTACTTTTCAGACAATTGCATGGTCGGGTCCGAATTGTCCTAACCAACTCAGGAAACAACAACGAAAATTTGTTGCGTCCCCGCAGGATTCGAACCCACGACCTCCGGTTTCTAAAGCACACACCCATACCACTAGGCTACGGAGGCAGTATAGTTGAGAGTGACAGTAGTGTGTTATACATACTAGGCTATTACTGAGTGACAATCGACCAGCAACACCAAGTGATGGTGTGTGAAGCCACTTCTTTGCTATCATATCTATCTATATATGATAGCTATCATTCTTTGCTTGGTTAACGTCTACTTCGTGTCTAATTAGGAGAAGATTAGTAGGGTAAAGGGAAATATATTGGCGATATAAGTAATGTGGTGATAATTTTAAACACTTTTGTATGACCGCATTAGCGAATTGTTTGTTCGTCAAACGCTGAGACAAATTACCGGAGCGAGTGAAAAGGTTTTATACCGTTTACACTTTAGCAATTGCTAACGCGTCATACAAAAGTGTTTTAAAAACCATCACCACCTTTTTTACCCACCACCCTTTACCCTACATTAAATTTTAAAACTTAAACAAGAAGCGGTTTACTAAGACAAAAAATGTAATAACCTCTTTGTAATTACTTGGAGATGAAGCCTCCTTCGGACGAGATAAAATTAAGAAGGACGAGGAAAACTTTCCAGTTTCGCCGTAAAGAGACATAAGTGTCTAAAAGCGAACGCCAACAATGGGGCTACCTTTCTTATCTTTTATACATTCGCATAAAAGTTTTCCACGTCGAAACTTCGACATTGTGATAAGGAAAACCCTATATTTAACTTGGATTGCGTTGTTATTAGATACCTCTTAAAAATCACACTTTTAAAGTAGATGAAAATGTATTAAAAAAGTCTTTTTGTACAACAAAATAATTGATTTTTAAGTACTAATATGAAGTATTAATCCATTCGAAAGCATGTATTTGTTTTAATAAATGTTACCCGTGGTTTGAATAATTTTATATTATTGCCATTATTAATAATGTGAATAATAAAATAAAGATCCCTCATTGTAATGGCAATGCAAAATATGTCTAAAGAACATTCATTACTTAACCGCTCCATGTTTCCATCAACAGCTTGAAAATATTTATAATACTCACAATTAAAATTATCTTATTCTTGTAGATATTTTGAGCAAAAGAAGGTTTAAGAATAGAAGATTGTAATGAAATGAATTTTATAATGCATATAAGATTTTTTGGGAAGTAAACGGGCTTTCAATAAGCCTGGAGTCGGAAAGATCTAGAGTGGAGACCGAGGCTCAGCCAACGTAGTGGAGGCCTTGCGGTAAGATTTACGGTAAGAAGTGACGACATTAAAGTTTGGGGTGGGGCTGGATGGAACACAAGATCGAAAGGGTTGGGGGTAAAGGAGGCCTTTATGTTGGAATGGATTGACACAGGCTGATGATGAGAATTTTGATGATGATGAAGGAATAAGATTTAAGAGGGAGATGAAGATGATGATGATGATATAATTTTAAAAATAAGTAATGCCAAGAAGGAAAATAGGTAAAGGTAAATTAACAGGGAAAATATTTCGGTTTAAAATTATGTGTGTTTAATTGTGGAAGTTTATAATCTTTATAAATACCTTCTACCCATTTTCTTTAAATTTTTGGACTCCATAATTTAATTAGCATTATGTTACAGAAATTCTTGTACCTTTAACATGTAACAGAAAGTATTTTATTAATTGACTTGTACGTTACCTTATATATCCAATGTAGGAAATTTTCATAAATAAATAAAAATGTTTTTTTTTTTGCTTGTTTTATAAATATACAAACAAGTTTTCACCTGTAATTCCACGGGTATTTAAAACTTAATCAATTTGACAATAATGAAAAACCTTAGATCAATGATTCTATTACAAAATCATCAATGGTGTTGCCAAGTATGTCAGATGATTTAACATATGATAATATATATCTTTGTAAATATATTGTGATAGTAAATAGATTGAATATTACTATATATATTCAAAAATTCACTTGTTATATCGAAATCTTCAGAGGTAATAAAATTGAAAATAAACTTATTTTCAGGAAATTTGGGAATAATATAATTGTAACTCATTATCAGCATGTGTTAGTCTAGGGTTCTCGGACTGTATCCCACCATGCTGGTCCCTTGCGCGTTAATGGGTGGACAAACTTTTCCATGCACACCCGACGCATGGATCATCTTACTTTCAGAAAATTGCGCTTTGCCCAAATTGCCCTAACCAACTAGGAAACAACAATGAAAATTTGTTGACTCCCCGCAGGATTTGAATCCACGACCTCCGGTTTCTAAAGCACACGTCCTTACTACTAGGCTACGTAGGCAGTACCATATACGTAAATAGTAATTAAATAACAATAAAAAATAATTTTAGTCCATCTTAAAAGCATTGTACTACTTTTACTTATTGTACTACTGCTGCACAGATTTTCATACGGTTTTTACTAATCGAGAGAATGATTCTTCCGGAAGGTCTAGTTATATAATTTGTATAGTTTCTGTGTACATTTGAGTAAAATTTATTGATATTTGTCAGAGATGTCGGAAATTAATCAAGCTGTCTGATAGCTTTCAACGTATACACTGCCTAAACCCTATGAGATATAACAAAACCTATGTTTGGTTGAAATATTTTCTAGACCTATAAAAAATCTGCGATAGCATATGCCTATCACTGAAGGTTAACTTGCTATGCCCTTATATTGCCCTTATATTTAAAAAAAATGATCGTGTCTAATGCAGTTATTTTGAAGCTTATAAGACGGATACAATACAGTAATAATTCTCTATATTTTTAGTAGGCTAATAAAATTTTTATATCCTAAAAATTTTACGGAAAAAACAGTTCATACACGAAGTAATTTTAGGCAATATAGCTATAATCCTATAATCGTATCGACTCCTATATCGAACGACGTAAAACACATTTTTAATTTGGCATAGATCAATATGGCCCTTTGCAGCATGTAATTTAAGTAAAAATTTACGAAGATATTAAAGTTTTAAAATGCAAATATAGCTGATATAACTGGGTGTAACTTGCTTACTTATTATTTATTACCATGCGGACGAAGTCGCATCTAATATCTAGTTACTGAATAAAGAATTGGTAAACATTTTTTTTAAACATTTCGCTATTATATATCTATTACAGTTATTTATGGGTCGATTCTTTATAAAAGACATTGGAACTTGTTAGTTTTATTATTTAACTAATTTATAAACCATGTACTTTTAAGATTGATGTATGTTATATAGTACAATGCCAAAATTAAAAATTTTATTGTAAGTCCTACTATTTTCTAAAAAGATATGGATCGTCTTAGAGGAGGGAAAAGTTCTGTTCAAATTATCAAATTATTTGATGTATATGAAATGTAAAAAATGGAACTCATTAGCAAATGAGGTTGTATCCAACAACCTCCACACTGAGTTTTACATAATTTTATGTATAAAAGGGGTTTTGGAAAGATTTTCAACAATAAAAGTTTTTTTTATAATTGAAGACCCAAGGCCCAACCTAATGTGAGGTTTTCTAAAATTTTTAATGATAGAGAAAATTTATGTTCTTATTTAATATATTTCAGGAACTTTTATAATCCAAGACAAAAATATAGTAAAACCATTTTGTAAATATATTTTGCTCTTTTTTTTATCTAGAGGACCCAAAGCGTGACTCAATAAAATTATCGATGAAATCGAATCATTTTATATTTCCTTTGCCCGACATTTCGTTGGTCACGTAACTAATCTCATTCGAAAAAAATCACTTGGCTTTTACTATAAATATCATAAAGGCATATCATATTTATTCTTTATTGTATTAATGGAGAAAATAATAGGATATGAAAGATATCTGAAGCGCGGCTGATCCTAAATCGGAAAAATAAAATGAAACAAATTATAGGAGCCATTTTTTACTCCCGGCAATTTTTTTAAATCTTTTGGCTACACATCTATTCGGCTTTTATTAAAAAGATATTGAATAGTTTTGTCCCCACGTATTCGAAAAATATTTTCTTTATGAAAAGCCAACACAACAATTTTAAGTTGTCACATCAGCCTGTAATACCTTACTGGTCAAGACCTCCCCTAATACCCCTATCCATCAGAGGGTTTTGGACGTATCCCACCACGCTGGCCAATGCGGGGGTGGTGGACGACTTTACGCCCATCCGACCTGGATCATCTTACTTTTCAACAAGGGGATCCCCTTGCCCAACCAACAGGGAAACAACGAAAATTTGTTGAGTCCCGCAGGATTCGAACCCAATTTCCGGTTTTAAAGACCCCATAGTGGGCTACAGGCAAAGGCTTCAGTAAAGTATTGAAAGACATGAGCCAGACACCTTAGACAGAAGAAAACAAAAAGAATTAACTTGTTAATATAAACAAATATCTTAGACAAGCGAGGACGCCATTAGGATCTACGAAAGTAATTTAACTATTACAAATCAAGATTTAAACAAATAGAACTTTAATCAAACTTATAACTAGAATGGGATATAAGTGATATAAATAAACAGGAAGACGCTAAAACCTTCTGATATGTAAGAAAGTAAATACTATTAACATTACTCAACTTAATAGGTGAATTTAAACACCAAAAAATGTGACCGACTTGAAACACCTTATAACTATTTTTGCGCTTAACAAGCAAGAAACAATTTACTTATTGCACTTAACTGCCACACGATTTCCGCCACCGCATTTTAAATCCCGATATCTTTTAAGGTATTCATTTAATTAAAATGTTCATTTAATAACACATTTTATGGACATAGAATGCACATTTTTTAAAATTAATAACTTTTATGTTAACATAAGCTGATTCCCATTTTTAAAAATGTTTGCATTAAAATACTTATTGTGAGTTATTCTTAAAATATAGATATATGCTCTTGCCAACCTATTGTAGGCTAATTGAAGTAGTACGATTACGTAAAACATATATAAGACTATCTCTTAAGGCTGTGCCAGCGTTTGCTATTTATTGTCAGCGTTTGTTATTTAGATGCAGTATTTTTCTAAATTTTTTATTAAATGTCTATTATAGTACCCATCACAAAATTATTTAAAAAAAATACACCAAATTACAGGTAAAACCTATGATATAAAGGTAAGAATAAACCAAAAGGAGCGGAGCAACAAGGTTCAAATAAAGAGTACCGTTCTTTTATGGGAAGTCGGTCAAAAAACAAAAATGAATTAATATGGAAGGATTAAATTTAATACAATAAAAACATATTTAAAAATTAAGCTATGTTCGAACAATAAACAAAGCAGAACTTTAACTTAAATATCAAAATACAAGTCAAAGCTAGAAATTAATCGATCATAAACGATTATTTTGTAACTGTGACTACTAAAACAAATTCTTCCTTTTGCTAAAATTCTTCTCATCTTTGTATTTTATTGTAGAAAAGATTTCTTTAATGTATTAAAATAAACATAGTACACCTTTTTTTGGAATTGCATTTACTCCATCTTGTGAGCAGTACAAGAGGTACTAGACAGTAAGAGTAAGTCTTTCGTATCTTTAAACAGTTAAAAGACAAAAATATACAAAAAATTAAACCAAAATAATTGCTTTTATTTTTATGCAGGCGTATTAATGAAATTACACAAACTTCAACTTTCATTTTATAATAATATATAATTTATAATAAATATTTCGGGATATAAAACTTTACCATCTTATCTAGAACTAGATGACTGTCAAATGCATGCAATATTTTTCCTCAATGGAAATTGAACCCACATCCTCTTACGCAGAAGCAGGGTACTTCCCACTACGTGAGCCTTGTCACAATTTTTTTTGCTTTGTGCTCTATTACTTTAATTAAACAAGTATCAAATTAATCTATACGTGCACTTAAAGCCACTGAGATGAATTTACGATAGGAAAACTGTTAAGTTTAATTCAATATCAAATGAAACTAAGTTAACAAAAACTACAATGACTAATTTAATTTAAATAATGAACTTTTTGTTCAGCATTTGAACTCGTTTTTCAATTTTCTCCTTGTTCATTACATAGCTCATTATGATTTTATTGATGCCCGATATGACTTTATTTCAACTGAACAAATACTTCTTTTAATATGTGAAAAAAAAAACATGGGATAATCACCGATTTTCTAAAATAGGTTCATTAATCAATGACACATCTGTGTTCATTACAGCCTAATGCTAGACGCTTAAGGGCGCGAGAACATGGGCTTAAAAGATTGTCTCTTAATCACTTTCCATTCGTTTTCCCTGCTCTACTTAAAGTGTCGTCATCAATTTAAGGGAAACATAAATGTCGATAATTAATACTTTTTCTGCCGTTGCCTCAGCGGCTTAGTGGTATTGGTTCATGCTTTTAAAAATTAGAAGTCGTCGCTTTTAAGTCTATGGGAAAACATGTTTACGTTATCGTTATTTATTTGTGGGTAAAGTAACATGGGCCGATCAATAATGGTTGAGGTAGATGTCCATGCTTTAGGTAAGCGCTTAAAAAGTTAGTCTCGATTTTCAAGCTATTAGTGATGAGATTAAGATGACGTTAATGCCTTTAAATTTATTGACGTTTAATTCAACTATCGAAAGCAGTACGCAGAGTTTGAAAGGTTAGGTGCCGGCTGCTCACTTAAAAATTTATCTGGATGGATTAGAATCCAACCCGCAATATTTTACAAAAATGGCTGGAAACATAAAAATATCACTCCATATTCAGCATTACGGAGAGCTGAAAAAACATGTAATTGAAACCTCCGTTTGCTCATAATAATTGTACTCCTCTTAAATGATTTAATAGAAGATTTTACGGATGTTTTTTGGAGTTTAATTTTGTTTACAATTTTCCCGACGTTTCAGGTACTTTACAGGGTCCACGATCACGGGCAGACACAGACAGACAGAAATTGTAGACAAAAATAAAAGCGATAAATCCGTAGAATCTTTTAAATTAATCATGTGTAGTATTCGCGCAAACACAAAAAAGTATATGTCTTTTTAAATGTTAACGAAAGAATTAATGGCGTTAATGTTGCTCTATAAACATATCTATAATTGTTGAAGTTTATTATTCACTTTGAAGTTTATTATTTCAAGTAACTTTCTGAACATAATAATTTTCAACTATTGTTTTATATGAAAGTCAAAAGAATTTATTTTAAATAAAATATTACATCTGTGAAAAGAAGAGTGGTTTGATTGAAATTCCATAAACATTTATTTAGACTAGCGTATAAAATCAGCGCACTTAACGCAATTTATATAATTTTGCTTTACTCAAGTTGGAATCAAAAATAAATTATTACCCTTAAAAAAAGGATTTTTTTGTAAATTTAAATTTTTTTTTGTAAAATTGATTGAAATAAACACAGGAGTGTTTATTAAAAGGTATTTGTTATATTAATTTAAATCGATATAAACATAATATTATGTCGGGTTCCGTACTTACGATTCTATGCACCAATTAAACATTTCACAGTATTCCAAGTACTTTAAATATCTAAATCATTTCATATGAACTTCTCTCAGAGAAATATTATTGACATTATAATAAACTACATATGTACAACACCAAAATTCAGTGATATATTAATCGCAACGTGAAATAATTTTAAAAAGAGAAATTTTACTATTATTGAGTAATATTTTTACACGTACAGTAAAAAAGTTTACTTTTAAAAAAATTATGAAAAAAAAAACTGCCTCCGTAGCCTAGTGGTATTGGCGTTTGCTTTAGAAAGCGGAGGTCGTGGGTTCGAATCCTGCGGGGACTCAATAAATTTTCGTTGTTGTTTCCTAGTTGGTTAGGACAGTTTGGGCCGATCACCCAATTGTCTGAAAAGTAAGATTCCATGCTCGGATGGGCATGTAAAAAGGCGGTCCACCCACCAACCCCATTGGACCGCGTGATGGAAGGTCCAAACCCTAATGGATGGGGTTTTTAGAGGTTGTCCAGCGTGGCTATCAAAAGGGATGATGATGAAAAATGTTAAAACACTAAAATGGATTTAAGGGAACTGAAATTATATTTTAGTAATAGACACAAAAAAAAATTAGTTTAAAAGGATTTTTGTAAAGTAATTTCAAATAAAAACCCCTTTCTTAAGGTTCTTCAAAATAAATTTCCCAAGGGCGTCTCTTAAGGGACCAAAGACAGCGTTACCGGCAAGTTTTTACAAATCCTTATTGCGTTCGATCCTTTTAGGAAATCAAATTTTTCTGAAATTTTATTTAGAAATGAGTAGATTAGAACATTGTTAAATGATAAACCATTACTTGTGCGTTATCTTAGCAAACCGTTATTCCCAACATGAACACACTCATTTATTTAGAATCATTTAACCATGGTGTTTTATACATTCGGATTCAAAATTACAAGATATCAGTGATTCAATTCATTATCATGGTAGTATTCAGTACTATGAACAACAGTAATGCGCTATACCAATGCATCTTACACCTAAAATAAAGAAAATGAAACCTCAAGCTGAGGCCAGAAAAGTGACGTGGCCAGATGTATGATGTAAGATGTGATCGTTGTTTGTAAAAAATATGCGATTAAGGTAATGTTTCTAAATAAAAATTATTTATTACCGACATGTTAAAACATTATTATTTGTCGCTACGTGTAAACGCTAATAAATACAAAAGATTTGCGATTGGCGTAACTATTTTTTGTTAAATTAGTCTTTAAATCATATCTTAATGTAGCTATTATCTCCAAAGAGGGACAAAAGGTTACTAGCTCTCGCTCTGTTACTTTATTGCGACAACAGCTCATCCCTGTTTTTAAACTTCCACGTTCATAATAGATACAAGGACACACATATAAAAATAATACCATAAATCCGATTCCACATCAGTGACGTACGGATGCGATATATAAATCTTTTTTTATAAGGGAAAATCTTCTTTCTAACCTATCAGTGTTTCACCATTTCAATGCTTGGCTTAGTTCACAACTATCTCAGTTTTCATGACCATATTATATCTTTTAGTCGTCTTGTACGACAGGCAGATTATTCCATAGTTCTATTCTGAAGCCCGAACTAAAAGGCTAGTGATATATATAGATATATATAATCCTAGCGTTCTTATTGATAAATTATCATATATATCATTGAGTTGACTGATGTCATTGGCATGACAACAAGTGTGTAAAAGTCGCCTGATAACTGAACTATATGTATAGCATTATGCCGCGTCGTTGTTATGAGTTATTCTGTCTATATCAACTATAATAATTTTACTACCTAAAATGTAAAAAAATATACACTAGTAAATGTCATGGTTATGTCTATACATCAGTGTCTAAAACCGTAAGGACATGCGCGCTCAGGTAGATACAATTATAAAAATAATAAAACATTTCAGCAAGTTAAATAAGTAACTCACCTGCGAGGAATGAAAAACAATTAAACTTCCCTTTATTTCTCTTTGAAAAGGTCTGAATAGTTTCGCACGACAATGGTCAGGGAGTGAAACAAACACGTCACCGACACAAGCAAAAGGGTCGTATAATTACAAAAAGAGAATTTTTTATCCCACACGAATACAGTCCCACATAGGTACAAAGGAATGTTTTTTTTTTTCAAGGTTTTAAAGAGCACGCATTGCGTAGTTGACCTTTGTTAATGTAAACGGGGTGAAATTTTAAATGCGAAAAAGTCATAACTACAACTTATATAATATTTCATCATTTTTAAAGGTAAGCATGAAGGGTGGGTCCGATTGTTACTAGGTAAATGAGACGTGACATCCTATGTCTTCCCTTCGTATGGTTGATGTCAATGGGCGTTGGTGACCACTTTCCAGGTAACCCGACTGCTCATCTTCAAAATAAAACAAACGTTACAGTCTCAGCAATCTAATAGTCACTGATAATATTATTTTCGTATTCTCCTGGCAACTAATATTGGAAAACTCACTGTCACATTATTCAGTTTAGAATGTAAATTATAAAGAAATTTAAACCTGATTAATCAAATTAAATTTATTTTTTAAAATAATGCCACATTTTATTTTATACCAAGTTGCGATTATTTATTCATTGACTAATTCATAATCAGCCTGTGATAGTCCACTGTTGGAAATAAACCTTTCCTAGTACATCCCTATCCATTAGGGGGTTTTGGACCGTATCCCACCACGCTGGTCCAATGCGGGTTGGTAGGGGACCGACGTTTTTTTACCCATCTGACGCATGAATCATCTTACTTTTCAGACAATTGGGTGATCAGCCAAAATTACCTTAACCAACTAGGAAACAACAATGTAAAATTTGTTGATTCCCCGCAGGATTTGAACCCACGACCTCCAATTTCTAAAGCATACGCCCATACCACTAGGCTACGGAGGCAGTCGACTAATTACTTTTTAATAATAATTTATGTAGATTACAAAACTTGTGCATCCACTATTAAAAAAAAAATTTGAATGAAAATATTAATCATTTACCCTGACAAATATCAAACAATCGTGATAAACAATGTATCCCGGGGCTTTCAACGCTCACTCTTTCTATAAACAATATTTGTATTATTTTTCTTGTTTACGGAAACTCTAACAATAAGCTTGTTACATTTTCCAGTTTGATGAATTATTCCAGTTCCACTGGAAAATATGTATGTGTGTTTAAAACTTTTGTTGTTATGGTTATTTATAAAAAGAAATAAATGCGTACGAGAACTATATTTTACTTGAACAGGACGCTTGTTTTAGTAGTTAGTGTTTTTTTGTAAAGTAACAGAAAACATTTTATCATCATCATTATCAGCCTGTGTTAGTCCAATGCTGGACAGAGGCCTCCCTGATGCACGCCTTCTTCATTATAGGGTTTTTGAACCGTATCCCACTACGCTGGCTCAATGCGAGTTAGTGGGTGGACCGACTTTTCTCATGCACATTCGACGCATGGATCATCTTACATTTCAGACAATTTGATAATCGGCCTAAATTTTCGTAACCAACCAGAAAAACAACAAACTTGTTTTCCCACGGGGTTCAAACCCACGACCCCTGGTTTCTAAAGCACACGCCCATACCACTAGGCTACGGAGGCAAACCTTTTTACTTACATTAAAATAATCCTAGAATTAAGCAATTTTTCAAAAATTAGATAGACTTAGAACTTTAATAAACGACTGCTGAATAGCATCGGAAAATTAAAGCAAATCTTTTCGTAAAGGTCTCACACCTTTTTTATAATACTGAAGAACACAGTTCAAGTGTATGACATAATAAAATACGCAGATAATCTATAGAAATAAATTAAATTTAAGTGTCTGTTTTTAACATAAAAATATGCGTTTTTAAATAATTATATTGTGATATTTCACAGATGCATAAATAAAACAGCATGTACATATTTAAATTTTACTCTGTTGGTCTGTGCGTCTGTCAATAAGTTTTTTCTAGCTAATCTCGGGAATTAATGGTCCAATTTCAACTGAACTTTTACTAAAATATAATCGATGTAAACGGAAGTAACTTGGGTTACGTAAAAAAATTGCAGATTTTTATGTCCGTGGTAACGGGCGAAGTTACGGGCATTCTAAGATTTTAGTAAATTTCATTTAAAATAAATAATTTGTTATTTCGAACTTGCCGATACGAGAAATTTTCAGAACATTTTTATTTAAATCAACTCGCTTTCGAATTTTATTCGAATCTATGATCTACAGTTTTCAAAACCTTTGTCACTAGGCAACGGAGGCAGTTATATATAAAAGAATCATAGACTAAGGTACCATAATTTTATTTGTGCATTTTAAGAATTTTAACTCTCAATTCTATATAATTATTATAATACCGTTTTATACATGATAATAAATTCTTTAAATATATTATCATTTCATCTTTTTGACACTTTTATTATGGTATTATGAAAATGACTCACGCAAATTACATTAATTACACCTTAATGCATATTAAAATCGTAACGTGTGTCATTAAAAGCCAGAAAAGTACTTTTGTGCCATTGTTAAATATTAGGGTAGGATAAAAAAAACTCTCTTAGCAATTAGACACCCTTTGCGCTTAGCTCGTTAACATGTTTGTTTTACTAACTAACCGTCATCATTCGAAACTATTCAGCGTACCAAAGTGACGAAGGGACATTGTAAAATATTTAAGTTTAGCTTACGACAACGCATGCACAACATAATCACATACGAATTTATTTTACTGCTTCTGTTTTCTACAGTTTTCAATGTTTTCTCCCCAGTTCTTCCCCAAAAACAAATACCATACCATATAGTAGAAAACCATCAAATGCATTAGACGGACCAACTTGGTCTTTAAGGTTAACCTGACAGTTGAATCGCTTGTTGTTGATGAGTATAATTGCGTTCTGAGGGTTTAAAACATTACGGGATGACTAAAAGCACCAAAAGCATACCGAAAGCAATTGTGCAGAATTATGGGCTATCTACGTAGACAGAACCTCAACTAGATCCAAATGCTTATTAGATATTTATATCAAAGTTTAAATGGTCTCTTGAAAATATTTTATCATGTAGGTTACTATAATCATTGGAGTTTCAAAACTGTATGTAACAATGCTTGATCAAATTGTTATTTAGTAGGAATTTATGCAACTATTAATATAGTTTCTCTGAGTAAACTCAATTATTTTTCAAAGTACCTATTAAAATATTGAATCTAACATAAATGTAATATATTATGGTATTAGCTCTTCTTTAACAAACCGAAGGTTGCGTGTGCGAGTCCTGTAAGGAAACAACTTTGTGTTTTCTTGTGGTTTAAAGAAAAAAATTTAGCCGATTACTCAACTACCTAAAAGGTAAGATTATCCATTTGCGAATGGAATCGTAAAGATTTGGTCCCGGTTATGTCCAAATTATTTTTGGCAGTTATTGTAAGACGCCATCGATTTAACGCAGTTTAGTTTTTGAGCTGTGGGTGTGAGATGGGAGATGGGAGATAGGAGTGAGAGGTGAGATCATTTGGTGTAAATACTGTTTTCAGGAAAATCTAAATAGATTACAAAGTAACTTGGACAAATGGCTTGGTCGAAGAATTTTTTAATACTAAATTGTAGCTCCTATTATTAAATATATTGAATAATTTTTTAATCGCTAATCTAACTTGATAAATGTTAAATTAATATCTATATTAAATTGTTACCTTTATAGACAAAAGCTTACGCTAAAATTACACCAAATTTCTCTTGGGTTGCAAAACAAAAAGGGTTATCTAAAGAGATTTACGTCGGAGTAGGTGTAAAGAATTGTTCCCGTACTTTTCTAAACTTCAACAGCGCGATAAGATAAAATGCACTTTTAAAATAAAGTATGGAAATTTATTCTAAGTGAAATATAGGATTTGCACAAAAAGAAACAGTTCAACTTTTATTTTACTGAGAAGTTTATTATCGACTTTAAAAATTCGGGATAAGTCAATTTATAACAAAAACTTACCATAATATTAAATGAATCTCAAACAATAGTTCGTGTAAAATATCTAATAAAATTTATGGTCTTAAGTAGATTACCACTCATGAAATGCACTACTACATACACCGTTTGCATATATATTATGTTTAGAATTTTTATATTATAATGAACTCAAATAATTGACCCTAAGTGTTATGTGTTCACCTAAAATATAAACATATTCACTATAATGTGTATTAATATTAGTCAAAAACCTTATTTTGTAAAGAAGAAGAATGAATCACTAGAAGCTGATATTCTATGATTTATATTTGTCCAATGAAACGTTCGACTAAAAATGTTTCTTTTGTTTTGCATGTTCACGAAGCGCCTGATATTTTATTACAAGCAATACACGTCTTCTAATTCAGTGCTCAAGCAGAAGTCAAAGATATTAAATCCTACTTAAATTATATGGTCAAACTTTGCAAAAATTTTGTATGAGTATTAATCTCTTACACTCGAAAAATTTTATTATAAATCAGTAAAAAAACTATTTTAATGCATTTCATTACGGTAAAATACTTTTCTTGTAACATGAAATACACGAAACAATTTTATTTAACTGGCGTATGTTTTAATTATTTCTATTGTTTACGCGAATATTATACATTATTAAATAATATGACTTTACGGATTTTCAGTAGTGGTATTAAACATTAAACATAAAAGACCTAACAAGTCGGCATTGTGTGACCATACTTTAAATCACCCGAGCCATTACATCAGATTTGATCGACCCCAAATCCTCGCTAAAGAACACCGATTCCTACCAAAGATGATCCGTGAGGCTATTGAGATAAGAAAACATCTAAATTTCAATAGAGAAGATGGTTGGGTTCTACCACCTGCTTGGGACCCCATAAATAATAAATTAAAATTTAAACCCAAGCATAATACCACTGCTGGCTGTAAAGATAAAACCAGTTCATTTTGCATAGGTCGGAGTACAGACTAAAAATAATTAATTAAAATTAAGATCTGGAAACCCCGCTTCAGCACTGGCAACAAGACGCATGACATCTCAGTCTACCCCGTGACTACAGCCGCTGGATAGTGTTCGAAACGTCTGGAATAATATTAATATTATTAATGTTACAAATATTAAACAGCAGTCAAAAAGCCCTTGGATGTTATCAATTAACCTTAGTACAAAACATACTTTATTGACAAACTTATAGTGGCATGGACTACTTATTTGATGTAGATTCCTGCTTAATAAAAAATAGTTTGCTTCGTTTAGTTCTATAGTCAATACTTGGTATGTGTCTCAGAATTTAACTTAATCGTATAAGTTTACAATATTCGCATGGTATTAGTTCACAATATTATTCCACGTATTAATATAATGAAATAAAAACGTTCTACTTTTTCTACAATAAAGTATAGTAAGCTAAGTTAAACTACCAGCTGCATAAGCTATTCCACAGTAAAAATTACTTTAAAATAATATCATCGATTGGAAAACTCCAAGACAGATATTAGACAAAAGTAACGACGAGACAGATAAAAAATAAAAGTTTTTCTGTTACATGTATCGGTTAGGTACAACAATGCAATAATTTAAAATGCTTATTTTTATGTAACAAACAGACACTTCAATGCTATTTATTTAGAGTTATTAGTAACTTATGATTTACTAAAATATCTTTTATCGACAGTGGAAAGTTGTGATAAGTACATTTTGTACTTTTTTAACGTTTTAATGTTTCCTTGGTCATAAATGAACTTTATCATTACTCAATCCTCGTTGCCAAAACTATCTTAGGCAATCTCCATATTTAGTTAGTGACATGAAATCTACTGGCACATGCCCGTAATTTGAAGGCACTAGTTTCGGAATTAGTTCACTCAGTGCTTTGTAAATAACAAGAGCAGCATTGTTAATTGTTCCGTTTTAAATTTGTGATTCGAGTTGAACTGGCAGGATATGAGTAGAATTGGTAGAGCAAGTCCGACGGAACCCGTCCGCGGGGATGAGTCGCATGTTCATTTATACGCATTTTCTAACGTAAAATAAAAGGATGGAAAAGATGCCGATCCTATTATAATAAATTTAACCTCAATTTCAAGAATACTATGCAAAAAGAAAGTTAGCAACTTTTTGATTTGAGTTCATTTATTGTTATTAGATTGTGAGTTAGTAAAGAAAACTAAACTGATTTTTAAATAATTGCAATAACTAGATTATTTTTGATTCTAAGGATAATGTAGATTTTACTAATTAAATATTATCTTTATTAGCTTTTTTATATAAGCAATGCAAAAAAAGTTAAATTGCGATTTTATTTTTAATCTTATTAAACAAAATATATCCTTAAGAAAAAATTACCCATAGTTAAAGTTAGAAACTTTTAAACAACGAAAACTGCATTAAGATTGTTAAAAAAAGCAAGTTACCTCAATAAAAAAGTCTATATAAATCTACAAACAAACTTTCTGAACTAATTATTTCTTCCTTTTTCATTATTTCATCATAAACAAATTTTTATAAATACTTGAACAAAATAAATACTTTAAAATATTACGCACATATTAAACTAACAAGTTATATGTTAGCTTTTTAATCAATATGTATACATACATATCTATTTACATAAAAACAAGAATAATAAATAGCAAAATACTTTATGAAACTAGCAAAAAAGCTAAGCAAAGTACTTTATTGAGATAACACGATTTCACAATATAACAAATAAAACATAAATTTTTATACCTTTTATACTCAATTATATATTATTATTTAAAATAACTTAAATTTTAACAAAAAAATATGACGGACTTCAAACAGTAAACAATTATTACACTGTACGTAATTGTCCCAGCTATTTCTGCCTCCGCATTTTAAATCTCTCATAGCTTTTAAGATATTCATTAAACAAAGTGTCATGTTTGATGCTAATAGAATGAAGACAATTATAAATGAATTAACTTTTATGTAAACTTACACTGTATAACCGTAAATGAGCTTTAAATAGTATAAAATATAAATGGTTATTGTGCGATATTATTAAAAGGATTTGATCATAGACCAGTTTAAGAAGTACATTTACGTGAAACATACTTAATAATTATCATAATTGCACGAGGTTGCGATTTTGCTGACGTATTTTTTTATTTCTCAAATAAACTAATTATAACAAAATTACTTTTAAAATAGAAGCACTGGGAACATAATATTTATCGTAAAAAAAATTAGCAAAATCGGAGCTCCTAGGGCTCCAATTTTGAGGAGCAACGAGGTAACGAATACATTTATATAAAAAAAACCATACGTTCCGAATTGTGTACCTCCTTCTTTTGGGAAGTCGGTCAAATCAAAAAATGTTAAATTGAAAACTAGCTTCTAGAATTAAATTTGACAAAATAGCTTTAAAGTCTTGTTGCTAAATTCTTAAATTCATAAACATATATTATTTATTATTATTAAAAATTTAGTCTTCTAATTGCGATAGTTCAAAAGAATGACTGACAATTTTTTTTTTCAGATTGACAGATGATCTCAAAATGTGAATGTTTAAGATAAGTAAATATAAAAGAATCTTGATGGAGTTTTCATTATACATTTATCCTGTTTTAACCTTTCCAATCTGATAATCCGCAGATGGTTGGATCCAAAGTGCTTACTTTTGTTGTTCATGGAAATAGCTTCCGCGTATATTTTAAGTATAAATACAGAGTTTGTATACAAAGTAAATTATGGAAAAACAAACTTCTTTGAAGAGTACTAATATCAGAGTTATTTTTAGATTACGCACAAATATTTTGTAACAAAAGTAAGTTAATACTTTTATTTACACGAATTATCCACGTTATGGAATAAAATTATTTAAAGAGTTTTTACCTCGTTTTCACACATATTAAATAATATTTAATTTAAGCAATGTGCTGTGGCCGTGCTCGTTTAAACAATTGCCAGAAAAATAAGACAATCGATACGTTGTATGGAAATTTTAAAAGTCGATCTCGGTTGTAAAGACATCACATTAATCCGGAAGCTAGTCGCTCTGCGTAAAACCGGTATTAAGATAAACATGAAAAAATTATACTCCATCCCTGGATTACATGAAAAAATGGACAAGAAATAAAAAAACGTAAGTGTGAACCAATTTTTAAAAATATCTTTAATAGTAATTTTGAGCCTTCAGGGATATAAACTTTTGTTTTTAAATTAAAGATCATTCATCACACTTATCCTATATTTAAAAATTAACATAACAAAAATTAGACAAAAGATGTATTCAAAACAATATGTCAGTAAAAGGATCTCGTTTAAGATGACTAACGTTGTCCCCAATGCGTAATTTTTCTTTGTTTTCCTAATTGAAGAATAGCATAACAAAGTAATTTCTGTTAAAGGGGGTAGTTTGTCTAGACGAAATAAAATAATACATCAAGAAAACTGAAGCTCAAATGTTTAAATAAGATACGTTGCATGCATCGTTCTCTATGTTTATACGTTCTGTTCTTTCAGTTTTTTCATAAACAACGTTATTTTACCAATGTCTGTGTTGTCTCATATCATGAATCATGAATTCATAAATAGGCTCAAATCTGTATCAAATATGATGATTCAAAATGGAAGCATTGTAATTACTTACTTATTGTCAAGAATGCTACCACCGGTTCGGAAAAAGTGCTTCTGACTTGAGAAGAAACGGCGAAAGAAACTTAATGAGGAATTTTTTTCCTTTTTTATAATAAAAAAAAACAATTATAAGTTTACAAATGTTAGATTAAAAAACTGCTATTGTAAAATTTTAAACTTTTTCAAAGATTTAGTTGTAAAAACGAATACATATTCATATTTGATGCCTGTAAAGCAATATTATTAAATAATTTGTTGATCATAAAAGATGTTGTCTCGAGCTTAATCTCCGTCTAATCTTGTCATTCGTTTTACAGGACAATGAAATTGAGGGTGCAATTGTCTCTACATACTTATGTGCTAAATAATATCTCTGATACAGTAAATCAGTAACTCTTAGTAAAGTTAGCTAGCATTTTACTGTGTAAAACCACATACAGCTGTCTCTAAAGATGAAATTACTCTTTAGGCTAGCCAGCTTTCATTTAGCTAGCCCGCGGGTGAACCAGGCCATAGGCGACATTTTTGAAGCCTTCTTACCACAGAAAATTCCATCCTAGCAGACATGGCAGAGCCGTGTTGAGACTGCGAGTATTGTTTAAACTAATTTTATTTTATCATTTATTAAAATCTGCTAGAGATAAATGATAAATATTAATGTTGCTAAGGAATCAGTACTGACAAACATAAAGTTAAATTAAGCGCTGTAGATCGCTCTAATCTCAGATATGGCCTATTTTAAATATGGCAACTAAATCACAACTTCACGGTGCAAAGTTTTAAAGGATCTTATCTCGTTTATTTTATCGCTAAGCTCCAAATTAGGATGGGGAACGTCAAAATTATAAGGCAACTTTTGTAATCAAAATTATATTACAGAACTTGGAATTTAAATTATAAGTTGCTCGTGCGTGAAAAGTGGACAAAAATATACGTAGAAAGCTTTTAATACTATTTGAATGTTCTATTTTGATAACATCGAACTTATTAATAAATAAATAAAATGTTACTAATTTAAGAATTTCACATTGTCTCTTACTAATACCCAGGTAACTCTAAACTCACTTTTTTGTAGCGTTCGTAGCTTTAGTGTTTATATTTCATTTCTTTTTCACAAAACTATTTTATTTTATGAACATTAATATTATACTCATTTTTGTTAATCACTTACGAATGTAGAAGTAGTCGGGCCACCTGACGGAAAGTGGTCACTGACGCCCATGGACATCGGCAATACCGAGGATTTCACCAACGTGCTGCCTACCGTGAGACATATCATGCTGGATACGGTACCTGTATAAAAACAAATCTTTGAAAGATTTGTTTTTATACAGGAAATGTAAGAATTAGTTTGAATATTAAAAACCCAATAACAAGTACCTTCATTGTCAAATTGATTAGTGAAGTGGACAGTTGCAAGAGGTGGACTGACTCGGCAGAATTAACTCGGAATAAGCACCTTTAGGATAGCACATAACTGCAAATAATTTTGAAACCTTTTATTTTGGTTATCTGGAATATGAAAAATTTGAACTTTTATTTGTCGCGAGTACTATAAACTACCTTCGCCACATAGGGGGTAGGTATAGATAGATATTTTTCCAACGAAAAAAAGCTCTTACTCATATGATTAGTGTGAATTTTAATGTGAATTGTACATATTTTTGAAGTTATACTTCTTTAGGTGCATTATGAAAAATTATGAGAGTGAAATTTTAAGATGCGCGCGCACCTGTGACACAAAATTAACAGTTTATAATGAAAACGGTGAAATGGACCTTATTACATAGTGATAAGATTGATTTTTTAATTTACGGTCGCTTACCGCTTCATGCTACTAAAACTTATTCTTATTTTTATTTATACGTTTACCATTTACCTTTTTATTATAATATTAAAGAAGATATAAATTCTACAATTTAATGAAGTAATAATTAATTTCAGTTTTAATATCGCTGTCGCTTATAACTCGTGCTACATACTGTGCACGGAGAAGTGGAGATAAGCAAGCTTCCTGTTACACGGCGTCCGGTTGCTACGGGTCTTGACATGTTGATATGTTACATGTAGACATTGAAAAGATATCTATCTATAGCTTTTTAAAAAAAGTAGGCTTTTATATTTAACAGCGTAATTTTTATTTAATCTACATCGAATTCTAACATTCAAAATAGACTTTCTGCATTTTCAAAACAACTGCAGCAGTAAAAAAATATTTAGTTGTCTAATGGATTCATGTCTTTATTTTTAAGCAGTCCAGTAATCAACTAATATGGGATACATTAAAATAATACGACTTTTCTAGGGGCACAGATTAAAAATCAAAATCATGCGTAGGTTAGTACGACGTAACTAATTTTCCACGTGAAATACTAGATTTTTATAGATTTGCAATAAAGCTTTAACATTTTGAACATTTAAATCAAATCAAGCTTTTGAGTAATGGAAAATGTACAAATATTGTAAAGGGAAAAAAAAAGAATGTTAATTAGTTGCCAATTCACTTATTAATTTGTTTTAAGGATTACGAAATAAAGCTTAGAAAGTAATATTATAAATTTTGAAATAAAGGTAGACTTGATATAATATACTGAAAGTTTTTCGTAGGTAACATAAATTATGAAACATTATAGCGATTCGTAACATACGCTGAGTACGCAGGGCGAAAGGGTAAAGAGACGGGCCTTTTCAAAGCGTTTGCCTATGAGAGGTAAAATCGAAATGCTTTCGTAAAATAATTTTCTACGAGGCTCAATAAATAATACATTTAATAAAAATAATAAAATTTACAATAAATTATTTATTGAAATTTACTTTTTTTGACGAACTATTATATCTGGATTAATTCGACGTTTATTAGAGTAATCAAATTTAGTAGATATGTTATAGACGTTTGAAATTTTTAATGTCTGAAGAATATCTTATAATGTTGTTACATGATTAATGATTATTGTACTATTTAGATCAGAGGCTTTTTACGAATCGGTAATGGATTATTTGATAATTGATTCAAATTAATTTTTCTTTTATATTAACTACACTTTACGAGGGCTGCACTAAAAGTATCGGAATGGAATATTTCCACTATTCCTGTCATATTAAAACCTTATTAATTGCAAACTCCTTGGTTTTGAAAATCGAATAACATTTATTTATTTAAAAAAAGATTCTCGGTCTTGTCACAAGATCTTGTCAAACTTTTTTAGTCGTTAAGAAAATGGAATTCACTCGAGAAAATTTAAGAGCGATGATTTATTATGGCTTCCGAAGTGGTTTAACACAAAAACAGTGTGTTGATCAGAAGATTTCTTCGTTTGGTGATGAAGCCCCATCCAAAGCCACAATTTATCGCTGGTTTGCTGAATTTCAACGTGGACCAAAAACTGCAGTCCCACAAGAAAACGTTGATGCTGTGCGTAAGCTTATTGAGGAGATCAACATGTGACATACCGCGAAATTCAGGCAACTTTAGACATTGGCATGAGTCAAATACAAATAATCTTTCATGAACAATTAGGTTTACAAAGTTATTTTCCCGATGGACACCACATTCGCTCTGTGATGAGAAAAAGCGACTTGCGTTACTTGGTGCGTCAGACTTTCGAAAATTCCACGCAGGATCCTCAAATGCTGTATAAAACATCATATCAGGTGGCATAAATTGTTCGTTCACGGAGTGTTGCAAAAAAATGGTGGCCACGTCTGTCTCCAAAACCAGCCATATTGCAACTATTCCTCTTGAGGAACATAGAACGGTTAATGCAGAATGGTATGCTAGAATTTGTTTGCCACAGGTCGTTTCTGAACTCTGTAAAGAGAAATGCAATCGCCGCATCATCCTCCATCACGATAATGCAAGTTCTCACACCGCGCACAGAATAAAAGAGTTTTTAGAGCAAGAAAACATAGAATTATTAGACCATCCCCCCTACAGCCCGGACCTGAGCTAACGGTTTATTATACTTTTCCTAAAATAAAGAAAAAATTGCATGGTCAGAAACTTCCGAATGGAATGGTTGCTTCAATGATTGGTTCCATCGTATAAAAAATGTGACAAATTTCGTGGAGATTACTTCAAAAAGCAATAAATACATTTTAAAAAAGTAATGTTGTGTCACTCCTTGATTCCCGAAATTTTTAGTGCCGCCGTCGAATGATTTTAATTAAAACGGATCTTTAACTATAAAGGCTTTGGTGATTCGACTGTTGAAAGTCAACTTAGAGCGAACTTCTTCCTAAATGTGCCTTGATTAAACGTACTCAAGCAATCACAAAAAAATGCTTATGGAAGCGAAAAGACAATCAAGCAGCTTTATAACGGTGTTTTAATGAATCGGAAAATACTTCCCTTGTTAATGTCAACCCCTAAATTGGGATAAAGCGGATATTAACAAGCGTTAGAGCGTTCTAGATAAACCTTCGTTATGGTAACGGCTTCTGACGTCGTAATTTTTCTTCGATTTTCAAGTTACTTAAGATATAATAATACTCAGTTCTTTTCGGAATTGTTTTTAAGCTAGTAACGCTTTTACTACTAAGACAAGGAATTTATTTTATATTTATGTAATACGAGACAGAGTCACATTTATATATCTTTTTTAGTATTAAACTGCATAAAGTTAATTTTGTGTATTCTTCACGAGTGAGTGGTTAATTTAATTTTTTACAATTTTTAGTATATTTATAGCATGAATTTTTAATTCAATAAAAAGAAAATACTTTCAAATCCACTCTTGCCAAGTGTGTTTTAATATAAAATTATTCACAACGTGGCCTAACACGTTTTGTAATCATTATGAACTCAAAAATAACATCATATCAGGAAAAAAGCAGAAGCCTAAAACCGTTGCGTAGGAAGGCATCAAATTTGTAAGCCACCGGAAATGGGGTAACAGGATGCCAGGCTTATCTCGTTTCCGTTTACGCATGGCTTGATCAAAATTAATGAGAAATATGAATATATTCTCTATTCTAACTATGAAATATATTTTTGTTAGTAAAACAAACATAAAATTTTATTAGTATTGTAATACATACATAATATTTTATTTAACAAGTGATTATTTTACTTCTGTTAAATTTTAAATACTCATTACTTTTAAAAACAACTGATATATATATTTAAAATTATCGTAGAGTATTGATATTTTTTATAATAATAATCATCGTCACTATTAGCCTGTGTTAGTCCACTGCTGGACTAAAAGATGTGATGGTGTGAAAGTGATGGTGGCGTGCATTAAGACTCCCCTAATAAAAGCCACCGATCTTCAGCTATTCTTATTGATATTTATATTATAGTATTTTTTTTATTTACTTAAAATGTTTACAAATAATAACGAACTTCAGTATCACGAATTCCTAATGTCATTGCAATATTTGTTAATAAAGTTGATAAGATAATACTGAATTTAAAGATAACTCTATAACATTTACATGCAATAAACATCTAGCTTAGAGTATGTTTTATCATCATCCGCCTGTATTAGTCCACTGCTGGACATAGGCCTCTCCCCTAACAATATCCCCCACATACTTAAATTGTTAACAATATTTAAATGAAAGAACTTAATATTTCAAGAAATATTTTACGTAGAAGTATAGGATATATTAAATATTTTAGGTAAGAACTTTTCAAAATTGTTTTACAAGATAAATGCATGGTAAAACTAAGTGAAAAAAAAACCAATACCTTATAAAACATAGACTTACAAGGGTTCTTAAAGTTAAAAATAAAAAGTGCCAAAACTGCCAATAAAGTAAGTGTTAAAAATTCTTTAATATTTGTTTATATAAAACTTGCACGAATGCTAACTAAAACTATTATTAAGTTCATTTGGCCCCTATCTTTATTTTGCTTAGTACTTTGAAAATACACCTTTTCGATTCATGTTTGGTACATGAGAGACTCTACACAGGTGATATTCAATAAATTAACATATGCTAGACAAAATCATAAAAGTTTTATGCAGAGGACAGGACTGCCTATAACTTAACTTAAACATTTGTATTCTTAGTTCCTTTATACTTTTATGGATCAGTCGAAATTTTATGATCATGAAATTTGTGATTTGTTATTGATTAATAACGTTATTTATACGTATGTAACGATGTGAACCAAATGTAAAGCAAAACTTTGCATCAATTATCATCTTGCAATTTCTTATTATTTTTTATTATTATAATGTGATCAGATAGAAGCTTTGTAAAGACGGTGGTGTCAAAATTTGTTTTATAATTTGTAATAAATATATTAATTGGTTTGGTTGTAAGTCTAAAGGATCTTCAGTCTTTCATCGAGTGACATATTTAAATGTTTATTTTCTATTTTAATGTTTTTAGTAGTTTATGTTACTACCTTCTTTATTGATAATTGTAAATATATAGCAATTTGCATTATGAGAAGAATACTCAACTGTTCATTTATTTCAACCAAAACACTCCATTTGCTGTTGATCGAAGAAAACTTTAACAAAATTGGTCCTTTAGAAGTTAGCATTGAAATAACTAGTAATGAAAAACTATTTTCTTATCCTAGTTGGTAAAAACGTATTCAACAAGTCAAATATCATTCTGGTCCAGTCTCAGAATGGGTCGGAATAACACTGTCATTGCACAATAATGGTAAAAGTTAAACGCTGAATCAATGCATTTGCAACATGGCATCTAGAATGTTTGACATCTATGACTCAAAGTATGTGATATCGTATTTATTCATCTTGTTAACATTTGCACTTAGCAAATGTTCGTTTAAAGATGTTATGCACCTATAGTTTTGTTTCAGAGCTAAAATCAGGTTCCAGAAGATTTCTTTTTTTATTTTATTAATGTACAGTTAAATCGAAATAAATAGTGCAACGGTATGAGTATAAATAAAAAAAATCATTCATCATCATCATCATCATCAGCCTGTGTTAGTCCACTGCTGGACATAGGCCTCCCTAATCACGCCACCGCTTCGATCTTCAGCTATTCTCATCCAGCCCACACCAGCCACTTTGCGAATGTCGTCACTCCATCTTGCCGCAGGGCGTCCACACTACGTTTGCCGAGCCTCGGTCTCCACTCCAGAACTTTTCGACTCCAGCGGTCGTCAGTTCTGCGGCTTTATATGACGGCCACTGCCACTTCAGCTTACTAAACCGGTGGGCTATGTCGGTGATTTTGGTTCTCTGACGGATCACGTCATTTCTGATGCGGTCCTTCAGAGATACTCCGAGCATAGCCCTCTTCATAGCTCGCTGAGCGACTTTAAATTTGTGGACCAGTCGAACCGTAAGTGTCCAAGTCTCGGCACCGTAGGTCAAAACGGGTAGGACGCACTGATCGAAAACTTTCGATTTGAGGCACTGTGGGATGGGTGACGAGAAAACTCGACGAAGCTTTTTAAAGGCTGCCCAGCCCAGACGAAGCCTTCTGTTGGCCTCCTCAAAGTTGTTTTACCTAGTTGGAGCGTTTGCCCAAGGTAAACGTACTCGAAACAACTTCGAGGAGTTGCGTCAATTGTGATCGGTCCCGGATCAACGTGTTCGTTAAACATGACCTTGGTTTTACCCAAGTTCATCCGATCGACTGACCCAAATTCATTACAGATCTAATAATAACGTGAGAAAAGGCAAATGTTTTTTGGGCAAATTACATAATAATATGTTTACTGTATAATGGCTGTAAACAAAATGAGATAAAATAATGTTGAAAGCTCAATATTCCAATTAATGATTTGAGGACTCTTTAGCCTTTTGAAGGCATTGCAATGATCTGGAAAATTCTACCCTTGTTAATGTCAATCTCTAAATTGGAATGAAACGGATATCAAGAAGCATTGGAGCGATAAAGATAAGGCCTCGTTTGAGTAACTGGCTGTCGGCATTTTTATTCATATAACCATTTAACTCTTAATCATAATGATCTTCTAGTTTAACTGTTAATATTGTGCTGTATTTTTTATTTTTTTTCTCTGCTTATTCTAAAGAGTTGTTTTGTTAGAATAAAGAAATTCATACCGTATTTGAAAAGATATTTTTTGGTAAAGAATTTTCGCCTTTTCAAAGATTTAATTTCAATACAATGTAAATAACTAAAAATGTTTCTTAACTTTTCGTATTTTTTTGAATTGTAAATAAAAGAGGTTATGTTTGCAGTTTCATATTAGAAATTTAAATATTCCTTGAGAGTATTTAAAAAGTTTTTAATGATCAACATTATAAATATTCTAAAAGGAATTATACAGATCGTGTAAACTAAAACTGCTCGTTTAATTTCCAGTCAGTGCAACAGTTAGCGAGTATGTTGATTTTTAGTTCGCATTTAATTAAAAATTTTTAGTTCAGTAATTTTGCACATTGAAATATCATGTGATGATTTTAAAGGTGAATTTATTGTTTGATGATTATTTTCAGAATTAGGCGTACTAATATGATGAACCTACAAGATACATAGCGGTCGGAAGTGGTTACTTTGGGCATAAATGGTGGGTTCTTGTATAAAGGAGATATGTTAAATTTTAGATTTTTCATATGGGCCTTAGTGATTTTATTAACAGTGAATATATTGAGTAATATATTTAACGATAAATTCGTTATCAGGCAAAATGTAAGCGATCGGTCGTCTTGGTCTTCATTGAATATGTCCAGCGGTGGACAAAGAAAGGCTGAGGATGATGATAAGGTAAATTTGCTAAGAAATTATGTTTCTGTTATTTGCAATTTCCAGGTTTGGGTATAGATGAAAATAAAGTAATATAAAGCAAACAAGCGGCGTCGTACGTATGGTATTGTTATCACTCAGTGATTGATATTTCAGTGAAATTTGATCAATAAGCACTCTATTCATATGTCGCCAAGTCGTTGCTATGAGTTTCTTTGTTTTCATCTATTCTAAGTCTAAATTAGCAAAAGAATAGTTGAGTACCATTATCAGACACGAGCAGCCCGTCCACAGATAGTTAGCCTGTGTTTTTTAAATTTTCGAAATGGGTTTTCGAAGATAGAAAGTAGCCTAGGTTAATAAAGACTAACTTTGAAACAGTTAAATATATATTTTTTGGATTTTTTACGCCTTTTATGAATCATACAAAAAGTAATACTGGTAGATAAACGACAAAAGTTCACTTAAGACGGAAAAACTTTAAATGTCTCTAATACCTCGACATGGACCTGTTTTTTGGAAAAATGTTTTATCCAACTTTTCAACCTCTGGTTATTTTGGACGTTATTGTTTGTACATGATTTTGGTTGCTCATATGAATCAGTAACTTTTATGTTGTGTATGTATGCGTTATTAGTAGCTTTTTAGCTTTTTTGGTCTTATTACCCATATGTTTTTGTTTATGTATTGTATAAATAATTCACAGTTTTAGGTAACAATAACGGTATTGTTGCTTAAAATAAACAAAATTTTTTTGGTAAAAATTCACTTTTTAACCGTTTTTGGATGGTTCGTTTTATTGTGTATCAGTTTTTAGAATTGAGTATTAAAACGATTTAGCTTCAATGAGAAAGCTATCTATCATGTTTTCACCACTAATAAACCCTTTTTGTGATAGCTTAATGAAAAGACGAATAAAAAACACATTGTACAACTCATACCAAAAACATTATTGAAACCTAATCTAATGTTGCTTACTCTGATGCTGATAAAAAATGTAGCAGTTTGCAAAAAGTGTATAACTTTACTCACATTCAATGTGAAAAGATTACGTTTCGTGACCTCTAACTTAGTAGATGCGGGAAATAGCTTAACAGGATGCCGAGCTTATCTTGTTGTTGCTCACCCGTGCGTTGGGCGTATCGTGTTTACATGAAAAAATGTTGAAGTTTTTTTTTTCTGAAGCTTTGGAGAGCGCGACCTTTATCGTGTAATAGTATAATTTTGGGTGTCTGATGACAATAACTATTACAAAATGCAAGACCTCGATGAGCAAAAATTGAGTAGAATTATGTTAATTAATAATATGCTTTATTAATAAAACTATATGTAATAATAATATAAACTAAATATATTACCTACACATAAATATTAAAATTACTGCCTACGTAGCCTAGTGGTAAGGGCGTGTGCTTTAGAAACCGGAGGTCGTGGGTCGAATCCTGCGGGTTATGGCAATTTGGGCTGATCATTGTGTGATCAGCCCAAAATCTGTCTGAAAAGAAACATGATCCATGCGTCGTATGGGCATGTAAAATGTCATTCCACCCACCAATCCGCATTGGACCAGCGTGGTGGGGTGCGGTCCAAAACCCCCTAATGAATTAGGGTGTATTAGGGGAGGCCTATGCCCAGCAGCGTACTGTCACAGGCTGATGATGATGATGATAAATATTATAACTGTATCGTTAGTAAATCTCCTGTGCAGGAACCGTATAGGGAAGTACCGCCACGGTGCCTCTTTCAGGCGCACAATGGTAGTGTACACACACTATTGTCTTATAGTTTATGGGGCACAATAAACTATTTTTAAACACGAAAAAGACAGTAAAAATGAAAACACAACAAATGTTGTTTTTTTGTGTATATATTAATCAAAAAGTACAACTAATATAATTTTTATGTAGTCAAGCACTAAAAAAGGTAAACGTTGAAAGTGCTTATTAATGCTTAATAAAAAAGATCAACATTTTGACATTTCACCGAACACAAAAAAAATCCAAATTGGAAAGCTAAATGTTCCGATGAAGGCAGCGAAGAGTCTTTGGCCCTTGCGAAGGATCTCCGATGATCAGGAAAATACCCTTGTTAACGTCAACTCCTAAATTGGGATGAAATGGATATTGACGGCCGTCGAAGCGGTTAAGAGCTTTATTTGGATACATAATCTGCGCATCGATGTTTTTGTCAGCTTTTTCGGTTATTATTGTTAATTACGGTAAATCTATTTAAAATTCGAAAACTAAATTAACTTAAAACAACGATTGTAATTAGCATATAAATTGTTTATAAACGATTCTTTCATAGTAAGGCAGCAAATAATAAAAAAATTGTTAAATCAAAACTAAAACCAATTTTTTATAACAATATTCTTTCTAATTCACGTTACGAATTAAAGCAAAAATGCAGATTATAAGCTCAAATAAGCTAAGCTCATGGATCATCTTATTTTATCAAAAATTTGATCATTAGTAAAGTGGGTTACATGTCTTTAGTTGAGAAAATAACAACACACAGTATTTGCGCCCCTGTCATCATACATTAACGAAAGGGATAATTATTATATTACTCAATTTGTAGGAACTGACATCCGAAAACGACTGCGAAAATAGTCTTAATTACCTAGACCAACTTATTACCTGCCCACCTGATGCAGGAATCATCATACTTATTAGACAATTGCGTAAACAGCCCATAATTCCCTGAACCATGAAAAATTTTCCCATGAGGTTCGGTTTTCAAGTCACAGACTAATACCACTAGTCCACAGGAGCAGTCTTTTGTAATACGTTTTAAATGAATCAAAGTCTTGTAAATTTTTTTATTTGTAATTTTGGTATTAAATGAAAGGATTTAGAAAAATGTTCATTTTATTTGTAGGGCAAGGAAAAGTAATTCTGGAAGATTAACCGTGCAACTTCTTTTACTAGCGCTAAGTTTTAATGTCACTTATCCCGTGATTTTATATAAGAGGTAACGCTGTTTTACGCGATTTTTTTTACGGGTCATAAATTAATTTGACTTGCAAAATATTCTGTATTACACGTACGATGGCTGTGTTTTTCGTGTTTAATTTATAAGAATATTTTAACATTGGATATGTGTTTATCATCATCATTATCATCAGCGTGTGATGCACTACTGGACATAGGCTCCCCTAATACACCCCCATCCAGTAGGGGGATGTATGTTACAAGTAAAATAATATTTATAATTAAGTTTTGCAATTACTCTGGTACTTATAGAATTGTTTATTTTTAACACGGTTATAAAAACCGGAATCATAAAATCATTTTTTTTCTAGTTTACAAACATTTTGAACAATCGATCCAAGTGTTAAAATATGGTAAATTTCCTGTTTTTGGGAAATAATATCTAGGTAAATACAACCGTGACGATACTTCTGCAAATTTAAAGGACACCGAACCTTGTTAAAGTCCAAGGCTATTATAAAAAAACATTCTGCCTGTAGCAAACAGTTATTTATCACCTTACACTTTCTTAAATAATAATATCAAAGACATAAGAAAAGTGACCTTGTGTTTTGTTTCTTGTTGTGCACTAAATTAATCAAAAAGTATATATTAAGTTGTAAACATGAAGTAAAACTTTTACATCTTACTTATTACATTGAATTTTGTTAAAAAACGACTGAATAATTTATACAAAGGACTGGAAAGTGGTTCGCTTTGATAAAGAGCCAAATAGCGTTTGATTAGTAAAATAATCTCGTATTTGCGATTGCCTTTCTTATCTTCAATTCATTCATGGAATGAGTATGGATAAATTGTAAAAGCTTTTTTTAATTAAATGTAGTTTTTATTTAATGTATATTATTCTGTAATGTATATTATATCACCTTTGTTAAAAAAAATAGAATATGTCCATCAGTTTTATGTAAGTCCTATACTCGTATTGCCCCTAAACCACTAGAAAATTAAGAAAAACAAAACCAAATTAACAAGGACTATAATTTTAACATAAGGTGCATTTGTTTTGAAGTGAACACAGAAAAATAACTGTAACTGTTTAGTACTTCACCCCATGAAGCATAAATAATCTAACCGTACTAAAATGTAAACCATCATCATCAGCAGGAGACTTTAGTTATCCTCTGCTGCATGGCCTTTTTAATTGAACGCAAAAATGACTGATCCTATGTTCCTTGAGTAATCAAGTAGAAAAAGACTCTCTTTAGAACCGGCTATTGTACAGAGATCGGCATCTCACCTAGTTTGGACTCGACCAACGCGTAAAGTCTAACTAAACATATTTAAACATTGAGTACTATCCATGGTGTGAAACTGAATCACATCGTGTGGTTACACTTTGTTTGCCCTGTTAAAAAGGTAATGGAAAAAGTTATAAAAAGAAGCGATAGGGAATAAATGATAAGGAGCACTTAAGATTAATTTTTCTTAAAAAGTAACTGATGAGAAAACTATGTGAAGAAAAAAATTAATAACTGTGTACTTAAATACATATTTTAAATGAAACTGTAAAAGGTTTGTCTTTTGCATATAAATGTAATTAGAGTTAAGCTGAAATGCCTGTTTTGTTGAAAGCTTCTTAACATTATTGCTTGTATAAAAACTTCGTAATAATACACACGAGGCAAAAGTTTTAACAACCTTGATAGCTTCAATCAACATTTTAATTTATGATGTGATACTATAATGAAAAGTTGACTCCACATCAAACTTAAATACATCCTCATAAATGTAATTTAATTTAACCGCTTTCATGGCCTAGCGGTATTGAACCTCTCTTGTTTCATAAACCCGGTGCTAGTGGGTTCAATTCCTGCGGGAAAGCAACTTTATGTTATCGTTGTATTCTTGTTGATTAGGTTGATGTGGGATTATCACACAGATTCATATAACCTTTTAAATTTATTTTTTGAACCAACAAGAATTACTTTCATCTCGGCAACATGCACAGATAACATATTTACAAATTGTATACCTGTTAATAAATGCATCATTAATATGTTATTATCTGATAATTGTGGACAATTAGCTTCTTTTGACTCCGATAAACAGATCTCACAAAAATATTGTGTAAGAAAAAATTTTTATTCCATTGTATAGAAAACGTATTGAGAAGTTTAGAAGTGATATATTAAATAAAATTAATTATCTGCATTATAATTAAAAGCCGGATGAACTGTATAGTAAATTATTTAAATTGATATCAACGGAATTTAAGAGTATATATACTTCTAAAACAGTCAAATCAAAAAGATCTGCAGTTTTCAGTGAATTGTCAACAGTAGGAATACATAAGAGCAGACGAAGATTATATAAACTATAAAGTGAAAAGACCTACAACCACAATCATTCCTTTGTGACATATGTTAATTTATACTCCAATACATTCAGAAAAGTACGCTGGACTGCGAAGTCATTTTACATAAGAAACAAAACTAAAGGTGCATCGGACAAAATAACAATGACCTGGAAAATAATAACTGGTGAAACATGAAGGGCTGTAAACAGGAACTTTGAAATTCGGCTAAATGTCAATAACAGAAAAATAAAATCTGATGAAGATGTTGCGTCCAATTTTTTAAATTTTTCTTCAGACATTCCTGTCTCTACCACCATATCACTTGTTTCTTCTCTAACAGTTACAGAGTCCTTATTAAAAGAAAATATCAAAGAATGTAAAGATAATTTTTATTAAAGTAATGTAAGCGATAAAGGCATTGTGTCCGCTTTTAAATCTTTGGACATTAAAAAAAGTGTAGATCTGTGGGGGATCTCTATTAAGGTAACAAATTCTATTATTGATGTTATCTCACCTTTCCTTGCAGCTATTTTAAATTATTGTATTACATGTGGTAAATTCCCTGACGTTATGAAACACATTCCGTTATTTAAATCGAGCAGGAACACAGACCCCAATAACTTTAGATCTATTTCTATACTGCCTGCGTTTAGTAAAATTTTTGAGAAAATAATTCTTAACCAATTACTTGTACATGTCAATTCTCATAATATACTTAATAACAAGCAATACGGTTTTAAACGAGGTCGTTCTACAACCGATGCAGGTGCCAATCTTGTTAAAACTGTATTTGAGGCATGGGATTGAATTACATGTGGTAAATTTCCTGACGTTATGAAACACAATAAAGTCATTCCGTTATTTAAATCGAGCAGTAACACAGACCTCAATAACTTTAGATCTATTTCTATACTGCCTGCGTTTAGTAAAATTTTTGAGAAAATAATTCTTAACCAATTACTTGTACATTTTAATTCTCATAATATACTTAATAACAAGCAATACGGTTTTAAACGAGGTCGTTCTACATCCGATGCAGGTGCCCATCTTGTTAAAACTGTATTTGAGGCATGGGAAGGGTCACACGATGCTTTAGGTATCTTCTGTGACCTAACCAAAGCATTCGACTGTGTACAGCATGACTCTTTGGTCAGGAAATTAAGCCACTACGGTATCAAAAGTGCCGCACTCGACTTTCTGACTTTGTACTTGAGCCATCGAACTCAGTGAGTTTACGTGAATGGCAAGAGATCTCCTGGGGCCGCGGTAGGCATAGGGGTCCCACAAGGCTCTATTTTGGGGCCTTTTTTCTTTCAAGTCTATATTAATGACCTACCACACCAGGTTGAGAACAAAAACGAGATTGTATTATTTGCTGATGACACTTTTTACAATTTGCAATAAAACGACATAACTTGCAAAGTGACGATGTAAATATCACGCTTTCGAAAAAAGGGTACTGGTTCAGTGCAAATAATTTATAAAAAAACGAAATGTTTAGGTTTGTGACTCCTAATGTTCCTCAAGCTGGGTGTGATGTGGTCGTAGATGGAGAAACGCTGGACCACGTGGATTCCACTGTATTTCTCGGCATCACAATGGATTCTAAACAGCAATGGGGCCCTCATATCAATAGGCTTATGCAGTCAAAAAAAATAGACAGTTAACCGATGTTGAGACAGCCCGTTTAGTAAATTTTAGTTATTTTCACAGTATTATGTCTTAAGGAATTCTACTGTGGGGAAACGCGGCTGATATAAATAATATATTCCTAATTCAAAAGAGAGCGTTTCAAGCAGTCTATAACCTGGGCCTCAAATAATCGCTGATAAAAACGTTTACAGAAATAAATGTAATGACTGTTTTTTCTCAATAGGTATTTGAAAATATTATGTTTATTCATAAACTTATAAATGAATTTGTAAAACATTGCAACATTTATAATATAAATACTAGGAATAAGTTTAATTTTGTTCTTTCAAAAACTAGCTCCGAAGAACACTAAAATCTTTCATGGGACGATGTATGCATACTCTTCGACTACAAAATCCCAGAAAACGTTCAGCTATTGAAAAGCTAAGTTGCTTAAAGTTGTAAAGGAACGTTTGTGTGTTAAAGGATATTATTGCTGCAATGACTACTTCATAGATAACACACCCTGGTGATGAACTGTTCGCTCCAGGATATTTCAAACGATTAAAATGTGATGTTTATTAAAAAAAAATCGTAAAACTTAATGAAAGAAGGAAAAAAGTCCCTCTTAGTTTCTTACGCCGGTTCTTCTCAGGTCAGAGGCTTCTATTTCCGAATCAGTAGTAGTTTATTTGGTAATCAATAAGAAAGTGTAATAGTCCCGGTTGCCGAAACCATCTTTGGCAGTTCTACCGTTACCAAACTTATTTATCAATGGAATGAAGATTTCTGGGTTATGCCTAATAGCTAACTGGTTGATATTGAGAAAAAACTATTTAAAACATGCTTTTGTAGACGTTGACGTAGTTTTTAAGATATTTTGCAACTGAATTGATTTCGGTTTATTTTTTATTGCTAATTATTTTTTTTCGTTTGCTAATAAAATGTTTTTCAGTGTCTTTTAAATAAGAGACCTACTGTCTTAATAAACTTATATAAATTAAATAAAAAAGTTATGCTAAGGTTTATTTAGTTAATTAGTTACTTGATTTGTGTCTATTTTAGTACTATGCACCCATAGTATATAAAGAGTAAGAGTGAAAACTTAGCAATTTGGGTTAATCAATTTAATTGGGTTTGGGTTAATCAATTTAATCTGAAGGATTAAAAGCCGAGCCCATGATAAATTAGGAAATTGTCTAGGTTTTTTTTATGAAATATAGATAACAGAATCATAATTAACTACAATATCTGTTCACGCGCATTTCTATGTCGCCTTACACAGCCGCAAATTGGTTACGCAATACTCTTTCTTCCCTTTCTTACTGTACCGTTCCTTTTCGCCTGCCCTCTTGAAGAAAGTGGGTTAAAGGTGAAAACTTCGTGACGCGGTCGGCGGCCAGCGCCGCCACTGTCGAAAAAAATTGCCTTCGGGAGCTCCAACGCAACGCATCACATTTCGTAAAGTCACGCGATGTGAATGGCCAACGCTCCGTTCCTACAGTTTTACGTTTACCGCGAACCTCAACTGCATCAACGAAGACGCCTGCAGCTGTGCCGCCATTAGACGAGGTATTTATCGTCCCTTTTATCGCATTTCCAATCCGGCTTCTTTAAAAGGATCTACCATATCGCCGTCATTCGAGCTAGTTTGTCCAATCAAATTTGGCTGACGAAACTTGCGTGACCACGCGCCCGCGGAACTAATATCTAATAGCTAACTGGTTAATATTGAGAAAAAAAACTATTTAAAACATGCTTTTGTTGACGTTGACGTAGTTTTTAAGTATATTTTGCAACTGAATTCATTTCGGTTTATTTTTTTATTGCTAAATTTTTTTTTTTTCGTTTGCTAATAAAACGTTTTTCAGTGTCTTTTAAATAAGAGACCTACTGTCTTAATAAACTTATATAAATTAAAAAAAAAAGTTATGCTAAGGTTTATTTAGTTAATTAGTTACTTGATTTGTGTCTATTTTAGTACTATGCACCCATAGTATACAAACAGTAAGAGTGAAAACTTAGCAATTTGCTATCGTAATAAGAAAGCCTTATTAAAAAAATATTACCTCGTAGACTTAATAAAATATGCGTAATCTAAAATTGGTAGAGTTCAATTCTGCCCGAGGGAAATCAACTTGACTCAACCCATAGGTTTGAAATTCAAGCGGAATCTAGAAATTTAATATGGCCTCTATTAGTTTGAACATAATCCGATTAGTTTGTCAACGAATCCAAAAAAAACTACTGTTTGCGTTTGCTGATAGATCAAAATGCTGAAAGTATTGAAGTTGAAATAAAAAGCAAGAGAATACCTTCACTAAACATTACATTCAAGCTAAAAATTCACTTTAATGTGTTCCTAAACATGTAAAAAAATACGCTCATGCTTTCAATGTCATAGGTACTAACTCACTTTTAAATAAAGAATATTTTGTTGATTTAATAGACTGAAGCTATTTTATTTACCAATAGTGGCTATATGTTTATTGATTAATAAGTACTGGTGGTAGGTCTGCTTTTTACAGGGGACCGTCTGGGTGGGTACCACCACAGTGCCTATTTCTACCGCAAAGCAGTAGTGTGAAAGCACTACTGTGTTCCGGTTTGAAGGGCACCGTAGCGAGCGAATTAACTGGGTAAACGAAATTTAACATCCTATGTCTCACGAAAGGCAGTGCGTTGGTAATACCTGTATTGCCAATGTATATGGGCGTCGGTGACTACTTTCCATCAGGTGGCCCCGACTGCACGTCTGCCTGCGTATGCTATAAAAAAAAGTTAATAACCCTTGTAATAATTACGTAAATATCAATGTGTATAAATACAACGTTGAAAGTTTGAGGAAATTCTTCAAATCAAATGGAATTTAAAATTAAAAATGTCAAGTATAAAAAAAATATTTTCATTTCTCAAAAATGCAAAATGAAAGTGTATTAGCAACTGTAAGGGAAAGCAACTTGCAACTGTTTCAGAAAATCACGTTTAGTAACCGCAATTCATCAGACACGTAAGATTACGTTGCAAGAATTTGTAAAGATTCTGTCGCTTCGAGCAATCTTCGACCAATTTTCGTATTTGCAATTGGCTTTGATTTTTTTTATTTCGCATGAAAAACTTAATTTAAAAACAGCTATTTACACTATTAAAAACAAACTTCTGGGATAATGGGATAAAACAATGAAAAATATTTCTTAAGAGATGTTATTGACTGCGTTCATTGTAATTTATTTATAGTTTATGCACTAAATTTATTTATAGTTTATGAACAGAGCCGCCTCTGCTCTTCTAATGCCTTTTCACGATTTATTTCCGTAGGCATTATCGCCCAGTCAACCTTAAGGTAGTGCAGAGTTAATAAGTGGGGAGGTCATAGATAAATTACAAAAGAGAAAGTAGTGGATAAACTTAAGCATATATAATAAATAATATAATGAGTTATAGAATGATAATACATATTATATTTAAATATGTATATATAATACATAAATATAATATGATCCATACAAATGTCTATATACATAATGGCTTATTCGGCCAGTTTTAAGAAGGTACTCTTTGGTTTTTTTTGCGGTAAAATTTTTGGCCCTCCTGTTTTCGAGAGGTGGCGCAATTATGTAATAAGTAATAATCAATATTATGACAGTGCAATGCCATGTGAAAATTTAGATATCACATATTTGAACGAATTGTTATATCCTTACAGTGCTAATTATTTATTTCAAGTCCTAAAATATTACTAGAGTTTAACAGCGAAAATTTCGAAAGTAACTAGCGTTAATACAAAAATTTCTATAGTAACTCTCAAAACACGGAAAAAGTACTCTAAAAAGAAAAATCTACAGCATTCAATAAACATTGCGTGATCTGATATCGCTAGTTCCCGATCGAACCCCAGGGAAATCGTTTTCCTCGATTCGAACTTCGACGAACTACAAAATAACAAGCCTACATCAGTTCATAGCACTACCAGATCAAGAGCAATAAGTAACAAAGAAGAATATACAGCACACAAAAATAGAGATTTCTATTGAACAAAGTGAATATTGCATCCGGAATAATTTACAATCGTGCATTCCGTTCAATAGTTAAGGTAACATATTATAAAAAATATATATTACATAAATACTAATACATACATTTGATACATTAAATAAATATCTTTAACACTATGTACAAAAAATATTTTAAATATAATAATAATGCTCGAGGTTGAAGACTCTGACCTGAAAAAGAATATTATTTTTTTTAAATAACCTTAAACGAACAAATCATTATCAGATTGTGATTAATTTGATTTTGATTTGATTAATTTAAGTAGTCATTTAAACAATAATGTGCCTTAAAACACAAACGTACCTCAAAGGCTTTTTTAAATTAATTTTAACAGAGTAACTTAGGCTACCTTGTTTTATAAAAAATATGTTACCATGCGGATGAAGTTGCGTGCTCTAGCAAGTGATGACTAATTATATTGATACAATAAAAATATTTTTCTTTGTCCAACGTCACTGAATACATTGATCTCGTTTGTAATTTTATTCTCTTAACACAATGAATCATTAAACAAAGCTTAATTATTCACTGCGCCCACTGACTCTGAATAAATCGTAATTGAGCGTCCATTCAATTATACAATCACAGAGGCGGAACATTGACTTAAAATTTAACAATGTAATGAAATGTTGCGTTTTTTACATCCATATTAAAGTGGAAAGATTTGTTTTTTTGTATGTATGTCTGTAATAAATAAACTGCAAAACTACAGTGCTGTTTTAAAAAAAAATCTTTCAATATTGGAAAGTTTAATTAACGTTTACTAACATGGGTTAATTATTATCCCAGAAAAAATTATACCAGCCTTTCCACGACTCCTAGTCGCTTATTATAATAGTGACAAGTTATTCGATTAATGACTCTTAATATTAGTAAAGACAAGATAACATTTACTAATAAATAAATAACAGGAAAAAACGTTCAAACCTTCCTACCCGTAGTATATAAAAAAAAGGGTTGAATTTTTAGATACACCATGCATAAAATATGTAAACACAACAATCAATAAACTACTCATGCTAATACATGTATGGTGGCCAAATATTTTATAAAGCCCTTTAAAGCCTCGCAACAATGTTTCAACTTGTTACTAAATACAAAGACACTTTCTTTTATGAAACTGGCATAAATTTTCTTTTAAGCGTGCTGCTTTATTCGAAATATTTCATAATGTTGCGGGAAAGGTATGTACTCCCTATAGCCATTAAATATTTGTAACATACAGCGCGCATCTAATTATCGTAAGGACTTATTAAAGCAACAATGTTGGTCCCTTAAGAACCAACCTGCCATGCTCCATTCTATTGGAGTATTAAACAAAATAGGTCGAAAGCATAATGAGTATAAGAAGTGCAAATATTGACGTAAATTTTGGTTGCAAAGCTAGCTTTGTCCCGGTTTCATAATATTGATTGAAAGTATTTGATTGTTTTTATTTTCCGTCAGATGATAATAAACATATACAATAAGAACCTAACAACCACTTACGAGATGGTAATTATGTGTGCAGGGAGTGGATACAGTTAACACAGAATCGTAATCCTTGGCGTCTCACCGTGGAGGTGTATGCTCAGCAGTGGATTTCAATAGGCTAATAAAATAATGATATCAATTTTATATCATTCTGCTATTCGCGGATGCAATAAATTTAATATAAAATAACTTATTGTTGACTATCTTTTTAACTTTGTGTGAATAAAATAAAAAGGCTAATTCAACTTGGGTATTGACATGTATGACTTGAATAGATGTACAATAAGGTGGTCTCTTTTTTACAAGATACCGTCTGGGGTTGTTGCGCTGCGTGCCTATTGTTTAACTGCATACGAAGGCAGACATGCAGTTTGGCCACCTGATAGAAAGTGGTCAACAACTCCCATTAACATCGGCATCACCATTTTTTTAACCCTTCGTGTTCTACGTGCGGTATTCCACACAAATTTACAATAATTTGAAAACTATGAAAGCGCGAGAGCACATGTTCCGTTAAATTAGTCCAGTGACTGCCATCAACCTAATTACGCGCGTCTTAAGTGCGCGCGGGCATCACTGACCACCTCGTACGGCGCGTTCTTATATAGGTATGTTGCGTAATAGAAGATTTTTGAACTTTATTATTCAATTAATATTTAGGTGTCCTATATAAGAGTTAATTGTTACAGATATAAAGTTTATAGAAAACATGTCTAAATTGATAGAGTCAGAGCACTTTTCGATGGAACAAATGAGTCTGAGTTAGAAAATGAGAATTTTGAGAAAGAGTCTGAAATAAGACTTGCATTCCGCCAGTTTTCAAGAACAGTCGTGAAGATAATTCCTGCAACTGAAATAAACAAAAACCTGCTGTGATAACATTTTATAATGACACCAAAAGCGGGTGTTGATATGGTTGACAAGTTGAGCAGAACTTATGATGTATCACGGAATTCTAAACGTTGGCCACTGACGGTATTTTTCAGTTTACTCAATCATACCGGAATAAATGTTATGATTATACATATGTTCAACAACGGAATAGAGAAAAATAAAACAAATTAGAGAGGAAAGTTTCTTTAGTAAAAGAGCACTTGAATACAAGAAGAAAAAATCAATAACATCCAAAAGTCCTGCTCACCCGGATCTTTAGATATTTTGGTAATCTCTGAAAATGTATCTAAGCCTCCTGCAGAAAGGCCTAATATGATGCAGAGGTGTTCAGAATGTCCTAGAAAAAAGTAAAACATGTGTAAAAATTTTACAAGCCAATATGTATGGAGCATGCTGATTTTTTATGTCAAAAATGCGGTAATTTTGTTACCAATGATTTCAATTGAAATTAATGATTACTATGTTTATTCCTAGTTTAGTTCTTAGTATATTCATTGTTGACTCCTAAACTTAAACAATTGTAATAATTTACATGTCCCATTTTCAATTAATATACAAGAAAAACAAAGACGTATTATTAAGATTAAAAGTTATGTTTCTGTTCATTTATTGATTAATCTAATAATAATAATAAAACACTTCTTTTAAACCTATTAATTACAATGTATGGGTAATATTCCATAAACAAAACACTGAAATAATTGAAACATACTAGTCTTATTACATCTTATATTTTTGGGTTTGCACACCCCACCTAGTATAGGACAGGCTTTTTAGTCACCTGGTACACGGAAGGTTAATCGTGGGGGGTAATAAAAAAAATGCCTACGCATACCCGTCCTCGCGGGTCAAAGAGGGGTTACGTCGGACTCGCACCGACTAAAACCACCACGTTGTTCCTTCCTGACGCCTTTAGGGTGGGGCCACAGTACGTGTATACCCACCTGCAACCCCACTAGCGTTGGCCGCCGAAGCTGCCCTATCTCGGCTCTACGGCCATCTGCCTCCCTCTGGGCGCGTCGGAACTAACGCGCTCTTCGTCTCGACCCCTGTAGTTAGGAAACAGACTCCCCAAGTCTGTTGCTCAGGGACCATGGGAGCCAGGAGTTCCCAGCCTACGCAGGGACGAGACTCCCAGCCCCTAGCAGCGGCCCGATGCTAAGCTCCGCCGCTAGCTCCATTTTGGCCACACCAGGAGGAGAGATCGACGACACCATGCCGATGTCCCCGCCTCACCGTATCAGCGGTGCGGCCCCGCCGAGTCACGGAGGATAGGAAGAGCGGCCCACGGAATACCGACACTCATCTTCCCCGCGACTCCACCCTGGCTGCGAACGACAAGAAGGGCGGCACACCTCCTGTAACCTGCAACTCCTTCGCAACCTCCTAGGTGCATCCAATGCGGGCTTATTCAGCCTGCTTTGAGCAGCCTCCTCCAAGCAGGCTGAACAAGCCCACGCCGGCCGGCCTTGCACCACAGGCTGCCCAGGTTCCTCTTAGCTTTTCTGCGGCTAAACAGGCCGCTGGTAATGAGCCCCACCGCTACGACAAAGCGAGAACCTGTTCAGGGGGAAATTCGGCATTATCAGGGATTACACCAACGCGTTGCTTACCGTAAGACAAAGGAAGTTACGTCTTGTTTACCCCGTAAATACGCTGGCTACGGTGCCTTTCAAACCGAAATACATTAGTGTTTTCACGCTACCACTTTACCGCCCCAGATTTTACAATTAACAGGGAAAACGAGACATAACATGTCATGTCTCCAAGCAGTTAGCACATTTCTGGTTCATCCGATCATCATTTCCGTTGCGATTCTTATAACTAGGGCGTTTTAATTTCATCTGATAAACGTACTGCTATCTTATAGCTTTAATTTGTATAGATTAGATAGAGGAGACACAAACATTAATTAAACGCTATGTTACTTTATTAAATAATAAAATTAAATGTTTAAAAACCTTTTTAATCGAGTCTTTTCATGGGAACTTAAAAAGTAAAAGTATTGCTGTGGATTAACGCCTGAGTATTTTCTGAAAACAAAACTTTGAAAGCCCTTTTTCTCGATGTAGTAAGATGAGTTTCATTGAAACCCGTAAGTTTTCCGAGAGGTGGATCAGTAAGATAAACTTTTGGTGCCTGCTTATTATGTTCATGGGAAATGGATGAATTTATTGTGAAACTCGTTGTTATGGACAAATAAAAATTTGAGTTTATAAAACTGAAAACAACATCTAAATGATTAGACTCTTGATGAGGTTTTTTTTCTTACATGTTTTTTTAATAGCCCAATAGCTAGACACTTTTACGTAATTATTTGTTTTCAATTTTATTAGGACGTGGGTTAGTCGTTTGCAACCTGATATTAGTATATTGATATGGAATAGCTGGATGAGACTAGGATATATTATGTATTTACCAAATGCGTGCTTTTTTCCGTAAGGACATAATTGCGTATACCCGCCCTTGCCGAAGCAAATACGGGTAACGTGATACGCGACGATCTAACGCGCCCTTCGTTTTGGCTCAACACATAAGTATCTGACTCCCCCGATTCTGTTATTCGCGGGCCATGGGAGTGAAAAGATCCCAGCTCACGCATAAGAAAGACTCCTAGTCCATGACAACATGCCCACCGCCTACTTTTCAGTCATCTGCAGCCTCCTGCACTACCAACTTTACTTCTCAGAATGGCTAGGTTCATTTTTACTTCCCCACTGCTGGACTAGGCTGTAGGTACTGAACTCCACCGCTACGAAAAAAAGAGAACTTATTGGGGGCACTTAATGTATGGTAGTTAGGCTTAAGTTTAACCAAGGATTGATTTTAACTATTCCTTAAATATTTTTTTTTGCTTTTAATTCTGTTACGAACATTGGCAATTATTTGTATAATCAATTCATGATATAAAACAAAGTCGCCTCGTTTCTGTCCATCCCTATTTCGGTAAAATCTATAAAACTACGCAACGGATTTAGAAGTGGTCCTTTTTTAATTAATAGAGTAATTTTAAGGGTAAGGGTAATTTAAGGGTAATATGTAAACAACATGCATAATATGAATTATGTCTCTGATGTCATGTCGTTATAAACACATTTTTTTAACCACTATTTAAATTAAAGTAAAGTATTACTGTATTTTACACCTTAATAAGGTAGATTAAAATTTTGCTGTGGTATTTGTCTGTAAGTTTAGTAGAATCCACAATAAACATTTTTATCCATTACATTTTATGGGATTAAGTTATTAAATTGCTTAGAGTTTTAGGCAACACATCAATTATGCTTTTCTAATCAAGTACCATTTAAGGTATTTTATTAATTTATACAGATCAATTTAAACCTGTATAACATGTAATATACATGAATATTTCCAAGGAGAGCGGTGCAACGTTAGCTGGTATCATGATTGCAACCCGTGTAAAGCCGTGCCGGTCACCACTTGTCACTAAATTCAAATTTAAATATCGGTATTTTACATAGAAGTATTACATTTACTCATTGACGCCAAGACCTAAAAATAATCTGCCAAAAAAACTCAGTTTGCCTTCAAATTCTTAGTTATCTTTTACAATAAAGTTAAAACAATATACAAATAATTTATTTATATATAAAAATAAACTGCCCAAAGAATCCAATAGTTCTTTATTTAGACACGATAACTATGTCTTTTAGTTGCACAAGCATATTAAAATATAGATGAAAACTACTGTGGAAATAAATGATGTATCTCAAAGTAAAAGTTTTGCGTTTGGCTTAGTTACAGTTAAGATTATACAAATAATATTTATATTTAAAACCTTACTTCATTCATTGCATGCTTTCTAACAACAATTTCACTATTGAAACAGCATCTTTAAATTATAAAGTCCTATATTATCATCAGTGTATGCTAGTCCACTGCTGGACATAGGGGTTTTGGACCGTTTCCCACCACGCTAATCCGATGTGGATAATAAATACTAATACTGGGTAATAAAATGTGGGGCGAAAAATACGGTCCACCCATCAGGTGGACCGTATTTATAAATGCCCATCTGAAGCATGGATTATGTTACTTTTTAGAAAATTTGGTGATTGGTCCAAACAACCAGAAAACAACATTAACACAAAGTTGTTTCCCCGCGGCATTCGAACCCAAGACCACCGGTTTATAAAGCTCGGAACAATACCGCTTGACCACGGAGAGATAAAAATTATTTTCGGCCTGAACCAGATTTTATTCATTTAAAACCTACGTCTAATTGCTATTGAATATGTAATTAATATGAAATTTCATGCAGAACTCTTTAGCCCCGATGTATAAAGCCAATTCCTCGCAACGTAAATTAGATGCTCATGTTTCACGTTTAACAAAAATATATTGCGACCTTTGAGTTTGTTATAACAGCAAACAAAAAAGGAAAAAATACGCACGTGATTCTGTCAAGTGAATGTATAAAATTGGAATCTTTGAGTAACAAGAAACATGTTGTCCCATTAGGCAATTATTTAAAAAACGACAGTGTAAATAACTTCTAAAATAAGTGAATGCCTACGGTGTTTTCTTTTAAAAGTATTCATGGATGTTTATTTATCTTTCTTAAAATACTACCTGAGTAATTATTGATAATAGATTCAAGTGGAGTACGGTGCATAAACCCCCTAATTTAGAAGGCGTAAGGTATTATCGGAGAGCCCTGTGTCCTGTATATGTTTTTTTATTTTTGGGGTATGTTACACATGCCTATTAAGGGCCTTTGTCACAATCTCACTGACTAAGATTACCATACTATTCCATCCTGCAAAAAGCACGTTTCAAAAGTTTTCACATTATTTACTGCCACTGCACTTGCGTTCGCTACCGAGTCAGTTCTGTCACGAACCTGAAGTCATTAGACTTAGCTATTTTATTATACCTTGGTTAAACATTACGAATAAGGACCATTTTTCTTGGACGTAAATTAGTCACGGTTATATCATTTTTCTTGTTTAATGAAAATTTATTATGACCGTTGACTTTATTACAGCAACGAACAAATGGAACTTGAGTACGTGCTTCTGCCAACTGGATGTATACACTTTAATTATACTCCTTGAGTCTCACAAAATTTTTACGCTAACGTTGTTTTGATAACATTTCGCATATCAAATGAAATGCGGCTACAAGGTATTTAAAATTAATTTTAGTACGAAGATTTTATAACTAAAAACATGTGTGCACATAAGTTATTTATTATGAATGTTCAAACAGTGAAAAATGTGTTAAACTAAATAACGCGACACTCCAACAAGGGACGTTAAAAAACGTAGGAACCATATAAACTCGTTTTATACCGTAGAAGCAATTTGCTCTATGCTATAAAATAACGAAATAAACAGACTCATAAGCTTTTAATTGAAGATATATATAATGTAATATTAATTGCTTGAAGAAATGTTTGTAACATTACAGTTATAGAAAATATGCGCCACAAATCTATTCCGCACTTCAATAAATGATATGTATTATTTTTCAATTACGATGCCCTTGATATCGAAATGCAAAAATACGAATCTAATCCCGTTTTCCTATCACGTATATTATATATTGTGAAACCAACTCTATGCAAGTAAGCTGTGAAATTATAGCAGAATTATACATTAAACTATCCTTTTAAGAAAGTTAAACGTTTCAACTGGTATATTTCGAGAACAACTCTGCGGAGGGAAGATAAAAAGAGGGGATATCCTTTACGACTTTCTTTACCGCTGTAGCACTACAAAACTAAACTTTTTAAGAAAAAGTCATTGACGTAACTTTTGCAATAACGCAAAGAAAAAAAGCTTAGTCAAATTAAACCAGAAGTGGCTGCCAGAGAGCTTATTTAATGTGTAATGTGTGTGTAATGTGTAAATATATTTCAATGTATATAAGTTATTTTTAACCAGTTAAGAGTAAATGAGTATAAATACAATAATTATATGTTTCTTGGAAAAAAATATTCTCAAAAATATTAAGAAAGAAAAATATTTAATGTTTTTGATATGTACAGCTGATAAAACAGTAATTAATTTAAAATTACCGCCAGCGTACGTCTTCTTGCAATGATGATTTTAAATACTAAAGCAAACCCTATGATTTATATTATCATGAGTGTAAGTAGTAATATTTTATCTTTAAGTAGTAATATACATAAAGATAAAATAGTAATACTGAAAAATTTTCAGTTTTTAGAATCTAAACTCAATATTTAAAGCAATCGTTGAGTTTGTGTAAATATTTGAACCTTCAGTGGATATTCGTTTCGGGAAATAGAAAAAGTATTACTGGCAGATTAACGGCGAAAGTTCTTTCCGGTAGCGAAAAGTTTTAATGCCTCTTTTTCTACGATATTGCAAGATGAGTTTTATCGAAACCTGTAAGTTAGACGACTGGCGTACGGTATAAAACTTTATACTTTGTTACATGTATAATAAGTGTATGATGTTTTTTTCCTACATATACGGTGGTTGTTTCGTAATTTTTGAGTACTACTTTAACTTAAAATATTCTTAAAAATATTTGATAGAAGCCTTAATTTATGTGGCTTTTACAAAAAAATGGGTCGGATGGGCATGTAAAAGTCGGTCCACCCACCAACCCGCATTGGACCAGCGTGGTGGGATACGGTCCAAAAACCTCCTAATTGTTAGTGGTGTATTAGGGAGGCCTATGTCCAGCAGTGGACTATCAAAGGCTGATAATGATAATGATGATGATGACAAAAAAAATAGTTTCAGTTTCTATATTAACTTGATTAATTTGCCTGGTAAAGCAGTTTCATCACAGTTCCCGAATTTAAATATGACAAAAAATAAGCTGATAATTTTTATAAAACTTTCGAATGGTTCATACTATCTTTATATATTATGTTATATATTTAAATACATACATACATTGACTATCAAAAAAGTTTTTAAAAATTTCAACAATTGTACGAATTTGATGCATCAGAATGTTCAGGGAATGATCAGTAAAGAATTTGAAATTAAACAATTCTTAAAAAGTCCTAAAATAAATGGTTTATATATAACTAACCACTGGCTACAAGAGCATTAGTGAATACGTAATTCTAGATGTCACCTAGTTGCTAGCCTGTTCAGTAAAGACAAAGGTGTTTTGAAATATACTAACCAGAAAGATATTGTAAGCCTTTCTATCGAACAGACTTTTGTAATAGCCCGTGCTAAGCATTTTTCTGTTTTTGACTCGGATGTTACGCTTCCAGACTCTTGTCTTTGGTAAGCAGAGTTCGCGGAAAGCTCCCGTCCCCACGAACAAGGTTGTGCAGAGCTTGTGCATTCATTGCTGTATGCGTATAAACACCTCCAACTGCGTTTTATGAATCTTTAAAAGTTGTGCTAGAAGAACAATTTTTAAAGCTCTATCGATGTAAATGTAATAATTATATTTTCATTTTATAAAACCTTAAAGATTTCATTCTTGTATGTACTAGAAACATTAAGACTTTTGCTACATGTACATATAATATTTTTATAATTTGTTGACCCTTAAACAAGTCAATTATGAAAAAGTTTGTTTGTGTTTTTAAAACGGTTTTAAACGCTAGGAATAATGTAAATTAAACGAGGTAAATTTTGTAACATCTTTTATTAAATTATAGATAATATTCGCTTAAATGCCAGTATTTTAGCAGATATATTTTTATTCTTTTATCTAAAATTCTGTGCCTCAGAAGCTGAAATTATTTGCTATCTCGAGTTATGTGATATTATAAATCTAACTAATATAGGAGTCTTTGTTCATCTGACATCAAAATAACCGTTTTTTAATCATTATATTGTGATATATAACCGATAAATACATCAAAACAATATTTCTAAAAATGTTTGTCTGTCTATCTGTTTATTCGGCTTAATCCCTTAAAAATAGTTGGTCCAATTTTGACGAGAATTTCACTGGAAGATAGCTAATGTAACTTGGAGTAACTTAGATTTTTTAGTTACAAAAAAAAAACTAAATAAATTATAACTCATACAAAAATGTAAACGAAGTCACGGACACCAACTAGTCAATTATAAAAATCAATCCATTAGAAACGGAATAACAAAAGGCGCTCAAAATTGATTACTTCCTGTTTTATGAAGTTGAGTAAAGCAACTAAGTGAATGTATTCTACGCACTGAAAGGAAATTTCCAAAAGGCAATTGATATATGCAACAAAGGACCGGGATAGATTCGTTTCAGGGACTGACAGATTTGGCTATTGAATTGTCAAACAGTCTTGAATTTCGTAACTGTTAAATGGAAACGTAATTTTATATTCGCCGTCAAAAATATGTATCGTTTTAAATATAATATTTAATTGTTTTGATAGAATAATCAAAATTTTGAGTATTTTATGAGAGTTAACACAAATCTTACTTTTTACATGTCAGTTACACAATAAAAAAATATATTGACTACTTTTTTATTTAGTTTAGGACTTTTTTTTAAATTTCAACTCGTAATTTTAAACGTTAGCCTTGCCGGCGAGGTGACAGAGCTAGTTTGCTAATTGGCCCGATTATCACTAATTATAGTTCATACGCAGAAAATTAGTGTATAAACGCTGGCTATAGTGCCTATAACTAATGATTTGCGGCAGATATAGGAACCGTGTGGTCCTTTCTTAAATTTTCCCATGTAAGACCTACGACATGAAAAAACGTTAAAATACTTAAATTTAAATTTATTTGAGCATAAAAAGTTTCGATTGAATGTTAGAGAAATAATAATTTTAATCTAAAATCATAAGTCATATACTAGCATTAGTTTCAAATTCCCGTTTTCGCATGACGTAAAACATTCATTTTGCGAATCTCAGTTAATGTTCAACGCAATATTTTTGACGTTAAAGTTGAAGTAATAATTCAATACACTTGAAATAAATAACATTACAGACATAATTAACCTATAATAATATTATAAAGAGAAAATAGTGGTATTTTTGTGTGTATGTTAAATGGAATAAACTTAAAAACTGCTGTAAGAAATTCTTTCGCTATTCGAAATTTAGATTCATTTTGAGTAATACAGAGTTCGTTTTACCCCAGGAAAGTCTATTTCAAAAATCTCAAAATAACGTGTCAGAGCCATAGACAGTAGTAAAAATGTAAATAACTTTACCTTTAATAATATTCTTTTTAAATTAAACATAAAAATTCGTTGACACTAATAACGAGAGTTCTACGGCAGTGTAATTAAGGTTATGCTATCTTTCTTGTTTAAAAAAATTATAGCTGTCATTGACACGATAACATTAAAGTAACGAATTTAATTGAGTACGCAGTTTTGTCTACTGTAAATTGCGCAAATATTTTTTATAGAAATGGTACTTTTAATGATGAACCTATTTATATATATTTTGGAGTGTATTTTACAGTCAATAATCATTTTAATTGGATAGATCGTAAATTATCTTCCTTAATTAACAGAAATCTAAAATTTATAACTGAATTATTTAAAGAAAAATCATATTTGTCATACAGAAATTTTAAGAACAATACTATAAACAAATGAAGTATTTAAAAGTGTATTGAAGACTATAACAATCTGAGTCAAATCTTCATTAGACGTTATGCTTATAAACCGTTTAGGGGTTTAAAGGAATAGTGACAATAACAAAGATATGGTTCAAGTTAGCTTCACAAACTAAATAAATCAGTAAATCAATATCCATCTTATTAAGAAACAAATATTAAGTAACAGCAAGTAATAAAAAAAAATCATTAAATTCTAATATATCTAATAATAAATCATCCATTATTCATCCACCATCATTAATATCTAATAATAAATAGAGATTACTAGATTAATATCTTACTGGTTACAAGTTATTTACGTTACGGCATTAAATAACCTTTTACGTGACTGAGGAGGTGACAAAAAGAACACTGCCTGTATTTGAAGTCGGTCGCATTATTTTTTGAACATTTTAGCTTTTTATACACGTTTTCAATAAGGAATTTACTGTATTGTATTGTGGTTATATCTAAAATATAGATGCACACTGTTTCCTTTAATGTAAATAATATAAAAGCTCAATCGTTGTAAACGATTTAATTTAACGATTCAGCACTAAGTTGTATAAAAACGACGCTAAATGACGAGCATAAACAATTAAACAGAAAATAGGGAAATAATTCAGTTCATCAGGAGAAGTTAAGTACAAAAAAAATATTCGATTTTTTATTAGTCGTGTATGTAGCATAATTGTTGTACACTTGAAATTATACGTGCTGTGTACAAAATTTCAGAAACGCTAAATGATTTCCCCGTAGAATTAAAACAAGTGAGTGTAGCTTAATAAAATATCAAAGCGAAGCGTGAGCATTTCTCATTCAAATTTCAGACCAACGAAAGGCAAATAATATAAAGATCTGTGGGAAGGTTCGTCGTAAACATCAAAATATGAAAGTTCAAGAACCGTGTAATCTTTTGAAGTTTCCGGTGAAGTATTTGTAAATGAGATTGATGTTTGCATCTGTTTCGTAGCTTTATTGTAATAAAAATCGTTTAAATATGAAGTAATATTAAATGCGTAATGGAAAGCAGTTATATTTATTTATATTGTTAGGCCTCCTTTTAATATGGGATTGCTAAGAGTGGTGCCACCTCAGTGCTTATTTATGCCGCTAATTAGATTTATGTGAACACTACTGGAATACGGTAAAAAACCACCAAATGAAAAAGGTGTGCATAGAGGAGGCTTATGTCTAGCAGTGGACTATCATAGGCTGATGACGATGATGATGATGTCCAGTAGAGGACAACCATAGGCTAATTATGATAAACACTACTGTTTTCCGTATTAAAAGGCATACGAGCCGGCGTTATTGCTAATGTCTATAAGCTAGACGTAATATCTGGTGTCTAAGATAGCATTTTTTTATGGCTTTAAGTAATTTTAATATGAAAAATAATTTAAAAATCTTACAACTTCTAAGAAGGTAAGCTAAAAGGGGAGGCAAATAGGAAGGGGCCATTCAGTTGGGCTGGGCAGCAGTTTAGAAGAGAACGAGAAGAGTAACTGAAGACGAACGCCTTCGGTGAATAATTCTCTAAATGATCGAAGTTGAAACGTGATCCCCAGCCGTAGAGTAAGTAGGGTAGAGTCCACACCACTGAGTCACGGAGGAATTGAAGACTGACCTACATAATTACAACACTCCTCTTCCCCTGCGACTCCATCTTGTTAGCAGAGGACTGGGATTGCAGCACGTCTACTGCCATTTTCTTTGTCAGCTATACCTTCCTTAGTGCACCTGAAGCTGGTTTTTCAACCAGTTCGAAGCAATCTCCTCCATGGCTGGCTGATTCTGCTTTGCTCTAAGCCCTATTGCCGCAACAAAGCAATAACCTTGAGGAGATATGTTTGAAGTTGCTTAACGTGCTTCGAACTCCGTAAAAAATCTAAAGAAAGCGACATATTCATAACGTCCCGTAAGCTGAGAGTTTGTTAAAATGTCAGTGGTCGCGTAATGTATCATTAGAAGAACAGATGGCTAATGGGCCAACACGGTCCGGATAAGAGGCCGCGATTAAGACAATTTGCTCATCGAATAACCATGTAGGATACCATATAGGTATGCTACCTGCAGTAGCGAGTTTAAATTTGAAGCGAGTAGCAGGGGATCAGCCATCGTTGCCCTCAAAAAAGGCCTATTTCGAGTAGTGGACTGATGATAACTGTCTGAGATGTAAATAAAATTTAAATTTTAAACTACTTAATATTTTAATAATTGTGTCTTAATTTTAATATTTACTAGTTTAGAATTGTAACGTAGAGTTATCACTGATTTTATTTAAGGTTAATATATATTCGAAGCGTTAAGTTAACGCGACCTTGTATCTGCAGCCCCAATTATATAAAGGGCGAGGGTGATCCAGCGGTAGGATGCATATAGTGTCTAAGGCTAGAACTAGTGCCGAAGGAATCCAGAACGCTATGTCAGTACCACGAAACACCACCTGAGAATACTTATATCATTTAAATGACCATCACGTCGTCATCAAAATGACGTTCAATTGTTTAATTGAATAAAAAAATAATCGCAATATATTACAATAAAATCCGAAAGAGCATAAATCTCTTTATATATTTTATTTACATATACAATAATACTAACTATTTCAATATAACGATTAATCATACGACCTTAACCTCCCGTATACATACATAATATATAAAAAAATCTGCACTTACCTTAAATTTTTCGTTTACGACGCCGTTTTTCACTGAACAGTGAAAATTATTACGCAATAACTCTGATAATGATTTCACATTTTGTCTTTACCGCAAACAAATTGTTAGTTTAAAGACAGAAAACCATTTTCGGTGAACAATTTACGCACCATATCAACCCTATTCCGGTCCATTACCCACCTAATTATGTTAATAAACTCGATGATCGCAGGCCTAGTTGGTTAATTATGTCAGTTGATAACGTATTAAATGTTATTAGTAGGTAAATGATAAGCTCTATCAGTATATGGCAAAAATAAGGTGAAAATAGTTCACTTCTCTGAATAGGGCATTATTCTTAATCCAAGAAAAATTGCCGATAGTAACAGAACAGTGTCACAGAACAGTTCAATGTTTCTTTAATACTAGGGGTGGTTTTAAACTTTTATTTCATTTTGACCGGTTTCCTAAGAAAAGGAAGTAAATCTTGAAGTAATTAAATTAATTGAAGGGATATGTATATATATCCCCTTTTTCATTGGACTGTACGAGTTGTTTATCGTTTGACGACAGTCAATTTTAAAGGTGAACACTTATTAAAGCCATTCGGTAGCCGATCTTCTCTGCCTTGATGCTGCGTCAACCTTTTCCTTTTTTGCCATTAAAAAAATCCAGCTCACGGATTCCTCGTCGCCAGAGTGAGAGGACAGTAGGGACATGTGGGGCTCCCCAGCCAAAATGGAGCGGCCGGTATTCCCACTAACAAACCAACGGTTGCTCTTTTCTATATACATATGTTATTTCGCTATCTAAAAGACAGCGGCCTATTAACAGTCTTCGGTGACCCTGGCGCGACGTGGACTCCGAGTGTGTTGGGACACTCGGACCGTCGCTTTAGGTGCCATGTCGGAGCAACTGCACGGGACTCCTCTTGAGCCCTTTTCTGGGCGGCGTCAATCCCTTTCTTTCTTGACGACCCCAAGGTGAATGTCTCCTCCACCCACGGCCCCTCCACACCGCATTAGCGGTGCGGCCTCGCCGAGTCGCCGAGGATACGGAGAACGGCCTACGGAATACCGACACTCCTCTTCTCTCGCGACTCCATATCAGTTGCAAAGGACAGGAAGGGTGGCACACCTACCTCCTGCAACCCATCCCTCGAACCGTCGAGCTTGAAGTAGCCTCCTCCACGGCTGGCCTTCCTCCTTAGGCCAGCCAGTTTCCTCTTAGTGAGCCCCAATGCTACGACAACTTGTGGTTCGTGGGCGGACGCCATATCGTAAACTTGAGGTCCGAGCGTGGTTACTGAATGGGCGTCACTTGGTCGAAGAATCTTTGAGTAACTTACCAATGAGTACTAGTTTTATGCTAAGTCACATTTTAAAACCGCGAATCGACTCGATCAAGAAAAAAAATTAAAAACATTTGCGTTGACTGAGCAGTTGCCGCTCGAATGCCGTCCACACGCGGACGATCACCCGGCTTCCATGTTTAATCATCGCGTATGTCTTTAATTTTTTTTCTTCGCACAATCTAGTAATTATTGTTGTCATGTCAAACATGTTTACGTCTATTGACAAATAATATTGCCCATAGACAATTTTTGAAAGCGTTCCATTTCGCTTGCTTTATTATAGACTTTGTTTTGTTTTACAAATTTCCGTTTCAATACGAAAGTTTTTAAATTTTAAAAATTTTATTTCTCAATTGAACATTCTAGTAAATAATGTTTTTTTTAAAGTTGTTTAGAGTGTAATTGTTGTTACATGTAATAGTTTCCTTTTGCTTTTTTTAAATACTACTGTTGTTATAAACATATTGTACAAGATCTTGCGGATCCATGTGTATTTTCTTTTATATTTGATTTTTTTATTAATTCTGAAGTTGGCTTTCATTGTTGTTGTAATTTTGTTCTTTCGTGCTGGTGTTGTGTTTTATTATTTGTCATAATTTTTCTACTATTATTAAGCTGGGTGTTTTGGAGTTGTTTTAATTTTTATTATTTTATTCATTGTATTTTTTTTTTTTTAATTTAATCATATTGTTTATATTGATATATATACATATTTATTATTTTATCTATATTATTATGTCAGTTGAATCGGACGATGATTTTTTTTCTCAGCAAATGATTCTGTCACGTCTTCTGATAATGATAGCTTCTCCTCGTGTAGTGATACACTCGTGACATTTTATGTCAAAATTTTAATAAAATCTTCAAAACCAATTTAACACATGCCACATTAACGCTCAAAGTGTAACTATGATGATTTTTACAACACCTTTTTAAATGCAATATTCACGCCATCCTGATTTTTAGAGAGTTGGCTCAAATCACATCTTTCTTCTACCCTATATTCACTCCCTGGATTTGTCTTGGTCGGCAATGACCGCATAGGAAAAGGAGGAGGGGGTGTCGCTATATACGTTAGGAGTGATCTCCCGTATAAAGTACTAGCCTCTTCGTCCCCTGACTCATCTTCGGCTGAGTACATCTTCCTTGAAGTTACGGTAAAAGGTGCCAAGATAATCGTAGGTGTTGTGTATTGTCCCCCAAATGTTGATTACTTCACTGATTTTGAATCGGTTCTTGAATCTTTGGGTTCGGAGTATGTTCACCACGTTATCATGGGAGATTTTAATACTAACCTCCTTGCACCCAGTTCATCCCGAACCTCCAAATTCCTAAATATTATCAAGTCATCTAGTTTTCATATTTTACCGCTTCTAGCTACTCACCACAACCCCACTTGTGAAGACAGTTGGCTTGATGTAATCCTGACCTCTAATCCTTCCATGGTTTCCGCTCATGGCCAATATCCTGCCCCAAGCTTTTCTCGTCACGATTTAATTTTCCTTTCCTACTTCCTCAAATCTCCCAAACCTAAATCCAAGGTATTGCACGTCCGTTCATTTAAAACTTTAGATATCGAGAAGCTTATTATGGATGCAACGAACATCAAGTGGGAAACTTTATTAGATGCGGACACTATTGACCAGAAAGTGTCTATTTTAATAATGCTGTCACCAAGCTATATGACACACATGCTCCTTCCAAAAAGTCAAGATCAGACGGCCCCCTGTTCCTTGGATGACCAGTTTAGTGTGATCGCCATGCGACGGCGTGACTCGCTTTCCGAAAATTTAGACGACAGCGCACTGAAGAAAATTGGAATCGATACAAACTGGCTAGAAATCGTGTAATCAGATGGTACGTAATGCTAAACGCCGACATATTCTCGAAAACATCTCTGCTTCATCTTCTGCTGATATTTGGAAGTTTCTTGGAACTCTAGGTATTGGCAAATCGCGCCTATCAAACCTTCCATCTTCAATATCTTTAGATGATTTAAATCAGTACTTCGTTACATCTTCTTCAATGGATCCCAATACCATATTCAGTACAATTTCACAAATAAATGGTTTGACGCGCTCTATAGTAAACTCTTTTTCTATCTCACCAGTTACTTCAGATGAAACCAGAAAAACAATCCTTTCCATTAAATCCAACGCCCTCGGATGTGACCACATAGGACGTCGCATGATCCTACCTATTATTGAGTTCCTCCTTCCTGCTATTACCCACATCATAAATTTTTCCATCACTAGCAGATCGTTTCCTGCTTTGTGGCGTAAAGCATATGTTCGTCCTCTCCCTAAATGTCAAAATCCTTCTATACCTGCACATTTTCGCCCCATCTCAATCCTTCCTTTTCTTTCAAAAGTGCTCGAGTCTTGTGTCTTGAAGCAGTTTTTTCGCTTCATTCTTGACAACAACTTAATCAGTCCGCTTCAATCTGAATTCAGGCCTGGCCACAGCACTACTACTGCGCTCCTAAAAGTAACTGGTGACATTCGAGCCAGTATGGCAAACACCAAAGTTAAGTCTTGGTTTTGGTTGATTTTCCAATGCTTTAATGCTGTCAGTTACGACATCCTCTTACTATGCTCTCTTATTTAATGGTCTCTGATGAAGCTCTGAGTGGTTTTCTCTCTTATCTTCGTGAACGCCAACAGTCAGTTTTGCTGATGAAAGTTTATCTAATTGGCTTGATATTACTAGTGGCGTACCTCAAGGCGGTATTCTCTCTCCGATTTTGTTCTCTATTTTATAAATTTCATTACATCTAATCTTCGATGTTCGCACCATCTTTACGCCGATGACCTACAGCTTTACTTGCATGGAACTGTCGACAAACTCCGGAAATGATTAGTGACTTAAATCAAAACCTAGATTTTATAAAAATTGGTCTTTAAATTTGGTCTTACTGTCAACCCAAGTAAGTGCCAAGCTATTGTTATTGGCAGTACTCGTGTCCTAGGCAAAGTGGATATGCGTACACTACCGCCACTTAATTTTGACCATTGTCCTATACCATACAGCGAAAGTGTAAAGAACTTAGGGCTGATTGTGGATACAGCACTAAGTTGGAAAGATCAAGTAGCTAGGGGTCTCTCAAAGGGTAACAAATATCCTTAGGGCCCTCTACAGATTTAAAACTTCTTACCGGTACAGATTAAAATTACGCTCGTGCAATCTTAATTTTTCCTATAATCGACTATGGTGACGTGTGCTATTTTGACCTGAATGCAGATCAACTCAATAAACTTGACCAGCTTCTGAATAACTGTATTCGATTCATATTCAATCGTCGAAAATACGATCATGTATCGTCACATCGTTCAGAACTGCATTGGTTGACAATTCGTCAACGACGATCGCTTCGGCTCTCACCACACTATTTTCTCTTCTTTACTCTTTTCGACCCCAACATATTTATCTCCTCATTTTCAACCCTTAGTGATGCTACTAAAAAGAGCTTCGTTCGACACACAATCGTCTTTTGCTTTGTCCTTCACATCGTTCTGATTTTCTTCATAAATCTTTCTTTATTCAATCTATTCTTCTGTGGAATGCGCTACGTTAGAGATCAGGATGGCTAGGACACTTCATCAGTTTAAAAGAGGTACAAAATATCCTTGGATGGGACGACGCAGAACTACTATCTCTATAACAACGATATAAGTATATATTTATTAGTATTTATATAATATTTATATATACACATATATTTACGTATTTATTATTAACATATATTATGTATTATTATTATTCATATATATACATATATATTTTATGTATAATATTGGTAATCGTTATTTTCATTTATAATTCATGTGCACCCACGTTGATCTCTCTGAAACACCCTAAGGATGGCTGGGAGAAAATGCCTAAGGCAATAAGTCCGCCTTTTTGTACTTAAATTGTGCAAGAAGCATAAATAAATAAATAAATAAATCTATAAGAAAATTAGAAAAATACCACTAATCTTGGATAACTTACTTCACATTTATTCCATCAATGTAAGAAAAATGTTCTGAAAACTGCATTTACCTAAATACAACAGTTTAGATCTTAAGGGACTTGCTTTTTACCTTCACAAACCAAAGACTAATTTGAAAAAAAAATATGACCGAATACAAACTACGAGTATTTTACGCAATATAATCATGATTTCTGTACGAAATTGCTCGGGGTATAATTTTTAAGTAGAGTCCGACTGAAACTGGTTTTCTGGTCGAAACTAAAACCGAAAGTTCGGCCGTGACTTCAGTTTGGGCCGAAATTGAATCCGAAACTCACGTGATCAAGTACAAAAAATCTTAAAATGAATACGAAATGTGGTGCTTATTACCTATTGTTCTTCATTAATTAAGACAAAAAATGTAGACGCAGTATATTAAGTGTGTGTTAGTCATTTATTCGAATTGGTAATAATTATTTTATCTATAGTGGAGCGCCGTAACTTTTATGCCTCAGAATCCATGCCACTCAATAAATCTTTTTAAAAATTTTGGAAATCTTTTTATAAGTTATATTTTATTATAAAAGAAGTACTTTTGCAAACTTGATCTGAAGGGACTGCAGGTATTATGGGAAGGGTAGGGATGCGAATAGAGGGAACAACAGCATTTTTAGGTGTTGTTTGCTCGAGCACTAACAGAATAGTGCACGAAGCAACTTGTTAGCCTTAAAACGTAGCGGAATCTGCATTTAAAAACTATTGAGACCAACGTGGCAAAAACGAGTTTGCAAATAATTAAGAAAAACGGACTGACTTACAAAATGCTGCGACAAAACTGCGAAATGACATCGATAAATTTTTCGTGTTACATGCACTTTTGCTTTATACGGTGTCCCCTCAAAAAATAAAAGACTTTAATGTATTAAGATAAAGCTCTTTTTGAAAGGAACTGCCAAAAATACCTTCGTTAAAGTACCGTTGTTACCCCCTACTGCAGATGAACAATAATTTATATAGTTAATGTATTTTTTTAAAATAATTATTTGTTACGAAACTCTTATAAATTATTATCCAAGTTAGTCTGCACTCATAATTTATCTCAAAGAATATGAGAATCTTTACTGTAAACATATTTCGCCTTTTTCCTCCTATTTTTTAGTAAATTGTTGTTAATCATTGTTGTTATCAAGATCGGCCAATAATTTTTTTTAACTTTTTTATTTGAGTCGTCATTGACTGGCCTTGTGCTCCGAGATTTTACTATTTTTATGCCTTACAGCGCTCTACTACTAACAAAATATTAAAAATATATCAATTAGTTTTTTCAAATTAAACTCACATAGCAAAATAAGTATCAAAAACTAAATAACTTATTGCTACTTTTGCATTAAATACTAAGTATAGGTATTTTGAGATCTTACTAATTAATACTTTGGTTTGTATTTGTAGTTCTGAGGAGGGATAAAAACTAATGAGAATGAGATGGCATATATTGAGTATTGTTAACTTAATTTTTTATTTTCTACACTACTTCTAGAGAAACTTGGATACCAAGTTTTTCTAAAGCTTTACCCCTTTCAAAAAAATTTCTATTGGTCTTGCCAAATGACAGCTAATTCAAATAGACAATACAATAAGCAGCTAATTTAAGGAAAGAATATATAAAATTGGTGGTACCAGACGTGGAGGAACGAGGTAACAAAGATACTAAAAAAGAATTATACGCTCTGAATTGAGTATTATTTTGGTCTTGAAGTAAGTTGATAAAGGATAATACAAAGTTATTTCCAGTATGATTTAAACCTACTTACTCCGGTTCGTAAAGCAACGGTCAGTACTCATAGGCCACGGCGGCAATTGTGATTGAGGCATAACAATCCTTTTATAAATTATCGTGTAAAAAGAAATAAACTAGTAACGCAAAGATAGTGAATATATAAACTAGTGATTGACGCAAAGTCTTGTTCAATCTATCAGCAAACTGACTAATGTAAAGAAATATAAACTTTTTGCAAATTATTTCACCAAATACTTACTTATTAAACATTATAGGCACTTTTGTGTCGTACAGTTAATTTTAATTTTTAGCTAATTGGATATTCAGAGTCGTAAATTGTTTGACAGTGTCAATAAGCAATGTTATTATTTAAATATTGGATATATTTGTTTTAATCTGATCAAATATTTGAAGTATTTCTAATATCGAGTACAAAGGATCAAACGATCTCGGGCATCCAAAACGCGTTTTAATTAGAGCATTGCGTGTACAATATTAATATGAGGGATAACGCGTACTGGTGACAGGGGATCGATTATTGTTAATACACGCCGTATCCGAAATTTCAACACAACTAAGTATACTCTGGCAACAAGAAAATACAATAAAAGAAATCCCTAAAACCAGAACTTAGAAGAGATAAAAATATATAGAATAAATAATAAAAAACTAATATTTGAAACTACAGTCTGGTTAATAATAAATACAAATTTAAAAGGCTTTTTCTGTTAAAACTAAATATTAAACTTTTAATATAAAATAATAAATCCTATGACTTTTAATCTCCTGTTTTTTTTAACTGAAATTAAGTTTACAAATTATTGAAGGTTACACGTATTAGATTTTACTTTTAAATAAGGTAGCTGTATTTAAACTAACCTTAAAGATCTCTAATTCTCTAGGAGGAAAACACTGATGGAAGCGGTCTAATGTAAAATCTGTACAAAATAATAAAAAAAGTAGCTAAGAACATATTAAACTTAAGCGACAAGAATGTACGTAGCCGTCGCCACCAAATGATCGTAAAATCATGTACGACCAATTTATTAAGAAAAAATTTTATGTATGCCTGTCTCTGACTCAAATCGACTAAATCCAACGCGTTTTTCGTGAGCTTGTAAAGGAACAAGCGCTGGTCGGAAAATCAGCTCGTAAGACGCGTACGACCCACTCCTCCTCTGAGCCCGCCAAATTTGTTATCCAGGGGTCCTGGAAGTCAAGAGATCTATACCCTTTTAGAGACAAGATGCCAACCCCTACTAGAAGCTATAATGTTAGGCTTTGCCTGTAAGCCCATTAAGACGTCAAAGAAAAAGAGTTGAATTACTCCTTACCAAATAATTCCTCTTCCCCTGGCCCCTACACATCACATAGCAAAGGTCAGTTGCCTACGATATATTGATACCCCTTTCCATTTGCGACTCTATCTTAACTGCAGAGAACATAGATATCAGCACACGTACCCCCTTTCAGCCAGCGCTTCTATTTGAACTGCCTCCATGGCCAGCCTTCTTTTTACTTTTAAAATCATATACATCATCATCATCATCATCAACAGCCTGTAAGAGTCCACTGCTGGACATAGGCCTTCCTTAATCATTAGGGGTTTTTGACCGTATCCACCACGCTGGTCCAATGCGGGTTGGTTGGTGAAATAACTTTACCTGTGTTCAACATTATGCTAAGCATTAATTATCTAACAAAACATTAATTATATAATTTGGTGCATTAGAAGCAGACTAGCGAGGTATGTAAAAGTCGGTCTACCCACCAACCCGCATTGGACCAGCGTGGTGGTTACGGTCCAAACCCCTGATGGATAGGGTGTTTAGGGGAGGCCTATGTCCAGCAGTGGACTAAAAAAGGCTGATGATGTGTGATGTGATGTGAGCGAGGTAATATAACCTATGTAAAAACATTCTTAATCCTGGAAGTACCCTTTAAGTTGTTCCTATAATCAGAAAATACGGAATAAAACGAACTCGGAAAAGTTAATACAGATATCTTAAGGTAAATTTTCGAGGTTTCAAGAAAATCCAAAAAATATCAGTAATGATACACTGACAGGCAACCGGACTACATTTTTACTGGACTTATAACTAGTACCGAAATCGATAAAAATTTGTGGTTTATTTGTGTTTTTTTATGAATTTTATTTTTTTATTTGAAGCTGAATTAAATACGAAATGCTTTTATACAAATATTCAATTAAAAACCCACTGCTGTATTTCAAATTCTCCTTGTACTTTTTAATATTAAGATAATTCGGAAGGACCGGAAAGCGGTAATCCTGCGAAACGCTTACCCGCTCTCCGCTAGTCAACATCCGTTTCATCCCAAAATTGGGCTTAAGGTTAAAAGAAATAACGTTTTCCTTTTTTTAATTGTTTTATTCTTGAATTTTTGTGTAATATTGTATTTTTTTTAAAAGGCTATAAAGGGTGAACTAGCATATTGCTAGTTATATAATTGCGATAAAAATGTTCGAGAAGATATAAGATTATACATTACACAGATTACACAACTTTAAAAAGAATACTGTACTTTTACGAATAAAATTAAAAGCTTTGTTCTTCTTCTTATTGTTCAAGTGACATTTCCTACCGGAGGTAAGCGATCGTAATTGCAATTGGTACCATAAGACGCATTAGAAGTACTATAAAGTGGTGGTAGGATCTGAACGCTTACTTAATAATAGGCATCATCTGTCAAAAACCTAAAGTCGCCGATATAGTGCAAAGGACGTTCTCATTAAAGTGGTACTTGGCCGGTCATGTAGTCACAAGAACTGATGGAAAGGTATATGTCCAGTAGTGGGCTGTAAAGAGCTGATAATAATGATAATGATAAATGAGGATGAAGTATTTCCTGTCCACAAAAATTGTATTTTACCGAAATATGCAGTATTTTTACCTAGCAATTATATGAGCTGTGGAAACTTTAAACTAGAGAATTACATCGTTTACCCACTTCCATAGTTGATTCGATTCTTAAATTGAATTAATATATTTATAGTAGTTTAACCTTATAAAACGACAAAAGTTAAGATAAACTTCGGATTGGTTATACTGATTTTTATAAAATCTGTGAAAACTTGTACAAAACATGACCTTAAAGTGACAGCTAGTTTCTGACATTTTCAGACAAATTTCAAGCTCAAAATGATAACGTATAAATGTCAATCTTTAAATGTCATCGAATAACGACGTAGCTTAGAACAATAAACATAACGACATGCTCAAAACGGTTAAGTGAGTTATAAAGCATTCGCTATCTAATCCAAAGCTCAAGTCATTTGTTGCTACTCATAAGAGTATGGTTTCTATGAAAGCGTTTCACTTAAAGTTTAATATCACAAAAAGGAAAAATTATAAATAATAAATATTACATGTACTCTAAAATTTACAAATTGTTAGTATAAATTATTAAAAAAAACTTTTCGGCTATATTAAAAAGGTAAGGTTTTCACTAATTCGGACATTTTTACATCTATTAACATATTTAAAACAATCTGATGATTATTAGGAATTCAGATTTATGGATTAATACATCTTTACTTTTCTTATCCGCTTATACTCTGACGGTATTCAAAATTGCTACTCAATCCGTCTGCTGCGCAACATCGTCAAGTCGCAATTTAACATTTTAAGCTCTTCGTAGCGGAGCAAATCTCATCTTGTGCAGCTCACAGAGGAACTTGTTTTGAAATTACGTCATTTATCAGTAATCTTCTGATATATGTACAAATGTATTAGTGTGGTATGGTAGAGAGTTTTTAAGTCAATTTAAATTTATAGTAGCTTTTTTGTAGCATATAACCTAATGGAAAGTGGTCACTAACGCCCACGGACGTCGGCAATAACAGGGGTATAATCAATGCCCCCATCTATAAATACGCTGGCTGGTACCCTTACAACGGTGTTGTTTTCACAATATAGCTGTATGGCAGAATAAGACACCACGGTGGTACCGTCCAAGACTGACCCTGTAAAAACGACGTGACCACCATCTGTCAAAAGCTTGTGAGCTTTTACCATATAACCAGTATGATGTGCTGGTGTGAAGAAAAGTTACTGATTGTTACTAAATTTCTATAAGTGACCGAGATAATAAAAATAAAACACTTAAATTTGTCTCCAAAAAACATTCTTAGACTCCCTATTTAAGAGGGATCGAATTGGCTTGCAAAAAAGCTTGCTAGGTATATGAACCCAAAAATTATATTTTAAAACTTCCTAAAGAGGGTATATATGAGAGTCGTTCTTAAGAGTTTTAAAGAGTCTTACATTAAATAATTAATATTGTCTCTGACTTTACGGCAAGAGATAAGAAAAATTCCTAGTTTAATTTTCAAATTTGTGAAAAAATTTTCCTGAATTACTTGCCTAAAAACGAAAACCTATTAAAATAGTAAAAAAAAATTAAAAATACAATCATGTCGAGTTATTGCTAGAATGCATCTAAAACCATATTTTATTTCTTGCATTCCTTTCACACAAATGGTATATTTTATATTGGATACATTTTGCAATAAATATAAATTTACTATTCTAATTCTGATCAATTAAAACTAAGGGAATAAGTCCAATATTTATTAATTACAATCAGCATATTAAGAAGAGATTTACAATGATATTCCTGTATTTAAAAGTTAAGAATGCACACTGAAACAATAATAGTATGTAATGACTCGCTAGCAGAACTTCATAATTCTTTCATGACTGCAATTAGTAAAGGACTGCGTGTAACAAGGGATTATGTTTGCCAAAGACAAACGTACTTGAATTTGTTTTAAACGACCCCGTTTTATTCAGACCAGTACATTTTTTGTTTTAAAATAATAAATAATACTAATTACTTGAATAATTTTTTGTACGTTTTAGTATAACTGTTCAAAACCCTCTTATGAAGCACAAGTCAATGTTTTTTTGAACTGTTTTGTGAACGTAATGTGATGTTGATTTTACTACTTTCTTGTCCATATTTATAAATTTGGTGGAGTAGGAAAAATAATGGCACACGTTTTATCGCCGTTGTAATTCATTCATTTGAATAACGTTTTGTATAAAAAGTAGTTGTAAGAATAAGTTTTTGACAAATAATTCAATAGATTGACTTAACTTGATCCGTTAGTTAACATTCCATTATGTATTTATTAAAGCATAAGTCGAGTATAAATTAGTGAGACATGCATTTTTAAAGATACTGGGATCTGCAACGAGTAGTGTACAAAATAATAAATCAGACAATTAAAGTAGATAGAACATTTTTTACTAGCCAGAAATATTATTAGTATTGTAATTAGTATATTTAATAAACTGCTGAGCATACAAACGCATTATTTTTTTAATTTTGACATTACGTATGTCAAATAACAACAATTGAGTCTCTAATAGTTCATGTCACACATGTAAATCAGCTACAATTGCATAGGCGGTGGATGAAGTACAAAATTTGTCGGCGACACATAGATGAGAGTAGTTTGCAAAGTTCCTGTTTTCCAGTACAACTTGAAGTTAACATTCAAAATAACTTTATTAGCAAACGTGTCATCCATTTATATATATGGTGTGATACATTTATATTGTATAACTTATAATCTAGAAGAGAAAAAAATCTTGAGCCTTAAAGTTCAAAACTGGTTTCTCGGTTTTGTTCAATAGGCCAACGCCACTAGGTTAGGGAGGTAACTTTTAAAGAAATAGGAAGTCTGGGGGCAATCATGTAACAGAGAATCGTCATAAGATTGAGTTACAACTTGAAAAAATGACTAGACGTTGATAGCTCAGATAGCACAGGATAGTTCATCTTGTCAGATTTTCTTTTCGAAAACCCGCTTGGCATACAGGTTAGTGACATTGACTGTTACGGTGAAGGGTGGTGAGGGTCTACAGTAGGAGAAAATATAGTTTAATAAAGAAAATGCGTTTTTAGTCTCTTGGTGTTTATATCTATATAAAATGTATTTATTCAGAAAAGAAGAGTAAGTCTATGTAATAATTAGTCATTCCATAGCGATAGTATAAGCGTTACTTAGTTTGGGACTAGATGATGTGGTACCCGTCTGAAATTATTATTATGAATATTATTTTACTAAAGATATAATTTATTAACTATTCCAAATAGTCTACCTGACAAGCTAAGCTATTTCCAAAACAATATATTATACCTAAGCTGTATATATAAGCTATTGCTTATCTGTACAGCTTGTCAGGTAGCCTATAATTAATTATGATAGAACCTAATACTGTTAAGCTTTAACCCAATAATTTTTTTCGAGAGTTTTAATCATTTCATTTAGTTAAGTGTCAGCGTGTTACAAGGCATTGTTTTTTATGAACATGTAAATTTAAGTTAAACTTTATTTTATTTCTACTGAACTTCAGGTCAGTGAACAAAGAAATTACTTTAAAAAACATTATTAACAAACTTTAAACCCTTTTTATAAACATATGCAATATTCAAACTATTCGTTATTATTAACTAAAGGAAAAAACAACTACTTTGTACTAAGCGGACATTAAGAGGCTTTGGGATCGATATTGTTATATAACCGAATATTCAACCGTAACATGTAAAATAATTTCTAGGGTACGTTCTGTTTTTTAAATACACAATATGCTTGTAGTCAGAATATACAATTATTTAAGGTAAATGCTCAATATATTTCCTAAATATAATGTTCGTAATAATTAAGTCGAAAAACATACATGATGTCATAAGTTAATTTGGTTTATTATTATGTCACTTAATTTAACGACCAACTCGTTATTTCACTTATGAAGATATACTAAGCATGTGTAGTTCAAATTTACCGACGTTGTTTGTAATGTTCGGTCAAAAATTAAGTATTCACATGAGGAGCCTCGCAGATGTCGCTGATACGGGACCAAACTTTAAATTTTCCGAAAAGAATTTTATGCTAATATTATTTTATTTTTGCTATCAGATAAACCAAGTAAAAATTATATATTTTTAAAATATTTTTTTATATTATTTAAGAGAGATATGCGTCTATACTATTTGAATTATAAGATTATGCTTTACATAATATATTTTAGTATATATAAGCAACATTCCTTACAGTTTGGGGCACTAGCAATTTTTTCTTTAAAGTTAGGATATAAGTAAAAAGTAATTTATTATTTAAAATGCATCAGTGTATTTTTTTTTTATATTTTCAAGCTACAAGATAACTTTTAATTGATGATGAGCAGGTATGCTCTGCTCTGGAGATATAATAAGTTACATTTACATTTACCCAGTAATTACTCTGCCTTTTTTTTAATTGCCTACGCAGTCAGACGAGCAGTCGGACCACCTGATGGATAGTGGTCACCGATGCCCCTGGACATCGGCAATACTAATGGTATTACCAACGCGCTGCCTACCGTGAGACATAGGGTGTGATGTGCTGCCTTTATTTCTTATACGGTTGCCGCGTGAAGAACGGTGATAGATAAATCGGTTTAATCCCTTCTTGACGTAGATATGATTCTCACTTGTTCAGTGGGGTTAAGGTGATTTAACATGTGTTAAGCCAAGTGGGAGGATGTCCGTTCTGGGTCCCGATGGGATTCCGGGACGCGCGCAGGCGCTGGCCCTAGGAGACGCCCTGGAGCCTAGAATGAGGGCGATGTTTTCTGCCTGTCTGGCTCCGCTTATAGGCCGATCGTGCTGTTGGACGATGTGGGAAAACTCTTTGAGAGAGCCGTGGCGGCCTGCATCGTCCAGCATCTGAAGCTCATCGGTCCAAATCTAGCGGAGTTGCAGTATAGCTTCCGCAAGGGCCAGTCGACCGTCCAGGCGGTGCTGCGGGTCTGGTTCCTAACGCAGGATGCGGTGTCCCGGGGTGAAAGTGTTTTGGCCGTGTCACTCGACATGGCCAATGCATTCAACACTGTGCCCTGGAGGTGCATTAAGAAAGCACTCCGATTCCACAGGGTTCCTCCCTATACCATTGGGGCTTACCTATCGCACCGACGTGTAGAGTTTCCGTGCCGAGATGGGCTCCGGACCATCGAGGTGTCATGTGGAGTTCAACAGAAGTCGGCGCTGGAACCGCTTCTGTGGAACGTTCGTTTTAATTAGGTGTTACGTGGCGGCAATATCGAGGGTGTCGACGTCACTTGTTACGCGGACGACACACTCGTCACCGCCCGTGTACCAACTTTCGCATGGCTGCGATTCTCGCCACTGCGGGAGTCGCTCAAGTAATTTGGCACATCCGGCGGCTAGGACTAGAGGCAGCGCTGGAAAAATCCGAGGTCCTGTGCTTTTATGGGCCTCGCAACGCGCCACCTGCAAACGCCCACGTTATCGTTTGCGGCGTCCGCGTCGACGTCAAGCCGACGATGCAATATCTCGGCCTAGTCCTAGATCACCGATGGAGGTTTTGCGCCCATTTTGGCGCATTGGAGGACCCAGCAGCTCCTGTCACTGCCTGTACGCCGGGGTCATTAGGTCTATGGTCTTTTACGGGGCACCCGTGTGAGCCAACATCCTCCAGAAGGAAAGTACTTCGGTGCTGTGGAGATCCTAGATAGTGTAGGCAATCCGGGCTGTACGGGGCTATCTGACCATCTCCGGTGGGGTGGCCTACCTGTTGGCTGGCTTCTTGCCCTGGGTCCTGGATGCAGAAATCCTCGCGTCACTCTTTTTCTGGCGCGATCAGGTGAGGTCTCGGGACTGCAGGCTGACCCAGAAGAGATAAAGGGGCGCAAAAGAATTGTCGCAGCTCCCTTGCTATACAGGAATGGGAGCTGCAGCTCGAGCGTCGGCTGTCAAACAGTGGAGGCCATATGCCCCGTATTAAAGTGGTGGCTTGAAAGAGGACACGGCTTCCTAATATTCCGCGCGACGCACATGGCTGTTTCGGGTACAAAGCCTATCTTTATATGTAAAGTTGAAGAATATATGTCATCGCATATTTACCCTTTGAATATATAATAATAGTTTATAATAAACCCGGGTTCTCTCGGGACATGGCTGTTTCGGGAGGTACCTGTGGCCACGTGGCCGGTAGGGAGTCTACTGAGAAGTGCCACCAATGTGGCGTATGTGCGGAGGAGACGGCCCAGCATGCGCTGGTGGAGTGCCCAGTCTAGGTTGAGCAACGCCGAGAGCTGCGTAGTGTCGTGGACCTTTCGTTTCCTGCAGTAGTGCCCAGAATATTAGTGAAATAGCGCCCTGGCTACATTAAATTTCTTAGGTCTTATCGGGTTCCCATCGTATTTGGCCGGCCCACAGATGGTACAATCATTGACAAACTTAGTAATCTGATCTTTCATCTTCGGCCAGTAATACTTTGCTGTTAACGCTAGGTAACATTCGTTAATACCGCGATGGTTTGTTTTTCCTCGTGGTAATAGCGAATGATGGCTTGCTGTCTTCGATAATTTGTTAAATTTTCCAGCTCCTTCTTAGCCAATATTAATTTCATAGATGAAAACATCTTAACTTTTGAACTTATCTTGTATAATGGGAATAACCCTGTACATAGCGAGAGGAGGATTAATCAAGAGAGCAGTATGAATTTTCGGGTGACCATATTCTTTAATTGCGTTAATGAGATCTTCTTGTGAATTAGAGTCGGATAACTGAACAGATGTACGTGTGTGAGTGTCAAACGGTTTTGTCATGGTTGAACGTTTCTTTATATCACGTACAATAGTCAGATATAATTGTCAGTTAAATTTATTCAGAGGGTCGTCTGTTATGGAAACTTCCAGTATTGTATTTTCGTTTGCAGTATGTGCTGTGAGAGTACTTGAGTTACTTACAGAGGCTGTTTTTTTCACTTGCATTAACTATTATGGAGCTGACTTCTTCATTTCAGATCTCGATTCACGGGAAGTAAACCCTCCGCTTTAAGAATATTTTCGAAATCTGCCATGATAATTAAATTACTGTCTAATAATATACCACGGCTAGAGTTTATATAAATTTGTCTATTACTAAATAACCTAGGTTTTTTCAGTTTTCCTCAATCGAAAAATCTTGACGTAATATTATAAAAAGGGAATTAAATATATAAAAAGGAAAAAAAAGTACACATATAATGGGAAGTAAGAAACCACTGGAAAATTCTGCGTACTTACATGGGCATGGTCGATTTCAGTTGAGCGGTATCGAGGTTTGGATCCCGGCGTGGTCACGTTGTTCAAGATTTTCCCGGTGCGACGTTGAAAGTCTATCGAAGCGCGGTTAGATGCGAATTTTGCGGTCTCGAATATTCGCGGTGCGACCCGGGAATCCTACCGACTACGCCAGTTACGAGTACCAACGCAGGAGGACTAAAAAACCGACTTACTTAAAATAAATGAATTAATTACATATTATAAATTTAACTTACTCTAAAGACAAGTGACTGCCGTCCGATCCGTTTACGTATGTTCTGTTGCCGAGCCCCGTGCTGCAGAGTCAGCGTTCTCCCTATTGCGACATTCGTCGGTAGAAAAACATGCGATCGCTGTCTTACAGCGTGTCAGCGGATTCCATAGTGCTGTAATATGGAAAGAGCACGCTTTGAGTAATTGCGAATTTTGATGATGGCATGCACGTTTGCGTGATCGTATGCATCGGATTATAGTGCCGTGGATGACACGTTGGCAATTAAATTAATAATAATTAGGACGATGACTAACCCATCTAGTTCTAAACTAAGCTAACTTGCTATGGCAACTAGATGACAGATTAATATATAAACTTAGTTTTCTTTTGTAATGTATTCACGTGTACTATTTATACATTAAAGAAACAAGTTCAAGTTTCCTTAAAAATATCTTTATGCAGTAGAAAAGCACTGGCCAAAAAACACTTCTTAATAATAGAGCTGTACTTTAACAGTAACATACAACTTAACTTCTCGTCATAAGTTGTTCTCAGTTTATTGTAATAGTTTTCGAGTATACTAAATTTGATCATATCGCATATTGCTGGCAAGCTTTGCGGCGGAACATTACGAATAAGCTTCTTGTAGCAGCATGTTTACGATAGCCAAAATTCTACTTAGGATGTTTTAAGAACATTTTCCATTTTTTATGACAGATCAATTTACTTAAAAGAATAAAAAAAGAAATTACGCCAGCAAAATATAGATGTGAATGATATCATTCACATCTATATTCGTTTGCTTAAATTTTTAGGCGAAATAATAAGCTGAATTGTTTTTACAGCAATATGTTTTTTAAAAATACTTCGGAACAAATTCTCCGTTTGTGTCTGAGCAAACCATTGCAAAAACTTACCAAAATTACAACCGAGAGAATGTCGAGAAATAGTACGGCGAGCGTTATATAGACAGGACACTTTAAACTAACTAGGTGGTGGCTCGACAGCTCGTCTGCCTTCGTAGCCAATAAAAAAACTTCTAATGTGGTTTTATATAACGTTTTATCTCACCACGCTTTTTCTGCCCCGTTTTAAATATAATTCTATTAAAAATATTGTAAGTGAAAATATGAATACATAAAACAATAAAAACTTATTTAAATCTAAAACAACGTTTTAAAATACAAAAAAAATTATTAAAACCTTCAAAATTTTTTTTCTCGCTCGATTTTAAGTATATTTTAATATTCTATAATCAAATATTAGATTTATACATTTAAAAAAAATTAAAAATAATTCTTTAAGATTTGGTTGTAAATAGGTGAAAGTATTTTCATGTCATTAAATTTATAGAACTCGATTGATTCAATGAAAACGAAACACATTGCTTGTAATAAATTGTATTGCTTTATAAACAAAAATAAATGAATCGATAAAAATATTTTCATGCCATTAGTACAATGAAGTCTTCTTTATTTTAAAAATTAAAAAAGAATGTTTAAAAAAAATAATGTCATTCAAGTCGAGTCTGACTGCGGCGGCTAATAGTAATATTAACTTGATTTATCGAATAATAGTAATATTGACTTTGTTTATTTTTCTTCTTGTTTTAATGTTTTATATTAAAGAACCAGCGGTTGTATCGAATACCGTACCATCTCCGGTACGTGTCATTAATAATAATCGCAGAAAGGGGTATTTATGACAATTTCCAATAAGTATTTTAAGATTTATCATAGCGCAACTAAAACCTATTGTTGGCGCTTCAATGTAATACAGGTATAAAAATATAATTTCCTGAAATTTGTACACCTGTATTACAGTTATATTTAAGAAAGTTTTATTTAGTACACATTTTAACACAAACTTTTCTAAGTGTATCCTTTTAAATTATAACCAGCGGTAAAGCCTTATACTTTAAGAAAGAAATACGTAATAGTTTATAGTAAAAGCCTTTGTTACCTTTAAATAATTAGAAATTGAAAGCTCCTCGATTTAATACAATCTATACTAAAGGCCATTGGTTGTATTATTAATGTAATATCATCTTACTGGAATCAAAATTTTGCGTACGTATGCATCGTTGCTTAAATAAAATAGTATTATGTTATCGTAAACAAATTAAGAAGTAAATAAACGTTTTGATTGCCAGATCTTGAACATTTTTGGCACCATGAGGGCTATTCTAAGAAGGTTTGCCCCAAAACTCAAATTATTAATTTTTTTTTCTTATCATCGCTAATCCTTGTCAAAAGTAAAGAACCATACTATGACGGTTTCACTCAGATAATAACACATATTAGAATCAATTCATAAAAGCTGTAACTAAATATAATGTAGTTTGAAGGTAAGGAAATTAAGAATCTTCAATTTTAGAAAATTTCGAGATTTTGCGTTTAAATTTAAGTCAAAAATTTGCTTGAAATTCCAAATAATACTTTTAAATTTGTATATAATTATTTATATGTTGCAAAGTGTATCTTTTATGTTTTAAGCACCGTTCTACAATAGTTTGATTTTTTACGAACTTATCTTAATAAGATGACAAAACAAAACCTTTTAATTTTATTGTTCAATATTTATTACTTGTATATTAAAATTGATAAGCTGTGTTAATTTTAATTAATTTTAGGTACTAAAGTAAAATCGTTACATCGACTTTAACGAATGCGGTTGAGACTTCACCCACCAAATTCCGTCCTTTCATTAAATATTTCCTTAACAAACAACCCTCTGTATCCCACGGACATTTACTAATTGCTGCGATTAAAGATTTATAGCGATCTGAGGCTACATTAGGTGGAGTGTAGCCGGAGAGGCTACACAAGCTGAAAGTCAAAGTCAAATTGAAATATCTTTATTTAATATGGAAGCATTACACTTTCTTATTGACTGTCAAAACCTGAGAAGAACCGGCGTAAGAAAGTCAGCGGGACTTTTTTTTTCCTTCTTTCATTAAGTTTTACAAAAATAATGAACAGCTGTGAGAATTATTTCATTTTTTCGCATCTATCTGTATTCTTTAGAAAAACATTTGTATTATTTTCACTTAGACGTAAACTTCTTACTTACATACAGTAAATTTGTTATATATACCATATACTATGTGCTACATTGGCATGCTAAACAAAGAACCGTAAAATAGCCACTAGTAGATAGTACCACCATAGTACCAATTTCTGCCGCAATAACGTCTTCTAGTTTGAAGGGCAGCCTGCGTATTAATTAATTTAACGAGACTTTACATCCCATATCTAAGTGCATTGTGCGGATTTGTAGGTTCATGTTCTACTTTTTTACATGCAAGGCTTAATAATAATAACAGCTTCAGCAAAAAAAGAAAGTCAAAAATACTGTATTAATACTTTTACTTCTGACAATTTGAGCTATTAACCACTCTTTGCGGGAATTAACATAGCAATTGTTTCCGTATTGTAGAAGATAAAGAAGAGTAACCAGGGGACTAACAAAACATCATCCCGTGTGGATAATAATTATTATTAATCTCATAACTAGGCCGCGATGATTAAGTAAGTCGTACGTCCCCTCTTGCAGGGGGTACGTCAATGGCGTTGATGACATCCATCAGGTGACCCGAGTGCTAGACTGCCTACGTACGCAAATGAAAAAAATAAAAACCTCTGATACTGGATATCACGCTGCTACGAAGTGTCCCAGGATCGAGCACAAAGTAGATTTGAAATACTAAACAAAAGCATTTTAGATTTTCCTTAAAAGATTTTAAACTGTTGTTTTTGCAAAAAAATAATCAAATTAAATAAAAAGCACAGTCTAATTATACGTAACTATCTAATTAAAAAATAATCATAAGTTACTAGACAACATACATCGACTTTACAACTAAGCAAGTCGCCCGACAACATGGACCAACAATTTCAACTATTATTTGATAAAATGAAGATAGAAATGGAGAAACAGACAAATGATTTAAAGGAATCGATAACTAAAAATGAATTAAAATTAAAATAACTCCTATCATTAAGGAAAATGCACAATTAAAACAAAATATCTGTAGTCTTAAGAACGAGTTCGATTATTTAAGAAAGGAGAAGAAAAGTAACACTATAGTAATTTATGGTTTAGAAGAAAGAAAAATCCATTTTAGAACTTTTTGAAAACATTAAAGAAATCTTTAGACGAGACTTAAATTTATGTTTAGAAGAAAATGAAGTAAACAAACTATACCTTTTAGGGAGAATTAAAGTTGAGAATAAACATAGACCAGTGCTTTTTTCACTTACAAACTGGTGGAAAAAAGATCGAATTATAAAAAATAAGAGAAATTTAAAGGGAATATATATTTCGGAAGATTGATAGCCACAGCTGCAGGAGGAAAAGAAAAATGGAAATATTGCTTTTTTGAAGTACGACAAGTTAATAGTTAAAGGATCAAATAATGAAAAAAGGAAACAAAAATTGTCTACTTCACTACAGTCAACCGCACTTAATAAACCTAAAAAGCAACAAACAATAAGTTTTTTCAAAACTAAAACAACAAACACTTTGGAAATTATGAAACCCCGATCAAATTGTCTTAGTTATCACCTCCAAAATCACAGAAATACAATTTAGAAAATAGTTGAAAACAACACAAAATATCTAAAATCTATGTTGCAGCTCTGAATGTCCTTACATTAAAAAAATAAGAAAATCTTGAAGAGTTTACTTATGCATTGAAAGAGATCAAATGGGATATTATTGGTTTGAGGAAGTAAGACGAATTGGGGGGAAAAAATTTTTTCGTATGCAGACTTTATTTTATACTATATAGGAGCTACCTCAGGTCAATATGGAGTTAATTTTATTATCGAAAAATAACGAAAAAGTTATGTGGAGAGCTTTATGGGAGTATCAGAATGCATAGCAGTTTTAAATATTAAACTACCGGGATACAAAAATCCATGGTCTATTGTACAAGTATACTCTCCCCACGGAGCAATCCGATTCAAGATCTGTAGATTTATTCTATCCAGAATTGAATAAAACAATCCAAGAATACGCCCATTCAAATCTTATATTTATAGGAGATTTTAATGGCCAGATTGGGAAACGACTCCCAGAAGAAGATACAGTCCTTGGACCATTTCTATATACGAAAAAGACCAGAAGTAAAAACGGAGAACGAGTATTGAACTTCGCACAAGGGAATGGTTTAAGAATCTTAAACACCATGTTTAAGAGAAAAAAAATTATATTGACAAATAAAAGAAGATACTTTTCAAATATGAAAGTTATAAACAATTTCAACTTCAATACCGACCGATCATCCGAGCCGAACTGTTGAGAACTCCGCCAAAAACTATTATACCAAGAAAAAATATACAGACAATACTCTTAAACCGTAAAGAATATACCACAAAAATGGGGGTGCAAAACAAAAATACAGCAGGTTAGAAGATGCAATCAATGAAGGAATGAAACAAGAAATTAATCACAAGGACCATTCAAACAAATGGATGAGTATCAAAACCGTTAAACTTTTAAAACAAAGAGCCGACCTAATAAATGGAGCAATTGGAACAAATACAACGTATTTTCGAAAGTGTGTAGCAAAGAAATAAAAGAAATAAAAGAAAGTATTAGGAAAGATAGAACCCATCACAAGCTAGAAACAACAGAGAGAAACGTTCTACAGACAGGAGAAATAAAAAAATCATATAAAGAGTTAACTAACTATAATGACTGGATTGTAAATTTAAAAGATAATACTAACGCGAAAGAAAACCGAAGGTTGGAAATTTTGAGGATTGCAACATACTACTATAAAAAAAATATGAAAGTGCCTCAGTAGAGAAAGAAACAGAGTTATTCGAAAACTCACCCGTACCCGGCATTATAGAGGAAGAAATTGAACTCGCAATTGAAACCCAAAGAGACAATAAAGCTCCAGGACCTGACGGAATAAGCGATGAAGTTCTTAAACAAGCTAAACAGAGGATAACACCTTTTCTTAAAGATATTTTAATGACATAATAAACACAGAAATTATACCTCAACAACAGACTAAATCAAATATCATTATTTTATACAAAAAAGGTGATCCACATGATATTGGAAACTACTGGCCCATAAGCTTAATGTTGAATCAATACAAAATATTTGCAAAGATCGTTCTTAAGCGAATAGAGAGAAAACTCGACGAACAACAGTCAATAGAACAAGCTGTTTTTAGAAGCGACTTCTCCGTACTCGACCATATCCACGCTGTTAGGCAAATTATTGAAAAATATATATAGTATCAACTTATATACTATCTAGCATTTGTCGACTACAGCAAGGCATTCGATTAATTTATACATACAAACATCTCGGAGGCATAAATAGAACAAGGGATAGAACATAAATATATAAGATTGATAAGTAAACGTGTACAAAAACAGTTCAGCGTGCATGCAGCTAGAAAAAAAAGGAAGTTTATTTAGAATACAAAAAGGAGTAAGACAAGGAGATCCGCTCTCTCCTAAAATTTTATCTGCCGTTCTAGAAATGATTTTCAGGCGCCTTAATAGGGAAAACGTAGGTTTAAATGTAGATCGTCGTCGGCTAACCCACCTAAGGTTTGCGGATGACATTGTATTTGCTAATTCGCCAGAAAAACTAAAAAGAATGTTAAACGACTAAGCAACTGAAAATGAAAAAGTAGGACTACAACTTAACCCCGAAAAGACAAAAGTGATGACCAACAGGATTAAAATCAACATAAATGTAAACAAATCAGGCATAAGTTATGTGGATGAATATATATACCTTGGACAACTGATATCACCAAAGGATAACGTAAATAAACAAATTGAAAGAAGAATAGCAAACAGTTGGAAAAGATATTGAAGCCTAAGGGAAGTAATGAAAGACAAAAACTTTCCTATAGCAACAAAGGGCAAAATATTTTATATCTGCATTCAATTCTTCTTCCAATCTTAATGTACGAAAGCCAAACATGGGCCCTAACAAAAAACGCAACCAGTAGAATTGCTATTTGCCAACGAGCAATGGAGAGAAGCATAAAAAGGGCAAAGAAAGGGGACAAAATAAGCAACACCAGCATAAGAAAAAAAACTAAAATAGAGGACGTAACTACAAAAATAAAAAGTCTAAAATGGAAGTGGTCTTGACACATGGTCAGAAGAAAAGAAAAATGGACTAAAATAATCACACAGTGGTACCTAAGAGAAGGTAAAAGAAAAAGACGCAGACACACAAAAAAAGGGGACGATGACATAAAGCAGGTCGCAGGCGCAACATGGAGTAGAGTAGCCAGAGAGAGAGCAGAATGGAAAAGATTGGAGGAGGCCTTTGCCAATTGGCAAACGGACCTATAGAAAGTAAAGAAACAGGAAATACGCGAATAATTATACGTGTGAAAATAACAGTAATGAAATTATATAAAACTAACAGTAGTAGAATACTAACTTGTGTAAATAACATACTTAACAATTACAAGAAACAAAACTGTAAATGTAAATATATTGTCCGTATAAAAGGCGATATTATTTATTATTATTATTATATATAGTTTTATTGGTTAAATAATTATGTATAGATAAAAAAAATCAAAGTAAAATATTAACTTTTAAAAAGACAGAAACAGCATAAAAACACAATTTTTTCTGAAAAACATTGTTATATTATTAGTGTATACGTATATGAAAAAATAATATATATATATTATAATGCTAATTGAGCAATATTTCTAAAAAAAAATATATAAAAACGTTGAACTTTTAAAAAACTGACATGATTTAAATACATTTCTTGTATTTATAAAAATAAATAAAAACTTATAAGAGGATGTTAATAAAGAAAAAAACATTTTAAAATTTGATTTCAAATACTCTTGTTTTGAAAATAAATCAATTTATAAAAGATGTTATAGAAAACATAATTTATTTTTTAATTATTTTCAATTATTTGAAATTTCTTAGAAAATGTCTTATCATATTATTAATATTTACTCTTCTTTTGAATTCAGCTATATTTGAAAGAATTTTATTAACTTTACAATTTCGAGTTTAAACGGCATAATAGTAAAAAATTACGTATATTATGAATTAAATGTATTTTTTACCGATTTCTTCGCGTTTATTTTAATTCCCGAATTGATTTAGGCATAGCTTTTTGCCTCAATTTAAAAACATTATGCCTCTACACAGCACCTCACGCAGGCAACTTTGTATCAAAGTGTTTCAATGTGTTTCAGCTTAATAGCCTGTGACTTGCGAGTTTTCGAAGCTATTAAACTTGGTGTCTTGAAGTCTTGCAAAATTATTGCGGTGACAGGGGATGACTAATGACCGTGCAAATACTTACACTTAGCGGCACCTTAAAGTTTAATGGAAGCATTAGTAAATTAACTTGTACTGCAATCAAAATCTACCCTCACATATTTTGGCGAGTATAATATAAATAGTAGTAATATAGTTAGTACAATGTAATTATTATTCTAAAGCTTATTTGCTACAGTACATTTTATAATGTATTAGTTATAATAATGCGATCAGTTTAAATCTGAATACAATTTAAGACCTATATTACACTATGGATTTAATAAAACTGTTATATTTTTTATTTTTAAACACGAAATACAAGTTGCAAAAAATTATAAGACATTACTTTTTTTTAAGTATTTTTTATATATTATGTGCATTACAAATCATTTTTATACATATTGCCTAAAACGAGTCAAGACTGCATACATACGTGAAATCGCAAATATAAAATGTCAATTTTGTAATGTTCTCCAGTCGATTACAACTACGGCGGCCGATTCATATTAGAGTTCAGCTAACACGCATGAGATATTATAGTGCGCAAGTGTACGCGCAAACACAGGCGCACTCCCTGTTCCTTTATACTCTCAAAGCCCAATAGGTCGCATAACCGCCACGACCGGTGAGAGTAAGGCGCAGGACCAACTTTTTACATGCCCATCTGACGCATGGATCATCTTACTTTTTAGACAGGCATGTGATCAACCCAAATTGCCCTAACCAACTAGGAAATAACAATGAAAAGTTGTTGAGTCCCCGCAGGATTCGAACCCACGACCTCCGGTTTCTAAAGCACACGCCTTTACCACTAGGCTAGGGAGGCAATTTAAATGTCTATTTTATAGGAATCAGCTGAAGTGGCAGTGGGCCGGCCACATAGATGCTAGAACTGATAACTGTGGTGGGAGAAAGGTTTTAGAGTAGCAGCCTCGTATTGGGCGTTACAGTGACGGACGACCAACCACGAGATGCAGTGACAACCTGTGCAAATGTGCAAGAAGTCGATGGATACGGGGGCTTACCTCTCGGTGACCTGTGCCAATAGTTTTAATAGATTGTGTTCCGCAGATATGATGATGATGATATGAATAACAGAAAGCCTGGAATTTTTATAGACAGTAACCCACATTGTATCGCTTTGTGTGGGTTAACACTGTTTTGTGATTGACATTTTTATAAAAACGCTTGGTGCGTGACTCTTTTACGAAGCTAAAGTAACGTTTAGCGTAGTTTACATAAATTTTAAATTTTATTGGGCATTGGTCGTCAACTATACGTGTTAGTGTAGAATATTCAATTTCTAAGATTCCAAGCTCTCTTTAACTCTTAACATTTTCTTGTTTGGAATTTTTGTGCTGTAAGGCTGAAAGATCCCGCTTACGCTTTGTTTAGATACAATGGTAGCTACAATTATCATTACCGCCTTAACATCTGTGGCGTTAAGTTTCCAGTTAAACCGGATTTATCATTAGTAAAACGCAATATCTTTAGACGTAAGTAAAATCCAAAGCATAAAAATTTTGTAACTTTTATTTTTTAAACACCATTGATACTTTGATACTTGAACATGATATTTAGAATAACTCTCTTATTGTAATTTTAGATGGCTTCAACTAATATAGTTCTATTATGTTTGGAAATATATTGAAAAAATCGCGTAACGCTGTTAACTAACATTTGTTATGATACGTTAATGAATTGTACGAAACTGACACACACAATGAAGCTACACATTTTTAAACATGTCCTACTGTCGCTTTTAACGCTATATCTTTGATTACACTTCTTTGGCTGACTTTTTAGAAAACTTCCTGAAAGGAGGGTTACTTATTTCGAAGCTTCTTTATTGTTATCATAGTATAAATAAATATAGTTTATAGAAATAATGTAGAAAACTTTTGCGCCAAAAATCACAATCGCGTGCGTTTAAATTGCGATCGCTGGCTCAATCGTAAGATAGACTTGAACTATGTCCTAGATAACTTTACTACTCATATTGGCTTACAATCAAGTTCTCGAGAGCCTATATGTATGTTTTAATCATAACCCATAATAAACGTTTTAATGTAAACATTTTTAAAAAATACAATCTGGCGTAAAGGCATTAAGGTAGGAATTACAAAGCTCATTTAAGCTAATACAGCTTCAGTTCACATAAAAAATTTTGCAATGAAACAAAATCTTCATTCTATGCATCATTCACATAAAACGTTTTATGGACGACATTTTTATTAAATAAAGACCATAAGAGATATTAGATATTTAAAATGCGGAGGCTGAAATCGCAAGGCAATTTCGTACAGAGAGCTCGTTGTTACCTGCTAATTTTGCGTAACATAGTTATATGCTTATTGAAGTCGGTAATTTTTTTAATTAAAATTTAACTTGTTTTAAATATATACGTGCATGCATACCTAAATCGCTAAGTAGCTAATTGATACAGAGGTTACCGCAGCTAAGTGTTTGCGAGAGAGTACCATGAGCCACGGAAGTGCCGTGATGATGGATATAATCCTAAAATATTTTTTTAGCCTTTTGTGTCCCACAGCTGGGCAAAGGCCTCTCTTCACTGTGACCTTGCCCTTGCCATGGATAACTAGTCTTTATCGAATTTTTCCAGCGCATCCCCCCATCGTCGCCTAGGCCTGCCGCGCTGTCTTGTATAAATATTATAAATTTGGAAATTAGTAGTGTGCATGTTTGTTACTTTTTAATTCAAAAATTGCTTGGTCAATATATATTAAAATTTAGGGATATGGTGTACTTGATTGATAACTGCCTCCAAAGCGTATGGGCGTGTGCTTTAGAAACTGGAGGTCGTGGGCTCTAATCCTGCGGGGACTCAACAAATTTTCATTGTTATTTCGTAGTTGATTAGGGCAATTTGGGCTGATCACATACCTATCTGAAAAGTTAGATGACCCAAGCGTCAGATGGGTACGTAAAAAGTCGGTCCTGCGCCTAACTCTCTTCGGTCGTGTCGGGTATCCGTCCCATCGGGCTTTGAGAGTATAAAGGAAGAGTGAGTTCGCCTGTGTTTTCGCGTACACTTGTGCATTATAATATCTCCTGCGTAGTTGGCTGATCACTAATATAGATAGGCTGCCGTAGTTATAATCGACTGCAGAACTTTATTTATTTATATGATACAATAAAAAGAGTCCTGTGTGTAAATACTACTCCGTGAATTTTAATGAAATTTAGCAAAAATATACTTTACATTACGAAATAACTTAAAAAAATATTTAAAGATATAATGTAGTTTATTCAAGATACAATAAAAGTGACAAATATGTAAAAAATCAGCTATTGGCGATCTATTCTAACATAAACCACAAAAATCTTTCGGCTTATGCTACTAATATTATAAGTGAGAAAATTTAATTATAGTTATTTTGTTTGTTACTCTTTTACTCAAAAAGTACTCAGTAAATTTTAATGATATTTTGCAATAACGTAGTTTATACATTGAATTTTTAACTGCCTCCGTAGCCTAGTGATGAAGGCTTGCGCGCTAAAAATCGCAGTATTCTTTCTGGTCGTGTCGGTTTTTGTCTTATCGGACTATGAGATGATTACAAAGCAATAGGGCCCACCTGTGTACTATGTACTTTGTGTGCGTGATTATTTGTGCGCTATATCCTGCTATATACTATCTCCTGCGCAGTTTGCTCACTTCTAATATAGATCGGCCGCCGTAATCTAAATCGACTATGAAGTTATTATTATTATATCAGATTAAAACATAGGGTATCATATTTATGGATACTGTATAGTTTATTTAAGATATAATAAAAAAGTCATTTATGTATTCATATATATATATCATATATATTTTGAAACGTGCTGAAAAAAATCTTAAAATCAAATTTTAAACCACGCGGTTCAAACCGTAGGTAGGGTGAAGCTAGTAGAACTTTATAGCAAGAAATTACAATAATTATCTTGCAATCATGTTATTACTTTTAGTAATAGCAATTATAATAATGGGTGATAATTTTAAATCCTGCATAATAAAGCGTAAATTACACGACCGTCTTAATATTGTACACTATTCAAAAATTTTACGTGATTTTTAAGTGAAGAGTTTTAAATTATTAAAACAAGTTTATTAAAATATTGTATACTTTTTTTTTATTAATGAGTTTATACAATGGGTCTAAGCCTCAAAATTCAGGTTTGCTATTATTTGTCCTGCATTTTTAAAAAAATTACTGAACATTACAGAATTAATACAGCTATTATTAAAAAATCCATAAATATAATACAACTAAATAGAATACGAGGCGTTTTATTTGTGCAAATAGTATATTTATGTCTATAAAGATCATTTTAAAACGTAGCAGAGTTAAAAACCAGCGTTTAAAAAAAATGCTTTTGTGTGTTATACATCTTACTAATATTATTAGTGAGAGTGTATGTATGAAAACATTTGTACAATAATGTCCATTTTTCCCGCCCTTCCCCGCTCTCCCAGGCGAGGTAAAAATCCCAACTAATATACCTCCTTTAAAAGGAGAAGAGGGTCGAGATTCGGTAGGCTCTATGCAACAATGTCAAGTCTGAGGCCTCTAATAGAAATCAATCTACATCTCTCTCGTTTCCTTCGAGAAACGTAACACTATTGTCATACATTAGTGTGCATACTAACGGACTTCCTGAGCAAAGTCACAATTACTGTCACTGCCACATGTGGTCACCACACACACACTCACACCTCGCTTAATTGTTTCTCCCGTCACCGTTGCGTAAAATGCATCAGGGATCACGGCACTAATTATAAATATCTTCGACCCAGAGACAAAAAAGTCCTTGCCACTTTCAAGCCCGCAGTGCGTCAACTGCCACAATTTCGGCTGCCTTAAAGCACCAAAACGCATAGCTCCTGTGATCCCACGCAAAGCATTTTCATGGCGGGTTCACAATCCATCCTTAAGCACCTCTTTCCTACCCCTCCATCCTTCCAACGCTTGGCATTTCCTTACCACGTGGCAACGTGCAGTATGGTACCCATTGCAAGTGCTGCACTGAACGAGATGCAACATTGTTTTTGACGTTGCTAAATCTATTTGATCTAGATGAATTTAATGAAGAAAAAGACGAATTTTGTTTCCACCTCGGGTAGTGCGATCGGTAGCTTCCATCTTCTTTTTAAATACAAGAATTTAGTTAACGCCCTTAAGGGTAAACCCATTTTACCGGTGTGTTTAACGGTGTTATCGAACTTACACCTTACCTATACCATACCTTTGCAATATGACACTGTCGCTCAACACTCTTAAGGCTATATTACATAGGAGCGTCGCAGGATTTTCTTGCGTCCCTGCTTCTTACAGCGCCGTCGCTCCAAGAAGTGGTAGTAATGGTAGTTATAGCTCTGACACCCTTAAAAAAGCATGAATCATCACGTCATGACGGAAAATAGTGTTTTCAAAAATTTTATAATTTAAAATTTACGGGAATAAACTAAGGGTTGAAATGGTACTGAAGATCAATATAGAAACGCGTTATAGTTGAAGATCAAGCCATGAAACTTTGTTTCTAATAATAAGCATATACAATAGAAACACTTCTTGTATAAAATTCATACTATCCATACTAACTCTGTTTTTATATCTGTGTTTCTATATTTACCGTTTAAACCATTGTACCATTCGATTAAATTTGTACATACGAAAAATTAATTCCAATAAAGGACCATAGACTATTTATTCAGAAAAAGGGATAGAAATGGGCGGCAAAACTTTTTGTGAACATTGTCACACGTCATTATCGTGGATAGAACCATGAATCTTTGCATCTAAATATAGTTACATGTAATTTATATCGCGTTATTTATAGTACTTATCGTAATATTTATTCCACTGACGAAAACGCCCATAATTTATACAATTTGCAAAGTAATTGTAATTTGAATTTAAAAAAATAAAAAGAATTTATAAAAATGAAGTCCGTAAATAATCTCTGTATTGCTATTTATTTCAGGCATCCATTTCAAAAAGCTTAGATTAATATTAAGTGAACCATCGTTGAAACAATTTAACATGAAGAAATTTGTAGGGTGAATAATTATGAATACTTCACATCCCTTCATGATAGTAAATTCAGATTTTATTTTGATATTTTCTAATTGCACTTCAAACATCAGAAATGTAATGGAAATACCCTTTGAATGTTCAGTCGATAATACTATTTTAACATGATAAGTCGCATATTAGACAATTTTGACGATCAAAATGGACCATTTTGGGTCCAACAGTAAAAGACCTTAAAATTTGCGGTCTTATTCTTCCTCAAAATCCAAAGTACAGAGAACTGCTTACAAGTTCATGTTACGTGATAATTTTTATTTGCACCCAATTCATCGATATGTGGATCGTTCATACTGATTTCGATCTATTCTTGGATAATTTAATGATAAAAATGACTGTTTTTTTATTTTAATAAAAGCGTGTTTAATGTACTTATTTCAAGACAGTTGGAAACAGATAATTTAATAGATAATGTATATTAACAAAACTTAGAAAGAACAAAGGAAGACAAGTGATCCTATCAATACTAGATTTAATCAGGAAGCGAGTGCAAAATTGTCGCATAGTGTCTTTTGTGTGCACTGGCCTAATTTGTCTTATGGGGGCTATTTTTATGTGGCACCCGTTTTTGAATACCTTTATTAAACTCGTATCGAATGTATATTAGTGATCTGGACATAGCGCATTGATATTTCGATCATGGACGCCATTTGATACGACAACTTTGGGAGTTATATCGTTACATTCTTTTTCCAAAGTCTTGCTCTCATATTTGGTGCCAGCTGGGTTATATCATTCGACTATAATGCAATAGCGACATTAATTTTCTTCGGGTTAGAATTGAGGCTGCTTCGTAATGATAACGGACAAATATTTGGCACCCAAATCCACCAAGTTGACAATGAGACGTCAATACAACGTTTAGAAGTCTGTCACACAATACACTTTAATATGATTCAGTAAATACCTACTGTATATTTTATTGCCTTTTATAGTATCGATTTTAGTAAAGATTAAGCTGATACCATTATAGAATAAACGGCAAACTATTTTTTGGGTTCTTGCACAACCTGAATACATACTTGAATACAAGTTTTCACCTTTTAGGTGCAAGGAACGACATGGTTGTTTAAGCCAGTATGTGTCCTATGTAAACTGTGCTACCCCTACGAGGATGGTATGCGTAGACAATAGCTTAAATAATAGGGGACATTTATTTTGTATACAAAGTTTAATCCAATATGGTGAAACTTGCAAAGCAAAAGTAAAATAAAAAAAGATTACTAGATATATTTAAAAAATAATGTATTTAACTTTAATTAGTACAATTAAAAATACTCAGAATTTTAATATGTTTATACACCCAAATAGAACTATAATTATATTTACCACATCATCAGCTATTTTAGTCCACTGCTGGACATAGGGCCTCCCTATCCATTTGAGTTTTGGACCGTATCTCACCAGCTGGTCCAATGCGGGTTGGTGGGTGGACTCGACTTTACTGCCCATCCGACGCATGTGATCATCTTACTTTTCAACAATTGGGTGATCGCCCAAATTGCCCTAACTAAACAGAAAGCAACAATGAAAATTTTTCGCCCAGGAATTCAACCACGACCTCCGGTTTCAAACACGCCCTTACCACTAGGCTGCAGGCAGATTCAACTAAAACTGAAAAAATTAATTTATTTCTTTAATGAATACTTTATATTAATATTTGAAAGGTTATTACACTCTCTTTACAGATATTCTCGGCTTTTAAATTCTTGTCTGTTTCTCCCAATGCTGATATATGTTTTATCATGCTCATTTACTCTCTGCATTACTGCATCGAGAATTACAGTGAGTACAATAGTATTCCAAAATTTTCATTCTTCAAAATTTATAAAATAAAAATTAAATGCCATTGAATAACTTTTAAGGAATTAACAAGCTCCAATAAGCCATTATAAAAAGATGCAAGAAACATCGATATTCAAGATAAAAAAATGTGTAAAAAAACATGTTAATCTTATCAAATAACGTATACAAAAATGACATGAAAGTGTGAAGGTTCTAATACTTATCACATGTTCTATTTTAGAGCAAAAATTTGATGTCAGGGCCGTATGAAAGCGAGTGGTGGAAATCTAGTGCGTTGCAACGTAGAGAAATTTGTATTTTAATACACCAATTTCACAAAGAATTCGCTTTTACTGCAGGCCCGTTTGCAGAAATATCCAAGGCAACATTTATTTACGAGAGAAAGATTCTATTGTTAAATTAAAGATTAACTAACCCCTCATTTATCGGATAAGAGAAATTTTTAAAATTACAGTTATTTAAAAACATTAAACTTATATGCTTAATGTGACATAAATAGAAATTGATTAATTTTTTTCAGGTTTTAAAAGGCGCCTACAGCTACTACACTATTATCAAAGAATCTAAGATTTGAAGGAGCAGCTCTACAAATAATTCGATTGCTGCTTTAATTTTTCTTAGCTGCAGTTTCTTCTTCTTAGACCTAACATTTAATGTTAGATCCTTATAAAAGTAACGCCATAAACAAAATTTTTGTTTTTATTGATTAATTTTCTAGCGAAATCACTTTCACTGCTGGCCCTTACTCGGGCATATCCACTGTCAAATGTATTACATTTATAATTGTAAGTAAATACATTTGTGTATATTATTATGACCTCTTTAGTCAACTACGTCAATTTTCAAATATTAAAATTAGATAAAATATTTTAAATAAATATTTAAAATGGTAAAATGAATTATATTTTCATGTTTCTAAAGGCGTTTACTTCTAATATATAAAAATTAAATAGCTCCTTTATGCAATTTAATAATATTTTTCTCACATTATCCTTATTCAACTAGTTTCTTCTTAAAATCTCTTAAGTATTAACAATCTTTCAATATGTTTTGAAATCATTATGTATAAATTAAATCCTTAATTGATCTAGTTTTATTTTTATTGTAATGTATGAAAAACAATCACTTTTATTACCTGCCACAAATTCCTAAATAAAATGTATGTACCATTTTTAATATTTATTAAATTTATTATTAGATAACGGTGTAGGGATGTGATGACCCCACCGCCCACTTGACGGCGGATCTGCCTTACAGTAGGAGTAGGTAGTTTCTCAGTATAAGTGCAATTAGTCAAACGCCGATCCGCTTGCTCAGCTAAGCAAATATGAGCAACTCATTTTTAACGGACGCCATTAATATCAGCGGTCTTAGCGTTCATTAAAAGGCTTACGCCTAGCAGATAATGAAATTTTAAATAAAAATAGCACTTTGAAACGGCTCAACTGATTTTCATTAACCTTCTCTAGGAAAACTAACGCATAAATCACCCTTAATACAAAAATAAAATTAATAGTTTTATCCGCTTGAGATCTGTGATGACACAGACAGAGACATGAAACTTATAGCACCCTTTCTTTGTGTCGGGAATTAAAATTAAGTTTTTTACGTTTAAATTACTGTCCAGCACGTCAGGAAGTTCCTATCAAGGCACAAGATATGAATTTCCTCATGAACTTCCAAAATAAATCATCAGATATTAATAATTATAATGTCCTCCTAGTTGATTCTGACTACGGCGGTCGAAAGTGATCAAGATCATGTGATTCTGTCACTTTCAACAAGCCCATCTGATGCATGGATCATCTTATTTTGGACGCAATTGGGCGATCAGCCCGCATTGCCCTAACCAACTTGGAATCAACTCAGCTCAGTCCTCGCTGGGTTCAAACCTACGACCTCAGTTTGTAAAACGTAAGCCCTTACTATTGTACTATGAAAGCAGTTATCAGAAAATAAGCGTCTGCTTTCTTCTAATAGGCTCATATGATGGTAAATGATTACCCTTGCCCATGGACATTCGCAACATCAAAGGAGCTGCAAATGCGTTGCTGGCCTAGGAGTAGATTCTTTTCTTGAGAGACCCTAAGTTGTATCGGTTTGAAAATACTGGAATACTTCCCTGACCAGACGTGGCATGAAAAACTGTTTAGCTGTTCATTCGTCCCTTTTAGTATAAATTATAAAAAAAATGTTTTATTTCTGTGAAATTATAATAACAACTTTATTATTTTAACGTTTTTTTCTTTTTTATATGTTAATATTTTATAAAATTTAATCTTTATGGGAATATTTAAGTAAACTGAAAGTCTTAAAATCTTATGACATCATTTTCATGCACTGTATTTAGATATTATTGTTGTACCTTAAAGTGTAATAAAACGTTAATATTCTAGAACAGTGAACAAAACATTACAAAGTGGAAAAAGGGAAGTTAGAGGAAATAAAGAGTTTCAAGAGAAGGAAGATTAAATTATCTCAAAATAAAAAAAATGTGCATCTATCTTAAGAGAGTCTATTTTCAGTTTGAAGTTAGTCTCATCAGTAATAGTCCACTGCTGGATATAGGCCTCCTCTAATACACCCTTATCCATCAGGAGGTGTTGGACCGTATCCTACCACGCTGGTCCAATGCGGGTTGGCGGGTGGACCGACTTCGTACATGCCCATCCGACGCATGGACCATCTTACTTTTCAGACAATTGGGTGATCGGCCCAAATTGCCCTAACAAACTAGGAAAAAACAATGGAAATTTGTTGAGTCCCCGCAGGAATCGAAACCACGATCTCCGGTTTCTAAAGCACAAGCCCATGCCACTAGGCTACGGAGACAGTTGAAGTTAGTATTTAGACATTTTTTTTATTTTTTACATACAACGTCACAGTATACATGTATAGCAAAAACAGTAATAGCTCGTAATTATATTATATAATATTTAAATTTTCTGTAATTCTATCCTATGCTTCACAATTGTTTTATACCAGCAGTGCGAAAGTTTAAAGCATTGTTAAACCGTATTCCGGTCTGTGCATATTTAAAGGTTTGTAGCGAGTTCTCAATGCAAACTAATTTATATGTTGTAAGGTTGGTACCATTCACGTTAATCAACCTTGGCCCGGATAAGCCAACCAACAGATATTGTATTATTATCCTAACAAAACTTTTATCGAACAAGCTCCTTTTTTTTAATTACTTTATCAAAGTAATCTGTAAAACAAATGTGACTTGTAAACGTTTTAACGATTTCGCTTCTATGTTCTAGTTTTTATTTTCATAGCGCAAAATATCCATCACTCAAAAGTATGATGAAAGTGCATTTATTTTTAATAATGAAACATTTTTCTCCGTGTTACTAAATTAACTGTTAAATCGTTACGTAAGCAAAAATAATCTGCAATGAAATATCAATAACGTAAATATCTGGGAAGCAAAGCCAGAATGTGATGATGGTTTTATGGGTTGTAATTGATTTTTCACAAATTAATTGTATGAACATAATACATAAATTGATATATTTGAATATTTAAGTTCCATGAGCGCTCTCATGTGTTTTAAATATGTCATTAATTATCCGATAAATAAGATATTAGTAATACGGTATAGAAAGTTGTGTTTGATACTTACCTTTTGTAAACGATTGCGAAACGTAAAGAGAAACACGAGGCAGTATTTTACAAAATTTAATAGAGTTACAATTAAATTAACGATAGCATTTTAAGGAAATAGGGTACATTTTATAATTGAGTGTATAATTCAGGCGGTATTTCTATCTCTGGCAAAGACTTAAGAATATTTATTGTATTCTTTTCCTCTTAATTAAAACTTAAATCCAGTTAGCTATGTAGAAGACTTTGGTTAATATTTGATCTTCGTAAATGCTCAGTAGAAAGAGAAGTAAACTAAATATGTAATTGACTTAGGCTTCCCAGGCGAGAGCTTTTTGCGGCTTAACATTAGTGAAGTTATTTCCCTGACCCCAAGATCCATTACTTCTTGGTCTCTTATAGGATGTCAGCGTACGTAGCTTCTTTTTGGACTGCATCCCGCAAGCTATAGCCTAATGAATACAGCCGATTATTAGGGGCCTTTAACATACACATTCTCTTCAATGACGGCGCAGTTGGCTTGGCATGGGCGCGAGGCTTGGCTGCTTTGCAGTGTGATCCCAGGGTCTACCTTTTCGTAGACTGCTCTGGTGTCAACCCATAATGGTGTCCGTATTGAAGGACGTAGTGGGGGATGCCCAGTGATAACATTCGCAAAGTCCCAAGTGTGGGCTGGATGAAAATAGCCGAAGATCTAAAGCGGTAGCATATATAAGGGGAGGCCTATGTCCAGTGGATTCTCACGGGAATACATTCAATATTATCTCTACGTTTACACATTGGTTTTACCGACTGTACTAGCATGCTAAGAGAAAACGGTTAACTTTTAGTAATACAAAAATAAGGGACTTTACAGATTAGGGTTTAATAAATCTCTGTTGTCATTAATGGTGATAGTAATAGAACTAAAGTTTCGATACCCCGGAACCCGGTAAATATAGGGGTCCCACAAGGGATCCATTCTTGGGCCTTTTCTCTTCCTCATTTATATAAAACGACTTACCATTGTGATAAATAATTGGAAAGTAGTTTATTTCGGATAATCCTCCCTGGTTTTAAAATTAAACATTTACGTCAATAAATGCAGTAAATAATACTCTCTCTAGAAGTAGCAATTGGTTTAGTTTTCTTCCTTTTCCAAAAGGAAAAAAATTATTAGTTATGACTCCTAATGTGAAACATGGAAATTTGAATGGTTATAAATGGGAGGCGTTAGACGAGTTAAAATCAACCTGTATTTCTAAAAACCTTTGTAGATACGAAACCTGGGGCCCCCCATATTTAATAAACCTAACAAATAAACTAAGCTCTGCAGCTTACGCTGTGAAAAAATTAGATTATTAACCGATGTGGAGACAGCTCGTTTAGTATATTTTAGCTATTTTTCCTTGGTAATGTCTTTGGCATTCTTGGAAATGCAGCGAATACTAATACGATCTTTGTCCTCCAAAAGCGCGCAATTCGTGCAGTCTTAACCTGGGCCCCAAAAGAATCCTTAAGAAATTGTTCACTGGAAATAAAATAATGACCAAATTATTCTCAATACATATTTGAAAATTTAATGTTGTGCAAAAAATGGAAATGATTTCCTAAGACATTGTATGCCATAACATAGATACAAAGGAACAAACATAATCTAATTCTTCCAACAACTAGACTGCGAAAATAATTAAGTCTTTATGGGACCAATGTATACGTTTTAAACAAAATCCCTGTAAACGTTCAAATTTAACTTTAATAAATTTAAAAAGGTAGTCAAGGAACGTTTATGTGTTAAAAGTTAATTACATATTAATGAATTTTTTAAATGATAACAACCTGGTAATGGAATCTCGCTCCAGGTCCTGTTTCAAAATTACAAATATGTAATGTCCAATTATCAAAAATTTTTTATTTTTTAAAAGATGACATAAAAAAATAACCCGCTGAGTTTCTTTCGCCGGTTCTTCTCAGGTCTGTGGCGTCCCTTTTTCCGGGCCGGTGGTAGTGTTTTGACAATCAATAAGCAAAGTGTAAACTTCTATATTGAATAAAGATTTTGAATTTAATTTGAATTTGAATTTAATAAATACGGATAATAGTTTTCCAATTACTTTGTGCCGGAGAAGCTTAACAATTAGTGTAACAAACATTTAACAATTCAATTTATATAAAATTTTATAAATACTAATTGTTTCTTTAATTTAAAAAAAAAAAAAAAATATTATATTCCCTAAACGCCTCCTCCATCAGGGTTTTTGGACCGTATCCCCCACCTGGTCCATTGCGCATTGGTGGCTAGCGACTTTTCTTCCATCCACGAAGGATCATCCTTTCGACAATAGGGTGTCCCAATTTTCCTCACCAATGAAACAACAATGAAAATTTTCGATCGATTCGATCCGACCTCGTTTCTAAAGCACGCTCTTACCCCCTGGTTGGGCAGTTCCACTGGGTCGAGGCAAGAGGAAAAATATATGTATAATTTGCCCTTTTCTATTTTATGGCGACTGTTGAGGAGATTAAAAGGTATTCAAGGTCAGGGTCAGGTTAAGCACAGGGTGGTATATAATATGGGTTAATAGGAGGGAAATAAGTAATAAATTAAATTGTTTATAAACTAAATACATTTTAACATAAAAGCAACATTTAATTTAACGATGATAAGAAAAGCTACAAATAAATATAATAAGAAATTATAAAAGTAAGCTATGTTAGTTCTATTTCTGTTGTTAAAATAATTAAACGACGCGTTTTATACATATTATAGATTTAATGCAAATTTTTCACTTAGCAGCAAATATATAGTCTAATATGAGCCAAATAGAGCGTAGCTTTACCTCTTTGATTTTATGTTTACAGAGGAAATACGTTTCCATTCTCCATAATTGGTTTGCATTCGGTAATGACTGTTTGATTTGAATGCTGCGCAATATATCATTTAAGGAAATTAAGTTATAAAATTTAAATGCTGTGGATTATTCATTTAAAAACTTATAATTTTTCAAGTTTTTGTAGTGAAAATAATTATCCAATGATTTTTGTAAGATATCACATAACTTGGACAAATTAAAAATATACAATATGTTCTCTATTCAAAACTAAATATCATTCTCATAATTAGTTTTGTTTGATGGCAGTCGTTATAAAGCATAATTATGGAGACTTTTCCAATTCTTTGGGCTTTAATATTGCCTACCAATAACTGTAAGTAAAAATTGATTGTAAAAAGTTTTTAATCATGTCAATTCAAACGACGCTGAGCAGAATAAAAGCCATCTGATAATTTGGGTAAATGGCTGTTTATAAAGTAATGTAAAATACATCGTAATAATATAAAATAAATGCTGATCATGTGCAATATCTATTAATGTTTTTATTTCTCATCGTAAATCAAAAAAAGTCAATCTGCTATTAAATGTATCTTAAATGGGCCTTGGGGATATCCTGCTATCCTACACCTTACCCCGGTTTCGCACGGGTATTATGCTAGTAGCAAGGTACTGTTGCACCGCTATGTCCCTGCGTTTTGAATTGGTAAAAACTTCTGAAATAGTTCAATCACGTGCTGTATTGAGCCATATAAAACGATGTAATATATGTACTTTATGGGCGTAAGGATCAACGCCTGGGTGCCTAAAATCACTTCGTGATGAAGCCATTTTACGTTAAATTTAAGGGATAAAATATTTTTGTGTATTAACCTTAAGTGATAATGATTAATAAACACATACCACAGCAGACTATTTAGTTGATCTTTTAAGATATAAAATTTTATAGTACTTTTTTGTGATTTATATCGTGTGAATTAGTCAGCGTTTGCAATTAAACCATAAAAAATTTCCTTGTCGGTATAAGCACATTTTATTCACGTTAGAAATCTCTAAATTGATTAGAGTTTCTATGCAACATTATGCATGGTTTAAGCTTACAAACCTTCTTTTTGAATCTATTCTATCCATTGAAAGACGCTCCAAAATCCGTTGCGTACTATTAAACTTTTTTATATATATTTAGGGAAGGATAGAAGTGAAGCTACTTTGAATTAAAAAATATATGATGCGAAAGATTGTCTGAAGGGACGTTTGTAACTCTTGCGCTCAAAATTACCTGATGAAATTTAATGAAACTTTGGTTAGGTTGTATTATGAGAATGTAATGTATTTTATTTAAAATATAATATGAAATATTACGTATGTTGAAAAACTCTGCTATAGGCGAGCTATTTCGGTGCGAACCGCAAATACCTTTGGGCTCATAAATACATAATGGTTAATGATTATTATCACACATAGCCATCACCATGCGGGTTAAACCGCAGATCAAAGCCAGTGAATAATCATTTTTAAACAAGATATGTGTACATATTATTTCTTTTATTTACGCGATTATTATAAGTATAAAACCGAAACTTCGGGAATAAATATATTTAAGTAACGCGAAAAATCCGTAAATTAGTGGATTTGATAAGATATGTGTAATTTTATATCATTCTAAAGATTTTTTTACCGTTTCACACTTCTTCCTGTATTTAAAATTATTTTAATATATCTTCAACATTAATCTAAGAAGTTTATAGAGAATTTAATGTGGTCACGGGATAGATTGAAGAGTCAACAAAAATTACAAGGCAGGCTTTTAATTTTTAATAATAAAAGAATCGCCAGATCTTGATTTAAATTCATAATATTTCATTTTTTTATTTGCTTCGAACTAAGCAAACGAAACTGTTTATTTAGTCTAACTTTTTGTGTTATGCTATGATTTAAAAAGGCAAAAGACACTTGAACTGAGGGTCTAACGAATGGTTTATGTTACGGTTTCTTTCTCCTTCATTTCAGTAATACGTTCTCGATGAATACTATTTTAAATAAAAATCAACTGCTGTATGTTGTATGTTATAAAAAAATCTAGATATATTTTTTCAGCTGAGATGAAATCAAAATAATTGTTAAACCTGCTATTATTAAACCAGTCGTAATAAGAATTGTATGATAACTTTATTTTTTGGGTCACTAATTCATTAAAGGAATAACATTTTATTACCTCGCAATATTTTATTACATAGAAGGGACTGCCATTTTGCACTCGTAACGTCGAAATTATCAAGCGAGAATACTCTCATAAAATCTGTCCTTATTAAACCTCGAATACCCGACGTTAATGCAAAATGTATAACGTGTAACGATACAAAAAATATTAACAAAAAAGTTATGTGCGAATGTGTTTTAAATATATCTGGTTAATCTGTGTTGAAAATATAAAAATATAATATTCTGTTTTGACGTACTCAGTGAATACCAAAGTAAAACAATTGTGAGTTTAAGACAACTCTTACTCGACTCCTGAATCTAACAACTATATATAAAGTACAGACTTTTGATAAGCAAAATTATAACTTAAAATATTCGATATTCCTAATGAATATCTTAAGAAGTCATTCCTTTGTTTGCTTTTAAGTTATCGGACAGTAAACATCATTTGTTTTACAAATACCAATAAACGCCCCCAGGAGCCGTGCGGTAGAACTAACATTTTAAATAAGAAAGATTGGTCTGTTTAGAATAGGTACCGAAACTACTTAACCAATTTAATATATCCTTTCATTTCTAGAAAGCTTGAGTAATAGGCTACTTTTACTACAAAAAAATCAATTCTAAAAATCAAAAAAAATAACACGGGCAGAGCCGTAATAATTAAGGTTATTTAGTTTTAAAGTAAAAGTATAACAATAAATATATATATAAAAAATATAAGAATTTGTAAATAAAATAAAGTAAAAGTAATTTATATAATAAATGAAATAGTTGAAATAGTTTATTTAACTGAAAAGAACATACATTACATAAAGAGAACAGTGAGCCCCACACTAGGCAAAGCCTGTGTCGTGGGAAACAGTTACACAAACAATTACCAGACTTGGTGCGGCCAAAGATGAGTAACTAATAAAAAATAAAAAATGTGTGTGTATGAGTGTGTATGTGTGTGCTTGTGTGATAACGTGAGTGAGTGAGTGGGAGTGTTTGGTGTTTGTCCCCTAATTACCGTCTATGATCTATGCGATTATCTGTTACCTGTTATTGGAGCTGTGCTTCAAGTCACATAGAACTGCCATTCTGTTATATATGTGCGGAAGAAGAAATTTTGAAAATCGTTTTGCAAACGCAGTGTGTACATGCGGTTTATGTGTTTTATAAATGCGCTTATGCGTTATGTCAACGCGTTCCAGCGATCTTAGACTATGGATGTGGACGTAAGTAGCAACACGCAGTAAGAAAAGCCTCCGAACACTCAGAACTTGGGCTTCCTTAAAGAGTTCAGAAGTTGAATGCCGCCGTGACCGACGTAACATAACTTTTAAAACCGCTCTTTGCGCTCTTTCCGCTAATATTAAATTAGACTTGATTGATGGAGAATCGCCCTACGTAAGGATACAATAGCTCAAAATAGACTGACAAAGTGCTAAATAAACCATTTTAAGCAGGGGAATTTCGGCAGACTGCCTTAGTAGCTTCATTGTATATGTAATCTTACGTACTCTGCCCGCTGTCAGCGACAGATGATTTTTAAAGCTAAGTGTCTCATCCAGTATGACACCGAGATATTTATGAGAAGTGGAATTGGATATATGACCACATGAACAGGCAGAAGTTTCGAGGCTATCTGTGAGAGCACAAGACGGAATGTGAACTTTAAATTGTTTTGCGTCATCCGGAGGGCGAGATGCAGCTGTTTTATAGAAATTGAGGTATTTAGTTTTGGCTGCGTTGAGAGTAAGCAAGTTCTTACTTAGCCACATAGATATGCGGTGAAGTCCTAAACCTGCCATACTCCGAACCTGCTGCCACGAATCACCGTGAAAGATCAAGGCTGTATCGTCAGCGTAGCACAATACGGAACCATTTATCAAGTTAATTGATGAGATGTCATTTATGTAAGTTATAAATAGTGTAGGGCCAAGTATGCTGCCCTGAGGTACGCCAAAGGATACAGGTTTAGAGTCACTAGTTACGTTGCCAATTTTAATCCGTTGACTTCTACCCGTCAAATAACTGGAGAACCAGTCCAGTGCAATACCACGCACGCCCAACGCCACCATATTTCTTAGCAGTATGGGAAACGAGACTGTGTCGAAGGCTTTTGCAAGATCAATAAAAACGCCAATGTAGGATCTGCCTTCATCCAAGTGGGATACTATGGTATCAGTCAGAAGTTTCACGGCATCTTCTGTTGATTTGCCCTTTCGGAAACCAAACTGACAATCAGCTAGAAGTTTATTACGCTCAAGGAAATGGATAAGCCGAATGTTAACTATTCGTTCCAGTAATTTGGAGTAGGCTCCAAGAAGCTATATGCGGCGAAAGTTGCTTGGCGTATCCGTTGAGCCTCCCTTCTTGGACTGGCACGACAACAGCCGACTTCCAGTGGTAGGGAAACAATCCCGACTCCATATTCAGATTAAAAATCGCAGCCAGAGGTTCTGCCACGATATCGACAATAGCTTTTAGGAGACTATTGCTTACCTCATCGTAGCCAGGCGCGCTGCCCGAGTCTAACTTTTTGATTAAGGCTGAAACCTCGTAAGCATTGGTGGGGGTAAAGTAAAATGATCATCATCATCATTTCAGCCTGTCAAAGCCCACTGTTGAGCATAGGCCTCCCCCATAAGTCGCCAAGAGGTACGATTCTGTGCCACCAGCATCCACTGACCTCCTGCACATTTGCACAGGTCGTCACTCCATCTGGTGGGGTCGTCCGACACTACGATGGCCAGTATGAGGCTGCCACTCGAGAACCTTTCTTCCCCAACGGTTATCGGTTCTCCGAGATAAGTGGACGGCCCATTGCCACTTCAGCTTGCTAATTTTGCGGGCTATGTCGGTTACCATGGTTCTTCTGCGGATGTCTGCATTACGCACTTTATCTTGCAGAGAAACGAGCATGCCGCTCCATAGCTCGCTGAGTGACTTGGAGCTTCCTCATACGGCCGGCAGTAAAGGACCATGTCTCAGTGCCATGGGTCATCACTGGCAACACACATTGGCCAAAGACCTTAGTCTTCAGGCATTGAGGGGTATTGGACAAGAGGATATGTCTTAGTTTCCTGAACGCCGTCCATCCGAGCTGGAATCGTCGATGGACCTCTGCGTCGAAGTTGGACTTATTTATTCGGACTACTTATCCCAGGTAGGTATATTCGTCAACAACTTCGAGCATAGCAATCCTAACAACAATCGGCGTAGGCATGATATGACCGTTAGACATGATTTTCGTCTTGTCCATGTTCATCATAAGGCCCACGTCTTGAGAGACACTGTTGAAGTCATTGAGCATACAAATTGGGTCCTCCAGTGACTTCGCCATGATGACTATATCGTCGGCAAATCTAAGGTTGGTAATACACTCGCCATTGATGCTTATACCTCGTCCTTTTCAATTCATAAGTTTGAAGGCGTCTTCCAATGCAGCGGTGAAGAGTTTCGGGGATATAACATCACCCTGTCTTACACCTCTCTGCAATTGGATAGGCTTCGTGCTATTAGATAAACACCTCAGAACCTCGATATACCGACTGTCAATTTGGCAACGCTGAAGGGCCTGCAGCACAGCCCAAATTTCGACAGAGTCAAAGGCTTTCTCATAGTCCACAAACGCCAAGCATAAAGGCAGATTATACTCCTCGGTCTTCTGTATAATCTGCCGCAGCGTAAATATGTGGTCTATGGTACTAAAAAGCCTTTTCGAAATCCAGCTTGTTCGGGTGGCTGGAAGTCGTCTAGTCTGGAAGCGAGACGATTCAAGATGATTCTCGAGAACAGGACATAAACGCGGCTCAGAAGGGAAATAGGTCTGTAGTTCTTCAAGAGGCTATTATCACCTTTCTTGAAGAATAGCACCACCAAACTTCTGCTCCACGCTTCTGGCGTAATACCATCCTGTAGGACGAAATTAAAGAGCCTCTGAAGGACTACAAGTATCGGTTCTCCACCCGCTTTCAGAAGCTCTGCTGTAATTCCGTCCTCACCAGGTGCTTTGCCGTTCTTAATTTTTTCGGGAGCTATTCGTATCTCGCTCAGACTGACTTCCGGGATATTTTCGGAGTTGTGCCGGGTATGCTTTGCTCTTGGGTCGTCACTCGCTTCAGTAAGTGGTTCCGACGACGATGTGTACAGCTGTCATAGAATCTCTCGATCTCACTCAAAACTTCTGGTCTACCGGAGATGACAGCCGGTCGGTCTTCAACTTAGTTAGCTGTCTTTGCCCGACAGACAGATCTCTGGCGAAGACTTTAGAACCAAGGTTCCATTCAATCGCCTCTTTAATAGGACATGTATAAAAGATACGCAAGTCACGCCGCATACACTTGGAGATCTGTCTCATTTAGCTGCCTGTAGCCTAACATGTCAGAAGAAGACTGTAGCCGCATCTTCCGTCTTGTTTCCATAAGGTTCAGGAGGTGATCAGAGAGTTTTGGGTTCTAGGATTGCGGTGCGCCTTGTAGAACCTAGTACCCACAGTACGGACAGTTTCCACGAGCTTAGCGTTAATTTCGTCCACAGTGCGCAAGTGTCTAGGCATTGGAAGCGATTAATAATCTTGAGCTGAAAGCTTTCGGCATTTAGGATATTGGCACGAAATGGGCGTAGCGTGGACTTTATCAGACGAGACCTTTCCAGCCTGATGTTTAGATTTAATGTGCCTCTTATAAGTCGGTGATCACTGCTGGTTTTAACCCTTGTGATCACAGAAACATCGTTAAATATTTGGCGTTTGGTCGTCATGATAAAGTCAATCTCGTTTTTGACGGAACCATTGGGGCTGATCCAGGTCCACTTCCTGTGGGGCTGCTTTTTAAAGAAAAAATTCATCATAAAGAGTCCTTCTTTCTCCATGAAGTCAGCCAGTAAGTGCCTTCGGTTCCGTTCGCCGTTCTACTCCAAAATTGCCCACTCAGCTCATCGTCTTGTCTTTTGCCCAGTTTTGCGTTAAAGTCCCCATCAGCACATATATTGAGTTTTAGAGGAATGTATGGCTCGTGAGATGTCCTCATACATTGCCTCCACCTCATCATCGAGTGTGTCGATGTCTGGTGCATATACCATGATGACCTTCAGCGAATACCTGTTTCGATATTCTGAGTATAAGGTAAGCAACCCTTGACGACACACTTTCGATTTTAACAATGTTGCTAATGAGAGACTTGCGGACGATAAATCCGACCCCTCCTTGGGACAGTGTGTCGCCTCGCGTGTGATAAAACAAGTTGCCGATTCAAGGATTATTGTATCCTCCCCCCTGTCTTCGGACTTCGGATAATCCTATTAATCCCATCGCAACTTGTTTACTCTCCTCTTCCAGCTCCGTTATTCTCTCGTCGGTCCTCAATGTCCGTGTGTTGTAGCGTTGCCAGGTCCAGTCGTCGTTGTTGGTAGCCGAATCCCACCGGGATTCTTAGCACCCCTGCCCTGCCGGTTACCATGACCGCCTACCGTAGCCAGGAATAGCAGAGTGCCGGGGACTGGGGCCGTACATCACTGACACACTTCATTGGGGGGGTTTTGCCATAGTTGCCACGCCTGGCAAGCGGGTTGGCAACCGCAGTAATTTCCAGATCCTTTGCACCTTCAACGCTGCTGCCCATTGATGGTCTCGGGATTTTAGGATCTGAAAGCGGAGATGGTTATACCGCCATCTGTCGGACGCCACTGAATAGATGTGCAGTAGTAGCTTTATCCCGTAGTCGCCTCTTACGACACCCAAGGGAAGAGATGGGGAGGCTGAATTCTTATGCCGCAGCCCCACAGCGTATTCTTATGCCGCAGCCCCACAGTAAAATGATCCCAAGATGTTATTACACTTAGTGGGTCTTATATCTCCGGCTAGGGTCTCCTGAGAAACTTGCAGTTCACAGAGTATAGATTCTGCAAGAAGAGATCCCACAGAAGAGAAATATGAGTTGCAATGGTTAAGAGACTCCAAAACGGTAGGTTTAATGTTCAAAAGGTCTTCAGCCGATTTGTTTGCAGGAACACTATGAGTAATGCGTCTGATAGTGTCCCAGAGTTTTTTAGACTTATTCCTATTTTTAACTAACACTTCTCGATCGTGGTTTGATTTGAGCTTTCTCAGAAGTTACATAAAAATTGCGGTATCGGGTGTAAACCAATTTTTTCATTTCATTTGTGGGGTCTTTACGAAAATCCAAGTGCAATTTATCTCTGTGTTTCGAACACCTTAATAGGCCGGGGGTCATCCATGGCCGCATAACCTGTTTAGACCGACTAATCTTTACAATTTTGAGATGTTTACATACAATACTTGACACTGTTGTAGAAAATGACTCCACAGCATTTTCAACGTCACGGTTGCGTATGACATAAGACCAATCAATAAGTTTTAGGTCCGATCTAACCGAGTCATAGTCAATAACCGTTTTAGTGAGACTTTTCCGGGCATTGATTTCGTTTTTAAGTGATATTCCTGCCATGATAATTTCGTGATCAGATAGATCGGTAGGGCATACCAACGATTTTGTACGGCAATGTCCAGATACAAAGATATGGTCAAGGCAGGTTTTGTTGTGCGTAATAGTGTTGATGCAAGGGATGAGACCGTGTTCTGCCAAAGTACATAGATACTCTGAAGTCTGTGAATTCGCTGAGTCCATAATATCTATATTTAGATCTCCAGTCAGGACAAGACAGGGGCCCTTTGAAATAGTTTTAAGAGCGAGATCGAGGGAAGAAATAAAGGTTTTAACATTCGGAAAGCTCGGTGATCTATATACCCCCACTAATTTAAAGAAGTTCGGTACATCTACAAGCACGCAATTAGCTTCTTCTACATCTAATTCCGCAAAAAATTGGGGACCATTTGTTGTTTACGTAAACAACTACACCACCGGACTTATTTATAAAATGCTTAGAATTAAAAGATGAGTAGCCTGAAAGTTGATTAATACTAGACGCTTCATTTAACCAGCATTCGCTAAATATAATCACGTCAAAGCTTATACCCAAACGCTTTTGCAACACAAGAAAGTTGTCAAAGTTTTTCAAAATACTTCTTATATTTAAACTCAAGATTTTTAATGAAAAACTTGAAATGATATTACTGCATTCTTCGGGGTATGTAATAGTATGGTATTCAATCTTATATGAATTATCTACGTCATTTAATAAGTTTACAGTCGCCATGAGTAATAGGTTTGTTGATAAGAGGAATCGTAAGACAAGCGTGAAATAGCCGTACCATCCGAGTTAAAATAGTAATTGAGGTACAATTTAGTATACATTTTCTTACTTGTGATATTGAAGTGGGGAATTGTATGTGCTAAATTATGTGTGTAAGAGTTTTTGTGCATGTGGTAAAGTACAAAAATTCCGAATTAAAGTTTCTGGTATGAAAAAGGTAAAAAAACTGTTTAAATTAGCAAGAGACAGCTGCGTTTCCATCGGTCTGAAGAAAGGTCGTAGTCTGTACATCAGATGTTTTTTGGACTGAGGGCAAGGCCTGGGAGAGCTTGATGAGGTCCTCTTCATTGCAAATTCGTATAGCAGGGCTACCGAGTGAGGCGTCTCTTTTTCTGATAAATATGGCTCCATTGTGGGTCCAGCTGTGTTTATATTTGTAAGAGTTAGCAAAGATTCTGACTTTACGAAATAACCGTCGGATCACAGGAGTGAGACGTTTATTTACGAAAACTGATCTTTCAGGACCATGCCCAGTTATTATTGACATATGCAGTCAAAATTCTGTTAAATTCTCTTAATGCATATAAATTCCGTATAAAACATGTTGAATTAATGATAAAGTTATATTAACCTAGTTACCTGTTTTTTTTTTGCAGTTAAATCATAAAAAATATATCATTTAACTAAAATCATAATAAACTATATATATCTTGATTTAAAATTATTAATAACTGGATTTGACCTGCGGTTTACCCGCGTGGTAGTGGTTATGTGTGATAATAATCATTACTCATTATATATTTATGAGCCCAAAGGTTTTTGCGGCTTGTACCGAAATAGCACGCCAAAAGCAGATTTTTCTACATACATGACACTATACTGTATTTTAAATATAATACATTATATCCTCATAATATATTACCTATAAGTTATTCTGATGTATAAGCTTTGATATATTGCAATGTTTTATTAAAATCAAACTTAGTATTATTATCATTTATAAAGATTGTAGAGTTTGAGATACGGCTTTATATGTTTTCTTACAGAATAATCCTTAGGGTAATTGTATCTTTCATTTATTTATATTATCCATTAGCAGATATCTCTCAATACGCTTTCTTTTCATCTAGATCTTATGATCTCATTTAATCCTAATGGAGTAGATAAAAGCAACAGATGTATATTGTGTCTTTGTAACAAAACAAATAATTACATATTTATGGGACGATAAATATTATAAATTTACAAAGAAATCAAAGTAAATATATAATAAGTACTTAATACAAAACATAGTTCTTGATAAAGTTCTTGCATAAACATTCGTGAATCTTAAATAACTTATTTTTCTTAATGTATGGTTTTTAAATATCGATTCAAAGTAAATTTATAGTAAGTTACGTGTCGTTTATCCAGTCATAACGCTGGCCTACCATACCTTTAAACCGGAAGATAGTAGTATTACAGATACTTAAATTTTTTTTCAAAAATAAAAACCATGGTGGTACCGGTAGAAGAACCTATTCTTGCAAGATATCATGTTTATTTTGAAAATTAAAATATTATATGTGTCCAATTGCCATGGATAAATTTTAATTCTTATTGGAATATGTATTTATTTATAAAAGAAGGGTAAGCTTATGTGTTAATACGTCATTTAGATGCCATAGCTTTGCTTAGTTTGGGACTAGATGATGAATGTTGTGGTATTTTTCCAAGATATTAATTTTTATTACTTTTCATTATTTTGACACAGTAAAGTGTAGTTAAAAAGAAAAATTTAAACAAAAATAGTAAATTACCGCATAAATATTAAGGTCTAAATTGCACAATTCGATAATATCTATCTTATCCATGAAAAATTTTCCAAAAGCTATTGGTGGCAGAAAACGAAACCTTTAATACCTGTGTTAAGCCCCGATAATCCCTGCCATCGAAGAGAGATTTTCGGATAGTTGTTATTTTAACGTATCGGGATAGGCATTAATAGTAAGAATGTCTTTTGATACAAATATATCTTTAATTTATTTATAAGAAGAAAAAACTAATTAAAAATGTGATGAAAAGTAAACTTAAAATTACATATTTATACCGTTGTCATTACAAAACTTCATCATCATCATCAGCCTGTATTAGTCAACTGCTGGATATAGGCATCCCCTAATGCACGCCTTCTCTATCAGAAGGTTTTTAGGGCCGTATCTCACTACCCTGGTCCAATGCGGGACTTTTTACGTACCCATTCGAACATCTTACTTTTCAGGCAATTGTATGATTGGCCCGAATTGCCCTTACTAACTTAGAAAGGAGTTGTGTCCACGCAAGACTAAAACTCATGAACTGCGGTTTCTAAGGCACAAGCCCATACCACTAGGCTACGGAGGCGGTTAAACTTACCAAATGTAAATTTATCGCCGATTTTTTCACGTAGAAATAAAATTTGGTCAAAGTCATAATGAAAGGCAAATATCTTGAAATATAATATATCTTAAAATAGCCTGGAGCTAACAGTTCATTACCAGGGTGTGTTATCTATTAAGTAGTCATTACAACAATAATATCCTTAAACACACAAACGTTCCTTTATAACTTTTTAAATTTTTTTACGAATAAAAGCTGAACGTTTTCTGTGATTTTAATGCAGAAGAATATAGGGGAGATTAGTGTAATTGAGAACGGCGGGTAATTGGGAACACCTATATAAGTAATACTTCCCCCCACACTACACCATTCCGAACGTGTGCAACAGACGCATCCAGCACCCCCTAGTGCGTGAGCAACGCTGAGAGTGAAACGTCGCACACGCTGTCATGGTGAGTCAAACATTTTTTTTGCATTTTTGCTATAATTTTTTTGATATATTGTTTTATTCAAAATTCAAATATCTTTATTCAATATAGAAGTTTACACTTGCTTATTGATTGTCAAACACACTACCACCGGTTCGGAAAAGGACGCCTCAGACCTGAGAAGAACCGGCGAAAGAAACTCAGCGGGCTATTTTTTATGTCATCTTTTAAAAATAACAAACAATTTGATAATTCAATATTATGCAATTTTGAAACAGGACCTGGAACGAGCATTCCATTACCAGGCTTTGTTATCATTTAAAAATTCATTAATATCGTAATAACCTTTAACACATAAACGTTCGTTGACTACCTTTTTAAATTTATTAATAGTTAAATTCTCAACGTTTACTGGGATTTTGTTGTAAAAACGTATACATCTATGTCATGTGCATCACAATGTCTTAGGAAACTCCATTTTTTTGCACATACATTAAATTTTCAAATATGTATTGAGAAGTAACGGTCATTATTTTTATTTCAGTGAACAACTCTCTTAATGATTTTTTGGCGCCCAGGTTATGAACTAAGACAGGTTAAGAACGAACAGCACGTTTTTGGAGGACAAAGATCGTATTAGTATCAGCCGCATTTCCCCACAGTGGAAAGCCATAAGACATAATACTATAAAAATAGCTTAAATATACTAAACGAGCTGTCTCCACATCAGTTAATAATGTAATTCTTTTCACTGCGTAAGCTGCAGAGTTTAGTTTACTTGCTAGCCTATTAATATGGAGGCCCTATTTTAGTTTTGCATCTACAGTTATTCCTAGAAATACAGTTGATTCAACTACGTCTAACGCCTCCTCATTCATAACCACTTCAGATTTACCATGCTTTACATTAGGAGTCATGAATCTAATACATTTTTTTTGTATGGTTTAATAGCAAGTTATTACCACTAAACCAATTTGCTACTCTAGAGTTAGTATTACTTACATCGTCATTCATTGACGTATGTCATTTTATTTTTAAAATAAAGGAGGTATCATCTGCAAATAATACTTTCTCTTCGCTATTATTTATCACACATGGAAAGTCGTTTATATAAATGAGGAAAAGGCCCAAGAATGGATTCTTGTGGGACCCCCATATTTACCGCCCCTTCTGTTACTTACATTGAATATTGCTGCTAGGTGAGGTGAGATTACATCGATAATAGAACTTATCACCTTAACAGAGATCCCCCATAGGTCTGTAGTTTTTTTATATCTAAAGTTTTAAATGTACTTACGATATTAAATTACTTGGAACGGATTCCAAATTGAGAGTCAATGTTAATATATTATTAATATAGTAATATATTATTAATGTCAATTACATTAATTTTAATTAAATTGGAGGTCTTCGTTAAATATTTACAACTATTTTTATATAATATACCTAAATAATTGTTAAGCTTATATCTATTATTGTTTTCCTCTGGCAACTCTTTAAGGTAGGGAAATGTGAACAGTATAGATATAACAGTATATTAGACGTAAATATTATATTTTTGAATTCAAATACGCCATATTTGGTTACAATCATGTACGTTTTATCAGTTTTCGATCTCCACATGACTTGAGGTTCATCAAATGTATTCTTAAGTGTAGCGGCCATTTTTATTTGTATTGACTACCTCTGGCAATTGTAAACGGCAAACGGGTAAGTGAAAACGTTAGCAATTGCCCCTACTGACTGGTTGATTGTGTAAAAATGTTTTAACGTTACATATTTTTCAGATGCTTCGAAATTACATTAGGAAGACTGAACCAAAAGACCAAATAAAAGATCTTCGCCTTGCCATTGAAGATGTTAGAAGTATAGAGCTTACATTAAGCAAAGCTGCAACCAAATACTCCGTACCAAAAACAACATTGTTCAAACAAGTGAAACAAAATGAATTTAGGACACCAAAAAGGGTCGGTACACCGTATTTAATAAGGAACAAGAAGATCAACTAGAAAAATACTTACTTACTAGATTCGGCTGGAGTAAATGAGGCCATATTTCTTGACTATTTGCAACTTTTTATTTCTTTTGTAAACCTTACCAAAGAAGATCAGTATATCCGGCTTACTATTTAAATGCACATAATTAATTTTATTTATTATACATTTGACTTTCCTTTGGTTCAACCATGCTACCGGTAATAAACATACTATACTGCCAATCTGAAAAAAACATCAGAGGGGAATGTTGTCCGAAGTAATAGATTCAAATCAAGAGTAAAACAATTTTAATCATAGCCTTGGTACTAAAATATTTTACCAGTAACATTGTACCTGAAGACGTTCTAAGATATTGTCACTTTAGTAAATTTTGTAGAAGATAGCTGCATTGCTCGCTATAACTTAAAATCAACCTGATTTACTTCATTCAACTTTCTGACAAACAAACAAACTTGCTGCAAAGTTTGAAGTTAGTTGAGACAGAAATTAGTGTTGACGAAATGCAGTACTCCGACGGGATTGTTTCTAACTAAATCACTCGGTGAAAGTTACCTGCAGAAATGTAAATTTTAAAAATATTTGTTTTAGTGCTTGGAATAATTTTGTCAAATTTACTTTAACAACTGCTATAGATACTCTAGTAGGTCTTAGACGTATTCACGTGCTCAGGAAATTGTGTTAAAAAAGAAAATCCCGTAATTTTGTGGAAGATTTTATTTATTGTTACTAAACAGTTATCAACAATAATACAATGTTGATACTGAATTTATAACATGAACCTACCTTTGGTTTGTAAAACATGGGGTATTTACTTTACCTCAATACATATTGGAATCATGATTCGAAATACACCACCTATCTACTAGCTACATCGAGCCTACCTGGCCTAAGCACATTATATTTAACACAATAACACTAAATATTCAATTCTCGAAATTGGAAACTATTAACGTTACCGTTATCTTTTTCGCCTATGTTATGTCAAAAAGACTTAGGGCAAAAAGGTTTAAATCAACCTTGACTCGTACTCGTTAATTTCGTTTGTGTATTTATCTTACGGGTACAATGTATATATCAAATCTGCTATGGATCATAAAATATTAAATTATTATAAACTAGCTCTACACTGCGTTACTAATTTCAATCTTGTCGGTGATCACATAATGAGAAGGGCTTTTGAAAATTGTGAAAGGGGCATCCACGTTGTAGGCCATTTAATAAACAACCTGCACTTTGCTGATGATACCACAATAATTGGCTCCTATGACGCAGAGCTAGCGGAACTCCTGTCCAGAATAAAAATCATCAGTTACAGTACGATCTGCTGATCGACAGAGCAAAACCGAACTAATGTTTGTGGATAGAATGGGTACCCAACAACGAACCTACGACGAACTTCTTGAATTGCAGGTGGTGAAGAAGTTCGTATACATTGGATCGCAGATCAGTGGCGTCGGTACGAGTAGGAAGTTATTAGCAGATCACAAATGTCAAAAAATGCAGTAGAATCATTGAAGCGACCATTATTTCGGAACAGAGGTATTTCCTGCAACACCAAAAAGTATCTATTGCAGACGCCCATATTTTGCATCTTTTTATATGCTTCTGAAACCTAGACATAAAAAGCGAGAACGAGATCGAGGATAGACGCGTTCGAAATGTGGTGCTGGCGCAGAATGCTGAGAATATCTTGGACGGAATGTCGCACAAACGAGTCAATCCTCAAACAGTTGAATATAACAACACGATTCTTAACTATCTTTAAGCAAAGAATCCTAAAGTATTTCGGACACGCGGTCAGATGAGGCTCAGACTGCTTAGAAAGGTTGATTAAAAAGCGAGAGGGCGTCTTCTACAAGATGGACGCACACAATTCAGGATGCTACAGGAGCTACCCTACAAGCATCCATATAAATGGCGCAGGACAGAAATGTCTGGAAAGAAATGGTGGCCAAGGCAACACACCATAGTCTCGTCCTCAGTCTTGAGGTTACGAGGAAAAAGAAGTTTGATGATGTCTAATATAGATCGACAACCGTAGTTGTAATCGGAGAACACCTTTATTGACTGTATTGTTTTTAGAAATGAATTTTAATTTCAAAATCACAAACAATAGGCAACCAAAATCAAGCAGTCAAGGATCTTACGAAGTGAACTAATATATTTCTAAAATTTTATTTACACTGCTTGCAACAACAACATCATCATCAGCCTTTGATAGTCCACTTCTGGACAAAGGCCTTCCCTAAGACACCCCTATCCATTAGGGAGTTTTTGGACCCTATCCCACCACGCTGGTCCAATGCGGGTTGGTGGGTGGACCGACTTTTTACATACCCATCCAACGCATGGATCATCTTACTTTTCAGACGAATAGGGTGATCGGCCCAAATTGCCAACTAGGAAACAACAATGGAAATTTGTTGAGTACCGCAGGATCTCGACCCACGACCTCCGGATTCTAAAGCACACGCCTATACCACTAGGCTACGGAGGCAGTAACTAGGCTACGGAGGCAGTTGCAATAACATAGTTTGTTTTAATTAAATATGTACAAGGAGTTTATTAAATAGAAAACGATTTCGCTGTTAACTCTCCTGAATTTTAAAAACATTTTTAAAATAATTTTGCTATTGTCATTTGAATAAGTATTCCTGCTAAGTAAGGTTATTTTTAACTTTCAGGTGGAAACTAACGCGATGCAACGCTTTCTGACTACGGAATATTTGATATTCGGTGTAACGCAGTTATTCATTTACTGCTGGCACAGCAACGAGGTTTTATATGCGGTTAGCTATTCCTAGTTGTAAACTTCGGCTGACAACTTTGCACAGTTATAATAATATTACGATGCGCAAAATTTTGTACAGAAAGTTATATCTCTTGCTTGTTTTATTAACTTTTCCTTGCTGTTTTATATAGTTTATTTTTGGATAGAACTATTTTCATCGGTAATTTAACAGTATAAAATAAATGAACCTAATGAACTTCAAAAATCCATAATAGACGTCAAAACTTATTGAAATGGAAATTTTGATTAAAAAATATCTTGAAAGGTAATTGAGACTTATAATTAGTTATTTAATATACGTATACAGCAGGCTTTATGAATTGCATTTAAATAGCAAATTATTTCAAACATCTTGCTAAGTAAAATCATCATTTGTTTTATTATTACTACATTGTTAGAATGTTATTTGTTTCTGATGTTTTTTAAGTTTTATTTTTATTTGGTACATATTCATGCTTTCCAATTGTAACTACATAAATAAATACTTTCCATAGTATAAACTGAGAGTTACGTTCAATTTATGACGTATGACTTCTGACTTTATTGTACAACAATTGTTGCACTACATAAAATGAACTTATTTTACTAAGTGGTTGGTAAAAATAGTAATAAAAGATTCTTTGCCAGTAAAAATTACTAAAAGCAGAGACACAAACGTTTAACATTATACGTTTGACAGTTTTAATACTAACCATAAAAACACTTTGTTGAGGCAGTCTCAAGAAAATGCAGTAAAATAAACAAAGGCATATACAAAATATTAATTTCTGTATTAATTTTTTACTACATTTAAAATGAAAAAAAAGGGAAGGAGGAACAGAAAAAAGGAACGCAGTAGTAATTTAATAGCTAGGCCCCTGTATTTATGGCATCGACTAAGCACCGTGTATTGTAATTTATTATATTTACCAAAGGTGTTTAGAAAGTAAGTCGATGATACGTGTAATTTTTTTTTTCAATAAATCATTTTCATTTAAAACTTATCGACCCTCGAAAAACGAGTTTACTCTTTCTAAACAACGCACTTCTTTGGTGTTGTGGAAGTTTATGGGCGTAGTAGTTTGTATCAGTTGAGCCAGCTTCTCCCTTCTGTTTCATAAAAATAGCTAGAAAGTAAACAGAAATATGTTAAAGATAATAGCAATTACAAAAATAACAAATTTGAGAAATTAGAGTACCTACTTGCATTATTGGTGTTATCGATGGTATATGAAATATAAGCTAATGCAGGTAGACTTGACAAAAGCAAAAGTCCATTTCCAGAACTTACTAGCATTTTCTCTTTAATGTCGCTTTACTGACATACAATTATTTTGTCAAAAATACTTTAAATATAGTTTTTATTTCGACTTTCCAAGTTTCAGTCAGTCCGCTACGTCTAAAGGCAACTTATTTTATGTTGAGTCCGGATTATCCTATTATCCGCGTCTATTGTCGTAAACTGTAGAGGATTGAAATTCACCTCCATTTCCCTTACCCAAAAACATGAATTTCGTGAAAAATATTACTTTTTTTAAGTGTTTCTATGTTATACATAAGTATTTATTTTTAAAAAATCTACTATTTTACAGATTACTCGCGTTAGTCATATATGTTTATTCCTGAAGTTCTTAACGTCGTAACTTTCAGCATCCGTGAGTACAGATATATACCAACATAGTCTGGAGTGATCATGGATGCTGAAAAAAAACCGATACATCGGAAATAAATATGTATAACTAACACGAAAAATCCGTAAAATAGTGTATTTGATTTGTATAATATTAGCGTAAACACCTGCTTTTGCAAAGTCCCATTTTACGGGGCATTGACCTTAAAAATTTACCCGCGGAACTTTTGCTGCAAAGCAGTATTTTTTTATGCCACGGGACGAATAAGACATTCTATGACGGTATTTGATACCCCTCCCCATAAGAAACAGCGTAATATGCTACAGATCTGCTCACCACCTTAAGACATTTCGTTTACCAATTAGTTAGCCTGGCTACGAATAGCATTCAATATATTAAAATGTTACGGGGTTCGATATAAGGAGAGTCGTAGCTAATGCAATTATGTGATAATTTATTTCTGCGTTTTGACTAGTTCTTGCTGCGTTTTACTATACGCTCAAATAATCCTTAAATTCGCCTTAAAATATTCGATGCCCGTCCCATTCATACACTGGTACTCGTAACATCTTAGCTCTCCAATTCTAATGCACGAGAAAATAAAGTAATTACAATAACGCGATTCTTTCTATGCTTTTCGTTTATTTTTTTAACTTCATTCGAAAGTGTCTTTTAAATATTTATCGACGTCTCCGAATCTTAAGAGGGCTGAGATATGCCTTATTTTTATCTAGACGAGCTCGTGCTGTCATATAGAGATATGACAGGCCCAAATGAAAAACAGGTTTTTATGTGAATAGTCTATTTTCCCATCTTCATTAAATGAATTTTTTCAACCAGAAAGATTTCATATTTTTTTATAAAGAACTCCTCCGACGAAGGATGTTTATTAAGGTTAGGAATACGGGCGTCAATGGAAAAGGATATTTCAGCAAAGCAGTAGGCAGGAAAATGGTTACGAAAGGCTTAAAATTCTTATTTCCCAAACTATGCAACGCCTCTGAAGATTTCATTGTATTTTAATGGGTACTTTTTAAGAATAATGGGACAGTTCTAAAACTGTTAAATTTTGTTCTTTTCGTTTCCCTATGACAATCTGTGGTCGGAGCGCAAAAAAAAAAAACAAAAATTCAGGTCCCATCATTTAAAAATTACCAAAAAACCCTGCGTCTCATTTTCCTTGTGAACGGATGACAGATCGAACCCGTCGTTTAAAAAAAAAATAAAATTGTATTTACAAGATGAAGAATGATCTGGAAATTCTTTTTTTTATAAATTATTTCAAGTATTAAGGCAGGTAAAAAAAACACTTCGGTTTGTAACGCATAAAGCGGGGCAAACAAAACTTTCTGTAACCAGGATTTCGGTTTATTTCAAATAAAAGGCAGTTTTGTTAACGGTTAATGAAAGTTTTTTGTTTAACGGCCTTATATCACTTACTATTTAATATAATACTTGTTCTGCTGGGTTTTTCTTTCATAAAAGATCCAAAAAGCTCATTTTGGCATTCTATAATTATAAAAAAGAAAATTTTGGGTTCTTTTTAATTTTTCCAATTTTAATTACGATTTTCAAATTTGCTAAACTCATTTTGTTCATTAAGACTTTTGGGATAATACCAAAATAAAGGGGTAAAAAGGTTTATATGTAATTTTTCAGTCAAAAAACGGCCTGATAAAACTTTCAGCATTTTATCTTTTTACCCTTTATATTATAGAAATAAATGATGCTGGAAAGTTTGAAAAAAATATGTTAAATATATTACAGAGGAGAGATAAAAGAAGTCTCTTAATTTTTATGGCGTAAGTTATTTATGTAATGCAAATTACTTCTATGAATAATCATCATTCCTTCTTTTAAGTTAAAATTCTTTCCATACTATTGATATGTTAAACGCTCATTCTGGTCCCATACTGTGTTTTATATTCCTGTTACATATTCATTGAAATTCCATGCAAATGAAGACCGCTAAGCATCTCATTTTTTGCGCTTTATTTATAAAGCCGAGGTCTCGTCGTTGCCTTTTTGCTTTTTGTGCTCACATGTTTTAAGCGGTGGTTAATTTTAACTTTATTTTTATTGAATTAAGTGACGAGTCAAGAAAAAGTTATTTTTAAGTTTGTTGGTAAGCAAACAATTTTTCTGGGAGCAAAGGGAAACAGTTGGACATATTTTTAATATTCGATATAACCCTTTGCGTAACTTGGAGATTGGGCAAAAAGGGTTCTGGAGAGGTGGCCGCGTTTGGGAAGACGAATGTTGGTTTTCCGACCACGGGAAGCCACCTGTCGTCCCGGATTGGAAGCGGTATTGGGGACAGCTGTCTTGGGTTCTTAAAAAACCTTACCGGTGGTGGGCCTTTTACATGGGACCGTCGTGGGGTCCCAAAGGGTGTCTACTACCGCAAAGCAGTGGAAAACCACTGTGTTCCGGTTTGAAGACCCGTAGCCAGCGTAAACAGACTTCCCATGTCTCACGGTAGGCAGCGTTGTTGTCCAGTTTGTTTTGGTGTGGTAACTATTTTCCACAGGTCCGATTGTTGACTTTTTCAAACATTTTTATGAACTTTTGAAAACATACCTGATTTATCTTTTCCACTAGGTTTGACAAGTTTACCTTTTTTTTTCCGGACCCTTTTATAATTTTTCGTATGCTAAATTTCTTAATGTGAACTAATCGATATGAACAGGAACTTTATTTAAATATTTTTCGACAGCGGAGAACATCTTAAAGTTGCAGACGCAGCAGCATAGATTTCTAGTTATTGCTACATTAGGCAATCCCTGTAAAAAACATGGATGTTTTTACGACACTATATGTAGCGGCGCCTGACTCGTTTAGCATAGCGATCTATCCAAAACGTCATTCCTAATAGAAAAAAAATAAAAATAATAGTAAACCTTACATAATAAGAGGCTTACATTAAATACGGTGGCATAAAGATGAGCGTGTAGCTCTGATATTCAGTCACTCAATAATATATAATGCCCTTTATATATGTAAATACTAAGTCCGACGAAACTGTTTTTCCGGCGAAACCGATACCGAAACCGAAAGTTCAGCCGTGGCTTCGTTTCGGCCGAAACCGAAACCGAAAACTCACGTGATCAAGTATAAAAATTTTAAAATATTAAATATGGAGCTTTTGTCCTATTATTTTGCTTTATTTAAGTCATGGAATGGAGACAGTATATTAAACGTATGCTAACCGTTTTTTTCATTCAATAATATTTTTTATAAAAATTGAAAATATACTATTTTGAAGTTATACTTCTTTAGGCGCGTTATGAAAAAATGATGAGGTGAAATTTTAAGATCGTGACACAAAATTCATGTTTATAATGAAAACGGTGAAAATGTAATAAGGTCCATATTACATAGTGATAAGGTTGATTTTTGGTAGTGATAATGGGTTGTCGTTTTATTTGCGATAGTTGTTGATAATGTGCTCTATGAGTTAGATTAAGGTTCGTTTTGGTATATATATATATATATATATATATATATATATATTTATTGATAAATATATTTTATATTATTTAAATTTATATTAAATATATATATTAAATATATTATTGTATAAATATATTAATTTTTGTAATGATGTTTATTGACTTGATATAATGGTAATATTTTATTCATTTAATATATCAAGATTGTGGATTTATCTATGTAATACGTTTTAGATAAGCGCCATCTAGTCACAATAGAAAGCTTCTGATTTATAGTACCGCTGCACAAGTAACCAACATCTCTTGGAATTCTACATTTAGGCAAAGATGGCGTTGAACTACCAGTTATATGGATATATCAAGTACGTCTTGTTAATCCATAAATTCTTATTCAATTATTTATGATTAGTTCTTGTAAAACTATCATCTTTAATCATCTAATTATTTTTGATTGATATTACTGAAAAAATGAATAAGTGAAAGAAATTGTGTTTATATACTTTTTCAAGTGCTCCAATATAATTGGAGTTTAACTATCCGTACGTATTATTTATTGATATATTTAAAATACTTTTATTTAATATAATTAACACTAAATATTATTAAATTATTAATGTTAAATACTTATTATTGGTTATTTAATATTCACAAAATAAAGAAATAAATTTAATGAAACATTTAATAAAAGTTGTGATAAAAATTAAAATTGAACATCAAATTATAATATTAATTTTTATTTGTATTAAATTGAATAAATAATAAATATTTATAAAAAACCTAAATAAATGTAATAAAACTTTTTGATAAAATGATAACTGAAGTTTTGATTCAGACATTACGGAAAGATACTATGGAAGTGGACATCATTTAATTAAAAATAAATTCGAATAATAAGACAATTTATTTAGGACTTAATGTAAGAAAATAAATATTTATTTATTTAATTTTTCAAATTTAAACTGAACTTTGTTGATTATCCTTTTCAATCCTTCTATTATTTTATTGTGATTAATTATTTGCATGCAATTAAAACTATTTTTAATGATGCCAAAGATAGTATACTTCTCACGTACATAAGTACACGCACCCATTTTTTCAAATAAATTTCTCAGAGCAATATGAGTTATTAATAAATAAATTAATAATTGTGACTGTTGCATTAAAGACGAAGTATTAGTATTTTGAAATCATACTTTTAATATTAATATTTTGGTTTGTATTTGTAGTTCGAGAGGGATCAAAGAGTTGTAAAATGAGATAGAATATAATGACTATGATAAGCTTAATTATTTATTTTTCTACATAATCTCCGAGGTCCACCTACACCTAATCCAAGTCAGGTTCCAAGTTTCCAATGCTTCAATTCCCTTTAATAAGGTTAGTCTTGCTCTCAAAAGGTCACCACGGCATCGTTTACTTGTTAAATAAAGTTTTAACACATGTTTCCTCTTAAATATGTATCAATTTGAGAGAAGATCAAAAAATAGCTAGGCGCAGATCTGCGTGAATAGGGCGATGCTCAACCAATTGTACGCTAGCATGCTGAACGGTGGCCATCGCTAATGCCAACCTATGCGCCGGTACATTGTCAAGATGAAACAGCTCGCCCGTTCAAAGTTTGCCTCTTTTTTATCATTGACGGCATTTCTCAACCTCGGTATTACAGCTGCATAACCTGTAATGATGGTTCCACCACCAGGTCATCAATCAACAATATCACTTCAGGAGTCCCAAAATATTGAGGTCATACCTCGGCCGGGCAATCACCGGCCACGGCATGAAGATCCTTCAGGATAAACCCATGTTTCGACCACTGTGTGACAATCACAAACTAGATCTAAAGTTTTAGAATCTTCTTAAAACTTATCGATCGAAGATCAGAAGTCGATTTTGTTTCGATTCTCGGCTCCCATCTTGCGGAGACTTTTCTCATTTCATAATTTGTGTCAAAATGCGTTGAGTATCTCTATATGAAATGCTCGTTTTTGGATTAGGTATCAGATAGTAATTCTTTAATCACTTAAATACAGTTTTCGAATATGGCATATTCTTATTGTTTCTTATTGATTACCAGCTTCGATGACGGCTGCAAACCATATTCGTCTTCCGTGTATGTTCTGCCCTACTCAAATTAAGAAGATCACTTTGACAATGATTATGACAGAGCAGAGCAACAAATCTCTTGCGTTGTTAACTTTTTATAACAGTGGTTTTAATAACAAGATCGCACTTGGATTTTCTCTTTTCGAGAACATTTCTGCCACACTAGCAAACAAATGACTACATTCAGAAAAAAGTAAAGAGACTAGAAGATTTTTTTATTAACTAAACAAATATCTGAGCTACGCTTTTGTTTAATTAGTCTTATTATTATCTTATTATTTGTATTCATTTTTGGTTACCAAGGAGTATATATTTTGTTTTCACTACTATTTGTTCCCTCCCTCGTCCGTCTAGAAGAATCATCAATTTCTTTTTGTCAAACTTGGAATGTTTTCTGAACTAAAATCGACTGATCGGAGCTCGATTGAGCATAGATACATTTAACTTTTCGCTACTATTTTGAAGAGTTGAAAACATTCTGAAACCATTTCGGTTTCGGCAAAAGTTTCAGCCAAGTTTCAAGCGAAACTGCAGCCGAAACTTGATTTTGCCGAAACTCGGCGAAACTCGAAACCGAAACCGAAAGTTCTGGTCGGACACTAAGTAAATACAAATTTAGCATCAGCATTCAACGATTCTTTAGAAGCATTTTAATTTTTTGCGCATTATTACAATAGACGAGGATTATACCGATTAATCTGACTCCGCACAAAGCTAGCTTTAGACTTTGCGCTCGTTGCGGTATTACATAGGTTTTTTTTTTTTTTTATTTATTTATTAAGTAAACAATTTACATAAGATAATAGGTAATAACACTTATTTTAAACCAACAAGGTTTGATACATAAGTGCAGAGCGAGTAAACATCGAGTTTTATGTGCTCATGTGTGCATACAATTATCATATACTAAATTCATTAATAATAATAACACTGTAGTATGTAATAATTATTACATTATTGATATACACTATATACATATAGCAAGATCACGTCAAGTGGACCCCATTTACCCTTGATCATAAAATTTAATCTTTATATATTTTTCATAAGTACTTATGATCGAATAATGATCCCCAAACGATTTTCAAAAATTTGCATTTTAACACATTTTTTACATGAGAAATTTTAAGCACTTTTAATTAAAATGGTTAAAATCAGACCGTAAGAGATAAATTCATAAGAAATTTTCAGCATCCATGGTCGAATGTCTATATTTTAAGAATATATTAACGACTTAAGATTATTTGTTTATTTTCTATTGTTTACTAACTTTTAAGTTAACAAATGAAATTTAACTCATTACTTAGCAAAAATGATTTTTTCATCGGTCACATCTTTATTCATTTAAGTTTAGATTCCGGAAGAAATTCCTCTCGCCATTAGTTTAAACAAAATGTAATTTATTTATGACAGCGGCCGAAAGTGCGTGAAGTGCGCTACCGAGCGTCTCGTACCGATTAAGCTTTATCGATGATAATTTAAAATAATAATACAAAATATTTTATAAAACAATTAATTATTATTTACGTTATATTATTATAATTATTTAGTTGTTGTTATAGAGTTTTGATGTCCGATTTTCCGAAAATTATTCGTTTTTGTTCAAGATGCTCAATCACACCATTGGTCCAATGATCAGGCTACACTTCACCCTTTATGTAATTTATTATAAAGTAAATGAAGAAATGAAGCATGAGAATTTTGTTGTCATCGAAAAAGTTATCAGATGCAAGTTCGGTACATTTATTTAATACTAAATTGATAGAATTTTAAAACTAAATTTGGTGCTGATAAAATTAGAAAATCAAGTATATTTCATGGAGCCGCTTCACAATATAAAAAAATATAATTTTGCCAATTTAGTTAATCAAAAATGATTTTGGTGTTGATGCTGATTGGACTTTTTTCGCTACATCCTCATGGCAAAGGAGCGTGTGATGGCTTGGCAGGAAAATTACCATTTGCTTCTGTACGATTAAAGATCATGAGGTACATGAAGAAAATACAACCACGATTCGAACGTTAACAACAATAAAAATACTCGCCAATTTCATCACCACAAACCATTGGAAAATTTTTCACTAGATTGCAGGCTCGTTTCAGAAGAGAAAAGTATTACAACAAAGTTTAAAAACAGTGAAAGTATCTGACTACAAATTTACTCATTTAATTATTTAAATTAAGCTTTGTTTGTTCTATTCAGTATGTTAGATTATATTTTTATGATATTGTTAAAAAAATAAATTTTATTGATAATAATTATAATAAGATAATTAGAATAATAATTAAATTTGTTTTATAATAATATTTTGTATTATTATTTTAAATTATCACTGATAAAAGCTTCAATGCGGTACGAGACGCTCGGTAGCGGGCTTCCACAGCGCTCTGGCCGCTGTCATAAATAAATTCTATGTTTGAACATGGCGAGCAGTGAAATTTTCTTCGAATCTTAAACTAAATGAATAAAGCATGTGACCGATGAAAAAAATCCATTTTTTACTAAGTAATGAGTTAAATTTTCATTTGTTAACTTAAAGTTAGTAAACAATACGAAAATAAACAAATAATCTTAAGTCGTTAATCATATTCTTAAAATATAACATTCGACCATGGATGCTGAAAATTTCAGAATTTATCTCTTACGGTTGATTTTTAATCCATTTTTAATTAAAAGTGTCTTAAAATTTTCATTGTAAAAAAAATGTTGTTAAAATCAAAATTTTAAAAATCGTTTGGGGATCATTATTCGACTGCAAGCACTTTAAGAAAATATATAAAGATTAAATTTTTAGGATCATGGTAAATGGGGTCCACTTGACGTGATCTTGCCATATATTATGTTGAGAGTTGGGCAAATGCAAGTCATAATGGTGTCATGTTTTCGAAATAGTTTTGTTTATAAATAAAAGAAAAGAAAGTCGGACTTTGGCTACAGGTAATATGTTTTATGTGTACTTATCAATATTTTCTAGAAAAAGTTTTTTAATTTATATTTAATATTTTTCTTTGTTATACTACTAGTTAAATCCTGGTAGACCGTTAATTAGCTGGGAAGAAGGTATCGTTGTCCGTTTTCCATAGTGTTTTTTACTTCAGGACACATAACCGTGTTCTCAGTGACTGCTCGAGTTTGTACAGGATGATTGATTTGGTTTTTAAATGTTCATAGAAGAAGTTCTCTTTTAAAAAGTAATGGATGAATTTTGTTTGGACTGGTAAAGTATTGAATATTTAAAGATGCAAATATCATTTGCGTGGAATTTATGTTTTACTTTAGCCGGAATAATTTCTTTAAGATTTAGTTGAAGGTTATAAATTTGATTAAGATACGTAACATAAGTTCGACCATAGCTGCTTATACCTATTGGACGTAGGATTCTCGCTGAAGGAATTAAAAGCAATAGCTTGACTTTAAGGGTATTCGATTTTTAGAATAGTAATATTTGCTAGAAATTGTCTTAGCTTTTTACAGATATGTTCAATGTGGAAAGACCAGCCAAATTTATCGTCAATTATAAGTCCTAGATACTTTCCTTATTAACAACTTCTATGGCGGAGCAACTACATGCGTATTTACCTGATGCATGTGACAGCTGTGTTCATAGAGCTCACCAGGTTTTAGGCATGGGTGTTTATTATAGGGTGATTTGATTATCAATAGTTTAGTTTTGCTAGCATTTAAAACTAGATCGCAGTCGGACACCATTTTAAGACAGAGTCTAAGTCATCTTGAAGTTTGTCTAATGCGTTTTGTGGGTTACGTCTCGGCTGGCTAAGTGTCATCACAACTGATAACATGTGCAGTGTTTAATGTACTTGTTCATCTCATTCATACGAAATAAAATGAACCGGGCCCAGGACGGATCCTCTGGGCGTCCCTTCTGTTATTTCCATTGACGTACTAAGTACATTATCTACTTTAACAGTAAACGTGGGTTTTCCAGGTAGCTTTGGCACCATTTAAGCAGAGGTCCTCTAATGCCACAATTGTCAGCTGTTTAATCCAGGAGTTATGCTGTAATGTATCAAAGGCGCGAGAAAAATCAATAAATAGGGCATAAATTACTTTTAACTATTCAGGTGTTCGTTGACTTCGTCTGTAAACTTACTAAGAAGTTCGTTTGCGCCTTTGCCTGGTTGAAAACCAAACTGATTTTTAAAAATTACGTTATTCCTTTCGTAAAAAGCAAGGACTTGTTCATTAATGTACTTTTCACAATTTTATTTATAGAAGAAAGTAACGTAATAGGACGGTAGGTTACTGTAATCGTCTTTTCACCCTTTTTATGGATTGGTCTAATACAACCTTTTTTAATTTATCTGGATATATACCAGTGTTGATACTACAGTTTATTAAGTTTGCAATAGCTGCAGATAGTTTATCTCCCACTGCTTTTATATCACCCTATTCTAATGCCATCTATACCTGGTGCTTTATTTGGATTAAGGCTACAATGATATTGTATCTTGTCCGTGGAAGCTTTTTAAAAGATACTTGGGTTAAAGAATTAGTATTTGCTTTAGGAACCATTAGTTTGGTATTACATTTTGGAGTTATATCTTCACCGCCCTATTCAATTCATACGAAAACCGTCAAATACACTTGCTTTGTTAGCCCTTGAGAATCAAATGCTTTAATATGGCTTCATCGATTGATAGTGTTACCTGTCCCAACATTTGATTTATTCGATTTGGTATATTTTTCTGTATTTTTAAATTATCGTTGATTTTATTAATGTAGTACTGATTTTTTTTTATATCTAAAATTTTGTGAATCTTATTTCTGGTTATTATACTCTAGTTTGATTTTTGACTCATTGACTTTTTCCAAGAATTATACAAATTGTTGCGCTTTAAGCAAAGTCGAATAATATTATCATCTATCCAGGGGATTTTTTGTTGTTTTGAATCACATTTGTTGGGGTTTTATTATTATAATTTCAGTTGAAAATCTTTGCATTTTGAAAAGAGGTTTGATAAAGTTGTAAATTTCTGTTAGGATTATTCATATACGACGTGTCTAGCCAATAAGTGTTTTTAATTCATTATAGTAGATTTTGTTATTAATGATATGTTTAGTAAACACTCTGTACATGCATCGGAGGCGCGTCGTTAGTGCAAGCAAAATAATAGCTCGATGGTCCGCCAATACAATGTCTAGCACCGCCGAGTAGGGATGCAAAGTTGGGACGTGCAAATATGGATCAATGCAGTTTTTAGTGATAATGTGATTGTTTCTGTTATTGTTACTTTTGACTCGATTCTAGTGTAGTCTGATATACACAGTAATCCGAATTCTGCAGTGTATTTAGTATGTTTCTTTTATTGTTGAGTTTATTTTTAGATCAATGTTAGTGTCACCAATTAAAATAAAGTTTTTATTTATGTCAAATGAAGATATGATTTACCCAACTCCCTGTACAAAGACAGATTTGTTTGTTGACGGTGGCCTATAAATAGACATCACAAATAATAGTATATTATTAATTTTAAAGTACCTGTAATATTTTCAAAAGTTTTTGTAGTTTGTTTTTACGGTTAAACTTTAAATGAATTTTTTACATACACAAAATTCCACCACCTTTCTTTTATAGAACGTAATTGTGAGAATGTTCATAGCCTGGTATACTAAATAAGTTAACAATGGATCTGAAATGCCTACTTCTGTAATTACATTATCTAGTGGGTATTTACATTATGGAATTATTTGTACATGATATCAAAGTTTTTAATTATTGATCTAATGTTGATAGTGCAAACAAGACATATTTAAACAGTGTTTAGCTGGCAGCTTTTTAAAGAAACTGTTAGTTGTACTACAATTTAAATCTGTTGATTTCTGCAATCATAGTTTAGAGTTATACAAGTTCCGTTCGATAATATTTCTATTGAATACGTCTTAAGATAAGGCAGTGGTGCTATTTTTTTTTTCTTGGTGCTTTTGTATGAGGTTAATATCTTGCATGGAGCTGTCATGTATAGTATTTTACTATTGCTAGTTTTTCTTACAAAAATCTACCATCTTTACACTAAATAAATTGATGCGTCTTGTTGAGCTGGGTTTAGTATGATACAGCAGTGTTTTAGGTGTTTAATTAAGGCTTCGAACAAAAACGCGGCTGTTAGTTTTTTCCCTCGAGCGTCAGTAATTAAAGACCATATTTAGGTCTTTAAGTTTTACTAGCCTCAATCCATTTACGACGGCTGCTTGTCTTAATTTCCAAGAGAATTCCTCCGGGTCTTTCCTTGTTCCTGTAGTCATTGCGCCTGTATTACGTCATCTTTATCCAATCCAGCTTCGTTGCTCAACCTTTAATTACTCGGTACATCATTTGTAGGAATGTCGTAGACCGGCTATTTGATAGAGGATGATAAGGATTTTGCTCAAAGCTATGTAATTTTGCTCAATACGGTGACTCGGAGTTCAGGTGTTTATTTTTGTTCAGTAGATCATAATTTTGTTTTCAAGGTTTTATCACGGTGTCTTGTTTTTTATTGATTGTTCCATGGTCGTTATCTCTCACTGAGGAAGTTATGAAGCTTCAGATTAGTTATTCGGCCGAAATGTTTCTTTAATTCACGGCTAGTGTCTTGAACTAACTTTCTGTATCGATTGATTGTAAAAGTCTTAATATTACTGACTAGTCGGCATCTTCATCATCTTCAGTGGGTAGTAAAATGATGATCGACGTGACAAGTTTTCAGGCATTCTTCACAAGTCCACTCGATGCTCAGTGATGTTCGGAGGTGTTAAGTTTATTAGATAGTTTAGAGCATACCGGATCAGCGTGAACACAATACACATCCTGCTGCATTCTAGTCCGGAACTTTTTGATGTTTTTTTGATAGTTTAAACATTTTTGACAACCATAATAAATAGATTGTAGTAAATCTACTCAAAATAGTAGGTGGCAATTACACAACCACTCGCGACAGCGCATCGAACGCAACTCCAGGTCGCATTATATCACGACTTATTTATTTTATCACATTAAATACGTAGTGATTTGTAGCTGTGCAAATGATGTCAATGGTAAGTGTTATTAATGACATTGCAATCCATCATAATCATCGTATGAGCTTGTTGAATCCCATTGCTGATTATAGACCTTCTGAATAAGTCGCCAAAAGTAAGGATTCATATATCACATATATTGTTTTTTAAAAACGGTTTATTTTATGTTACAAAGAGATGCTCCGATTTAATTTATTTGTATATATACAGACAAACACACTAATGTTTGCAATAAATAGAGTAAAAATATTTCACGGGAAAAGCTATAAAATTTCTTTTCATTTTCATTTATATCTAAATTTTCTATGAATTTCAGCTTTAGCGGGTTTCAAAGTTAATTAAGGATTAAACATATTCCTTATGTATATGGCACTTATGCTTAACATTTAATAATCATATAATGCTAAGATTGGTGTACATAGAATCTTGGAACATTGATATTAATGAAATAAAATAAAAGTTTTAGCAATCTCGAAAATTTGCCAATAAAAAATTGTTTTAAAGAAAAACGTATGCAATTTGGAGTGTTTATTCTGTATGTGACATGGTTGTTCCTCTCAAAGTGAACCGGTTTCATTTCGCTCTAATATGTGTAAAACATATCTAAAACAGACATAGACTAAAATTTAACTCCGCCAATAAAAAAGCTGCCTATATTGTTATGGTTTAGTAATTGTAAGCTATGAAACCTTCGGCATTCGAGTTTAACCCGCACTTAATATTTTTTTATCAGTCATATTTTTAAAACTATTTATGATACATGACTCGTAATAAAAAAAAGAAACTAAATTGAATAACATGATAGGTATGATGTTTTAAGCAACGAAAATGATTAACAAATCCGTCTACACTCCTACACCAACTATAGCGATACGCAAAATATTTTTTGATGTGTCAAAGGATAGTGACAAAGTGCTAAATATAAAAATCATTTTTAAATGTATATGGCTAGCATTTACTGCTATTAATGACAGTTATTATGTATGGCACTGCACTAGTACAGGTTGATTCAAAACTCATCATCATCAGCCTGTGTTAGTCCACTGCTGGACATAGGCCACCCCCAATGCACGCCTTCTCCATTAGGCGGTTTTGTATCCCATCACGGTGGTCCAATGCGTGTTGGTGGGTGTTCCGACTTTATATGGCTTTCTTCTTTTCAGACAAGTTGGTGCTCAGCCCAAATTGCCCTAACCTAATAGGAATCAACAAAAAAATTTTTGAGCCCCTCAGTTAATTCATTATTACTGTTTTGTTACGCGCTATTTCTACAGGCGATTGAATCGTCTGAAAATAAAAATTAAGATAAGCAATAAACGTTAAGAACGTAGATAATATATAAAAAAATCTTGTTTGAATGTATGGAATAAAAAGGTGAATTGTTTGCTGCTTAAAAGTATCCTAAAAGTCTTTTCACGAAACACAAAAAATACGGCAGCAAAAATCTTGAGGCAGGGCTCGTTAAAAATCATGTTGTTATCCGCTTAAATTGTAAACGCTCGCTTAACCAAGTTCGTAGATGAAAAAATTGCTCAACAAAATTGTCTTTTCCGAGTCAAAAATTATATAAAAATAAACCAAATCATACTTATTGTTCTGCCATAAACATCACAAAATTTTAATATAAAGGATGTCAAGCTATATTTTTTTCAATCTTTCTCTACAAGTCATAAAAATAAGTAAGATAGCCCAAGAGAAAAACAACGCCTTCGGGATGTGAGATTGGCTTAGATTGATCTGAATATTATACAGATATGAGAATTAACAATTCCTTTATAGCACAACTAAAGGTGAAAACCAGACGGTCAACGATATGCTTTAAAGAACTTTAAGGTACTATTGTAACATAGCAAGCCTGAATAAAAACAGCCTTGACCAGTTATTGATAATGTACAAAGGAAGACAAGTAAAACTTTTCGTGGTAGGTGCAAAAAGTATACTCGTACTTTTACATTGCTCCTCTACTTTAAATTAAAAATATTATAGTTTTAAAGTAAATACAAATTTAAGTTATTTTAAAATAGTTTATTTTCAATTAATTACTTACATCAGCAGGAGTTTTATGAAACTTAAATCAACACCATAATCCACCACCTGCCCAAAATTTTATACCTCACTTTTTTGGTATAATACACATTAAAGACAGAACAAAACCCATCTCAAAATAATAAATAAAAACAGAGCCCCCTTGAGGAGACCATTTCGAAAAGATTGGTGACCTTCGGTTCCCAAATCACTAATGCCATCATCCCAAGGACCCCTGTTGCAAGGTTGGAGGAACTTCCATTTCCAATAATAGATCTTTGGCATACCGGTTTGCTGCGACAACAAATCAAAAGAATTTAAAAAACAAGTGGACGACCCTTGGACTCAAGGGGCCGCAAAAGACCGCTAATCCGATGCCGGGTGGGTGGACCGACTTTTTACATGCCCATCCGACGCATTAATCATATAACTACATCGGTGTTTGGCCTAAATTGTCCTAACCAACTAGAAAACAACGATAACACAATACCGCTAGACCACGGAGGCGGTTTCCTATATAACAATCAAAATTATTTTCTGCTTGGCCTACATTGTATTAATTTGAAACCTACATCTCTAGTCTAGATTTCTTACCAAACAATGGATTTATTGTGGCACGCTGAAATTCTTCAAAGAGACAGGTAATTTTAAAATAAATACTAAATAATATTTACAATTTATGGAAAATTTCACGGGAGGAACACAGCCCCGATGGTTTTGCCCAAGTTTCCTGTAACGTAAAATTAGATGCTCATGTTTCATGTTTAACAAAAATTAATGTGTCTTTGAATTTATTATAGCAGCAAACAAAAAGAAAAAATACGTACGTGTTTTTGTCAACTAAATGTATAAACTTCAATTAGAATCTTTAATTACAAAAAACATTTTGTTCCATTAGACAATTATTTAATAAACGATAGTGTAAATAACTAAAAAAATACATAAACGTTTACTGTGTTTTATTTTAAAATTAGTCAATGATGTCTATTTATCTTGCGTAAATAACTACCTAACTAATTATTATTAATAAACTCAAGGGATAATAAAAACCCTTTAATGGGACAGGCGTAGTTAGAAAGAGGCCTGTTCCCAGCAGTGGACTAAAAACGGCGATGATGATAAACCTTAATAAACAATGTGAAGATTTTATTTTGGCAATTACAAAATAAAATTAATTCAAGTTTACCTAGTAACTTTTGTACTCAAGAGACATATTAACAAAAACGTTAGGAGGCCCTTGTCCAATTAAATGGTAACAAGACTGATGTGAGTAAGACCAATAAACCCAAAAAAATTTTTATTTTTCTTAATTACAAATAAATAAACAAGTTGAATCCAGTACACGGTCCAAGCTCACAGATATATTATGACAATAAATATCAGCAAAATTGGAATTTCAAAAAAACAAGGCAATCTATTAAAAGTTTTATATATTTTTATTCATAAGTGGTATATCAGCATGGGACATTTCGTTTTCAATCTTGTGTTCGTTGTTACTTTGCTGTATATCGGCCACCAAATGAGAAAATACTGTTTCTCAAAGCTATATTAACGTATTGTCTTCCTGTTTACAGGAAAAACTTTTTTAATTTTTAGGCATACGGTTACACATGCCTATTAAGTGCATATGTCACAATCTCATTGACTAAAATCAGTATACTGATTACCTGATGAATTAAAGTACGTTGACTAGTTCTTGGCTTGATGTTCTGCTAAGGACAAGTTTTCCCGACATTCATTGCTCCGGTGAAAGATTATCGATTACCTTATACGAACATCCTGGTCTTTAAAAACCTACATGCATAAAGGGTGGTCTCTGGGGGTCAAGGGAGCATTGAAAGGTGGTTACGGAAATACCGACACCGCCCTTTCCCACACACCTCTTTTCGGTCGACAGAAATTGGGGCATTCTAACAACCATTTACAGGCTTTACGCTGTGGAAGTCTCTTAATTTGTCCAAAAATATTATGTCTTTTATTAAAAACGATAAATTTCAATAACTCATATAAATTTAGGGGTTTATTGATAATTAAGCATATTTAAAAATTACATATTTTAAGTTTTAAACTTTTGATTCAAAATTATTTAATTTTTCAAGGATTTTTTAAATATGCTTCCGGTTAAACAACATTCTGTAAACACTAACAAAAGCTAACTAGAGGAGGAAAAAACTGGTAAAAATTACGCACGTATGTATGTGACTTAGACGAATCAATATTGGCCTAAACATCAGAAGATAATCAGAAAAATCCATAATTTTCTTCGAAATAAAGAAATATTGCTCGTCCTGACGAATAAGCACCATTTTTCTGGTACGTAAATTAGTCACGGTTATATCCTTTCTTGTTTAACGAAAATTTATTACGACCGTTGACTTTATTACAGCAACGAACAAATGGAACTTGAGTACGTCTTCGCCAACTTGGTGGTTACACTTTTTGGCCCTTGGTTTTCCCGCAAAATTTTTTACTCAACGTTTTTTTGATAACATTTCCATAATAAATGGAAATGCGGTTTCAAGGTATTTAAAAATTAATTAAGGTGAAAGGGTTTTAATTAAAAAAATTTTGATCTACAAACCGAAAAAGTTATTTATATATATTGGCCCCTGCCTTCAAATACAACAACATTGTCCGTTGTTTTAGATGGCGCCCCTGCCTGCCTACGTGACATCGTCTCCGTTGTATAAAAACCTTAAAAATAGAGTTATAAGTTTTATGTTTTTAAATCCGAGAAGTTCAGTGACTTTTGTTTCCAATACGTCTACATAATGTTTTTGGGTATTATGTGTAAAGATATTTTGGTTTATGGACAGTTTAAGTGAAATATTACCAAATTTCATGGATTTAAAAGGTTAAAAGTTGAAATTACATTAAAAAGTTGGGGTTGCAGTTTTAATGTAAAATTAGCAAAATTTTTCACATTATTAAGTTTTTTAAAGAAAAGTTCGTATTGATGACCGTTACTTCAATTATTTAAACCAGGACCTAATAAAAGCAAGTAAAGCCGACAACACGATTTGGAGGGGCTCCCCGGGTGCGACCAATTTCAAATTAAAACTTATTTGTTTATTGTGTAATAAAGATGGCAAAGATTTACGGCAAAAATCCGGAAAATGCTACATTTTTTAAAAAATTATGATATTTCTTGTACTTAATGTTTCAGAGAAACGATTTTTAAATAAAATCAGGCTGAACATAAAAAAGTTGGAAAAGCCAGGGTGTTTGGGTAAGGAGCCAAAGATAAAACCAAACACGCCTATTAAAACAACAGTCTCCCTAACGGCGAAAAACGGGTTTGTTAACGTTTAACATTACGAAGTTTACCAAGACGTTTAAGTTCCAAACCGGATGAAATTCCCCAACCTGGGTAATGATTGGATGTACCTGATCTGGGCTTAAAAAATCATTGACCCAAGATATAAAAAAGAAATGCGTTGTGATATTTGGAATTAAAATACGCCCTCCAGTTTTTTTTATCACCCCTTCCAACCTACGTATCGACCTGGGTATAAGCCCCGAATGGATGACATTGAAAAAAAAGATGGGTAATGCCCGAATGTCTCCCCTTACTTGAGAAATCAATATCTGATTTGAAAAATGGAGATTAATGGGAGACCGGAATTATTGCGAACGATATTGGGGACTCTGGTTTCCAGAAGAAAAAAATGAGCGCTCTTATATATTGTTTTGGCGGTGGCTCAAGCTGGGTAACCCTAAGAAAACAATAATTGTCGGTGGGCGTTCGGGACCTTCCCGGGGAACAAAATGAAAGCTTGGCCGGGGCCCATGTTGGAAGGGCTGGCCACGGCGCTGTTAGCGGACCAATTGCTGGCAGCTCCGGAGTTCGAGGGGCACTACTACAGAGGAATTAGGCCCAATGCTCTCCAGTTTATTAAATGTTAGAAAGACTTAAGCACAATCGTCAACTTTTACAAAAAGGCGTTTGAAGCCAAAAACGTATGGGCAGGAATGTACGTTTGGACGCGAGACGGGAAAACTGTTTGTGGGGAAAAACAACCGGAACCTCGATATCAAGGGGTAAAATTGAGAGTGATTTGACAAAAATTTTTGGAAGGTTGAAACTGTTCCGCCTCAATTATAGTCACCCTTTGTTCTTTTATTAATAATTTCAATTACTTTCCCTGTTTTGTTTAAAATATTTTTTTAGAGAACATGTTAATTGTTTACTATTTTTGTATTAATTAAGTTGGTAAATTAAATTTTGTTAATTTATCCATACACCGCAGTACTTTCCCTAATATATTTTTTAAATACGTATTTTCTGTCTTTTTTACATGTTTAACCGGTTTTGGTTATTGTTATCCTATTTTAGTTTTTAAAATTAGATTATAAATTTAAAAAGGAATTTATAGTATTTCTTAATTTATTGGGTAAAACTGTTAAAATGAAATTTAAAACCCTCTTAATAATGCTGTTTTAAAATTTTTCATTAAAAAATAACCCTCAAAAAATATACCGTAACTCTACTACATTACCCTTGTTGCTTGTTGATGTTACCCCTTAAACTTATGTTGAGCTTATATCTGGAAGGTCAAACTAACCCTTTTGTGTAATTTTAATATTTGCAAAGGAAGCGAAGATTGTTTAACGCTATTAACATTTATAAAAAACTCTATAATTGTGTATTGGGTTTCTTAAACCCTGGGTCGTTAGAAACGCATCATGATGAGTTGCTAGGAGCTATTTTCCGGTTGATCCTAGACATTTTGGCTATCAATAAACCTGGTTTAGAGACAGAGGAGCAACTTGGCCCTCTCCTCCCGGGTTTTGGACTTCACATACCACGATCGCCCAAAACGCCAGCGTGGGGGGTGGTGTTGGTTTTTATTAATAAACATAAATATTCACAAAATTGGCCCATCCTATAAAACGATTTGGTTGAACAAATGTGGTTAGGGCCCGTATAAAAGATACTAAAAGTTCCCAATTGGTGTATTCCGCCCCTAGATTGACCCAAAAAACATCTACATTTAGCCCCCAATGGTTAAATGTACACTTACTTTAACGCCCAAAAATTTTGGCCCCAAATTTGGGTTTTGACCCCTTTAAAAGACATGGGTTTGTCTCGTTTTAATAAGATGGAACCTATTGAATTGGGAAGGGAGCTAATTAATGTGATCATAAAGAAAAATGGTACAAAATTTAAAAATAAAATTATGAACTTTTAATTAAATGCTCCTTTTCATTTCCGTTTAAAAAAAGATCCGGTCCCGTGGTTCGTGTCCGATTAAATATTAATAATTCTGCGCGACAATTAGTCAAAGGAAAATGAGCAAACTGGAAAGTCATAAAAAATTAACAAGGTTTGAAAATTATTTTTAATGCTGAAATAAGGAAAAAATGTAACGCATGTGCGCATTCCAACTTTTTCACTTATTCCTTGCCAAAGGCAAGACCGTTTCCGTCAATTTAAATAGACGGACCCAAAAAATTAAAGAAAAATTCAAGAACCATTATGGTCTTCTTTTCCCATTCCTAAACGTTCCAATATGGCCTGTTTTTGCGACTTTACTTTTAATTTTGAAAAAAAAACCAAATATTTAACGATAATTTACAGTTTTTCTCAACCGGCGTTAGGAAGCACCTCGACTAGCTTTTCAAGGCCTTTATTTGCCTTTAGGGTAGTTTTTTCTTACGGCTTTCAAAGTTTGGAATGATCTCCCCAATTCCTAAAAAAGCTCTGAATCTATTAACACATTTTTTTCTTTTCAAAAATCCTGGGCCAATTTTAAAATCGCCTTAATGGCCCGATAAATCATTCCCAAAGTTACAAAAACATTTTACACAAGTTTTTTTTTAAACCAGGCAACTTTGGGAAGATTTTTCAATTGGATGTTAAATTTTTTTGTTTTTTGTTTTTTTTTACTACTATTTATTATTTCTTTGATGTAAAATTTTTTTCAAAACCATCTATCAAAAACGTTTTAAGGCCCCACTGAAAACCAACAATCCGAAGGCTTAAAAACTTTGGATATTGCCGGGGGACACCTTTTGGGCATTTAATTTTATTACTTTATATTTTTATTTTTTTATGAACCCTTATGTACCAATGAACCCTTTTTTTCCTTTTATTTATTATGATTGTTGAACAGTAAAAAATGTGTTAAATTAATTTACCAATACTTAAATAAGAAGTTTAAAACGAGAACAATAGAAACCCGTTTTATACCGTAAAAGATTATGCCTCTATGGTATAAAAATAACGAAACAATCAGACCCATTTAAAAAGATATATACATTTAACATTTGCTTGAAGAAAAGGTTTAGCATTTACTTAGAAAATATGCGCACAAATCTTTCCTCACTTCCAATAAATGATACGTATTATTTTTTAAATTAATGATTACATGGCCTTGAACGAAACAAAAACAGAATCTTTAGTTTTTCACGTTACTATATTTGCAAAGGAACTATCTTACAAATATTTAAGGGCCCCAGTGGGATTTATAAGGCAACATTAAACTAACCTGTTTAGAGTTAAATGTTTCATTTGGTATATTTCGAAAAAGGGATATCCTAGACTTTACGGTGCCTACAAAATTAAACTTTTGAAACATTCATAGACTAACTTTATCCCAGGAAAAGCTGCAAAACAGAAGTGGAACAGTTAGCATTTAATGTATAAAAATATATTTTTTAATGAGTAAGTTTTTTCAACCAATTTTAGGTAATGAGAATAATAACAATTGGTTTTGGAAAAATATTCTGAAGAATATAAAGAAAAAAAATTAATACTTGAAATTAACAGTTGATAAAAATATTAACTTTATTTAAAATTATGAATATTTTCACGAAACACACGGTGAAATTTGATTTAAATACTAAAGCAAACCTTATGATTTATGTGATCGGGAGAGTAATAATGGAAGATAAAAAATAAGGATAAATTCTTAGTTCATAGAATCTAAATCAATATTTCAAAATGGTTGAGTTTGTGAAATTAGATTAAGGTATTTTCAATGTGTTATTTTCTTCGATCTAAATTATTGACTAGAACTTAAAAAAATGTTAAATAAATCTCCGAATACTTTCGGTTGCTTACACGAATATTTTACACGATAAATCTTCGAACGATTTACACTAAAATTAATAAAATTCAATGATCCATATTAAAATAGCTGCCTCCGTAGACTAATGGTATAACCTTTGGTAATGGTTAGGGCATGTACTTTAAAAATCGAAGGTCGTTGGTCCGAATTCCGCGGGGACTAAACAAATTTTCATTGTTGTTTTCTGGTTGTTAGAACAATTTGGGCCACTCACCCAACTGTCATAAAATAAAAAAAAAAACTAAGCAACGGATGGGCATGTAAAGCAGTGGACTAACATGGGATGATGATGATGATAACTCATTAATTAGGGCCTGTGAAGGAAAAATTCTTATTTACAGAAAACGGACGCTTAAGAACAAATTTTTCAGGGTCAATGAGTCCATTTCATTACTATAAATAAGTAAATATTTTATAGACGCCTAAATTTATACAGTTCTTACAACACAAAACTATTGGTTTCAGTTTCTGTACAAACTTGATTGATTTGCCTGCCAAAGCGGTTTCATCACAATTTCCGACTTTAAATATGACAAAAAATAAAGTTAATAATTTTTATTAAACTTTGGAATTGTTCAGACTATCTTTATATATGTTATATTTAAATAGTTCCAAATATTAAACGCACATTGTATGTTAATGGTATGTAAAAAGAAATATTATTATTAAAAGTACTATTCTTTATTCTTTATTCAGGTAATCAACAGCTTATAATTAGAACACAAATAAAAATAAAGAGTATTTACAAGTAGAAAAGCAATAAAGAACCACAATATTAAAGACACACAACAAATTTAGTTTCAATAATAATAATAAAAAAATACCAATGGAAGCATTAACTAAAGTAAACACTATAATATTACACATGCTTTATAAATTAAATCAGCACATAATTAACAATTAATCCAAGTACAGATAAAACAGATGATTCAATAAATTAATCAGAGAAATGGTTTTAATTAAATCTAAAATTTAAAATCAAATTGGAACCTTTTGGGTAGTATTTCAAGACGTTCTTTAAATTTGAATTTTGTACAACAAAAAGGACGAGTTTACTAAAATGTATGTTATACCTATACCTACATCTATTAATGGTCCACGGGATTACCCTGAAAGATGTTTTGGAGAGGAGGTGGCGCAGGCGAGCTGGGACCGTAATTTAACTTGTTTATAAGTCCAAAAATCTATTTTAATTGAAGTCAAAAAGTAACCCATATCTAAAAGGGTTCTTTTTTGTGGAAAACCCCATGTCTTACAATCTAGTTCGATTTTTTAAATAAAAGTTTAAAATTTAAAAATTTAATAAATTTCTTTTGAATTTTTCAACCCTTTTATTTGTGTTGTGTAATAAAACCAAATGTTGCATCCAAATTATTATACTATATAAATTTTAAGTTGTTATTTAATATTAAAAAGTCCTATTTAATTGCTGTAGAAAAAGTAAGATTTTTACATGGCTAATCGGTTACTGAGAAACAAAAAAAGACATTTAGTAATTGAAAATCCGTTTCAAGCAATTAAAATTAAACCTTAAGACACCGGACGAAATTTTTAGCACATTAAATCAATTTTATTTCATAAATAAGCAATACATTGATTACTAAAAAATTAAAAATTGTAGTGTAAAAACGGTTGTACGAATCTGGTGCATCAAAATTTTTAGGGAATGATCAGTAAACAACTTAAAACTAAGCATTTCTTAAATAGCTCTAAAATACATTTCCAATAACGACTGGCTAAGAGCACCATGAATGCGTAATTTTAGATGTCGCCTAGTTGCTAGCCTGTTCATTAAAGACATAGCGGTTTTAAAGATATTGTAATCCTTTATATCAAGCGGACTTTTGGAATATTTTAGCGCTTTGATTTGGTTTGTATTAATATATAGACTTCTAACTGGGTTTAAGATTCATTTAAAGTTGTGCTAAAGAACTATTTTGAAGCTATCTGAATGTAACAATTATTTTTTAAATTCAGGTCATTATTATTATTATTATTCCATGTAGTTTTTGGACTTTATTTTTTGAAATTTTGAATAAAAGAAACCCATTTTATCGAAATTTACAGTTTTCTCTGCAAACCGGTTAGGAAAGGCACCTCGACTAAACTTATCCCAGTCCCAACATTTGCTTTTCGAGGGGTAGTTTTCGTTACGCAACCCTTTAAAGTGCTGGAATGATTTCCACCTCCTATAAAAGCCTGAATCTATTAACACATTTATTTAACATTGAAAGCGCATTTACTTTTGGTACAAAAATCCGGTACAAAACCTTTTCCCTTTAATTCCGGTAAAATCAGTCCAAAGGAAAAACACCACACACAACTTTTTCTTTAAAAACAGGCAGCTACTTAAGATGTTTTCGATATTAGTTATTTTTATTTATTTTTTATCTTACTTCATTTTTTGTTTGTTGTTTTTTATATTTTATTATTTTTGATGTAAAAGTTTTTTTTTCAAAATTTTCATCTATCAAACGTTTTTATACTGAAAACCCACAACGCGAACAAAAACTTCGTGATGTTACGCTGGGCACCTTCTTTGGTCATTTTATATTTTTGTATTATTTTATTTTTATTTTATTTTTGAACTTATAAAAATAAAACCTTTTTCTTTCTTTTCTCGTCCTTTTTTTCTTTATTTAATGAATTTGGTTTTAAAATTTTTGAACCAAATGGACAAAGGGCCTTTTTACCTGAACATTATGCTCTATGGTATAAAATAACGAAACAAACAGACCCATGGGCGTTCAAATAAATATATATATAATGTAACATTAATTGCTTCAAGAAATGGTTGTAACATTACACTTATAGAAAATATGTGCCACAAATCTATTGCTCACTTCAACAAAAGATACGTATTATTTTTCCGTAATATTATCGATTACCATGCCCTTGATATCGAAACGCAAAAACACGAATCTATTATGTTTTTTTTCCTTTCACGTATATTATATATTGCGAAAGGAACTATCTTACAAATATTTCGCAAGTAAGCGCCTCAGTGGAATTATAGGAGCACATTAAACTAACCTGTTTAAGAAAGTTAAATGTTTCAACTGGTATATTTTATGAACAAATCTGCGGAGGAAAGACATAGCGGTTTTAAAGATATTGTAATCCTTTATATCAAGCGGACTTTTGGAATAGCCTGTGCAGCGCTTGTGCATTTCATTGTTGTATGCATATATAGACTTCTAACTGGGTTATAAGATTCATTTAAAGTTGTGCTAAAAGAACTATTTTTGTAGCTATCTGAATGTAACAATTATTTTTTAAATTGTATGTCATTATTATTATTTTTTTGGAAAATTCTACCACCGCTATTATATAAGTTTATAAAACCTTATACTTTTGTTACATGTACATATAATTTTTTTATATTATATGCACTTTTGATAGACGGAAAAATATTTTTAAAAATGTTTGTCTGTCTATCTGTTTGTTCGGCCTAATCCCTGGAAAGGTTGGTCACGGATTAACAAAAGGCGCTCCAAATTGATTACTTCCTGTTTTTATGAGGTTGAGTAAAGAAACTAAGTGAATGTATTCTCCGCACTGAAAGGAAATTTCCAAAAGGCAATTGATATATGCAACAAAGGACCGGGAAAAGATCCGTTTCAGGCACTGACAGAATTGGCTATTGATTTGTCAAACAGTCTTGAAATTCACAACTGAAATGTGATTTTATATTCGTTGTCAAAAAAATGTATAATTTTTAAATAATATTTCATTGTTTTGATAGAATAATCAAAAAATTTGGGTACTTAATGAAAGTTTACATAAACTTAACTTTTTTATATGTCAGTTACATAATAAAAAAATTATATTGACAATTTCTTATTAATTTTTTCAACTCGTAATTTTAAATGTTAACATTGCCGACGAGTAGACAAAGCTAGTTTGCAAATTGGGCCGATTATCACCAATTATAGTTCATAGGCAGAAAATTAGAGTATAATAGCTGGTTATTGTGCCTATAAATACTGCTTTGCGGCGAAATATAACCGTGGGTCTTTCTTTTATCCATGAAACCCGACATAAAAAATTCATCATCATCCCATAATCAGCCTTTATCAAATTTTCTGGACATAGGCCTTTTAAAAACGCGAAGACGGCCGATCGCCCGTACCGCGCCAACGAAGACGCCGGGAGTCCATCCACCTGGTCGGTCGACCAAACCCGTTTCCGTGGCTTCCGAACTTATGGGCCCATCGACATCCGTTCTTGGACCAGGATTCCATTCCCTTCAACGAGCTAATCCTTTGGGCTTCGGTAACTTTCGTTCTTTTGTTGGATGAATTCAAATTTAATCTTATCCGATAAGAGAAAAAGTTTAAAATTTTTCACAAAAGGTCCGATTAAATGTTAAAAAATAAGGTTTTTTCAAAATTTCACGTAATAAAAATAAAAAAATTCCGTTTTAGATGTAAAAACAATTTTTTGAATGTGACCATTGAAATTTTTCACATTTTTTGACGTTAATGTTGAAATAATAATTCAATATACTTAAAATTAATTACGTTACGGGTTTAGTTAATATATATTAATATTATAAAGAGGAAAGAGTTAAATTTTTTTGTATGCTTATAGGAAAAACCAAAACTCAAATGTTTAAAAATTTTTGCATTCCATAGTTGATTCAACAAGGGTTGTTTACTAAAAATCCATTTCAAAATCTCAAAAAAAGGAGACCATAGAAAGTAAAATGTAAAAGACTACTTTTTTTTTTTTTATTGATACGGTAGACGAGATTCGGGGCCACCTGATGGAAAGTGGTCCCGATCCCTAACTTATTAAGGGTACACCAACCTGCCTACCCCGAGACATAGGGTTTTAAGTCCGTTTCCCAAAAAACGCTTACGGTGCACTTTAGACCGGAACACAGCAGTGTTTTCACACTTAGCTTCGCGGCAGATAGGACGGGACCACCCAGACGGTCTCCTGTAAACAGGGACCTACCCCGGTTAATTGGTTTTTCACCTTTCTGCTTTGCAAAAGAAATAAGCACCGTGGTGGTACCCCAGACGGCCCGGCCCCGAGAAAGTGGATTCCACCCGGTAAATAATTAAAATAATATTCTTTTAAATGGAAAAAAAAATGTTGACACTAAAACCGAAGTTCTAACGGCGTTGTAATTAAGGGTTTGTTCACTTTTTCTTGTTTAAAAAAAAAAGAAGTCATTGACATGATAACATTATGGAAACAAATTTAAATGAGTACGCAGTATCGTCTACTGTAAATTGCGCAAATATTTTTTTATGAAAATTGTACTTTTAATGGTGAACCAATTAAAATATATAGTGGAGTGTAATTTAGAGTTTACAATCATTTTATTTTGATAGATCGTAGAACAGAAATGTAAAATATATACGTTAAATATTTTGTTTGACTTTGAATATTTAATCAATAATTATCAGCTCTTTAACAAAGTCATATATGTCATATAGAAACTTTAAGAACAAAACTATATAACAAATAAAGTATTTAACACTGTATTGAAGACTTCATCAGTCCAAGTCAAATCTTCATTAGATATTATACTTCTTAACCGTTTCACGACTTTAAAGAAATAGTGACAATTACACAGATATGATTAAAGTTTGTAAAGCTAACTTAATATGTACAGTAAGTAAGAATCCATTTTATTAAGAAAAAAACGGATATTTACTGGTTACAAGTAATTTACGTTACGGCAGTAAACAACATTTTTTTGTCAACATTTTAGTTTTTTATTAAGTTTACAATAAGTTACTGTAAAGTTTTGTGGTTGTTCCTAAAATATAGATGACACTGCTGCCTTTAATGTAAATGATATAAAGATCAATCGTTCTCAACTTACTTTTATTTAACGATTGAGCACTTAGTTGTATAAAAACGACGCTAAATAACTTGCATAACCAATTAAACAGGAAAAAAGGAAATAAATAAGTTCATCAGGGCAGTGAAGGAAGAACAAAAAAAATATCCTATTTTTTATTTGTCCTACATGTAGCACAATTGTTGTACACTTGAAACTCAACGTGCTGTGTCCAAATTTCAAAACCGTAAATTTTCCCTTGGAATTAAAAACGAATGTTTAAAATTTGAATAAAGTATTAAAAGCCCAGTCGTGAAGCATTTCTTTCAAATTTCAAGACCAACGAAAGGTAAATAATATAAAAGATCTGTGGGAAGGTTCGTCCGTAAATTCAAAATTATGAAAGGTTAAAGAACTGTAATCTTTTTAAAGGTTTCCGGTGAAAATTTAACCTTGGGATTGATGGCTCTTTTCGTACCTTAATTATAATAAAATCGTTTTAATAGCAAATAATAATTAAAGCGTAATGGGCCTTTTTATTTATATTGGTCTCCCCTTTAATATGGGACGGCGGGTGGTGCCACCCACCCAATTAACTATTTGACCCAAATTATATTTGTGTACACCAACAGGGTCCCAAAAACCCAGCAGTGGACTAACACAGGCTAATGATGATGATAATGTCCAGCAAGGCACTAAAACAGGCTAATGATGATAAACACTACTGTTTTCCGTTTTAAAGGGCATACTAGCCGGCGTGGTTGCCAATGTCGATAAACAAGGCGTAATATCTAGTGTCTCAGATAGGTGAGTGAATCTGTGATGACATGCGTGGCTTTTCTTATAGGCAGGTATCACTTTTCACTACATAAACTTCCTGCTCAACTCAACGCTTTAAGTAATTTTTATTTTAAAACTTTAAAAATAAATTTAAAAAAAATTTGTTCTAAGAAGGTAAGCTAAGAGAGTAACCATAAGAAGGGGCGAATCAGTTAGGCTGGGCAGCAGTTTAGAATAAATCTAAACTTGTACGTCATATCGATATTGCAGTAACTGAAGATTAGAGCCGTCGATGAATAATTCTAACGACAAACCAAAAGGTCCAAAATGCCTAAAATATCTCCAGCTTTGGGATAAGGTAGGTAGGGTCCCGGCCCGGGTCCGGGTATATCGAGTAACCCTGCAAATTTAACCTATTCTCCGACGTCTCTATCTTAGTAATAAAGGACAGGAATTGCAGACCATTTTTCTTCGTCAACTGCACCTAAAGCTGGCTTTTCAGCCAGTTTGAAAACTATCTCCCCTCCATGGCTGGGGATTCCTCCCCAGGCTCCAATTGCTCGACAAAACAAATAACCTTTTGGGGAATAAAGGTTGGCGTAGCTTAACGTGCCTATGGAGTCGGAAAAGAGTAAAAAAGCGACACATTCCTAAAATTAATGGCTAAAAAAGTTAAAAGTTTTTAAAACGTCAATGGGTTGGGTTAATAATTTATCAGAAGAACAGGTGGCTAATGGGTCAACAAGGGTTCCTGAAAGAGACCGCGATTAAAGACCAAAATTTTTCAATGACTGGTGGGATGAATGGGTATCCACCTCTTTTAAATTTAAATTGGGCGGTATGACGATCGACCTCAAATGCCCTCAAAAAAGGCCTATGTCAAGTAGTGGACTGATGATAACTGTCTGTAATATAAATAAAATCTGAATTGTTAACTACTAAATATTTAAATAATTGTGTCTTAATTTTTAGTAGTTTAGAATTTAAGTAAGGTATGTTGATTTTAAAACCAGAGGAAAAGTTAATTAAACATTCAACGGTTTAACGTAACCTTTGCCTTCAACCCTTATTATAAAGGGGTGAGGGGTTGATCCAGCGGTAGGACGCATATAGAATTTGAGGCATGAATTTTGCCGAAGGAATCCAAAACAATTAGTACCCCTTCCCCCGCATTTACCTATTATAATCCGTCTCGCTTAAAATTACGTTAAATTGTGTCCAGCCTTACCTTTGGGCCGGTTTGGTCCCGCCCTCAAATTATGTTCGATTGGGAAAACTTAGCTTTAACCGACTTACCAAAGGAATGAGGTTTGTTCGTTTTTTATATATACACCTCGTTGCTCCGCCCCTAGCGGACCGATTTTGATCATGATTTTTAAATAGTAGGAGCTGTCATGTTTTTCCGTTTTTTTATAAATTTTGTGAAAAGTAGTTTAATAGATATTAAAAATTAAAAAAAAATCATAATATATTGCAGTAAAGTCCGCAAGGGCATAAATCTGTTTATATATTTTATTTACATATACAATAATACTACCTATTTCAATATAACGATTGATCATACGACTTTGACCTCTTGCCCATATTAATATTTAAAAAATCTCATTCCCATTTTTTCATTTACGACCGCTGGTTTCCACTGAACAATTGGAAATTTTACACCAATAACTCTGATAATGATTTCATATTTTGTCTTCCCAAAACAAATTTTTACTTTATGGACAAGAAAAATTTTTCGGTGGAAAATTTACCCTATCAACCTATTCCCATTAACTAATTATGTTAATAAACTCATTGATCCGGCCCTAGTTGGCTAATTTGTCAGTTATTTAACGTATTAAATGTTGTGGTACCAAAATCTCGTAACTGCAAAAATAAACTGAAAGTAGTACATTTCCTGAATGAAAAGGCTATTTTGATCAAAAAATTGCCAAAAAGAGAAATATTTTTTCTTGTTTGGTTAGTTTTAAACTTTTATGTAATTTCCGATTCCCAAAAAAAGTCCCCTTGAAAACATTTTGTTTTAAAATTTATTATATATATATCTTCTCCTCTTTTCATAGGACGGAATAGAACGAGTTGTTTAACGTTTTGATGACAGTCAGTCAAAGATGAACGCTTGATGAGAGCCTCTCGGCAGGCACTGTACTTACCCCTTCGCCTAGGTCAACCTTCCTTTCTTTTTTCGTCAGAAAAAATCAATCACCCAGTTCCCCAATGGACAGTAGGGACAAAGAGGGCTCCCCAGCTGACATGGAGCACTATACCCACTAATAAACAAACGGTTGACCTTTTATAATTTCACTCTCTAAATTTATAGTATTATTAGATGTATTATTAGATGCCGTGCCAGAGCAAACAACACGGCATTCCCTCTTGAACCCTTCTTTGGGCGGCAGGCACCCTCTTGCCGGCCGCCCAGTGGCTCAGTGTCATGGGTGAAGGTTGCGCGTTGGCCACTGTTCGGCGCCATGGCCTTCTTCTGCGGATAGTCAGAGCGCCGTAGGCCTCTCTGTCTCTTTCCGCGGCTTCCTTCTAGGCCATCACGTTGCAGTACGCAAGGACGGCGCCCCACGACCTTTCGTTCTCTAACATCCTGCGCACAAGGGCAAGTAACAAACAAGTAACGCAAAGATAATGTATATATAAACTGATAAATGACGAAAAGTCTTGTTCTATAAAAAAATTGACTAATGTAAAAAAAAAACTTTTGTAAAAGTATTTCACCAAAAAGTTATTTATTAAACATTAGGAAACTTTTAGGCAATTTTGTGTCGTAGAATTCATTAAAATTTTTCGCTTATTAGATATTTTCAGAGTCGTATATTGTTTGACAGTGTCAATAGGCAATGCAATTATTGAGAATTTTGAATATATTTGCTTTAATCTAATCAAATATTTGAAGTATTTCTAATATCGAGTACAAAGGATCAAACGATCTCGGGCATCCAAAACGCGTTTTAATTAGAGCATTGCGTGTACAATATTAATATGAGAGATAACTCGCACTGGTGACAAGGGATCGATTATTGTTAATACACGCCGTATTCGAAATTTCAACACAACAAAGCATACTCTGGCAACAAGAAAATACAATAAAAGAAAACCTTAAAACCAGAACTTAAAAGAGATAACAAGAAACTACAGTCTAGCTAAAAACAAATATATTTTTTTAAAGCTGTCGCTGTTAAAACTAAGTACTAAACTTTTAATATAAAAAATAAATCGTGTAACTTTTATAGTCCAGGTCTTTCGATTGAAAATAAGTTTGTAAATTATTTAAGGTTATGACTATTAGACGTTACTTTTGAATAAGGTATCTGAAATTAAACTAACCTTAAAGATCCCTAATACTCTTAGAGGATAACACTATTGGAAGCGGTCTAATGTAAAATCTGTACAAAAATAATAAAAAAAATAACTAAGAATTGCCAAACTTGTTGTGTCAAGAATGAACGTAATCTACCGACACCAAAGGATTAAAATTAGCTTACAATATAAGTCAATTAAAATCGTGAAATTATGTAGAACTAATTTATTAAAAAGAAAAATTCTTACGTATGCCTGTCCCTGACTTAATAAGACTAAATCCATCGTTTTTTGCGTGTGCCTGTATAGGTACCAGCGCTGGTCGGAAAAAATCAGCTCTGGCAGGCCACGACCACTTTTAACCTTGAAGCCGAATTTGTTATCCCCAGGGGTTATGAAGTCAGGACATTCATGCCCCCTTTTTAGAGACGAGATGCCAATCTCTCCTGGCATCTAAAATGTTAAGCTCTGCCTCTAAGGGCCATTTAGGCGTCAAAGAAAGAGAGTTGAATTACTCCTTACCAAATAATTCCTTCTTTTTTAAACACATATAATTACATTTACATAACATTTGTTTTGATCCTCCAAATAGCAAAGAATGGCCTACAGGATATTGATTACGTCTTTTCATTTGCGCCTCTATCTTATTGCAAAGTGATGAAGGACCGTACCACCTTCAACCAGCCTTTCCAATTTAACTGCCCTCCATGGATACCTTCTTTTCATTTGGAATTAACCTTTTGTTTTGTTAAAAACCATTACCTACAAAAAATAAAATATAGAAATTAGGGCAAGACTAACAAGGCAATATAACCTATGTAAAAACATCTGAATCTACTAAAAGTAGCCCTTGAGTTTGACCTATAATCAGAAAATATTACAAATTTTCTGATTATAGGTAAAACGAAAACTCTAAAAAATAATCCTAACATAAATAATGGAGTTTTCAAAAAAATCTAAGAAAATATTACTGATAATACACGGACAGGAAACCGGACTGCATTTTACTGGACTTTTTGATGAATCTCTCGTTTCTCTTGGATTTTAAATGAAAAATTAAGTAGTTAATTTTTTTGTTTTTTTAATAATTTTAATAATTTGAAACTAAATTAAATACGGTATGTTTTTCATACAATAAAATAATTAATTAACAACCAACTGCCAAATTTTCAAATTCCCTTGCACCTTATAATAATTAAAAAGAATTCGGAAAGACCGGGAAGTGGTATCCCTGCGTGTTTTCGTCCCCGTTATCCTTAGTCAACATCAATTTCATTCCCAAAATTGGGCAAAAGTAAAAAAAAATCTTTTTTTTTTGATTTTTTCTTAATTTCTGTAAATATTCCTAAAGTCCTTTTTTAAAAAAAAGGCTATTAAAAGAGATGAACATTTAAATCTAACTGTATATACTATACTGTCTAGATTTAAATATATTTTTTCTCTGCTATGCAATCCTTGCATGTATCCATTTTACCAGCTCAATGCCATCAAAAGATTCACTAATAAGACATCTATTATCTTAATATAGCGCTAACTTACTATATAAAATAAGACATGGAAGATTCTGACAAAAGAATAAATTCTCTTAAATTTCAATAAAAAAATTTTAAACCGTCAAGTTATTTAAAAAATTAATTTTCCCAAGCTGTTGGCACGGGACTTTGTTTCATGTGGTAAAAAAAAATAAAGAAAAAAAGGACGGACGGAAGGGACGGAAAAGACGGACTAACAGACAGACAGATGAAAAAGCTCTTCTTTAAAGAAAGTAGTATATTACTACTTTTATTGTTTTGTTTTAAATAAAATTAATTAATTTTCCCAAGGTTTCTAGGGGCCAGACTTGGAAAATTGGGATATGTTCCAAAATCCGGCAAAAGGCCTAAAGTGCAAAGGGGAATAAAGGGCTTCAAACCTTAAATTTGGAAAGTGGACAAAGTTAGGGCCGGTCATGTAAAAGGTCAAAGAACTTTGATTTGGGAAGGGTAATGTAACTAACCCCTGCCAAAACAAAAAAATTTTTTGCGGAAACAAGGGTTTTAAAACTTATAAATGTTAATATAAAAAACCATTAAATATTTCAAATTTACCTTGTTAATAAAAACTTTTAGCAAAATTAAATTTAAGTTGGGGTTAAATTAAAATGGAAGTATTAAAAAAAAAAAGTTCAACCCAACCTTAATAAAAAAAACCTTTAAAAACAAAAACCAAAAAGATTGGGGGACAAACTACGGGAGTAGGTTTATAACTTGAAATTTTTTAAAAAATTTAATTGCAAAGTTTTGTTGGATGAATTTGAAAGTAAAAAGGCCCTAACCTTAAATCTTGACAATTTTCAAATTTTTAAAATTTTTTTCACAAATTCAAAACCGGGAAATTTACGTTCCCAAATGGTCCTTTCAAAGCTTCCGAAATAATTTCCAATCCCGAAATAACCTTACATTTTGCCTTAAAGGGAAAACAAAAAAAAAATGAAATAAAACCGGTTTTGGTGAATTCTTAATTTATTTATTCAAAAAGAAAGAAGTTTATTTACTAACCAATTGGTGGTTTGGGTTTTTGTTTAAAAAGGGATTTTTTTTATTAAAGTTAATTTTATACAAAAATTAAAACTAATCTAATTAAAAATATTATAATTTAACTTAACAAATTGTAAAATGGGAAATTAAAAAACCTTTCTCTGTTTTAAAAAATTTATTTAAGTTTTAATATTTCCTTTAGATTAAATTTAAATTTTAACCTTTCTTTGAACATTTAAGTTAAATTAAATTTGTAATAATTTATAATTATGGTATTAAAACTTTTAAAATTTTTTTTAAACCTTGACTATTTAAATTTACCTTACTAATTAATAAAAAAAAAAATTTTACCCTTTTGACATTGAAGGCTTTTGGAAAAACCATGGTTAAAATCAATAAAATGGCAATTTGGTTCCTACAAAATCAAAATTATTGTAAGTTCATGAGAACCACAAAAAATTTTAATTTTTAAATTTTATTAACCCTTCCATTTAATTAAGGCCATTTAGTTTTAACAATTATTGAGGGGAAATTCTCAATTATATTTTCCTAAAAATAATGTTTGTAATAATTAAGGGTCCGAAAAATAACCATGTAGACAACATTATTTTTTCACAAAATTTGGTATATTATTATGTCACGTAATTCAACACAAGTCTCGTTTTTACTTATAAACTTTATAACTAAGCCGTGTTGTTAAATTTGTTTTTTTATTGCGGTCCAAAAAATTTAAGTATTCATAAAGGTAAGCCTCCAAGGTTGTTTGATTAAAACCAAGCTTTAATTTTGCCGAAAAGAATTTTATGCTAACATTATTTTTATATGTGATATCGGATAAACCAAGTTTAGAATAAAAATTATATATTTTTAGAAATATTTATTAAAATATGTTTTTGTTTTATTAAAAATATGAGACGATGAGGGTGTTATGTGCAACCTATACTTCTTGATAAGTCGGTTTAATCTATTCTTGATGTAAATATGATTCACACTTGTTCGGTAGGGTTAAGCCATCGTGATTAAACTTGGATTAAGCCAAGTGGATTTCATTCGGAACCGGGATCTCGTTTTATTCCTGGATGTATTTTAAAACATAACTAGCCAAAAGCAACAACCTTATTTAAATGAAATAAAATTATTAAAATTAAACTGTTTAGTCGTTCAAATTAATAAGAAAACCATCTAGATCTTCTATTAAATTCTTGCAGAAATTTTATGACTTACCTCATAAAATTGAACTTAACTTATAATTCAAATGCAATGTTTATTGTGTACTTCGTTCTAAAACACATTTTCACATTTTGTATTAATACATGTCACAAAGTTTTAGATTGATATATTATCATAATTTTAATGCAATAAAATATAAAGCATATAAATACAAAGCAAATGTTCTATCTAGTATTTTAAGACAATGTCCTTGAATTTAATTCACTTCAAAAGATAAAAACTTGAGTTTATCCAAAATTAACAAAAAAAATGTAGGCTTTTGGTAAAAAGCTATTTTTTGGTTTGTAGATACTTATATATTTATAGTTTTTCTGCATTTTTAAGCACTTGTTATTTACAAAGCACATTATTATTATTTAAAATTAAGTCTTTTTATTGAGTTATATTGTTTTAGCAAAAGGAAATATCAAAGTTTTGTCCACACTGGGTATATACCTTCAATTACATCTTTTTTGGTTTGCTAAGGTTGTTGCCAATGCTGTAATGTCAGCTCCCTGGTTTATCTTGTAATAATCCAGAAATTTTTGCAATTTATACTTTCTTGAAAATTTATGTTAAATAAGTAATATAATTACTTATTTAACGTTAATTCCAAATTTATCTATTATTTTAACCTTTATTTTATCTTTGTACATTTCACATCATTTTTTTTGTTAATTTGCCTTAACTGTTAATATTATTCTTCCTTTAAAAATATAGGGTTCATCACTTTTTTCCTTTTGCCAAACTTCCAACTGATAAAATTTGACATATGTTTTTGTATGTGTCCCCCTCCTCAATAAATTCTATTTTTTATTCTGTTTTTAATTTTAGGTATAAGCTGTGATATGGTTCTATTATTTTTTAATAAATTTGTAATAAGTTTTTTTAATAGATGTTTAAGATGTAAAAAAAATCATTAATCACATCCACGTGCTCTAAAATTGCAAACGCTGGCTCATCCTTAAGAGATAGACGTAAACTATGTTGAACAAAATTGTAATTCTTGAATTGGACTACAATAAAATCCGCAAGTGTATTTTATTGTGAACATTTTTGCAATGAAGCATATTCACACCTAGATTAAGGAATACAATTGAAGTCTTAGTAAAAGTATATCCATTAAAAATTCTCTATTCTATTGACAAAAAACCTGCTATACATTTTGGCTTAACTAATACCTTTAAAAATATTAGAGATTTAAAATGCAGTGGCATAATCGTGGTACAGTTTAGTACAAAGAGCTCGTTATTACTCGATTATACAGTTAAAAGTCGGTCCTATTTTTTTGTAAAAAGTTCATTTTTCGACACGTTGTAGCAATAATTAAATAAATAAATAAATAATTTAGGACATTACTTTCCCAGTTTCAGACTACCCAGTTAAGCTAAAATTAAAATACATAAACCGTTTCTTTTGGGAAAACAAGTTCAGGTTTCCTCTAAAATATCCTTATGCAATAGAAAAGCATTGGCCAAAAAACATTTCTTAATAATAGAGCTGTACTTTAACAGTAACATACAACTTAACTTCTCGCCATAAGTTGTTCTCAGTTTATTGTAATAGTTTTCCCAGGTAAACCTTATTTGATCATATCACATATTGCTGGAAACTTTGCGGCGGAACATTCGAAAACTTCTTGGAATTATGTTTGATGGTCAAAAATTCTACTCAGGATTTTAAGGATGGATGATGGACTTGAAAATAAAAAAAAAAAATAACATTTAACTATTTTTGGTGGGTAATTAAATTTAGCTTAAATTTTGAAGCGATAAACTGGTTTGTTTTACACTAATATGGTTTGTAAAAATCTTGAAACAAATTCTCCGTTTTGTGTCTGGGCAAATTAAAAAACTTTCACCAAAATTACAACCAGGAGATGACGGAAATAGTCGGCGGGCGTTATCTAAGACAGTACCTATAAAATTTTGACCACGACTCTCTTATTAATTGCAAGACTGGAAAAAAAAGAATCCTTCGGCTGCCGTTAAAAAAATCCATCTCTTTTTTTAAAGCAGGTGGGTGTTGGATTTGATCTTACATGGGCCCTGTCTGGGGCGGTTTTGACCCGGGTTGCCTTCCCTTGCTGCAAAATAGTGAAAACACTACTTTGTCCGGTTTTGAAAAGGCTAACCAGGGTATTTATAAAGGATAATTACCACTGATTGGCCAATGTCTATAGGCTTTGGTGACTACTTAACATCAGGTGGCTTTTTTCTTTACAATGAAATAAAATTCTATTTTAAATATTGTTGGTGAAAATATGAATACATAAAATGACTGATTTAAATAAAAGTCAAAAGTCAAATATCTTTATTCAATATGGAAGCATTACCTTTCTTATTGATTGTCCAAATAATTCTACCCCGGTTTCCGGAAATGGAACCCTCTGACTTAAGAAGAACCGGCTAAAAACTCAACGGGACTTTTTTCACAATAAACATCACATTTAATAATTTGAAATAGCCTGGGATTTTTTTTGTAAGGAAAACATTGTCTCCTTAAAAGATTTCAAATTGTTCTTTGGCCAATTTTTGGAAAAGAAAAAATTATGCTTATTCCTTGTTTTCATATTTATGTTTCCAAATTATTTTATATTGAAAGACCTCTTTCATTTCAGTAAAACTAATAGGTTGTCCTAAATAAATGTTTTGAAAACCGTTTCCGAATCATTTTCCATCTTTTTCGTTCATAATTACCTTTTTAAACTTGTTTAAAAATAAATTTTCAACGTTTCAAAAATACAAAAAAAAAAATTAAACTTTAAAAACCCCTTTTATTCTCTTTCCAAATGAATATCTTTTACTATGGTTGATATTGAATTTGGTTTTATATTCCTTTAATTATTATTAGATCCATAGATTTTAATGATTTTTGGGTGGGGGAACCATAAATTGAAGCTAAAAAAATAATTTCTTTTTAAAATATTTTAGTTGTATTCCAGCAAAATTGAAAATTTTCCATGTCATTAAATATATATATAATTGATTGATTTAATAAAAACTAAATTGTCTTTCATTTAACTTTAATTGCTATAAAACAAACAAATTTTAAAAAAATTTCATGCCTTTAGTACGTGAACTCTCTTTTTTTTCGTAAAAATAATTCAAAAAAAATAATAATAATATCCTTCAAGTCCGGAGTCCGACACGGCGGCCGATGTTCGTACAGTTCAGCCAACTGCCCAAGAATATTAATCCCAATTGCACCTTGTGCCAAACCTCGGACTCTAAACGACATCTTTCACCCCGGTTAGTCCAATGGGATTGGATAACGAATGACCGAAGAGGATCGGGCGCAAGAACTAACTTTTACCGGCCCATCCGCATGGACCAAATCACTTTACAAACAATTAAGTAATCAATCCTTTGCCCCTAACCTTTTAATATAAAAGAAGATTTGAAATCAATCAAAATAGACGAGACAAAGGAAAGTTAACATTCCTTTCATTTTGATTGATTAAAAGGAATCTTAACTTTAAACTTTTTGCTTGTAAAAGTTAAGTAAGAATTTAATTTAAGGTACCTTACCTTACCCACTAGATATTCAATAAAAAAATTACACTTGAAAGTAGAAGACAGATAAAAGATAAATCGCACAAAACGTTTCTCTAAAACTTAAATATTAGTTCTGCGAAGAGTATGTATTTGCACTGCCATAATTCAGCTTCTGTCTCGCATTAATTTTGCAAGACTTTCGTCATAACTATGAATCACATATTAAAACATATTCAAATAAGTAAATATTAGAACAAAAAGTATTTTCTTTTATTTATATACAAGGAAGCTTTAAATATAAATGTAATTTATTAATCTAGCATGAGAGTTTACAATACAAAATTATATTGCTCTCCTTTTTTAGGCATTTTTTAATGATCCCAAAGCCAAACACTTGATACTCCTTGGCTTGAACCGGTACTAAAAGGGGTATTCCACCTGGTTAGGGGTCGACCAATCCGGCCTCAGTTCCAGAACCTTATTTTCCCCATTAATCGGTTCTTCCAGACCACTAAACCCCTTCAACTTCAACGAGCAAATCTTTTGCACTATGACTCTAGTTCTTTGTCGGATTAATTCAAAAAAATTATCCCATAAAGAAACTCCGAGGTTGCGCGTTGAACAACGGCAAACTTGTGGACCAGTTCTACAGTCAAAGGTCACGTTTTTGCTTCATAGGGCATCTCGGGAAGAATGCATTAATTGCAAACTTTCGTCTTGAAACGTTGCGGTATTGGCGGCAACGTTAGAACGTGGCTCAGCTTAATGCTGCCCAGCCTAACTAAACCCTCCTATCGGCTTTTCTCTCGAAGCGAAGAAGAATGTCTCCCCCAACTGCTATTGCCCAAGTACACCAACTCATTGACAACCAAAAGGTAACGGCTTTCGTGTAATCCCAGAAGTTTTTGCGAGGCCAACTCGTCGGGAGGATTCATTAAGGCTTTGCAACTTTATCCTTACCAAGCACTCCAACGATTCGACCGATATTACGATATCGTGACCCAAAACAAAGAAGTGTGGGTATTCATCGTTGATGTTTTGCCGTCAATATAAGGGTCTTGAAGACGTCTTTTTAAAGCATTTGTGAACAGTTTTCGGGGAAATTTATATTTCCCCTTCGTACTCCACGATGCAATTTTTAATTGGCGTCTTCCCCCCCCCAATCCAAGATGGACATAAAAGCAGCCTATGGGTCCTCCCAAACCTCGACTATCGATAACGACTTGGCCATTGTTGAAGGCTTCCCGGAACAGGGCTTTCCGGAGTCAAAGCTTTCTCCAAAAGTCCCAACAAAGGCAAGGCATAAAGGCTGGAATTATACTAGGTGAGACTTTTCCACAACACCCACAGGTGTTAGATGTTGTCTATAGTTTTAATCCTCGAAACCAAAGCTTGCTTTGATGGCTTGGAATTCATCGGAAACTTGTTACTGAGGCGGTACAGCCTTATGGGTTAAAAATAGGATCGGTCGGTAATTTTTGGATTTGTCCATCCTGTAAAACAAAGTCACTTTCAAGCCTTGCCTTGGGAGATATCCCTTTGGGACGGTTCAATTGCTTTGAAGCTCGCTTGGAACAGGGATCCCCCTCTCCCGGCAATTCGGCCGTTCGTTCTATCCTTAGCCCTCCACCCTTAAGCCCAAGGAGACCTTTAACCAAAGCGGCTTGGGAAGCTCAAAAAAAGATGGGGCTAGACTAGCACGCGGATTCGTTAACCGGTAATCAGGTTTGGGAGCTTTTGATGCGTACAATTTACATTAAAATCCCCAGATTCTCGGGCGGAAAAGCGGGGCCGGTCTTTCGATTTTTTCCCTTCCGACCCTATTCAACCAACTTCCGGTTATCGGTTGCTTTTCAGCCCAAAAGTCACGGCATAAATTGGTTGCCGGATCTACAAAAGTTTTTTCAGTCAAAGTGATGTCTCGTCTTTTCCGGCGTTCCTCCATAAAGACCAAAGAGTTTGGTTTCCTGCAAATTGTTTCCAAACCAAACCCCATTTCCAAATACGGTATATTGCGGCTCGGTGGCGTAGCTGCCATTGTGGTTTCTGATATGGTAAGGGCATCGAATCGGTTTTTTAATTCCAGTTGGGAATTTTCCCAAGTCCCTCACGATTTGCTGGAGCTCAGGTCGGAGAGTAGATCTCATCAAGCGAACCCGCTCTCGCTCGACTACCGACGAGGTGAGATACCGACGATTGGATAGCTAATATATACTTGTAGTAATTGACATTACTGTTGAAAAGCAATAGTACAAGATCTTTGTTGTGCTGGAACTTAGCAATTATAATTACTGAGTAATTCTGATGTAAACTTTCATGTGGATCAAGGTAGGCAAAAATGTGATTTTATGCACTACATTTTTATAAGCAACGATAAATGCTTCCTTCGTTGCGTCGCTTCATTTATCTAAAAAAAAAAGGAAATAGTCTACCAATGTTGATATCATATTTGCCTAATAAACAAGTCGCCCCGGGGTTATTAATTGACGTCAACCCCGCAGCTAAAAATTCTGATATATACGAATTTTGTATATTTTTTGAAAAAACTTCATTAATCCCACTTATGTCAGAAGTAATGACTACTCCGTCTCTGTGTTCACAGAACTGTATTTAACTTACAAAACTATTTATGCAAAAATAAAACAAAATATGATATTAATTAGCACATAAATGTATTTTAAGCGCAAGCTTAAGTTTCATACTTTATTTAATTTTTTTAGCGTAAATAAAATTTAACGCAACGAAATTATTCTAATATCTATAATATATAGATATTAGAATAATTTTTCTAATATCTATTTATTTAATGAAATTGGGAAAAATTTCGTCATATATTTTGTTTTTAGATATGAATAAATAGTTTGTAACTATTGATACGATCATCTTCATCTAATATTTTGCGTTATAGGGATAGAAATAATAAAATAAAATAAATGTATATCCTTTCATATTCTCAGAGAAGGAACTCGATCTTAAGAACTATCCGACACGCTCTGCATTCCTTTGTTTTTATTGCACATTCCGTCTCGTAGGATTCGGTCCATTTATATGCTAATATTTCTTCAGACCCGATTGTTTTCAACGGAGGAAGGTATCTTTCCTTTCTCACCAAATGGAAATATTTGTTATCGAATAACCTTTAATTTATTCATTTTCTTATATATTAGTCAAAACCATAATCGATTCCAAGTTCTTTATTGTTTTTGTTTTTGAATTGTTTTATCTTTCTTTTTGTTTCAATATTAAAAATTAAAGTACCAGCGGTTGTATCGAATACCATTTCATCTCCGGGACGGGATTAATAATAATCGTACAAAGGGCGAAAGAAATACCTTTTATTTTAAAGACAATTTCAATAACATTTTTGGGTTTTATTTAAACCAAAAAACTCTTGCTGGCCTTCAATGTAATAAGGTATAAACACCACGTATTTATAACACCCTATGTTGGTTATATTCCAAAAGAAAGTTATCTGCCTCCGTAGCCCTAGTGGTATGGGCGTGTGGCCAAGGAAACCCGGAGGTCGGTGTTCCAATCCTGCAGGCCGATCCTTTAATTGTCCTGGTAAGATTTCCATCGTCGGATGGGCATGTAAAGAAAGTCGGTCCACCCATCAACCCATTGGACCGGCCGGTGGTGGGATCAGTCCCAAAACCCCTAATGGATAGGGATGTATGAAGGGGGCCAGAAACATTGGACTAACAAAGGCTGATGATGTGTGTGTGTGTGTAATGATGTGTGTGATATTTAATACACATTTTAAATAAACTTTTCTAAGAATAATCCTATTAAATTATAACCAGCGGTGAAGCCTTGTCTTTCAAGGTATTAAAAGCCTTTGCTACCTTTAAATTATTAGTTATCAAAAGTCCTCCGATATATTATCTAAACCAAATGCGATTGGTTCTTTTATTAATGTAATATCATCTTACTGAAATGAATATTTTACGTATGTAAGCATCGTTGCTTTAATAAAATATTGTTATGTCATCGTTTATAAATTAAGAAGTAGATAACTGTTTTGATTGCCAAATCTTGAAAATTTTCGGTGATATAAGAGCTATTCTAAGCACGTTTTCCCCCATTACTTTTTTTTAACAATTATTAATATTTTTTTTTTATCATCGCCAATACTTGTCAAAATTAAAGCACCATACTATAATGGTTCCACTCAGATAACAATAAATATTGAAAATAAATACATAAAGCGTGCTTGAAACTGAATATAATGTAGTTTTAAGTAAAAGAAATTAAGAATCTGCAAGTTTAGGAAATTTAGAGATTTTGAGTTTAAGTTTTTTCATTCTAAAATTTGTATGATATTACAAATAATACTTTTAAATTTCTATATAATTATTTTTGTGTTGCAAAGCGTATCTTTTATGTTTCAAACACTGTAATGCAATAGTTTGATTTTTTACGAACTGAATCTTAATAAGACGACAAACCTTTCAATTTTATTTTTCAATATATATCACTTTAAAATTAATATGCTGAATTAATAAGTTTTAGGTACTAAAGTAAAACGTTTCATCGACTTTAACGAATGCGGTTGAGACCTCACGCACCAAATTCCGTCCTTTCATTAAATATTTCCTTAATAAACAACCCTCTGTATCCCACGGACATTTAGTAATTGCTGCGATTAAAGATTTATACAGAACTGAGGCTACACTCCACCTACAAGCTGAGTGTTATTCCATTTTTTCAGATCTATCTTTATTTTCTAGAAGAACATTTGTAATATTTTCATTTAGAAGTTAACTTCTTACTTATATACAATTAATTTGTCATTTATACCATATACAACGTGCTCAATACAATGGACCGTAAAATAGCAACTAGTAAATAATACCACCATGGTATCAATTTCTGTCGCAAAAGTGTCTTCCGGTTTTAAGGGAAGCCAGAGTGATAGCTAGGGTAACTAGCACAATACACTAGAACGCGTTGTTACATTCCATGTTTCATTGCATGGTGCGAATTTGTGGATACATGTTTTACTTCTTTTACGTGCAAGACTAAACAATAATAACAGCTTCAGCGAAAAAAAGGTGAAAAATACTGTATTAATATTATTACGTTTGATAATTTGAGCTATTAACCACTATTTGCGAGAATTTGCTTTTTTCCTTATTATAGAAGGTAACGAAGAGTAACCGGGACTTACTAAACATCATCCCCTTTGGATAATTATTAATCAAATAACTAGGGCGCAATTATTGAGTAAGTCGTACGTCTCCTCTTATGCCAATGGGCGTTGATGACCACTATTTATCAAGTGGCCCGAGTGCTAGACTGCCTTCGTATGCAAATGAAAAAAATAAAAAGTAGTTATTAATCATTAAACAAGGTATTAGATAATCTCAGTAATAAGGCCTCATATATTTTTTAAAGAACTTTCCCTTGTCAGAGATTAAAATTTCTCAAATTACTCTCTGGCAGTAGTTATTGGATGTCAATGCCCGTCAATACAGTTTTCTTTTCGTAATATTAAAACATTTTTTGCTTACCTATAATCTCGGGTGCAAAAACGAACTTTATCTAAAATACACAATTTCATAAGTTAGTGCAGTTCACATGCGTTTTGTATCTAGAACGGACACTATTAATTGATCGCCGGCGTATTCGGTCAAATATTTCACAGGTGCTCTATCAATGCGACTGTTTAGAAATATATTTTATTGCCCGATAAGAGCTCAAAGTTAAATGTTCAAAGTCAATCAGGTGAAATGTGAAACAATCACTATCTCGCGTGATTTTAAGAAATTTGTTGATGCACAGCTGTCTGTAAGTATTTTAGAAGAAAAACTATTCTAATTTGAAAATCTTCACACTATTATTTGGCCGTATTGATTAAATCTTTGCAAAGATAACCTCGATATAAATTTTTAGCACAATCATCTACCAAAATATAAACTTGTAAGCTAAACTATCATAAAAAAAAATGTTCAGGCTTTCCCAAGCTCTTATGAACAACAACTTTACCATAAGATCGAAAATTTTGAAGCGGCAAAAAATTCTAAGTCGAAGTCAAAAAGTAACACATCCATTTATTCAATTTAGGCTCTATGGAGGACTTACAAACGCTAATAATTTACCACCGGTTCAAAAACTCAGACTTGTCCAGAAAATAAGGACAAGAAACTTTGCGGTTAAATTTACACTGAATGAAGGTAGAGCAGTTGAACCACCTGATGGAAAGTGATCTCCGACGCCCATGCACTATATATAACCTGTTACGTCTCATTGACCGGTAAATACTCTGCCTACGGTTTCCTTCAAATCAGAACACAATGGTGTTTTCATACCACTGCTTTGCGAGCAAATTAAGAACACGGAGTTACCGCCTCAGACCCCTGTTAAAAGCAGACCTACCACCACAACTGTATTGAGTTTTTACAAAATTTGACTAATTCATCAATTTTCTTGTCACCTGGAGATTTGCTAGTGCAGAATACGAACTACTTTCACACATGGTAAGGCTTTAGGAATAGTTGGAACAGTAGGCTTTTTGATAAGTGTTGATTTGACTAATTTACGCACACAGTGAGAGTAAAGTTATAATTCCAGTTTTATTTACGTAAAGATTCCCGTTTACGAAGATTATAGATTTCCTTAACAGCCTGTTTTGGCTTTGGCTGCAGATCGCCTTAACAGTAATCCATAGGACTTGAGGCTGCAAAAATATGTGAAATAAGCAGTTGTCTCTTCAGTCATGCTTCATCTTGCGTTTAGCTAACATTCGTAGTAATAAATAAACTTTCTAATAAATTAAACTTAATTTCTTAGAAAGTTTGTAAAAGTATTTTCTCCACTGAATCTTCAAAGGAATCAATAGAAAGTAAAGAAAACAGTAAAGTTTTCGTACCTTAGTGTCGATTTTAATGTTTTGTAAATCGAGCAACTTAAAGAGAGTAAAACGTATGCAAAATGGTTTTGTTCGCGTTAAGTAATATTGTTATAAGTTTGTGTAATTACCTTATTTGGCCGTATTGATTAAATCCTTGCAAAGATAACCTCTATATCTCGGTATTTGGCCTTAATTACCTTATTAAATTTAATTTATTTTAATTATAATGTCTTAATTGCAGTCGAAAGTATATATGGCAATAATTATTGACCGACTTTAGACAGTTTTATCGAAAATATAGACGTTTATCTATTATTAATCACAAAATTATTAAATTATTACAAAGCGAATCAATTGGCCTCATGTGGCAAAAATCTGCCTGTTTTGTTAAGAAAAATATTGTGTGTAAAGTTGTCAAACAGATTCTCCCAAATTTCTAACCCAAGGCTATGGAAACCACGAAATTCCTTTGACTTTGCAAAAACAATACTACCTACACCCAGTGGCGGCATAAACAAAGTCAACGTCAACTATCTATATTTAATATAGAAGCATTACATTTTATTATTAATTCTCAAAAAAATGCCACCGGCTTGAAATTGACACTAACCTATCCTAACCTGAAAAGTCCGGCGTATGAAACTCAGAGGGTTTAACTTTTTTTCTATTTTATAATAAATTGTTATATTAAGCAATACTAAATCACAGTATGGAATTGCCTGTAGCATATAATTCATTTCCAGAGTATGTTATCATTTCTAGTAGTCATTACAGCAATAATATTATTTGTGTAAAATGAAAATAAACGTTTCTTTACAATATTTTTGAATTTATTGACTGCTAAACGTTTTTTGGGATTTTGTTGCATAAGTGTAAATATTTTCCTATAAATGGTGTTTTTATTATTCGTATCATATTTTGGCAGCTATTTTTAATGATTGTATTACATATGGTAAATTCCCTGACCTAATGAAACACAGTAAAGTTATTACGGTCCTTAAATCTTAAGACCTATTTCTACATTTTAATTCTCATAATATACTTAATAACAAGCAATACGGGTTTACACGGGGTCGTTCTACAATCGAGGCCCAATGCAGGTGCCCATCTTGTTAACATTGTATTTGAGGCATAGTAAGAGTCACACGATGCTTTAGGTGTCTTCTGTTACTTAACCAAAGCATTTGACTGTGTACAGCATGATACTTTGGTCAGGAAATTAAGCGAATATGGTATCAAAACGCCTCGATTGAATTCAGATTCCATTGAACTCAGAGGTTGACGTGAATGGAAAGAGATCTCGGAGCGCACCAAATAGATCGCTGTGGGGCTCCCACAGGGATCGTTTTGGTACTTTCTCTGTCTAGTCCAGTATTTTTCATTTTTTTTTTTGTTCACGCGACCCCTTTGCAGGATGAAAATTTCACACGACCCCCTTAAGACATATACATACCATTAAACTTTATTAATTTAAATGAGTATTTTGACAATTTACTCTATTTTCAAACTTACATATACAAGTAGTCTATGCCTACCCTACTGGAAAAGTCTTGATACCTATCTATTAATTATTTATTTGTATGCCAGGGAGCCGTTAAAGCTTTGAAGGTAAAAAGCTACGAGCATACTTGGTAGACTGCGTGCCGATCTGACTTGAATGCGGGTGAAATTTTGCGACGTTGCCACACCGCAGTTCGGCGCGAGCGAGAGGCACGTATCTTGCCAACCGCACTAGGACAAAATATTCTTTTGTTTCAACTCTTTCTCACTTCCTTTTAGATAAGCGATTAGTTTGGAAGTTATTTAACATTACCGTGTTATCGTTTTGTTTTTTTCACTTGCTTTACCTTATTATAAGTTGGATAAGTTTCTTAAAAGATCGCAGCCTTCAACATCTGGTACAAATATTAGCAGAGGAAATTAATCAAAGCCAAAAAAAAATAGGAATTATGACGAAAATTACTTAAAATACATTCATAAATAATAAACCTCAATGTATAATTTGCGGCGATGTTTTATCTCGTGAGAGTATGAAACAAAACTTAACTATCTCACGACTAAGCATCAAAAAGAAGCTAAGCCTTTGGGATTCTTTGAACGAAAATTGGAAGTTCTTAGTCAGCATCAAAATACCATGGTCCAGGTAATAAAATAGTGTTGTCCTACTCTTGTACAAAACAGTGCAGTTATAAAAACACTCAATTGATAATTTATTTATCCATTTTTTTTTAATTTTTAGGGTTTAGATACTGCTAAAATTAATTGCAACTAAATGTTAGTGTGCAAGGCTTTTTATTTGTTAGTTATGTATTTAGTTTTATGTATTATATTGTTTTATTTATTTTAGGTATCCAGCGTAAATGACTCAGCATTATGAGCTAGCTATAAAGTCGCATATCTAGTTGTAAAAACAGTAGTAGGCCTAATTGCAGAAAATCGTATTATGTACAATTATAGGTCCAGCGGAAAGAGGCAAACAGTTAAAAAGCATACCGCTTTCTGATAATACTATTTCACCAGAATAAACGATATGGCCAACGATATTCGTGATGAAATAGTCAAAATTTAAAGAGTCTACATTTTGCTTTGCAGTTCGACGAATCTACCGATGTTTCCGATTGTGCAAGTTGGTAGTATTTGTGCGCTTTGAAAATGCAATATCACAAAGAAATTTTGTTTTGCAAGCACTTCCTAAATACTTCTGGCGTGTTTGTACGATATGTTTTTGAAAGCACTAACTATGACATTGATTGGAAAAAATGTGTCTGTACAACGATGAAAAAGCATGACTGCCAAAAATGCGGGTGCTAGACTAAAATTAATAATGAAATGCGCATAGACACATTTTACCGTTATCGTCAAGCTTTTAGCAGCAAGTTTCCATCTGATTTAAATGACGTGCTTACCGGACCTAATAAAGTAGTAAATTCTATCAAAGGTAAAGCCTTACAAACCCAGCTGTTCAAATTATTTCTGAAGTTATGGGTTCTTCATCAAATCTCCTAAAACATGAGCTCAGGTTGCTTTCTAAAAAAAAAGTATTGACAAGTGTTCTAGAACTAAAATAAAGACCAATGCTATTTGAAAAACAGTTATTAGTTTCAGGGAATATCCTTCTCAGCTTATTAAGAATTCTTATTAGAACGTGTTACTTAATTATGGCCACACAAGAAATAAAAATTTATGACACCGTACCAAGTTTCCTGTTAGTCTGCTTCAAAAAAAATACCGAAATTCTTTGTCCTAACTGAATTGAGATGGTTCCGCCTCGTCTACCTACTCCCTGTCTCTCAAGACGATATATCTTAAGCAGGTCGCATATGCAACACAAAGCTTGCACCGCCAAGGATTTTTATAAGGATCATCTACTAGGATTAAAAATTAAATAACAAATATGTTTGGGTATACCCAACACCTAAATTTGAAACCAGAACATAGTACCATGATGATCTGGCATAGAGTTGAAATTTATTTAAGGTCCATAAATCAGAGAAGAATAGTCTATGCCTCAACATTACAATGTCTAAAGACCGGGAATATATAGGAATAATTTGTTCTCCCTTTTAAAAAAAAAGTACATTATAAAAGAATAGTTAAAATTTTATTTTATTTTAATGCACGAATTGTAGGTTTCCTTTAAAATAGAAAATGTATAAATATATACTTAAATATACGTATCTTAATATAATATCTACTACTTCTTATGATTAGTCTTTAATGTTTAGTTTAAACTTGTACTTTCTTTCAAATTAGACCTCTACTTTTGACCTTTTATTGCCTGAACCATCCAAGCAATAGCTGAAGAGTGTGCTATTAGCATTAACTAAACCATTTGAAATAATTTCTTTTTATATTAAAGTCTTTGCACCCGCAAAAAGTTAAAAATTATCGAAATAGGTTTTTGAACATTACAATATTTAAAGACATTTTAATTTGACGTTTATTAAAGTGCAAGCCACTACTCAATTACAAAGTCAATATTGGCGTCATGTCGGGGGTTATTTCTGTTTGTCATGAATAAACGCAAACAAAAATTTTACATGCACACTCAGTCAGAGTTTGTTACTATTAACTAAAATGTTATATTTTTAAATAGAAAGGTTAAAACATTGTTTGTTATAAAGTTGACGAAAAGTGATGTTTTTTTTATAGTTAATCTTATGTTTCATGGTTTAGAAATAATGAGTGTGAAAAATAATTATCATCATAATATCAGCATGACAGCCCAATGCTGCTTATAGATCTCCAACATAAGTTCACAAAAGATACGATCGTGAGCCATTTGCAACTACAGAGTCCCTGGATTGGATTCAGATAGGTCGTCACTAAATTTTGTGAGGTTCTTACCACGATGGTTAACATTTGTCATTTCTACAAGCTATGTGGACGGTCCATTGCCACTTCAGCTTGCTAATTATACGACCTGTACCGGGTACCCTCGCTCTGCCGCGGATGTTTCTAAAACGTACTTTATCACGCAGAATAATACCAGCCTTTACCCCGTTCATAGCTCGCTGAACACCTAGGAGCATTGTTATACGGCCTGGAGTGAGGTGCCCTAAGTCTTCACTGGAGTAAGGTTTTCGTCGTCTTTACATATTGAGGGTGGTAGTTTTTTGTACGCTGCTCAACCTAGTTGGATTAGTAGATTAACCTCAATGTTGAAGCTTGACTCAGTTAATAGGAGTAATATTCCTAGGTAAATATATTCATCAAGTTCAAGTACAGCACTCACAGCAACTATCGGGGCAGACGTAACAAGAACGTTAGATATGAATTTCGTCTAGTTTATGTTCATCCTGAGGCAAAGTATCGGGAGACACTGTTAGGGTCATTGAGCATTTAGGTACTGAAGTGACTGAGCCATGATGACTTTAATGTTGGTAAAACGAATAAGCTGATGTATTCACATACTCGCTGATTCTTAATTGATGATGTTTGGCAGTCCGTTGGTAAAATCATAGCCGATATTCGTAGTTCAACTAGAATAATTCACGTATGATAACAAAACATATGATGGTAGTTGAGACAGAAGCATTGTCTCTCGATTAGGAGTGTGGTCGATGAAGGAGCTAAATCTTTGACACTAATTGTATTAATTATTTCTATTGCTTGCGCGAATATTATACATTATTAAATAAAATGACTTTACGCATTTTATCGCGTTTATTTTCCATATTTTTTTCCATTTTTATTTAAGACTTTAGTTTAGGTTTAGGGAATTTAAAAATGTAAAATATACGCGATAAAATCCGTAAAGTCATTTTCATTATATTTATTTCAATTAATAATTGTAATGTCATTTTATTACTTTACAGATTGCAAGCTAGTAACTTGCAGAAGTGTTGCATTCAATCTTAATGCCAGGTTGACCCCAAAAGAAGCATTACTAAGCTGCGTTGTTGAACTTTATGATCATCACTTTTTACATAAAGTTTAGTTTTACATATGTGAGTCCATCAAATAATCAATATGAAATTACTCATCGTTTTAAATAGTAAGTACTTCTCATGTTTTGTAATTGCTAATCTTAATTAATAAAATACTAGCAAGGTGCCAACGATGCCATTTAAAGTATAATTAAGTGATTAAAAGATAATTTGTAAAACGTCTACAAAAGAATAGTTAGTGTTGTTCGTGTGAAAGAAATGTCATATTTTTTAAAATTTTGTGATAATATTGAAATTACTTTAAAATATATTACTAAAAAAATCTGTCATCGTAATCATCAAATTTATTTATATCGACTTATATAAGTATATTATTGTACATAATGTATATACAGTTATATAATTAAATTGGGCTTTTCTTGAAGTGTTGTGGACCACTATCAACTATAAATTGGAAAATAATAACTTTCTGGTGAACTAGAAGCACTTATATTTTGTTTTATTTAAAAAATCTAATAATGTTTTAAGGGAATATTTTAATTAAATACAATACTAAGACTACAATACTACCCCACGGGATGGAGTGACGACCTGTGCAAATGTGCTGAAAGTCAGTAGATGCCAGTGGTCCAAGATCATGCCTCTTGGTGACTTAGGGGGAGGCCTATGTTCAGCAGAGACCTCTGATAGTCTAAAACGATGACGACTACAACGACGACTTTATGAATATAACAAGCGCCTAATTACTTTAAGCTAATAATAAAGTTTGTTTTAGACGGATTAATTTAATCATATTATATTTGCATCACATAAATAATAAAAAGTATTCAACGAACACGGTTCATGAAATATGACAGACGGACAGCAGAGTGTCAAAAAATTTAAATAAACTAATATGACTAAAAATTGATTCAGGTGTTATTTAAATGTTGTTTAAAAATTTATTATGCATAAAGTAATGACAAACACGTCTTCAACATCACTACTTCTTTTAATTGGTTTAAGTGTCGAAAACTACTACTAATTTCTAAACTGATCATTTTTAATCCATTGACTGTAGCATTCATATCGGCGTGACTATGTTACGAGAATTTTTAAATCAATTAGAAGACCCTAAGATTCCATTATTGGGACCCAACATACGGTCACTGAAATTTTGGGGCTTGCTTATACCTAAAAACGGATGTAAGAAAATTTTAAACTACACGCTAAATGGGTTATGATACTGTTTGTTGTAACGCAATATACTGACGTATGGCTCGTAAGGTCTGATGTGAACTTTCTTTTAAACAACTTAAAGACATCTATGGTAAGTACTGTGAATGTCTTCAAAGTGACAATGTTCTTTATATGGCAGCAAAATGGAGTGAACTGATTAATTACATATCAAAAACAGACCTACGTCAGAGAATGACAAAAGACTTCATAAACAAGAAAATAATTTCAATGAACACTAATTACTGCCGCAAGATAACTTACATGTATTGGCTGTTGACATATTTTACGGCAATCTCGTTAATATTACAGCCAATATCTAGATACGCGCTCTCAAAAACTTACAGGATGAACTTTAAGAATGGATCTGAACCTTATATAGAACTCGTAAGATCCTGGGTTCCTTTTGATAAAACTACGCTGACAGGCTATCTACTGGCCTCTTCGTATCAAGTTTACGCAACAGTTATGGTCGCCGGTTATATATGTTCATTTGACACTATAGTTATTGTCACGATGGTATTTTTTAAAACAGAACTCATGCTTCTACAGCATGACTGTGCAAAACTACACAAATTTAAGAAAACGGATAATGATAGAGACCTTCCTCGTTTGTCTAGTGTTCATAACAGACACGTTGAGCTTGTAAAGTAAGTTTTAAATTAACGTTCTATTGTCATTTAATTAACTGCTGATTGCCTTTTTTTGTATCCATTTTCTAAGAATAATTTTAAGGCACTATTTCTGTGTCATTTTTTAACAAATAATGCTAAAAGTCCCTTACAAAGTTACTTAAAATGAGTACGGTATAAATACTTTTGCAAACGATTTCATTTATCTCTTGTTTTATTTTTGTGGTCAAAAAATATAAAAAATATTATAATAGCATTTATTTCTATTATCTTAAAAGTTTTAACTAATGTAAGTCATTTATTTTTCAGGTTTGCCGAATTGTTCAATTCTTGTTTATCTCCAGTCATGTTTTTGTACGTGTTTGTTTGTTCTGTAATGCTATGCGCGTCTGCTTATCAAATAACGGTAATTGATTTTAATCGTATCTATTTCACTATATGTGTTTAATTACTTTATTAAAGTCATAAAAATACTTATGGGCTTCTAATACATTTTTAAATTATTAATTTATATTTACATACGGCAAATAAAAGCAAAATAATTATTCAAACTTAATTAAAATATGTTTTCAGCTTGAAAGTGATACAATGCAACGTTTTCTGACCGCGGAGTACCTAATTTTTGGAGTCGCTCAGTTATTCATGTACTGTTGGCATAGTAATGAGGTTCTTATTGAGGTAAGATTTTCTGAATAAGTTTTTTATGTACAAAAGTTGTTAGAAAATAATACTAATTCATTAAAACTATTGTCATTAAAGTTCATAGAATATCGTTTTTTAAACATTACACTGCATTAACAATACACATTAATATATAAAAGTAAATAATGCAGTTTAACGGATTTTATTCCTTTTAATTACTTATTAAATATTAAAAAAGGGTATTTTTATTGAACCAACATTAAGACCCAAACGTTCATCGTGATATGCTCGACTGTACCATGACTATGGAACCTGAGAAGTAATGAAAGCTGTAAAATGTATAAAACTGCACTGTAGTAATAGCTGGATATCTGAATCGTCTTTAATTTCTCACTCAGTGCATTTTTATCTATCTCATCATCATCATTATTATCAGCCTGTATCAGTCCGCTGCCGGACATAGGCCTCCCCTGATGCACGCCACCGCTTCCAATCTTTGTCAATTCTCATTCAGGCCACACCACCCATTTTGCAAATATAATCACCCGATCTGACCGCAGGGGGTTCCACACTACGTTTGCCGAGCCTTGGTTTTCACTTTTGAACTTTCCGACTCCAGTGGTCGCCAGTTCTTCGGCCCAATTCCACTTCAGCTTACTAATCAGGTGGGCTATATCGGTGACTATGATTCTTTAACGGACCTTACCATTTTTGATGCGGTCCTTAAGAGATACTCCGAGCATACCCCTCTAAATAACTCGCTGAGTGACCTTAAGCTTAAGGACGAGTTGAACCGAAGTGGTGACCACTTCGGTTCATGACGGGAAAACTCGACGAAGTTTATGAAAAGATGCCCAGCCCTGCCGAATTTTTCTGTTGCAAAAACAGGCAGTAGTATGGCAGTAAGGCCGATATAGGCGGCTTCTGCGGCTAGCTCTGATGAGGTCGCAGAAGACAGCTAAAATTTCCTTTGACCCTATCTGGAAGGCGCCATGAAACAACAACGTGGTGGTTTTAGTCGGTGCGAGTCCGACATATCCCATCTTTGCCTCCGCAAGGACGGGTATAGGTAGGCATTTACCTACGGTAAAAACAAGAAAGGTAAACGTACTCCGTAACCACTTCGAGTGGGGTACCATCGACCGGGTCAACGTGCCCGTTAAAAATTATCTTGGTTTTACCCAAGTTCATCCGTAGGCCGTTTGCGTGCAGAAGGCCCAGCCAGGCTTTGCACCGTTTTCAGCTGGTTCTTGGCGGTCTCAACTCTGGTGACGATATCGTCCGCAAATCGCAGATGTAAACCGTTCCTTCCCAATCGTGCGTTTTGAACATATCAAAACAATTTCGGAGACAAGACATCTGCTAGTCCCACACCCCGGCGCAGACGTATCGGCTCACTTTTCCCACTTTGGACTGCGACAGGCATAGTGGCGACATCATACAAACAGGCTCATGCATCTGGCTCAGCATCTCGATAGATCGCCAATCAATTTGGCACCACTGTAAGGACTCCAAGATAGACCTGGTCTCGATGGAGTCATAAGATTTTTCACAGTCCACAAATGTCATGCACAGGGGGTTGATTTACTCATGTGTCTTCTAAAGACGGGTTATGTTGGACTCGCACCGACTAAAACCCCCACGTTGTTCCTTCTTGGCACCTTAGAGATAGGGTCACAGGAACTCTTTCGCTGTCTTCTGAACCCACCAGCGTTGGCCACCGAAGCAGCCCCTTCTCGGCCCTATGGACATCTGCCTCGCTCTGGGCGCGTTGGAACTAACGCACCCATCGTCTCGGACCCTGTAATTAGGTAACAGACTACCCCAAGTATCGCCGCTAGCTCAATTTTGGCCGCAGAAGGCAGGGAGATCGACGACACCATGCCGACTATTCCCTCCTCCCACGGACCCTCCGAGACGCAGAGGATAGGGAGAGCGGCCTCCGAAATACCGACACTCCTCTTCCTCCACGACTCCGCCTCGACGGCCAGTTTCCTGTTAGCTTCCCCACGGCTGGGCGGGCCGTAGGTACTGAGCTCCAACGCTACTACAAAGCGAGAAGTAAAAATTTGTTGCTCAAGAGCCTCTAGATTTCGTCTACTTTCGGATTTCGGCCGACACATGGCGGGTAAGAGTTGCCCGAGTGACTTTCTCTTGCGGCTGTGTGTGTGGCGAGTGCGACGAATATAACCGGCTGTAAAAGCTTTCAGCCTCCGAGAGAACTTCTGAACTTAAAGCGACTACTTCTCTGTTTTCTTTGGTCAAATCGTTAGGTTGCTTCTTCCAAGATGCTGCTTCTTTATCTACCTAATAATATATCAAATCCACTAATTTACGGATTTTTTCGCGTAACAATATATTTATTCGACGTTTCCGGATTCTTAAGCATCCATGATCACGAGCAGACTAAGTTGGTATATGTCTGATCTCTATGTTTTCGAATAACCGTCAGTTTTATTTAAAAATTGACATATCTTTCGATTTCTTAATTTTTAATATTGGTTTGACAAAAAGTATTTATTTGTCTTTCGGTTTTGTAGTTTTTTATACTCTGCGTTTAATTTTGAAATAATTGGATCCCAGGAAGGTGGCAAAGACATTGATATACATATGATAGACATACATCGATTTATACCAAGGATGATTCAGGAAGCAATAAAATTAAAAAATATCCAAATTTTACCTTTTTTATACCAATTTAGTCTGCCCGTGATCATGGATGCCGAAAAGATCCGAACGTCGGAAAAATATATTTAAGAACGCAAATCCGTAAATTAGTGGTTTGAATGTTATAAAATCGTGTAAATAAAAGAAATAATTATACCAAATAATATTCATTTTATAGCAACAATATTTTTAATTATATTTCCTACATTCTAGAGCGAAACTCTTAATATGGGTCCCTACAACTCCTCGTGGTGCAGCCTTGATGTGCGGTACCAAAGAGACATACAACTTTTAGGTGGACAGCTTAACAAAACTATTATTTTCAGAGCCGGACCATTTACCAATCTCACCATTGCAACTTTTATCAGTGTAAGTAATTTATTATTTTTTTGATACGTATTACATTTCAATTTTGCACATGATTAACATTTATTAAACGTGTTTGTGCATGTTGCTATACTTCGTAGCCATCACTTTGAGGAAAAAGTGTCGGTCACTTGGTTTGGGAGAACGATAGCTTACCGCAAACTCTGTGATAACTAAAGCTCACTATCGATAAGAGTCTGTAATCAAAAGTTAATAGTTAACAAAAAGAAGCCATGCGTTCCGAAATCAATTAATTTCGGCAACAGCCACTCTGTGAGAGGTTTGTAAGCTAAACGGAGCACTAAATAATAGGGGCTAGGTGCATCCTAAGTAGCCATTTTTGGAATACTTTTGCTATCTTTATGTAACTTAAAGATTACCTAGTGGATTTGACCTTTTGCCCGAGCTTAACAATATTAGACATGACTTATTTAAAATAACGTTTTTTCTTATTCTTTCAGATTATCAAAGGGGCATACAGTTATTACACGCTGATTAACTAGTAATTGATATCTTTTTTAAACCAAAAAATTAATAAATGATTATTATTTATAGTTGTTGATTACAATTGTTAATGACTTATAAATAAGCATCATGCGAAAAATGTATGATATGTTTGTATATTAAAATTTAATAATATCCGTTTAAAGATTTTATATTAAAATACAGCGCTATATTTAAGTCTATACGTGTTTTAATGCGTCTTTTTAATCTTATTCGATACATAGTTACGTGTTATTTAAAACTAAATTATATTATAGATGAAATTATTTAAAATCTACCTTAATTCCTGTGTAATAATTTTGTATATAAACTTTTAAGTATTAACTTAACTTTCGACAAGCTGTAATGCTTAAAAAGTTATCTTTTTATATAGTAAATATATCTTTGAAGTACGTTGGTCACTCAGTCACACAATTGATAGCTTACAAGATTTTCTTTTGACAAAATATACACACAGTCTATCACAAATTTTGATACAAAATAACTTTTATATTAAGTTTTTATTGATGGGTCAAACCAAATATTGGTTTGACACATGTAACCAATAAAAGTTATTAGCCTCGCGAAGAAGCATTTAAATTATTTATCAGCAACTTTTTGTTAATTTTTTATTGCAAATTTTTTTTTAGAAATAGATATACTTATGTACTTATATTATTAATATTTACTCTTCTTTTGAATTTGGTTATATTTGTAGGAATTTTAATTAGTTTACAATTTCTGGTTTAAATGGCATAATAGTAAAAATGTAGGTATATTTTTAAGTAAATGTACTGTTCACCGATTTCTTCGCGTTTATTTTAATTCCCGAAATAGTTTAGGTAAAGTTTTTTCAGCAATATAAAATTATAATGCTACACAGTACCCTACGCAGGCAACTTTGTACCAAGGTGTTTCAATATGTATCAGCTTAATGGATGTGACTTGCAAGTCTTCGAAGCTATTAAACTTGGCGTCTTGAAGTCTTGCAAAATTATTGCAGTGTCAGGGGATGACTAACGACCGTGCAAATAGTTACACCTAGCGGCACCTTAAAGTTTAATAGAAGTATTAGTAAATTAACTTGTACTGCAATCAAAATCTACCCTTAAATATGAGCCAAGTATAATATTAATAGTAGTAACATAGTTGTTACAAAGTAACTGTTATAATGTATTAGTTATAATAATGAGATCAGTTTAAATCGGTCGAATTTAAAACCTATGTATATTATATTTTATTTTATATTTTTAAACAGGAAATACGTGTTTGAACAAATATTATAAGACATTATTATTTTAATATATTTTTTATGTGTCAATTTTATAATATTCTCCAGTCGATTACGACTACGTCGGCCGATCTATATTAGAGATCAGCCAACTATGCAGGAGATTTTATAGTGCACAAATGTACGCGCAAACACAGGCGCAGTCCCTGTTCCATAATACTATCAAAGCCCGATAGGGCGAATAACCGACACGACCAATGAGAGTAAGGCGCAGGACCGACTTTTTACATGCCCATCCGATGTATAGATCATCTTACTTTTCAGACAATTAAGTGATCAGCCCAAATTGCCCTAACCAACTAGGAAACAACAATGAAAATTTGTCAAGTCCCCGCAGGTTTTGAACCCACGACTTACGGAGCCAATTTAAATGACATGTTTTTTAGGAACAAGCTGCAGTGGCAGTGGGCTGGCCAGGTAGCTTGTAGAACCGATAACTGTTTAGGGATCTGGATTGCGTCGTTTTGTGTGGGTTAACACTGTCTTGTGTTTGACATTTTTTATGACAAGCTATCAATAATAAACCCTTGGCGCGTGACTCTATTACAAAACTAAGGGTAGCGTAGTTAACATAAATTTTATATTTTATTAAGCTTTGGTCGTCAACTATAGTGTGAGTGTGAAATAACCTTTAATTCTTAACATTTTTATGTTTGGAATTTTTCTGCTGTTAAGGCTGAAAGATCCCGCTTTACGCCTTGTTTCGATACAACGATAACTACAGTTAATATAACCGCTTCAAAACTCAGCGATTCTTTCGCCGGTTCTTCTCAGGTCTGAGGCGTTCTTTTCCGAACCGGTGGTCGTGTGTTTGACAATCAATAAGCAAGTGTAAACTTCTATATTGAAAAAGATAATGTCTAATACAAAACTGACACAGAAGTGAAGTAATTTTGCAAAGATCAAAAATTAAAAAAGAATTATAATATAACGCTACCATTGCTTATAAACTATATCTATTACTACCCTCTTTTGACCGACTTTCTAGAAAAGTTAATTAAATGAAGGAGTTAATCGATTTTGAACTTTTTATTATATATTACCTTGTCGCTCCGCTCATGATGTTCCGTTTTTATTTATCTTTTTATAACGACAGTTATTAGCTGTCATTTGGTCCCAGTTTTAATTTAACATAGTAAGTAATTGAATAGATATTTAAGACGTTACAGTGCATAAAATCATAATCGCGTGCGATTAAAAACGCTGGCTAACCTTAAGATAGATTTGAACTATATCCTTCATAATTGTACTACTTAAATTGGCTTTCAATCCAGTCCTCTAGAGACTTTATGTATGTTTTAATAATAACCCACAATAAACGTTTTAATGTTCACATAATATAAAGTATCATTTATGTGAAAAATCTGCTACTGGCTAACTAATTTGACTCGAAAAGCAGAACCTTTCGGCTTATGCTAGTAATATTATAAATACGAAAGTTTCTAAGTATAGATGTTTTGTATGTTACTCTTACTCAAAAAGTTATTGGTAAATTTTAATAAAATTTTGCAATAATGTAGCTTATAATGGCCTAAATTGCCTAAACAAACTATGAAAATTTAGATTATAGATATATACATATATAATCCATACAAAGAACAAGAAACGGCCATAGACTATTTATTATGGAGGAAAAACGGGTTGAAATGGGGGTTAAACTTTATTTGAACAATGTCACGTCATTGTTGAAGATAGAACTATTAATCTTTGTGTCTAATTATAGACATAAAGTTAATGCCACGTTGTTTATAATACTTATTTTACGTTTAAATACACCTCATTATTCGACGTATACGAAGATGCAAAGCTAAGGCCATAAATGTAATAAAAAGTGAAGTACAAAAAAAAACTCTCTTTTGCAAGCTATTCCGGCATATATTTAAAAAGCATAGATTAATATTAAGTGAACCATCATTAAAACAATTGAACATGAAGAAATTTGTAGGGTGAATAATTATGAATATTTCACATACCTTCACGATAGTAAATTCAGATTATATTTTAATAGCTTCTAATTGCCTTGCAAACACCATAAATGTGATAGAATCACCCTTTGAATGTTCAGTCGATAATATTATCTCAACATGATACGTCGTATATTAGACAATTTTGACGATCAAAATTGGACCATTTTGGGTCCAACAGTAAAAGCCCTAAAAATATGCGGTCTCATTCTTCCTCAAAATCAATTAATGAGAAGTCTTTACAAGTTCATGTACATTTACGTGATAATCTTTATCGGCACCCAATTCATCGATATGTGGATCGTTCGTACTGACTTCGATCTATTCTTGGATAATTTAATGACGACAATGACTGATTTTTTTAGTTTAATAAAAGCGTGTTTAATGTACTTATTCCAAGACAGATGGAAACAGATAATTACGTATGTTAACAAAACGGAAAAAGAACAAAGAAAGACAAGTGATCCTAACAAAATTGACTTAATCAGGAAGCGAGTGCGGTATTGTCGCATAGTGACTTTTGTGTACGCTGGCCTAATTTGTCTTACGGGGGCTATTTTTATATGGCACCCGTTTTTAAAGTACCTTTTATCAAATTCGTATCGAATGTATATTAGTCATGACGCTGGACATAGCGCTTTGATATTTCGGTCATGGACGCCATTTGATACGACAACTTTGGGAGGTTATATCGTTACATTCTCCTTCCAAAGTCTCGCTCTCATATTGGTGCCAGCTGGGTTATATCATTCGACTGTAATGCAATAGCGACATTAATTTTCTTCGGGTTAGAATTGAAGCTGCTTCGTAATGATAGCGCACAAATATTTTGCACCCCAATGCACCAAATTGACATTGAGACGTCAACACAACGTTTAAGAATCTGTCACACAAGACACATTAATCTGATTCAGTAAGTAACTACTTTATATTTTATTGCCTTTTATGGTCTCGATTTTAGTAAAGATTAAGCTGTAGGGAAGTGCGGTAGAAAAATTCGGCGTTGTGCAGTGGATCTCTATTTCTTCTGCGACTAATTCCAACGCGGCGCAGAGTTTGAGTGAGCAGCCAGCGCTGGTGGGGTCACAGAAGATTACGAGAGAGTTTCTGTGACCCCACCTTTAAGGTGCCAGGAACGTCATGGTTATTTAAGACGGTGTGAGTCGCATCTAAACTGTGACAGCCCCTACAAAGATAATATGCGTAGGCAATACCTTAAATAATAGAGGACATTTGTTTTGAATTCAAAATTCGATACATCATGTTGAAATTTGTAAAGCAAAAATAAATGAAAAACACTCACTAGATAGTAAAGTTACAAATACTTAGTAAAATTTTATTATTTTTGTATACCCAATAATAAGCATAGGCATATAAATAAGCAGCAGGCAGTTGACGAGGTAATCGATGCCGTAGTGGACTGCATACAGACGTGGGTAAAGGGTTTTGCAGGAGTAAGCGTACTGGCAGGAAATCCAAACTCTCCGATGAGACGCTTGGTCTTATGGAGGAACGTCGAAACTATGAGGACACCACTTCGACAGATGTGAATCTTCTTTCGAAGTGGATCCGCAAATTGATACGCCGAGACCTTCGCTGCTCAAATACGCAAAGGATAACGCGAAAGCGATTGGCAGAATAGAGGTCAAAGTTTTGGTGGGAAGCTCGGGAGAAGCCTTCTGTCGAAGCTTAGGAACTGTTCTGGTTCGATTGTTTCTTCTAAGTCTGAGATCTTATCTGAGATCGAGTTTCTATGGCAGAGTTACGCG